>CM028136.1:518302500-520702500 GCA_016271365.2 Neoceratodus forsteri | reverse complement strand
CAAAAACAGATGGTTTTCTATTCTTTTTCCTATCTATACTCCCTTCCATCTACCACCTCCCTCTTCCCTTCTCTCCTTCCTTAATCCTGTCTCACCTCACTCTTTCATTCAAGGGACAAAATCTTTATAATGTTGCTGTGCTTTTTAACATGTCATTAAAGGAAGGCAGAGTGCTAAGTACAGTATACGGAAGCAAACATATGTTAATTCTATACATAAATCCGGTGACAGAGCCAGTGTGGAAAATTACAGACCCATAAGTATCATTTCAGTATTGGGTAAAGTTCTTGAACTGCTTATTAAGGAATTCCTGGAAGAAAACTTGAAGCAGTTGCATATAGTTGATGTTATACAGCATGGTTTCTCCTCTGGGAAATCATGTGCCAGTAACCTATTGCATTTCTTTGAACATGTCAGCCAGTCACTTGATCAGGGCTTAACTGTGGACGTGATTTACCTTGATTTTTCTAGGGCTTTCGATTCTGTATCCCACAATCTATTAGTTAAGGCCTTGCAGGAGGCAGGGGAGCATGAAGTATTAATTGCCTGGATCGCATCTTGGCTAGTTAACAGAAAGCAAAGGGTTCCGATTCGGGGCTTCTTTTCAGACTGGGGATTTGTCTAGTGGGGTGCCACAAGGTTCAATTTTGGGGCCTATATTGTTTAATTTGTTTATCATCTATGCAGGTTACTAGAGGGTTGTGGCTTTGTAAATATGCAGATGACGCAAAGATCGGATCTATAGTGAATGATGATGCATCAATCAGAAATTTTCAGACTCAGCTGAAAAACTTGGAGATTTGGGCTTGCAAACATCAACTTAGATTTAATAAAAAAAAACATATAATTTGAAACATAGAAACATAGAATTTGATGGCAGATAAGGACCGCTTGGCCCACCTAGTCTACCCATTTCCCTACCTAACCGATAAGCTGCAGATCCTAGTTAACCAACAGCCTACTTCCTCCTACCCCCCCACTAGAATTGCCTTGTGTCTGTTCCATGCATTCTTGAATTCCCCCACGAAGGCTGTTCCATGCATCTACAACCCTCTCTGTGAAGAAATACTTCCTCACATTACCGCTGAGCCGTCCCACCATATCTTCAAATTGTGCCCCCTTCTTGCACATCTCTTTTTCTGAAAGATGCTATCCTCTTGGACTTTGTTGATTCCCTTGAGGTACTTGAAAGTTTCTATCATGTCCCCCTTCTCCCTCCTTTCCTTGACGCTATAGATCTTAAGCTCCTTTAGTCTTTTTTCCTCCTCTGGACAACCTCCACCCTGTGTGTCTTTGCAGAAATGGGGTCTCCAGAACTGTACACAGTACTCCAGATGTGGTCTTACCAACTGTACAGAGGGCCAACAACTTCCTGTTTTCTACTGGTGATGCCTCTCCCTATGCATCCCAGTATCACCCCAGCCCTCCTTATTGCCTTCTCACATTGCTGGCCCACCTTTAGGTCATCTGATATGACTACTCCCAGGTCCCTTTCCATTTTTGTTGTCAGTATCTCGATCACCATTTTTCCCAGGTGCATTACTTTGCACTTCTTTGCGTTGAATCTAAGCTGCCATACATTTGACTATTCCTCCAACTTTGCCAAGTCCCTTTTCATCCTTTCCACCCTACCTTGCGTATCAACCCTGTTGCAGATCTTTGTGTCATCTGCAAAGAGACATACATTTCCTTCCAGTCTCTCTGCAGTGTCACTTATAAAGACATTAAAAAGGACCGGCCCCAGTACTGAAGGTTATGCATTTTGGGCATAGCAATGTGAGCACAATATAGTTGTGAACATGAAACTTAAAAATGAAATTGATAATGAAAAGGATTTTGGAATTATCAGTGACTCACTGATGTTTGAGCTATATAATGATGTGGCTAAAAGAGCTCAAAAAATGATAGGTCATATCCTCCGAAATATTAGGAGTAGAAAAGAACAGGTATTGATCCCCCTGTATAAGTCAATTATTAGACCGATTTTGGAGTATGGTGCCCCCTTTTGTTCCACACAGAGTGTCAGTAGTAGTAGACAGTTGGAGAGGGTGCAGAGAAGAATAACTAAGCATGTGTCTAAGTTAAAGAACAAACCATATCATTCTAGATTGCAGGAATTGGGAATTTTTTTCTGCTGCTTATCGTAGAACCAGAAGGGACTTGTGTTTTGTTTTTAAATCATTAACAGATGAGTTCCTATGGGAATCTGCTGGACTGTGCAGAAAAGATACTTTAGATAGAGCCACTAGGGCGCACTCCCTCCAGTTAAAGGGAGAACATTATAAGACTACCAAAAGGGGCAAATGGTTCAATCAGAGTAGTGGGATTGTGGAATATGCTCCCCACCGAGGTAGTTAATGCTGAAAACTTGACGGCTTCAGGTGGCTACTGGATCAGCATATGGGTGATAAAAAAAAATATGGGAGTTTGTCCACTAATCTGTGGCAAGTCCTTACATATGGCTCCAAGCAGCTGATGGACTTGTAATCATAGCTATGAACATTTAAGTTTCTACAGAAGGTGGTATCAGAGTACCTTCTTCAGGGGTATCTGTCATCACGTAACACCGTAGTAACCTTAGTCATCAATGAAGGGGAATCGACACAGAAGATTTTCAGCATTACAACTGGGGCCACCCATGCCATCTATGTCCGTCAACATCACCAACCATACATAGATGTGAGTGGCCCCCCCTCCACAGTTCTTTTCCGCCGTCAACTCGCTTGCATGGGTCTCTCTGGAAGCTCCATCGCAGTATTCGCAGCTTTTTTAACTTATGGCTTTTCTTACCTTGCCTTTTAAAAATCTCGATTCTGTCTTTTTGTTTAAATCGAGTTAATCCTTCAACTTCGCTCTTCTGTTGTTGACAAAAGAAGAGTGCCTCCACAGATGAACACTCTGTGTCTGCTGTCTTGGGCCTGACCACGAAGTTTCTGACTGTGAGCTCTGCCAGAAGTTTAACCGAACAACCGTCAGGCAATGCAAAAAGGCTCTCAGAAAATTCCTAATGGATCAACAGGTAGCCAGTTTCGGGCAGGGGTACTCTGGGGTCCTGTCTCTGTTGCCCACTGGTTCTTTGAGCTCACAGTCCTCCAAGGCCCAAGGCAAGTCCGGGGGGATGGTCATAAAAAAGAGATCGCGACCCCTCTCCCTGACATCGATCTCGCTCCCTGTCGGCTTCTCCTTCTGGGGGATCTTTGTCAGCTGCAGCCACACTGATGAAGAGAACTGCTGTCCAGGTCTCTCTGCCCACCAGACCCATATCAACAGCACCTCTGCCCAATTCTCAGGGTGGTCATCTGTAGACCTCCAGGTCATCTGCCCTTCTGTTGTCGATGACAGGCTCACTGTCGACGACTCTCCCGTCGAGACCTGCCCGTTCTCCCTCCAGGGTTCCAGGCTCGTTGGGTTCTCAAGATACAGCAGGTGGGTCGTCGACACCTGTGCCATCAAACCCCCCTCTATTGACAACCACCGTCAACTTGAATGAGGTCCTGATCAAGTTCACTGTCATGATTGTGCAGCAGCTGGGTGCCTTAAACAGGCCCCTCCCCCTTTCTGATGCCATTGACGCTTATGCGTTGGCCCGGGAGGCTCCCTGTGGGCCACCGGCGACACACCCAACTCCAGATCCAGATGTTAGAGGTCGATGTCGAGGAATATCACCCAAACCTCACTCTTCCTGATGAGGAGGAGGAACAAGAGTAAGAGATCCTGCTCTCTGACAGATCTACAGCCTCTTCTGTCAGTGAGGACTCTGTAAAGCATACTTCTAGGTCTCCTCCTGAGGACCTCACTTTTATCACTGTGATGCAGCAACTGTTCTCAGCCATGGGCTTCCACACTGAGGAAGAAGATGCCACCAGAAAAGATCTGGTGGATTTCCTGGAGATTCCCAAATCTCCCTCAAAGATCATTTCTCCAGTGCTACCAGCCTTGAAGAATGCAGCCATGGCAGCCTGGGACAGACCAGACGTAGTGCCAGCTATGCCCTACAGAGCAGACAAACTTTATCTCAATCCCCAGGGTCTTCCCTGTTATGCTGCCCAGCTCGAGACTGACTCAGTGATCATTAAGGCAGCTCATGCCAGACCTAAGGTGCCTAAGCACCTTAGTTCACTTCCCCCAGATAGTCTTGTAGAATTGATTTCTGAGGTAAACTGGTTTCTAGGGGCATGGATATGTTGTTACATGCACACTTTCTGGCAGGTACCTTGCCGCTTTAAAATGGACCGGAAAGTCTTCAAGCTGGCTTCTCCCACCCACCCGGGTGATGAAACTTTCAGCACCGCCCCATGACTCCAGATCTTCCTTACCGCTTGGAAGCATCAGGTTCCCTCCTTAGCGCTCACGTTTTGCAGGCCTTGGCTCTAAAAACTTTGGATTTTGTTGCTAAACTTGCTTTGAAACTCGTTAGAGTTCAGTCCTCACTCTCTTCCCTCGCAGCTGTGATGGAGGACAAGACCGTCCACAAGTTCCGCCGGTGCCCCTGCAGGCAGAAGATGTTGCGCTTTCAACCCCCGCCTCGTCGTTTATTGCTTCGGACACTACCACAATCCGCAGGATTGCGAGATGTCTGTCCTTTTTCTGCATCAGTGCTCGAAGACCGCACTACTCTACTCCAGCTGGGGCGACTGGAGAAACGGAACCCACCGATCAAATCGAAGGAGGTATGTTGGGTGGCATCCACGGCGGTGGGCTCTGGGGAACTGGAACAACTGGAATAGCTCACAGCCCTCGAGGAGGCAGCCCAGGCTGCAGCTAGCTCCCCTTCGGCTTTGGCCTTTATTCCGCTCCAACTAGGCTCTTCTTACTCGGCTTCCTTTCGGGAGCTGTGCCATTCCCTCTTGAATAAAGTGGAGGGTCCTTCTGGGTCTCACACCCCTCGGTCCCAGAAGAAGGATCCAAAAAAAAGGTAAGACCCACTGTCGACGCTCTTGGGAGTGGTAAATATCTCCTTCTCTGGACCGTCGGCTCTCAATTTTGGTCGACGTTGCGGCCAGTGTCCCTGTCAGACCAGCCGGCCAAGCCACCTGTTGACGCAGCTGAGATTTTTCTCGAGCCTACTGACAAGTTGTCAGTCAAGGAGGCCAACAAATCTCTATCTCTGACACCGGTGCTTCCGGTGCCTTTGGAGGACTTGCCTCAGACCATTGAACCGAAGTCCTCTGCCCAGGACCCTGAGCCGGAGGGGCAGCGGGTTTCCCCTGCTCCTTTCTCGGCCGTCACTGGCACAGCTGACAGTTGAGGTTTCGGTCCTCCTCTGCTTCAGGGAAATCCCACCGTCGGCAGTCTCAGTCCCGACTTCACAGAAAGCGGCGCTGCCGCTCTTTTTCCTCATCCTCTTCTGCTGAGAAGAGGCTCCATCGCATGTTGCGTCAACACCATGAGGATCTAATGTGGCAACAGTTCCTTTTGGGTGGCAGCAAGCTGACACCAGCTTCCACACCGGCAATTAAGTGGCCGTCGCCCAAACGGCCGAAGTCGACTCCCAATGCTGGTTCCCCGATCGAGGTCCTGGCACAGACAGCTCAGCCAAAACGGCTGCGCCGCCCATTGTGGTGGAACCACCGCCTCCCCAGCTGAAGAATGGGGCGCTGACCATGGATTCTCAGTCGGCTCAAGGTTTGCCCCATCGGTTATCGGTCACTCTCACCCTCGGCGAGTGGAGAGTGGCTTAGGCAGTCACCAGATGTATGCGGACTCTTCGAAGTCCGAAGACTCCTCATTGCATTCCCGTCCAGTCGACCTGGAATCCTGGGGGGGGGTTCTTTCTGTGGATGAGAGCCCCACCTTGTTCCTCGGTATCCTTCGGCTCATCTCGGAGTCCACCGGGATGCTGCTTAAACCCATGCAGAAATGGGCCAGATATCCCCTTACGGAGATTCTGGACAAGGGGACTCCCCCACAGAGGTCTTTCCCATAGCTGAGGCCATTGTGGGCCTGGCGTTAGAACTCTGGCAGCTCCCAGCCTCCTGCCCAGCGCAGTCGGCCAGGATGACCCGTAAGTATGCGGTCTCTACTGGCTCTCTTTCTCTGGCTTCTTGGAGCACCCCTCGGCCGAGGGGTTAGTGACAGATTCTGCCTTCAGGCGCTCGGGCAACACTAGGGACGTGGACAAGCCCCCAGATAAGGAGTCCAAGAAATTGGACTACTCAGGGAGAAAGGTGTACACTGCCACCTCTTTGGGCCTTCTACAGGCCTGCTCAGCTGTTATGATGGCACCATTCTCTTGTCCTGTTGGGCTCCCTGAATGAGGTGCTCCCTCATCTCCTGGCCGACCTCCAGACCACGGGCAGGCAGGTCCGGGATCAGGGAAGGGCAGTGACAAAGCAGCAGCTCCAGATGGCTCTGGACATTGGAGACTCTTGTGCCTGTTTGGAAGTGGCCGCAGTGGCCATGCACTGCAGGGCTTGGTTGCGGATCTAGACCTTCACGGCAGACACCCAACACAAGCTTGCAGATGTTCCCTTTCTGGGCACCAACCTGTTTGGGCCCGGTGTGGTGGGCCACCTCCAGTGCACTGAAAAATCAGTGCCACCCTAGAGTCTGTCACATCTGTACAGAAGGACAAAGGCCGCCATCAGCAGCGTGTAAGGCCTTTCGTAACTCCGCTTCTGCGGCATGACCTGCCCAGCAGCAGGGCCAGCAGGCTCAAACTTGGTGCCCTAGAGCCAAGTCCATCACTTCCTCTGTCAGGAAGCCTGGGGGAACGGGCCCTGGTGGCTCCTCGGCCGGTCCCTCCTTTTCCAATCCTGCCCAGAAACAGGTTGCAGGGTGCCGCCCCCAGCCTCGTCTCGCATCCCCTGGGTCCCCCCATGGGCCGGCTCAGCCACTTCCTTTCCACCTGATCCGCTATCACCATGGACTGCTGGGTGCTGGAAGTGGTCGGCAGGGGCCTGCTTCTGGAGTTCGAGCAGGTCTCTCCCTTTCGATCCTGCACCCCTTGGGGGGCTACCGGGTCCGCAACCTTCCAGTCAGCTCTCCAAGACTCCATTGACCAGCTCCTCTGCAAGGGGGTTGTCAGCAAGGTTGCGGATCCTCCTCCGTGTCCTGGGTTTGTTTCCAGGTACTTCCTGGTTCCAAAACGGACGGGGGTCTGGTGCCCCATTCTCGAACTGCATGACCTGAACAAGTTCTTAAGGCCGGCACCTTTTGGATGGTAATCCTGGCTCAGATAATACCATCCCTGGAGCAGGGCATGTGTTTCTGCTCCCTGGACCTCCAGGATGCATTCTTTCACATCCCAATCCATCCGTCTCATCAGTGGTTCCTCTGCTTTCGGACAGAGGGAACCCTCTACAAGTTCTGGGCCATGCCTTTCAGCCTTTTATCAGCTCCCAGGGTCTTCACCAAATGCATCGCAGTGGTGGCAGCATTTCTGCAGCTCCGAAGGGTCTGGTCTACCCTTACCTGGATGACTGGCTGATAGCAGGTCCCTCCAGGTTGGAGGTGGAGTGGTCCAGAGATCTGGCCCTCCAGGCTCGCTCTCAACTCTGCCTCCTCATCAATGAGGCCAAGTTGGAATGCATGCCCTCACAGGTAATTAATTTCATCGGGGCAGAGCTAGACTTTCTCCGAGCCAGAGCCCAGCTCCCAGCGGACAGGGATGAGGTCCTTTCCCCAATCATTTCTGGTTGAGCAATTGTGCCCTGCCCAGGACTTCCTGTGCCTTCTGGGTCTCATGGTGGCTTGTACCAGCGTGGTTTGTTGGGACCACTGGTGCATGCGTCCCCTGCAATGGGGGCTAGCCCGCCAGTGGTCTCGGTGCTCAGGTCACCTAGACCATTCAGTCTCTGTGACCCAGGAGGTGTGGGATGGCCTGCAGTGGTGGCTCGTCCCAGCTCATATGCGGGAGGGAACCCCATTCATCTGCCCCAAGCCGACTGTCATCCTGATGACCGATGCCTCTCTGAGTTGGGGTGCCCATCTAGGGGAGCACAGAGTCCATGGATTCTGGTCCCCTCAGGAGTCCTGATGCCACATCAACCTGCTGGAGCTCCGAGCAGTCCGGATAGCCCTGACCGCCTTCGCTTCATTTGTTTGGGGTCAAGTGGTCCAGGTCCAGACGGACAACACCATGACTATGTACTATCTCAACAGACAGGGCGGGATGCACTCCTTGCCTCTCTGCAAGGAAGCTCTTCGCATTTGGTCTCTCGTGCTCAGCCTGGAGGCAGATCTCCCAGCTATTCATGTGGCAGGAGTTTCGAACAGTCTGGCCGATGCCCTCAGCCGGATAGGCGATGCATCTCACGAGTGGTCTCTCCTGACAGAGATAGTACAAGATCTGTTCTCCCACTGGGGCACACCTCAGGTGGACCTGCTCACCTCCAGGGAGAATGCCAAGCTGAGGCTGTACCATGCCCGCCCTCCTCAGCAGAGCTTGCTGCAGGGGGATGCTTTCTCCAGGCTGTGGACCCCGTACCTCTTCTACGCCTTCCCTCCTCTGCCCTTGATCCACGACGTGCTCCTCAAGATCAGGAGAGACTAGGCGTGGGTGATCCTGGTAGCCCCAGACTGGCCTCGCCAGCTCTGGTATCCAGATCTTCTCAGCTCCAGGCTCCCGAGGCGGCTTCCAGCCCACCCAGACCTGCCCTCTGTCAGTGAGGGGAAGGTACGCCATCTGGACCTTCAGTCCCTGCACCTGACGGCCTGGTTCCTGAGCAGCTAGAGTTCCAGGCCTTGGGTCTTTCCGACGAGGTCCTCAATGTCGTTGAGGCGTCCTGCAGGGAGTCGAACAGAAAATGCTATGCCTTCAGATGGAAGAGATTCTCCATTTGGTGTCAGGGCAAGGGGTTGGGCCCCTCATCCTGTTCTCTGGCTAGCATCCTGGACTACCTTTGGTCCCTTTCCCAGCAGGGGCTTCGATTGACGACACTCAAGGTGCACCTGGCAGCCATATCTGCTTACCGGGCACGGGCCTGCAAGCAGTCGGTGGTGCAGGAGAAGGTGGTCTGGCGCTTTTTCAAGGGCCTAGATCACATATTCCCTCCGGTGCGTGACCCACCGCCTCTGTGGGATTTACTGCTGGTATTGACCAAGCTCATGGGCAAGCCATTCAAACCGATGCACAGGTGTGACATCTCACCTGTTGTGGAGGACTGCTTTCTTGGTGGCTATTACGTCAGCCAGAAGTATTGCGGAGCTTCAGGCACTTTCCATCGAAGCTCCCTACCTGGTCCCACAGGGACAAGGTTGTTCTGCGCCCCCACCTGAAAGTTCTCCCGAAGGTGGTGTCGAGTTTCACCCGAACCAGGTGTGGACTCTGCCGGTGTTCTACCCCAATCACACCTCGGAGGCAGTGTACAGGATCCATACTTTGGACCTGAGAAGAGCGCTTGCTTGCTACAAAGAGCGTACAGTGGAAGTACAGGGAGAGGTTTACCAGCTGTTTGGCACCTACGCTGAAGCCGCACCTGGCAGACCTGCAGCAGAGCAGACGATTGGCAAGTGGATCACTTCCTGCATTCAATCAGTCGATCAATCAAAATTTTATTTGTATGAAGCGCCCTTCCGATGCTCAGGACGCCTTTACAATATACATTAAAACTCTGTTTATAATGAAAAGATAAAAACCTATTAAAACACATCCATATATACTCAATACATTCCTGAGAATGCCTGGATAAATAAATGTCTTTAGCAATTTTTTAAAATCTTCTTCGGTCTGGTTTTCTCATATCTGGCGTGGTAGAGAATTCCACAGGGTAGGTGCCATAAAGGCAAAAGATCTTCTCCCTGATGTTTTAAGGGATATCCTGGGAATCTCTAGCAATCCCTTGCCAGAGGATCGGAGTGAGTGGGAGGGACAGTAAGGACACAGGTGCTCTTTCAGGTAGTGGGGTCCCTGCTCATGTAGGGCCTTATAGGTCAGCAAAGCAACCTTGAAGGTAATCCGCCACTGTATTGGCAACCAGTGCAGTTCACGCAGCACAGGTGTAATATGACTGGATCTATAAGCTCCTGCAACAACCTGGCCATCGCGTTCTGCACTAGCTGTAGGTGGCGGATATCTACCCCTGGTAGCCCTAGGTAGAGGGTGTTGCAGTAATCAAAATGACTGGTGACAAAGGCGTAGACCAAGGTCGGAAGATCTTCGGGTGGGACCAGGTGTTTCACCTGGTCTGTGTTCCTTAGATGGTAATAAGAGGATTTGACTACAGCTGAAACCTGTGTCCTCAGGGTCAGGCCTTCATCAGATACTATGCCCAGGTTTCGTACCTGGCCAGAGGCAATAAGCGAGGTCCCATCAAGATTTAATCCTGGCGGTTTTCTCGCCCGTGCCCCTATCATCCTGTAACCAGGATACACAACCAATACCATGGTTTTTCCAGAGTTCAGCCAAAGCCAACTGGCACTCATCCAGTTCTGAATCTCCAGTAGGCGGTTATTAAACACCGTAACAGAGACTAATTCCTGATCGAGTACAAAAGACATGTACAGTTGAAAATCATCGGCATAGCAATGAAAACTCAATCTGTGCCGCCTTATGATGTCCCCTAGTAGAAGCAGATACACCGCTAATAACATGGGAGCCAGCACCGAGCCCTGTGGAATCCCGCAGGGTAGTCCATGAGGGGCCGAGGAATAAATTCCTGGCACCACTCTCTGGGACCTACCGTCAAGGAAGGACTTAAACCAACTGTGGACCACCACAGAAAAAACACAGGCGCTCGAGCAGTACCCTATGATCCATGGTGTCAGATGCTGCTGAGAGATCAAGGAGAACCAAGACTGAATGGGCTGTCTGATCTCTCGCCATCAGAAGGTCATTAAGTACCCTCACCGTGGCCGTTTCAGTGCTATGCCTTTTCCTGAAGCCAGACTGGAGAGGGTCGTAGATATTGTGGTTGGTCACATGGTCTTCCAGCTGCAGTGCGACCACCTTCTCGATAACCTTCCCAACAAAGCATAAGTTCGAAATCGGTCTGTAGTTAGCTGGGCAGCCAGGGTCATGGGAGTTTTTAATTTTTTTTTTAAACGGGGGGGGGTGTACTACTGCATCCTTATGAAACTCCCACTATCCCAGGAAGGACTGGGCCAATAACTTCTACACACCCCACTAGTAGGCGTGTAGAGCCCGGGTCCAAACTACAGTAAGTTGGCCGCAAAGTCTGGATGATCCTTACCATATCCATGACTACTGGTTGGCTAAAGGTGGACCACGTCTGCTGGGTATTAGTACCACCCGATGGATTAATGCAAAGGTCCAATGGGAAGGCATTGGCTGATCTCATCCCTGATGGAGGACACCTTATCAAAGAACTATGCAAACTCGAGGGGGTGTGGCCAGCAACCGCCGGGAGAAGACGCTCCTCACTTGGCTCCTAGCTTAGAAGGCTTTAAAAGTGCTAAAAATAGTGAAAAACCTGCCTGTTATATTAAATTACCTTGCAATATTGAAAGTATTTCAACTCAGGACTCGCTCTTGAAATCCTGGTGCAGTTTCTATCATGGGGAAAAAATAGAACAGACTCCTCTGAGGATTCTGGGAGAGGAAAAGGTCCTGCACCAGCCGCTAGCAGAACTTCAGGCGGCACACAGCCAGCTGAAAAATCAGGGGATCTGGAGTCCATGGTTAAGGCTATATTGGCAGCAGTTCAACAAATGGACCAGAAGCTGGAAACGTACACTGGAAGGCTTACCTAGGTGGAGTCCAAGGTTGCCGCTTTTGAGATGGACTATTCGGTGCTTGTAAGTACTGTACAAAAAGCAACGCTGGTCACGGATGACGTTCTAAAAGAGAATAAATTGCTCCAGACCAGGCTTGAATATTTGGAAAATGGGGCACGAGCCTGCTGGGAATCCCGAAGGGATCAGAGGGGAACAACCCTTTGGGCTACATTCAACAACCCATGCTGGACGTTTTCCATGTAGAAGTGATGCACCTCGTGGTAAGGGCCTTTCGCATCTCTCCTAGGCGCCGGCCTAGCAATCCAGATCTTCCTAGGACCTTTTTGGTTACTATGACGGGGGTGCACGTCTGGAACCTTGTCCTACAGAAAGCAAAGTCAGCTGATTCCCTTACCTTGCCAGAAGGATCCAAACTGCTCTGCTTTCCAGATTTAAAATATAGTACATAGATGAGACGTCAGGGGGGTTTGATGCAGTGCGAGCAGGGCTACGGGAGCTGGGCATAAATCATGCTCTCCAAATGCCTGCCAGGCTTAAAATCTTCTATGCAGGTAAAACATTAATTTTTCATGACCCTGCTGACACTGGTTGGAAGCTGGAGAACATTAGAAAGGATTTTTCAACATCGCAACAACCGGCAGATTTGGAGGCAGAAGAGTTAGAGACCTGAGTATAATTTGGACTTGTTAATATAGCAACACTTGTGTTTCACCTTTGAGAAGGTAATCCCTCATAGAGAAGAGGGTGTATCTATCTCTTCCTAAACAAGTTAATTTGTTCATGTTCCAGGCTGGTTGAAAATATACCCAACACATTTCCTACTGTTGGTAAATAAATAGAATATTCAGTTTAAGCACTTGAGCTTTATCTTATGTTACCTTATAGAAAGTTCTATGTTATGAGTAACAGGATTGAAAGTGGGGAAAGTTCTCAAACCTAAGAAAGGAAAATTCTCTGTTTATATTGGGTTCATGGACTCCAGGGCTAGTCGTCTAGACAAAAGCCCAATTTTCTAGAAGGGACTCTATGGACTTTTAGAAAAGTTTTCTGTTGAAAGGTCATCCATGGTCTTATTGCTATGGCTTAAATGTTGAACCTATTCAATTTTCAATATGCTTGTTTTTTTCTCCACAATTTAGTGACAGTGAATGCAGGGATACGTATTACCTATCATAATAATTATATGTAGCTGTTATTTTATCCTGTACCTGAAATCAAGGAATGTATGCGCTTGTTTATTATAAACGAATAAGTACAAAGTAACAAAAAATATAACTGCTCAGACTCCTCACACTGTTGTGATAACGCTCAACCAGAATGAAGGCAGGCTGGAATGCACAATCTGTCCACAGTCCGGAAGAGCTGGACTGGTCTGTTCTTCACAATAGGAGTTTCCCTGGACAGGAACTCTGCCTTTTTATGGGGAAATAGCTGATTGATTGATTGATGGATTATCATAATATCTAAGTCTATCCACCTCCAGGTGAGTTTTCTGCCAGTGTTTTTCCAACCTTCTTCAGTTCACGGATTTCCCTATTAAACCATGGGGCACCCGGATGAGAGGTGAGAGGGTGAACACAAGAAGGAGCAGTGATATCCAATGCCTCAGTAACAGTCCTGTTATAGGTTGATACAAGAGGCTCTGGATTGGTGCTATCCCCTGGAAATCACGAGAGGTCCAGCACCGCCATTAGACCTTCTGAGGTAACTCCTCTTAAAGGGCGGAGCTGTACCAACTCCCTTGGGGAAGACCTATTTTGGGGGGCTGCGAAACTGAGTCTCAGGACGTGATGGTCAGACCAACCGACTGGCTCCACTTCCACATCGGAGATCTCCATCCCCAGGTGGAACACCAAGTCCAATGAGTGTCCTTTCTCATGGGTTGCAGTGGTAATAACCTGTGTTAGGCCCAATGAATCCATCAATTGGAGGAGGCTTTGTCCAAGCGGCGAGAGTTCGTCGACCCAGGTACTGAAATCCCCCAAAATCAACCATCTGGGGGACTCCAATGCCATGTCTGCAATGAAGTCCACAACCTCCTTCAGGAATTCCCTCCCATCACCTGGTGGACGGTAAATGAGAAGAATCCTGTAGCCTACACCTGCACCCACTATACACTCAGAGGAGTTGGTAGCTTCAACTGGCACCTCCCTGAGACCCAGTTCCTGTCAAAACAGACAACACCCCTCCCCCAATGATCCTGTCTCGGTGAATCACCGAAAACCCGTCCGGAACCGCAGACTCCAAAATGGGGCCAGCATTTCCATCCAGTCAGGTCTCGATGATACAACCCAGGTCTGCAGATGCCACAAGATCAGCGACAACTGCGGTCTTATTTTTAATTGACCTGGCATTGCTTAACACCACCCGAAAGGGACTGCAGTCCAGAGGTGGCCCCACTTCCTGCCTGATCAAATCAGAACCTTGAGTATGGGCACGAGACAAGGAAAACTTCGTTCCTGTGTCCATTTCACCCCAGGGCACCTCCTAGTCCTCACTCTCTCAGTTAGTCCACTCCTTTCCCATCCCCCTCTAGAGTTCCAGGATCCCTCGTTCCTTCTGCTCCCTCGTCCCCTTAAAATGCCAAGAGCACGACATCTAGAATAGACATCAGATGGGAGCAATGGATAATCAGACGGTCGAAGATCCCTTAATCTCGAGGGGGAGTACTGCCTGACTGTACTAACTCCCCAGCACATAACTCTGGTATTTCAAAGTTCACTAATATTAATACAGTCACCTCCCCACTTACTTCCCCTCCCTCCTAAGTTTCTTTAAACTCGTGTAATAAGATGAAACCCTGTTCTGAACCAATAAATTAATCCTTTATTTCAATTATTTCTTGATCCCTCCTAATACTCTCACTACTATAAAATAAACTTTGACTTCCTGACCCTCTCCCACAGGATTATATTTTAGTGTCCTAGAGAGTCCTTAAAACAGCTTATCGAAACCTTTACCCAAACATGTATATACCAGCTCCATATACCAAACAGTCAAAGTCCAAAATTTGATTTCTTAACCAGAGATTTCAAATAGCAGCGGATAAACAGTTGAATGAAGTTCAAACCCCCAGGTAGAGTACCTGGGGGATGCAGAAATGATCACAGGCACTCTCACTGCCCAAATCAGTACTTGTTTAAATGAGAAAGGTTAAAACCCGATATGTATTTTTTGCTTCTTGCTGACTAGATCCTTCAAGTAACAATCCAGTTTCCAGGCGATGAAAACAGCCAAGGACCTATCTGTGCAAGACACCACGTGGACTGTCTGCCCTCACAAACATGACTTTCACCGGTGTCAGCTCACCAGCCGATACCCACACAGGGCATAGGATATTAAGAGCCCACCGACCAGCTTCCTGGTCAGATTAGACCCTATTCTCCCGAGTGGGAACAGAACCGGGCGGTCTGCTCTTAACACAGGGACCTCCTGCTGTCCTGGCAGAGGACCTGTCAAAAATCTGGCATCTAAGGTATTTCCAGCCACAAATAGTCATCTAGGTTGCCTCTATAGTACCCCACAGCAACAGCACCTCACAAAGGAGTCAAACAATCCCACGATGTAATCCTCTCCACATATCTCTCACGCTGCTTTAAATGGGTCTCAAATATTCAAAAGCCCTTTTAAACTTGAGCTCAAACACAAACTCTTTGAATCAAGAGGAGAGCAATAGTTCCAAAGTTAAGCCACAAAACCTTCCTTCCTTCTACAGCTGAGGAGGTAGCAAAATAACGAAGCGGTAACAGTAGCGGATAAAGGTAACGGGAACAAAACGGTCAGACGACCTCGGTCCACACCACGAAGATCAAGTAAAGTCCCCCCAGTAACACAAGCTAGTAGAATCACTGACTTACAGTTCGCTTGTTTCACAAAAAACTAAATACACTGAAATAAACTTAGATAAGGCCATGAGAGGGATTATACAATAAAAAATGATAAAACAATCAGGAGCTTATTTTGCAGCACGGCAGCATTGAGCTCTGCTATAGGTTGGCGAGTAGGGAGCCTCCCGTAGGGCTTAGGGCTCATTCTACCCATCATACTGCTGCGTCAGTGGCTGCTTCTAGGGACGTCCTTATCCAGGAAATCTGTGGGCTGCTACCTGGATGTCGGCACACACCTTCATTTCCCATTACCACACTGACCTTAAGTCATGCCGGGATGCTGGTTTTGAAACCTTAGTTCTCCAGTCCCTGTTCCCTAAGTGGGGTGGGGGGGTGCGTCTTGCCTCCCTCCTAGCAGACAGTGTGGATAGAACAACATATCCACGCTCCTAGAAATGCAGGTTACTCACCTGTAATGGGAGTTCTAGGAGTGGTATAGGTTGTTTATCCACACAGACCCATCTAACCTCCCTGGCTTCGGCGCACAACCTGGCTTCCAGCGGGCTAGATCTGGCATCATGGGGCAGAGCCGAGAGTTTCATCACCCAGGTGGGTGGGAGGAGCCAGCTTGAAGACTTTCCCGCCCATCTTAAATCGGCAAGGTACCTGCCAGACAGTGTGGATAAACAACATATACCACTCCTAGAACTCCTGTTACAGGTGAGTAACCTGTATTTATTCCTCCTCCACTTTAGGTTTGAGGATTGCAAACTGTCTATCACACATGGTAGAATACCAGAATGCCAGCTGGAAGAAGGCCAAGGCTGCTGCCCATGCCGTTCCAGAGGGTACTCAAAGGCAGGAGCTGCTACAGTGCCTCCAAGTGGCTGAAGATGTTAACAAACACCTCAGAGCCTTGTATGACATGGCTGCCACAACTGCCATGGGCATTTGCCTCTGCAGGCACTCCTGGCTCATAGTACCTGGGTTTGCAGCTGATGTGCAGCAAAAAGTGCTTAATGGCACCAAGCTGTTTGACCCTGATGTCCAGGACATCATACATGATCCGCAAGCCTTGAGCAAGGCCCTCAAGTCTGCCCACTTCCCCTACCATACTCTGCCAAAGGGTAGAGGATGGCCTCCTTTTCATAAATAGAACAATAGGCCTGGGACAGCTCTCCGCCCCCATGGTAAACTTAGAGCCCAGGCTTCCTTGCCCGCCCTCTCCAGTGCTGGAGCGGCAGCCCAGAAGTGAGGAACCAGCTCGACTGGCTCCATCTCTGCTTGACTCCTTGCTGGACCCCCATCCACTGGTCCTGGACCCAGGAGACCGTGGTCAGAGGTTGCGTCTCCCTCCATCCGAATCAGTGGACAACCATAACTTCAGATGCATGGATTCTGAAGAGCAGAGAAAAGGGTTACCACCTCAGAGCTCATTGAGCAGGATCCAGAAACCCCACCTCTGCCCTCCTGTTACCCCCTGGCTCACCTGTCTGTTCTCCAGGTGGAGGTGCAGTCCCTTCTGCGCAAGCAGGCCATTGAACCAGTTCTTAGGCACCAGAGAAACAAGGGGTTTTATTCCAGATTTTTCCTGGTCCCCAAAAAGACACGAGATCTGAAACCTATTCTAGATGTCCAGTACAAAAAGTTTGAGATGGTAATTTTGCCAGGCCTAATGCCGCTCTTCAAGACAGGGGAGTGGCTCTTTTCACTGGACATGCAGGATGGTTACCTGCACATTTCAGTCTTTCCTCCTCACAGGAAGTTTCTCCATTTTGCTTTTCGGGGTGAGCATTATCAGTTCAAAGTGCTGGCCTTTGGCTTGTCTTCTGTGCCATGAGTGTTTGCCATGTGCTTGGCAGCAGTTGCAGCAGTGCTCAGAATTGGGGAGACTGTGTGTCTTCCCTTATCTGGATGATTGGCTCCTGAAGGCCCCATCCAAGGAACCGCTTTTATTGACTCTGGAGCAAACTCTCCAGCTCTTCCACTCCCTGGGCATTAACATCAACCTGCCCAGGTCGGTTCTGATACAGTCGCAAAGGTTGCAGTATATAGGGGCGGATCTGAACTCTGCACAGGGGAAGGCCTTACTGCCTCAAAACAGGGCAGAGTGCCTCACTGCCCAAGCTCAGAAAGTTGCACAGAGCTGGTACATTCCTGCCAGGGTATATCTCAGGTTGCTGGGCCTGATGGCAGCTGCCATACCCACTGTTCTGCTGGCCAAGCTCCATATGCACACCCTTCAGTGGACTCTCCGGATACAGTGGGACCAGCGCACAGACGAGCTAGATTAACCAGTCCTGCAGTGGTGGATGGGCCCCTTGAATCCGCTTCAAGGCGTCCCTTGCCAGATCTCCTCCCTGCATCAGATCCTAATCACAGATGCTTCAGGTCTGGGCTAGGGAGTGCATCTGGGTCCCTTTCAGAGCCAGGGCTCTTGGTCAAATGAGAAGCCTCTCTGCATATCAATATCCTGGAGATGAAAGCGATGCTCTACTCCATGCAGGCCTTTCAGGAACACCTTGCTTCAGGTCAGCTGCTGATGCAGTCGGACAGTCTTTGCATGGTATACTACATCAACAAGCATACCCCCTTTGCAGGGAAGCCATGAGAATGTGGTACTGGGCAGTAGATCACAGTCTGATGCTCTCTGCGGTCCATATACTAAACATTCTTCTGATGGACAGTCTCAGCAGGATTCAGTCCAGCATGCATGAAAGGGAGCTTCTCTCTTCTGTCGCAGAAGGCTTGTTTGACAGATGGGGTCATCCAGATTTGGACCTGTGTGCATCCCCAGTCAACTCAAAACTGCCCAAATTCTGCTCGCTAGATCCAGGGCCTGGAGTTTTCTGGTGAGACGTGTTGTCCCTCTCTGAGTGGGAGACTTCTTTATGTATGTCCTTTGTTTTCTTCTGATTCAGAGGGTGCTGATCAGGTTGCAGATGGAGGGGTCAGCATGATTGTAGTAGCTCCATTCTGGCCTCACCAAATATGGTTCCCTCTCCTTCAGCATATGGCAGAGGAACCTCTGGTCCCTCTTCCCTCTTTGCAGGAATCTCCTCACCCAGGCTCAGAGGACCCTGGTCCATCCCAACCTCAGGTTCCTCCATCGGCATGCATGGCTCCTGAGAACACAGCCATTGCCAGGTTCAGGGTCTCTAACAAGGTGGTGGACATGCTAGTGGTCACCCGAAAGCCTTCCACTCAAGCCACATATGCCATGAAGTGGACGCAGTTTGCCATCTAAGCTGCCAAACATAGCATAGACCCTTTCACTTGCTCGATGAATCATATCCTGGACTAGCTGATCTCACTCTCTGACTCGGGCCTCCAGTACTCCTCCCTCAAGGTCCACTTTTCAGCTATTTCTGCTTTTCATGAGCCTGTGGGTGACTGCATGATTGCTCAGCTGGATGTCTTCCCATACCTTTCTAAGAGGCATCCTGCAACTGAAACCTCTGATCCGTTCCCCTGTCCCAGCTTGGGACTTGAATTGTGTTTTGGAAGAATTGACCCTGTCTCCTTTTGAGCCAGTCACGACTTGCGATTTGTGCTTTCTCTCTTGGAAAGCATTGTTTTTAGTTGCAATTACTTCTGTTCGAAGAATTTCAGAGCTTCAGGCCCTCTGATGCAAGGAGCTTTATTCGATTTTTCACAAAGACAGGATGCGTCTCCACACAAATCCTAAGTTGGTTTCAGAATTTACAGTCAGTCTATCCATCTTAATGTTTATTTTCCTGAACGTGCCAGTCCAGGGGAAGCACTGCTCTATACGTTAGACGTCCACAGAACTTTGAAGTACTACAGTATAACCTCTAAGTTACGAACACCATGAGAATGATGGGTGTTCGTAACTCCTGAAAAATCCATATCTCTGAAACTGAAAGAAATTTATTAATAAATGGACTTAAAAAAACTGTGTTACCTCTGTTTCTGGTTTATTTGATCAACATTTACTATGCTGTACGGTATTTAGAATATTAAAAAAAGGTAAGTTCATAACTAAGCCTCTGCGTTTTTAAAGAAATTAGTAATAGCGCTCTGCTTTAATGAGCTGTAGTGCTTTTTTGCAGCCAGATTATGCAGTCCTGTAGCAGCATTAAGTTCATTGGTGTTGCTTCAGGCTGCTGCTCCAACCACAGCTCTTCTGTGAGGGATCTTGGTACTCTCGTCATTCTCTTCACTATCACTCGAGCTGTCTGGTTTTGTACTCTCTCTAGTGAGATCAATGATCTAGTTGTCTGACAGGATCTTGTGACCAGTTTCCTCTCTGTCAGCTCTAAGCCACTCCTCTTGCCCCTCCTTGCTTATTGCCACCGGCTCTCTGTCCGTAAATTGCACCTGAATATCGGTGACATAATTGCACTCCTGGTCATAAAATTCATCATCAGAAGGCTATAGCTTGCTCCAGGACTGTCTTAAGGATTCTGTGGTAATCTCACCCCAGGCTTTGTTGCTCAGGTAAACTGCATCCTTAACAGTCAGTTATTTGCAGAAATCAGTGTAGCATGTTCGTGCTAGCATTAAACAAACGCTTGTCATTAGCACCTTTAAAAAGTTCAATCACAGGTGTTAGAGGAGTGACAGTTACAGGTACACTAATTGATGCCTGTGTGTGTGGTGGGGGGGTCAGTTAACCGGTCAGTCCGGATTAGTGAAGTTCTTAACTTTGAGGTTGTACTGTACCTGCTTAGGACTAATGAGTCTAGAAAGTCAAAGCAGTTGTTTTTCTTTCACCCTAGGTAGAGAGGGGTGTTTCATTTTCTACACAATGTTTATCTAACTGTCTGGCAAATTGCATTGTGGTCTGCTACAACAAGTATGGCAGAGAATTGCTTAGTGCTGTCAAAGCTCATTCCACCAGAGGAATGGCTACCTTGGTGACTTGTTTCCGAGAGGTCTCAGTCGCTGACATTTGTGCAGCTACCACCTGGAGTACAGTCCATACTTTCACCAAGCACTACAGTCTGGACATTATCTCGAGCCCGTTCAGGATTTGGCCGGGCTGTGTTACAGGGACTCCTGTCTCAAGTTTATGGAGAGCCCTCCTCCCAGACTGTCTTATGCACTTGTAACTGCTCAGGACTCAATTATACGGTGTTACCTGATGACTGAGATAACCCTGAAGAAGATAGAAGTGTTGCATAAGAATTTAACTGTAACAGTAGATCTTCGAGGGGATCTGGGTCATCAGGAATGCTTTCCCTCCCACCATCCCCCTGCTTGGGGCTCCTGTCTAGGAACTGGCTATCTGGTGTATCCAGCCTTTCTTTTAGGTCTGGGCACCTCTCTCCTTAGTCCCCCATGGCAGGAGCCTAGCTCCCTTAGTCTCTGGGGGAAAGAACTGAGGAGGGAGCGTGGGCAGCCCTAGTTGTACTGCTGAAAATCTTCCATGTGGATTCCCCTTCACTGATGGCGAAAGTTGTTACAGTGTTACCTGATAACTGAGATCCCCTCAAAGATCTACTGTTACGGTAAGTTCTTGTGTAACTGCTCTTTACATTGAACCAAACTATACACCTTCCTGTCTGTTAACCTGAGCATGACAGTCAGGGTGAGGCACTGCTCCATGTTTACAATGTACATAGGATTTTGAGATACTATGTGAATTGCTCGAAGGACTGCAGAAAGTTGCTCCTGGGAAAGAAGGCTCCCCAGTTTCTAAACTACCTGTCCAAATGGCTGGCACATGGAATTACATCCTGTTATAGGAAGTATGGTAAGAAACTTTCTGGTGCAATTCACAGTCACTCCACAAGGGGAATGGCCACTTCTGGAGCACTGTCCATACCTTAACTAAACATTACAGTTTTTACATAGTCTCTTGTAGACGTGCTGGATTTGGGCTTGCTGTGCTGCAAGGTCTGCTGTCTTGAATTGTTTTTGGACTGCTTGGGAATTGTTCCAGAGGTGTGGCTTAATGAAAGAGAGATCCTTGAAGAAGATAGAACAGTTACATACTTACCAAAACAGTAGATCTTCGAGAGACCCTCTTCCATTAGGCCATGCCATCCCACTCTCCTTCCCCCTTCTGATTCAGTGAGGATTACATAAGAGATTGTGCCAGATCCTAATCCATGCATCATATAACCAGCTCTATGCCTCACATTGTATGCCTGGATGGGTCTCATCTCCTGGTTCCCCACAGTGGAGGTCCTCAGAGTTTTAATTTCTGGTGGGGAACTGAGGAGATATGGGTCTGTCCACATTTATATAGACGATGACGCATGATGTCGTTGTGGGCAGCCCCCCCAGCTAGCAGATGTTTCTGTGTGGTCCTAGCACTGATGCAGGTATAGTTGCAAAGATGTGGCCTAATGGAAGAGATTCTCTTTAAAATCTACTACTGTGGTGAGTATGTAACTGTTCTTTTCTGTATGTATTCCCCCAAATCCCTCTCGTCCAGAGTGTGTTGTTCAAATTTGAGGCACACAGGGGCAAGATGATCCTAGTGGTCTCCTGCTTGCCTCAGCGGATATGATTTCCTTTGTTCTATCTACTTTTGTTCAGCAAACCAAGAGCGTTGCCACTCTGGGTGGATTTATTGACGCAGGATCATCTAATCCATCTGAACCTGCGCTCCCTTCACCTTCAGACTTTGCTCCTGAAGAGATAAAAGTGAACAGGTTCAGAGTGTCTCAGAGGGTTTCTAAAATGCTTTTAGCTGTACATAACCCTTCTACCAGGAAGACGTACATAGCCACATGAAAAAGATTTGCCATCTGGTGCTCCAAAATCCCTGTGGTCTCTTTCTGGTGTCCACCTGAAAAGGTTTTGCAGCACTTACTGGATGTTTCTGATGCTGGCCTGCAGTATTTCACAGTTGGGCATGAGGATCTTGCTTGGGTGTGTCCTCAGGACAGCAGCCCTGAAGAAATAGGGCATCAATATGGAGGTCACGGCCCGGTGGTGTTGAGGGTTGAGGTGCTGGACGCCACACCTCGCACCACACTGGCAGCCCGGGTTCAGCAGGGAGGAAGGGATCGAGCATCCGCAGGACAGCTCTCAATTCCCTGGGGTGGGTTCTGGGATAGCACTGCACCTTAGCGACACCTGGCGGTGGCCAGGATAGGGCACGCACAGCGGTGCTAAGCATAGCCAGGGGGTGGAGTTCGCCAGGCAACAGCACATTGTGATCAACCACCATTCCACGTCTGAATCTTCACGGGGCGAAAAAGAGAAAATCCCCTCCCTTTGGGGATAGGCAATGGTGCTTCCTCCCAGGACCACACTCCCAATGCTGGTCACCCTCCTCGCTCCTGCTGCGGCTCCCCGACCTAGTACTATATATTTGGTTAGAGCGCCCTGGGCGGATGGGGCGGCCCTCCCCCATGAGGGTTCAGATCTGGGGGTTTCACCAGTTTCGGGGAGTGGAGCCACAGGAGTAAGCTTCACAGCAGGAGGTAGAGACCTGGGGAAGGAAGACGCTGAAGAGATATCCCCTCAGAGGAGATGCTAAATAAAGTAGACCCCCCCCAAAAAAATGGAGTTCATGACCCACAGCTTGTTGGCAGATATCTGATATTTGACCCGAAAAGTTGTATGGTGGGGCAAGTCTAGAGGATGTGGTAAAGCTGTGCATCTGTCTGGTCACACCTCCAGCAGCTGTCATTAGTGAGGAGGCCTAGCTGCTTCAGTTTGGATGTGGTATGATACTATCGCATTAGGGTCTTATTCATAATTAGTCTGCTTCTGCTGTCCCGGTAAGCGTAATGTATTCTATGCCAGTAGTGAGCCCATTGTGAGTCTGAGATAGAGATCTCTAACATTTGTTCCCAGTGCACTCTGGTGGGACGTGAGGGGTCGGTAAGAGCATCTGTGATGGACTTATAAATTTTGCTAGCCCTGCCTTTACGAAGCTTGGCCCAGGAAAGCCATGGGGGCACCTCATATTGGAAACCTGGATCAGGGAAATTTTTGCCCTGATGAAGGACCACATCCCTAATCTGAAGATATCCTCAGAAGTGGCTCTAAGGAAGCTGATGGTGAACTTTGAGGGTGGAAAAGGAGTAGATGGACTTGTAGCCGGGCAGATGGAGGTCTTGTACTGTCTGTATCCCTTGAGCCTCCAAGAAGGGCCAGTAGATGGGAGAGCCATCAGTGGTTAAAACAGGATTATTCCATAGAGGGGTGGTTTCACAAGGGGCAGAAGATTTGAAAAGACTATTGTGGACTTTTTTCCAATAGGTGATAGAGAGCCCCTTAGGAGGAGGAAGGGGATGAGAAGGGTGATAAGTGAGTACAGCAGGATCGCTGGGGAGGAGGCGACTATTAGAGCAGACTCTTAAATGCAGTCAGGTTGGAGATTGTAAAGAGGGGGCTAAAAAGCATTGGGTGGTTTGAGCCATAATGAAAGCCATATGGTGACCGTAGAATCAATGTAGACCCTATCTATCTCTGCTCCATTGTTGATGTAATTTCTGCCTGCTGTAGCGTGGAGGCTTATCCTCCCATAGAAAATGTCCCATTAGTGCATCAAATTTCTAAAACCATTTAGTGGGAATAAGAATGGGTAAGTGTGCCAGGATTTGTAGAAACTTTGGCCCACCATTAGCTTCACTGCTTTGATGTTCCCCGCAAGGGAGAGATGCAGGGCCTTCCAATGGTTCAGATCCAGCTGGCTAGGTTGTGTGAGCTCTGTGAAGTTCAGAGGAACCTGTTTGGAGATGTCCCAATGCAGTTTGATCCCCAGGTATGTGATACCCTTGGGGTCCCACCTGAGGTCAAGACCTTTGAAAGCTTCAGCAGAGCAGTGATTATTTAGTGGCATGACCTCGATCTCTGATTGGTTGATCTGCAGACCTGAGACCTTAGTGAAAGAGGTCACTAGGGAAAGCACATGGCTGACAGCTTGATGAGCCTGAAAGGTAGTGATGAGAAGGTTGTTTGCTTAAAGGAAGGTTTGGAAGGCATTTCAGAACCTACCTGAAGGCCTGGGACAGCACTCATTTCCTGGAGAGCAGTGGCCAGGGGCTCAGTGGCCAGAACAAAAAGTAAGGGTGAGAAGGGGCAACACTGCCTCGTCCCTTTCTGGATGTTGAAGGAGGTGGATTTGAGGCCATTGGTAAGCACCAACACCTTAGGTAAGGAGTAGAGAAGTCCAGCCCAATTACAGAAGGCATTCCGTATGCCCATTATTTCCAAGGTGGCCATCGAATAAGGCCATTCAACAAAGTAGAATACTTTTTTGAAATCCGTGTCCAGGGCAGCCACAGGGGAACTAAGGTCCCTGGAACACTGTGTAAGGGAAATAAGCATCCGAAGGTGATCTGAGCTGAGGCGTTCTTTAACGAACGCAACCTGGGAAGGATGCATCAGTCCAGGAAGGGCCCCTTCCAGGCTTACAGCCAACACTTTTACCAGGATCTAGGCATCAGCATTGATAAGCAAGATGGGTAGATAACTGCCCAGGGCGGAGGGGTCCTTGCTTTTTTTTGGAAGGGCGGTGATCACCGCTTCTTGCATGGTGGGAGGTAATATCCCCTTGGCTATGGAGTCTTGGAAAACTTGTAGGTAACCAGAGATGTCATCACCCAGGGCCTGATAAGTCTATAGGGAAGCTATCCCCACTGGGGGCTTTTAGGAGAGTTCATTTACCAGATAACTTGCTGCATTTCCAACGTGGAAATAGAAGCATCCAGAGTGGTCGCTACATGAGGTGGAAGCTTAAGGATAGGGAGGTTTAACAGGAAGGTGTCTATTGTAGCGGAGCTGGAAGCAAGGGAGAGGTAATAAAACTTTTCATAGAATTGAGCCATAATTCTGTTTATGCCCTCCTGGGAGGTCATGAGAACCCCGGAGGGGTCACTCAAGCCCACGACTGTTTTGGCAGCTTGCTGACTCTTAAGTCTGTAGGTCAGCAGCTTAATGGATTCCACGCCCCATTCCCAGTAGGAGTGAGGCAAGCTCTGCTTTGCTAGTGAGGTGGACGTTTAATTTGTCATAATTGCTAATCAGTCGAGCCAGTAATGTCTGAGGGGACTTGTTACAGGGTTGAATAAGACCTTGTCCCATTTGTTACACAGAATGAGAGTTAAATGCAAGTATATGTTCTATCCAGTCCTTTTCTTTCTCTTGTCTGTCTGTGCAGCCAGATGTTCTCGTGAGACCTAGGAACTGATCACTGTGATGGTCTTGCGATTCTCCACCTCTCGCTATCTCTCTGCCTTTACTTGCTGTTTGTCTTTTCTTCCCCTTGCATATCTGCAGTTATAAAAATGTATGTGAATCTTTATGTGAAACTGGGATCCCTTGGTGTGAAAATGTATATAGTTATATTGTTGAAAAGATTGCAGAAAGTTATTTGGAACTCAAGGAGTTAAACTTGCCATGCAGCACAAATTTTTACACGGCTGTCGGCAGGGGGCCAACTTGACAGTGTTCTATTTGTTGCACCTGCAAGGAAACTGACAAGCACATTTTGAGGAAAAACATGGATGTCTCAACGAGTTCCCAGGCAAAGACTCATAAAAAGAGCAGCAATACTTTTGCTAGAGAGAGACAGAGACCAAGATTTGGAATTGAAGATACTCTCAGATGAAGGACTTTGTTTTCTCTGTACTGCCTTTGTAAATAGTTCTTCTGAATATTTTCTATTTTTTTTTTTATTTTGCTGTTATTGATGATAAAACGTTACTAGTGAATTTTGCAACTACTCCTAGTATTCCTATGCTTCCTGACCTGTGCCTCGACAACAGGGCTGACTGTGACAGAAAGATTTGTATTGTGCCTTCAGGAAAGCCAGCTTCTTTTCTAAAGATGCCTGTTCAGCCTCTCTATTCTTACACCTGTTTGAGGCGTACACTATGATCCTCCCAGGAATGGTGACCTAAAAGTCCTTCCAAAGCATGGCATCAGCAATGTCATTGGCCAACCAGAATTCCTGCCTGGCCATTCTCCACCCCTGAAGGAAATGCTTGTCTTCTAAGAGTAGGTAATTAAGCTGCCATAAGGAGGATGGACGGGCCTTGGGTCCCCACAGCAGGCGACTCTCCAAAGGGGTGTGGTCTGAGATAATGGATTGGGTCTGTGGACTGGTAAATGAGCCAGAGATCGATCCTGCTAGAGGAGCCATAAGTGGCCAAAAAGTAGGTGTAAATCTGGACTTCACGGTGGCAGGTTCGCCAGGTGTCAATCAGGACATGCTCAGAAAGGAACTTAAGCACCGCCTGGGCTGCTCTTTTATGGGGCTCCATGCACCCCCGGCTCCTACCTATAGTAGGGTCTAATGTAAGGTTAAAGTCCCTGCTCATGAGAATAGGAGACCTGTCAACATTAGAATCAATTAATTCCTGATATAGTGAATGAACAAAAGCTGGGTCATCTCCATTCGGGACATAAATGTTGGCAAGGACCAGAGTGCCTTCCAGGGTGGATACTTTGGCCAGAATCCACGTGTTGCCTTTGCTAAGGAATTGGTCACCGACCAACCAAGATCTTTGTAGATGAGGCTTGACGCACCATTTTCTTTGCTAGATCTTCGCTGTGTAGCTCCATCCCTATCCACTCATAAGTTTTACTGCCTCCTTGGCGGATAATTTTGTTTTCTGTAAGAACACCTTGTGGAGCCTCAGTTTCTTTAAATGTGATGGAACTTTTTTCCATTTGACTAGAGTTGAGGCACCAGACATTCCAGGTAGCAAACTTAGTCTCCACCGAAAAGCAGTAAAACCCTATCAATAAGAGAGCAGTCGAAAGGACCCATTGATGCTCCAGATCATTCCCTCAAAAGTTCACCTATACCCCCCCGAAAACCCAGTCGAAAAAAGCAACATAATCCAGATGGACTCACCTGCCTGCAAATAAAAACAATAGCAAGAAACAACTGGAACCAGAATAAATCACAAAGATACAAATAACCCCAACAATGGTTACCCCCCCAAATACCCCTTAAAAGAACCAGCTGTCGTCTTAGGCAAAGACACAAAGTTAGCGCACATGCCAGTGACCGTCACTGGGGGAGATATGGCAGTACAGAAAATATCCTGTCAATCCCAGTACAGGACAGTTAACTCCCCCCTCAGTCTGAGGAGGGAGTTACTGGAGACCGCCACGTGACAGGGTTGTAGTATACCTCTGCAACATGGAGCTAGTAGAGCCAATAAATGTCTGCCTAACCAAGTGATCAGACCGTCACCTACCTTGGGACGGGGGGTTCTGTAATAAAGCCCAGGTACCCAGGGCTGAGGGAAGATCATTGGGGGCACCATGGTGTGGGCTCTAGTGGCCTGGGGTCAGTCCGTATTGCAGGATGGGCCTCACGTCCCAGCAGAGACAGAGGACTGAGGAAGGGACAGAAAAACTAAAGGAAGTGCATGTTGCAGAACTCTGTTCTGCAAGGATCAGTGAGTGTGGAAAGCCTCCTTGAGACTGAGGGGCAAGAGAGAGCACTTGGGGGTAAGGGATGAGTGGGAGGGGATTGGGGGCCAGCCAAGTGGCCACACTGATGTATTAAAACACAAATCAGTTAGCGCCCCTCCCAGAGAAAAAACCTGGCCCAGCCCATAGGATCCCCCACAGTGAACTCTGTTCTGGACCTTCAACAGTAGGGGGCTGGGTAAGTCAGAGCCTGGTCACTCATCAGTGAAGGCAGTGGTGCTTGAGGGCCCACTTGGAGGAAACTGGAGGGTGTGTGTGTTACCCATCCCCACTGAGGTCCAGCCCACCCACCAGAGCATCAACCTATGTGGGAGGACAACTGCGGGGGGTGGAATCTAGCCAGTGAGTGTGCCTCCCAGTGATTTTAAAGGGGCAGTGGTAATGAGCCACAGAGCAGAATGAGCCCCAGCCATGCATGACGTATAGAATAATGCATGGGGTGGTGTGTTTAATGAGATTTTTACACACACCTCGAGGTGCTGGATGCTATATAAACCCAGAGAGCGAACCTTGAGAGGTTTATTTAAGCATCCAACACCAAGGGGTGTGTGTAAAATCTTGTTAAAAACACACCACCCCGTGTTTTATTTTATATAATTGCTGGGAAGTGTTTTCTTGCCACAGCAATTGTGTAAAACTAAGACAGCCGGGCCGGGGTCCGGTGTGTTTAGGAGCAAGGAGTCAAATATCTGAGAGGCAAGATTTTTTGGTTTTTGTTTTTATTTTCATTTTCCACTTACTGCCGAGTGATCCTGGCAGTGTCCGGTCAACTGACGAAGTGTCCAGCACTGAGAGAACTGAGACGGGCACATGCATGGAGCATTGGAAACACAGCATGTGTTCACAGGTTATAATGGTGAATTATAACCGGGTTTCCATATGGGAGAAAACACTCCCCAGTTATTATAAAGCTGTAACTTTTAGAATGTCCAAAAAAAAGGTGTTGTCTGAGTGCTAGGATAGGGCAGATCAGTAGATCATCCTGTCCCCACAGTTAACGTTTGCAGACATCATACAAGGGTTGTAACAGGGTTGAATAGAACCCTGTCCCAGTTGTTATGGAGAGTTTGAATGCAGGGATCTGTTCTGTCCTTTCCTGTCTGGCTGCGCAACCAAATTTTCATGTGAGAGCTAGGATTTGATCACCCCGACAGTCTTGCAGTTCTTTGCCTCTGTCTTCCCTTGCTGTTCTGTCTTTTTCCTCCCTTGTATATCTGCTGGTATAAACATATATGCAAATCATTTTGTGGAAATGTAACTGATATTGGGATCCCTTTGTTTAGAAATTATATAGTATTTACTGTTGAAATGTATATAATTATAGTTTGAAATGATTGCAAAAAGCTATTGGGAACTCAAGGGGTTAACCTGAAATGCAATTTTTAGGCCTTTTACAGAAGCTCTAGAAAAGGGGCCTCAGTTCTGGGACATTATGTTCTAGCTGCACCTGCCTGATATATACAAGAACATTTTAGAAAAAAACAGGATGCTTGTTAAGAAGGGGGGTTGCAAAGATTTAGAAGACAGTACTGCAGTTGCTTGCAGAGAGACACACAGAGATTGAAGGAAAACTCCGATGGATCTTCTCTATTTATTCTGCCTTTGTAAATAGTTATACGGAACAAGTTTATTTTTTTATGTTACTGCTAGTACAAATAAATACTTTTTGTGAATTCTACAACTGCTCCTGGTTTTTCCTATGCTTCCAAACCTGTCCCTCTATGACAGATGGTGTCAGTTTAAGTGGGATTTACGCCGTGCATACTCTAAGCCAGGAGTTTTGTGTATGGGTACTGGATCTACTACCATGGAAACATAGAGAAAGGTATGGATTCTGCTGCAGCAAGTCCAGGAGTGGTTACGAGGAGAATGGCAGCTAAACTAGCAGAGACAGAAGTCTAAACTGAGATTATACAGCCAGCACAAGTTATGGAAAAACAGGCAGTGACAGAAACTGAAAGCCTGATGGACTTTTTCAAATGGTAGGCTATACAACAAAAAGACTGAGAAGCAGAGAGAAACAGAAATTCAACGTTTAGAAGCACAGAGGAGAGAAGAGATGCAGTGACAGAAGCAGCAGAGGAAAGAAGAAATGCAGCAGAGGAGAGAGGAGAAGCAGCAACAGGAGCAGTGATGGCTGGATGCTTTGCAAGCTATCAAAGGCAGAGGATCTGGCACAGACCCAAATGAGCAACAAAACACAAGCAACTTAAAAGCCATTAAACTTACAAAGTTGTGTCCCTCGGATGATATAGAAGAATACCCGACAACTTCTGAAAGAGTTGCCACAGCAGCATTGGGGACAATCAGACTGGTACCCTACCTGACAGGGAAAGCCCAACTTGCCTACAGCAGTATGGACACTGCACAGTCAGAAAACTATGACCTGGTGAAAAGCAAAATCATGAAAAGGTACAACATTTTAGGAGAGACCTACAGGCAGAGATTTCGATCTCTGAAGTACAACTCGGTTGACAATCCTTGAGGAGCCTTCACCCAACTTGAACTCCTGATAGAATGGCTCCAACCAGAGGGCAAAACAGTCTCATAGACACATTTGCAATGGCACAATTCATCAACATCCTACCTACAGATGTGCACCTTTGGGTAAAGATACACCTACCAGAAAGTGGGGAAAAGGCTGTTTCTTTGGCTGAGGACTACCAAATGGCTAGAAAGACACCACAGCAGTGAGGTAACAGCCAAGCACCGGTAAGACGCTCTCTTTCCCATTTAAACTCCAAGTCAGTTAAGAACTCTGGTGGGGGGGTAACAAATCTTAATTTTCATTTCATTTTTATTGGTTATACTGGAAAGGCATGTGAGCATTGCTGCCAGTTTACACAAGCGTTCAGTTACATACAACAGTCATAAGACATAACATAGGCTAAAACATTTAACTAACAGCGAGGGTTAATACAGTGGTACATGAAATCAGATCATATAGACTAAAGTGCAAACCATGAACTAGCCTTGGTGAATTAACAAATACAAGGTGACATTAAGCATTCGGTAAGGGTTTAACAATAATATAACAGTGGGAAACAAAAAATTTAAGTGCAACTAAAAACTAGCCTAGATGGATTAACCATACTACAAGAGCTAGAAAGAAAGGGTACGTGCCAGAGGTGGATAACAAGAGAGTGAGGGGAAAAGATACTAGTCCCAAAGACGTTATTTGCAATAACTGTAATAAGCCAGGCCATATTGTAAGAAACTGCCATAGTAAGGAGAGTGGCACTGGAGAAGATTTGCCCTTGGCAAATTGGGGGCAATTACGTAACAGATGTGAAGGTGGGGGATAAGGCAGTAAAGGGACTCATTGATTCAGGAAGCAGACAGACCCATGTGCATGTTGAAGTGCTGGGAAAACACTGCAAAAGGACCAGGTACTGGTGTCATCTGGATCCACAGGGACACTCGATACTATCCCAGCACCCAAGTGACTCTGACCATTAAGGGTGTGTCGCACCAAATGAAAGTAAGGGTAGTACCCAAGTTATTTGTACCCGTGATTATTGGAAATGACTGTCCAGGATTTATGGAGTTAATCTCCGAGGAACTGAACCCTGCAGTTTCAGCAGCAGTGGTGACAAGAACTCAGGCCAAGAAAATCTCAGATGGTGGGGACTCTTTTTCCTTTCGCTGATTTTGATTCAGACTTGTCTGAGCACAGCTCCAAGATCCGGAAATTCAGGAAAGAGACGATGCCTGAAGAAACTGTGGCAACAAATGACTGATGGACATAAAGGGTTAAAATATGAAAATGCTGATGCTAAACTGATTGTGATCTTGTTTCAGAGCAAGCTAACAATGTTTCTCTCCAGGGTTATTTTAAGCAACTGGGGGTGAAACGAAAACAGGGTGGACCAATGTTTAAAAAATGTAATGGGTTACTGTACAGAGTTTGGGTTAAACCTCAGACACAGGAACAGACAGAACAATTAGTTATACCACAGAAGTATAGAACAGAGTTGTTAAAGACAGCACATGATAGTCCTATGGCAGGTCACTCGGGAAGGGATTGCACACTTGCCAGATTGCTGTATAGATTCCACTGGCCTGGAATTCATGAAGATGTTGCTACCTATTGTAATTCTTGTAATTAGTGTCAGAAAGTAGCTCCAGTCACTAGAAAAGACAAGGTGTCCCTACTCTTAATAGATGTGCCTTTTGAGAGAATTGCAATGGATGTGGTTGGTCCTTTAGACAAAAGTAAAAAGGGTAATAGATTTATCCTGATAGTATGTGACTATGCTACTCGATACCCAGAAGCAGTTCCAATACGCACTGTCAGCTTCAAAAGTGGCAGCAGAGCTTGAAAAATTTTCAGCAGTGGGCATACCTAAATAAATTATTACTGATCAGGGTAGTAATTTTGGTGCTGCATTACATAAGGATCTGTACAGACTACTAGGTATCACTGCCATAAGAACATCCCCCTATCACCCTCAGACGGTCTTGTTGAGCGTTTTAACCAAACCCTAAATCGCATGTTAAAAAGGTTTGTGAAAGGGTAGGGGAAAGGTTGGGACCAATACTTGCCTTACCTACTTTTTGCTTACAGAGAAGTGCCATAGGCATCAACAGGGTTTTCACCATTTGAAATGTTGTATGGTAGGCAACTAAGATGGCCACTGGATGTGATAAAAGAAACATGGGAAGATAACCCCACTCAGAACCAATCTATAACGTCTTATATGTGTGCCCTAAAAAAGAAGCTGGCAAAATATGTTGAAATCGCTCATAGGAATCTAGAAGAGGCCCAAAACCAACAGAAAGTATATTATGACCATGGGGTAAAAGAAAAAAATTTTGAGCCAGGTGAAAAGGTTTTGCTGTTGTTACCCAGAACAAAAAATAAACTGTTAATGAAGTGACAAGGGCCTTATAGAGTGCTTAATCGTACTGGCACCGTTAACTGAGATTGAGACCCCTGACCGGAAAAATCCTACTAAGATATACCATGCTAAACTCCTCAAGAAATGGGTTGAAAAAATGCCAAAAGCTACTTTACTAGTTTTACCAGAAGCTGATAAAGAAGATATTGATGTAGCTTATAATAGACTAGAACAAACTGTAACTGCTGCTGCTGTAAAGGTAAATGTTTCCTTAACCTCAGAACAAACTGCAGAAATTTGTAATGTGCTAAAGACATTTAACAGTACTTTTACCACAGTACCAGGCCAAGCAAAAGGGGTCGAGCACATGATAGTGCCAAGGAATGCTCGCCTTATTAGGCAAAAGACATACAGGTTACCAGAGCGGTTAAGAGTTGACGTGGTTAAGGAAATACAAAAAATGAAAGAATTGGGTATCATAGAAGAGTCGAGGAGTGCTTGGTCATCTCCAGTGGTAACTGTAAACAAAAAAGAAGGGGGTGTTAGCATCTGCTTTGATTTTAGGAAACAATCAAGTGTCAGAATTGACAGTTACCCTATGCCCAGAATAGATGATTTGGTGGACAGACTGGGGAGTGCAAAGTATATCAGTACCCTCGATCTCACAAAGGGTTACTGGCAATTCCTTTTAGCTAAAGAATCCAGAGACAAAACTGCATTTGCCACTCCTTTTGGAGTCTATCAGTTCACCACCATGCCATTTGGTTTACATGGTGTGCCAACTGCGTTCCAGCGGTACATGGATGTAATTTTATCAGCTCACAGTGGTTATTGTGCTGCGTACTTGGATGATGATGTGGTGTACAGTCCAGACTGGAAATGCCACCTGGAACACCTACGAGCAGTTCATGCAGGTCTAACTATTAATCCTACCAATTGTGCATTGGGCATGCAGGAAACCAGCATTTTGGGCTATGTTGGGGAAATGGAGAAGTTAAGCCAGAGGTTTCTAAGATAGAAGCTGTAGATAACAGGCCTGTCCCTAAAACAGACATATGTCAGGTCATTTTTATGGCTGGCTGGTTGTTATTGGAGATTTGTTCCCAACTTTGCTGAGTTAGCTACTCCACTCACTGAACTCACAAAGAAACGATACCCAAATAATGTGAAATGGACCCCAGAGTGTGATGAACCTTTTCAAGCCATTAAGGCTGCATTATGTGAAGCCCCTGTTTTAAGAAGCCCAGACTTTGAGAAACCCTTTTTGTTACAAACAGATGCATCAGAAGTAGGCCTAGGTGCAGTTCTGAGTCAAAATGTAGATGGGATGGAACATCCTATTCTGTACATAAGTAGGAAGTTGCATGACAGAGAGAAAGAGTACTGCACCATTGAAGAGGAATGTTAAGCAGCAAAGTGGGCCATGGAGTCCCTTAAGTTTTATTCGCTAGGAACTGACTTTGTACTTATAATAGATCACAATGCTCTCTGTTGGCTTAGCCAAATGAAAGATAAAAATTCCAGAATCACAAGGTGGTGCCTGGTACTACAGCCATTTAAATTCACGGTGATGCACAAATCTGGTAAAGAGAATACCAGTGCTGATTTTCTGTCAAGATATGGATCAGGAATTGAGGGTTCTAAAGGTTGAAAAACAAATGTATGAGTTTTAACTTTGTTTTCTGCACTATTGTATGAAAAAAAAAGGATACAGCACGTGTGCTTAATTTCTGAACGTTAGAAGCAAATATGAGTAGAGGATTTAATAGAAAGCTTTGGAAACCTGTTTGATAAAACAGGTTCCCTCGTAAGGAGGGGGTGTATGTGACAAGGTTAAATAGGACCCTGTCCCAGTTGTTATGGAGAGTTTGAATGCAAGGATCTGTTCTGCTCTTTCCTTTCCTGTCTCTTATCTGTCTGGTTGCGCAACCAAATTTTCCTGTGAGATCTAGGATTTGATCACCCTGATAGTCTTGTAATTCTTTGCCTCTCGCTGTCTCTGTCTTCCCTTGCTTTTCTGTCTTTTCCTTCCTTGCATATCTGCTGGTCTAAAAATATATGCAAATCATTATGTGGAAATGTAATTGATATTGGGATCCCTTTGTTTAGAAATGATATAGTGTTATTGTTGAAATGTGTATTATTATAGATTGAGATGACTGCAAAAAAGCTATTGGGAACTCAAGGGGTAACTGTTAACCTGGAATGTAATTTTTAAGCCTTTTGCAGAACCTGTGGAAAAGGGGGTCTCAGTTCTGGGACATTATGTCCTAGCTGCACCTGCCTGATGTATTCAAGAACATTTTAGAAAAAAAACAGGATGCTTGTTAAGGGGAGCTGCAAAGACTTATAAGACAGAGCTGCAATTGTTTGCAGAGATGCACACAGAGATCGAAGGAAAACTCAGATGAATTTTCTGTGTTTATTCTGCCTTTGTAAATAGTTATACGGAACAAGCTTATTTTTTTGTTACTGCTAGTACAAATAAATACATTTTACGAATTCTGCAACTACTCCTGGTTTTCCTATGCTTCCAGACCTGTGCCCCGACGACAAGGGTATAAACAAGGGTCTGAATCTGGGTGTAACATAAAGCAGGTCCGTGAAATTCAGGAGCAGTCTGCCCGTGTTAGATCCTGCGGGCAGTGAGTGCAATGGCTGGGACAGCCCAGATGTTCTTCAGTGCTGGAGGACGCACTGGAGGGAAGAGCTGGGAGGGCCGCTATCTCAATCCCGATCAAGTTGGTGGTCGATTGGCAGGCAGAGGCCCAAAGCAGGAGTTGCAGGCTGGAGTGGTGGAAAGTCATTTGGTAAGTTTCTCAGGGCTTCAAAGCGATTACTTCTTCTTTATGGACCGATGGAACCAGAAGATGCTTGGGACTCCCGGCTGTTGCTGCAAGAGCGGACCTTGGGTGAGCGATCCCTTCGCCTTCTGTCATCTGGTCTCTTTTGTTGTGAAGTCTAGTTTTGGGATCCGGAATCCATGTGTCATTGTTCACAGGTGGGGAAAGTAAAGGCAGGCCCAACCTCGAGTTTGAGGTCTGTGCAGCACTGGGGCCTGGAGTAACTTCCATTTCCTGAGTAGAGTCCCAGGACAAGGGCAGATGGAGTTTAGCCAAGTTCAGGTATGAGGCATATCATGAAAGAAAGTCTTCAGTCACTTCCGGAGAGCCAAAGAGCTGGGGCACTCCATTAGTAGTGATCCTCAAGGTCAAAGGATATTAGAGTGAGTATTGTAGGCTGAGCACGCTCTTCCCGCTCCCGTGAGTCCCTCAACTGCTCAACGGCTGTTGAGCTCTTGGCTTTGGCTGAGCCTTCCGTGATAGAGTGTCAGGCTGTTGGCTCCATGGTACCCCCTCCAGGCTTGTTGGCTATGATGCAAGCCAACCAGTCAATCGAGATTTTCCTTGACCTATTGTCAGACGAGATTGAGGATGACTCGATCACGAGGACTCCAGTCCTTTCAGCCCTCTCTCAGGAGGGACAGGATAAGCCAGTTGAGCAGACTGTCTTCTCCCAAGAGATACCCTCTTCTGGGGCCATGCAGAAGGATGTGGTACGTGTATTGTACTTGCCCCTCCTCCCGCATTTACTCGCTATAGATGCTGTAGTCATCGATCGAGGTTAAGGTCTTGGTCGAGATACGGTCCCTGGAATCTTGTCGATGCTCCTCTTTGGCCTTGGACAAAGAGAGGCTCCATCGCAAGTTACTTAAGCACTTTGAGTAGCTGATGTGGCAGCAGTGGGTCCCCAGCCTTGGTAGGCCCCTTCCTCAGACCCCAGTTCTTCCCTGGTCTCCCCCCGGTCTGTGTCACCCAGGTCCTCCTGAGTCCGTTCTGTCCTGCACCGGCTTCTCTGCTGATTCTGGTGGAGCCACTGCCCAAGCAGCCCTTGCAGTGGGCTCCCACCAAGGCCCCTCATTTGGCTACTGGCCTCCCCAGCCAGCTGTCCATCAAAATCGCACACTCTGATAAGTCTAGGGTGGTTCATGGAGAAAAACGTCCATGGGTGGTATTTGACTAGTCTTCGGACTCTGAAAGGTCCTTTTATGCTACCCTCCAGGACCCTGGGCTTCAAAGGTGAGTCAGCTGAAGAACTCTACTGAGTATGGTCCAGTCTCCTTTAGGGCTCTGTTTCAGCTGATCTCCGAATAAAGATACCCTTGGAGCCAGTTCAGAAGTGGGCCAAGTACCCCCTTACAGAGATCCTCAGTTGGGATGATTCCCTGGAGGTTGCCTTCCCTGTGGCAGAGGCTATTTTGGGTTTGGAGCTTTGGCAGCATCCAGCTTCTGCGCAGCGCCATTGGCCTGCATGATCCACAACTACACAGTTCCAAATTGTTCTCTCCCTGGTTTTTCAGACCATCCCTCTGCCAAGGGATTGGTAATAGATGCCATCTTTTGTACGATGGGAAACACTGAGGATGTGGACAACCCCCCCCCCCCCGATGAAGAGTCCAAGAACTGGAACATGCAGCTGAGTAGGTCTATGCCGCATCCTGCCTGGGTCTTCATCAGACAAGCTCCACGTTGATGATGGCCATCTTCGTACATGCACTCGTGGGTGTCCTGGACCACTTCCTTCCCCTCCTTTTTTGTAGTCAGCAGTCAAGATGATCAGAGACCAAGGGCACTCCCTAGCCAAGCACCAGCATCAGATGACCTTGGAAGTCTGCGACCTCTGCACCTGGTCTGTGGCCCCAGCAGTCACTATGTGCTGTAGACACTGGCTGTGGACTTCCACCTTTATGGCAGATATGCAGCGCAAACAGGCTGATGCCCCATTCTTGGGCACTATCCTTTTTGGCCCCTGGGGTAGATGGGCACCTCACTATGATTGAGAAGCCGAATGCCACCCTTGATTCGATGATGTCCTCACAGAAGGACCCCAAAGGCAAAAGCTGAAGAAGTCCTTTCAGTTTCAGCCTTTTCTGTCCCATTAGCCAAAACCACAGCAGCACCAGCCGGGGGAATCCCAGGTTTGGTGACTTAAGTCCAAGTTCACCAGCCAAGGCTCCAAGAAACCCAGAGGCTGGGACAGTGGGGCCTTTTCCAAGACTGCTCAGTGATGGATCAGGGGGTGTTTCACTCCCACCCATCCGGTCCCTGCCTCAGCTTCCCTTGGGGGGTTGGCTTCACCATTTCTGTCATGCCCAGTTTGTCTTCTTTTGGACAAATGGGTGCTAGAAATGGTTGGACATGGATTGGCTCTCAACTTTGAGGTTCTCCTGCCCTACCAAGCCCATGCTTCATAGAAGTCTGTGGTGTCGCAGGACACACTGTTTGCCCCCAGTAAGGACATAGCTCAGCTCCTAGGGAAAGGAGTCCTAGCCAGTGTCCCAGATGCCATGGCCAGCCAGGGCTTTGTACGTAGGTACTTCCTGGTCCCCAAAGTGACGGGGTTGGTGCCCCACACTGAATCTTCATGATTTGAACCAGTTCCTGAGGAAGCAGAAATTCCGGATAGTCACTGCGAACTGGATACCATCTCTGGAGCAGGGCATGTGATTCTGCTTTCTGGAACTCCAGAATGCCTTCTTCCAAGTCCAGTCCATCCATACCACTGGCAGTACCTTTGGTTCTGCACAGAAGGGGTTCTCTTAGAGTTCTGGGTCATGCCTTTTGTCCTCTTTTCATCCCCCAGAGTCTTCAAGTGCATTGCAGTGGTAGCAGCCTTGCTGAGGTGCCAAGGGGTTCAGGTCTGTCCATATCTGGATGACTGGCTGATTGCCAGATCATCTTGGGAGGCAGTGGAGTGATAAAGGGACCTGGGCCTCCAGGCCTGCTCAGTATTGAGTCTCCTGATCAACCTGGCCAAGTCGGAACTCAAGTCTTCACAGATCATCCACTTTATCGGGGCAGATCTCGACTCCCTCCAGGCTATGGCAGCACTCCCAGTGTGTCATGCGGTGGATCTTGCCTTCTTTGCCTTATTTCAGGTTCAGCGCGCATGCCCAGCTTGGGACTTCCTGCAGCTGCTGGGGTACATAGCATCCTGCACCAGTGTGATCTGATGGGCCTGCTGGTGGATGTTCCACCTGCAGTGGGAGCTGGCCACCAGTGGTCTCAGTGCCTAAGTCACTTTGGACGATCTGATCATGGTGACTCAGTTGATGTGGGATGCCATTCAGTGGTGGCTAGTCCCAGGACATTTAGAGAAAGGAATCCTGTTTGCTTGCCCAGAGCCGACTGCCACTGACAACTTTGTCTCTGGTGGGATGGGGAGTGCTTCTGGTGGACCACAGGGCCCATGGGCTCTGGAGCCCCTAGTGAGTCCTGTTGCCACCTTAGTCTGCTGGAGCCCCGTGCAGTGCATCTCACTGTGACGGAGTTTGCTCCATTTGTCTGAGGTCAGGTCATGCAGGTCCAGACAGACAACCATGTACTTACCCGAACAGGGAGGGTGGAACACATTCTTTGGTTGTATCAGGAGGCACTCTACACCTGGACCCTCGTGTGCAGATTGGGTACCAATCTCTTAGCGATTCATGTGGCCGGAGCCTCCAACCAGCTAGTAGACATCTATGCTGAGTGGGTGTGGTGTCTCAGAAGCGGCCTCTGCATGAGGAGCTGGTGGACCACCAGTTCTTCCATTGGGGCTCTCCCCTGGTTGACCTGTTAACCTCCTGAGAGAACGTGAAGCTGAGGCTGTTCTGTGCCCACCCCACTCAGTGTGGGACACTGTTAGGGGATGCTTTGGATTCCAGGCCTCCTTTACGGTTTCCCTCAGTTTCCCCTGATCCACAGAGTGCTGGTCAAGGTGAGGATGATCCTGGTAGCCCCAGACTAGCCACGCCAATTTCGTTACCCAGATCTCCTCAGCCTCAGTAGCAGGCCTCCCCGGCGCTTGCCTCTACACCCCGATCTGCCTTCCAGTCATGGGGGGGGAGGTCTGGCACCCGGACCTTCAGTCCCTGCACCTGACGGCCTGGTTCGTATGTGAATCTTTATGTGAAACTGGGATCCCTTGGTGTGAAAATGTATATAGTTATATTGTTGAAAAGATTGCAGAAAGTTATTTGGAACTCAAGGGGTTAAACTTGCCATGTAGCACACATTTTTACACAGCTGTTGGCAGGGGGCCAACTTGAGACAGTGTTCTATTTGTTGCACCTGCAAGGAAACTGCAAGAACATTATGAGGAAAAAACAGATGTGTCTCAACGAGTTCCCAGGCAAAGACTTCTAAAAAGAGCACCAATACTTTTGCTAGAGAGAGTCGGAGACTAAGATTTGGAATTGAAAAGATACTTTTAGATGAAGGACATTGTTTTCTCTGTACTGCTTTTGTAAATAGTTCTACTGAATATTTTCTATTTTTTTATTTTGCTGTTATTGATGATAAAACATTACTTGTGAATTTTACAACTACTCCTAGTCTTCCTATGCTTCCTGATCTGTGCCTCGACAACAGGGCTGACTGTGGCAGAAAGATTTGTATTGTGCCTTCAAGAAAGCCAGCTTCTTTTCTACAGATGCCTGTTCAGCCTCTCTGTTCTTACACCAGTTTGAGGCGTACACTGCAATCCTCCCAAGAATGGTGGCCTTAAAGGCCTCCCAAAGCATGGCATCAGAAATATCAGCAATGTCATTGGCCAACTAAATTCCTGCCTGGCCACTCGCCACCCCTGAAGGAAATGCTTGTTCTCTAAGAGTAGGTAATCAAGCTGTCATAAGGAGGGTGGACGGGTCTTGCGTCCCACAGCAGGCGAATCTCCAAAGGGGTTTGGTCTGAGATAATGGATTGGGTCTGAGCAAGGGATAGGAGCTTGTAGATGGACTGGTAGATGTGGCTAGAGTTCCGGGCTTGAAGAGGATCTCCATGTTGTGGAAGCCTCCCGTAAAGTGTTGACCTGCCAGTGCTATGCCTTCAGATGGAAGTGCTTTTCCATTTGGTACCAGGGCAAGGAACTAGGCCTCCAGTCCTGCCCCTTGGTTAGGATTCTGAATTACCTGTGGTCCTTCTCCTAGTTAGGGCCAAGGTCCATGATCCTCATGGTGCACTTGGCAGCCATCTCTGCATACTGGGCACGGGCTGGTATGCCAATAGTGGCACAGGAGAAGGTGGTAGGGTACTTCAGGAGCCTCACCACCTGCCCCTGCTGGTTCATGAGCCACCACCACCTTGGGATTTGTTGCTGCTACTGGCAGTGCTCATGGGCAAGCCATCTGAACCAATGCACAGGTGTGACATCTCTGACCTGTCGTGGAAGACCACCTTCTTGGTGGCTGTCCCCTCCACCAGAAGGGTCGGTGAGCTCCAGGTGCTCTTTATGAACCACAGGGACAAGGTTGTCTTCCTCAACATGAAGGTACTTATGAAGGTTGTTTCAAAGTTTCATCTTAATCAGTTGACTGACCTCCCAGTGTACCTCACCAGTCCAGCCTCTGAGGCAGAGCACAGGCTCCATACATTGGACTTGAAGCAAGCACTCATTTATTATAAGGAGTGCATAGCTGGAGTTCAGGGAGAGTTTCACTAGCTCTTTGTTACCTACGCTGAAGTCACACCTGGTAGACTGGCAGCCAAGTGGACTATTGGCTGGTGGATTGTATCCTGCATTGGCATCTGCTATAGGCTGGCTGGTAGGGAATCTCTTGCAGGGCTTAGGGCTCATTCTGCCAGGCATACAGCTGTCTATGTGGCTTCTTCCAGAAACATCTCTTTCTAGGAGATCTGCAGGGCTGCTACTTGGAAGTCAGCGCGCACCTTCATTTCCCATTACCACATCGACCTTGAGTCACACTGGGATGCTGGTTTTGGAACCTCAGTTCTCCAGTCATTGTTTGCTAAGTAGAGGTGTGTGCCTTGCCCTTTCCTCCCAGAGGGCTGGTAGGAGTCTGTCAGAGAGTGGATAGTGCACCATATCCACGTCCCTAGAAATAAGGGTTACTCATCTGAAACTGTAGATCTAGGAGTGGTATATACGGTGCACAGCCACATGACGCATGCAGCTTCCCCTGGCAAGTGGCACGTGGATCCCTGCTTTCAGCATGCAGGATCTGACGTCACTGGGGGGAGCTGAGGATAACTCTCAGTGGGTGGGAGGGAGGAGCTTAGCTTGAAGACATTCTGGTGGAATTTAAAGAGAAGGAAAGAATGCGTGAGTGTGGATGTGCTAGAACCACAGTTACAGGTGAATAACCCTCATGTTTTTTTTTTAAGTATAGATTTAAAACTAAAAATACTTAATCTCTGTGTTTACTGTCAGAGACGAAGTATTACAGGAATAAGGTAACTGGCTTAACAGAAATCTCTCATCTAAACTAGATTTAACAGTGGGAGCATTGAAATGACTTTGTGACAGAGCACGCATATGGGCCAGGGAGATGAAAGGATGAAAATATTGATACAGAACATCCACTACATTTTTTAGAAAAACTTTTCTAACTATGGTTGCTAGATGAATCTTAAACCTCTGATCTAACAAAGGCCACTAAAGAGTACACAGTGGTGCGTCCAAGCAGGAAGTTAAGAAACTTGTCTACAGTACAACCTCGATTATCCGAATGCTCTGGGAAACATCAGATTTGTTTGGATAAGAGTTCGGATAATCAGGGGTCCATAACATTAGACAAATGATAGTTGGGGGACAATGTCAGAGTTCGGATAATCAGGAGATCTGGATAACGGAGGTTCAGATAATTGAGATTGTACTATATTTGATTGTACAGGCCCCAACCCTGGATAACCCTACTTCCCCAGCAGCGACGTAAAGTAATGTACCATAATCGAGAAAGGGGAGGAGAAGACTTTGAGAAAGCAGTAGCGTGGTGGAAGGTAATAAAAAAAGAATTCTGGCGAGATTTGTCTGGGATGGGAAAAAAACCTTGAATCAAGTGGTCCACATTGATGTTACCAAAAAATAAGGGAGGCTTAAATTTGCCTGATCTTCAGATGTATGCATACGCCACTGTGATAGCTCGAGTTTTCAATTGGAATAATCCATTCTAGGGACGTGGATATGTTCAATCCACACTTATTGGCAGGTTCCTTGCCGCTTTAAATCTTGCCAGAAGGTCTTCAAGCTGGCTCCTCCCACCCACCCGGGTGGTAAAACTCTCGGCTCCGCCCCATGACGCCAGATCTTCCTTACCGCTTGGAAGCTCAGGTTCCCTCCTTAGCGCTCTGCGTTTTAGGCCTGGATCCACACTCTTTGGTTAATCCAAAACTAATTCTCAAATTTACAAGACTTCGGTCGTCTTTTTCCCTCGTGGCTGTGATGGACAAATCGACTCCCGGATTTCGTCGGTGCCCCTTGGGCAGAAGATGTCCCAGACCGACCTGCACTCCACGTGCATTTACTGCCTAGGACTCTGCCACGATTCGCAGGCTTGCGATTTCTGCAAATCCTTTTTGGCTTCGGTCTTGGAGGACCGTGCTGCTTGTCTTCTTTTGGGGCGCCCTGAAAAACCGTATCCGCCAGTTAAGTCGAAGGAGGCCCATTGGGCGGTGTCTGGCGGTGGGCTCCGCGGAACAGTTGGAGCAGATGATCGCCCTCGAGGAGGAGGCGGCCCAGGCAGCGTCATCTTCCTCCTCGGTTGCGGCATTTATCCCGCTCTCCTTGGGCTCTTCATATACAGCTTCTTTTAAGGAGCTCTGCCAATCCCTCTCCACCAAGGGAGAAGGACCATCGGGACATTCCAGTCTGTCCAAGAAGAATGACTCCAAAGGTAAGTCGCACCATCGACGGTGGGAATGGGAGAGATCCCCTTCACCGGATGGTCGACTTTAGACTTCGGTCAAGGTTGCGGCTAAGGCCGCTGGCTTCACGGTGTCCCCGTCAGGTCAGCCGGTCAAGACACCCGTCGACACAGTTGAGATTTTTCTCAACCTGTCGGATGGTTTGTCGACAAGTGATGCCAATAACCCTGCTTCACCGGTTCCCCCGGTGGAAACGGAGGACTTGCCTGTGCCGGAGTTCCCGGTTAAGGTCCCTGAACCGAGGGAGGAGCAGGTTTCCCCTGTCCCTTCTCTGACCCTCCCTCGGAATCCCCGAAGGTCTCAGTCTCTGACCTCTTAGAGGTTCAGCTGGTCCCGTCGGCGGTCTCGGTCACAGCCCCATGGACAGTGGTGGCGCTACTCATCCTCGTCGTCCTCTTCGGAGGATAGGCTCCGGCGCAAGTTGCATTTGCGCTATGAGGATTTAATGTGGCAGCAGCTCTTATTGTCTGGGAATAAGCCAACTCCGTCACCTTCTCCGGCCATTAAGTGGCTGTTACCTGAGCAGCCAAAACAACCCCTCGTAGTCGAGGAGCCGAAACCGGCTGCTCCACCCGTTGTGGAGGAACCTCCGCCTCCACAACCGAAGACTGGGGCCCCGACCAATGATTCTCAGTCAGGTCAGGGCTTGCCCCATAGGTTGTTGGTCACCCTCACTCCCGATCGACCTCGGCACGTGGAGGGTAGCTCAGGCATGCAGCAGCTGTTTGCAGACTCCTCGGAGTCTGACGACAATGACGACTCCTTGTTCTCCAGGCCGCTTGACCTGGAGTCTACAGGGGGTCAGTCGGTGGACGAGAGCCCATCCTTGTTTTTAGGAATGCTTTGACTCAGGATGAAACTCAAACCCGTTTCAAGACGGGCCAAGTATCCCCTCACGGAGATACTGGACCAAGGGGATTCCCCTACGGAGGCCTTTCCAGTGGCCAAAGCCATTGTTGGTCTGGCCCTGGAGCTGTGGCAGCAGCCAGAATCTTGTCCCGCACCCTCGGCCAGGATGGCTCGAAAGTATGCGGTCCCTACCGGTTCACTGTCCAGTTTCTCGGAGCACCCCTCTGTGGAGGGGTTAGTGACCGATAGCGTTTTCTGGCGTTCCGAGAACGCTTGGGATGTGGACAAACCACCAGATAAGGAGTCCAAGAAATTGGACTACAAAGGACAGAAGATATACGCCGCTTCCTCTCTAGGCCTTCATCAGGCTAGCTCAGCCGTTCTCATGGCACACTTTTCACACTCCCTTTTGGGCTTCCTGGATGAGATGATTCCTCATCTCCCGGCTGACCTTCAGACGATGGTCAAGCAGGTGTGGGATCAGGGAAGGGCGGTAGCGAAACAGCAGCTCCAAACTTCTTTGGACATCGCTGATTCATGTGCCCAGTCAGTAGTGGCCGCAGTGGCAATGCGCCGCTGAGCTTGGCTGCGGATCTCCACCTTTACAGCTGATACCCAGCACAAGCTGGCAGATGTCCCCTTCTTGGGTACCGACTTGTTCAGGCCCAGGGTGGAGGGTCATCTCCAACGGATCGAGAAGTCCAGTGCCACCTTGGACTCGGTCACGTCTTCCCAGAAGGACAAAGGCCACCAGCAGCATCATAAGCCCTTTTGTCCTTCAGCCCCTGCGGCACGTCCGGCCCAGCAACACCAGCATCACGGCCAGCAGGCTCGTGCTTGGCACCCCAAATCCAAGCCTGCTGCTTCCTCCAGCAGGAAGCCTGGAGGAAAAGGCCCAGGCGGCTCCTCGGCCGGCCCTTCCTCCAAGCCTGCCCAGTGACGGGTTGAGGGGTGTTGCTCCCAACCTCATCACTCCTCCCTAGGTTCCCCCCGTGGGGGGATGGCTCCGCCACTTCCTTTCCGCCTGGTCCACTGTCACTATGGACCGCAGGGTGTTGGAAGTGATAGGCAGGGGTCTGCCTCTGGAATTTCGAACAGTTCCCCTTCTATTGAGGTGTCGCCCCACAGGGGGCTATGGGCTCTGCAGCCTCTCTGTCAGCTTGTCGAGCCGACACTGCCTTGCTCCTCCAGAAGGTGGTGATCAGGGAGGTGGCGGACCCCCCTCCAGACCCAGGGTTTATGTCCAGGTACATCCTGGTCCCAAAACGGACGGGGGGCTGGCGCCCCATTCTCGACCTACACGACCTGAACAAGTTCCTTAGGTCTCACACCTTCAGGATGGTCACTGTGGCTCAGATCATTCCATCCTTGGAACGAGGCATGTGGTTCTGTTCTCTGGACCTTCAGGACACGTTCTTTCACGTCCCAGTCCGTCCGTCTCACCAGTGATTCCTCCACTTCAGAGCAGAAGAATCCCTTTACGAGTTCCGGGCCATGCTCATCGACCTCTCCAGCTGCCAGGGTCTTCACCAAATGCATGGCAGTGGTCACAGCATTCCTTCGGTGCCGAGAGGTCCGGGTGTACCCTTTCCTGGATGACTGAAGGTGGAGCGGTCCAGGGATCTGGCCCTCCAGGTCTGCTCTCAGATTGGCCTCCTCATCATAGAGGTCAAGTCGTAACTCGTGCCATCGCAGGTGATTCAGTTAATCGGGACAGAGCTTGACTCTCTTCAAGCCAGAGCACGGCTCCCGGCGGACAGGGCCGAGGTCCTTTCCTCCTTTGCCCAACCATTTCTGTTTGGGTAATTGCGCCCTGCCCGGGACTTCCGGTGCCTCCTGAGCCTCATGGCAGCCTGCACCAGCGTGTTCCATTGGGCCCGCTGGCGTATACGTCCCCTGCAATGGGGGCTGGCCCGCCAATGGTCTCAGCGCTCCGATCCTCTGAACCAGCCAGTGACAGTGACCCAGGAGATGTGGAATGGCCTCCAGTGGTGGCTCATTCCAGCTCATCTGCAGGAGGGTATCCCGTTTGTCCGCCCTGAGCCGATGGTCACTCTGATGACCGACGCCTCTCTGGGTCGGGGTGCCCATCTGGGGGAGCTCAGAGCCCATGACCTCAGGTCCCCTCAGGAGTCTCGATGCCACATCAACCTGCTGGAGCTGCGAGTGGTCCAACTAGCCCTCACTGCCTTCGCTCCATTTGTTCGGGGGGTCAAGTGGTCCAGGTCCAGACGGACAACACCATGACCATGTACTACCTGAACCGACAGGATGGGACACACTCCTTGCCTCTGTGCAAGGAAGCTCTCTGCCCTTGGTCTCTCATGATCAGCCTGGAGGCGGATCTCTTAGCCATCCATGTGGCAGGAGCCTCCCAACAGTCTGGCCGATGCCCTCAGCCAGATAGGTGCTGCTTCTCATGAGTGGTCTCTCCTGCCGGAGGTAGTACAAGATCTGTTCTCCCACTGGGGCACTGCTCAGGTGGATCTATTTGCCTCCATGGGGAATGCGAAGCTGAGGCTCTCATGCCCACCCCCCTCAGCAGGGCTCGCTGCAGGGGGATGCCTTCTCGAGGCCGTAGACCCCGGGCCTCTTCTACACCTTCCCTACATTCCCCTTGATCCACAAGGTGCTTCTCTGGTGAAGAGGGACCAGGCACAGGTGATTCTGGTAGCCCCAGACTGGCCCTGCCAGTTCTGGTATCCAGATCTCCTCAGCCTCAGCTCCAGGGTCCCGAGGCGGCTTCCAGCCCGCCCGGACCTGATCTCGGTCAGCAAGGGGAAGGTACTCCATCTGGACCTTCAGTCCCTGCACTTGACAGCCTGGTTCCTGAGCATCTTGAGTTCCAGGCCTTGGGTCTTTCTGACGAGGTCCTCAACATTGTTGAGGCAACCCATAAAGAGTCAACCAGAAAATGCTATGCCTTCAAATGAAAGAGATTCCATTTGGTGTCAGGGCAAGGGGTTGGTCCCTTCCTCCTGTTCGATTGGATAGCATTCAGGACCATTCAGGGTCCCTTCTCTACCAGGGCTTCACACGACCCTTAGCGCACCTGGCAGCCATCTCTGCCACCGAGCACAGGACGAAAGCAGTCGGTGGCGAGGAGGTGGTGGTCAGGCGCTTTTCAAAGGCCTTGATCACATATCCTCTGTGTGAGAACCTCCACCTCCATGGGATCTACTGCTGGTATGGCTAAGCTCATGGGCAAGTCATTTGAACCGATGCTGGGTGTTACATCTCTCACTTGTCGTGGAAGACGCCTTCTTGGTAGCTATCCGTCAGCCAGAAGGATGGGAGGCTCCAGGCACTTTCCATAGTCTCCTTATCTGGTCTTCCATAGGGACAAGGTTGTCCCAGCCCCACCCGAAATTCCTTCCGGTGGTGTCAGAGTTTCACCCTAACCTGGTGTTGACCTGCCTGTGTTCTACCCAATCGCTACCGGAGGTCGAATATAGGCTCCATACTTTGGACCCTAGAAGAGCGCTCTCTTATTATAAGGAGCGGACAGCTGAAGTTCGGGGAGAGGTTCACCAGCTGTTTGTCACCTACGCTGTAGCCGCATCTGGCAGAGCTGCATCCAAGCGGACGATAGGCAGGTGGGTCACCTCCTGCATAGATCTCTGCTATAGGTTGGCAGGCAAGGAGCCTCCAAAGGGATAAGAGCTCATTCTACCCGTCATACCGCTGCTTCCAGGGATGTCCCTATCCATGAAATCTGCAGGGCTGCTACCTGGAAGTCAGCACACACCTTCATTACCCATTACCACATCGACCTAGAGTCACGCCATGATGCTGGTTTTGGGACCTCAGTTCTCCAGTCCTTATTCCCTAAGTAGTGGGTGCATGCCTTGCCTCCCTCCTCCCAGAGAACTGCTAGGAGTCTGCCAATAAGTGTGGATTGAACAACATATCCACGTCCCTAGAAATACAGGTTAATCACCTGTAATGTGAGTTTTAGGAGTGGTATTTCAAACAACATGAAGTTTTGCTGTATTCTGACTAACTGCAGTTAGCTCCAGCCTTTAAACTGCCCTGGAGAACAAAGAGTTAACTTTCTATGCAGTTCATAGAATGCTGAGCTCGAGCTCTGTTGAGGTCTCTGTCTGCAGCCCTTTGAAATCCAACCACCAGATTCTTTACTCCGCATCACTGAACAGTCGCTCCGGAGATTTCTCCTTCAGCTCTGTTCGAAAAGTCTGTAAAGTGTCGGTAAAAGTTGTCTGTTTTAAACCGAATTTGTTCCGCTTAGTCGGTTCAGCCTCTGTCTGCGGTACCGTGAGTACTAGATAAGTTTTACCTAAATTCTGTGTGGAAATTGTAAACTTGTTTGATTGGTTCTTGCTTGTCGGTTGCCATTAAAAGGGTATTTGGCCATGTCTGAGAAACCCAAGAAGAAAACCGGGCCCACTGGGTTTCAACACTGCAGTGAGTGTGGGGAGGTCTTTGCTAAGGCCAACCCCCACACCACCTGTGTTTACTGTCTGGGGTTTGAGCACCTCGATACAGACTGCCAAATTTGTAAAAATTTTCCTAAATCTACCCTTGAAAAGAGATTAGGTAGACTGAGGGAAAAAGAGGCCGAGAAGTCTGCTGACCCAGATGGCCAGCCCGGTTCAGTTCCGGCCGAAACAGAAGGAGTGCCCTCTGACCAGGGCGATACTTATTTGGGCAAGAGGAGAGCCGATCATGAGGGGTCGGTTCCTACAAAAAGGAAACGCATAGAGAAATCGACTGGTTTGGATCAAGAGGTTCATGTTCCAACTGCCGAAGAAACAGCCAGAGCGATTCGGATTGTGGAATCGCTTCGCCTGGTTCCGATCAATTTGGCACCATTTGGCTGGGGTTCGGTTCATTTGGTTCCCCGGGTTCAAGATTATACCCCTGAATATTTTTATGAACCAGAGTTCAAGGAGGAGGGGGAGTTCAAAGATGATGATGAAAGTCTGCATGTGCCTGTGGAACCAGACATCTCCTCAGACAGAACTTCTGGTGTTTCCCCTCCTATGTTTTGAGTCCTCTCCCCACTTTCTGTTTTACAGAAAGGTGGCTGAAACCCGCCAGCTTCCTATGGAGGAGGCCATGGAAAATCAAGAGGAGCCTGATTATGGGGAAATGATGGACATCCCAGAGTCCAGGAGACTTTCTATTCCCCTCCACAAATCCTTTGGGAAGCAGACACTCAAAATTTTAGTCTCCCAATACTGTATCTCCTGTTGACAGAAGGCTGGACAAGAGGTGCACACCATCAGGCTCAGATATGGAGTTTTTATACCAACAATGCAGCCATGTTGGGGTAGTGCAGGCTGCTGCCTGTGACAAGTATTCCCTTGGCTTCACACCCCCCAGACAAAGACTCAAGGAAGATTGATGCTGTGGCAAAAAAGCAGTACATGGCATCTTCCTTGGGACTCAGGCAGGCGAACTATATGGCCTATACAGCCAGGTACCAGAAGTCAAGGTGGGACACTGTACTGGCACTGGCTAAACAGGCCTCCCCCCAGCTAGCCAAGGAGCTGGAGGAGGTGGCTGCTGATGGGATCGAGGCATCAAAAGTATAGTTTGATGCTGCTGTGGACTCCAATGATGTGTCATCAAGAGTCATGGCTACATCTGTGGCTCTTCAGAGAATGGCTTGGCTCAGATGTACTAGCCTCTCACAGGACACCCAGGCTAAGGCCATGGATTTTCCTGTAGTGGGTAATTCTCTATTTGGGGAGCAGACAATTACATGAAGAAAATGGACAAGTACAGGACCACTTATAGGAGTGCTCAGGCCAAGGAAAGGCAGGCAACTCAAAGGCAGCAGTCTGGGGCAGGCCTTTTCATAGGCCTTTTTACCAAGCACAGGCCTCTTCTTCCTTTTTACAGAGGGGTTTCTTCAGAGGAAGAGGCAGAAGGGGGATGAGCAGGGCTGCATCCACTCCTCAGCCTAAGGCCCCTGCCAAGCAGACACCGTGATGGGTCTGCCCGGGTCGACTCTCCTATTCCAGTAGGGGGCAGGCTGGCTTACTTTGTCCAGGACTGGATGTCTGTTACCTCAGACAAATGGGTCCTGGAAGTAGTAAACCAGGGACTGGTTCTCGGCTCCAAAAAATTTCTGAAGATGAGAGCCAGATCTTTTCCACCTGCAGGTCTCTTAGAAACCCTTGCCCTAGAGGCAGAGGTTTCATCTCTTCTGGCTTTGAGCCATAGAGAGAGAGTTCCTACCCTACACTGGGGCAAAGGTCTGTACTCCAGGTACTTCCTTACCCCAAAAAAGACGGGGGAGTGGTGACCCATCCTAGATCAAAGATACCTCAACAAACTTCTTTTAAAACCAAAGTTCAAGATGGTAACTCTGGGAATAATTCTTCCCCCTCTAAGGCCAGGGGCTGGCTAGCCTCCCTGGACCTCAAAGATGCCTATTTTCACATTTCCATCAGGTGCTCCCACAGAAAGTACGTTAGGTTCAAGTTGCCCTCAGGCCACTATCGGTTCAAAGCAATGCCCTTGGTCTAACATCAGCCCCAAGGGTTTTCACAAAGTGCCTGGCAGTAGTCGTTGCCTTTCTAAGAAGGCAAAAGATTTCCATCTTTCCATATCTGGACGACTGGCTCATAGTGGGTCAGTCTCCAGACCAAGTCAAGACAGACCTACAAGTGACCCAGCAAGTGCTCACTTCTCTAGGATTTCTTCTCAACCTCCCCAAGTCAGTTCTCAAGCCGGTGCAGCTCCTTACCTTTACCAGAGCTGGATACTGTCAAAGCAAAAACCTTTCTTCCCTTGGAAAGGGCAGGAGTTCCTATAGAACTGGCTTCTTCCTTCAGCCTTCAGGTATCCCGATCAGCAAGGCATTTCCTTCAGCTCTTGGGCCACATGGCAGCTTCAACAGCAGTGGTCCAAGGGGCAAGATTCCAGATGAGGGACATTCAGTTCTATCTGAGGGCCTTTTGGTCCCAAAGGAAGTATCCCCTTACCAAACTGATTCCAGTGACTCGGACTCTGATCCAAGCCTTTCAGTGGTGGCAGGATCAGGACAATTTAAGGCAAGGGGTCCCATTTGTCACTCACTCATTCAGTGGTCCTTACCATGGATGCTTCCCTTCTGGGCTGGGGAGCCCATCTGGGTGCCCTCATTGCCCAGGGACTGTGGTCCCCTCAGGAATCCTTTCTCTGTATCAATCTCCTAGAGTTCAGGGCAGTTTTTCTGGCCCTGCAGGCTTTCTCTCAGTCAGTGCAGAACAAGGTGGTTCAGGTCAGAACAGACAACACCACCACCATGTGGTACATCAACAAGCAGGGAGGCACTCTGTCTATGGCCTTGTGCACGGAAGCCATGAAGTTGTGGTCCCTGGCTTATTCCCTGCAAACCTCTCTGATAGCAGTCCACCTTCCAGAGAAGGACAATGTGCTAGCAGATGCACTGAGCAGGATCTCACAGGGCCATCACGAATGGTCCCTCGACCCTCTGGTGTTGAAGGTGATTTTTTCAAGGTGGGGCACTCCAGAGATAGATCTCTTTACAGCCCCAGAAAATCACCAACTTCCTCTCTTTTGTTGCAGATCCCCCAGTCTTGGGCTCAGTCCCTCTGGATGCTCTGTTTCTGAACTAGGAAGGAAAATTTCTGTATGCCTTTCCTCTGCTGTTCAAGGTTCTAGTCAAGATAAGGTCACAACCTTGCAAAGTGATTCTGATTGCTCCAGACTGAGCCAGACAGCCTTGGTACCCCCTGTTCAAACAACATGAAGTCTTGCTATATTATAGACATTAGCAGTTTGATCCAGCTCTAGAACTGCCCCGGAGTGAAATGGTTCAAACCATTCCAAAATAGAATTTTGGCACGAGAGCAGCTCTATCTGTGTCATTTCAAACTTGAACTGTCAGATTCTTTACTCCGCCTCAGTGAACAGTCGCTCGGATTTCTCCTTCTGCTCGGTTCATTTCTCGGTTTAAAAAGTGTTTTCTCGGTTGGATTTAACGAGAATAGTTTTATTTAACACATAAAACTATTAGGTTCAAGCTCTATCTGTGGTAACCGTAAGTAAATGAAGGTTTTGTCTGTGTGGAACTTGTAAGTTTTATCGGTTTGGTTTTGAACCCGATCAGTGGGTTTAAAACTCATTTAAAACTAAAGTTACTATTTTAGAGTCAGTTCCCGGTTCTTATCGGTTCTAAAAACGGATTTATTACGTTTTCCAATACCGGCATGCAGTTAGGAACCGATAAGGGTGTCTGCTACTGCCGTTAAAAGGGCAAGTTTTGGTTAGGCTGGCATTATGTCTGAGAAACCCAAAAAAAACTGGGCTCACTGGGTTTCAACACTGTGATGTTTGTGGGGAAGTCTTTGCCAAGGCTGACCCACACACCATATGTTTATTGTCTGAGGGTTTGACCACCTCCAGTCAGACTGCCAGGTATGTAAGAATTTCCCTGCAGCCACCCTGGAAAAAGATTGGGCAGGCTCAGGGAATGAGAGGCCAAAAGTCCGCTGACCCGATGGCTGCCCGGTTCTTGGTGCCAACCGAACCAGAGGGAGTGCCCTCTGACCAGGGCCAGACTTCGGCAAAAGAAAAGCTGGTTCTGAGAAACCAATTCCAGTAAAGAAAACAAGAAAATCAGCAGGTCTGGAGTCCAAAATTCCTTCTCCAACTGCTGCAGGATAGCAAAGCCATATAAATTGTCCAGTCACTGTCTCAGGGTCCGTCCGAACCACCACTATCTGGTAAAAGGTTGGTTTGTCCGGTCCCAGTGGTTCAGGATTATGATATTGAGGAATTTTATGAACCAGAGGAGGGGGAAGAGGATTATGAACAGTATGAATGTGGCTGGGAAGGTCTGGGTGTGCCCATTGAACCAGACATCTCCCCAGACAGACCTTTAGAATCTCCCCCTATGCTGTCTGAGTCCCCATCTCATTTTATGTTTTATAAAAAAGTTGCTGAAACCCTCCAGCTTCCTTTAGTAGAGGCTGTGGATGAGCAAGAGGAGCCTGATTTTGTAGAAATGATGGATATTCCAGAGTCTAGGAGATTGTCTATTCCTTTTACATAAGTCTTTTAGGAAACAAACAATTAAAATTTCAAAAGCTCCTAATTCTGTGCCTCCTGTAGATAAAAAGATGGACAGAAGGTATACATTGTCAGGCCCTGATACAGAATTCCTTTCTCAGCAATGCAGTCATGTTGGAGTAGTTCAGGCTGCTGTGATAAAGCTAATATTCCTTGGCTACATACTCCTGACAAGAGTCAGGAAGATTGATGCCATGGCAAAAAAACAGTATATGGCAGCCTCTCTGGGACTCAGGCAAGCAAATTATATGGCTTATGTAGCTAGGTATCAGAAATCTAGATGGGATACTGTTATGCAATTGGCCAAGCAGGCCCATGGCCAGTGGCTGCTGATGGCATTGAAGCCTCTAAGGTTCAGTTTCATGCTGCTGTGGATGTTATTGATGTTTCCTCTGGGGTCATGGCCACATCTGTAGCTTTTCATAGGTTGGCCTGGCTCAGGTGTACTAGTTTGTCACAGGATACCCAGACTAAGGCTATGGATTTTCCTGTGGTGGGAAATTCTCTGTTTGGAGAGCAGACAGAGAACTACATGAAGAAGATGGATGAATATAGGACTACTTACAAGAGTGCCCAGGCTAAGGCGGCAAGCCACTCCTCAAAGCATGCCCCCAGGGGTAGGGTAGGCCTTTTCACAGGCCTTTCTACCAGACTCAGGCCTCTGCTCCCTATGCTCAGGGGCTTCTTCAGAGGCAGGGGCAGACAAGGGGTGGGCAGACCTGCTCCCACCCCCCAACCTAAAGCTCCTGCGAAACAGGCACTTCGATGGGGTGCCCAGGGCTGATCTCCTGTACTGGTGGAGGCAGGCTGGCTTACTTCAGTCAGGAGTGAGCTCTAACCTCAGACAAGTGGTTCTGGAAGTAGTAAGCCAGGGTCTGGTTCTCAGCTTCAAAGTTTCCCAAGTTGAGAAGCAGACTTTTCTACCTGCAAGTGCTTCGAGACCCTCGCTCTGGAAACAGAGGTCTCATCCCTGTTAGCTCTCAGAGCAGTAGAAAGGTTCCTCCCTGCATCAGGGCAGGGGTCTGTATTCAGGTACTTCCTTACCCCAAAAAAGACAGGAGAGTGGTGGCCACTTTAGATCTCAGATATGAACAAGCATCTTTTGACAAGTTCAAAATGGTAACTCTGGCAATGATTTTACCTTCCCTAAGGCCGGGGACTGGCTAGGCCTCCTGGACCTCAAGGATGCCTATTTCCATGTCCTAATCAGAAGATCCATAGAAAGTACCTCAGATTCGAACTGCCCTCAGGTCATTACCAGTTCAAACAATGCCCTTCAGCCTACCTCTGCTCCAGGGTATTCACAAAGTGTCTAGCAGTGGCCCCTTAAGGAGGCAGAGGATTGCTGTTTTCCTATCTGAACGACTGCTCATTGTAGGCCAGTCCCCAGAACTAATAAAATCTCACCTGAGGTCACCCAGCAGCTTCTCACCTCCTGGGTTTCTGCTAAACCTACCAAGTCGGTTCTGGAACCAGGTCAGGTACTCACCTTTATAGGGCAGAATTGGACACAAAGCTGTGCGAGCCTTTCTTCCCCAGAAGGTAAGGAATTTAGTGGCTCTGGCCTCTTCCTTCCTCTGCAGGTCTCTCGACCAGCAAGACACTTTCTGCAGCTCCTGGGCGCATGGCTGCATCCACAGCTGTTGTGCAGGAGCCAGATTTCAGATGAGAGACATTCAGTTTCCTTGAGAACCTTTTGGTCTCAGAGAAGACCCCCTTTCCAAGTTGGTCCCAGTGACTCAGAACCTTGATCCTAGCTCTCCAGTGGTGGCAGGATCAGAGCAATTCAGAGTGGGGTCCCCTTCATTTCCCTTCTCACGACTTGACTCTCACTACAGATGCTTCCCTTCTGGGTTGGGAGCCACATGGGCGACCTTCCACTCAGGAGTTTGGTCCCCAGGAATCTCTGCTCCCACATCAATTTGCTGGAACTCAGAGCTGTTTTTAGCTCTTCAAGCCTTTTCTACATCTGTCACGACAAGGTGATACAAGTCAGAACAGACAACACCACAACAATGTGGTACATCCAACAAACAGGGGCACTCGGTCTTGACCTTGTGCACGAGGCAATAAGTTGTGGTCTCTGGCCTATTCCTGAACACTTCCCTCATAGCAGTTCATCTTCCAGGAAGGACAATGTCCTAAGCAGGATGCCCTCAGCAGGATTTCCCAGGGCCATCACGAATGGTCCCTGGATCCTCAAGTGCTGGGGATAGTTTTTGCCAAGGTGGGGCATCCCTCAGATGAATCTTTTGCAGCCCAGACAATACAAACTTCCTCTGTTCTGTTGCAGGCCTCCAGTGCTGGGCTCAGTTCCCTGGATACCCTTCTTCTGGATTGGGAGGGAAGTTCCCCTTTCCTCTCCTATTCAGTACTAGTCAAATCAAGATCTCAGCCTTGCAGGGTGATTCTGATTGCCCGGATTAGACAGGAAGCCCTGGTACCCCTCCTTCTGTCTCTGACAGTCCATCTTCCCAATCCTGTTGACTTGTGTGCCCAGGGAAGGGTTTGGTATCCGGACCTCAAATCCCTCCAACCTCAAGGCCTGGCTCTTGAGGAGTGGATTGCTGATTTACACCTCTCTCAGGGTGTTCTTGAGATCCTAAAGGCTTCCAGAAAGCCTTCCAACAAGCCTTACTTATAGTTCTAAATGGAAAAGGTTTTCCATTTGGTGTGCTAGAAAATATTCCCCAGAATCTGCTGAATTACCCATTTGTTGATTATGGTACATCTTCAATTCCTTGGGTCTCAGACCAGCTACCCTGAGGAGTTCATTTTGGCAGCATGTGTCTGCTTTGTCAATCAACAGGAAAGTCATCCCTCTTTCCTCTCATCCTGTGTTTTCCAAGTTTTTAAGGGATTACTCATACTAATCCTCCCTTTCGGAACCGGCCCTGCTTGGGACCTTAATGTTTGCATTGACTCAGTTAATGCAACCCCCTGAACCTCTGTCTTCTGCAGAGCTTAAGTACCTAACTTGGAAAACTGTTTTCTAGTGGCTATCACTTCTGCCAGGCATATAAGTGGTGCAAGCTTGTCAGTGGAGACTGACTTTATTTCTTTCCACAGGGATAAGAGTAGTCCTAGGACTAATAAGAGTTTTGCTAAGGTGGTTTCAGATTTCCATCTTAATCAATCTATCTCCCAGTATTTTTCACTGATCACTCCTCTTGGTGAGAGGAGGTTGCACAGCCTTGGATGTTAAGAGAGCTCTTAGTTATTATATTGTAGCGTACAAAGGTCACAGGTTGAATCCTCAACTTTTCCATACCTATGGTGAAGTTGGGAAAGACAAACCTACCACTAAGAGATCAATAGCCAGGTGGATTGTCTCTTGTATCCAATTTTGTTATCGAAAGTGGGCAGAGCCCCAGTTTGAGGGCTCATTCTACCAGGGGTACAGCTGCGTCTCAGCTGCTGCCAGAGATATCCTTTATTCCGAGGATTTGCCAGGCTGCTGCTTGGAAAAGCGGTACACACTTTACAAGCATTACTCCTGGATGTCCAGGCCAGGGAGAGATGCTCAGTTTGGCACAGCTGTTCTTCAGAGCCTATTCCTAAGTAGGTTCTGCCCTCCTCCATGGAGGTACTGCTGTGTATTCTGCTAATATGTCTATAATAGCAAGACTTAATGTTGTTTGAAGAAAAAATTACTCACCTTAGTAATGTTGTTTCTTCTAATGGAGTCTTGCTATATTATGAACCTCCCCAACCTGCCCCTCTCAGAACCTCTACTTGGTGAGGTCACAGACAGCTTAGTGTAGGCACTACTTATGTCCTGTTAGCATTTGTCCCCTTTGGGACTTTGGAGAGTAATATTAAGTACTGTGTGTGTGTTTTATTATACTTATGTTCCATTTTCATATTATTAGAATGGTGTTAGCATTTCTGGTCTCCTGACTTGAGTCTTGGGTGTTGGGTCCATCAATGGTTATTGTTATTTGGGTAGCCATTTGGCTGTGTAGAGTTACAGCTTCCACACAGACCTTAGTGAGTTTTGGCTCGTAAAGATCTGACAGTTCAAGTTTTGAAATGAAAGCACAGATGAAGAGCTGCTCTCATGCCAAAAGTCTATTTTTGGAATGGTTTTCAACTTCATTTCCACTAGAGGACAGTTCTAGAGCTGGATCAAACTGCTAATGTCTATAATATAGAGAACTCCATTAGAAAACAACATTACTAAGGTGAGTAATTTTTTATTTCTTGCTGTCTCTAGCAGTCCATCTTCCCCTGTCTTTTACCAGGAATTACAACCTGTTAACCTCCTCTCAGGGGTGGATTTGGTACCCCAGTCTTCGGTCTCTCAATCTCAAGGCATGGCTCTTGAAGAGTTAGAGTTTGCAGATTTGCATCTGTCTCAGAGGGTTCTGGATATCCTCAAAGCCTGCCACTAGAAAGACCTATAACTCCAAATGGAAGAGATTCAGCATTTGGTGTTCCAGAAACATATTTCCCCAGACACTGCAAGTGCCTACAGTTCTGGATTATATGGTCCATTTGAATGGCGGCCTCAGACAACTACCCAAAGGTGCACTTGTCAGCTCTTCTGCTTTGCTGTCAGTGGGAAGTCTTCCTCACTATAATTTCATCCTGTGTTCTGTAGAATTTTTAAAGGGATTTACTTCATGCAATCCTCCTTTAGAGATCCTGTGTCCCTGCACAGGACTTAAATGTTGCATTGCCAACCTGCAACCTCCCTTTGAACCTGTGTTCTCAGCAGAGCTTAAGTACTTGACTTGGAAAACTGTGTTTTTAGTAGCCGTTACTTCTGCCAGACGTATCAGTGAATTGCAAGCCCTGTCAGTGGAACCTAGTTTTATCTCCTTTCATGGGGCTAAAGTGGTCCTTAGAACCTATAGAAGGTTCTTGCCCAAAGTGGTTTCAGATTTTCACTTGAATCAGTCTGTGTCTCTTCCTGTCTTCTTCACTGATCATTCTTCTTCAGGAGAGAGAAGGCTACACAGTTTAGATGTTAAAAGGGCCCTTAGCTACTACATAGAGTGTACCAAGGGTCTCAGGTTTGATTCCCTCAGTTATTCCTCACTTATGGAGAAGTGGGAAAGGCAAACCTGCCACCAAAGGGAACTATTGGCTGGTGGATTGTGTCTTAAATACAATTCTACTATGAAAACTAGGAAAGAATTCCACCCTCAGACCTGAGAGCTCCTACCTGAAGGGACTGCCTACCTGGCTGCTGCCAGATATCCTGTCCTAGAAATTTACCCAAGCAGCCACCTGGAAAACAGTCCATACCTTCACCCAGCATTACTTTCTGGATATCCAGGCTACGAGTAATGCTCAGTTTGGCACAGCAGTACTTCAGAGCCTATTCCCAAAGTAGGATCTCTCCCTCCTCCATGGAGGTACGGCTTGGTAGTCTGCAGTTGGTCAGAATACAGCAAGACTTCATGTTTGAAGAAAAAAATTACTCACCTTAGTAATTGTGTTTGTTCTAATGGAGTCTTGCTGTATTCTGACGTACCTCCCCTCAGAACCTGGTTTTTGGGAAGTGGTGGGCAGGTGCAGTGTTGCACCTCATGGATGCTTCTTATACACCCTCCTCTTTTTGTTTGGGTGGGTGTTTTATTGTTCTTATTTGGATTGGTTTTGGGTTTCCTGACTTGAGTCTTCCTTGGGAATTCAAAACTCTTGTTGCCAGTTGGCTAATAAAAATTTTACAATTTCCACATAGGGTAGTTAGTGAGTTTTTGCTCGTAATAATCTGATGGTTGGATTTCAGAGGGCTGTAGACAGAGACCTCATCCGAGCTCAAACTTGAGCTCAGCATTCTATGCACTGCATAGAAAGTTAACCCTTTGTTCTCCAGGGCAGTTTAAAGGCTGGAGCTAACTGCAGTTAGTCAGAATACAGCAAGACTCCATTAGATGAGAAACAATTACTAAGGTGAGTAATTTTTTCATGTTGTTCATCCACACAACCCACCTGACCTCCCGGCCTCGACCCGCACCCTGGCTTCCAGCGGGCTATATCTGGCATCATGGGGTGGAGCCGTGAGTTTACCACCCGGGTGGGTGGGAGGAGCCAGCTTGAGAACCTTCCGGCAAGATTTAAAGCAGCAAGAAACCTGCCAGACGGTGTGGATGAACAACATATACCACTTCTGAACTCCTGTTACAGGTGAGTAACCTGTATTTCTGAGGACATGGATATGTTGTTCATCCACACTGTCTGGCAGTATCCTTGCTGCTTTAAATCTTGCGGAAGGTCTTCAAGCTGGCTCCTCCCACCCACCCGGTCGTCACTAGGCTCACCCAGTATGCCAGATCTTCCTGCGGAAGCTCAGGTTCCCTCCTTAGCGCTCTGCGTATAAGACTGGTTCATAATTCTTCGGTTTTGGGAATTTAAAAGTTTTTGCACTTCTAGACTTCGGTCTTCTATCCCTCGCGGCTGTGATGGATAAATTGACTCCCGGTTTTCGGAGATGCCCTTGTGGGCAGAAGATGTCTCGGACAGATCCGCACTCCACGTGTGTCTACTGTTTGGGCCTTGAGCACGACCCGCGGAGCTGCGACCTGTGCTCTTCCTTCTCAGCCTCGTCCTCGAAGACGTGCTGCCCGTTTACAACTGGGGCGTCCAGCGTTTTCCTCGGTAAAGTCAAGAAGGCCGGTCCGTGGTCTCCACGGCGTCAGGCTCGGCGGATCAGCTAGAGCAGATGATCGCCCTAGAAGAGGAGGCAGCTCGGGCCGCATCTTCCTCGGCCACGGCATTTATCCCGCTCTCCCTGGGTTCCTCTTATACAGCTTCTTTTAAGGAGCTTTGTCTGTCCCTCTCCATTAAGGGAGAGGGACCAACGTCTGCTGGACCTTCTTCTCGGTCCAAAAAGAAAGACAAGGGTAAGTCCCTCCGTCGACGCTGTTGGGAGCGGGAAAGGTCCCTCTCTCTGAGTTGTCTGCCATCGACTTCGGTCGATCGTTCAGCATCGGCCACTGGTCTCACGGTGTCCCTGTCGGGCCAGTTGACCGAGACTCCCGTCAACACAGTCGAGATTTTTCTCGACCCGTTGGACGGGTTGTCACCAGGCGAAGCCGAGAATCCTCTCTCCCCGGTTCCCCCGGTAGGAGTTGAGGATCCCGTGGGCTTGCCAGTGCCTCCGGTTCCAGAGCCCTCGGGTGAACCCTCCGAGCCGAGGGGAGAGCCGGTTCCCCGTCCCATCCACGCACCGCCCTCGGAAAAGCCGAGGTTCTCTGTCTCTGACTTCTTGGCGGTCCAGCCGATCCCGCCTCCATAGGCGGTGTCGGTCTCGGCACCGCCGCTCGTCCTCCTCCTCGGACGAGGGGAGACTTTGACGTAAGTTACGTCGACGGTACGAGGACCTTATGTGGCAACAGCTCCTTCTGACCGGGAACAAGCCATCGCCTTCCCCAGCCATTAAGTGGCTGTCACCGGAGCGGCCAAAACAACCCCTCGACTTACCCGTGGAGCCTGTTCCCAGGCCGGTTGTTCGGCCAAAACCAGCTGCTCCACCGATTCCGGTGGAACCTCCGCCTCCACAGCCGTTATTTGGGGCTCCGAACAAGAACTCCCGGTCGGCTCAGGGACTGCCCCATAGGCTGTCTGTTACCCTCACTCCCGATCGACCTCAGCAGGTGGAGGGTGGCTCAGGCCCGAGGCAGCTCTTTGTGGACTCTTCGCAGTCCGACAGCGATTCCTCCCTTTTCTCCAGGCGAGTAGACTTGGAGTCCTCTGGAGGTCAGTCGATGGACGATAGCCCTTCGTCCTATCTGGGATTGCTTCGGCTCATCTCGGAGTCCACCGGGATGAAGCTCGAACCTGTGTCTAAGCGGGCCAGGTATCCCCTCACGGAGATACTGGACCGAGGGGATTCCCCTACGGAGGCTTTTCCGGTGGCTGAGGCCATAGTGGGCCCGGCCTTGGAGCTCTGGCAGCGCCCTGCTTCCTGTCCTGTGCCCTCAGCCAGGATGGCCAGGAAGTATCACGGTCCCTCGGTTCCTTGTCTGGTTTTTCGGAACACCCCTCAGCCAGGGGCTAGTTACCGACAGCGTTTTCCGGCGCGCGGGGAACGCTAGGGACGTGGACAAACCTCCCGACAAGGAGTCCAAGAAATTGGACTATGCTGGGCGCAAAGTCTACGCTGCGTCCTCCCTCGGCCTTCGTCAGGCCAGTTCGGCCGTACTCATGGCACATTTCTCTCATGCCCTGTTGGGCTCCCTGGACGAGGTAGTTCCTCATCTTCCGGCGGACCTGCAGACCACGGTTAGGCAGGTGCGGGACCAGGGCAGGGCAGTGGCCAAACAGCAGCTTCAGACTGCTCTGGACATTGGAGACTCATGTGCCAGGTCAGTAGCGGCTGCAGTGGCTATGCGCCGTCGGGCATGGCTGAGGATATCCACCTTCACTTCGGATACCCAGCACAAGTTGGCGGATGTCTCCTTCCCGGGGACCGACCTCTTCAGCCCTGGGGTGGAAGGTCACCTGCAGAGGATCGAGAAGTCCAATGCTACTTTGGACTCGGTCTCATCCACACAGAAGGACAAAGGCTGCAGCCTAAGCCCTTTCGTCCCTCTGCGCCCGCAGCACGTCCGGCCCAGCAACGTCAGATCCAGCAGACTCGAGCTTGGCATCCCAAACCCAAGCCGTCGGCTTCCTCCTCCAGGAAGCAGGGAGGTAAAGGCCCTGGAGGTCCCTCGGCCGGTCCTTCCTTGAAGCCTGCCCAATGATGGGTTGAGGGGTGTCGCCCCAACCCCGTCGCCTCACCCCAGGTGCCCCCCGTGGGAGGGGCGGCTTCGCCACTTTCTTTCCGCCTGGTCTGTTATCACCACAGACCAGTGTGTGTTGGAGGTGGTGGGAAAGGGCCTGCCTCTGGAGTTCGAGCAGGCCCCACCCTTCAGAGCCGTCGCACCTCGGGGGGACCTCGGGGTCTGAAGCCTCGCTGTCAGCTCGCCGAGCCGACATCGCTCTCCTCCTCGAGAAGGAGGTGATAAGAGAGGTGGCGGACCCTCCCTCAGACCCGGGGTTCGTGTCTAGGTACTTTCTGGTTCTGAAACGGACGGGGGGCTGGCGCCCCATTCTCGACCTACACGACCTAAACAAGTTCCTAAGGTCTCGAACCTTCAGGATGGTCACTCTGGCTCAGATAATACCATCCTTGGAACACTGCGTGTGGTTCTGCTCTCTGGACCTGCAGGACACGTTCTTTCACGTCCCTATCCGTCCTTCATATCAGAGGTTCCTTCGCTTTCGAGCGGAGGGATCCCTTCGAGTTCCAAGCCATGCCCTTCGGCTTATCTCCAGCTCCCAGGGTCTTCACCAAATGCATGGCAGTGGTGACAACATTCCAGCGGTGCGAGGGTCCGGGTTTCACTCTTACCTGGACGATTGGCTGATAGCAGCCCCCTCCAGACAGGAGGTGGAGCGGTCCAGAGATCTGGCCCTCCAGGTTTGCTCTCAGGTCGGCCTCCTCATCAACGAGGCCAAGTCGGAACTCGAGCCAAAGCAGGTGATTCTTTTCATTGGGGCAGAGCTCGACTCTCTTCGAGCCAGAGCACGGCTCCCGGCGGACAGGGCCGAGGTTCTTTCCTCCTTTGCCCAGTCATTTCTGGTTGGGCAATTGCGCCCTGCCCGGGACTTCCTGCGCCTCCTGGGTCTCATGGCGGCCTGTACCAGCATGGTCCATTGTGCCTGCTGGAATATGCGCCCCCTTCAGTTGGGGCTGGCCAGCCAGTGGTCCCAACGCTGCGATCCGTTGGACCAGCTAGTGACGGCCAGGGGATGTGGAACGCTCTCCAGTGGTGGACCATTCCAGTTCATCTGCAGGAGGGCATCCCGTTTGTCCGCCCCGAGCCGACGGTCTCTCTATCGACCGATGACTCTCTGATGGGTTGGGGTGCCCATCTGGGGGAACACTGAGCTCATGGCATCTGGTCCCTGCGGGAGTCCCGAAGCCACATCAACCGGCTGGAGCGCCGTGTGGTCCGCCTAGCTCTCACTGCCTTTGCTCCGTTTCTTCGGGGTCAAGTGGTCTGGGTCCAGACGGACAATACCACAACCATGTACTATCTAAACCACCAGGACGGGACACGCTCCATGCTTCTGTGCAAGGAAGCTCTCCGCATCTGGTCACTCGTGCGTAGCCTGGAGTTGGATCTCCTAGCCATTCATTTGGCAGGAGCCTCCAACACCCTGGCCGATGCCCTAAGCCGGATAGGGGCTCGTCCCCAGTGGTCTCTCCTGCGGAGGTAGTACAAGATCTATTCTCCCATTGGGGCACACCTCAGGTGGACCTGTTTGCCTCAGGGAGAATGCGGCTGAGGCTGTTCCATGCCCACCCCCCTCAGCAGGGTTCGCTGCAGGTGGATGCCTTCTCGAGGCTGTGGACCCTGGGCCTCTTCTACGCCTTTCCCCCGTTCCCCTTGATGCACAAGGTGCTTCTCAAAGCAAGGAGGGACACGGCGCAGATGATTCTGATAGCCCCAGACTGGCCCCGCCAGTACTGGTACCCAGATCTCCTCAGCCTCAGCTCCAGGTCCCGAGGCAGCTTCCAGCTCGCCCGGACCTGCTCTCAGTCAGTCAGGGGAAGGTATTCCATCCGGACCTTCAATCCCTGCACCTGACGGCCTGGTTCCTGAGTGGCTAGAGTTCCAGGCCTTGGGTCTTTCCGACGAGGTCCTCAACGTCGTTGAGGTGTCCCGTAAGCAGTCGACCAGAAAATGCTACGCCTTCAAATGGAAGAGATTTTCCATTTGGTGCCAGGGCAAGGGCCTGGACCCTTCCTCCTGTTCCTTGGTGAGCATATTGGACTACCTTTGGTCCCTTTCTCAGCAAGGGCTTAGGTCGACGACCCTAAAGGTGCACCTGGCAGCCATCTCTGCTTACCGGGCGCGGGCCGGGAAGCAGTCGGTGGCGGAGGAGAAGGTGGTCTGGCACTTTTTCAAAGGCCTTGATCACATTTCCCCTCCGGTGCGAGAACCTCCACCTCCGTGGGATCTACTGCTGGTACTGGCAAAGCTAATGGGCAAGCCATTCGAACCAATGCACAGGTGTGAACTCTCTCACCTGTCGTGGAAGACCGCCTTCTTGGTGGCTGTCACATCATCCAGAGGATGGGAGAGCTCCAGGCGCTCTGCATCGAGTCTTCTTACCTGGTCTTCCACAGGGACAGAGTTGTCCTGCGCTCTACCCTCAAATTCCTTCCTGGCGGTGGTGTCGAGTTTCACCTGAACCAGGTGTTGAGACTGCGGTGTTCTACCCCAGTCACACCTCGGAGGCCGAATATAGGCTCCATACTCTGGACCCTAGAGGGTGATCGCTTACTATAAGGGCGCATGGCTGAAATTGGGGAGAGGTTCTCCAGCTGTTTGTCACCTACGCTGAAGCCGTACCTGGCAGACCTGCAGCCAAGCGATCGATAGGCAGGTGGGTCACCTCCTGCATAGATCTCTGCTATAAGTTGCAGGCATGGAGCCTCCCAGAGGGATAAGAGCTCATTCTACCCGCCATACTGCTGCATCGGTGGCTGCTTCCAGGGCGTCCTTTCCAGGAAATCTGCAGGGCTGCTACCTGGAAGTCAGCTACACCTTCATCACCATTACAACATCGACCTTGAGTCACGCCGGGATGCTGGTTTGGGGCCTCGTTTCTCCAGTCTCTATTCCCTAAGTAGGGGTGTCTGCCTCCGTCCTCCCGGAGAACTGCTAGGAGTCTGCCAGACAGTGTGGATGAACAACATATCCATGTCCCTAGAAATACAGGTTACTCACCTGTAACAGGAGTTCTAGGAATGGTATATGTTGTTCATCCACACGACCCACCCGACCTCCCCGGCTTTGACGCACAACCTGAGCTTCCAGCGGGCCAGATCTGGCGTCATGGGGCGGAGCCGAGAGTTTTACCACCTGGGTGGTTGGGAGGAGCCAGCTTGAAGACCTTCCGGCAAGATTTAAAGCGGCAAGGATACCTGCCAGACAGTGTGGATGAACAACATATACCATTCCTTGAACTCCTGTTACCGGTGAGTAACCTGTATATGTATGATATACCATGGAAGAATTTGGAATTCACCCTTAATGGGGGGAGGGAACTTTTGCAATTGTTATATGTCCCAGTAAATAAAAGACCTAGACTTACTTATAGTACAAATTCTACTATGGAGACTTGGAGGAGACTCATCCATTTAAGAGAGCTAGAACCAGTAGATCCCTATCTTAATCTATTACATTTCAGAACCCAATCTCTCACTTTAGAACAGGAGGGTACTTTGGTTCCGGGGGGGGGGGGGGTCCTCTCATTTACTAAACTTCAAGAAACTTAGTCTTCCACAACAAGACTTTCCAGTTTATACAAGCTTAAGAGAGGGTGTTGAACGTAAAGGACCAGCCTTTAGTAGGCTCCCAGATCTCCCCCCCCCTTCATTGCTTACTTTAGCCATGATCACTGGGAGAGGTCAGATGTGGCCCCACTCTGTGGGACTAATATATAGGGGTTTGAGGGAATTATCAAAAAATTCAACTTGGGAATTCTGAATGCCTGTAATAAAGAGCTTCCACTCCGGGTATCAAAGGAGGATTGGGAAAAGTGTACTGAATTCTCAATTGGTCTTTTGGGAGCCCCCTATTGGCGAGAATTTTCCTGGAAAGCTAGAAATAGATTTATCTATACACCAGCAAGACTGGCCAAGTTCTCATCAGGGACACCAGGCAATTGCTGGAGAGATTGTGGAGAAATATCTGCGAATCGGTTCCATATTTTTGGGCATGCCCGCAGTTAGCAGGTTACTGGAGAGATATTTTAGGGTCATTAAAAGAATTGGTAGATGCAGAAGCTGTATTGACCCCTGACCTAGTATTACTGTCAATTCCACCAGAGGGTCTCCAATTACCCAGAGGATCACTGTTAATCACATATATGCTGGCAGCTAAAAAAGCAATTACTAGAAACTGGGGGAAGAAGATGTGTCTGCATTTGAGCTTAAATGGAGGAAATGGATTCTATATATTTCATCTTTAGATCCTGCTTTTGTACTTTAGAAATATATTGACCCAGATGATGGTTTCTGTAAATGTCTTGGTGCTCATTATATGAATTGCTTTGCAAAATATGTAAGTTGTCCTGAGACCTTTGACCTAATGTATTGCTACGTATCTGACTGATGTAATTATGTACTGTCTTAACTTGTACACTGTAAAAACTGTCCTATGATTTTGCAAATGAAATATATAATAAAGTATAAATAAAAAAATTCTGCCTGTATCGGGCACTCAGTCTTTGAATAGTTTTCATCATGAGAGCTATGGGAATTGTATGTAAGTGTGCTGTCCATTAATAGGCCCAGATATTTACATTCTGTAACTTGTATGGCAGAGCCCTGTAAGATTTTTATTTCTCTGGCATCAGGAGATGGCAACTTTCTGCTAGAGTTAGTGATGTTAACTGTGCATCTACTTAGCTGACTCCAAGCCTTTCATTAACACAAAAAAAAAAAAAAATCAAGTCTCTAGCCTCTAGCCCTAACGGTTCCAGTTATCTCACTTGAAAGAAAATGGGCCTGATTTTCAAACGATCAGAAATGGCTCACTGTGATTGCGCCAACAAGAAATGGTGCAAGGGGCATTGTGCGCTGCATTCCCAATTTTCAGCTGCCACCTGCGCTAACTGGGGGCCACCTGTGCCAACCAGGCTTGCGTCATCAGTGCGACAGATGCAGCGTGCGGCAAGGCAGATGGGCTTGTACTGGCATAGTACTGCAACATCCCCTTAACTGGGATTCTATAAACTGCCCCAACGGACTCATGAACTGCCAGAGTTAGAACAGTCAGAAGCTGGTCTAGCGGCCTATGCGCCATTCCGAATGTCATAGTTGGAGGTGATACATGCCCCCTGTGGCAACTGCCAGCAGACTTTTACGGCCATCCCATACACAGCAAACTATCCTGGCACTGGTGGAGCTGCAGTTGGTGCCTTCTAGGCCCCACTCCCACCTCAAGTCCCTGGCACTGAGGCAGTTGTGGCCTTTACATGTGTGGCATCCATTGCCATACCCAACCCGCCCTGTGCTGCCCTCTTCAGGCCCTGTCAGCTTTGGATGTATGGCTGGCAGTCCCTACCATAGCCGACACAGCTGCCCGAAAGTCCTGCAGCTTATGGCATTCCCCTCCCGTGTGCCATTTGTTCAGGGTACAGGATGGCATGTGGCAAACTCTGGGACTTTGGTGCCAGGACCCTGATTCTTCGAAAATCTGCCGCATGGTCCCTGGTGCACCCAAGTTTGCTGCAGGTTGGGCACATGGTATACTGATCGGGGGGGGGCCTTAAGAAAATCAGGCCTAATATCTTTTGAAAGGTCTAATTGTGGAACTGTTGGGGCTAGAAACTTAAAGGGGTTTTTTTGTTCGTTTCGTTTAATATAAGTTTTTATCTTCTAGCCAGGCCCCATCCTGAAACCCCTGACCATCGTCCTTCCTCTACTTCTGTGGCCAAGTTCCCCCACTTATCTCCCCCATCCACACCCCGGCCAAACGGGGCTTACTGGAGCCTGGTCAGCGTGCCATTGTCCTCCGGCTGTTTTTCACCCTGTCACATAGCCAGCTCGAAACCACGGCATGCACAGATGGCCTATGTGCGAGGAGGCATGCGTGCGTGCACTCTTGGACTACAGCTCCTTCCGCCCTCCCTGATTATCGTCTGCCATCTGGGAATCGGAGCGACGCACCTCCACAACCTGAGAGGAAAGCAACCAGACAGCCGCTCAGTCCTCTTTTCGCCTACTCACTTACCCCCAACCCGCAGTCCCCTGGTGGCCTGAACCCAAGTTTCCAGCATTGCGCAAAGCAAGGCTCTAAGAGCACCTCGGCCCCGAGTGCCAAGAGGTCAGCTGAAACAATTTTTTTTTTTTAAATCAAAGGTTGGAGTCCAGCTGTTAAGAAGTGGTGTCGTTATTAAGTAACAGTAGGAACTATGTTACCGGTATAAATATTGAGTTTTCTGTAGCTATATCGATATATTTACACCACAACAGAAATGTTTTTAGTAAAATGTTACCTGCATACTTCTTTCATAATAATAAAGTATGTTCATACTTTTTTTAGGGCTGCATAGAAATTCTGTGCAGTCTGATTACAGAGAGAGGAAGAGAGAGAGCAGCTCGAAAACACTTGACAGGATACCTAGACTGCCTGATCCCACAGTTAAAACTGAAACAGATAAGGTCGTCTCCATTTAACACAGTGGTGCTCTTCCCCTTCCCTCCGCATTGGCCTATATTTTTGGTAATAATTCATTCACTGATTTAAAAAAAATTAAATAAATTCTTTCTGCCTTACATGTGTTCTGGTTTGCGACAGTATGAATGAAATATATTATTTATGTTCATTCAGACTCTCCCACTTACTGAGGGGAAGAAGCATCTGGTCTGAATCGGACTTGTGAGTGAGAGATTAGCTTGGCAGATTAATTTTTTTTTTTAACCAGGGAGAAGGCATGGAGTTGGGGGGATTCAACCAAACCTAATTACTTACACATGTAGATAGAGAATTGTTATACTCATTGTTTAGTTCAATGATAATGTTAAAATCAATACTGCTGCTTTTTTTAATACGTATTGGCTCGTGTTCATGTTATGTACTTTCTTTTATTCCATTTTTTCTTTTGTTTAAAAAAAATCAAACTTAATGATAAAAAGCTTTTGTCCCCTTGCTTTCCCATTCTCTGACATATGTCCAAGCGTGACAGTACTCGCCCACATCTTCATAGACACCAAACAAATGGGAGTTTTGTATCAAGCTCTTCTTGGTCCATGAAGGTCAAACAAGTATACAGTAAGAACAGGACTGTTACTTTTACTAAGTATGATTTAGTAGGTGATTACTTAAATGTCTTTATGTACACTTTGTTGGGTATAATCAATCAATCAATATTTCATTCATCAAAGTATGAATGAATGGGAGGGGGACTGGCTAGCGGCCAAGAGTAGAGCAGCGCTCTTTACCATCTCCGCAACACTCAATCTTGATTTGCAGTTAAAAACGTCAAAACGTTCTTACAACTGCTTGTAATTGTCATATTTGGATCCAATAATTACTTCAGATCACGAAGGTATAAACAACTTTACAGTGTGGCTATGGGTCGCACTAAAGCAATGACTGGAGGTGAAGGGGCCAGGCAAAAATAAATCCAAAGAGGCCCTGAGAAGGAGAAAGAGCCCTCCGACACTAATAACACTAACCCTCAAAAGCAGCCTTGCTATAAAAGCATTTCAGGTGATAGATAAGAAGATGAACAAATATACCTCCCAGATGCTAGTGGTGGAAACCAAGCTACAAACAGTGGATGGTGCAGCGCAGGGGGCCGTTAAGATAGCCGACAAGGCAATGGTGGCGATGGCAGGTATTGTGAAGGAGAATTTCCTTCTTCGAGAGACTGGAGAACCTTGAAAACGGGGTGCATTCGGATATTAGGTCTGCCAGAGGAGTCAGAGGGAAAAGACTTGGGGAGCTTCCCAGAAATGTGGTTGCAAGAACTTCTGCACTTGGATTCACCATCTGCAATTATGAGGGCCTATCGGGTAAATGTCAGAGGAACCCGATTACATGTGGACATAGCGCACCCACCGAACAGAGCCGTTTTAGCGGTTTTGAGTTCGAGGAAAGAGAGATTGTCCTTCAGGAAGCCAGGAGGCGAGGTGCATCTCAGTGGCAGGGAATGCCATTCACATTTTCCCTGACCTCAGCTTCACCACCCACCAGCACTGCAAGGCTTTGATGGGGACCAAGCGAAACTGCAGCAGTTGGGGGTCCATCACGTCCTTCTAATGCCTGCCAGCTTAAAAAGAGTGTGCGGGACAAAAACTTATCAGTTCAATGATCCGACAGAAGTGGCAAAGCTACTAGCAAAAATAGAATTGGACTATGCAAAACGGGGACCCGATTCTGAATCAGAATAAAACACCACATGAGCTCTCCCTTAGAGATATGGTCCAGTAAGTCGGAATTGGAACTACAGAAAATATGTAGTTTTCTCTTCAGAGTAAAAGAAAACTTTGTGGTTAAAGTTTAACTGAATTTTGAGAACAGTTTAATTCTGTTAACCACCCATTATGGAGTTTATTGGACTTTAAAGTTGAGTAAAGCTATTCATGGTTTTGTGACGCGGTTGGGATTTTCCTGCATGTTTTCTGTAATAAGGATAACTTTATTTGAAGTTCGAATGGTTCATTGCTCCATGTGATGATACTGTAGTTAAGATACAGAACTACAGAAATATAATTTTAGAATTAGGCATTTTGAATGCATAATCATAATTACTTAAAGAGGGTTTGTTGCCAAACTAGGTCAGGAAAAGGGAAAGAAAGATTGTGAAGCTGGCAGAGGGCTTTATATTTCTTGTTTATCAAGATAGAGGGCAAGGGGGGAGTTTTTTTTCACCTATTAAAGGGGACAGCTTATGCTAAGGAAAAGTTAGTTAGATATGTAATGTATTTCCGCCCTCATGGCAGCATATAGTCTAAGAAATAATTCATACCTATTTTTGGAATATAATTTATAGGTAACCTCCCACTGTAGTAACAAATTAGGAGTGCTAAAGATAGTGAATGTTTTATAATCTGTGCACTATCCTACGGGCTATGCTTGTATATATTGCATTTTAAAATGAATAAATATAAGTTTTTTAAAAAGTGTGAATGAATGGGATACTCGGTTGAGCAGAGCTCATTTTCGAAGAGGTCCCAGATCTGGATATAACTTGTATAGAATAGTGGATGGGTGACCATCCACAACAAGGCTGTGTTTCCATCAAGGTTGTTGATGACATCATGGAGACCTCGAGAGCGAAGCTCGAGAAGTCTCCATGATGTCTTCAACAACAAAGATGGTATACAGATGGATTGGTCATCCTCCACTATTTTTTTATAGTATATGGTTCCTGGCTTGTTTCTTTTTCATTTTCCTCAAGTTGACGGTTACCTTCATAGTGTTATGCTGCTCCCACTCCGACTCGTCCCTCTCTCAGGTCGGCTTTACCCCATCCCGCTAGCTTGGCAGCACTTAGTTTAAAAATAAAAAAAACAAACCGGCGATTCACTTTAGTGACACAGAGCCTTGTGAGGCTCTCCGTGTCATGAAGACGAGGGTCCTCTGACCGGCGGTCGCTTAATCGCGCCTTGTTCCACATTTTTTCTTCTCAGACCGTTGCTAAGTAAGCCAATCAGGTTGCAGGGCAAGGCAAAAAAGTTGTTGTACTATCGATGTGACGTCAGACCGATAGTGCAACAACTTTTTTCGACCTTTGAACTGTCCTACAACAAGATTTTGAAAGCCACGGCTTTCTATTCATTATAAGCCCTAACCATATACTATATGTATGTTGTAGTACTGCTCAACCCATCCATAGAATTATTAAACTAATTGTTTAGTTCAATGCTAGTGGTAAAATCAATACTGCTGCTGTATTGAATATGTATTAGCTAGATTTCATATTATGTACTTTTGTTTTTTTATTTTGTTTAAAAAATCAAACTTTTTAATGGAGGAAAAAAGCCTTTGTCCCCTTGCTTTCCCATTCTGATGTGTGTCACAAGTGTGACAGTCCTTGGCCACATCTTTATAGACACCAGGCCAATAGAAGTTTTATATACTGCTTGGTCTGTCTCTCTCCCCAACCCCCACCCCCCAAATGTCCCACAACTAGAATGTTGTGTGCAGTGCTGAGTAGTTGTTGCCTAAACTCCTTGGGCACTACCAGCTGTTGATGCACCTGCCAAACTTTCGCTCCTTCAGCTGCAACCTGTGGCGGGATCTGGAGAAAATTTGGTCCCGATGCAACCATACTTATGTTGTTAAAGCATAAGGGTTATTGTATCAGCATAATTGCATTTCAGAAGGTAGATCCTGTCCACGTATGCATCCACATGGCAAATGGTTAGGGGCAGCTTATGTCATTTTAGTTTATAAGAGATAATGGGTATCAGTGTGCCAAATTTAATGGGATGTTTCTACATTTCGAAGGGTTCACTGTGGAGTCCCTCAGGGCTCCGTACTGGGCCCTTTACTTTTTACTCTCTTTATTGATCCTTTCTCACAAATACCACATAACTGTGATCTGATACTTTTTTAAATTTACATTTACTGAAAGTTTATACACAGGTCATAGGTTACATTTTCCATTACACAAGGTTCATTTTACAGAAAAAAATTAATCTGTTTCAGGCTGAATCTCCCTCATACACTCCTTTTTACGAGAGGCATTTATATTACAAACCAGTTGCTGGCACAGTTTTCCTGTTTATCTCATCATAAGGTATTTTACAATTTAGGAGACTCTCTTGTACCTCTACATCCTTTTCTATCCCTCTTCCCCACCCTCTGCGCACCCCCCTCCCTCCTTGTGTCCATCTTTCCACATCTCCCATTGGGTCCATTTTTGGATAAAGGACTGTGTTCGAGAGTTAATTCGTTGTGTTGGCTCTTCCATCTCCTGTACTATCTCTTTCTAATTCTGGATGGTGGGAGGCTCAGGGCACAGTCATTTTCTGGTAATTGCTTTATGTGCAGCCGTTATAAGTATGTTCCATAGGTAGACTTTGTCTTTTCCCTTTATCTCTGTTGATGGTAGTCCCAAGACCATATGTTTTGATGTTGTGTCCTCTGGTATCAGGATTTCCCCCCATCGCCTGTCTAACTTGGTTCCAGAAATGGGTCAGGCCTAGGCAGTGCCAAAACAGAAGGAGATGAGAAGCCTTTGGTTCCTGGCATCCTCTCCAGCATGCTGAGGAATGGTTTCCATCCCATTTATTCTTCATCACTGGGGTGATGAAGAAGCGTGTTCTGACCTTCCACTCAAACTCTTTCCATCATGGAGAGTATGTAGTTTTACTTGCCTGTAAAAATATTGTTTCCCATTCTCTGTCAGTCCCTCCCCAATCTCATCTTCCCATCTCTTTTTGAGATGATCCGAGTGACTGACCCACTTTTCTCTAAGAGCTCCATATAGGGCTGAAACATGATCCTTGACTCTTTGATGTGTGAGAATCTCAGTCATGATATTCATCAGGTTGCCCGAAGCAGGACCCAGTGTCTCCTGGGCTCCAAGTGTTTGAATATAGTTCTAATTTGTAAAAATCTATAGTGGTCAGCTTGTCTCAAGTTAAATTTTTCTGTAAGTTGGGCAAATGTCAGTGTTTTATCCCTGTCCATAAGTTGTTTAAGGGTAGTTAAGCCCAGCCTTTCCCACTTTCTGAAAGTAAGATCGTGTCGCGATGGGGCAAAGTCCGGGTTTCCATGCAAACCATCTTAGTGGCCATAATTCAGTACCAAGTTTGTATTTGGCCCAGAGTCTTCTGATTGGCCATAATGTATTTCTTACTGCCGTCAGGGATATGTTGTTATCCTGCTGTGTCAGTTTGGGATTTGTAACCCTGGCACCTAGTGGGGCTCCTCCCGTTCTTATCTCCATAGTTTTCCAATGGGCTAAATAATCCTTGGCTGACCAAAGGAGGGCAATCTTAAAATGAATTGCAAGGTAGTAATCCTCTAGGTTTGGTAGTGCTCTTCCTCCATGTTTTTTTATTTATAAGCATAAGTGCATTTTTAATTCTGGGCCTTTTGTTTGCCCACAAAAATGTCATGATAGTTTTCTGCCAGATTGGTAGTTGGCTGTGGTGTATTTTGATGGGGAGACACTGAAAAAGGTATAAGTACCTGGGCAGTATATTCATGATAACTGCTTGAATCCTGTCATAGAAGGGTAGATTGAGGAGTTCCCATCCCTCCATGTCCCTTTTAATTTGATTCACCAAGGGTTCGAAGTTATTTGTAAATAACGTTAGATATTTTTGGTAATGATAGTACCAAGATATTTTATTTTCAGGGAATTCCACTTCAAGGGGACTAAGTGGGTAATCTGTGGGGATGGGTTATAATAAAACTTTAGTACTTCTGTTTTTTTGTTTATTAAGGGCATATCCCGAGTACCAGTCAAATTTATCTAGGAGATTCCATAGGCTAGAGAGAGAGACTATTCTGGTTTGGACATATAAAGTAACACATCATCTGCGTAAAGGAACACCTTATACTCCATATCCCTAACCCTCACCCCCTGGATCCCCCCATCCTCTCTGATGACCTGGGCCAGAGGCTCAATGTAGAGAGCAAAGAGGAGAGGTGAGAGTGGACACCCTTGTCGAGTGCTCCTCCCAAGCCTAAACCTCTGGGAAATCCCCCATTGACCGTCACATTCGCCTGTGGGGATGCATAGAGTGCTTTAATGGTCTCTATGAATGTCTGGGGAAAGTCCAGTCGCTCCAGGACTGCGAATAGGAAGCACCAGGTGACCCAGTCGAATGCCTTTTCGGCATCAAGGCTCATTATACATGAGGGAGTAGGTTGTCTATTAATTTTGTCTATTATGTTAATAGTTATTCTAACCCCTTCAGGGGCCTGTCTGCCCTCTATGAAACCTGTTTGATCCAAGTGTATTATGTTTGGTAGTATGGGGTTTAGACGGGCTGCTATTATGGCTGTGAGGATCTTATAATTTACATTTAATAATGAAATAGGTCTGTATGAGCTACATTCTTTGGGGTCCTTCCCCTCTTTATGTATGACCATGATTGTGGTGTAGTTTCACGATGGGGGGACCGTCTCTTCTAGCCAGACCGGGTTGAACACATTCTGTTATAGGGGTGTTTCTGTTCGGAATGCTTTATAGAATTCACTACCAAAGCCGTCTGGGCCCGGACATTGCCCCACCTTCATGTTCTTTATGGTAGACCCTATTTCTGCTCCTGAGATTGGTGTAATAAGGGTTTGTTGTTGCTCCAGAGTAAGTCTAGGGAGCTTTAGTTGCCTAAGGAATTGATTAGCTTCTTCTGAGTTTGTGACTTCTTGTGGGTGGTATAAAACCTTGTAGGTAACTAAGGATTCAGCTATCGCTTCACACTTATGGGACAAATTTCCCAGGTAGGGTGTTTTAACAGCTGTGATATTAGCTCGGGCTAATCTCTGCTTGAGCCTGTAGGCCAATAGCTTGGTTGTTCTAGACCACCCTCATAAAAAGATTGTTTAAATATTGGAGGGCTTTTTCTGTTTGTTTTGTTAATGGTCTGTATTTTAGTTTTAATGTTGTTTATTTCTGTTTCCCTATCCTTACTCCATGCCTGTTTTTGTGCCCCTTCTATTATTCTAAGTTCGTTATGGAGGCTGTCTAGCTGTTTTCTTCTTTCCTTGTTTTTATATGTGGCTATTGATGTTGATTTCCCACTTACCATTGTTTTTATTGTATCTCAGAATATTTGGGCTGTGGTCCCTGGCCTATCATTTATCTCTATTTTTTGTTTTATGACTTTCTTGATTTCTTCCTGAATTTCTTTGTCCCTGAGCAGGCTAGTATTTAGTCTCCACTGTGTTGGCTTCCTCGGGAGCTCTAGTTCCACCTCTGCCACCATTGGCTGATGGTCTGACAGAGTGGCTGTGCCCACCTGGATTGAGCTAAATAGGGATATATCCCTGCTATAAGTGAATAACATATCCAACCTTGAGTACATTTTTGGTCTAGCGGAATAATATGTGTAATCTTTGGCTGTCGGATATTTAGACCTCCATATGTCTGTCATTCCCATATCCTTCATGGCTCTGTCTAATCCACTCTGCCCTCTGGTGTGGGTATACCCGATGTGGAGTCTAATTTCCTGTTAAAAATTACGTTCAAACAACATGAACTCTTGCTGTATTCTGACAATTACAGTTAGCTCCAGCCTTTGAACTGCCCCAGAGAATACAGGGTTAAATTTCTATGCAGGGCGTAGAACGTTGAGCTCAATTGAAAACTCTGTCTGCAGTACTTTAAATCCAAACCGTCAGATTCTTTACTCTGCTTCACTGAACAGTCGCTCCGGAGATTTCTCCTGTTGCTCAGTTCAGACTCTTAAAGTGTCGGTTAAAGTCTCGGTTTTCCGAATTATTTTACTGCAATTTAGTTCACTCTGCAGTACAGTAAGTACTTAGATAGTGTTTTTGGATTGTGGAAATTGTAAAAGTCCCGATCCTTTAGGTCTTTTGATTTAGTCATTTTAGTGTGTGGTTACTGGTTCTTATCGGCTTTAAAAAAAAAAAAGTGTTTTTAGCGTTTTTTTCAAACATCCATAACATGGTTAGAAACCGATAAGAGAGTCTTGCCTGGCGGTTGCTGAAAAAAGGGTAAGTTTGGTTAGGTTGGCCATGTCTGAGAAACCCCAAGAAAAAAACCGGGTCCACTGGGTTTCAACACTGCAGTGAGTGTGGGGAGGTCTTTGCTAAGGCCGATCCCCACACCACCTGTGTTTACTGTCTGGGGTTTGACCACCTCGATTCAGACTGCCAAATATGTAAGAATTTTCCCAAGTCTACCCTGGATAAGAGATTAGGTAGACTTAGTGAGAAAGAGGCAGAGAAATCCGCTAAACCGGAAGGCCAGCCCGGTTCAGTTACCACCAAACCAAGAGGAGTGCCCTCTGACCAGGGCGATACTTCTTCGGGCGAGAGAAGAGCTGATCCTGAGGGGTCAGTTCCTACAAAAAGGAAAAGAAAGGAAAAATCTGCCGGTTCAGATCCAGAACTCCATGTTCTGACTGCGGAAGAAATTGCCCAAACGATTCGGATTGTGGAATCTCTTCGTCTGGTTCCAACTGATCCGGTCCAGGTTGGTAGGGGTTCGGTTCGGTCGGTTCCTCTGGTTCAGGATTATGCCCCTGAAGATTTTTATGAACTGGATTTTGAGGAGGGGGACTGTGAACAATGTGAGTATTATGATGAGTGCTTAGAAAGTCTGGATGTACCTGTAGAACTGGACATCTCCCCAGACAGACCTTCTGGTGTTTCCCCTCCTAGGCTCTCTGAGTCCCTTCCCCACTTTCTGTTTTACAGGAAAGTGGCAGAACCCTTCCAGCTTCCTATGGAGGAGGCTGTGCAGGACCAAGAAGAACTTGACTTCGTTGAAATGATGGATATCCCAGAGTCTGAGACTGTCTATTCCCCTTCATAAGTCTTTTGGGAAGCAGACTCAGAACATTCTAAAGTCTCCTAACTCCATACGTCCTGTGGAAAGAAGGATGGACAACAGGTATACTCTGTCAGGCTCGGATATGGAGTTTCTTTACCAGCAATGCAGCCATGTTGGGGTAGTGCAGGCTGCAGCCTGTGACAGGGCAGGCATTCCCTTTGCTTCACCTCCCCCCCCCCCCAAGATAAAGACTCCAGGTAGTTGGATGCCATGGCAAAGAAACAGTACATGGCATCCTCTTTGGGACTCAGGCAGGCTAATTATATGGCCTATACAGCCAGGTACCAGAAGTCCAGATGGGACACTGTACTGGCACTGGCTAAGCAGGCTTCCCCCCAGCTGGTCAAGGAGCTGGAGGGGGTAGCTGCTGATGGGATTGAGACATCCAAGGTTGTTTCATACTGCTGTGAACTCCAATGATGTGTCAAGAGTAATGGCTACATCTGTAGCTCTTCAGAGAATGGCTTGGCTCAGATGTACTAGCCTTTCACAGGACACCCAGGCTAAGGGCATGGATTTCCCTGTGGTGGGTAATTCTTTGTTTGGGGAGCAGACAGAGAATTACATGAAGAAAATGGACGGATACAGGACCACTTATAGGAGTGCACAGGCCAAGGAAAGGCAGGCAACTCCTCAAAGGCAGCAAGCCAGGGGCAGGCCTTTTCACAGGCCTTGCTACCAAGCGCAGGCCTCTTCTCCCTTTTCCCAGAGGGGGTTCTTTAGAGGGAGAGGCAGAAGGGGGATGAGCAGGGCTGCATCCACCCCTCAGCCTAAAGCTTCTGCCAAGCTGACACCCTGAGGTGTCAGCCCGGGTCGACTCCCCTATACCAGTAGGAGGCAGGCTGGCTTACTTTGTCCAGGACTGGAAGTCTGTTATTTCAGACAGATGGGTCCTGGAAGTGGTAAGCCAGGGACTGGTCCTCGGCTTCAAAAGATTTCCAAAGCTGAGGCCCAGATCTTTTCCACCTGCAAGCACCTCTGAATCCCTTGCCTTGCAAGCAGAGGTTTCATCTCTGTTGGCTCTAAGGGCCATAAAGAGGGTGCCTTAGCTACATAGGGGCAAAGGTCTGTACTCCAGGTACTTCCTTACCCCAAAAAAGACAGGGAAGTGGCGACCCATCCTGGATTTAAGATATCTGAACAAGCATCTGAAAAAAACAAAGTTCAAAATGGTGACTCTGGGAATAATTCTTCCCTCTCTAAGGCCAGGGGACTGGCTAGCCTCCCTGAACCTCAAGGATGCCTATTTTTACATTCCCATCAGGTGCTCCCACAGAAAGTACCTCAGATTCGAATTGTCTTCAGGCCATTATCAGTTCAGAGCAATGACGTTTAGCCTAACATCAGCTCCAAGGGTGTTCACAAAGTGCCTGGCAGTAGTGGTGGCCTTTTTAAGAAGGAAGAAGATTGCAGTGTTTCCATATCTGGACGACTGGTTCATTGTGGGACAGTCCCCAGACCAAGTCAAGTCAGACCTCCAAGTGACACAGCAAGTGCTCGCTTCCTTGGGGTTTCTTCTCAACCTTTCCAAGTCGGTTCTCGAACCTGTACAGCTTCTCACTTTTATATGAGCAGAGCTGGATACAGTCAAGGCAAGAGCTTTTCTTCTCATTTGGAGGGTTACAGCCATTTCAGAGCTGGCCTCCTCTTTCCGCCTTCTGGTCTCTCGACCAGCAAGGCATTTCCTTCAGCTTCTGGGTCACATGGCAGCTTCTACAGCAGTGGTCCAAGGAGCCAGGTTTCAAATGAGGGACATTCAGTTCCATCTAAGGTCCTTCTGGTCCCAAAAAAAGGATCCTCTTACCAAACTAGTTTCAGTGACATAGACTCTGATCCAGGCACTTCAGTGGTGGCAGGATCAGGACAGTCTCAGGAAAGGGGTTCCTTTCATCAAGTCAGCCCCACTCTGTGGTCCTTACCACAGATGCTTCTCTGTTTGGGGGGGGGCCATCTCGGGGCTCTCACAGCCCAGGGACAGTGGTCCCATCAAGAGTCCCTCCTGCATATCAAACTTTTGGAGCTCAGGGCAGTGTTCCTGGCTCTGTAAGCCTTCTCTGTCAGTGCAGAACAAGGTGGTACAGGTCAGGACAGATAACTCCACCACCATGTGGTGCATCAACAAGCAGGGAGGCACTCTGTCCACGGCCTTGTGCACAGAAGCCATGAAACTATGGTCTCTGGCTTACTCTCTGCAGACATCCTTAGTTGCACTCCACCTTCCGGGAAAGGACAATGTGATAGCAGATGCACTGAGCAGAATCTCCCAGGGCCATCACGAATGGTCTCTGGATCCCCTGGTGCTAGAAGTGATTTTTTCCAGGTGGGGCACTCCAGAGATGGATCTCTATGCAGCCCCGGACAATCACCAACTTCCTCTGTTTTGTTGCAGACCTCCAGTACTGGGCTCAGTCCCTCTGGATGCTCTGGTTCTGAACTGGGAAGGGAAATTCCCCTATACCTTCCCTCCTTTTCCTCTGTTTTACAAAGTTCTGGTCAAAATGAGGTCACAATCCTGCAAACTAATTCTGATTGCTCCAGACTGGGCCAGGCAGCCATAGTATCCCCTGCTGCTGTCCCTTGCAGTCCATCTTCCCCTGTCTTTCCTCAGAAAGTGCAATCTGTTAACCTCATCTCAGGGGAGGATTTGGTACCCCAATCTTCGGTCCCTCAATCTCAAGGCATGGCTCTTGAAGATTTAGAATATGCAGATTTGCATCTGTCCCAAGGGGTTCTGGACATTCTCAAAGCCTCTCGAAAGCCACCAGAAAACTTACAACTCAAATGGAAAAGATTCAGCATTTGGTGTTCAAAAACATATATCCCAGACACTGCTGAATTATCTACAGTTCTGGATTATATAGTTCATCTTAATGGTGTAGGCCTCAGACCAGCTACTCTTAAGGTACATTTGTCAGCTGTTTCTGCTTTTCTGTCAGTGGGAAAGCCTTCCTCTCTGTCATCTCATCCTGTATTCTGTAAATTTTTCAAAGAATTGCTTCATAACAATCCTCCTTTTAGGGATCCTGCTCCTGCCTGGGATTTGAATGTCTGCATTGCTTAGCTTATGCAACCCCTTTTTGAGCCTATGTCCTCAGCAGAGCTCAAGTACTTGACTTGGAGAACTGTGTTTTTGGTTGATGTTACCTCTGCCAGACATATCAGTGAATTACAAGCCCTGTCAGTTGAATGGGACTTCATCTCATTACATAGGGACAAGGTGGTCCTTAGAACCAATAGGAGGTTCCTACCCAAAGTGGTTTCTGATTTCCACTTGAACCAACTCATGTCTCTTCCTGTGTTCTTCACTGATCATGCTTCCTCAGGAGAGTGAAGGTTACACAGTTTAGATGTTAAAAGAGCCCTTAGTTACTACATATAATGTACAAAGGGCCACAGGTTTGACTCCCTCCAGTTGTTCCTCACTTATGGGGAAGTAGGTAAGGGCAAACCTGCCACCAAGAGAACTGTTGCCAGATGGATTGTGTCCTGTATCCAATTCTGTTATGAGAAACTAGGAACAATTCCTCCCTCAGGCCTGAGGGCTCATTCCACTAGAGGTACAGCTGCATCTCTGGCTGTGGCCAGGGATATTCCCTTGTTAGAAATTTGCCAAGCAGCCACCTGGAAAACGGTTCATACCTTCACCAAGCATTACTCCCTGGATATCCAGGCTCGGAGAGATGCTAGATTTGGCACAGCAGTGCTTCAGAGTCTATTCCCAAAGTAGGTTCTGTCCCTCCTCCTTGGAGGTACTGCTTGGTAGTATGAAATTGTCAGAATACGGCAAGACTTCATGTTTGAAGAAAAAAATTACTCACCTTAGTAATTGTGTTTCTTCTAATGGAGTCTTGCTGTATTCTGACCTCCCTCCTTGCCTCCCCTCTCAGAACCTGTTTTTGGGAAGTGGGTGGGCGGGTGCAGTGTTGCACCCCAGGGGTGTCTTCAACACACTTCCTGTTGGGTGCTTTAGTTTGGTTATTAAGAATTTGTTATTCTTTATTACCTGATTTTTGTTTGGTTTTTGGGTTTCCTGACTTGAGTCTTCCTTTGGGAACCTAGGCCATTAGTTGCCAGTTGGCTAGTAGAAATTTTACAATTTCCACATTCTGATAGGTTAGTGAGTTTTTAGCTTGTAAGAATCTGATGGTTTGGATTCAAAGTACTGCAGACAGTCTTCAACTGAGCTCGAGCTCAGCGTTTTATGCCCTGCATAGAAACTTAACCCTATATTCTCCGGGGCATTTCAAAGGCTGGCGCTAACTGCAATTGTCAGAATACAGCAAGAATCCATTAGAAGAAACACAATTACTAAGGTGAGTAATTTTTTTCTTTGTGTCTCACCCCCCCCGCAATAACAGCCCCCCTGGCCTTCTCAGCTATAATCGTAAGGAGGTCTACATAGAAGTCGATAGGGGAGCCCGGAGGGGTGTAAACATTGACCAGTGTGACCTGGACATCTTGTATAGTCCCTATAACCAGAACATAATGAGCTCAGGGGTCTGATACCACCTCAGTTTCCTCAAAAGGTATGGTGGTCGATAGTAAAATTGCCACTCCCCTCTTTCTGCCTTTCTCTAGAGAAGCATGGTACAGTGTAGGATACCCTTTAGTTTTAAATTTTAGAACCTCCGTAGGGTTTAAGTGGGTCTCCTGTATAAATTTAATATTACATCTCTGGTCTCTAACAAATTTCTGTAACTGCTTCCTCTTAATTGGATGGTTAATCCCATTAATGTTGTAGGAAAATACTTTGGTATTAACTTGGGCCTTGATAGTTTTTATAATTGCTCCCTCTTGCTCTAGCCAGCTTCAGTGGTTTACAATAGGGCCCCCTCCATGAAACCCTCCCCCCGCCTCCAGCCAAAGTATGAGAGTCAAGCCACAGAAATCTCTTTCCTATATATATCTAGCTCCTTGTGTATCAGAATTCCACAGTGAATCCTGTGCTTCTGATTCCATAACATCACTATTACCTTAAACAGAAATTCAAATGTAAACTGATTAACATTGGAAAGTATTTCCCAAGGTTCCCCAGTAGGTGGGAGTATAACTATACTGAAACTCTCTAACCTTTACCCAAAATTTTGAAAGAAAGAACAGTATAAACAAACTGTATGACGTAAGTAGAACAAAAGTGGGGATCTCATTCCTTCGCGTCTCCTTTGAGGCCCAGAGGTGAATTTAAGTCCAAGCTGGACAGGACATTTCTAGGGACATGGATATGTTGTTCATCCACACTGTCTGGCAGGTTCCTTGCTGCTTTAAATCTTGCCGGAAGGTCTTCAAGCTGGCTCCTCCCACCCACCCGGGTGGTAAAACTCTCGGCTCCGCCCCATGACGCCAGATCTTCCTTACCACTTGGAAGCTCAGGTTCCCTCCTTAACACTCTGCATGTATACTGGATCCTAATTCTTTGGTTCGCCCGAAACTTATTTTAAAATTTTCAAGGCTTCGGTCAAGTTTCTCCCTCGCGGCTGCGATGGACAAATCGACTCCCGGATTTCGGCGATGCCCTTGTGGGCAGAAAATGTCCAGGATGGAACTGCACTCCACGTGTGTCTACTGCTTCAGCCTAGACCATGACCCACAGGCCTGCGAGTTATGCCGTTCGTTTTCGGCCAACGTCCTGGAAGACTGCGCTGCCTGGTTACGGCTTGGGCGCCCGGAGAAGCGCTACTTGCTGGTGAAGTTGAAGGAGGCCCGTTGGGCGGTTACCGTGGCAGCTGGCTCGGCTGAGCAACTCAAGCAGATGATCGCCCTCGAGGAGGCGGCACAGGCCGCATCATCCTCTTCCTCAGTCGCGGCATTTATCCCGCTCTCTCTGGGTACCTCATATTCAGCTTCTTTCAAGGAGCTTTGCCAATCCCTTTCCACGAAGGGAGAGGGGTCATCGGGACATTCCTCTCTGGTCCAAAAAGGAGGACTCAAAAGGTAAGTCCCACCGTCAGCGTTCGTGGGAGTGGGAGAGGTCCCCTTCCCCGGACAGTCGACACTTGACTTAGGTCGAAGTTGCAGCTAAGGCCGCTGGCTTCATGGTGTCCCCGTCAGGTCAGTCGGCTGAGACACCAGTCAACGCGGTCGATATTTTTCTCGACCTGTCGGACGGGCTGTCGACTGGTGAAGCAGACAACCCTTCTTCACCGGTTCCCCTGGTGGAGACCGAGGATCTGCCTACGCCTCCGGTGCCGCAGACCCCGGTTAAGGCTTCCGAGCTGAGGGAAGAGCGGGTGTCCCCGGCCCCTTCCCAGACCCGTCCTCGGAAACACAGAGGTTCTCTGTCTCAGTCTTCCTTTCGGTCCAGCTGATCCCGCCGACATCGGCGGTCTCGGCACCGAAGTAAACAGCAGCACCGCTTGTCCTCGTCTTCCTCCTCTGAAGAGGAGAGGCTTCGGCGCAAATTGCGTCAATGCTACAAGGAGCTGATGTGGCAGCAGTTACTTCTGTCTGGGAACAAGCTGACGCCGTCGCCTTACCTGGTCATCAAGTGTCTGTCACCCGAGTGGCCGAAACAACCCCTCGCTGTAGCCGAGGTGCCCAAGCCTGGGCCGGTTGTTCGGCCGAAACCAACTACTTACCGATTGTGGTGGAACCTCCACATCCGGCAAATCCAGGCGCCGACCAAAGACTCTCAGTCGGGTCAGGGCCTACCCACAGGTTGTCGGTCACCCTCACTCCCGACCGTCCTCCAGCAGGCGGAGGTGGCTCAGGCCCCAGGCAGCTCTTCACGGACTCCTCTGAGGTCCGACAACTACTCCCTCCCTGTTCTCAGGCCCATTGACCTGGAGTCCTCCAGGGGCCAGTCGATGGACGAAAGCCCATTGTCCTTCATGGGTCTGCTTCAGCTCATCTCGGAGTCCACCGGGATGCAGCTCGAGCCCGTATCCAAGTGGGCCAAGTGTTCCCTGACGGAGATACTGGACCGAGGGGATTCACCCACGGAGGCCTTTCCGGTGCCTGAAGCCATTGTTGGCCCAGCCTTGGAGCTCTGGCAGCGGCCTGCTTCCTGCCCCTCGCCTTGACCAGGAAGTATCACGGTCCTACGGCTCTTTGCCCATTTTTGGAACACCCGTCCGCGAGGGTTGGTCACCGACCGCATTTTCGGTGTTCAGGAATGCTAGGGATGTGGGCGAGCCCCCGACAAGGAGTCAAAAAAGCTGGACTATGCTGGGCGCAAGGTGTATGCTGCGTCCTCCCTTGGCCTCCGCCAGGCCAGCTCGGCCATGCTGATGGCACACTTCTCCCACGCCCTCATGGGCTCCCTGGACGAGGTTATCCCTCATCTCCCGGCCGACCTGAGACCACGGTCCAGCAGGTACGGGACCAGGGAAGGGCGGTGGCTAAACAGCAGCTCCAAATGGCTCTGGACATTGGAGACTCCTGTGCCAGATCAGTTGCCGCCGCAGTGGCCATGCGCTGCACAGCATGGCTGAGGATATCCACCTTCACGGCAGATACCCAGCACAAACTGGCGGATGTCCCCTTCTTGGGGACCGACCTATTCGGCCCTGGAGTGGAAGGTCACCTCCAGCGGATCGTAAAGTCCAATGCCACACTGGACTCTGTCACCTCTGCCCAGAAGGACAAGGGCAGCCGACAGCAGCAGCACAAGCCCTTTCGTCCTTCTGCGGCACGTCCGGCCCACCAGCACCAGGGCTAGCAGGCTCGCGCTTGGCATCCCAAACCCAAGCCAGCGGCTTCCTCTAGTAGGAAGCAGGGAGGTAAGGCCAGGAGGCCCTCGGCGGTCCTCCTCCAAGCCTGTCCAGTGACAGGTTGAGGTGTCACCCCAGCCTCGTTACTCCCCTGGGTTCCCCATGAGAGATGGCTCTACCACTCCTTTCCACCTGGTCCGCTATCACCACAGACCGCTGGGTGTTGGAGGTGATAGGAAAGGGCCTGCCTCTGGAGTTCAAGCAGGCTCCACCCTTTCGAGCCGTCACCCCTTGGGGGGCCACGGGGTCCACAGCCTCACTGTCAGCCCGCCGAGCTGATATTGCCCTGCTCCTCGAAAAAGAGGTGATCAGGAAGGTGGCGGATCCTCCTCCACACCCGGGGTTTGTGTCCAGGTATTTCCTGGTCCCAAAACGGACGGGGGGCTGGCGCCCCATTCTCGACCTGCATGACCTGAACAGGTTCCTAAGGTCTCGGACCTTCAGGATGCTCACTCTGGCTCAGATAATCCCATCCTTGGAACGAGGCGTGTGGTTCTGTTCCCTGGACGTCCAGAATGCGTTCTTTCATGTCCCAATCCGTCCGTCTCATCAGAGATTCCTCCGCTTCAGAGCGGAGGGATCCCTTTATGAGTTCCGGGCCATGCCCTTCGGCCTCTCCCTAGCTCCCAGGGTCTTCACCAAATGCATGGCAGTGGTGACAGCATTCCTGCGGCGCCGAAGGGTCTGGGTGTACCCCTACCTGGACAACTGGCTGATTGCAGCCCCCTCCAGAGCGGAGGTGGAGTGATCCTGAGATCTGGCTCTCCAGGTTTGCTCTCAGATTGGCCTCCTCATCAACGAGGCCAAGTCTGAACTCGTGCCAAAGCAGGTGATACATTTCATTGGGGCAGAGCTCGACTCTCTTCGAGCCAGAGCACGGCTCCCGGTGGACAGGGCCGAGGTTCTTTCCTCCTTTGCCCAATCATTTCAGGTTGAGCAATCGCGCCCTGCCTGGGACTTCCTGCACTTCCTGGGCCTCATGGCGGCCTGCACCAGCGTGGTACATTGGGCCCACTGGCACATGCGTCCCCTTCAATGGGGACTGGCCAGGCAGTGGTCACAGTGCTTCGATCCGTTGGATCAGCTAGTGACAGTGACCCAGGGGATGTGGAATGCTCTCCAGTGGTGGACCGTTCTGGCACATCTACAGGAGGGCACCCGTTTGTCCACCCCGAGCTGACGGTCTCTCTATCGACCGATGCCTCTCTAATGGGTTGGGGTGCCCACCTGGGGGAGCACAGAGCGCACAGCATCTGGTCCCCTCGGGAGTCCCGATGTGACATCAACCTGCTGGAGCTTTGAGCGGTTCATTTAGCCCTCACCGCCTTCGCTCCGTTTCTGCGGGGTCAAGTGGTTCAGGTCCAGATGGACAATACCACAACCATGTACTACCTAAACCACCAGGGCAGGACGCGCTCCATGCCTCTGTGCAGGGAAGCTCTCCGCATTTGGTCTCTCGTGCGCAGCCTGGAGGTGGATCTCCTCGCCATTCACGTGGCAGGAGCCTCCAACACTCTGGCCGATGCACTAAGCCGGATAGGGGCTGCGTCTCACAAGTGGTCTCTCCTGCCGGAGGTAGTACAACATCTCTTCTCCCACTGGGGCATGCCTCAGGCGGACCTGTTTGACTCCAGGGAGAATGCGAAGCTGAGACTGTTTCATGCCTGCCCCCCTCAGCAGGGCTCACTGCAGGGGGATGCCTTCTCAAGGCCGTGGACCCCGGGCCTCTTCTACGCCTTTCCCCCATTTCCCTTCATCCACAAGGTGCTTCTCAAGGTGAGGAGGGACAAGGCGCAGGTGATTCTGGTAGCCCCAGACTGGCCCTGTCAGTTCTGGTATCCAGATCTCCTCAGTCTCAGCTCCAGGCTCCGAGGCGGCTTCCAGCCTGCCCGGACCTGATCTCAGTCAATCAGGGTAAGGTAGTCCATCCAGACCTTCAATCTCTGCACCTGACGGCCTGGTTCCTGAGCGGCTAAAGTTACAGGCCTTGGGTCTTTCCGACGAGGTCCTCAATGTTGTTGAGGCGTCCCGTAGGGAGTCGACCAGAAAATGCTACGCCTTCAAATGGAAGAGATTCTTCATTTGGTGTCAGGGCAAGGGCCTGGACCCTTCCTCCTGTTCCTTGGCAAGCATTCTGGACTACCTGTGGTCCCTTTCTCAGCCAGGGCTTTGGTCGGCGACCCTTAAGGTGCACCTGGCAGCCATCCCTCTGCTGACAGGCGCAGGCTGGGAAGCAGGTGATGGCACTGGAGAAAGGTGGTCAGGTGCTTTTCAAAGGCCTTGATCACATATCCCCCCGGTCGAGAACCTCCCACCTCCATGGGATCTACTGCTGGTATTGGCTAAGCTCATGGGCAGGCCATTCGAACCGATGCACAGGTGTGACATCTCTCACTTGTCGTGGAAGACCGCCTTCTTGGTGGCTATCACATCAGCCAGAAGGATGGGAGAGCTCCAGGCGCTTTCCATAGTCTCCTTATCTGGTCTTCCACAGGGACAAGGTTGTCCTGTGCCCCCCCACCCAAAATTCCTTCCGAAGGTGGTGTCGGAGTTTCACCTTAACCAGATGTTGACTCTGCCGGTGTTCTACCCCAGTCACGCCTCGGAGGCCGAATATAGGCTCCATACTTTGGACCCTAGAAGAGTGCTCGCTTATTGTAAGGAGCAGATGGCTGAAGTTCGGGGAGAGGTTCGCCAGCTGTTTGTCACCTACACTGAAGCCGCACCTGGCAGACCTGCAGCCAAGCAGACGATAGGGAGGTGGGTCACCTCCTGCATAGATCTCTGCTATAGGTTGGCAGGCATGGAGCCTCCCAGAGGGATAAGAGCTCATTCTACCCGCCATACCGCTTCATCAGTAGCTGCTTCCAGGGACGTCCCTATCCAGGAAATCTGCAGGGCTGCTACCTGGAAGTCAGCACATACCTTCTTCACCCATTACCACATCGACCTTGAGTCACGCCAGGATGCTGGTTTTGGGACCTCGGTTCTCCAGTCTTTATTCCCTAAGTAGGGGGGTGTGTGCCTTGCCTCCCTTCTCCCGGAGAACTGCTAGGAGTCTGCCAGACAGTGTGGATGAACAACATATCCATGTCCCTAGAAATACAGGTTACTCACCTGTAACAGGAATTCTAGGAATGGTATATGTTGTTCATCCTCCACTCTCCTGGCTCGACGCACAACCTGGCTTCCAGCTGGCTAGATCTGGCGCATGGGGCGGAGCCGGAGTTTACCACCGCGGTGGGTGGGTGGGAGGAGCCAGCTTGAAGACCTTCCGGCAAGATTTAAGCGGCAAGAAACCTGCCAGACAGTGTGGATGAACAACATATACCATTCCTAGAACTCCTGTTATAGGTGAGTAACCTGTATTTAAGCCCCTCCTTGGGATGCTCCAATGAAGAGCTTGATGGATGTTGAGATCTCTGGTTATGATCCCCAATTATACTGACTGTTTACATCATTGCTTCCTAGGTCAGTCCTGATGTATGTCAGTAGGCTGGCCTGTGCCATACTAATGACACTATGCCCACAATGGTAGTATCAGGCTTGCCTGTATAAAGGGAGGTCTTTAGGATAGTTCCCTCTTCCCCAGGGCATGACTAACATCAGCAGCGCGGCTAATACTAATTGGTACACAGACATTCTATTGGTAAGACATCTCCTCCCACCCCCATTCTTGTTCCCTTCAGGGAGAGAGGTGAAGCCCACGAGAATGAGTGGGTCATGCCCCTCCTCCCCATTTTATAAAGAAGGGCATCCAATTTTACTATTATATTTTTTTAAATCCCCCATCTGGTGAGGTTATAAGTATCAGATCTACTCTAGTCATCCACATTTTTCTTCCTGTCCCTTGTTGCTGTTCCCTTGTGCCTCTAAGTATTTATTAACTTTACATCATGTCTGGCATCATTTCTGTTACTGTACCTTATCATTAGGATCATCACAGGCAATTGCAATACGTCTGTTGGCCATTATTTTTATTGTTATTTTTCTATTTAAGGTTAGAACAGCATTGTGCGAGATTAAACCAAGTTTGATACTCTTTCTGTTCTTTGGTCTGTCCTTTCTCCCCTTCCAAAGTCACCCACCAAGTCATATTCAGTTGACAATCTGGATCATGTAATAGGGCTGTCGACAATGGACTTGAGCCCCTCAAAGTCTCAAGACAGTTCAAGGTGTTTCCTCAAGTTCTGGTGGAAATTGTGTTCAGGCAGTCCCTCAGGAATCCACGAGGTGGATTAGGCCACCCGCCGAAGTGATCATCCCCCCCCCCCGCGAGCGCCACCGGCCTGCTGTCTCTGTTAAGAGGGCCTCAATATAACAGATCTTGTTTTTTAAATCTGGCCTTCACAGTTCCCATGGAGGGGGGACAAAGGAGGGTACCCATCTTTCAAATAAAATTTTTTTGCCTTACTTAAGTCACTGGCCCAGATCCCTCCCGTCACTGTCCATCTCTTCCCTGGAGTCTGCCATGGGCTGACTGTCCCTCGAGGCAATCCTGTCTGAGAACCGGGGATCCATATTTCTTTAAGATGGTACAGATGTCTGCCCTCAGTGTAGTAGCTTGTGCTGATCGTGGGTGCTGCTGCTTCGGGGCTCCTTTTTGTGCTACCGCCCAGGCTGATTGTAACAGCTCCTTCTCGAGGCACTCCTTGACGAGGTGCAGGACAGTGATACCTATGCCCTCTAGAAAACGTGCCACTACTAGGTCTTCATAGATTTTGATGTCCTGGCCCGTTTCCACTTTTAAACGTGCCGGGTAGAGAATTTGGGCTTTCACACTCTTAAGTCTCAGTTGTTTCAAAATGGGCCACATGGCTTGTCTGCTCTCCTGCACTGTAGTCATTGTCAATAGTATTACGATGTCTCTCAAAGGAGATAACTTGCATTCTCCAAGCTCTTCGGAGGATCTCTTTCTTCATGCTGTAGGATGACATTTTGGCTATGATAGACCTGAGTCTAGCCCTGGGATTGTTGGGCCGCTGCACTAGCGAGTGATGGGCCATGTCCATAGAGACATCAAAATCTGGTGGGAGTTTGTGATTCTTTTAGGACCTTCTGCTGGTAAGAGATCATGTCCTGCGTACCCGATTCTGTGCCCTCTGGTACACCATATACACGGATATTCTGGCATCTGCTCCTGCCCTCCAGGTCCTCCAGCTTGCTTGTTAGCTCCCTTCCTCTAGCGAAGTGGAGTAGCAGGAGTCTGTCATGCCTGCCGGCGTGATCCGTGACTCTCGTCAAACCCAGCTCCAACTGATCAGCTCTGTGCTCTATTTTGTTCAGGTCTGCCTTTAATTCTGTTAAGCGTTGAATCTATTTTAGGTACTTAGGCCCTATCTTGTTTTCTTTGTACATTAATGACTTAGATGCTAACATATCTACATCCAATCTGCACTTTTTTGCAGATGATACTGTGTTGTATACTTCTGGCTCATCGTTATCTGAAGTCAAGGGAGTGCTTCAAGTAGACTTCGCACAACTTGAGCATAATTTATTAAAGGCAAAGCTTCTGCTCAATGCTAAGAAGACTAAAGCGATGATATTGTCCCGCAGTGCTGTCACAGGCCCCCCCCAATACCCTTGCCCAAGACTTCATTGTCACCACGCTAAACAAGCCTCTGGAAGTTGTAACCAAATTTAAATATCTGGGTATCTGGATCGACAATAAATTATCTTTCAGTGACCACGTCGAAGATGTCTCTAGAAGGTTAAAAGCAAGGTTAGGTTTCTTCTACAGAAATAGGCCCTTTTCCCCTTGAAACTCGAAACAAGCTTGTACAGGCCACTTTTCTCCCCCTACTCGACTATGGCGATGTAATCTATTCCTCCACCACTCTTGCAAATCTAAGTAAACTGGACATCCTTTATCACCATGCGTTACGGTTAATTACCAACTCCCCTTACCGTTCGCACCTCTGTGACTTATATGCAGCTGTTGGTTGGACATCCCTTACTACTAGACGCCTGCTCTGTGCTGGGCTATGGACTCTTAAACTGCTCCTGCAGAAATTGCCAAGCTCTCTCTCTTCCCTTATTAGTATCTCACATAGTGCATACTCGTTAAGAAAATCTGACTTTATTATGCTTGACATACCAAGCACGGACTTCCTTTGGTAAACGTGTTATTGCATATGCCCTTCCCTCCATTTGGAAACCACTACAAACCGCACTGAAACTAACTAGCACAGTTTCAATACACTTCTACAAATCGCTAAGTTCAGCCAAAATAAAAGACATTTGTAACTGTCATTAAGTCTCTTCCTTCCCCATGTGTGCCATATTTATCCACTGGTAAGGTATAATTGATTTGTCATATTAACTGCTTTCCTTTCCCCTTCTACTCCTGGCTTTATCTATGCTTATGCTCCACTGCTACTCTATCAAATCACTCCTCCCCCCCCCATATCAGTGGTAGTCAGTTGTTTGTTCTAGCTGCCAAAATATATGTATTGCACACACCAGTCATCATGTTTCATTTATCAGTATGCAACCTGTAAGTCGCTTCCCTGTTTCATATCAATGTTTACCACCTGCGGTCACCCTATGTGGTACCCTTGTATGTATATCCAGCCTGTATCATGTAACGTGCATTTCATGTACACTACCGGTCAAAAGTTTTAGAACACCCCCATTTTACCAGTTTTTATTGAAATTTACGCAGGTTAATGTCTCAATGTACTCTGAAATTAAAGCATAGAACAAATAAACAATTGGAGATAAAAAAGAAATCATAGAATCATTTTGTTTAACAAAATTTAATCTAAATTTCAAACATGAAGTCTTGCTATATTATGACTGATGCAGTTTGTCCCACCATTAGAACTGCTCCGGAGGTGAAAGAGTTAACTTCCATGCAGTGCATGGAACTTAGAGCGCTAGCTCGGTTAGGAAAGCTCTGTCAGGTTAATTTCAAACCGAAACCGTCAGATTCTTTACTCCGCCTCACTGAACAGTCGCTCCGGAGCTTCCTCCTGCTGCTCGGTTCATTTTCTCGGTTTAAAGAGTTTTTTCTCGGTTAAATTCAATCGCGATATTCATTATTTTAACCGCAAACCGATCGGTTCAAGCTCTGTCTATGGTATTGTAAGTAATAGATAGGTTTTCTGTGTGGAACTTGTAAATGTTTATCGGTTCGGTTTGAACCGATCAGATTGTATTTAAACTTCATTCTGAAGCATTTTAAGGCTGTTAGAGTGCGCTTATCGGTTCTAAAAAAAACGGATTTCATTACGTTTTTCCAGACCCGTGACACGGTTGGGAACCGATAAAGGGTGTCTTATCTGCTTTGCTGCCAACAAAAAGGGCAATTTTTGGTTAGGCTGGCATTATGTCTGAGAAACCAAAGAAAAACCGGCCCACTGGGTTTCAACACTGTAGTGTCTGTGGGGAAGCCTTTGCCAAGGCTGACCCACACACCACATGTGTTTATTGTCTGGGGTTTGACCACCTCAATGCAGACTGCCAGATTTGCAAGAATTTCCTGCAGCTACCTAGATAAGAGAGTTGGTAGGCTCAGGGGAGGCCAAAAGTCAGCTGACCGGATGGCCAGCCAGTTCGGTGCCAACGAACGGACGGAGTCCCTCTGACCAGGGCCAGACTTCCTCGGGCAAGCGTAAGCTGACTCTGAGGAGCCAGTTCCAGCAAAGAGAACTAGAAAGTCAGCAGGTGTGAGTCCAAAATCCCTTCTCCAACTGCTGCAGAGATAGCCAGGGCAATCCAGATTGTCCAGTCACTTTCCCGTTCCTTGAACGCCACTATCTGGCAAAGGTCGGTTCGGTCGGTTCCACTAGTTCAAGAATATGATATAGAGGAGTTTTATGAACCAGAGGAGGGGGAGGATGATTATGATCAGTGTGAATGTGACTTTGAAAGTCTGGATGTGCCCATTGAACCGGACATCTCCCCAGACAGACCTTTAGGTGAATCTCCCCCTAGGCTTGCTGAGTCCCCTTCTCATTTTCTGTTTTATAAAAGTTGCTGAAACCCTCCAGCTTCCTTTAGAGGAGGCTTTGGATGAGCAAGAGGAGTCTGACTTTGTAGAGATGATGGATATCCCAGAGTCCAGGAGATTGTCTATCCCTTTACATAAATCTTTTAGGAAACAAACAATAAAAATTTTAAAAGCTCCTAATTCTGTGCCTCCTGTGGATAAAAAGATGGACAGGAGGTACACTTTGTCAGGTCCTGATACAGAATTCCTTTCACAGCAATGCAGTCATGTTGGGGTAGTTCAGGCTGCAGCCTGTGATAAAGCTAATATTACCCTGGCTTCACATCCTCCTGACAAGGACTCCAGGAAGATTGATGCCATGGCCAAAAAACAATACATGGCAGTGTCTTTGGGACTCAGACAAGCAAACTATATGGCTTATGTTGCGAGATACCAAAAATCTAGATGGGATACTGTCATGGCCTTAGCCAAACAGGCCCCTGGCCAGCTTGCCAAGGAGCTGGAGCAGGTGGCTGCTGATGGTATTGAGGCATCTAAGGTGCAATTTCATGCTGCAGTGGATTCTAATGATGTATCCTTTAGAGTCATGGCTACAGCTGTGGCTTTTCGTAGATTGGCTTGGCTCAGGTGTACTACTTTGTCACAGGATACCCAGTCTAAGGCCTTGGATTTTCCTGTGGTGGGAAATTCTCTGTTTGGGGAGCAGACAGAGAATTATATGAAGAAAATGGATGAATATAGAACCACTTATAGGAGTGCACAAGCCAAGGAACGGCAAGCCACTCCTCAGAGGCAGCCCCCAGGGGTAGGGGCAGGCCTTTTCACAGGCCTTTTTACCAGACCCAGGCCTCCTCTTCAGCCTATGTTCAGAGGGGGTTCTTCAGAGGGAGAGGCAGATGGGGTACAAGCAGGCCTGCTCCCACCCCTCAGCCTAAAGCCCCTGCCAACCAGGCGCCCTGATGGGATGCCCAGGGCTGGCTCTCCATTACCTGTAGGGGGCAAGCTGGCTTACTTCGTCCAGGACTGGGAGTCTTTAACATCAGACAAGTGGGTCCTGGAAGTAGTGAGCCAGGGTCTGGTTCTCAGCTTCAAAAAATTTCCAAAGATGAGAATCAGATCCTTTCCACCTGCAAACCCTTTAGAGACTCTTGCCTTGGAAACAGAAGTCTCAACCCTCCTGGCTCTCAGAGCTGTAGAAAGGGTTTCTCCCTTCACCAGGGCAAGGTCTGTACTCCAGGTACTTCCTTACCCCAAAAAAGACAGGAGAGTGGCGGCCCATCCTGGACCTAAGATATCTGAACAAGCACCTTTTAAAACCAAAATTCAAAATGGTGACTCTGGGAATGATTTTACACTCCCTAAGGCCAGGGGACTGGCTAGCTTCCCTGGACCTCAAGGATGCCTACTTCCATGTTCTTATCAGAAGCTCCCATCGAAAGTACCTCAGATTCGAACTGCCCTCAGGCCATTATCAGTTCAGAGCAATGCCCTTGACCCTTACCTCTGCCCCAAGGGTATTCACAAAATGTCTGGCAGTAGCAGTTGCTCATCTAAGAAGGCAAAGATTGCCATCTTTCCCTACCTGGACGACTGGCTCATTGTGGGTCAGTCTCCAGACCAGGTCAAATCACACCTGCAAGTTACCCAGCAGCTGCTTACCTCTCTGGGCTTTCTTCTCAATCTTCCAAAGTCAGTTCTAGAACCTGTCCAGGTACTCACCTTTATAGGTGCAGAACTGGACACAAAGCCAGAGCCTTCCTTCCCCTAGAAAGGGTAAGGACCTTGGTGGCCCTGGCCTTGTCCTTCACTCTGCAGGTCTCTCGACCAGCAATGCATTTCCTGCAGCTCCTAGGACACATGGCTGCTTCCACAGCAGTAGTGCAAGGAGCAAGATTTCAGATGAGGGACATTTAGTTCCATTTGAGAGCCTTCTGGTCTCAAAGAAGAGATTACCTGTCCAAGTTAATCCCAGTGACTCGAACCCTGATCCAGGCCCTTCAGTGGTGGCAGGATCAGAGCAATCTGAGACAAGGGGTGCCCTTCATCCCTCTATCTCACTCCTTTACCCTTACTACAGATGCGTCCCTCTTGGGATGGGGAGCTCACATGGGCGACCTCTCCACCCAGGGGTTATGGTCCCCTCAGGAATCTCTGCTTCACATCAATCTGTTGGAACTCAGAGCTGTTTTTCTAGCACTTCAGTTTTTTTCTGCATCTGTTCAGAACAAGGTGGTACAGGTCAGAACAGACAACACCACTACAATGTGGTACATCAACCAACAAGGGGCACTCTGTCTTGACCTTGTGCCGGCGATGAAGTTGTGGTCTCTGGCTTATTCCCTGAACACTTCCCTCATAGCAGTTCACCTCCCAGGCAAGGACAATGTCCTGGCAGATGCTCTCAGCAGGATTTCCCAGGGCCATCACGAATGGTCACTGGATCCCCTAGTACTGGGGATAGTTTTTGCCAGATGGGGCACTCCTCAGATAGATCTTTTTGCAGCCCCAGACAATTGTCAACTTCCACTTTCTTGTTGCAGGCGCCCGGTGTTGGGCTCAGTCCCCCTGGATGCCTTTCTCCTCGATTGGGAAGGGAAGTTTCTCTATGCCTTCCCCCCCTTCCCTCTCCTGTTGAAGGTGCTAGTCAAAATCAGGTCTCAGCCCTGCAAGATGATCCTGATTGCTCCAGACTGGGCCAGGCAGCCCTGGTACCCACTCCTTCTGTCCTTAGCAGTCCATCTTCCCCTGTGTCTCCCCAGGAACCACAATCTGTTAACCTGTGCTCAGGGGAGAGTCTGGTACCCGAATCTCAAATCTTTCAACCTCAAGGCCTGGCTCTTGAGGAGTTAGTTTGCTGATCTACAACTTTCTCAGGGTGTTCTCGAAATCTTGAAAGCTTCTAGGAAGCCTTCCACCAGGGCTACCTATAACTCCAAGTGGAAAAGGTTTTCCATATGGTGTTCTGGGAAGCATATTTCCCCGGAATCTGCTGATTTACCCACTGTTTTGGACTATATGGTCCACCTTAATTCTTTGGGACTGAGACCAGCTACCCTGAAAGTGCATCTGGCAGCTGTCTCTGCTTTCATTTCAGCAGGGAAGCCCTCTTCTCTTTCTGCTCACCCTGTATTTTCCACGTTTTTTAAGGGATTGCTTCATACCAATCCTCCATTCAGGGACCCTGCCCCTGCCTGGGATCTTAATGTTTGCATTGCTCAGCTGATGCAACCCCCCTTTGAACCTCTGTCTTCGGCAGAGCTTAAGTATTTGACTTGGAAAACTGTATTTCTAGTAGCCATCACTTCTGCCAGGAGCATAAGTGAGTTACAGGCTTTATCAGTGGAGACTGACTTTATTTCCTTTCACAGGGATAAGGTAGTCCTCAGGACTAACAGGAAGCTTTTGCCTAAGGTGGTTTCGGATTTCCACCTTAACCAATCTGTTTCACTTCCAGTGTTCTTCACTGACCATTCCTCCTCTGGTGAGAGGAGGCTGCCAACAGATGTTAAGAGGGCCTAAGTTACTACATAGAGCGTACCAAGGGTCACAGGTTTGACTCCCTCCAACTATTTCTCACTTATGGTGAGGTTGGGAAAGGGAGACCTGCCATTAAGAGATCCATTGCCAGGTGGATTGTCTCTTGTATCCAATTTTGCTATCAAAAACTGGGTAAGGTTCCCCCTTCATGCCTGAGGGCTCATTCTACCAGAGGTACAGCTGCATCTCTAGCTGCTGCCAGAGACATCCCTATCTTAGAGATATGTCAAGCAGCTACTTGGAAAACAGTACACACTTTCACCAAGCATTACTCCCTGGATATCCAGGCCAGGAGGGATGTCGGTTTGGCACAGCCATGCTTCAGAGCCTATTCCCTAAGTAGGTTCTGTCCTCCTCCATGGAGGTACTGCTGTGTAGTTGCATCAGTCATAATATAGCAAGACTTCATGTTGTTTGAAGAAAAAATTACTCACCTTAGTAATGTTGTTTCTTCTAATGGAGTCTTGCTATATTATGACCTCCCCCCCAGCCTGCCCCTCTCAGAACTTCTACTTTGGGTATGGGGTGGGCAGTCCGCTGTTGGCATTTATTGATGCCCCCTTTTTATGTTTTCCATCCCTTCTTGTTTAGGTGTTGTGTTTTATTTATTTTATCTTATTTTTTCTGGTCCCCTAACTTGAGTCTTGGTGTTGGGACCAGGAAAATGTGTGAATATTTTAGTAGCCAGTTGGCTAGTGTAGGTTACAGCTTCCACACAGAGCCTTAGTGAGTTTTGCTCATAAAGATCTGACGGTTTTGGTTTGAAATTACCCTGACAGAGCTTTCCTAACCGAGCTCGCGCTCTAAGTTCCATGCATTGCATGGAAGTTAACTCTTTCACCTCCGGAGCAGTTCTAATGGTGGGACAAACTGCATCAGTCATAATATAGCAAGACTCCATTAGAAGAAACAACATTACTAAGGTGAGTAATTTTTTCTTTTGACTCATCTAAGTAGCCACCTTTTGCAGATATACTGTAACCGCTGAACACACTCGTGGCATTCTTCCTACAATGGACATCAAATATTGTTCGGGAAGTTCTTCCCAACACTGTTGCAGAAGTTCCCACAAATGTGTTGCACTTGTAGGTTGCTTTGCTTTCACCCTTCTGTCCAGTTCATCCCAAACCAGCTCGATGGGGTTTAAGTCTGGAGATTGTGCTGGCCATTCCATGATTTGAAGCCTACCGTCTTGTTCTTTTCCTCGAAGGTAGTTCTGACATAGCCTTGAGGTATGTTTTGGGTCATTACCTTGCTGTAGGATGAACCCCTGACCAACTAGGTGTAGACCAGAGGGTACTGCATGGCGCTGCAAAATGCTGTGGTAGCCCTTTTGGTTCAGGGTGCCAGTCACTCTGTGCTGTTGTCCTGTGGGCCGCCTATCCATAAGCTGTTGACTCTCAGAAACTTGTCTTCTGATTCTGTTGTGGCTTTAGGTCTGCCAGACTTCTTCCTGTCAGAGTTTCCTCAGTTTCAAGTGCCTTTTGCTGGTGTAGGAAACTGTACTCACTGACCTTGGCTTTCTTTGCAGTTTCTCTAAAGCAGTTTTTGCTAATGTAAACTTTTTTTAACCTCTAGCAGTTTACCGCTTACCTTTGTACCATTTCAGGTTATTCACTGGACTGGAATTGCTTAAATTTCAATAAAAGCTGGAAAAATGGGGGCGCTCTAAAACTTTTGACCGGTAGTGTATATACTGTTATTACCTATCTGTGTTTGTACTTTAAGTGTTTATGTCACAGGACCTCCTTGTGAATGAGCTTGCTCAATGGAGTTTTCATGCAATAAACTTGAACTTGAAACTTGTTTTAGCTGCGTTTTGTATCAGTGCCACCAGTTGCGAGCAATCTTCTTTCGATGTGGTTGGGAGTACCTGTCTAGCCTCGCTCTCTCCAGAGTCGAACATTGCTGCTGATTTCTCCAGCTGTAACATTTGCTGCAGCTTTTGTACTGGAGTGTTAGCGTTCCTGGTGAGTAGGATCTTTGATAGAGTGGATTTTGCAGGCAATTGCATTATAAAAAAAATGATGGATGCCTTTAGATTGTATTTAAGGCTAGTCAGAGAGAAGAGTTAAGCCGCCATCTTGCTGCTGACTTCACCTCAAGTCCGTGATCTGATACTTTATGCAGACGACGCAGCACTGTGGACTTATAACACATCAGTTTTAGAAGTTAATACCACATTGAGCTGTGAGATTATCAAAATCCAGAATTGGCTTTGCCAAAATAATTTGGTCCTAAACGAAATCAAAACAAAAGGCGTGTTTGGATCTGATGTTAAAATAAAAACAATTTCAAGAGATTTTGCAGTATGTTCACGGGGGGGGGGGGCAACCAATTGAGATTGTAGATTCATTTAAATACTTAGACATTACTTTGGATCCATCTCTAAAATGTTATATCCATATGGACAAAGTTACCTCTAAGCTGCATGCGAAGATAGGAACTCTGTATTGGTTACAAAATTTATTAACAAAAGACACATACATTGCCATATAGTAGCTCAACAGAATCGTCTTCCAATATTGAATTATGCACCATTGGTTATTGATACCACTCCTGCCTGTACTATATCCAGAAAAGACGTACAGTACTACTACAAAAAATAGGGACATTTGCTCTCTTAGCACTACACTGCATTCACCATTGTCATATATTAAACCAACTCAGTGGGCTTTCCGTTCATAACTATAGGTTTTCAATGTCTCCTTTTATTTTTAAGATAATAAACACAGGTATTCCAGTCACATTGCGAGATTCACTTGTTAACTATTCTTTCAGTTATGAGTCACGTTCATCCTTAAAATGCCAACTGGTCTTGTCCCTTGTATGTACAAATGCAGGCAAGATAACCTTTGCTCACTGTGCTGCCTCTGTCTGGAACATTTCGCCTATCACCGTTCAGCAATCTACCTCTGTCAATACTTTTCAAGCGGCATCTTTTAATCATTTTAAAAGTCTGAATGTCTGAATAAATGTGTATGTTAATAAATGTATCGATGCATTTATTATCCTTGTGTATTGTAATGCTTACCTGTATTATTATTTGAGCTCGGGTCGTACCTGAGAAAGGAATGCAAATTCCAGAGTACTTGCCTGCAATACTAAATAAATGAAGTGAACAATGCAGATGTTTTTAATTCTGACCTTGCAGGGTGGAGCAAGCTCCATGACTTTATTTCTCTGTTTTTATTTTATTCATTTGTAACTGGGCAAGGCCCACTAGGCACAGGTGCCGGGGTTTTTTTGGGGGGGGAGGGGGGTGACCTGAGAATGCTGTGGTAGTTGAGTGACTTGTACAGGATTGCACAGTATGCAGGTGGATGTTGCAGGGTTCAGGCTCAGGTCTGCTGAGTGTCCTAGGCTCATTCACAGCTCATTGCTTTGGCCTCAGGGCTATACTAGAATCTGCATCATTGCAATCTAAGTTTGTGAATTAAATGTATAACATACTAATTTAACAGAAATGGTATGTAAGAGTCTGGCCATCCTCCTGCATCTTGGGGTACTGGATGGCATCTCATCTATGAGAGTGCCTGACTCACACCATGATGTCCAGTTTTACACCACCACCAGTCACTTTGCATCACAGGTCGGGGCAGTGGGGATCAGTGGCACCATAACACCACACCCTGAGGCACCATAACAAGAGATCACACAAACCAACTGGTTGTCCATACTGGAGCTGGGACTAAGCATAGTGGTATTTTACTGTTTTGCTGCAAGAGGATACACAGCTCCCCAGGCATTTCTCTGTCCATTACTTTTTTCCCAGGTGTTTTGCTCATCTTTCTCACCCCATCCTACATCATTTTGCAGCCCTATTGGCTCTGACCAGAGTTTAATACTGACATGGAAAATTTCATGACTGTTTTAAATAATAAAATATAAAACATATTTTAGGCACTTTTTCTGAATGTTATTTGTCCCTATAATTTTAATATCTGTATGAGTGTAATACTCATAAGCATTCATCTTATACCTTAAATTACATGTGGCCTTTAAAGGGGAGTACTCGTGTGCCCTGCAGGAATGCCGTGGGACCTTTAGGTCCCAATTAAGAGAAATGCAATGAAAGTATATTTTTCTGTGTACTTACTAGTCTGTGTGAAAGGGTGACCACTGTCCTAGGATTTTACCCTGGTAAGGAGACTTGGGTATCCCCCTTACCCTTCCCCCCCCAACTGAGACCGAAGGCCTAGAAGCCTTGAAATGTACTGGTGTGCAGTAATAGGCACATTTAGGTCTTAGTGCAGTTAAAAATTAATGCCAGTACATTTTAAATAAATAAAATGTCCAACATGTTGGTTGGCTGGTGATTTGTTACTGCTTTAAATTCTGGACTTAAACCTCAACCATTGCCTGAGGCATCATTTGAGTCCTCCCTTCTGTCATTGTCCAAATCAAGGTCCTAACATCACAGTCTGTCTTTGCTTCAAATATTGGACTTAAACCCCAACCACTGCCTGTGGCATCTGTCGTGTTCTCTTTTCGAACAGTTCTTCCTCCCTAGACCATCATGTCCAACCCTCTCTTGTCTCAGCTGACCTTCCTTCCCCACTCCCTATACCCCGCCTCCCCTTCCCACCCCACTTGCCAGGATATACCTACTGTACTTATCAAAGGACTCTTACATGAGTCTTCTTCGCACTTTGACGCTAGAGGAACTGCCACTCCTGTTCGCTATGACTCCTCCAATTATGTTTACTGAATAAACTTTAGCTCATTACCTTACTTCCACATATCTGTATCCATGCAATTGTATTTAAATGGCACTACCTCCTGTTGAACCTATTGCTATGTTCTGGTGCAAATATCTTGTCACGTGATAGTATTAATAACAACATAGTAACATTTAACTATGTAATTGTTATGTACGTTCGCTCAATCTATTATGTCTTAACCCTGTTGTCAATTGTTTTGCCCCAGGTCCATCTTATAAGTGAGCTCGTCTCAATGATGTTCCGCCTGACAAAATAAAGATTTTTATTGATTGAAAAATATAAAGTGCTAGTAAATAAAGTGTAGAATGCACAACGGAATAATGCCAAGCTGTTTGCTGGAGGTTGAATAATGTGCTAATGGGCTTTAGGAATATAATTGTGTTTGTATATGCATGCCTATAGGACCTTAAAGTGCTTTCAGTGCTGTAGTTATGCCCAAAACAGAAAATGCTTTAAGAAATTATAAGGTGCCTTAATATACAGGTTAATAAAATGGATGGAAAGGTAAAGTGCAAAGATAGGGTAGTCAGTTGAATATTGACTGAGGAAGGTGAAAGACCTCCTGGTGGTGTGATGCTTTCACACTGTTAGGCTGAAGAAAAAGCCTTGGACACTGCTGAAGCGTGTGACTGGGTGGAATAGGACCCTGTTCCAGTTGTCATGGAAAGAGTTTTAATGCAAGGATCTGTTCTATTCTCTCCTTTTCTGTCTCTTATCTATCTAGTTACGCAACCACATTTTCCTGTGAGACCTAGGATTTGATCACCCTGACAGTCTTGCAGTTATTTTTCTCTCGCTGTCTCTGTTTTCCCTTGCTGTCTTTTTTTTTTTCCTCCCTTGCTTATCTGCTGATATAAAAATATATGCAGATCATTTCGTGGAAATGTAACTGATATTGGGATCCCTTTGTTTAGAAAATATATAGCGTTATGGTTGAAATGTATATAATTATAGTTTGAGATTATTACAGAAACCTATTAGAAACTCAAGAGGTTACCTGAGTGCAGATTTTTAAGCCTTTTACAGAAGAGCTGTGGAAAGGAGGGCCTCATTTCTGGGACATTGTGTTCTAGCTGCACATGCCTGATACTTACAAGAACGGGATGCTTGTTAAGAGTGGGGGTTGGAAAGACTTATAAGAGAGCTGAGCTGCAATTGCTTGAGAGAGAAAAAAGGACACAGAGATTGAAGGAAAACTCTTATCTGTATTTTATTTTGCATTTGTAAATAGTTATATTGAACAAGTTTATTTTTTTATGTTACTGCTAGTGTAAATAAACATTTTTGGTGAATTCTACAACTGCTCCTGATTTTCCTATGCTTCCTGACCTGTGCCTCAATGACAAAGCGAAGCAGTTGTCATCTGATTTATTTTGACCAACCAATTTTTTCTTGCTTTCTGTATAATTTATTTGTTTTACCTGGTCTTAAAAATAAAATGATAAATGCTTTTGGGCATTTTTATGCACCTGACTTGATGTCTGCCGTGGTTTGTGTATCCTAATCTCAACCTCACTACACTTGGTGTAAGAAGTGGGATTTGACTGAATGAGGTTAAGGGGCATAATGTGGGTGGATCGTGACAGGTAGCGTCACCCCTGAAATGTATGTGAACCTGCCACTAGGGTCTAGTTTTAGATAGGGTGAGTAAGTAGGTCGCTGGCCTTGGAAGGAAGAAGGTGTGCAGGTTCACAGGCGGTGCTAGGACACAGGAAGGTGTCCATGAAATTAAGCTATAAGAAGCCTGTTAGGTGTGCTGCAATAACACCTTGTATTTTCCTTTTGTTTTGTTTTACTTTCTGTATATATTCATTTTTTTATTTCGGTATTTATAAGAAAATAAAATGACAAACATCATCAGGCGTTTTTTTATGCCCTTTGAATGATTGTCTGCCTGGTTAATGTTATCCAGTTTACCCATACCAGGTGACACTTGGTATTAGAAGTGGAATCTGACTGAACATCCAAGGAAACCAGGGGGAGTTCAGTCAAGTGGTACCAGACCTGGTACCAAGGATACACGGCAGAGGTGCATGGCACCAGTTATGAGGAGGACAGCGCCTGATGGAGATGGTGATCTGGGTGAGGCACCATGGATGGGATGAGATGGACCTCGATGGAGAACCTGATACAGCTTCTGCACTGGAGGAGTGGGAGATGGCTGGAGGCTGATCAACGCTGGAGAGAGGTGGAGCGCAAATGCCAGAAGCTACTCGAGAGGTCCCACTCAGAGGATTTTGAAGAGGAATTGGTGGCGGGGGATCCATGGGCTCTGGAGGAGGAGGACCCCCTGACAGAGCATTTACAGCTAGTCACTTTGGCGATACCATTATTACCAGACTATTTGGAGGAAGATGGTGCACGAGAAGAGAAGAACCATGAGGAGACCCCAGGTAAGACTTTGACTGGCAATTTTTTACTGGGGAAAAAGACTTCAAGCAACATGGAAGGAGACATTTTGGCTGAAGGGACTTTGGCATGTTTTGAGCCTTCTCCTATAAAAAAATTGTTCTGGTGCTGACTGGGGAAGGTTGCAGGTGGGAGATCCTGAAGTTACCCAGTTAAGAGAATATGTTAAAATCCAGGATGGGAGACAGGTTATGGTGGTATGAACTTGGGGAGGAAGTTCTGTATCATATGAGGCCTAGCCCCTGGACAAAGCAGGTGGATGCCCAGGTAGTGGTGCCCGTGGCATATAGGAAAAAGGTGATGGAGGATGCGCACTCCAGTCACTTGAGGCATCTGAGCCATGGGAAGGTATTGGCTAGACTGACACCATATTTCTATTGGCCAGGGATATACAGGCAGGTTGCAGCATACTGTAAGACCTGTTGTAAGGGCAGACAGACAGCGACCCTTGATAGTGATGTGGAAAGAGTAACCCAGAGGGTGAAAAATAAGAAATGGCACCCTTGGAGGAGGGGGAGACTCCCACATATAACAGAAAGGACTAGGTGGTAGCCAACACCACTAGTCGTGTAAAAGATTTCATATGAAAACCCAGTGGTTAGGGACAGGCTATTAGGCATGCAGCATGGTATGTTACTAGCCTACCTTAAATATCTAAGTGGAGACAGAGCAGGGTAGTTCCCCCCCCCCCAAAGGCAGTTATACTGGGTGCTGGATGGTCTAGCTGTTCAAATGTAGCTGGTCTGGAAATGTCAAGAGATGACTTATAAGTGCTGTTGGTGGTTTATTCTTCTGGTGTGTGTAATGCTTTGTAGTTTACTAATGTAGTAAACTTGTAAATGTCTCTGAGTATTTGTATTGTTATGAATTGGAAACTTTTAAACATTTTTTTTTTTTTTTAAAGGTACCCTGAGAAGGAGCTTCAGGTGAGGGTGGGCTGAAGCTTCATCCCCTTCCAGGGATAGGAAAGGTAGATACTCCCTGCCACTGAAATTGGACCACTGTCTCACCCCAGGAATACTCCAATATTCCTAACTCTTATGCAGTATGCCTTTGCGCTAAATCTACCTGGAGATGGAACGTTATGTTAATGATGGAATCATTGTCATGTGCCAATTTTTCAAATGCTGCCACCTATCAACTGCCTACATTCTACCCTCAGATTTCTCTCTCTGCCTGTCATGACTAGATGCTCTGAGATCATTTCCTCATCTTGTCGTGAAACTTTAAAAAATACGTATAAGTATTATTTTGTTTTTATTTGCTGCCCTTATCTTTTGTTTATAGTAAAACCGGTAGCTTTCTTTCTCAGTTTCTCACGGTTCGGTATAACTGGTGAGGAACCGGGTTTTTTTCAGTCTTAGCGGAGTTTTTTCCGCTTTAAACTCTCTTGTTGAGGTAATTTGTTAAATTAATTTTTTGTTAACCGCTATTATCAGTTACTAAACTGCTAATCCCATTTCTTTTTTTTCTTTGGTTCATGGTTCCGATCTGTTCCCTGAACAGTTCTGAACCGACCTCAACCGATAAAATTAATCTAAATTAATTGTGGTTGCAGTTTTGTGGGGGTTTTTTCGTTGGAATGTCTGAAAAACCCAAGAAAAAGACCGGTGAACCCGGTTTCAAAAAAGTTACGAAGTGTGGAGAAATGTTTGCCAAAGCAGATAAACACAATTCTTGTGGTGTTTGCCTTGGTTATGCTCATTTAAAGACAGATTGTGAAGTTGTTAAGACCTTTCCTGAAACAACACATGAAAAACATTTGGAAAGGCTTAAAAAAAAATTGCCTCCACCTCAGGGTCCCTCTGGCTCTGACCAGCCAATACTCTCTGTGGCTGTGGGTGAAACCACAGGAGCCATACTTTGTACCCCTGATATGGGTACAAAATGGCTTGCTGAACTGGCTAACTCTCCGGTTCCCAAGAAAAAAAACTATGAAAACTAAACACACTGAACCCCCTGCTGGTCAGCCTATGGGGACTTCTGCTGTGTCTGTAACCATGCCTACTCTTCTAAAAATTGCACAGGCATTTAAAGTTTTACAAGCTTTGCAGGGTCTGCTGCCTGCTGGACAGCAGTCTACAGCCCAGACCCTGGCTGAGTTTATCCCATCCTCTCTGCATGAATGTGATGACTATGGGGAATATGAGGAGGAGGGAGAGTGTAAGGAGACTGAAGTCTCTCCTGAGCAGGATTTTGGCTATCCTCCTAAATCATCAGAGGATTACTCGTGTAATTTAGCTTTTGTCAGAAAAATGGTGGATGCACTGGATATCTTTACCACTGAGGTGATCGAAGATGAGGAGGAGGCAGAGTACTTAGAAATGATGGGGTTAACACCCACAAGAAAGCTATTGCCCCCTATAAATAAGTTTTTCAAAAGGGATGCAATAAAACTCCTCTAAACACCGGGATCAGTCCCACCTTTGGATAAAAGGCAGGACAAAAAGTGCCAGCTTGACAGGGATGGGTCTGGATTTTTATTTTCTCACCCTGACCACCAGGGGGTGGTACAAGCTGCAGCCTGTGATAAGGCAAAAGTTCCTCTTGCTTCTCACCCTCCAGAGAAGGATTCAAGGAAAATGGATAGTATGGCCAAAAAGGGCTATTTATCAGCATCTTTGGCCATGAGACAAGCTAATTTCCAGGCCTATGCAGCTCAGTACCAAAAATCCCTCTGGCAGTCTGTCATGGCTATGGCAGACAAGGCTCCTTCTAACCTTTCAGCAGACCTTACTAAAACTGCCAGATTTGGCTTGGAGGCTGCCAAATATCAGTTCCAGGTGGCAGCAGACAACAATGACACTGCTGCTAGGTGGATGGCAAATACAGTTGTTCAGAGCAGGTTTGCTTGGTTAAGAGCCACAAACCTTACTCAAGACATGCAGACCAAGGCTCTGTATTTCCCAGTCGAGGGTAACTCCCTCTTTGGAACTCACACAGAGGCCTACATGAAAAAAGTGGACAAATACAAGGCCACTTATAGAAGTAACTCTGCCAAAGAGAAGGCTTCCATGTCCACAAGACCATTTGGAGGGGGAGGCAGGGGCAGACAATTCCACTCCAGGCCTTTTTATCATACCATGGCCGTACTCCAAGTACAACTGTACCCTCAGTAAGGGTACTTAAGAGGCAGGGGCAGAATGGGTTCCAGGCATGGCTCCCAGTCTCGGCCCCAGGCAAAGCAGGACCCCTGACTTGTCTTCCATGGCCACCTCCCCACTTCCAGTAGGGGGCAGACTAACGTACTTTTTCCAGGCTTGGAAGCAGATCACCACAGACAAGTGGATTCTGGAAGTAGTGAGTCAGGAATTGTCCCAAAGCTTCAAATCCCTTCCCTCCCAGAGAACCAGAATGCTCAAATCAGCTTCCATTTTGGAAAGAAAGCTGCTGGAAAAGGAGGTTCGAAACCTACTGTTGGCAAAAGCAGCGGAACCTGTGCCTCCACAGCAAAAGGGAAAGGGGTTTTATTCAAGATACTTTCTAACAAAAAGAAAAACAGGGAGTAGCGGTCTATCCAAGACCTAAGGGTGCTAAGCAGACATCTAACAAAGCCGAGGTTCAAAATGGTAACCTTGTCACTGATTCTGCCAGCTTTCCAAAAAGATCATCGACTAGCATCCCTGGACCTAAAAGATGCTTATTTCCACATCCCTATAAGGGAGTCTCACAGACAATAACTCAGGTTCAGACTCCCTTCAGGTCATTACCAGTTTTCAACCCTGCCATTCGATCTCACTTAGGCTCCAAGAGTGTTCACAAAGTGCCTGGCAGTGGTTGTGGCACATCTGCGAAGGCAAGGTGTCCGTGTTCCCCTATCTGGATGATTGGTTGGTGGTGGGAAAGTCACCACAACAGGTAAAGGAACATCTACAGCTCACCCACAGACTCTCCTGGAGTCTATGGGTTTTCTGGTAAATCTCAAAAAGTTTGTCCTAATCCCTGCACAAGTTGTGCAGTTCATAGGAGCAGAATTAAATACCCAGGAGTGCAGAGCTTACCTACCCCTGGACAGAGTAAAAAGTATTCTGCGATTGGCAGGCTCCTTCTGCCTCAACAGACCAAAAACTGCAAGACCGTTTCTGCAGTTACTGGGCCACATGGCAGCCACCACTGGCACAGTTTTGGGTTACAGATTCCAGATGAGACATTCAGTTCCACTTAAGAGCTCATTGGTGTCAAAAAAGGGAGTCTCTATCAAAGATGGTCCCAGTAACAGAAATTTTACTCCTGGCTCTTCAGTGGTGGAAAGAGGAAGCCAACCTCAGAGAGGGAGTCCTCTTCCAAAAAGACCCTCCATCAGTGATTCTCACAACAGATGCATCACGTCTAGGGTGGGGTGCTTACTTAGGGGATCACACTACTCATGTCACTTGGTAAAATGCAGAGTTGCTTCTGCACATAAACCTGCTGGAGCTCAGGGCAGTGTTCCTGGCACTGCAAGGCATCAAACCACTAATTCAGGGAATGGTGGTACAGGTCAGAACAGACAATACCACCACCATGTATTACATAAACAAGCAGGGAGGAGCAAGGCCAGATCCTCTATGCATAGAAGCCATGCGAATTTGGACTCTAGCCTACTCCCTAAGAGTCTCTCTTCAGGCCATTCATCTGCCAGGCAAGGACAGTACCCTAACAGATGCCTTGAGTCGAATCAGCCAGGCCAGTCACAAATGGACCTTAAACAGGCAGGTGGTGGAAGTGATTTTCAGAAGGTGGGGTACCCCAGAGATAGATCTCTTTGCATCCCACAAAAGTCATCACCTGCCACAGTATTGTTGCAGACCTCTAGCTATGGGAATGGTATCCCTGGATGCTCTGATTCTGGACTGGCAGGGAGGTACCGGTATGCATTCCTCCATTCCCTCTGGTGTACAGGGTGCTACTCAAGCTCAGGACCCAGTGAGCCACAGTGATCTTGGTAGCCCCAGACTGGGCCAGACAGCTATGGTATTTTTTTGCTGCTCTCCATGTCTGTGGCCGAACCAGTACACCTTCTCCAGAAGCACAACCTGCTAACTTCCAGTCAGGGGAGAATCCTGTATCCGAACCTCAAGTCACTCAGACTCGAAGCACGGCTGTTGAGGACTTAGAGTATGCTAATCTGCATCTGTCAGAAAGTGTCATGGATATCTTAAGGGTACAGGAAATCTTCCACCAAGAAAACCTACACCTCTTGATGGAAAAGATTTTATATCTGGTGCTCCACCAGGAATATAGTACCGGCCCAGGCAGGGGTCCTAGCAGTGCTGGACTACCTTACTTACCTGCACTCATTGGGCCTGCAGCCTTCTACTCTAAAAGTACATTTGGCTTCAGTGTCTACTTACACTTCAGCTGGGAAGAATGCTTCTTTGGCATCAAAATCGATCTTTAAAATGTTCTTTAAAGGTATGGCCCACCTAAAAGCTGGCCCATCAACACAGCTGTTGGATTTCTACTCACGATGCCAGCGACCCGGGTTCAGGAGTGGACTCTGGTCTCTGGAGGGCCAGCTGGGGGAGAAGGCTTGAGCATCCTAGGGACTGCTCACCTTCTCTGGGGGGGAGGGGATTAAGGCTCGTAGCTTGACTGACCTCTGGCAGAGGCCCGAGGTACAGCACATCCTACAGCTAGTGGGGGGGCATGGGGGAGCTGTGTGGTAGATGTCGGCGCCTAACGCCTTGACATCAGGGTACAATACCACTCAGGAAGGAAATGTGGAAAAACATCGCTGGAGCAACAGGTAGACAGAGCACCAGTGCTGACGCTGATTGCGGCTGCCTGCCTGACCACCGGGGGACCCAACAATATTCAGAGACATTGGGGTGTAAGGGCCGCCCATTCCGCCTAGATGTAATAACCACGGCTCCAGGGGGAACATCCGGGGATTCAGGTAGGCAAGTTGCGGGGTGGCACCAGGTGTCTCCCAAAGAAGCAGAGCTCCGGGGTGGGGAGGAGGGCAAAAATAGAAAGTTTAAAAAAAAAAATATGGCCCACCTGCAGCCCCTATCAGGGAACCGGTGCCAGCCCAGTATCTAAATATCTGTATTGCCAAACTCATGGGCCCCCCTTGTGAGCCCATGTCTTCAGCTCCTTTGAAATATGTCACATGGAAAACAATTCTCCTAGTGGCAGTCACTTCTGCCAGAAGAATCAGTGAGCTCCAAGCTCTCTGTATTGAGCAGGACTTCATTTTATTCCACAGGGCAAAGTGGTCCTGCGAACTAACAGAAAAGTTCTCCCACAGGTGGTCTCTGACTTTCATTTGAACCAGTCCATCACCTTATCTGTTTTCTTTACTGAGCATTCATGCTCTGGTGAGCACAGGCTGCACAGCCTTGATGTCAAGAGAGCTCTTGGCTACTACATGACAGCCACAAAGTCCCATAGGCAAGAAAGGAAACAACTGTTCTTGATCTGTGGGGATCTAGGAAAAGGAACTCCAGCATCTAAGAGGTCCATTTCTCGCTGAATAGTCTAGTGTATCCAGTTATAGTATTCAGAAGTGGGGAAGGAGGCCCCAGCAGAGCTTAGAGACCATTCCACAAGGGGTACAGCTGCTACCATAGCAGCCACCAGGAGGTTCCCTTGGTGGACATCTGTAAAGCAGCTACCTGGAGAACAGTGCACACCTTTACCAAGCTTTATAGCCTGGATATGCAGGCTAGGGGTGATGCCAGGTTTGGCACAGCTGTCCTGCAGAGTCTGCTTCCAAAATGGGTCCTGTGCCCACCTCTAAAGGGTACTGCTTCTTAGTCTGCATAAGAGTTACGAATATTGGAGTATTCCTGGGGTGAGAAGAAAAAATTACTTCCCGTAGTAATCTTGTTTCTTCCAGGGGATACTCTAATAATCCTAACTCTCCCACCCTGCCTCCCCTGCTAGAACCAGTGGCCTCTGCACTCCATGATGTAATATCAGGGGTATGTGTGCCACACTCTGGCTTAATATTTGGAACTGTGTTCAAAGGTGTTTCCCCTCTTCAGGTGATTCTGACATTAGGGGGTGTTTTAATTTTTTTCCCTCCAGTTGGAGTTTTTTTTCTGGGTGTTTTATTAACTCTATTATTATCATTATTATTATTATTATTGATGATGATTATTAAGCTCCTCTTGGGTCCTGTCTTGTCAGGCGTCCATGAAATATGAGGGTAGAATGTCAGCAGTTGATAGGTGGCAGCATTTGAAAAAATGTCGTGTGCCAAAGATTTCATCATTAGCATAATATTCCATATCCTGGCAGATCTGGTTTAAAGGCATACTGCATAAGAATTGGGAATATTGGAGTATCCCATGGAAGAAACAAGATTACTATGGTAAGTAATTTTTTCTTTTCTGACTCTTTAAAAACATCTGTTGCAACTGTCTTTTTTTTCTCCTGTTTACAATCCTTGTCACATTTCCAGTCTGGAAGGTTGGCCATCTTTTGGAGAATTCCCCTCCCTCTTCTTTTCTATCTCCTGCTTATTTTCCTATATTTTTCTTGTGGTCCAGGAATTGGGAGGTTAAAGATTATGACCTCGGGGTGTATATCAGTAAGTGCACTCTTGTGGATGGGTGTCTGATATTAAATGAAAATGCCTGGATTCTAGCAGCCAGAGAGGAATATATGGGGCATACTGTCATTGCAGACTGAAACAGTTTGAGTGTATAGATAGTACTATGCCGATATCTATGCTAGCAACAGGGTAATGTTTTGAAAGTATTGCCATTATCGTATCATGGTATTATTGACAGGGGTTATGCTGAGTTAAGGGACCCTGAGGCGGAGCTTATGGTGAAGGTGGGCTAAAGCTCTACACCCCTTTAGGGTACTAGTCAAACGCTGGACAACCGTAGGACAGTTTCCCTCTTGTCCGGGGGGGGTGTGACAGGGAGACTACCTGTCCTAAGATTTTACCCTGGTAAGGAGACTTGGGTCCTCCCCGCCACCCCCCCTCCACATTGAGACCAAAAGGCCTAGGAGCGTTGAAATGTACTGGTGTGCTGTAATAGATGCACTTTTTTTTTTATACACATTGTTTCTTCACCCCCTACCTGAGGAACTCTGTCCAGCATCTGCCTAACCTGCTCACTACCTCCTGCTGTGGCGACCGCAACTACTCCCTCACTCCATCCAGGCTACACCCCCGGATCTAAGCCTCAGTGGAGAAGGGTTGCCCTATCCTCCCAGGGCACTCTATCTTGCAGTGTAGTGAGCTTGTCTGAGCGGAAGGCCCAGGAGAGTGAGGAGCCCAGCGTTGGGAGTGTGGAGCTGGCGGCAGTGCCTTCGCCTATCTTCTGAAAGGGGGGTTCCGTTTTTCCTCAGTTTCTCCCGATGCTCGGTTATGCTCAATGGCGTCAATGGCACTAGTGCTGACGCCTGCCGCAGCACCGCCCCCTCGCAGTGTGTGGCAATGCAAACTCTGCATTCCCCCGGTCTCCACCAGAGGTTGCCCCTGTGCGACACATCCTCTAGAGCCCTCCCCAGGAAGAGAGAGCAGTCCTCCGGATGCTCTATCTCTTCCCTCTCCTGACGACCCAAGCTCATTCCCGAACCCGGGTCGCCGGCGTGGCATGAAGTGTGGCATACAGCGCCACCGGACGGGCCTAATAGATGCACATTTAGGACTTAGTGCAGTTAAAAATTAATGCCAGTACATTTTTTTTAACACTGCTTTATTCAAGACACATTAAAAAGTCACAAGCTTTAAGTACATATCTTCGGCCACAACATTTGGCCACAATAATTTTCATACAAGACCACTATCAACTGTTTTTTGTCCGTGACATGTGACTTATCTATACATCAACATTCAACATTTTATTATGTCTTATCTAATAAACCATAAGCTTGGATACCAACTCTAATAAACTATAACCATCTCCCTTACATATAAATGTATGTTACATTTATTCCTGAGGGATTCTGCCAGAATTCATGTCTAGCTTTCTAACCTAGGGGTTCTTTCTTACCTTGTCTTTTATTGTGTTTATTTCACAAAGGAAGAAGTAATAATGGAAGAGGTTACCTGGGGAGGCGGGAAGGGAGGAAAATGACAGACCAAACCACAATCCAGCCGGGTCCATCCAGGGGAAAAGCCTCGGATAACTGGGTTCCTGGCCCACTTCTCCAGAGTCCCAACGCAGCCTCTGGAGCCAGTCAATGCATCCCACGGGACCTGTTCCCTAGTAACTAGAGGAAATGAGTAGATGGACAAGTGAAAAACCAAGAGTTGTATTCAGCAGGAGTGGTATGTGGTGTCCTGGCTATTACTAGACATCTGTGTCACTATGAGGCCCTTGCATCATCTGTCGAGTCTGCCAACTCTCCCAGCCCCTCCCAATGTTCCACATGCTTGTTCAGCTGGAGACGCAACTAAGTAGTTTCTTGTATGTTTTTCATTCTAGATTTCCACTCTTCTTGTGTTGGAACTTGCACTGTGAGCCAGTGGGAGGTTATGCATTTTAGGGCAGCAACCATGCTTACCAAAACCATTTTCCTGGTATCTGAGTTTAACCTGGGTGTACCTGGCAGACCCAGAATCCACTGACTTAGCTCTAGGTGGATGTCTACCCCCGTGACTTCTTGTGTTTGTTTTTGTATTGTCCTCCAGAACGGGAACTGCCAAAAGATGTGTGAATGCGTACCCTGGGCCCCACACTGTCTCCAAATCTGTCGGAGTTGGAAGGTTGGCAGTGTTTAGTAATAGTAGGGATTCTAAAGAACCTGATCAAGAACATTCCAATACAATTCTCAATGGGGGGGATCAATGACCTTCTAGCTCCTGACCAATCTCTTGTCCCAATCATTGTCAGTGATTACTATCTCAGCCTTCTGCTCCCACAATTCCTTTCCCTTTGTTATTGTCATACTGAGCCTTCTGTAGGAGGTTGTAGATTCCTGCTATGTATCTCTGAGGATCCCTCATTTTTTTTCTACCCAGTAAACTGTATTCTTCCCAGTCTGAGGGTGCCCTAGTGAGCTTCTGCAGGTTCCTTGGGGAGTTAAGTGTCTAGTTTGCATGTATCTTAAGAATTTGGAGTTCTCCAACCCGAACTTCTCCCTTGCCCTACTGTAAGTAATGCAGTGCCCATTTTTTATAAATTGTGAGAATCTGGTAATCCTGTCTTTCTCCATTTGACATAGGCCGTGTCTAGTCTTGGAGGGGCAAAGCTGTCTTCATATCTGATGACAGACATAGGACCCAATTGCAGGGGGGGGGGTGGGTAAGCCTTCAGGCTTTTTGGAGCATCTTCCAGATATGAATTACCCATCTGTTCCTGACCGTGTGTATTATATCGGTTGGGGGGGGTGGTCAGAGCTAGGGTGAAGAGGGGCTGTCCTGCCACCCAGCATTTTCTATGTTGTTCCACCCTGAGGTGGTTCTCTGTCTTGGCCAAGAGCAGACCACTGTAAGCTGGTCTGCCAGGTAGTACTTTTGGAAGTCAGGCAGGGCAAGCTCTCTGCTCCCTGGGGAGCTGCAGGACTTTTCTGGCTATGCGAGGGCGTTTTCCACTCCAAATGAACCTTAACATGGCTGTATTTATCTTGATCCAGAATGTCTGTGGGATCTGGATTGGGAGGGACTGAAAAAGGAAGAGGAATCTGGGTGGGACATTCATTTTTAAAGTGTTCACCCCACCTATTAGGGATAGGAGTAAAAGACTCCATCTTGCCAAATACGCTTCTGCCCCGCCCCGGAGTCTACCATAATTCATCTGGTGAAAGTTGTTTGGTATGTGAATTCCCAAGTACCGTATCTCACTCCTAGGAGCCCAGGTGAAGGGGAAGTTGGTGGTATAGCCCGGAGGCCTTGAGCCTGACACCACCAGAGCCTCTGATTTAGCAAAGTTAATTTTGTATCCTGAGAGCAGGCCAAAGGAGGAGAGATGGTCAACCAATTGTGGGACTGATAGTCGAGGGTTAGAGAGGAAGAAAATGGTATAATCCGCTTATAGCGAAATCTTATGTTCCACTGTGATACCTTCCAATTCCCTTTCCTGACAGATTTGAATGGCCAAGGGTTCTATACAGATAGTGAATGGGAGTGGAGGTAGTGGGCAGCAGCCCAGCCTTCTGCCCCGGGAAAGGCTAAAATATCTGGCGTTGATCTCATTTACTCTGACAAGGGCCTGTGGGGATGTGTACAGGGATTTTATTGTGCTCAGTAATTTAGGGCCAGATCTCATTTTCTCCATCATTTTTAACATGAATGACCAATTTACCCTGTCAAATGCCTTTTCGGCATCCATTGAAATTGCTATTTGAAACGGATGTGTATCTTTTCTCTGGTCCAAGATGTTTCAGACTCTTCTGATGATATCCTGTAAGTATTTCTCCTTTATAAATCCCATCTGGTCCGGGTGAATCACCTTTTGTATTACTGACTGTAATCTGTCTGCCAGGATCCCTGTAAACACCTTAAGGTCTATGCTTAAAAGTGAAATGGGTGTATAGGAGTCTGGGAGGGAGTTCAGGGTCTTTGTTGTGTTATGCAAGAACAGATTTAAGCTGATCTCAAGGATTCTGGGATAGGGTCACCTCCCAGAATTTCCCTGTATACCTGTGTCAAAAAGGGGGGCCAGCTGATCTGCAAACGTTTGTAAAATTCTGCCGGCAGGCCATCCAGGCCTGGGGACTTCCACCCTTCAAACCTGAAAATTTAAATTGTATCTCTTGGGCCCCTAACGCCTTCTCCAGCATATCAGCCTCTGCATCCTGAAGTGTCGGGAGGGTGAATTTAGCAAAACAAGTTTCTGTTGATCAAAATTGTCTACTGCTTTCTGAGTATATAAATTCTGATAGTATCAAGTGAAAATGTTATTTACTTCCCTGTGTCACTGAAGGGACCCCCACCCCCCGTGATCCCGAGAGTTTCTAAGCTGTAGCACTGCCCAGCAGCTTTGTTTCTGCTTCAGAGTGTAGGGTAGTAGTCACCCTGCCCTCTGCCCTCCTTCATAATACAATTGCTGTATTCGTCTGTAGCTTCCTTCAGTTTTGGTAGTCAGCAGTGCAGTCAACTGAACCATTTTCAGTGTTGGGGATTCTTTTGTTTGCGGGTTAAGGGGAATTTAGTGCTGAAATTGCAGGTCAGCTATAGCTGTCTCCAAATCCCTCTGCTTTTGTTCTCTAAGCTTTTTCTATTGGGAGGCATACCCAATTATGACCCCCCTCAAAACTGCCTTCAGGGCATCTCACTTGACGACATGAGAAGTTACCCCTTGTTAGTTCTCCTGAAGGTATGTTTTTATGGTGTCTTTGATCAGGATTTTAAACTCTGGTTCATTTAGGAGTCCCACATTAAGTCTCCAATTAAAGTTCTGGAGTGAGGGGAAAATGGACATGGTCAGTAGGACAGGGGAATGATCCGATAGTGTGTGTGGCATTATTACACAATCCTCCACCATGGATGCATATTCAGCGACCAGAAAAAAAACATATCAATCCGGGCATAACTATCGTGTCTGTCAGAGTACTGTGTAAAGTCTTGAGTGTCTTCATGTAAATGTCTCCATATATAATAAAATTCCTAGTTCTGCGGCCAGTCTCTTAATAAGCTTGCCTGCCCTGCCCTCTCTTCTGATCCCCCATCCCTTACTATCTCAGGTCCCAGAGATAATAGTGTTAAAATCCCCCCCCCCACAAGAAAATACAGGCCATCCGTCTCCACTACCGTTTCAAGCAACACTTTTTTAAAAAATGAGCAGCATTCTTTCTCTTCATTGGGGGCATAGATAGTGCTCCCCACTCCCTAAGGGAATCCTTGCACCCTGAATGGATCAGCTCCTCCACATCCTTCCGGGCATCAGCCGCCTGCCTGCTCCCCACTGCCTAAGGGGATCCTTGCACCCTGAACGGGTCAGCTCCTCCACATTCCTCTGGGCATCAGCAGCCTGCCTGTTCCCCACTGTCTAAGGTATGGTGCAATTTGGAACTGAAGTTGCTTAACTGAACAGACCACCTCTCCAACTGAGCAGTGCCCTTGGATTGTCCCTATTTTTACTTCATTACTTTGGGGAAAGCCCCTAAGCAGGGTGAAGAGCTGGGATCACTGCTGCTCTTTCTCTGTGTAGCTGTCTGGGTGATTTTTGTCACCCACCCCTTCCCCCACCTCCTTCCTTTATTAAATACACTTTCTCTCTCCCAGTGGCCTGCTCCTGCTTCTCTCAGGTTTCACTTTCTGTCTCTCTCTATTAAAGAGTTGGTACTTCATTCCTGAGGCTCGTGCATCACAATGTCGATTAGGATGTCTGGGACCCTATTATGCATCGTCATATTCACTCTGTCATCCCCAATGGGACCTCCGTGTGCCAGGTTGCCTCCTTTCTCCCATCTAAACCACCAGGAGCCAGTACTTAATGTGTATGTCACAATCATCTCCCCCTACCAGGGGTCCAAAAGCTACACCCAGCATGGGCATCCCAGGACCTGGTCACAGTGCTGTCACCCAAAAGATCCCTTCTTGGTACCGCTCATCCATGGATTATTGGCACACTTTAGCACCACTAAAGTACTTGTATACAGTAAAAGGCAGTGATCAAGAAAATTTTAACTCTTACTAGACAACATTACTCGCTTGCAGCTACTAGTACTGCTACCTTCGGGCAATATTCACAAAATGAAAACTCAGGCGCCCAGCAAATGAGTAAGGCAACAACAGAAAATAACTAATACTGGAACAGCTCCTAAGACTACTCTTGCTTCTCCTACTCCTGATGTCTGGCAATGTGCATCCCAACCCTTGCCCTCCAACGACTCTCAATGCTAGATGGTGTAAAACTACAGGTCTTGTGTTCTCATTCCTAAACATCTGCAGCTTCCTCCCAAAAATGGACAGTCTCAAGGTCTGGGTCTCTCAACACCACCCTGATGTCGTATCTGTTGTGGAAACATGGCTTTCCCTGAAAAATACCAGATACTGCCACATCTTGCCCGGCTACACCCTTTACCAACAGGACCGGTGCTCAAAAAGAGGTGGAGGATGTCATTTACACCAGATGTACACTCCAGGGATATGTCATACCCCCACCACCCAACAATGACAATCTCCAGGTACTAGCCATCAAACTAATTCTAGGAGCACACCACAGACTGCTCACCCTTCTGTCTGTATACAGCCCACCTAAGCAGACCACACCTGGCATCAACAACCTACTGGACTGCATCAGCACGCTGAGCCTAAATTCTGAAACAATGCTGTTGGGAGACTTCAATATCAACTAGGTATCACCTGCTAACACCACCAAATATACCCTTGCCACAATCCACTTCTCACAACTGGTGGAAGCGTTGACTCAAACCAATTACAAGACTGGCACCAGCACACTTCTGGATTGGGTTCCCTCGAACCACCCTTCCCACATCACAGGTCTCACCATGCTTCCTGACTCATTGAGTGACCACTCCCTTATCAGTTTCCTCTGAAACTACCACCACAAACCTCCTGCCAGAACCGTAAAAAAAATGCCTACTCCTAAAGGGCCACCTTCCACAACTGAAGGACAATCTAAAGCAGCAGGACTGGTCTGACCTGTATGGAACCACGAATGTTGACACTGCACTAGATCTCTATCTCAAAATTCAATGTGGCCTGTGACAAACACTCTCCCGTCACAAAGAGAAAAACCAGAGGACCTATAAATCCCTGGACTAGCCCGGAACTACTGGCGCAACTAAACACAAGAGACCAACTCTGGTAAACAGCATGGGCACATGGCACACCAACCAACATCCAAAGGTATAAAAAGGCCCTCAATGAGTGCACAAAGGCAGTTTGTGAGGCAAAAAAGCAAATTCTACAAGGAAGCACTCACTAACACCTGGAATAGCAGCAAATCGTTCTGGGCAAATCTAAACGATATCACTGGGAAGGACCCTGAAATAGCCCCATCCATGCTAAAGGTTGAGAACGTCCCTGCCTTGGACCCTCTGCTCATCGCTAACTCTCTGAATCTCACCTTCTCAGGTCTCAATAGTGTGCTCCCAATGAACTTCTTTAATATCCCTGCTCCAGGGGTCAGTGAGAAGACCCCAGCATGATCAAACCAGCCACTCTTCCATTTCAAACTGGTCTCCGAAGTCACTGCTAGAAAATGCCTTGAAAAAGCCCTCAGCAAATCAAGGCACAGTGGGGACACTCTGGACTTAAAATTTGTTCGACTAACACTAGACGAAGTACTTGGTCCACTGACAAAGATAATTAATCTATCCCTCTGCCACTCCAAATTCCCCCAAATCTGGAAAGCTGCCACGATCACTCCAGTACACAAAGATGGTGACTGGTCTCATCAAAACAACTACAGGCCGATCTCTGTAACCCCTTCCCCCCCACACTCTCCAAGGCCCTTGAAATGATTGTGGCTGACCAGCTGGTGGAGTGCTTCAATCAATATCCGCTCTTATGCCCAGAACAGCTTGGTCTCCGAGCCAGCCATAGCACCATCACTGCTCTCCTGGAATTTACCAGATTCATACATAGTGCTCTTGACAAATAGTAATAATAATCTTTATTTATAAAGCACAATTATATAACTATAGTGCTGTACAGAATGAAAATTACTAAAACAGATGAAATAATAAAAGCATCTGAATTCCAATAATTACATAAAACGAACAAATAGGATTACTATGAGCAATCTCCATAGGCAAGATAAAATAAGTGAGTTTTTAAGGCCATCTTGAAGCTCTCCATGGTCCTGCACTCTCAAATCTGATGAGGTAGAGAGTTTCACTGGGTAGGGGCTGCATACATAAAAGCATGGGATCCAGAGGTTTTTAACCGTACCCTGGGAATCTCTAACAACCCCTCGTTGGCCGTGACAGTAAGGATTCAGGAGCTCTTGCAGATAGCTCGGACCCTGTCCGTGCAGGGCTTTATAGGTCAGAAGCCCAACCTTGAAGGTGACCCGCCACTGTACAGGCAGCCAGTGCAGTTCGCGCAGCACAGGAGCGATGTGGCTTGAACGAGGAGTCCCCATCAACAGCCGACCCGCTGTGTTCTGCACCAGCTGCAAGCAGCAGATATCAACCACCGGAAACCCTAGATAAAAGGAGTTACAGTAGTCCAGGCACGAGGTCAGAAAGGTATGGATCAATATCGGAGGGTCGTCAGATGGAACAAGGTGCTTTATCCTGGCAATGTTCCTCAGGTGATAAAATGAGGACTTGACTACTGCCAACACCTGCGAATGCAGTGTCAGCCCATCATCAAGAATCACCCCCAGGTTTCGCACCCGTTCAGAGGACAGCAGCACGACAACTCCAAGCCAAAGCCCAGAGGGCAGACCTGCCACCAATCCCTCTATCCTGTGACCTGGATCTACCACCAACACCTCTGTCTTCTTGGAATTTAATTTCAACCAGCTGGATTTCATCCAGTCCTGGATTTCTACAAGGCAGCTGTTAAAGACCGAGAATGCACTGTCCTGGTCGGGTACAAAGGATAGGTAGAGCTGGGTATCATCTGCATAGCAGTGAAATCTCAGCCCATACTGTCTCACAGTGTCTCTAAGGGGCAGCATATACACCACGAACAACACTGGGGACAGCACCGAGCCTTGGGGGACCCCACATGGCAGAATGGGTCTGAGGAAAATATCCCTGACACCACCCTCTGGGATCTGCCAATGAGGAAAGATTGAAACCATCTGAGGACTGAACCCACCAGGCCACAAATGACCCCTAGGTGCTCGAGCAGCACCCCATGGTCCACGGTGTCAAAAGCTGAAGAGAGACCAAGAAACGCCAAAATGGAGCGGTGCTTCTGATCTCTTGCCATCAGGAGATCATTGAGCACCTGAACCAGGGCAGTCTCGGTACTGTGCCTCTTCCGGAAACCGGACTGGAGAGAATCATTGTAGGGCTGGCCTTTGTTGATCTATCAAAGACATTTGACAGGATCCATCATGCCCTCCTCCTTGAACAGCTCTCAGACATAGGGCTAGCCCTAGAAACCGTGGCATGGTTTTGTAGATACCTTAGCCTGTGATCACAGCAAGTAAAGATCAGGGACATCCCATCAGAAAGTCAACCTGTTGGATCAGGGGTACCACAAGGATCCATACTCGGTCCGTTACTCTTCAGTGTCTTCCTAAACAACCTCCCGGCTGCTTGCAACAGCTGCTTGCTCCTCTACGCAGATGATGCGGTGATCTTTACTAGCAACCTCGACCCCGCACTGCTGGAATACGACCTCCAGAGCAGCTTCGCAGTGGCTGAAAAATGGTTCAAAGAGCAAAAACTGGTCATAAACTATAAAAAGACCAAGACCATGCTCTTTCACAGCCCAAAACAAGCTAAAAGGCTATCCCCTGGCAATTCAGAATGACTTTGGTAACACTCTGGAACTAGTCCCCCATTTCAAGTACCTGGGAATCACACTGGACACTTCCCTGTCTTGCACACAGCACACTGACATCACGGCCAAAGCCTTGAACACCAGGATCGGTATCCTGTACAGGCACAGACATTGCTTGACCTATGAAGCTCTGAACTTGGCAGTTAACCGTTCACTCATCACCTTGATTGACCGTGGCCTAGCTGTCTGACTCCACTACTGACACAGTGCTCCAACGTCTCTCAACAGCCTTATAGCCTGCCGCCTGCTCACTAATGCCCCCCAAACTTACCCACACCTGTCAGCTTTTGTGTGATTGGGCTGGCTTCAACTGAAGGACTGCATACTTTTTCAAACCTGCCTGCTCTCAAAAAAGGTCTCACTAAACTTCTTCAAGGAGTTCTGAGCCTTTTGTCACCACCTATACATGTCAGGCACACCAGGAGCTCGACTACACAAGTATTCCATGTGCCCAGGTGCCGCACAACTATGGCCCAACGATCCTTTGCTCACCGGGCCCCTCTGTGGACAAATGGTCTACCATCTGACATAGCTGGAGCCACAACCCCTGGTTCCTTTACGTGCAAGCTCTGTCAGCACCTCACCGACAAAAGTACCTGTAGGTGCCCCCACTAGTTTGCACCCGCAGCTTTAGTCTGCCTCAGCACTTCCAATGCCTGACCTACCAAGTTAAGCCTTTGCCCAAGCACTTGCCTCCCACCCCTTTTGCCCTAGCACTTGCCTCCAACCCCCACCCCTTGGCTGTTTTCTTTCCCTCTGCCCTTCCTATCCCAGCTCCCACTGCCCCTCCCTACCTCACCCTAACAGTCTACCTCTGCCTCTCTCTTCCGCAGGATGCTGGCATACCATGTACTATGCCTTAGCACAATTTGTGTAACTGTTTGTCATTGCAACCCATGTACTGTTGAATTTTTTTGTACTCTGTATGTATAATTACTGTAACTACAGTATATTGTGTCTTCTCATGTTAATGTATCTGATGTGGAACCTTTCAACGAGCATCTGCTCACAGGTGTCATCCAAGATTTCAATAAATAAATAAAAAAAAAAAAAAAAAAGATATTCAAGAGGTTACATTTTGTGTCCCTAAAAGTGCCCTGTAATCTAACGTATTTTCCTCTTGGGTCTAGATCCCCTCTCTGAATCTTTAATGGGGCGTCTTTCCGGATCAGTATAGCTGTTCTCCTTCTCTGTGGGTGTTCTGTCCAGGAGGAGCTGTAAACCTCTCCTACCCAGCTTTTCTTAAGTTTCTCATGCTCAAGTGAATTAAGATGGGTTTCCTGTAGCATGGCCACTGTGATCCCCACCCTTCCCAACTCCCACAGCCAGTGGGTCCTCTTGATGGGGCTATTAATGCCCCGGACATTGTATCTGCCATAGTTAACCAAAGAACTCTCTACCGCTTTAGAAAAGTTTCGTCTCTCATCCACCACCCCCAGCCCACTTTCCCCCCAACCTCCCACTTTGTCCCCATGTGAGAGAAAGAATCTCTTCATTTTGTGTTAGCAAAAACAACAATAACTGTAACTCAACTTGTAAATTGAACTGTAACCATGTCTCCCACACGAGAGTTGAACAAGTAAAGTGCTTCCAATCTGAAGCTTCCATCTGTGGCACTAGTATCTTGCTGCCTCTAAGGTCAAAATAGGCAGCAAGCTGTATGGTCAAATGAACCATACTATCCTCTGTTGTGTGCTTTTTCTCTCCCCAGCTGAGGTAAGTGCACGTTTCACCAGTCGAGTGGCAACAAGACCTTGTCGCCCCAGAGACACCTCCCAACCCCATCATTATAATCTTGGAGGATGGTACTATAAAATTCCGTTTTGCCCCAAGGTGTCCCAGTACAACAAATAATTGCATCGTTATGAGAGAGCCCTCTCCTGCGCTGCTCCGTGTCCCCCGCCCTTTCCCATTCAGAGAATCATCATTGCAGATTACTTATAACTCTCTGTAAACATTGTTCTTACCCCACCCATCAACATTCTTAATCCAGTCACCCACATGTATACAACTTTGTTCATTTTCTTATTGAAACTATTCATAACACATTTTTTGTTTGCTTCCCCTTTTTTCTTTTAATTATATTTTCCCATTTTCACCATGGCAGTGCTGCGGTGCGGTCCAGAATGGCACCCCCCCCCCCCAATGCACTTTAAAATCCAAACAGTGTTAAGTCCAGCAGAGTAAAGAACAAGCATTTGTCAGTTCCGAATGTTTGCTTGCTGGCATTAGGATTGGAAGTGCAGGAGTTACAGATGCATAACAAGAATGGCAGTGAAGTATTGAACGGACACCAACCCTACCTCCACCCTGCAGAGACAGACAGGCATTGGGGTGTGCCTTTGGGTCATCGCCCATAACACTCACTCTATTTCACCTCACCCTACCCTGCAGACACCAACAAGTGTCGAGGTGTGCCTTGGGATCTTCGGGCTTTACACTTGCCCCATTGCATAAGGAAATATGCTGAAATGGGTACAGTATAGGAGAATGGGGTGAACTTTGGGGACGAAGAGTCCAAGGCACACTTCGATGCCTGTCACTGGCTGCAGGGTGGGGGTGGAATGGTGTGAGCATTACTGTTGAAAATCCCAAGTCACACACCTGACGCCTGTCCATCCGTACAGGGTAGGGCGTTCTGGTCGGAAACCCTAACACCCCGGGTGTTTCTTGGTATTTTCACTCTAAGTTTTTAACATGGGCTTTTTGTGATCTTACTTCATGAACAGTGGCACTATGATTTTGTTACTTTGTCCTAAAAGTTGATTTTGCACAGTGACCGCGCCCATTGTGTGCCACAGGTGCAAAAATGTTTGGGGCAGGATGTGAAAAACAGCTCTACTGTTCATAAGGCGGTGTGCAAAAATGGCAGTGTTGAAAATCTGGAGTGAAAATATAAAGAATTGGCGAAGTTACGAGCGTACGTAGAAACTGTGCAACGCATGCTGATGACGCAGTCATTTTTTGTGGAATTTTTTCACCAAATTTTCGACATGGGCATTTTGGGACCTCTCCTTATGAACACTGTCACTGTGATTTTCTTAATCTGTCCAGAACGTAGATTTCTCACAGCGTCTGCACCATTGTGTGCCAGGTGTGTGAAAACGTATTTCAGGCAGGATGTGAAAAATGACAGATGTACTTGTTCATAAGGAGGTGGGGAAAAATGGCAATGTTGAAAATCTGGAGTGAAAATATTAAAAGTTCTCAAAGTTACGAGCGTACATGGGAACTGCGCAACACACACTCGTAACAGTAATGTTTGGGAATTTTTTCACCAAGTTTGCAACATAAGCTTTTTTGGGAGCCCACCTCATGAACAGTGACACTGTTGTTTCATTAAAATCACCTTTCAGGACTGAAGAACGAAATGACAGTGACTGCGTTTATGAGGCAGGATCCCAATAAAACCATGGTGAAAATTTGTCGCCAGAAGTCGCAGAGATGGCTGAGATCCACCTAAGTTGAACCCCACCCAATGATGCCATTATACAGCTTACCATGATTTTCTTCAGTTTGCGGTCGGCTTTTGATGAGTTCAGACGTCTCCCGCTCCACTGAAGATTGTCACACTGGGCTCCGGAGGTAAGTGTAGGGTGAAGGGGGTGCGGGAAGGTGGGGTGCGCAGAGGGTGGGTGCAGGTTGGGGGGTGTCATGACCACGAGGGACCGTTTTCTGGTTTGCAGGGGGAAAACAGAATGTCGTGGGAAGGTTATTTTTTTTTTGTTCTGTTTTTTACAGGTTTGCCAAATACATTTGGGCACACTGGGGCGGGCTCCCAGTGTGCCACCTGTGTTTATTTTTTTGGCTGGGGGGACTGAAGCAGAGGGGGATTGGGCACCCCGTCAGCAAAGAAAGCGTGTCTGTGATCTTCCTGGACATAGTCTCCACCACTCATTCACACTAATGGGAGTTCGCTGGAGGCACTAGGATCCAGTGGGAGCAAACTTTTTCAGGAGGGCCGGCACCAGAGATGGAGCTACGAGGAAGCGGCACCACGAGCCCCAGCTTGTGCAGTAATGACTGTCTCGGCGTCGACCCTCCAACCGCCTCAGTTCCTTTTTTTCCCCCGCTATCGAGTGCGCTTCAGTGATGATGACGCTTGCCCGCTGGGAGTTAAACTTCACTAAAAGCAATAGTTTAGTTTTATTTCGAATCAGTACCGATTATATTATTAGTCTACAATTATATACATCAGAAGTCTTCAGCCCTCCATTGATGGAGTCGACCATGAGTGGGTCAGGTGACGGTAGGGAGACTTCATATGAAAGCTGTTCAGTCAGCCAGGCCAGGTCCGGTCCGCTGCCCTCTCACGAGGGTGGGGTCTGACAACAGATGGTCCAGTGCTCAGGGAGATGGGTGGTCCCCCTGAAAGCATAAAAGAAAACGATCCCATTCTCTGCACCATTCGGCCTCGAGTTCTTCTTCGACACATAGGTCAAAGAAGAAACTGCATCACTTGAGGTCTCCGTCTGGTATGTCTGCGCATAGACGATCGATTATTAGGGCCAGGCGCCGGTCGTCTCCACCTCTGTCGGAGTCGCCGGTTTCTGTCTCTGGTAGCTGACCTCCTCGACACTAGAGCTCCTCCCTGCCTATTGGAGGAGCTTCTGATGAGCAGTTTCACCAGTGGGCTGCTGTTATGGAGCAATGGGCTCGGAGGTTGGTCCAGTTGCCTAAGCCAGTACGTCCGACATGGGGGCCTTCTGGCCATTCGGTTTTGGAGGAACGAGTGGGGCAGTTGGACCTTCCTAGTCACGTGGCGCCTTCTTCGGTGCTGTCGACTCCGTGCTCGGGTGTTTATCCCCCTCATATGGCTGCAGCGCAGGGGTCCACACTGATGCCTCTGTCTCCCTGTCATTTTTCCCTCTTTTACTTCAAATCGCAGTTTTCAGACCCCTGTGACACTCTCAGCGCCGTCCACAGCACCACGGGCTCTGTCGGCGCTGCGGGTTCTGTTGGCATGGCACCAGGGGCTCTGTTGGCGCCGTGTGTGGTGCTGTTTCTGATGGCGCCTCCTTCCTTGTTCTTGGCGCCGTTTTCCTCAACAGCACTGGAGATTGCTGCAGCCCCGTCCGGTCTTCAGGAGTTCTCGACTCAGATTCTTTCTTCTTTTGTTCTTCCTCCTAATTTTCACTCCTTTCCTGTCCATACAGTCTCCCCTGGACTGTCAGGAGATGATTTTGAGCCTGATCCAGATCTTCGCCTGGGTGATTATGTTGATGACACTGCCCTGGTGGCAGGGATCAATCCTGCTGCAGAGCCTGTGGTTGAAGACCTTTCCTTTAAGTCTCTGCTCAAAAATTTTAGTTCTACTCTTTCTCTCCAGACTACAGAAATCGATCCTGGGAGGCTTTTGCGACTCCAATATCTTCATATCCTGGAGATCCCTATGGATTTAACACCTCCGGTACAGCCCTCTTTCGAGACCCTCTCACAGATGGTGTGGAAGAATCCGGCTCTCATTCCTTCAGTGGCCAAGTCCATAGATAGGAAGTATGCTCCTGTCAAGGATCACCCCATTTTGACCTCACAAGCCTTTGCTGATGCCATTGTAATCTTGGCAGAGAATAAGGCTGACCTTCCTCAGGGATCTACAGCCTGGCCTATGAACAAAGAATCTCGCAAGATAGACAACTTAGGTAAGAGTCTTTGCTGCCTCAACCCTGGGTATGCGCATTGCCAGCTACCAGGGCTATTTTTCTCAATATGAGTATGTCCTTTGGCATTCTCTTAAAGAAATGGTAGAAGCTCTGCCTGAATCGGAAGTTAACTCGGAGCTACTTCAAACCATAACTAGGGGTATCAAATCCAGTAACCAATGGGTTAAAGCTGCAATGGACACCTACGATACCGCCTCCCGGGCAGTGGTGGCTGGCATATGCACCCGCTGCCACTCTTAGCTGCGTACCTCTGGCTTCACGAATGATGGCCATCAGCAGGTCATGGCCTTAACCTTTGACAGTATGTATCTGTTTGGGCCTCAGGTGGAGCAAGCTCTGGAGGCCACACAGAAGACTAGGTCTGCCATTAAGATGGCTAGACCTGCACCCACCCCCTCCCGAGGGGGTGCGAACAAGCGTCAATTTCACAACCATCAGTCCTTTTTGGGGAAAGAGGAGGTTTTAACAAAAATCACAATCCTCAGCCACAAAAGAAAGCACAGCAGAAGGCACAAGGGCCCAAAGTGCCCAGTGCCACCTTCTGAGTTTCTGGCCCAGGTCCCACCTCAGCTGTCCGAGGGGGACTCCTCCTCAGCGGTGGGAGGACGTCCGACTCAGTTCTACAATCAGTGGAAGTCTATAATATCAGACAAATGGGTCCTCCAGATAATCCGCGAGGGGTATTCTCTCAATCTTTCAGAAACCCCTCTGTATCATCCTCCCAAACGACGGCCCAGACTGTCGGCAGTACAGTCAGACCTTTTTGCTTCTGAGGTACAAGGCCTTCTGAACAACATTGCAGCAGAAATAGTTCCACTGGATCAACGAAACACAGGTTTTTTACTCCTATTATATTCTGATCCCAAAGAAAACCGGCGGCATGCACCCCATTCTGGATTTCAAAAAGTTAAACAAGTTCCTTCACAAGAAGTTCAAGATGATATCACTAGGTACCCTCCTACCTTTGCTTCGTCAGCATGATTAGCTAGCCTCCCTGGACATGCAGGATGTTTACCAACACATTCTCATATACCCAAAGCACCACAAATACCTAAGATTCGTGGCATTGGGTCAACACTATCAGTTCAGAGTCCTGCCCTTTGGGCTATCCTCAGCACCTCGAGTTTTGGCAAAGTGTTGTGCAGTTCTCACTGCACACCTCAGGAAGATTGGAATACAAGTGTTCCCATATCTGGATGACTGGATCTTAGCAAGTCCCTCCAGGCAACAGACTCTGGACGCTGTAGCCACGGCCTCAGACTTCCTCACGTCCATGGGAGTCCTGCTGAATCTCTTAAAGTCGCAGTTGCAGCCCTCCCAGAAGCTCCTCTTCATAGGAACTCTTCTGCATACCTCCTGTGCGAAGGCTTTTCTGCCAGAGGACAGAAGGAGCGATATCTCATAGATGGCCCGATACATCAGAGAACACAGCTCGGTTCGAGCTATCTCGATGCAACGGATGCTGGGCCTCATGGCATCCTTGGTGTTCACTGTACCCTTAGCTCATCTCCACATGAGAACCTCTCAGTGGATGCTCAGTACTCAGTGGTCCCCAACCACTCACCCTCAGTTCTTTCTCATCAAGGTGACGGAACCTCTGAAGAGGTTGCTCGTCTGGTGGTTGCACAGGGAAAATCTTCTGGAAGGATACCCCATTGCCCGTCTGGATCATCAGATCTCCAGTACCACGGACGCGTCCCTGATGGGTTGGGAAGCCCACTGCCAGGATCGCCACACCCTGGGTACGTGGACTCTGGATGAGTCTCAGCTTCACATAAACGTCCTGGAAATGAGAGCCGTCCTGTATGCAGTCCGAGCCTTGAAAGACATACTCTCACAAGAACATTCTCCTTCAAATGGACACCAAGGCAGTGATGTACTACATCCACAAACAGGGCAGTGCACGCTCTTGCCCATTATGCAGAGAATCGATGGGAGTGTGGGAGTGGTGCCTGAAACACAGGGCTCTGATTCAGGCGGTTTACCTGCCAGGCATACAAAACGAGCTGGCAGACCATCTCGGCAGAACGGAGGTGGATCCTCAAGAGTGGTATCTTGAGTTAACTGTCGTTTAGTCATTCTTCAAAGAGAGGGGAACTCCAGACCTGGACCTTTTTGCATCCCCACTCAACACAAAACTGCCTCTCTTCTGTTCCAGAAATCCAGGACCTGGCATTTTTTATCCGGATGTGTTCAGACTGCGGTGGACTAAATGCTTTTCCTCCTCTTCCCCTAATTCAGAGGGTGCTACTCGTATTAGAGTCTCAGGGTGGCAGAAGGATTCTCATTGTCCCCTTCTGGCCTCGGCAGATATGGTTCCCGCTACTCAACAGTCTATCGGAAACCCCCTGAAGATGCTTCCCCTAAAGATGAAGCTTCTGCCCCTGGGTCCCATGGTCCATCCCATCCTGAGGTCGCTTTACCTTCACGCTTTGCTCCTGAAGAGATAGAGGTGAATAGGTTCAGTGTTTCTCATAGAGTTTCAGATCTTCTTTTGGCTGCGCGTAAGCTGGCCACTAGAAAAACCTACACAGCCAAATGGAAGCATTTCTATTTCTGGTGTGCAAAATCCTCTTGGAACCCTTTTTCCTGCCCACCGAATAAAGTCTTAGAGTATCTTTTAGACCTCTCAAATACAGGTTTGCAGTACTCCACAGTCAAAGTTCATTTTTGTGCCATTTCGGCATATCATGAGCCAGTACTTTTCATGTCACTGGCTCAGTTGCATGTAGTTAAGAGATTTCTTAGGGGTATTCTGCAAACTAGACCCCCTATCAGACGTCCAGTTGCAGCCTGTGACATTAACCTTGTGCAAGACATGGTCACTTGTAAACCCTTTGAGCCTCTAGCTACTTGTGACTTGAAGTTCCTCACTTGGAAAATGGCCTTCCTGGTGGCCATTACTTCGGCCTGTAGAGTTTCTGAAATACATGCACTGGTCACAGACGACCCCCCCCCCCCAATTACACTGTTTCATAAGGACAAGGTAGTTCTTAGGACTCATCCTAAGTTTCTCCCTAAGGTTGTCTAAGAATTCCGTCTAAACACCCCTTTAGTCCCGCCTATCTACTTTGCGAACTTCCAGAGCGAAGGGGGAGCATACCCTTCATTCGCTGGATGTTAAGAGTGCGCTGCGGTTCTGTCTAGATAGAACAAAAGAAATTTGCAAGGCTCAGCAACTGTTTGTTTCCTTCAGCGAGACCCGGCTGGGTCAACCTGTAGCTATCATATGCATTTCAGTGTGGCTGGTAGCATGCTTTTGCCACTGCTATTCTATGGCACAGGTCAAACTGGAAGGAAGAATGTACGCTCACTCTACCAGAGCAGTCGCGGCATCCCTGGCGGAAATCCGCAATGTGCCCATTGTGGATATTTGCAATGCGGCTACCTGGAGCTCCGTGCATACTTTTGTTAAGCATTACGCCTTGCATGTCCATGCCAGATGACATCTTGTCGTTTGGCAGGACCATACTTAATGGACTTCTGTCCTAAGTATGTGAGCTCTTAATCTCCTGCCACCCGTCTCGGGGGATTATTAGTTCGGTACTCTCCCATTAGTGTGAATGAGTGGTGGAGACATTATGTCCAGAAAGATATGGAAATTGTGTACCTACCGTAATTCTTGATCTTCTTAGATGAAGTCTCCACCACTCATTCACACGCCCACCCACCATCCCCCGAGCTCACTTCTCTGTTTTTGGTCTTAACCCCCTCAGTAGCTGAGCTGTGAAGACTGTATTGTTGACCCTTCTTACACGGGTCATTCGGACTATCTTATGTCCGATTTTTTTTTTTTTTTTTTTTTTTTGTTAGTCGTCCTAGGTTAGTTACGCTGCACCTACTTGGGGGGGGAAGGTACTGTGGCAGTTGGAGGGTCGACGTCGAGATATTCATTACCACACGAGCTGGGGCTGGCAGTGCAGCTTCCTCACAGCTCCAGCTCTGGCACCGGCCCTCCTGAAAAAGTTTGCTCCCGCTGGGTCCTAACACCTCCGGCGAACTCCCATTAGTGTGAATGAGTGGTGGAGACTTCATCCAAGAAGATCAAGAATTACTGTAGGTACGTAATTTCCATTTTTTGGGGGGAGGGGGATGATGCTGAGGCATATTGGGCACCCCCCCCAAGCAGACAAATAAAACAAGGGAGACATTATGCTGATGGGGATTGGACACCCCCGTCGGCAAACAAACTGGGGAGGGGGCATGCCAACAGGTGGATTGGGCACCCCCGACATCAGCTTTCTAGGGACTGTGAGAGGCAAATAGCGGGAGCTGCCACCATGTTAACTGAAATGTTTCACCAGGAAAGGCACGTAATGGAGGCGTGTCAGATCTGCCACTGCAATGACGAGCCTGTTTCTCATTGCAGTAGTGGATTTCTTTCACGTTGGTGGCATGCTTCTCAACACCTGTCATAGTGTGCTTATTCATTGGTGCCACAGAGATGAGCCCAAAAAAGCAGTGGTGGCATTGGCCACAACACTGCTGCACCGCCACAGCCTACTACTCCAGCAAGCTGCCACAAAATGTTTCTAGGGACGTGGATATGTTCAATCCACACTTACTGGCAGGTTCCTTGCTGCTTTAAATCTTGCCAGAAGGTCTTTAAGCTGGCTCCTCCCACCCACCCGGGTGGTAAAACTCTCAGCTCCGCCCCATGATGCCAGATCTTCCTTACCGCTTGGAAGTTCAGGTTCCCTCCTTAGCGCTTTGCGTTTTAGGCCTGGATCCACACTCTTCGGTCAATCCGAAACACATTCTTAAATTTAAAAGACTTTGGTCTTCTCTTTCCCTCGTGGCTGCAATGGACAAATCGACTCCCGGATTTCGTCGGTGCCCCTGTGGGCAGAAGATGTCCCGGACTGATCCGTACTCCATGTGCATTTATTGCCTTTGGACTTTGGCATGACTCACAGGCTTGTGAGTTGTGCAAATCCTTTTCGGCTTCAGTCTTGGAGGACTGCGCTGCCCCATTGCTAGTGGGGCGACCCGAGAAACGTTATCCTCTGGTCAAGTCAAAGGAGGCCCGTTGGTCGGTGTACGCGGCTGCGGGCTTGGCTGAACAGCTGGAGCATATGATCGCCCTGGAGGAGGAGGAGGAGGCCCAGGCTGCATCATCATCATCATCATCATCCTCCTCCTCCTCATCCTCAGTCACGGCATTTATCCCGCTCTCCTTGGGCTCCTCATACACAGCTTCTTTCAAGAAGTTTTGCCAATCCCTCTCCACCAAGAGAGAAGGCCCTTTGGGATATTCCTCTCAGTCCAAATAGGAGGACTCCAAAGGTAAGTCCCACTGTCGACATTCGTGGGAGTGGGAGAGGTCCCCTTCCCCGGATGGTCGACACTGTCTTTTGGTCGAGGTTGCGGCTAAGGCCGCTGGCTTCACGGTGTCCCCGTCAAGTTAGCCGGCCGAGACAACCGTTGACATTGTCTAGATTTTTCTCGACCCGTCTGATGGTTTGTCGACTGGAGAAACCGACAACCCTTCTTCACCGGTTCTCCCAGTGGAAACCGAGGACTTGCCTATATCTCCTGTGCCAGATTCCCCAGTTAAGGCCCCTGAACTGAGGGAGGAGCAGGTTTCCCCCGCCCCCTCTCAGACCCACCCTCGGAATCCCTGAAGGTCTCGGTCTCGGACCTCTTCCAGATCCAGCCAGTCCTGCAGACATCAGCAGTCTCGGTCTTGGCACCATGGAAAGTGGCAGCGCTGCTCATTCTCGTCGCCCTCTTCGAAGGATAGGCTCTGGCGCAAGTTGCGTCAGCGCTATGAGGCTCTAATGTGGCAGCAGCTCTTATTGTCTGTGAATAAGCTGACTCCGTCGCCTTCTGTGGCCATTAATTGGCTGTCACTGGAGAGGCCGAAACAACCCCTCATAGTAGTTGAGGAGCCAAAGCCGGCACTGGTTGTTCGGCCAAAACTGGCTGCGCCACCCATTGTGGTGGAACCCCCACCTCCACAACCTAAAACTGGGGCCCCGACCAAGGATTCTCGGTCGGGTCAGGGTGTGCCCCATTGGTTGTCTGTCACCCTCACTCCCAATCGACCTCGGCAGGCGGAGGGTGGTTCAGGTGCTCGGCAGCTGTTTGCAGACTCCTCTGAGTCTGACCACGATGACTGCTTGTTCTCCAGGCTGCTTGACCTGGAGTCCACTGGGGGTCAGTCGGTGGATGAGAGCCCATCCTCGTTCCTTGGAATGCTTCGACTTATTTCAGAGTCCACTGGGATGAAGCTCGAACCCATTTTAAAACGGGCCAAGCACCCCTTTACGGAGATACTGGACTGAGGGGAATCCCCTACGGAGGCCTTCCCGGTGGCCGGAGCCATTGTTGGCCCGGCCCTGAGCCATGGCAGTGACCAGCTTCTTGTCCATCACCTTCGGCCAGGATGGCTCGGAAGTATGCTGTTCCCACCGATTCATTCTCCGTTTTCTCGGAGCACCCCTCTGCAGAGGGGCTCGTGACTGATGGCGTTTTCCAGCATTTCGGGAATGCTTGGGATGTGGACAAGCCATCTGATAAGGAGTCCAAGAAATTGGACTACTCTGGGTGGAAAGTCTATGCTGCTCTCCCCCCAGGCCTTTGTCAGGCTAGCTCAGCCGTCCTGATGGCACACTTTTCACACGCCCTTTTGGGCTCCCTGGATGAGCTGATTCCTCATCTCCCGGCTGACCTTCAAACGACGGTCAAGCAGGTGTGGGATCAGGGAAGGGCGGTAGCCAAACAGCAGCTGCAAACTTCCTTGGACATTGCTGACTTTTGTGCCCAGTCAGTAGCGGCAGCAGTGGCCATGCACCGCAGAGCTTGGCTGCGGATCTCCACCTTTACAGCGTATACCCAGCACAAGCTGGCAGACGTTCTCTCCTTGGGTACCGACTTATGCGGTCCCAGGGTGGAGGATCGTCTGCAAAGGATCGAGAAGTCCAAAGCCACCTTGGACTCGGTCACATCTGCCCACAAGGACAAAGGCCGCCAGCAACAGCGTAAGCCCTTTTGTCCTTCAGCCCCTGCGGCACGTCTGGCCCAGCAAGCTTGCACTTGGCATCCCAAAGCCAAGCCTGCTGCTTCCTCCAGTAGGAAGCCGGGAGGGAAAGGTCTAGGTTGCTCCTCGACAGGCCCTTCCTCCAAGCCTGCCCAGTGACTGGTTGAGGGGTGTCGTCCCCCAACCTCATCACTCCTCCCTGGTCCCCACCGTGGGGGGATGGCTTCGCCACTTCCTTTCTGCCTGGTCTGTTATCACCACGGACCGCTGGGTGTTGGAAGTGGTAGGCAGGGGTCTGCCTCTGGAATTCGAGCAGTCCCCACCCTATCGAGCTTTCTCCACGGGGGATTATGGTTCTGCAGCCTCTGTTGGCTCGTTGAGCTGACATTGCCCTGCTCCTCTAGAAGGGGGTGATCAGGGAGGTGGTGGATCCTCCTCCAGAACCAGGGTGTGTGTCCAGGTACTTCCTGGTCCCAAAACAGACGGGGGGCTTGCGTCCCATTCTAGACCTAGCAAACCTGAAAAATGAATCAGCAAGAGCTTACAACAGTCGCTGTTCAACCATTGGATTTCCAAGGGGATACCACCACTGCAGTTTCCAATCTTTGGTTCAGGGCCTGGTTCCTCTTCAGGCTGGTCGCGGTGGTCTGAAGCACTACAAATCTGTTGTGGTGTCCCTGCACCATCTTCTCCCACATGTTGTGTTCCGCTGGCCGTGGAGTGGATTTGCCTGAGCCTCTGGACCACCAACACCTTTAGTGTAGTTCTTTGAGCAGCATGGCTGAGTCGAGCCCAGCAGATGAGATACCCAGAGTCTTTAGGTGTGGTTTGGCATCTTGCAGGGTGTCAAATACTTTTGAGCCTGTGTCCGAGGTATTCAGTTTTGCAGTATACTCTGCCGTGGCCTTCAGTCCCTTAGTTCTTTAAGTATGGGAAACAGTTTCCTTTGGTCCATGGTGAGAGGTGCAGAATCCTGTTTGAAAAACAAGCGTTTATCCCCAAAGATAATTTCCTTGTGCTCCCAAGCTTTTTTCAGTGCTAGCTCTTTAATTCAATAGTCTAGGAAGGCCACTATTATGGAGTGAGGCCTTGCTGTCTGGTCGAGGGGGGTGCCAGAGAGGGCGCGATATGCCTAAGTGACATTTAGGACTAAATCTGTAACCAAGTTTAAAATTTCTTTCAAAAAAACCCTCAATAAAGGCTACCATGTTCCCGCTCTCCATCTTCTCAGGGACGCCATGGATCCGAAGGTTAGTGTGCCGGGACTGATTTTGAAGGTCCTCCAGCTTTTGTCGGAGTAGCTGCTCCCGACTGTGTAGCTGCAAGATGGCTCCATTGTGCAGCTCAGAGGATTCTTCCAGGGCTGCCACTTGGGATTCTAGGGAGGTGTTTTTTTTCTTGTAGCTTTAGTTTTGCCTGATTATCAGCCACGTCTGAAGGGACTCTGTCCATAGTGTCCCCCAGGCACCTCAGCTCTGAATACTAGCGCCTGGAGGTGATAGTAAACTGTTCCTCCTTGCCCCCAACCGACTCGCTGTCTTGTGGCATGTCTGGTGAGCGGGGCTTACTGGACGATGAGCAGCTTCTGCTCTGGGTATGTGGAGAAGCAGATGCCACCTTTGCCTTGTCTTTTTCGGCCACAAACACCTTCGATCTCTGTCAAGTTGCCATTACTTCCTTCTCCAATCTATCTGGATTTGAGTGTTCCGTGGTTTTGATGGGTGGAAAATGAAAATTAGCTGGTCAGGTCTCCGGAGCTCTTTCTTCCTGCTACCGCATTGTCTGGTGACGTCGCCGGAAGTCCCATGCCGGTACATTTTAAATAAATAAAATGTCCAATATGTTGGTTGGTTAAAAATATAACGCGCTAGTAAACAAAATGCAGAATGCACAAAGCAATAATGCCAAGCTGTTTGCTGGAGGTTGAATAGTGTGCTCATGGGCTTTAGGAATAAAAATGTGTTTGTATATGCACACCTATAGGACTTTAAAGTGCCTGCAGTGCTGAATTTATGCTTGAAACCGAAATAAGGTGCCTAAATATACACATTAATAGAATGGATGGAAAGGTAAAATGCAAAGCTAGGGCAGTCCGTTGAAAACTGATGGAGGAAGGTGAAAGACCTCCTGGTAGTGTGTACTTTCACACTGTTAGGCTGAAGAAAAAACCTTGGACACTGCTGAAGTGAAGCAGTTGTCATCTGATTTTATTTTGACTAACCAATTTTTTCTTGTTTTCTGTATAATTTATTTGTTTTACCTGGTCTTAAAAATAAAATGATAAATGCCTTTGTGCATTTTTTATGCACCTGACTTGATGTCTGCCATGTTTTCTGTATCCTAATCCCAACCCTGCTACACTCTGTAAAGTATTTTTTTATCTGGTTGGTCCTGAGACCCTGCGCCTGCCATGCTTACTCATTGTGTGCTCCACTGTCCTCACGACAGCCCTCTGATGATGTGACTGACGGATCAGACCAGGGACCTTCTATGTGTCGTAGGTTGCCATAGTATATCAGTATGAATGAGAACATGATCATGCTTATTCTGCTGGTACCGATCACACTACCGCTGCTCGATCAGTACTGGCAGAATAAGCATGATCATGTGCTAATTCACACTGATGCACTGCTAGCTGACTTGCTGGCACATAGAGGTCTCCCATGGCGCAGTCAGTCAGTAACGTCATCAGTGGGCTGGCTCTGAGTGTCAGTGGGACATGTAGTGAATAAGCATGGCAGATGGGGGGGTCGCAGGATCAACCAGATTAAAAAAAAATACATTACAGACTAGTAAGTTCATAGAAAAATGTACTTCCATTTCGTTTATCTTAATTGAGACCTCAAGGTAGAAACATAGAAGTCGACGGCAGATGAGAACCACAAGGCCATCCAGTCTGCCCATTTCTTTTTCTACCTTATGAATGTGCCATCGGCCTTTGCTCTGTCAATGGCCTATCTACTCATACTCATCTGTATTGCTGCCTTATGCCTATCCCATGCCTGTTTGAAGCCCTGCACTGTACTCGTATCCACCACTTCCTGAGGTAGGCCGTTCCATGCATCCACCACCCTTTCTGTTAAAAGGAACTTCCTCACATGACCCCTTAATCGGCCTCCCTCTAATCTCATGCTGTGTCCTCTTGTCCTGCTATTTTTCTTCTATTGAAACATGTTAGACTCTTTCACCTTGTTAATGCCCTTAAGGTGCTTGAATGTTTCGATCATATCAGCTCTCTCCCTCCTTTGCCCTAGGGTATACCCATTGAGCTCCGTTAATCTGTCCTCATATGTTTTCTGATGCAGTCCCTGCACCATTTTGGTTGCCCTTCTCTGGACTGCCTCAATTTGGTTAATGTCCTTGTGAAGGTGTGGCTGCCAGTACTGCATGCAGTACTCCAGATGGGGCCTAACCAGTGTCTTGTAAAGAGGGATTATTACCTTCCTCTTCAGACTTGTGATACTCCTACTAATACACCATAACATCCTCCTAGTCTTACCTACTGCTTTAATGGTCTGCTTGGATGATTTCAGGTCATTGGTGGTGATGATGATGCCTAAGTCTCTGTTTCTTCCATTGTGACAGCCAGCAACTCCCCTCCCAGCCTATAGGTGGCTTCAGGGTTTCAAACAACATGAAGTCTTGCTGTATTCTGACATATGCAGTGATCACCAACCATTGAATTGCCCCGGAAAACAAAGAGTTAACGTTCCATGCAGGACATGGAACGCTGAGCTCGAGCTCAGTTGAAGCCTCTGTCTGCTGTTGTTTAAACTCCAACCATCAGATTCTTTACTCCGCCTCACTGAACAGTCGCTCCAGAAATTTCTCCTTCGCTCAGTTCAAAAAAGTCGGTTAAAGTGTTGTTTTTTCACTCTGTTTCAACTGAATTTCTGCTTCTCTGTCGGTTTAAGTCTCTGTCTGTGGTACCGTGAGTACTAGATAGGTTTTTCTATATTAGTTTCTGATCAGGTTTGTGTCAAAAACTTCTGTCTTTATTAGAGTGTGGTAACTGGTCCATATCGGTTCTAAAAAAAACGGATTTCATTACGTTTTTTTCCAAGACCTGTAACACGGTCAGGAACCGATAGGAGTGTCTTGCTTGGTTGGATTGCCTGAAAAAGAGTAAGTTTTGTTAAGATTGGCCATGTCTGAGAAACCCAAGAAAACCAGGCCCATTGGGTTTCAATATCAGTGTGTGTGGGAAGCCTTTGCTAAGGCTGATCCCCTACACCACCTGTGTTTATTGTCTGGGGTTTGACCCACCCCAATTCAGACTCGACAATTTGTAAAGTTTTCCAAAGCTACCCTTGGATAAGAGAGGTAGACTTGAGGGAAAGGGAGGCCGAGAAGTCCGCTGACCCGATGGCCAGCCCGTTCAATTCGACCGTATCCAGAAGGAGGCTCTCTGACCAGGCTTAAACTTCGCAAAGGAGTACCGATTCTGAGGAGTCTGTTCCAAGTTAAAAGAAAGAAAAGGGATAAATCATCCAGTTCGATCCACAAGTTCTTTCTACGCATCCGCTGATGAGATAGCCAAAGCGATGCGTTGATAGTTCAATCGCTAACTGGTCCCGCCGAACCGGCACCATCTGTCAGGGGCTCGGTTCGGTCGGTTCCCCTGGTTCCGGATTATACGTTAGAAGAATTTTATGAACTGGAGGAGGAGGAGGGAGAGTATGAAGATGATGATGATGGTGATTATGAAAGTCTGGATGTGCCTATTGACCTGGACATCTCCCCAGACAGACCTTCAGGTGTTTCTCCTCCTAGGCTTTCTGAGTCCCCTTCCCACTTTGTTTTACAAGAAAGTGGCTGAAACCCTCCAGCTTCCTATGGAAGAAGCAGTACAGGATCAGGAGGAGCCTGATTTTGTTGAGATGATGGACATCCCAGAGTCCAGGAGATTGTCTATTCCCCCATAAATCTTTTGGAAACAGACATTTAAAATTCAAACTCCTAATTCCATATCTCCTGTGGACAGAAGAATGGACAAGAGGTATACTCTTTCAGGCTCAGACACAGAGTTACTTTTCCCAGCAATGCAGCCATGTTAGTAGTCAGGCTGCTGCCTGTGATGAGGCAAATATTCCCTTGGCTTCACACCTCCAGATAAGGACTCCAGGAGGATTGATGCCATGGCAAAGAAACAGTACATGGCAGCATCTTGGGACTCAGGCAGACTAACTATATGGCCTACACAGCTAGATACCAGAAGTCCAGGTGGGACACTGTGCTGGCTATAGCTAAACAGGCCCCTGACCAGCTTGCCAAGGAGCTGGAGTGGGTGGCTGCAGATGGGATTGAGGCTAGCCTCCCTGGACCTCAAAGATGCCCATTTTCACATTCCCATCAGGTGCTCCCACAGAAAGTACCTCAGGTTCAAGTTGCCCTCAGGCCACTATCAATTCAGAGCAATGCCCTTTGGTCTAACATCAGCCCCAAGGGTGTTCACAAAGTGCCTGGCAGTAGTGGTTGCTTTCCTAAGGAGAAAAAAGATCTCCATCTTTCCATACCTGGACGACTGGCTCATAGTGGGTCAGTCTCCAGACCAAGTCAAGTCAGATCTTCAGATAACTCAGCAACTGCTCATTTCCTTAGGATTCCTCCTAAACCTTCCAAAGTCTGTTCTGGAGCCAGTACAGCTCCTCACCTTTATAGGGGCGGAGCAGGATACAATAAGAGCAAAGGCCTTCCTTCCCCTGGACAGGGCAAGGACACTAATAGAACTGGCCTCTTCTTTCACCCTTCAGGTGTCTCAACCAGCAAGGCACTTCTTGCAGCTCCTGGGCCACATGGCAGCCTCTACAGCAGTGGTCCAGGGGGCAGGATTTCAGATGAGGGACATTCAGTTCCATTTGAGAGCCTTCTGGTCCCAGAGAAAGGATTCCTTTACCAAACTAGTCCCAGTGACTCGTACTCATGATCCAGGCTTTGCAATGGTGGCAGGATCAGGACACTTTAAGGCAGGGAGTTCTTTTTCACTCAGTCTCATTCACTAATCCTCACTACAGATGCCCTCCTTGGGCTGGGGAGCCCACTTGAGGATCTTACCACCCAAGGGCTGTGGTCACCTCAAGAATCTCTGCTTCACATCAGTCTCTTGGAGCTTAGAGCAGTGTTTCTGGCACTGCAAGCTTTTTCCAAGTCTGTTCAGAACAAGGTAATCCAGATCAGAACAGACAATACCACCACAATGTGGTACATCAACAAGCAAGGAGGCACTCGGTCTACAGCCTTGTGCACAGAAGCAGTGAAGTTGTGGTCTCTGGCCTATTCCCTGCAAACTTCTCTGACAGCAGCTCACCTCCCAGGGAAGGACAATGTCCTAGCAGATGCACTCAGCAGGGTATCTCGGGGCCACCACGAATGGTCCATAGATACCCTAGTTTTGAAAGTGATTTTCTCGAGATGGGGCACTCCACAGATAGATCTTTTTGCAGCCCCAAACAATCACCAACTTCCTCTCTTTTGCTGCAGACCCCCAGTCTTGGGCTCCATCCCCCTGGATGCTCTGTTTCTCAGTTGGGAAGGGAAGTTCCTCCTATGCTTCCCCCCCCTTCCTGTTGAAGGTGCTAGTCAAGATCAGGTCTCAACCATGCAAAGTGATTCTGATTGCTCCAGACTGGGCCAGACAGCCCTGGTATCCACTGTTGCTGTCCTTAGCAGTCCACCTTCCCCTGTCTCTTCCCAGGAATTACAACCTGTTGACATCCTCTCAGGGAAGGATTTGGTATCCGAATCTCAAATCTCTCAATCTCAAGGCCTGGCTCTTGAAGAGTTAGAGTTTGCTGATCTGCATCTCTCTCAAGGTGTTCTGGATATTCTTAGGGCTTCTAAAGCCTTCCACCAGAAAGACTTACAACCCAAATGGAAAAGGTTCATTATTTGGTGCTCTGGTAAGCATATTTCTCCAGAATCTGCTGGGTGCTCTACAATCCTGGACTATATGGTTCATCTCAATGGCTTGGGACTCAGACCAGCTACACTCAAAGTAAATTTGGCAGCTGTTTCTGCTTTTTTGTCAGTAGGCAGGCCCTCTTCTCTATCAGCCCATCCTGTGTTTTGCAAATTCTTCAAGGGATTGTTGCACACCAATCCTCCCTTCAGGGACCCTGCTCCTGCTTTGGACCTTAATGTTTGCATTGCTCAGCTTATGCAACCCCCCTTTGAGCCTTTGTCCTCTGCAGAGCTTAAGTACTTGACTTGGAAAACTGTGTTTTTGGTAGCCATTACCTCGGCCAGGTGCATCAGTGAATTGCAAGCCCTGTCAGTGGAGCCTGATTTCATCTCTTTCCATAGAGATAAAGTGGTCCCAAGAACTACAGGAAGTTTTGCCTCAAGGTGGTTTCAGATTTCCACCTTAATCAGTCTGTGTGTCTCCCTGTTTTCATCACTGACCATTCCTCTGGGAGAGGAGGTTGTACAGCCTGACATAAAAAGAGCCCTTAGCTACTATATAGAGCTTAATTCAAGGTCATAGGTTTCAGTCCCCCAGTTGTTCCTCACTCTATGGGGAAGGGCAAGGGCAAACCTGCCACTAAAAGATCTATTGCTAGGCGGATTGTCTATTGTATACAATTCTGCTATGAGAAATTGGGAGAACCCCACCCTCAGGCCTGAGGGCTCACTCTACTAGAGGTATAGTTGCTTCCCCTGACTGCTGCCAGGATATTCCTATCTTAGAAATCTGTCAAGCAGCCACCTGGAGAACAGTGTCCAACATTCACCAAGCATTACTCTGGATATCCAGGCTAGGAGGATGCTCGGCTTGGCACAGCAGTACTTAGAGCCTATTCCTAAAGTAGGTTCTGTCCTCCTCCTTGAGGTACTGCTTGGTAGTTCGTAGAAGTCAGAATACAGCAAGATTTCATGTTGTTTGAAGAAAAATTACTCACTTTAGTAATGTTATTTCTTCTAATGGAGTCTTGCTGTATTCTGACCTCCCCGCCTGCCTTCCTCCTCAGAACCTGGTTTTGGGATGTGGGTGGCAGGAGTAGGTTAGTTCCAGAGGTGCCTCTTTTCTCACCCTCCTTTATTTTGGGTGTTGTGTTTTTGTTTTTTAGGTTTCCGACTTGAGTCTTTGCTTTGAAACCAAAAAACCTTTTTATCAAATTTAGTTGCCAGTTGGCTAGTGTGAGTTTACAGTTTCACATAGAACGCCTAGTGAGTATAGCTCGTAAAGCTATGACGGTTGGAGTTTAAACAACAGTAGACAGAGGCTTCAACCGAGTTTGAGCCTAGCTGCCCATGCCCTGCATGGAACGTTAACTCTTTGTTCTCCGGGGCAGTTCAAAGGTTGGTGATCACTGCATATGTCAGAATACAGCAAGACTCCATTAGAAGAAACAACATTACTAAGGTGAGTAATTTTTTCTTCTCTTCCCTATGTGCATGATCTTGCACTTCTTTGCATTAAACCCCAGTTGCCCCTCTTCTGACCATTTTGCTAGTTTATCCAGATCTCTTCTCATTCTTCCCTCCCCATCTGGATCATCTACTCTATTGCAGCGTTGCAGAGCTTGGTGTCATCTGCAAACAAACAAACCTTACCCTCCAGTTCATCTGCAATGTCACTGATGAAGATATTGAAGAGGACTGGCCCCAGGACTGATCCCTGAGGTACCTCACTTGTCACTTGCAGCTCTTCTGACTGCATACCATTTACCACCACTCTCTGTTTTCTGCCCATCAACCAGTTTGCCACCCAGTTGACCAACTTCTGACCCACCCCAAGCCTACCCAGCTTATTAATCTTCTTTGTGGAACAGTATCGAAAGCTTTGCTGAAGTCAAGGTAGCTGACATCAACTGGTCCCCATTGGTCCACCACTCTGGTTACCCAGTCAAAGAAATCTATGAGATTAGTTTGACAGGACCTTCCTTTTGTAAACCCATGCTGTCTTGGATCCTGTGCTCCTATGGATTCCAGGTGTTGCACTCATCCTTCCTTAAGGAGTGTCTCTTCATCTTGCCCACTACTGAGGTAAGACTGACTGGTCTGTAGTTCCCTGCCTCCTCCCTGCTACCACTCTTGTGGAGCGGACTCACATGAACCCTCTCCCAGTCTTCTGGGACCTCTCTCTGCCAGAGACTCACTAAACAGTTCTGATAATGGCTCTGCTAGTTACACCCCTTAGCTCCTTTAGTACCCTGGGATGTATGCCATCAGGTCAAATTGCCTTGCCCACCCTGAGTTTATTGAGCTCTTGTAGGACCCTTTCTTTTGTGAGGGGACTAGTGCACACCTCTTTCCCCCCCCCCATGTCCATGGTGCTGAGCTGTGGGCCCTGCCCTACCTTCTCTTCAGTAAATACTGAGCAGAAGTATGTATTTAGGATAGATGCTTTTACATGGTCCTCCTCACATGCCCCCTATCCCCTTTGATCTTAGCAATATCCCCTCTGGAGTTTCTCCTTTCACCTAATATATTTATAGGAAGTCTTGTCACCTTCTTTTACTGTTTGTGCTAATGTTTCCTCGGTTTGGGCCTTTGCCTGCCTTACTGCCTTCTCTGCTTCCCTTAGGGAAGTTTGGTATGCCTCTCTGTCTTCATCCTGCTGCATTCTCTTAAATTTCCTGAAGGCCAGCCTTTTGACTCTGACCTTTTCTGCTACTGTTTTGAGAACCAAAGGATTTCCTTGTTCTTTGCACTTCCTTTTCTCTCTGACACAATGGGATCTTGCTTCAAGTATTGCATCCTGACTGTTTGCCCACTTTGCCTGTACCCCCTCACCTGTATTTTTTTTGCCAGGGCTAGCTTAACTCTGTTGGCCATCTTATCAAAGTTGGCTCCTCTGAAGTCCCATATTTTTGCCTTGGATTGGCATGATTTAGTTCTAGTGACCAAATTGAATCATACCATGTGATGGTCACTGGCCCCCAGATGACTTTCTACCTGGAAATCTGTGATCCTTTCCCTGTTAATCAGTACTAGATCTAGGATAGCCCTGTCTCTTGTGGGTTGTTGTACCAGTTGTTTGAGGCCCCCCCCGCAGGGATTCCACCATGTGTCTAGTTCTGGCAGATAGTCCTGCTGATATTGACCAATCTATATCTGGCATGTTGAAGTCTCCCATTATCGGAACTTCCCCTTTAGCTGTCATGTTTTATATATATTCTAACAGCAGCATTCTTACAGGGGAGGTGAGGATTCCCCTTTAAGAAAATTTGTAATTCTAGGGACATGGATATGTTGTTCATCCACACTGTCTGGCAGGTATCCTTGCCGCTTTAAATCTTGCCGGAAGGTCTTCGTTGGCTCCTCCCCCACCCGGTTGAGTAGAAACCTCGGCCCGCCCCATGATGCCAGATCTTCCTATCGCCGGAGCTCAGGTTTCTCCTAATGCTCATGATAAGACTGGTTCCTAATTCTTCAATTTTCAAATCAAAGTTCTTTGCTAAAAGATTTCGTCTTCTCCCCACGGCTGTGATGGATAAATCACCCGGTTTCCGGAGATGCCCTGCGGCAGAAGATGTCTTGACGGATCCGCACTCCAATGCAAGGCCACTGCTTGGGCCTCGAGCAGCACTCCGCAGGCTTGCGCACTGTGTTTTTCGGCCCACGCCCCTCAAGACCAACAGTATGCCCGCTTATTAGCTGGGGCGTCCCGAGAAAGAATTCCTCCGGTTAAATCTAAAGAGTCCCGGTTGGCGGTGTCCGCGGCGGCGGGCTCGGTGGATCAGCTCGAGCAGATGATCGCCCTCGAAGAGGAAGCAGCGCGGGCCGCTTCTACCTCGGCTGCGGCATTTGTCCTGCTCTCTCTCGGTGCCTCGTATTCGGCTTCCTTTAAGGAGCTCTGCCTGACCCTCTCAACGAAAGGTGAGGGTCCAACTTCTTCTGGACCTTTTTCTCGGTCCAAAAAGAGCAAAAGTAAGTCTCACCGCTGACGCTCTTGGGAGTGGGAAAGATCCCCTTCCCCTGGTCGACAGTCGACTTCGGTCGACCCATCAGATTCGGCCACTTGCTTCATGGTGTCCCCGTCAGGCCAGTTGACCGAGACTCCCGTCGACGCGGTTGAGATTTTTCTCGACCCGTTAGACGGGTTGTCGGCTGGAGAAGCTGAGAACCCCCTCTCCCCGGTTTCCCCCTGTGGGAGTTGAGGATCCCGATCGGCTCGTCTGTGCCTCCGGTTCCGAGCCGGTGGAATCGTCCAACCGAGGGAGTGCGATTCGACACCTCCCGCTGTCCTCGCCCAGCCGAGATTCTCGATCTCGGACATCTTGGCGGTCCAGCCTGTCCCCGTCCATAGGCTGTCTGCACCGGCACCGTGGCGGGTGGCACCGCCCTCTTCCTCCTCCTCGGATGAGGAGGCTTCGCACAAGTTGCGTCGGAAGTATGAGAACTCATGTGGCAACAGCTCCTTCTGACGGGAATAAGCCGACCCAGTCGTCTTCCCGCCATTAAGTGGCTGTCACGGGCGGCGAAACAACCCTCGTTAGCCCAGCGAGGGCCTGTTCCCAGGCGGTTGTTCGGCCAAATCCAGCTGCCCCACCAATTCTGGTGGAACCTCCGCCTCCACAGCCGTTAGTTGGGACGCCGGCTAAAAGTTCTCGGTCAGCTCGGGGTTTGCCCCATAGGCTGTCTGTCACCCTCACTCCCGATAGACCTCAGCAGGTGGAGGGTGGATCAGGCCCGAGGCAGCTCTTTGAGGACTCTTCTGAGTCCGAGGATGATTCCTCCCTTTTCTCCAAGCGAATGGACTTGGAGTCCTCAGGAGGACAGTCAGTGGACGATAGCCCTTCATCCTTCCTAGGGTTGCTTCGGCTCATCTCGGAGTCCACCGGGATGAAGCTCGAACCTGTTCTAAACAGGCCAGGTATCCCTCAGGAGATTCTGGACCGGGGATTCCCCTACGGAGGCCTTTCAGTGGCCGAGGCCATAGTGGGTCCGGCCTTGGAGCTTTGGCAGCGCCCTGCTTCCTGCCCTGCGCCTTCGGCCAGGATGGCCAGGAAGTATGCGGTCCCTACGGTTCCCTGTCTGGTTTTTCGGAACACCCCTCTGCTGAGGGGTTGGTTACCGACAGCGTTTTCCGGCACGCCGAGAGCCAGGGATGTGGACAAACCTCCCGACAAGAAATCCAAGAAATTGGATTATGCCGGGCGAAAAGTCTATGCTGCGTCCTCTCTTGACCTTCGTCAGGCCAGTTCGGCCATCCTCATGGCACATTTTTCTCATGCCCTGTTGGGCTCCCTGGATGAGGTCATCCCTCATCTTCCCGCGGATCTGCAGACTACGGTCAGGCAGGTGCGGGACCAGGGCAGGGCAGTGGCCACACAGCATCTCCAGACTGCTTTAGACATTGGAGACTCATGTGCCAGGTCTGTGGCAGCCGTAGTGGCCATGCGTCATCAGGCTTGGCTGAGGATATCCACCTTTACCTCGGATACCCAGCACAAGTTGGCGGATGTTCCTTTGGGACTGACTCTTTGGCCCTGGGGTGGAAGGTCACCTGCAGAGGATCAAGAAGTCCAATGCTACCTTGGACTCGGTCTCTTCCATTCAGAAGGACAAGGCCGTAAGCCACAGCTTAAGCCCTTTCATCCTTCTGCGCCCGCGGCGCGCCCAGCCCAGCAACGTCAGGGCCAGCAGGCTCGGGCTTGGCATCCCAAACCCAAGCTGTCGGCTTCCTTCAACAGGAAGCAGGGAGGTAAAGGCCCAGGAGGTCCTTCGGCCGGTCCCTCCTCCAAGCCTGCCCAGTGACGGGCTGAGGGGTGTCACCCCCATCCCCGTCACCTCGCCCCTGGTTCCCCCCATGGGGGGACGGCTCCGACACTTCCTTTCCGCCTGGTCCGCTATTACCACGGACAGGTGGGTACTGGAGGTGGTGGGAAAAGGCCTGCCTCTGGAATTTGATCAGGCTCCGCCCTTCAGAGCCGTCGCACCTCGGGGGGCCTCGGGGTCCGCAGCCTCACTGTCAGCTCGTCGAGCCGACATCGCTCTCCTCCTCCAAAAGGAGGTGATCAGGGAGGTAGAGGACCCCCCCTCAGACCCGGGGTTCGTGTCCAGGTACTTCCTGGTCCCGAAACAGATGGGGGGCTGGTGCCCCATTCTCGACCTACACGACTTGAACAAGTTCCTAAGGTCTCGAACCTTCAGGATGGTCACTCTGGCACAGATAATACCATCTCTGAAACACGGCATGTGGTTCTGCTCTCTGGACCTGCAGGACACGTTCTTCCACGTCCCTATCCGTCTGTCACATCGGAGATTCCTTCACTTTCGAGCAGAGGGATCCCTCTTTGAGTTCCGAGCCATGCCCTTCTGCCTGTCTCCAGCTCCCAGGGTCTTCACCAAATGCATTGCAGTGGTGACAGCTTTCCTGCGGCGCCGAGGGTTCCGGGTGTACCCTTACCTGGATGATTGGCTGATAGCAGCCCCCTCCAGACAGGAGGTGGAGCGGTCCAGAGATCTGGCCCTCCAGGTTTGCTCTCAAGTTGGCCTTCTCAATAACGAGGCCAAGTCGGAACTCGAGCCAAAGCAGGTTATTCTGTTTATCGGGGCAGAGCTCGACTCTCTTCGAGCCAGAGCATGGCTCCCGCTGGACAGGGCCGAGGTTCTTACCTCCTTTGCCCAATCATTTCTGGTTGGGCAATCGCGCCCTGCCCGGGACTTCCTGTGCCTCCTGGGCCTCATGGCGGCCTGTACCAGCATGGTCCGTTGGGCACGCTGGCACATGCGCCCCCTTCAGTGGGGACTGGCCAGCCAGTGGTCACAACGCTGCGATCCATTGGACCAGCTAGTGATGGTGACCCAGGAGCTGTGGAACGCTCTCCAGTGGTGGACCGTTCCATCTCATCTGCAGGAGGGCATCCCGTTTGTCCGCCCCGAGCCGACGGTCTCTCTATCGACCGATGCCTCTCTGATGGGTTGGGGTGCCCATCTGGGGGAACACCGAGTGCACGGCCTCTGGTCCCCGCGGGAGTCCCGATGCCACATCAACCTGCTGGAGCTCCGAGCGGTCCGCCTAGCTCTCACCGCCTTTGCTCCGTTTCTCCGGGGTCAAGTGGTCAGAGTCCAGACGGACAATACCACGACCATGTACTACCTAAACTGCCAGGGCGGGACGCGCTCCATGCTTCTATGCAGGGAAGCTCTCCACATTTGGTCACTCGTGCGCAGCATGGAGGCGGATCTCCTAGCCATTCATGTGGCAGGAGCCTCCAACACCCTGGCCAATACCCTGAGCCGGATAGGGGCTGCATCTCACGAGTGGTCTCTCTTGCCGGAGGTAGTACAAGATCTGTTCTCCCACTGGGGCACACCTCAGGTGGACCTGTTTGCCTCCAGGGAGAATGCGAAGCTGAGGCTGTTTCATGCCGGCCCCCCTCAGCAGGGCTCGCTGCAGGGGGATGCCTTCTCGAGGCTGTGGACCCCGGGCCTCTTTTACGCCTTTCCTCCATTTCCTTGATTCACAAGGTGCTTCTCAAGGCAAGGAGGGACAAGGCGCAGGTGATTCTGATAGCCCCAGACTAGCCCCGCCAGTTCTGGTACCCAGATCTCCTCAGCCTCAGCTCTAGGCTCCCGAGGCAGCTTCCAGCTCACCCGGACCTGCTCTCAGTCAATCAGGGGAAGGTGTTCCATCCGGACCTTCAATCTCTGCTCCTGACGGCCTGGTTCCTGAGCGGCTAGAGTTCCAGGCCTTGGGTCTTTCCGATGAGGTCCTCAATGTTGTTGAGGCGTCCCGTAAGGAGTCGACCAGGAAATGCTATGCCTTCAAATGGAAGAGATTTTCCATTTGGTGTCAGGGCAAGGGCTTGGACCCTTCCTCCTGTTCTTTGGCAAGCATTTTGGACTATTTATGGTCCCTTTTTAGTCAAGGGCTTAGGTCGACGACCCTAAAGGTGCACCTGGCAGCCATCTCTGCTTACCGGGCGCGGGCCGGGGAGCAGTCGGTGGCGCAGGAGAAGGTGGTCTGTCGCTTTTTCAAAGGCCTTGATCACATTTCCCCTCCGGTGCGAGAACCTCCACCTCCGTCGGATTTACTGCTGGTACTGGCAAAGCTCATGGGCAAGCCATTCGAACCAATGCACAGGTGTGAATTTTCTCACCTGTCATGGAAGACCGCCTTCTTGGTGGCTATCACGTCAGCCAGAAGGATGGGAGAACTCCAGGCGCTCTGCATCGAGTCTCCTTACCTGGTCTTCCTCAGGAACAAGGTTGTCCTACGCCCCCACCCGAAATTCCTTCCGAAGGTGGTGTCGGAGTTTCACCTTAACCAGGTGTTGACTCTGCCGGTGTTCTACCCCAATCACACCTTGGAGGCCGAATACAGGCTCCATACTTTGGACCCTAGAAGGGTGCTCGCTTATTATAAGGAGCGCACGGCTGAAATTCGGGGAGAGGTTCACCAGCTGTTTGTCACCTACGCTGAAGCCGCACCTGGCAGACCTGCAGCCAAGCAGACGATAAGCACGTGGGTCACCTACTGCATAGATCTCTGCTATAAGTTGGCGGGCATGGAACCTCCCAGAGGGATAAGAGCTCATTCTACCAGCCATACTGCTGCATCGGTGGCTGCTTCCAGGGACGTCCCTATCCAGGATATCTGCAGGGCTGCTACCTGGAAGTCAGCACACACCTTCATCACCCATTACCACATCAACCTTGAGTCACGCCGGGATGCTGGTTTTGGGGCCTCAGTTCTCCAGTCTCTATTCCCTAAGTAGGGGTGTTGCGCCTACCTCCTCCTCCTCCCAGAGAACTGCTAGGAGTTCAACAGACAGTGTGGATGAACAACATATCCATGTCCCTAGAAATACAGGTTACTCACCTGTAACAGGAGTTCTAGGAATGGTATATGTTGTTCATCCACACCACCCACTCCGACCTCCCCGGCGCTTTGACGCACAACCTGAGCTTCCAGCGGCCAGATCTGGTGTCATGGGGTGGAGCCGAGAGTTTTACCACCCGGGTGAGTGGAAGGAGCCAGCTTGAAGACCTTCCGGCAAGATTTAAAGCAGCAAGGATACCTGCCAGACAGTGTGGATGAACAACATATACCATTCCTAGAACTCCTGTTACAGGTGAGTAACCTGTATTTCTTCTCATTTCTGTATATTTTAGGTAGTTTTTCTCCACATGTGGTTTTCTAGTACCACCCATTTCCTTTAAACCTTAGTTCTAGGGCCTTGTAAAAAAGCAGGTTACAATAATCATGGTAAAACTAGGGCTGATAAAATGTTCACTCCAAAAATGTTCACAATAAAAATGCAGCAAATGCAAAGTCCATCAATTTGCTATACTTAGTGAAAACTGTTGTCTGTAATTTAAAAAGGATTGATGAAACCACTCTTCCAGCCACAGGCTATAATAGTTCAAAGTCAGTTGCTCAGATGAGGTGGTAGCATAAAAAGTACTATTCTGGTAGGAATACATTAATGATGCCTATGCAAAAGTTCATTCCGTCAGAGTGTGATGTCCCAGAAAAAGAACTTTGCTAATAATGGAATGCAGAATGAAGTCTGAACTCTGCACTGTGGGCATGCTCCCTCTGCTTGCTGGTGAACAGTCAACTCCTTAGAAACGTAGACAGTGACAGCAGAAAAAGACCAAAGGTTCATCTAGTCTCCCATCTGGGTGGTAGACTGAGAACCTGGTCACCCTGGGTTGCAGACATCCCCAGTACTGTATCCAAGGTGATCTGGCTTGTTTCTTGCTGGCTGTCACCTTGATGCTGGCCTCTGTTGCCACTTTTGCCAGTGTTTTCCCCGTTTACAGGGACAGCACTACCAGTGGCGCTGGAGGCAGCACCGGGTCCTCTGTCAGCACCATTCACAGTGTCACTACAATATCAGTGTCAGCTTGGAGTTTACTAACCATGCTGTTGCTGGTGACACCGATGAAGGGGACAACACTGGGTTTTATGTCTGTGCCAGTGCAGATGCAGATGGACAGTGACCTGGAGCACTTCCTGATCCACTGTCCCGCCTGCAGCACCATGGAGAGGGATGCCATCTGAAATAGAGGGCAACAACGTCAACTCTAAAGAACAACTTCTTCTCGAGTCTGTTGACTGCACTGATCTTGTTGGCACAGGCTCTTTGAGCCAGATGACAGGCCCAATGCAGAGTTCTTCTGGGGCTGTCTACTGACGTTATCCAGATAACGGACAAGACCTCCCACAGAGTCCGCTCTGTAGTGTGGGAGTACATGGTGCACCTAGAGTCCATCCCCATGGCCACCATTCTTTAATTTCCCCCAGTGATAGAGTGCCAGTGGTGGAAGCCTCTTCTTGATCTTGCCCTAGGGTGAAGGTGTCACTAGAGACTTGAGGCCTAGAAGGCCTGGAGCATTAACAGCTGTCACCCCTAAAGGCGTCTTTGCTTATGTTCAAGAGGTTACCCACGTTCAACACTCTTGGGGCCCTTGACATGGGATCAGTACCAGGTGTTGGCCCGTACCATGTAGCTGTGCTATAGGAAGACAGGCACAGCCCATTTCAGGGTTCCTTCTCTGGCACCCCGGCCCCCCGTGCCTTTGCCGCCTCTCCGTCAACATGCTTATCCAAAGATAATGAATCATCTCTCTCCACTTGGTCTCCTCTGCTGATTACTCTGTATCAGCAGTTCATGTTGGAGAGGGTTCAGGCGATGAACTTCCTGCTTTTACAAGTCACAGTCTCATATCCTTGCCATTAGGACTCTTAGGAGTTCCCAGTACTGACACTGTCATAATGTTTCTGTGGCCCAGAGCTATGGAGTACTCCACAGGGCCTTATGTAGACGTCCCTTCTCTGCTCCTCCCATCCCCAAGGGTGTACATGTGCGTTATCATGCACCCACTGGATCTGCAGGAGATGTTCCTCATCCCTCATTGGGGCTTCAGGTACTGCAAGCCCAGGTAGGACTGCAGCACCCTCAGCGGGACTGGATTCCCAACACAGACTCCACAGAGTTTGATGCTTTGGGATGGAAGGCTTTTACCTCTGCACCCTCTCATGTGCATTGCTGAACATCAGTCTCTTTTTGTTTAAATTCATGTTTATTGCATATTTTGGCACAGTTATACATTAAGTTAAGAGTCATTACCATCTCTTTCTCACTGTCTGGTACATACAGGTAACAGCAGGGACCCCGTTGTACAAAGGCATATTTCATCAGCTGGATCTTGTTTCACAGTATATATCTCTTTTTGTTTTACTATACAATGCTAGTTAAATTACATCCTCCAGGCATTCCCTAATAAGGCCCTCGTATCTCTATAGTCCTCTCCCAGTCCAACCCCCCCCCCCAGATCTGTTGCCCTAATCCTCGGCGACAGGATCCATGGAGTCCATCTTCTCAGGAAACTCTGTGTTCTCAAGTTTATTCTATAGATGATCTCCTCAGTGTCTTTTATCTCCTCTATAATGGAGACCCAGTCGTGTAAGGCTGGTGGGCACTGAGAGAGCCATCTTCTGGTCAGGGCCTTGTGGGCCGCTGTAAGGACATTCCACAGATAAATCTTGTCCGTTCCCCTGATTTTTTTTGGTTTTATTCCTAGTATCAAATGTCTAGGGCCCTAGATAGATTCTATAGAAAAAACCTGCTTTATTGTCTGACTAATTTCCGCCCAGTAATTCTTGAGGGTCGGACATGACCAGAGGACATGGAGATAGTCTAACTTAGCTGTCCCACACTCTCTCCAGCATCCCCCTGTATGATTCCTGTCCCATTTACATTGGACAGCTGGTGAGAGGAAGAACCTTATTCTTACTTTCCACTCAAACTCTTTCCACAGTGGGGATGACGTGGTCCTAGAAATCTGCGCAAGAGCGAAGGTCCACTCATCCTCTCCTAACTGCTCACCCAATTCCCACTCCCATCTGCTTTTAATTTGGGAAGCCCTATTTCCTCCTCTATCCCTCAAGGCTCCATAGATAGCCGACACCTGCCCGTTAACGTTTGTTAAATTCATTATTTCAGTCAGCGTTTTCAGCATGACTTCTGAGGGTTTAGTTTGTCTGTAGAGAGTTTGCAGTTTGTGTATATGGGCTCTTATCTGTAGGTACCTGAAATAATCCACCTGCCTTAGGGAAAGTTTATCCTTAATCTGGGCGAATTCCAGAATAACCGTTCCCTCCATAAACTGGTCTAGGGAGTACAGGCCCAATCTCCCCCATCTTTTGAAGGTGAGATCTTGTCTGGGTGGGGAGAACTGCGGGTCCCAGGTGAACCATCTCAGTGGCCAGGCCTCCCCATCGAGCCCATGCCTGGTCCATAGACGTCTCAGGGAGCCTAAAGTGTTCCTGACTGACCACAAGAGTGTGTCCTCGTCTGCAGCCTGGGTTCCAGGTGTCAGGACTCGTGCTCCCAGGGGCGCCCCGTCTGTTAGTTCCTCCTCTATCACCTTCCATCGGGCTGTATATGATCTGGCTGACCACAGGAGGGCCCATCTTAACTGAGTGGCCAAAAAGTAGCCTTCCAAGTTAGGGAGATTCCTGCCACCATATTTTTTATTTGTCTGTAGTATTGTATTTTTGATTCTGGGTCTCCTGTTATTCCAAATAAATTTTGAGATCATCTTCGGCCAAATTTGGAACTGATTCTTATGTATTTTTATTGGGAGACATTGGAATAAATGCAAGTATTTAGGAAGAATGTTCATCAATGCTGATTGTATCCTTGAATATAAGGGTAGGTTTAAGGCCTCCCATCTTGTAATATCTTGCCTTATTTGTGTCACTTTTGGCTCAAAATTATATGCATATAGCATATTTAAATTTTTTGAGATCTGGGTGCTAAGATATTTTATTTTCCCCCTGTTCCAGTTCATATCCAGAAGCTGTTTAATGTTAGGTGGGGGGTTGTAATAGAATTTCAGAACTTCAGTTTTGCTTTTGTTTAGAGTATATCCCGAGAATTGGCTGAACTTATCAATTATGGACCAAATCTTAGGAATGGTTCTCTTCGGGTTGGTTATATATACAGTAGAAGGACGTCATCTGCGTATAAGGAGATTCTGTGTTCTTCCTCACCCACCCCTACTCCCCTTACCTCCTTTGCTTCCCTTATTGCCTGGGCCAGGGGCTCTGTGTATATATCAAAAGGAAGTGGGGACAGTGAGCAACCCTGTCTGGTACCCCTCCCAAGATCAAACCTCGACGGGATGCCACCATTTACCCTGACAAATGCCTGCGGAGAAGCACATAGAGCTTTGATGGCATCTAAAAATGATGGTGGAAAACCTATCCTTTTTAATGCCATAAACGGGAAGTTCCAATTTACTTTGTCAAACGCTTTTTCTGCATCAAGGCTCATAAGACAGGCGGGGATATGTTGTTTATTAATAATGTCAATTATGTTTATGGTCCTTCTAACACCCTCAGGGGCCTGCCTACCTTCTATAAAGCCTGTGGTCTGGGTGAATTAGAGTCGCGAGGAAGGATTGCAGTCTCCTGGCCACTACAGCTGTGAAGATTTTGTAATCTATGTTAAGTAGTGAAATTGGCCTATATGAGCCACAGTCCTGCAAATCTTTACCCTCTTTTGGGATCACGGTTGTGGTGGTATAGTTTCATGATGGAGGGACTGCCTCCCCTCCCCGCCAAATCTGATTGTAGACCATTTGCAATACAGGTGCTATTTCCCCCCGGAATGTTTTATATAACTCTCCGCCAAACCCATCTGGGCCTGGACTTTTTCCAACCTTAAGATCCCCAATTATACTCGGTATCTCTTGAAGGGTAATTGGAGATTCCATTTTTTGTCTCTGGGCCTCTGTAAGTCTGGGCAGTCTCAAGGCTTCTAAGAATTCCCATGCCGCACCCGTGCATGATTCAGGCTGAGGGCGATATAATTGTTTGTAATAAGTAACTAATGCATCTATTTGTTCCCATTTACGGGATATCTGCCCTGTAGTCAGGTGTCTAAGACCTATAACATGTGCCCGGGTAGATTGCTGTTTCAACCGGTACGCTAGGAAGCTGGTGGCCCTCGGACCACCCTCATAATAAGCCTGTTTTGTATACAGCAGAGCCTTCTAAGTCTCAAACCTCAACATCCGTTGAAGCCGTGCCTTGAGTTCCTTTATTTGGTTTTCTCTATCTCTACAATATTTTAACTTCTGTTGGTCTTCTAACATTTTAAGTTACTGATTTAACTGTTCTTTTTGTTTAACCCTTTCCCTCTTTTTATATGTGGCTAACAAAGCCAGTCTCCCTCTAAGCATTGTTTTAACCGTATCCCATAGAATTTGGGGTGTGATGTCTGGGCCCTCATTCCATTGGGTGGCTTGCTTTATTGCCTCCCTGATCCCTTCCTTCACCTTCTCATCTCTAAGTAGGCTGGTATTCAGCCTCCATTGTGTAGGCCTTTTAGGAAGCTGAAGGTCAATCTCCACATAAATAGGTTTGTGGTCCGATAAGCTCTCTGACCCCACCCACATGGAATCAAACATCAATATATCCCTTCCATATGTAAAGAACATATCTAATCTCGAGAAAATTTTATATCTTGGGGAGTAGTATGTGTAGTCACGAGCTAGTGGGTATTTTTCTCTCTAGATGTCCAGCAATCCCGTATCCCCCATAAGCCTTTTCAGGGGTTTGGAGATCCTCCCATTAGGAGACTGGACGTATGAGGTGGTGTCTAAGGACCTGTCCATAACTACATTCCAGTCACCCCTTGCAATCACCACTCCCCTTGCCCTGTCTGCCAGTAACTTAAACAGTTCTGCAAAGAAGGCCATGGGTGAACCCGGGGGAGCATAAACATTAAATAGCGTTACTTGTAGATCCTGAACCCACCCAACAACCAATACATATCGGGCCCCTGCATCCACTATTACTTCCTCCTCCTCCTCAAAGGGGAGAGATGCCGATAACAATATTGCAACACCTCTCTTTTTTCCACTCATCAGGGATGCATGATAAACAGTCGGAAACTCCCTGGTTTTTAATTTTATAGCTTCTTTAGGGGAGAGGTGTGTCTCCTGTAGGAACTGTATCTCACAGTTCTGCTTTTTGAGAAACTTATGAAGCTGTTTTCTTTTGATAGGATGGTTTATACCATTAACATTATAGGAAATTATTTTAGATTTTACCTTAGCCATGTTTTAAGTTTTGAGGCTTTTTCCATGTCTTATGCCCCGTCTTAGCTTTGTTTGAATTAGCTTTCGTCTTTCCAGCCTTTATCCTTTCTATCTGTTCCAAGATTACTTTCTGTCTTTCTGTATTGTCCCCGATGTACACCTGCACCCTTTTATACCCTGCTTTGTGCCAGTAAGAATGTCTCGTGAAGATCACGAACCTGCTGGTTCTCAACCACTAACCAGCCTGAACATTATAATTAACGCATATAATTTTGTCTCCCTCTAGTGGGGAGACCAAACCTGTAACAGTACATATCAGTAACTTTGTAAGCAAACACATTACAACTTTCAAAGATAGATACACAAACATTTCTGGAAAAGTATAAATCTTCCCCCCCCTCCGCCCTCTGTCCTTTGTGTATTCCTCTTTTATTCTGTAGATGTTGCAGAGGGGATGGAATAAATGCTTCCAAAAAATTGTAACTTCCTAGGTCAGTCCATCTTTCTTTGGGAGGACTGGTTTGTGCCTCATTTGGGACACATTGCCCTTTATGCTGTTGTGGGCTATACCTTATCAGAGCATCATTTCTGGGTACCCATCCTGAGCTCAGAGGTACTGCTGATGTCAAAAAAGCCAGAAGGCAGAAGGTGACCTTCTCGGTCTCCAGTTTTCTAAGTCATCTCCCCCACCCACCCAAGCCCCCATCCTAGATGTATACCGGGATTTCTCCTCTTCCCGGTTCGTTTGGTTGTGCGGCACTGTTTTTTATTGTCTTCCCCGCCTGAATAGCAGCAGGAAAGCACGGGAGAAAACCACCAAAAGACCTGGTCTGCCAGCTGAATGCCTGCAAGGCCGAAATCGTCCAGGGACAAGCATATGTTGTTTCCCTTCTCAATACCCCCCTCCCCCTTTTTTTGTAGTTGAACAATCTTATCTTATGTTGGTGAATTGCAACAAACTTCTGCAGCACACTATTAATGTCTTTAAAACGTCCACATTTTCTCCAGATCTTCACCAGCATTTCCTTCCACACTTACAATAGGCATCCAAGAAGCCCCCCCCCCGCAACCCCCTTCATTTCTCCCCGACCACCACCCCTCCAACCAGGACCCCCCTCCCCACCCATAGATTAAGTCTCTTAAAGCACTCAAATGTCCAGTACTACTTGTTTCATCTGCTATGTCCCTTTCTACCATCCGGTCTAACCAGGCAAGCAAGTTATGTTATTACCGTCCTCTGTGTATGTATTTTTTCTTTCAATCTCCGGAAGCTTTTTCCATTGTGGAGGTCATCGCTTGTTCTTGGATTTCTGTGGCAGAAGCTTCTTGCGGTGCCATCCCCATCAGTTTCGCAGCAGGAACATAAGGTCTCAGCAGTGCCATGATGTCTTCTCAGAGGTTAGTTGTCTGCGGCTGGTGTGAGCGTGTCAGCCCCTTGCATGCCACCGTCCAGGCCGACCGCCGTAGCTCTTATTCCATCCTTTCTTTTTCCAGACCAGGAACTGGTATTCCACTGTCCTCTAAGAGGTTTTTTGCATCCAAAAGATCTTCAAATACCTTAGGGCCCTGTTTGATTTCCACCCTTAAGCGCGCTGGGAACAACATTTGTGCCTTTAAGTTCCTGGCTCTAAGCTGTTTTACAACCGGCCATATGTCGCGCCGCGCCTCCTGCACTCCTGCAGTATAGTCGTTGTCAATCGTTATTCGGTGTGTACCCAGCATAATTTTTTTTTGTCTCCAAGCCCTCCTGAGTATTTCCTCCTTTGAAATATAATTAGACATCCGGATTACAAAGGACCTTGGGCGAGCGCCAGGGCTCGTGGGGCGCTGAATACGGGAACGATGTGCCCGGTCCATTGATAAGTCGAAATCTGCAGGTAACTTTAGCAAATCCCTTAATGTCTTTTGAATAAAGGTGATAGCATCCGTGGCCCCGTCTTCGGCACCCTCAGGTACACCGTAAATTCTAAGGTTCTGTCTTCTTGTCTTACCTTCTATATCATCCAGCTTGCTCCTCAGTTCCCGCTCTCTCGCTATCAAGAACAGCAAAAGGCGATCGTGACAGTCAGACTGCTCCACGACTGATGTGAGTCCCAGTTCCACTTTGTCCGTTCTATGTTCTATTTTGCCAATGTCAGCTCTCAGCTTTGTTAGTGAGACATCTATCTTTTGTACCGTCTTGGCGGTCTGCATTATTGTGGTGATTAACTGTTAGTTTTCTTCCTCTGTGCCTGGCTCTGTTGCTGAGAAATCTTTATCTTCAGTAGGCCCCAAGGTTTTTAGCATTTTTTCTCCTTGTAATAGTAGCTGTAGTTTCTGGACTGGGGTCTGTGCATTTCTGGTCACTCCCGCTTTCGATCTGGTCGTTTTTGCCTGCGACTGCATTTCTGAGTACTGTAGATGCCGATCGATTGTATATCAGGGCTAGGAGGCTCTCTCATCTAAGCTGCCATTCGGGCTGCTGACATCACCGGAAGTCCCTGAACATCAGTCTCGAGTGGCGGCCTACAATCACTACATGTGGTGCAGCTGCACACTGCTAGCTGCCATGCCACAGAGCGAGTTAGATAGTCCGTAAACCTTTATGCTCTGGGCCTAAGAGAAGCACAGCACAAGTGTGGGCATGCTTATTTATTTATTATTATTAATTATTTAATTTTGTTGACCGGGTAAACCCACTGGGACCGCGACAGTCCCTTTTTCAGGGGTGACCCGGGCTTAATCACAGGTAAAAACAATCCATGACAGTACATTGCAATAACACAGTGACATTTTGTAATTTATACAGTGAACAGGTGGGAGAAAAACAGATGTGGCAATGTTTTCCATACAAATATGCCAGCAAAGTGGCTGTTAGGGTTGTGGGAATTGCAGTCTACATAAGACAGATTACATGGCTTCGCCTATCCTGGCTAACACCGTTGGCCCAGTGAAAGGTGCCAAACCCACACTATCAAGGGGCTCACGTCTTCCCCCTCAGATCAGGTGGCAGCTTTTGAGGAAGCCTCCTGCTCTTGTGCCACAGGAATACTTGCCCAGACCTTACTAGTCACAGGTCTCACCTGAGCTGCAGGAGCCCCTTCCATCAGGTGTTCTCCCCACTCAGAGGGTTGAAGATGTACTGTACCTGTACCGTCAGTGTCAGTGGTTCAGCAGGCTCCACACTCACCTCTGAGGTTGGAAGATTGCCGGGTTCCAGACCCACACTAGGAGCTTGGGGTGAATCCTGACACTGTAGTTACAGCACGAGAGGGGTGCTATACTCCTGTGATACCGTCTTTCAGATGAGATGTGAAACCAGAGTGCTATCTGCCTGTTCTCGAGGTTGTTCAGGCGGACGTTAAAGATCCCATGGCACTTCTCGAAATGAGTAGGGGAATTTTCCAGTTGTTCTGGCCAGGTTTACCCCATTCACTAAAAATACCACCAACAGCTTAATCTGGTTCAGTATGTCAGTTTGTATCTGTATCTCTTGAGCCCCACCACGGGATGAGGCTGAAGATAGGCAGAATTGCCTAGTCCTCCTTTCTTGTTCGGTAAAAGCTAAATAAATAAAACCTCCAGGGAGAGCTAGCTTCTCCCTCATGCGTAGAGAAAGTGTGGTATTCTGACCCTTAAGTGGGACTCAACGGAGAAAATTGATTCAGGGAAGATATGAAAGTTACATACTTGCCATAACTGGTGATTTTCAGTACATCTTCTCCACTGAGTACCATGCCCAGTTACCATCCACCTCTCTAGTAGAGGCAGGGCATCTGGACAACTCACCCTGATCATGTAGAGGCATGTTGACTATAGGATGTTTTCTGTAATTCCCCTGCCTTCTCTTTTCCCTCACCCCTTATAGAGGCTCAGGCTTCTGAAGAAAGCAAAAAAAAAAAAATTTAATATTTTTCTGCCCGAGGTACATTCCCAGTACCTTGGGTATAGCCCTGTTAGTTGCCAGTTGCAACCTGACATCCCTGGGTGTCTTGTGCAATCCTGACTCCACTTGATACTAGTCCTATCTGTGGACTTATGCTCTATGAGCAGTAGATAGTTAATTTTGAAGCAGTCGATGCCAAGTCTAGGGTACATCCCTGTGCTAATTTGCAGAAAGGGGATGCCAGTCGGCAGCTGGCTTATTGCTACTATAGTTGTATAGTCACCATCTTGGTTTTCTTCTCAGTTTGACACTTCTTTGCCTTATGGTGGCTACGTGCTGTTCAGTATGTCCAAGAGAGTTGAAAGAAACAAAGGAGATTGGCACACTTTACTACCCTCTTCTACAAGGGGGTTCTTATAGCCTTACAAGTTCTGCAGTGTCACAGTCCACCGATTTATTTGCTTCTGCATCCCCCTGCTCAGGGGATGGCAGTGTGTTATTATTTAAAAAAAAAAAAAAAAAAGGGTAATTTTCTGCCTGGTGGAAAGATGTTTTGTGCAATCCTGAGGGCGGCTTGGTGTTAGAGTGGGTCTGGCACATAATTCTGTGTCCAGCTTAACTACAGTGGGGTCTCGCCATTGGCTACCATTCTTTTACCTGACAGCAAGAGCCTATACACACAGAGGGTTACAGCCTTCTTCCTACTTCCTTTTTATGTTTGCTGTGCACATCAGTGCATATCAGACATTTTGCTATGTACAGGATTTTGAGAGGTGTGCCACAGTGGTCCAGTGCAGAACAGTCAACATTGGGCTTAGCCCTATGACACCAGTCATCAGCAAGCCTGATTATGACGCTGTTCTAGATTGAAACTGTGTGTGGTTCATAAGAATGTGCTGACAGAGATAATTATAAATCAGCTCTTTCCTTTTATTTAAACACAGCACGGCTGGTCTCATGATGTGCTCCCAGCCTTCCTGCTCCTTACCCCCTCAACATTACGGCAGTGGAAACTGAAACTGCTTTTTAAATATTGGCTGCCTATTAAATATGGATCTTACTTCGAGAGGGCTCTTGCAGTAGGTAATTACATATAGGACTGACGCCGGCAGGCGGGAGGACCCCAGGGAAAAATTTCTAGCTAGCAGTCCCTGGCAAGGGACCGCACCCACATCAGGTGACCGGCATCAGGAGATGGTATAAAGGGGCGGTCCCGGACGCCCGCCTTCAGTTCTTTCCGCCCGTTAGTTCGTTGGCGCCTGGCAGAAAAGTCCGTGGTTACGTCAGCCTTTGCTTCGTCTGTTTTTACTGAAAAACTCTATTTTTCAACTAACGTCAGTGCTAGCACCCCACCTCAGGCACAAGAATAAGTGCGATTAGGTGTGGCGTAACTTCTACCGCACAAACGGCCACTCTTTGTGCCTGTTGTGCCTAGGCCCCAATCACCCGGTCGAGAAGTCCCAGCATTGCCTCAGCTTTAACGCGGCTACCCGAAAAAGGCGGCAGCAATCCCTGGAAGCCCATATTCTAAAGAAGAAAATGAGCTCTATGGAGAAGGAGCTTAAAAAACTGAGGCAGGCGTCCACTTTCCCTGAAGGCCATCGGAAGGAGGAGGACAAGGAGAGGCACCAGGACAAAGGCTCCTCCACCACATCTCCCTCGGGAGTCACTGGGCGCAGGTACCATCGCTCCTCGAACCTCTGAGGCGGCGTCGGCCCGCCCATCTGGCTCACGCTCAGGCCTTGCGGGAGCCTCTGGGCAATTGGAGGCCTTCACCCCGGTTTGGCCGCAGGCTCACGGCCTACCACTGTGGGCGACTCCAGTAAGCTGGGCGTCTGCTCCTCTGACGTCCGCCCGGAGAGGGCTGATAAGACGTCCGACCCTCCGGGGCGACACGCTGCCTCCTCACCACCGGACCAGGCCGATCTCTCCTCTCAGCCTGTCTCCGGTGACAGCTCTCGTAAGCCGGACATCGGCTCCTCCGGCGCCGCCGGAAGCTCCCCTCTAAGCCTCCGCGTCGGCTCATCCGGCGTCCGGCAGCGAAGGAACCGGCGCGGACCCCCCAACGTCCGTCGTTCCAGTTCCCCACAGCCTCGCTGCCATCTGGGGAATCAGAGTCCCCCAACCTGAACCTGGGGACTTTTCCTCCGCCCCTGGGCAAAGCTGGGAATCTTTTGCCTCAGTCAGTCCTTCCTCCATCTGGAGCGCCGGACCTGACGTCGGCTCCCCGGACGCCGGACCCTCCGACGTCAGTACCTCCGGCGCCAGGGCCTCCGCCGTCGGCCTTACCGACTCCAGGAGATATTCTGCTCCCATCGGGCCCTCCGGGCTCTCCACTACGGACCTGTCCTGTGAGGTTCCCGGCCGGGCCATCTGCTCCGGCAGCCCCGCTCCTGGGTATCCTCCGTCTTATTCGACACCGGTGTACCCAGGAACGCAGTATCCGGTGCCACAGCACCCAGCGCCGGGCTTCCCGACGCCACGCTCCATACGGGTATAACCCATATCCTTATCCCCCACCTCTTCCTCCTCCACCGCCCTCACGGCGGCCGGTGGACCTGCAGGAGACTCTGGCCTCCTGGTGGGCTGAGGCCAAGGCTCAGCTCACCAAAGAGGTAGAGAGCCGCCTTCCGGCTACAGTGCCGTCCCAGGTTCCCATACGCCCCAGGCGGGACACTCCCTCACCACCTCCAGACTCCAGGGTTCTTCCATCTGGATCCAGAGAGGGGCAGGACACGCTTCCCCGTGGACTCCCCAAGGGGTCCGTTCCTCCCCCAGGTCTGGAAAGGGCGTCTTTCTCTACTTCATCCTCCTCTTCACTGTCTGACTCCTCAGACTCTTCTGACGGCTGCTCCGAGAGAGACGATGAGCCTCGCTCTCCGAAGCCCTGGCCAAGGACTCTACCGAAGTCTCCTCCGGAGGATCCTTCTTTTATGGAGTTGCTTAGGAAAATCCAGGAGGTTCATCAGTGGCACTCCTTGGAACCAGATCCTCAGCGTTTGAAACTCGCTGAACATCTGGATCTGCCCGTGACAGCTCCTACATTGGTGCCACCCTGGATAGAGCCTCACGCCGACCTTGTTACCATGATATGGAAACAGCCATCAGCCTTAGCTCCGCTTCCTAGGAAGTCGAACAGGCTATATCAGGCTCCAGAGGGTGTTGATTTCCTGGATTCTCACCCTCGTGCCGACTCTGTCGTGATTAGCGCTGCTCACGGCCGGTCGGTGAACCCAAAACATCTTAGCTCGTCACCTCCTGATAAGGAATCTCGCCTTCTGGACCAGTATGGGAGAAAGATTTACGCTTCTTCCACACTGGGGATTAGGGCCCTGAACTATGTCGGCCACATGGGGGACTACCAGAAGGCCATCCTTACTCAGGCAGATGCCAAGCTGGACTCCTTGCCTGACTCCCAAGTCAAGCAGGAGTTGGCTGATCTTCTGCTCTGCTCGTTGACCCAGTCAACACATGCACTCGTCGACATCCACAATGCAGTTATGGCGGCTGCTGGACGGAGCTCAGCTTTGTTGTAGGCCTCGGCATCATGCTTGGCTCCGCGTGTCAGGTTTGGTCCCAGAGGTGCAATCTGCTATCCAGGAAGCACCCTTCCGGGGGTCGGTGCTTTTCGGGGGTGATGTCAAGGACATCACTACCGATTTGCAAGAGAAGGGGACAGCTCTGAAGTCAGTTGATTCCATGTACTGTCCCCATCAGCAGCAGCGCCGTCCCTTTCGCAGACGGAATCGGCCAAAGGCGAACCCATGGAAGGCGGGCCACAAAACGCTGGGCCTCATGCTGCTAAGCCCCCGCCTAAAAATAGCGGGTGCTTCAGCTGTGCACTGCCCCACACCACTCTGACTCTTTCCTTCTCCCACTGCCTCTGGACTCCCCAGAGGAACCGGTAGGAGGGAGGTTTTCCCTCCACCTTCCGGGATGGGAGAGGATAACCACGGATTCTTGGGTGCTCCAGCTCATAGCAGAAGTACACTCCATAGAGTTTCTTCAGAAACCACCCCGCCACCCCCCTCTGAAGTTGTCGTATTCACAGGAACATCTTCCTTTGGTCCAGGAGGACATCTCGGCTCTTCTGCTGAAGCAAGCGATAGAGCCCGTCCCCCTTCATCTTCAGGGAACGGGTTACTATTCCCATTTCTTCCTGGTCCCAAAGAAGACGGGAGATCTCAGACCAATTTTAAGTTCTCAGTTCCCTGAATCTTTATTAGAGTACAAAAGGTTCAGGATGCTCTCTTTGCAGAGCCTTCTGCCCCTCCTCCAGCCAGGTCAATGGCTTTGTGCTCTGGATATGCAGGATGCCTATCTGCACATTCCCATTTGCCCATCTCATCGCAAATACCTTCGTTTTGCGTTCCAGGGGGACCACTACCAGTTCAAGGCGCTCCTGTTTGGTCTATCCTCGGCCCCCCGAGTATTTACCAAATGCCTGGCAGTGGTGGCGGCCCACCTGCGTACCAAGGGAGTACAGGTTTTCCCTTACCTGGACGACTGGCTCCTGGCGGCCTTTTCCAGGGAGGAACTCCTGCGATTCCTCTCCCTTACCCAGCAGGTTTTTGCCTGCCTGGGTATTACCATCAACCATTCCAAGTCTCATCTGAACCCATCCCAGAGGCTACAGTTTATTGGGGCTATCCTCGATACGACCATGGGCAAGGCCTTCCTGCTTCTGGACAGGGCGGCCTCCCTTCAGACCCAGATAAGTCTGTTGTCCGACCGTAGGATGGTCTCTGCGAGGTCGGTCTTCACCTTCTCGGGCTCATGGCGGCTGCTATCCTGATGGTCCCTCGCGCTCGTCTCCACATGAGGATCTCTCAGTGGACTCTACGCTCTCAGTGGGATCAGCTAGTGGATGACCTAGATCACTCAGTTCTGATCTCCTCGCCGATGATGCGAGACTTACAGTGGTGGATGTTTCGAGAGAACCTGTTTCGGGAGGTTCCTTTCTTTCATCCTCCCCCCTCCCAGACTCTAACCACAGACACCTCAGGCGAAGGTTGGGGAGCCCATCTAGGCCCTCATCGGACCTAGGGCTCATGGTCCAGGCTAGAACAAGCTCTCCACATCAATGTGCTCGAGCTTCGGGCAGTGCTGTATGCTCTCCAAGCCCTTCACCAATACATCCTTTCCGGCCACCTAGCCATCCAGACGGACAACATGTGCGTGGTGTGGTACATCAACAAGCAGGGAGGGACTCTGTCCTACGCTGTATGCAGGGAGGCAATGAGGGTTTGGGATTGGGCAACACGACCTTCACCTCATGGCAATTCACGTTCCAGGAGTCGACAACACCCTGGCAGACAAGCTAAGTCACTCTTCTGCTCTGACTCATGAGTGGGAACTGGACCAAGGGGTCCTAGACAATATCTTCCAACTTTGGGGAACACCACAGGCTGACCTGTTCGCATCTCCCCTAAATGCAAAACTTCCCACCTTTTGCTCGCTCGTTCCAGAGCGAGGCACTTTCTGGAGCGATGCTCTGTCTCTAGACTGGAAGGACAGATTCGTCTATGCCTTTCCCCCAATTCCTCTTATCCCACAAGTCTTGCAGAAACTAGCTTCAGAAGGAGCGAGAATGATTCGGATTGCTCCTTTCTGGCCCAGGCAAATCTGGTTCTCTCTTCTACAACAATATTCAGAGGATCTTCCTCTTCCTCTATCTCGAGGTTTGTTGACCCAGGATCAGGGGACCCTGGTACATCCAGGCTTCAAATCCCTTCAACTGCATGCAGACCTAGCCCAATCCCGTTTTGGAGTGTCTCCCAAAGTGGCAGAGATTTTAGTGGAGGCCAGAAGACCCTCCACCAGATCCACTTATGCCATGAAGTGGAAAAGATTCACTATTTGGGCCGCTTCCAAGAACGTGGAACCTCTCTCCTGTTCAGCGGGGCTTCTGCTGGAGTATCAACGTCATCTGTTCGACCTGGGTCTCAGCCATTCCTCTTTGAAGGTACACATGGCGGCCATTTCGACCTATCATGTTCCCTTCGCAAACAAGGCTTTTGCTCAACTGGAGGTCTCCAAGACCTTTCTCAGAGGGGTTCTTCATCTGAGGCCCCCCATTCGTACTCCTGCCCCCCCCTGGGACTTGAATTTTGTTCTAGAAACTTACCCTTCCTCCTTCGAACCTGCAGATTTGAAAGTTTCTTTCAGTGGAAGGCGCTCTTGGTGGCCATTACTTGACTCAAGAATCTCGAGTTCCAGGCCCTGATGTGTAAAATCCCCTACTTGATTTTTCACAAGGAACGAGTTGCTCTTAGCACGAATCCTAAGTTTCTACCTAAAGTAGTAGCAGAGTCTACCTTAAATCAGTCCATAGAGCTACCTGCCTTTTTTTCACAGTACTCTAATCAAGGGGAATATTTACTCCATACTAGTTTATTGTTCTAGGAATTACTACCTTTGAGCCAGAGGCTCTTTTACAAAGGTTCCACGTCAATTAGGTACAGTACAAAAAAGGTTACATAGATAACACAACAATTTGTGCTGCATCAAGAGCGAGAAAACATATACAAATACATATCAAATCATTTGTGCAAAAGGACATGAGATATCAATAATCACATTATTATTACAAGAAAGAGGTCATGCCAGATTAGGAGAATCAAATAGGAAAAGTCCAGAACAGAGAGGGTAAGTGAAAGGTGTGGGAGCAGACAATAGCAGGAGAAAAGGTTTCCAAACATGTCTTTGTCAAATAACGGAACAGGGTGGGTAGTGAGAAAATAGGAGGTTTAATCAGGGCAGTCACAGGAGCTGGAGGTGGCAAGGTGAGATAACAGCCTTGATTTGAAAATACCTAGAGAGGTGGAGGCAGTAATATGAGTGCTGAGGGCATTTAGCCAGCTGGGGACACGATAGGCAAATGATCTTTGTCCCTGAGAAGTCTGGCATCGGGGGACTTGGAGAGGCTGGTGTTCTGATCTATCTATCATACTATGGATGTTCACCGGATTCTGAGATACTACACCAACAGGACGAAGGATCTCAGAAGGACTGATCAGTTGTTCGTCTCTTTTGCTCACAATAGGGAAGGCAATGCTGCTTCCAAGCAATGCCTGTGTAAGTGGTTGGCTCATTGCATCACTTTCTGTTATGACAATACCACAAGACCCTTCGGGTCAAGTCAGGAGCCTCCACAGGGGAGTAGCTGCCTCCTGACATTTCAAAAGTGTCTACGGCAGACATTGCGCTGCCGCCACCTGGACTTCCGGCCCATACATTTCCGAAACACTACAGTTTGGATATTGCCTTCTCGTCGAGAGCAGGCTTCGAGAAGTTTTGCAAAGCCTCCTCATCTTGAGGCTTGCATGGCTAGAACTACTTCTTGGAGTAGTTTTCTCCTCCCGGTGCTTTTCTTTGTTCCAGACTGCTTGGGATTCAGTCCTCATGTAATTACCTACTGCAAGAGCCCCTCAAGTAAGATAGTACAGTTACGTAGGAACTTACCATAACAGTAGGTCTTAGAGGCTCTTGCAGTAGGTAATACCTTCCCGCCCTCCATCCCCCTAGGCTTTTTCAGCTCCTTTTCCATTTAGGAAATATCCGCTCCTCTCTCATTGGCCTCTTTGGGCCTGTGGCGGAAAAGAACTGGAAGGCGGGTGTCCGGGACCGCCCCTTTATACCGACGCTACCTGACGCCGTCACCTGACGTGGAGTGGTCCCTCGCCAGGGACTGCTGGCTAGAAATTTTTCCGTGGGGTCCTGCCACCTGCCGGCATCAATCCTATATGTAATTACCTACTGCAAGAGCCTCTCTCGAAGATCTACTGTTACGGTAAGTTCTTGCGTAACTGTACTTTATAGGACCACTTACCATTAATGGTACAATTTATAACAAACCGACCGATATGGCTAGGGAATTTAATACATGCCTTAGTTCAGGTTTCAATACAGAAGAATTAGCTGCCTCATTTGAACTATCCAATGATGATGCACTTCACTTTGAAGAAGTTACCTCTATAGAGATGATATACAGCAAAATCAGAGCACTTACTGTGAAAAAATTCATCAGCTAGGGACAGCCTGCACCCAAGATTTCTTAAAGAATTAGCAAAAGATCTTGCCCCAATTATAACAGACATAGGCCAGAGATAATGAAAAGAAGATTATGTCCCCAGAGACTGGCGACTGGCTGCAGTGGTACCAATTTTCAAAAAAGGAAGTAAGGCTGATCCAGCTAATTAGTTTAACATCTACAGTTGGGAAGATTATTGAAGGTGTAATAATTGATGAAATCTGCAGTTTTCTGGTAGAAAAGGGTCTCTGATGGATCACAACATGGATTTACTCAAAAAAAAAAAAAAAAAGTCTTTTTCCACCAACTTAGTAAGTTTCTATAACTACGTAGGAGGTGACATCGACCAAGGTAAAGCTATGGACGTGGTTATGCTTGATTTCAGAAAGGCATTTGATACCGTGCCTCATAGCATTTTAATCTCTAAAGTGATTCACTAAGGAATTCATCATACAGTGGTCAGATGGATTATGAACTGGGCTGATGGACAGAACATAGTAAGAATCAGTGTGTTTTTTTTTTTTGTCCACTGAGTGGTCATTAGTGGTGTCCCCCAGGGGTCGGTGTTGGACCTGCTTCTGTTTAACATCGTCATAAATGATCTTAATATTATGAGTGATAACAAGTTAGGTAAATTTGCAGATGATGTGAAACGGGGGGTGGGGGGAATTGAAGATACTTTCGATGATAAGGTTAGATATGGGCAAGACATTATGACCATCACTGAGTGGGCAAGTAGAAATAGAATGCAGTTTAGTGGACAGATGCATAATCTTGCATTTTGGGAAGGAACAACATTCAGCAGGCTTATTATTTTAAAGGGAAGAAATTGAAGAAATCCACATGTGAAAGGGACCTAGGAGTCTACATTAGTACTGACCTCAAAAATTATGCTCATTGTAAATATGTTGTCAACAAAACAATGCATAAATTGTGTTTGTAGATCCTTTTTCTCTGGACCTGAGAATGTACTTCTCCCTCAGTTCAAAACTTATATACGACCACACCTGGATGATTGCTTCCAGAGCTGGAGCCCATATTTAAAGAAGGACAAGAGTATGGTTGAAAAACCTCAGCGGTCATTCATTAAACTGATATCAAAATGCAGGGATAAACCATATTAATCAAGATTAGCTGATCTGGGTTTGTGGCATTTCGAGGCAAGGCGCATAAGTGGGGATACGTTACTGATGTATAAAATCCTAGAGGATGATTTGTTAATGAAGGACTTATGCCTAGCTCCTAAGGATCTTAAATATGATATAAGGGGACATAAGCAACAGCTGTTAGAGGTACCAACTAAAACCGAATTGTGGAGGCAGGGCTATGTCGCTGGATCAGTTAAATTGTGGAATCAGTTACCAGAGGAAGTGATAAAATTAACCTATCCTGAATAGCTTTATTTTCTTTTTAAACTTTGTGTTTATTATTTTTTATGTTATCATACAAATACTACCATATCTGGAACAAACCAGTTAAATACTGAAATACCATTAAGAGAAGATGATACTTTCTCCTTAATTAAAGGATAAGTGTATCCCAGATATTGTGATACCTCATATGGAGGGATCATTAAATTGAATACTTTTAAGCCAAACATTTATAAGCTGTAGCAGAGAGCCCATGAGCAGTATGCCTGTCTTGATTAGCTAAAGTCCATGGAGGACATATTCGGAGATGGCTGGGTACAAGGGTGCAAAGGTGCGCCATGCAGAATAGATACTCTGGCCGGCTCTGAGGGTATATTCAAACAGTATGCACGATCGGTACTGATCGTGCACACTGTTTGAATATCTGCCTTGGATGTACAGCCCACAGTGGGTGGCCAGTGAGTCCTGCGCAGCGCAACCAGGGCCTGTGCTGCATACTGCCAGTGGGGTATATGTGGCGCATACCTGGATGCACCATGATCCCAAGCATGATATTCAGCCAGGAAATGCTAATGAGCTTATTGGGCATGTATGGTGCAAAGGGGCACCATGCACACTCATTACAATCCCATTAGCATGGCTGCGCCCGGCTGAATATGCCTTGTGCCCAGCAATCGCTGTGTGCAACACAGAACACCCTACGTCACCCTGGTAGTCTAGTGGACCCCCCCTCCCATCCCCAGTTGTAAATGAATACTGCATCCCCATAGTACCCTGGTAGGCTAGTGGCCCCCTCCCATCCCTGATTGTACATCAAAATTGCATCCCCATATATTCCTGGTAGTCGTGGCCTCCACTCCCATCCCCGATCACAAATAAATATTGTATCCTATAGTACCCTGGCTAGTGGCCCCCCTCCTAGCCCCAATCATAACAGAATAAGTAATCCCAATAAATCCCTGGTAATCCAGTGGACTCCTCTCCCACTGAGGCACCTGCACCAAACTCCCCCGTCCCAGCATGGCCAATGCAGCTGGCGGGCAGCAAGACCCACCCACCCACACACATCAATGGCTGCCAGCCGACTGAGCTAAACACGGAGTGACAGCTCAGCTTGCATTTATAGTTATTGAGTCAACACTGCCGATCAATGGGCTTATGTGTACTTGCTTTCATTCAGACACAACCTTGTGAATGAAGGCCACAGTACACACTGCAGCCCATTGTCAACGGTGTTGACCAGTGGTATTGTAGTGCATACTGTAGGCTGTCACTCCATGACAGCTCAGTCAGCGAACAGCTGTGGATGTGCGTGGGTGGGTTTTGCTGCCCGCTGGCTGCATTGGCCATGCTGGGACGGGGGAGCAGGGTGGGGTGTAGGTGCCTCAGTGGATGATGATGGTGGGGGGTCCACTGGACTACCAGGGATTTATTGGGATTACTTATTCTGTTACGATTGGGGCTGGAAGGGGGACCACTAGCCTACCAGTGTACTATGTGGATGCAGCATTTATTTAGTCGAGGATGGGGGCACTGCCTACCAGGAAATATGGAAGAATATTAGTTTCATTTATAGGGATGGAGAGGGGTTGCCACCTGACTGTGGGCCGGGCAGGCTGCTGTGCACCTGCCTGCACTGCCATAGCCTGCCTGTAGGTGGATGACCAATTTAGGCCTGCTTTCCGCGGTGGATCTTTGTGCCACATATCTCTGGACAGTGGTGGGCACATTCCCTCTGAATATGCTGCTGCACAGCATATTCATGGGAACGCCCCTTCTACTCATGTGGTATACATTCCTGCTGCGCCCTGGCCCATTCCCTTGCGGCAGACGCATCCCACACTTCTAAATATCGTGCTGCCTCGCATTGTTGGGGTTGCACGGTGCATCACCCTGTGCCATCAGGTTGCGCTTTGTATCTCCGGGCCCATATCTTGAAGAATTCAACATGTCACACCCCAAATGGGGTTCACGGCATTCACGGTTATTTTTTTCTATATTATACCGAAGCAAAAAAGTAGACATTTTCCTTACAATAATCATTTAAGGCAACAGATTTTTATAACATAAAATTATGAACAAAGCATCATATAAGACATTGTAAACTGAGAGCAAAACTTGATATATGAATCAGCCCCATAGAATTGACTAAACTTGAAATGAATTGGCCCCCCCTGCAACTTTAACCCCACTTCATAGCAAGTCCAGAAAATTAACAGTGAAATAAATCGAAGCATCTTAACATCAAGTAATTAAAATGCATTACTTGTGTCCTTGCCTCCATGGAGGATAACATAGGCAGGTACCTCCCTTTCAAAATTGTAAAGATTACTCGGTAGATGAGTTAATCATTTGCAGGATGACCACAATAAAGGAAAAAAAAGAGTAAAACAGTACGTAAGTTTATCCAGTACTGAGCTCCCGAGATGGATTCCGGTGACTTGGAACAAAACGGGATACCCACTTACCTGCTTCAGCTGAGAAGCGAAGAGGTTCATTCTACGCATGTCAGAATGATTAGCCATGCCTAGTCGGTCGCTCGTGGAGGAGAAAAGGTCCGCTCATGTTGGTTAAGCAAGAAGTTCCCCTTTTTTGATAGCGCGGTGCGAGTAAATATGTGGTAAAAAGGAGATCATTCGGCGATACTGAAGGATTACAGCCACATCGCGTAGCTGCGCAGCTTTCAGGGATTACATAGTAATGTGTATCTTGAAGCTGTGTGAGCGAGTGAAAACAGCAGGAGAGCAAGTGAAACTGCATGAGCTAAATGCAGCGAAATTATTTTATCTCTGATAAAATGTTGCTGACTACAGAATAACCACTGAGGACCTAGGGGTGTAAGAGCGCCCCCACTGAAGAAAGAAGCAATCAATATTTAGAATTTTTTTTTTTTTTTACAATAACCAAGACAATATTTGTTATTTCTTCTGTTAGCGCCTACAACCCACACCCCCGGTCCTAAGGACTTAAATTATTGTTGCTATGTACACCTAATATCATCTTTATTTTCGCTAGTTGTTTAATGAACTGTTTATATCTTCTGTGGGGGTGCTCCGCCCTCCACACCCCCCAGGTCCAATGTGGTACTTTGCACACACTGTACTGTACATTGCTATAACGTTACTATAACTATTCTATGAACTATATTATATCACTATTATATGACTATTCATTGAACTGTTCGGTGACTCGGGCATAGACGGGAAGAGGCGTGACAGAGTGGCGTTGCTTTAGACGCAGGCTTCTTACCATAATATTTTCTTGTTTACTTGCACAACTGGCCGTAATCCTTCAGTATTGCCGATCACTCTGTATTTGCATTGATGTCCTGTTTTATTTTTGCCTTGCCCCCCCCCCCTTTTTTTTTTTTCTCGGAGCTTCGTAGTGTCACTTTCTGTCCTTTTTTTTTTTTTTTCCTTCTCTCTCCTCAGGAAAAATACTGTATCAATGTATGTTGGCGTTAATGTTTCCGGTTGGGAGCAAGCAAGAATTTTGCTCTGAGCTGTTTTGAGTGTTCTTTTTCTCCCAGGTAGATGTAATGTTAAATAAATTATTGTCGTTTATGTCCGGTTGAAAGCAAATGCTTGGCTTCTGGCTAGTTTTAATGAAGTTTTTGAAGTTTTCTCCTCGGGGAAACACTGTGTGTGTTGGTTGAGTAAACTGTTAGCGTTTCTATTCTGGTTGGGAGTGGGTAATTTGGAGCAGCATTCCCTTGGTCACTGCCTGTTTTTACGGCCCCAGGTCCGTTATGGTTGGTTTAATCTTTAGGGAGAGGGGACTGTGTGATATGTTGGGACTATTTCAGAAGGTCTGCAATATTGCCCGAAGTTCAGGAGGAAATATTGAAGAAGTGAAAATAAAAGCGAACAGACCAGAACATAAAGAAGAGAAAAGGATTGAAAAGGAGAAAACTGAACTAACGGAAGGGAATTTGACACAGCCAGGTACAGGTAACCCCTTCATCTGGGAAAACCAGATGAAGGGTTTTTTTGTGTTCTGTTTAAAGGGTAAAAAACATGACTTGTCAAACAAGGAGACTAAATTGGTGAAAACGGAAGGCCCTGAAATGTTACAAGGGAACAGGAATAGTAAAAGAAAAACTCAAGCTTATCAGGAGTATCCCCAGAAGAGAATAGATGCCAGAAGGGAGAAAGAGTACTGAGTGTAAAGAAAAGGGGAAAGAGGGGTAAAAACAAGGGAAATAATATTGAAGAAACAGTGCTCTGTCCCCCTTATGACCCCGATAAAGGGATACATTGCTTCACCCACTTGTACCTATGATATAGTCTCCTTAAAAAAAACAAAAACCTGGGTAAAATGAGGAAATCAAAACAAGGGGAAGGGACGGTTTTAGGAGAAGGGGGAGATGATGGCTGTACTAATATGGGGCATTTGGAAAAGCACCCACAAGGGGGTGATTCACTTGGGGGGAGGTTGCCAGGATTAATAATGATAGAAACAGGAAAATCTGTTTTTGGGGGGGGCAGAGGAGAGTATGCAGGAGGAACTTTTGAAGGAAATGCGGCAGGGGTTTTGAACTAGGAACTTAGCGGTATCATCACTTATGAGTAAACTTGCAGAGGCTGTGGAAAAATTGGATTATTTGGTTATTAGGGCTATGGAATGTGAAAATAGTCAGCAATATAGAGGCTACCCTGCCAAAAATGAACTCTATAATTGAAAGTAGTAAAAAAAAGAGTTGGAAGAATTGAAAATAAATATTGAGGACCTGGAGTCCAGGTCCAGAAGGGTAAACTTAAAGGTTGGTAATTTACCTGAAGGAACTGAAGTAAATGATTCAGTATCTTTTTGTAAGGAAATGCTTACAAAGGTTTTGGGACTTCTTTATCCAGAGAAAAAAAATTGAAGTCAACAGAGCTCATAGAGCTTTTGGGGAAAAAAGATATACTGGGGAGACCATGTTTATGTATATAAAAAAACATTGCGTTATCAGGATAAAGAAAGAATCCTTACAAAAGCTAGAATGGAAAAAGGTTTATATTATAATGTTTTGAAGATACAAGTTTATCAAGATACTTTACCAGGGATTCTGGTTAGAAGAAAAATTTTGATGAAGTTCGTGATAAGCTCAGAAAAGAAGTAATTCCGTTTGTGATGATGTATCCAACTAAATTGAGAGTTTACATGGATGGTAGAACTTTTTATTTTAACTCACCACATGATGTGGAAATGGCTTTGATGAAACACCAAACATCTTCAAGACAAGCTACAGATCCTGACTTGGGAGGGTATTGAAATCTGAGGGGGGATGTTGGGAGGAAGAGGGTTTTCAAACATGAAGTCTTGCTGTATTCTGACAATTGCAGTAATTCCCAACCTTTGAACTGCCCCGGAGAACTAAGGGTTAACTTTCCATGCAGGGCATGGAACGCTGAGCTCGAGCTTGGTTGAAGTCTCTGTCTGGAGTGTTATGAACCTAAACTGTCAGATTCTTTACTCCGCCTCACTGAACGGTCGCTCCGGAGATTACACCTTCAGCTCGGTTCGAAGTTGGTTAAAGTTTTCAGTTTTTCGTTGGTTTAAACTGAAAAAAAGTATCCGCATAGTCTGTTCAGTCTCTGTCTGTGGTGCCGTGAGTACTAGATAGGAATTGTTCTATATTTTTTCTGTGTGGAACTTGTAAAAGTGCGGTCGGTTCAGCTGAACCGACCATTTGATTGTGAATTTGGCTTTATTTAGAGTGTCGTTACTGGTTCTTATCGGTTCTAATAAAAAAAAAAGTGTGTTAACCATTTTTTTCCAATACCCGTGACATGGTTAGGAACCGATAAGGGAGTCTTGCCTGGCGGATTGCCGAAAAAAGGGTAAGTTTGGTTAGGTTGGCCATGTCTGAGAAACCCAAGAAAAAAACCGGGCCCACTGGGTTTCAACACTGCAGTGAGTGTGGGGAAGTCTTTGCCAAGGCTGATCCCCACACCACCTATGTGTATTGTCTGGGGTTTGACCACCTTGATTCAGACTGCCAAATATGTAAAAATGTTCACAAATCTGCCCTCGAGAATAGATTGGGTAGACTGAGGGAAAAGGAGGCCGAGAAGTCCGCTGACCCAGATGGCCAGCCCAGTTCGGTTTCGACCGAACCAGAAGAAGTGCCCTCTGACCAGGGCGATACTTCGGGCAAAAGGAGAGCTGATTCTGAGGGATCGGTTCTGACAGAAAGAAAGCGCAAAGATAAATCGACCAGTTCGGATCCAGAGGTTCATGTTCCGACCACCGAAGAGATAGCTAGGGCGATTCAAATTGTGGAATCGCTCAGTCCGGTTCCGACCGATCCGGCTCCTTCTGGCAGGGGTTCGGTTCGGTTGGTTCCCTCGGTTCAAGAGTATACCCTTGAAGAATTTTATGAACCGGACTTTGAAGAGGAAGGGGAATTTGAGGATTATGATGTAAGTGAAGGTCTGGATGTGCCTGTGGAACCGGACATCTCCCCAGACAGACCATCAGGTGTTTCCCCTCCTAGGCTTTGAGTCCCCTTCCCATTTTATGTTTTACAGGAAAGTGGCTGAAACCCTCCAGCTTCCTATGGAGGAGGCTGTGGAAGATTAAGAAGAGCCTGATTTATATAGAGATGATGGATATCCCAGAGTCCAGGAGACTGTCTATTCCCCTCCATAAATCTTTTGGGAAACAGACACAAAAAATCTTAGTCTCCTAACACTATACCTCCTGCGGATAAAAGAATGGACAAGAAGTATACACACTCAGGCTCAGACATGGAGTTCTTACATCAACAATGCAGCCATGTTGGTTGGGGTAGTGCAGGCTGCTGCCTGTGACAAGGCAAATATTCCCTTGGCTTCACACCTCTCCTGACAAGGACTCCAGGAAGATTGATGCCATGGCAAAGAAGCAGTACATGGCATCTTCTTTGGGACTCAAGCAGGTGAATTGCATGGCCTATACAGCCAGGTACCAGAAGTCCAGGTGGGACACTGTACTGGCACTGGCTAAACAGGCCTCCCCCCAGCTATCCAAGGAGCTGGAGGCAGTGACTGCAAATGGGATTGAGGCATCTAAAGTGCAATTTCATGCTGCTGTGGACTCTAATGATGTCTCATCAAGAGTAATTGCTACATCTTTTGCTCTTCGGAGGATGGCTTGGCTCAGATGTACTAGCCTCTCTCAGGACACCCAGTTTAAGGCTATGGATTTTCCTGTAGTGGGTAATTCTCTGTTTGGGGAGCAGACAGAGAGTTACATGAAGAAAATGGACAAGTACAGGACCACTTACAGGAGGGCTCAGGCCAAGGAAAGGCAAGCAACTCCTCAGAGGCAGCAGTCTAGGGGCAGGGGCATGCCTTTTTAAAGGCCTTTTTACCAAGCACAGGCCTCTTCTTCATTTTCGCAGAGGGGGTTCTTCAGAGGGAGAGGCAGAAGGGGGATGAGCAGGCCTGCATCCACCCCGCAGCCTAAAGCCCCTGCCAAGCAGACACCCTGATAGGTCTGCCTGGGTCGACTCTCCGATTCCAGTAGGGGGCAGGCTGGCTTACTTTGTCCAGGACTGGATGTCTATTACATCAGACAAGTGGGTCCTGGAAGTAGTAAGCCAGGGTCTGGTTCTCAGCTTCAAAAAATTTCCAAAGATGAGAGCCAGATCTTTTCCACCTGCAAATCTTTCGGAAACCCTTGCCCTAGAAGCGGAGGTTTCTTCTCTCCTAGCTTTAAGAGCTATAGAGAGAGAGTACCTACCCTACACTGGGGCAAAGGACTGTACTCCAGGTACTTCCTGACCCCAAAAAGACAGGGGAGTGGCGACCCATCCTAGACCTCTGATATCTGAGCAAACATCTTTTAAAACCAAAGTTGAAGATGATAACCCTGGGAATAATCCTTCCCTCTCTAAGGCCAGGGGACTGGCTAGCCTCCCTGGACCTCAAAGATGCCTATTTTCACATACCCATTAGGTGCTTCCACAGAAAGTACCTCAGGTTCGAGTTGCCCTCGGGCCACTATCAGTTCAGAGCAGTGCCCTTTGGCCTAACCTCAGCTCTGAGGGTTTGCACAAAGTGCCTGGCAGTAGTAGTTGCCTCTCTAAGAAGGCAATAGATTTCCATATTTCCTTATCTGGAAGATTGGCTATTAGTGGGTCAGTCTCCAGACCAAGTCAAGTCTCACCTGCAAGTGACCCACCAAGTGCTCACTTCCCTAGGATTTCTTCTCAACCTTCTCAAGACAGTTCTCGAACAAGTCCAGCTCCTTACCTTTATAGGGGCAAAACTGGGCACACTCCGAGCAAGAGCCTTTCTTCCTCTAGAAAGGACAAAGGCTCTTAAGGAACTAGCTTCTTCCTTCGGCCTTCTGGTATCTCGACCAGCAAGGCATTTCCTCCAGCTCTTGGGCCACATGGCAGCTTCAACAGCAGTGGTCCAAGGGGCAAGATTCCAGAGGAGGGATATTCAGTTCCACCTGAGAGCTTACTGGTCTCAGATAAAGGACTCCCTTACCAAACTGATTCCAGTAACTCCGACCTTGATCCAGGCCCTCCAGTGGTGGCAGGATCAGGACAATTTAAGACAAGGTGTTCCTTTTGTTGCTCAGCCTTGTTCAGTGGTCCTTACCACGGATGCTTCTCTTCTGGGCTGGGGAGCCCACCTGTGGTCCCTTACTGCCCAGGGCCTGTGGTCACCCCAAGAATCCCTTCTCCACATCAATCTTCTAGAGCTCAGGGCAGTGTTTCTAGCTCTAAAAGTGTTCTCGCAGTCAGTTCAGAACAAGGTGGTTCAAGTCAGAACAGACAGCACTACCACCATGTGGTACATCAACAAGCAGGGAGGCACTCGGTCCACGGCCATGTGCACAGAAGCCATGAAGTTGTGGTTCCTGGCTTATTGCCTGCAAGCCTCTCTTGTAGCAGTTCACCTTCCAGACAAGGACAATGTGCTAGCAGATGCACTGAGCAGGATTTCTCAGGGCCATCACAAATGGTCCCTGGACCCTCCGGTGTTGAAAGTGTTATTTTCAAGGTGGGGCACTTCAGAGATAGATCTCTTTGCAACTCCAGACAATCACCAACTTCCTCTCTTTTGTTGCAGACCTCCAGTCTTGGGCTCAGTCCTCCTGGATGCCCTGATTCTGAATTGGGAAGGGAAGTTTCTGTATGCCTTTCCCCCCCTTCCCACTCCTGTTCAACGTTTTAGTCAAAATATGGTCTCAACCTTGCAAGGTGATTTTGGTTGCTCCAGATTGGGCCAGACAGCCCTGGTACCTCCTGTTGCTGTCCCTAGCAGTCCATCTCCCCCTGTCTCTTCCCAGGAATTACAATCTGTTAACATCCCCTCAGGGGAGGATTTGGTACCCCAATCTTTAGTCCCTCAATCTCAAGGCTTGGCTCTTGAAGAGTTAGAGTTTGCAGATCTGCATCTTTCACAAGGGGTTCTGGACATCCCCAAGGCTTCTCAAAAGCCCTCTACCAGAAAGACTTACAACTCCAAATGGAAAAGATTCAGCATTTGGTGTTCTAAGAAGAATATTTCTCCAGACACTGCTGAATTGCCTACGGGACTGGATTACATGGTCCATCTTAATGGCCTAGGCCTCAGACCAGCTACTCTCAAGGTACATTTGTCAGCTGTTTCTGCATTTTTGTCTGTGGGGAAGCCTTCCTCACTATCTTCCCATCCTGTGTTCTGTAAATTTTTTTAAAGGATTGTTTCACACCAATCCCCCCTTTAGAGACCCTGCCCCTGCCTGGGATTTGAATGTTTGCATTGCTCAGCTTATGCAACCTCCCTTTGAGCTTCAGCAGAGCTTAAGTACTTGACTTGGAAAACTGTGTTCTTGGTAGCCATTACCTCTGCCAGGCGTATCAGTGAATTGCAAGCCCTGTCAGTGGAACCTGATTTTATCTCCTTTCATAGGGATAAAGTGGTCCTAAGAACCAATAGAAGGTTCTTGCCCAAAGTGGTTTCAGACTTCCATTTAAACCAGTCTGTGTCTCTCCCCGTTTTCTTCACTGAGCATTCTTCCTCAGGAGAGAGGAGGCTACACAGTTTAGATGTCCAAAGGGCCCTTAGTTACTACATAGAGTGTACCAAGGGTCACAGGTTTGACTCCCTCCAGTTGTTTCTCACTTATGGAGAAGTGGAAAAGGGCAAACCTGCCACCAAAAGATCTATTGCCAGGTGGATTGTGTCTTGTATACAATTCTGCTATAAAAGCTGGGAAAACTCCACCCTCATGCCTGAGGGCTCACTCGAAACAAGAGGTACAGCTGCTTCCCTGGCTGCGGCCAGGGATATTCCTCTCCTAGAAATTTGTCAAGCAGCCACCTTGAAAACAGTCCATACTTTTACCAAGCATTACTCTCTGGATATCCAGACTAGGAGTGATGCTCTGTTTGGCACAGCAGTACTTCAGAGCCTATTCCCAAAGTAGGTTCTGTCCCTCCTCCTTGGAGGCACTGCTTGGTAGTCTACAATTGTCTGAATACAGCAAGACTTCATGTTGTTTGAAGAAAAAAATACTCACCTTAGTAATTATATTTCTTCTAATGGAGTCTTGCTGTAATCTGACCTACCTCCCTGCCTCCCCTCTCGGAACCTGTTTTTGGGAAGTGGGTGGGCAGGTGCAGTGTTGCACCCCAGGGGTGCATTTGCTGGCACCCTCCTCCCTTTTGTTTGGGTGCTTATTTATTATTATTATTATTTATTTATTTATTTATTTTTTTTAAGTACATTGAATTTAGTTTTTGGGTTTCCTGACTTGAGTCTTCCTTGGGAATCCAAAACTTTTCAGCCAGTTGGCTAGTAGAATTTTTACAATTTCCACTTAGAATTTTTAGTTTAGTTGTGCTCGTAAGAATATGTCAATTTAGGTTCAAAACACTCCAGACAGAGACTTCAACCGAGCTCGAGCTCAACGTTCCATGCCCTGCATGGAAAGTTGATCCTTAGTTCTCCAGGGCAGTTCAAAGGTTGGGAATTACTGCAACTGTCAGAATATAGCAAGATTCCATTAGAAGAAATATAATTACTAAGGTGAGTAATTTTTCCTTTTCTTCTTCCCAGCCTCCCCCCCGTCCTCACTTTCTGGTGTTTTGAGGAGGGGGAGACAGAATTGTCTGAGGGTACTTATGGTGGTGGAGAGGAGGCGTGGAAGGAGTAGGTGGTTTTGAGTGGGTCTATGGTAGGTGAAATATTAGTGGACTAATTCTCACTCCCAAGTTCACAATCACCTTTGCTCCCGATAGAGGTTAGGCAATCTCTAAATGGTGGGGAAGGGGGGGCCCAAGGTCTGACATGATGCTTGAGAAAAGGATATTTAGGTAGGGAAGTGAGACAAAAAAAAGGAGGGGAAAAAAAAAAGGATAAAGCAACAAGAAGAAAAGACTTAAGACTTAAGAAAAGAGTGGGTGCCAGGGTTGTGAAACCTGGAAGATTATTAGAAACATTTGGGACATCAGTGGCTTTGACAGAATGTATTGGAATCATGCAAAAAATGTTTTTCTTTTACATTTATGGAAAGGATGAGATTTTTGACTTGGAATTTGAATGGGTGTAAGGATAGAATGAAACTGAGAAAAATCGCTAAAATAGTGAAAGAAAAACAATTGTCTTCTTACAAGAGATGCATTTTAATCAAAGGGATGTGAGGTATTTTGGGAATCTGGGGGCAAAGGGTTTTGTGTCTAACTTTACAGACACTGCTAGGGGTACAGCAGTCTTTCTGGGGGTCATCTCGGAGATGCAGTTGGGAATTATAAAGTGGATTGGGGGGGATATGTGATTGTAGAAATTGAGCTGCAAGGAGGGAAGCTGACCTTAGCTTCCATTTATGATCCTAATCAAGATGACCCGGGATTTTTTTGCAGATTTTTATCTGGAATTATCTCAGTTTGCATCACCTAGAATAGTTGGAGATTTTAATCTCACCTTTTCAAGTTTGGATAGAAACCCTCCAGCTATGGAGAGGAAAAAACAGGCTTTAGAAATAGTAAAACAAGCACATAAAGATTTAATTTTGATGGACCCATTTAAGAAGTGTTATCCAGGTTTGAGTAAGTACTCATTTTCAAAAACATATCTTTTTCAAGACTAGATTATTTCTTAGCATACAGTTACAAAAAGAAATAAAAGATATAGTGTATGAGTCGATTAGGGTCTCAGACCACGCCCCAGGAATAATGGAACTAGAAAAAGCAAGTAGGGGCAGTCGGCCTTGTAGGGCCCAGTCTTGGAGGATGGATAGTTTAGTCTGGATGCTTCCAAACTTTAGGGAAAAATTACAAAATGAGATTCAGTGGTATTGGAAACAGAATTTAGGACAAGGAATAAGTATTAATGTGTTATGGGATGCATTAAAGGCATATTTGAGAGGTTAATTGACCTCTCAGATAATTATGGGGAAAAGGCTACAGGAAAAGGAAATAATACAATTAGAGAATTGGCAATAGTTGAAAATGAGTATTTACAACAAAAACAGAACAAATGGAACTTAAATATGGGTTAATTAGAGACAAAGTGGAACAAAAATTGCAGGAGACAGCGGAGAGAGACTTGAATACAGCTAGAGCAAAATATTATTACTATGGGGAATTACCAAGTAAGGTTTTAGCTAACCAGATTCAAGCAGATAGGAATAAAAATATAATTCAGTCTATCTAGGGAAGATGGGACATCTGCTCGAGAAACAATAGAGATCTTAAAAGTATTGTCGGAGTACTACGAGAAATTATATACTCCGGATGTGTACTGCCCATTCTGTTCGTTGTGCTGCTTGATGTCTGTGCTGCTTCCCTGCTTTGAGAGGATTCCCCTGCACTCATTAAGGACTGCCAGTGTGAGAAACTTGAGTGTTTTTTCCTTATTTCTATCTGTGTGTAGGGGGCTCGGGGGAGCTGATTGTTTACAGCTAAAGAGGCGAGGACTGTGGGGCTTCATATTTCAGCGCCACTCTTTATAAGAAAAATATCTGATATGATTGTCCTTTGAGTAAATTACTACACCTACGGTAGATAATATAGTGTTAGGTAATTGTAGCTAATTGTTTTATAGTTTGTGCTATAAGGCTAGGTATGTCTTTGCTTATTTAGATTAATCTGTTTTACTTAAAAATGTAAGAAGTTTATTTAGTTGTATTAAGGCTGAATTGCTTGGTGTCAATTGCTTGAACTAGTTATTTACTATCTTAGAGCCCTAGGCTTTTATATTTAGTGATGTGCCAGGGCCAGTTAGGGGGGCCTGGATAATGTATGCGGGAACCCTTTTGCATAGTTTACGGCCCTTCACCTCCCTCCCGGTCTCAGATACTACAGTTAAACATTGCCGGGAGGTGGAGATTTGGAGGGGCTGGGGTGATCATGGGCAGTGGGGTCCCCCATGCATAGCGGAGGGTGGTGGAATAGGGGTTGTCGGATCTAGAAGGTGCCCTGGGTTACGGTGGGCACAAGGGAGAGGCCAGATGTGTTTGGTGCCTGACCCCAGGGAATCCACCAGACTGAGTGGTCAGGTAACCCGAGGGGCTGCATCATCCACCAATCCCCTGAGGGCAGTGCTATGCAATGCCAGATCGATCAGGAACAAGACCGCAATTATTGTGGGGCTTGATTTCTGTCGATCTGGTTTAATACGGAGACTTGTTGGGGGTGATGCGGGCCCAGTTTTTGAGGCTGTCATCCCACCTGGGTATACCGTGGTGCACTGCCCCAGAGAGGAATGTAGGGGTGGTGGTGTAGCCATCTGTTTTAGATCTGACTTGGCCTTCACTTTGCACCCAATGGGAGCTCCGGGTTCTTTTGAATGTGTGACTGTTCGTGGGGGTCCGGCTGCAGGATTTTTCTCATCTGCCGCCCTTCTGGGACAGTGGGGAATTTCCTGCAGGAAGTTGCTGATTTCACTGTCAGCGAAACATTGGAAACCCCCAGATGTATTATGCTGGGGAATTTCTTTTTTTTTTTTTTTCGGCTACTGATTTTTCTACCTTATTTTCTTGGCTGCCTCAGTCTGCTCCCCTTCAAACAACATGAAGTCTTGCTGTATTCTGACAATTGCAGTTAGCCACAGCCTTTTAACTGCCCCGGAGAACATAGGGTTAACTTTTCTATGCATGGCATAGAATGTTCTTCTCGAGCTCGGTTAAAGCCTTTGCCTGTTGTTATTCAAACTGCAACCGTCAGATTCTTTACTCCCCCTCACTGAACAGTCGCTCCGGAGATTTCTCCTGCTGCTCGGTTCAAAGTCGGTTGAAGTGTCGGTTTTCGGTTGTTTTTTCTACCGATACTGTTTCCGCATAGTCGGTTCAAGTCTCTGTCTGTGGTATCGTGAGTACTAGGTTTTGTTCTGTTTTCTGTGTGGAACTTGTAAGTGTGGATCGTTCGCCGTGAAACCGATCATTTTGAGTAAAATTTGTACTTTTACTTTAGTGGTTACCGGTCCGTATCAGTTCTTAAAAAAAAAAAAAAAAAAAAAAAAACAGGTTTTAGTATCGCTTTCTTCCCCAAGACCCGTGACACAGTCAGGAATCGATAGGGGAGTCGTGCCTGGCGGATTGCCGAAAAAAGGGTAAGTTTGGTTAGGTTGGCCATGTCTGAGAAACCCAAGAAAAAAAACCCGGGCCCACTGGGTTTCAACACTGCAGTGTGTGTGGGGAGGTCTTTGCTAAGGCCGATCCCCACACCACCTGTGTTTATTGTCTGGGGTTTGACCATCTCTATTCAGACTGTCAAATTTGCAAAAAATTTACCAAGTCTTCTCTGGAAAAGAGATTAGGTAGACTGAGGGAAAGGGAGGCCGAGAAGTCCGCTGACCTGGATGGCCAGCCCGGTTCGGTTCCGACTGAACTAGGAGGAGTGCCCTCTGACCAGGGCGATACTTCTTTGGGCAAAAGGAGAGCCGATTCCAAGGAATCTGTTCCGACAAAAAGAAAAAAAGACAAGTCGACCGGTTCAGATCCAGAATGTCATACTCCGACCGCCGATGAAATAGCCAAAGCAATTCGTATTGTGGAATCGCTTCAATTGGTTCCTACTGATCCGGCACCTTTTGGCAGGGGCTCAGTTTGCTCGTTTCCCCCGGTTCCAGATTATACCCTGGAAGAATTTTATGAACCGGAGTTTGAGGAGGAAGGAGAGTTGGAAGATGATTATGGTGATGGTGAAAGTCTGGATGTGCTTATTGACCCAGACATCTCCCCAGACAGACATTCAGGTGTTTCTCCTCCTAGGCTTTCAGAATCCCCTTCACACTACATGTTCTACAGAAAGGTGGCTGATACCCTCCAGCTTCCTGTGTAGGAAGCAGTAGAGGATCAGGAAGAGCCTGATTATGTTGAGGTGATGGACCTCCCAGAGTCCAGGAGACTGTGTCTTACCCTCCACAAATCTTTTGGGAAACAGACACAAAAAATTCTTAAGTCTCCTAATTCTGTACCTCCTGTGGACAGATGAATGGACAAGAGGTACACTCTCTCAGGCTCAGACACGGAGTTCCTTTTTCAGCAATGCAGCCATGTTGGGGTTATACAGGCTGCTGCTTGTGATAAGGCAAACATTCCCTTGGCATCGCACCCCCCAGACAAGGACTCCAGGAAGATTGATGCCATGGCAAAGAAGCAGTACATGGCATCTTCCTCGGGACTCAGGCAGGCAAATTATATGGCCTATGCAGCCAGGTACCAGAAGTCCAGGTGGGACACTGTACTGGCACTGGCTAAACAGGCTCCCGCCCAGCTTGCCAAGGAGCTGGAGCAGGTGGCTGCAGATTGGATTGAGGCATCGAAAGCACAGTTTCATGCTGCTGTGTACTCCAGAGATGTGTCATCAAGAGTCATGGCTGTATCTGTGGCTCTTCGGAGAATGGCTTGGCTCAGGTGTACTAGCCTCTCACAGGATACCCAGGCTAAGGCCATGGATTTTCCTGTAGTTGGTAATTCTTTGTTTGGGGAGCAGACAGAGAATTACATGAAGAAAATGTACGAATACAGGATAACTTACAGGAATGCTCAGGCCAAAGAAAGGCAAGCAACTCCTCAAAGGCAGCAGTCCAGGGGCAGGCCTTTCCAAAGGCCTTTTTACCAAGCTCAGGCCTCCCCCTTTTCCTTTTCGCAGATGGGGTTCTTTAGAGGGAGAGGCAGAAGGGGGCTGAGCAGGCCTGCATCCACCCCTCAGCCTAAAGCCCCTGCCAAGCAGACACCCTGATGGGTCTGCCCGGGTCAATTCTCCTATACCAGTAGGAGGCAGGCTGGCTTACTTTGTCCAGGACTGGATGTCTCTTACATCAGACAAGTGGGTCCTGGAAGTAGTAAGCCAGGGACTGGTTCTCAGCTTCAAAAAAATTGCCAAGGTGAGAGCCAGATCTTTTCCACCTGCAAATGTCTGAGACCCTTGCCCTAGAGGCAGAGGTTTCTTTTCTCCTAACTCTCAGAGCTACAGAGAGAGTTCCCACATTACACAGGGGCAAAGGATTGTACTCCAGGTACTTCCTAACCCCCAGGAAGACAGGAGAGTGGCGACCCATCCTGGACCTAAGATATCTGAACAAACATCTGTTAAAGCCAAAATTCAAAATGGTAATTCTCGGAATTATCTTTCCCTCTCTAAGGCCAGGGGACTGGCTAGCCTCCCTGGACCTCAAAGATGCCCACTTTCACATTCCCATCAGGTGCTCCCACAGAAAGTACCTCGGGTTCGAGTTGCCCTCAGGCCACTATCAGTTCAGAGCAATGCCCTTTGGCCTAACATCAGCCCCAAGGGTCTTCACAAAGGCCTGGGCAGTAGTTGCCTTCCTAAGAAGACAAAAGATTTCCTTTTTCCCATACTTGGATGACTGGCTCATAGTAGGTCAGTCTCCAGACCAAGTCAAGTCACATCTGTAAGTGACCCAGCAAGTGCTAACTTTAGGATTCCTTCTCAACCTGCCAAAGTCAGTTCTCGAACCAGTGCAGCTCCTTGCCTTCATAGGTGCAGAACTGGATACGGTAAAGGCAAGAGCCTTCCTTCCCCTGGAAAGGGCAAGAACCCTTATGGAACTGGCCTCTTCATTCACCCTTCAGGTGTCTCGACCAGCAAGGCATTTCCTTCAGCTACTGGGCCACATGGCAGCCTCCACAGCAGTGGTCCAAGGAGCAAGATTCCAAATGAGGGACATTCAGTTCCACTTAAGAGCCTTTTGGTCCCAAAGAAAGGATTCCCTTACCAAACTAATCCCAGTGACTCGAACCCTGATCCAAGCCTTGCAGTGGCGGCAGGATCAGGACAATTTGAGACAAGGGGTTCCATTTGTCACTCAGTCTCATTCAGTGATACTCACCACAGATGCTTCCCTGCTGGGCTTGGGAGCCCATTTGGGGGATCTTACCACCCAGGGACTGTGGTCAACTCAGGAATCTCTGCTTCACATCAATGTCTTGGAACTCAGAGCAGTGTTTCCAGCACTGCAAGCTTTTTCCAAATCTGTACAGAACAAGGTGGTTCAGGTCAAAACAGACAACACCACCACCATGTGGTACATCAACAAGCAAGGAGGTACTCGGTGTACGGCCTTGTGCACAGAAGCAATGAAGTTGTGGTCCCTGGCCTATTGCCTGCAAACCTCTCTGATAGCAGTTCACCTCCCAGGGAAGGACAATGTCCTAGCAGATGCACTGAGCAGAATATCCCAGGGCCATCATGAATGGGCCCTAGATCCTCTGGTTTTGAAAGTGATTTTCTCAAGATGGGGCACTCCAGAGATAGATCTTTGTGCAGCCCCAGACAATCACCAACTTCCTCTCTCTTGTTGCAGACCCCCTCAGTCTTGGGCTCAGTCCCCCTGGATGCTCTGATTCTGAACTGGGAAGGGAAATTTCTGTATGCTTCCCCACTTCCCTCTCCTGTTCAGGGTGTTAGTCAAGATAAGGTCACAACCATGCAAAGTGATTTTGATTGCTCCAGACTGTGCCAGACTGCCATGGTATCCCTTGTTGCTGTCCCTAACAGTCCATCTTCCCCTGTCTCTTCCCAGGAATTACAACCTGTTAACATCCTCTCAGGGGAGGATTTGGTACCCGAATCTTTAGTCTCTCAATCTCAAGGCTTGGCTCTTGAAGAGTTAGAGTTTGCAGATCTGCATATTTCCCAAGGGGTTCTGGATATCCTTAAGGCTTCTCGAAAGCCTTCCACCAGAAATTCTTACAACTCCAAATGGGAAAGATTCAGCATTTGGTGTTCTAAGAAGAATATTTCTCCAGACTCTGCTGAATTGCCTATGGTTCTGGATTATATCGTCCATCTTAATGGCCTAGGCCTCAGACCAGCTACCCTCAAGGTACACTTGTCAGCTGTTTCTGCTTTCCTGTCGGTAGGCAAGTCTTGCTCTCTGTCATCCCATCCTGTATTCTGTAAGTTTTTCAAGGGATTGCTTCACACTAATCCCCCCCCCCCTTAGGGATCCTGCTCCTGCTTGGGACCTTAATGTTTGCATTGCTCAGCTTATGCAACCCGCACTTTGAGCCTTTGTCCTCAGCAGAGCTTAAGTACTTTACTTGGAAAACTGTGTTTTTGGTAGCCATTACTTCTGCTAAACGTATCGGTGAATTGCAAGCCCTTACTTCTGCCAGATGTATCAGTGAATTGCAAGCCCTGTCAGTGGAATCTAATTTCATCTCTTTTCACAGAGATAAAGTGGTCCTTAGAACTAACAGAAAGTTCTTACCTAAAGTGGTCTGAGATTTCCACCTCAACCAGTCTATATCTCTCCCTGTTTTCTTCACGACCAATTATCCTCGGGAGAGAGGAGGCTACACAGTTTGGATGTTAAAAGAGCCCTTAGCTACTACATAGAGCGTACCAAGGGTCACAGGTTTGAATTCCTCCAGTTCCTCACTTATGGAGAAGTTGTTAAAAGCAAACCTGCCACTAAGAGATCTATTGCCAGGTGGATTGTTTCTTGTATACAATTCTGCTTTGAAAAACTGGGTAGAACTCCACCCTCAGGCCTGAGGGCTCATTCCACAAGAGGTACAGCTGCTTCCCTGGCTGCAGCCAGGGATATTCCTCTATTAGAAATTTGTCAAGCAGCCACCTGGAAAACAGTCCATACTTTCACCAAGCATTTATCTCTGGATATCCAGGCTAGGAGTGATGCTTGGTTTGGCACAGTAGTACTTCAGAGCCTATTTCCAAAGTAGGTTCTGTCCCTCCTCCATGGAGGTACTGCTTGGTAGTCTGCAATAGTCAGAATACAGCAAGACTTCATGTTGTTTGAAGAAAAAATTACTCACCTTAGTAATTATTTTTCTTCTAGTGGAGTCTTGCTGTATTCTGACACCCCACACACACGCCTCCCCTCTCAGAACCTAGTTTTTGGGATATGGGTGGGCAGGAGCAGTGTTGGCACCCTAGGGGTGTCCTTTTTACACCCTCTTTTTTGTTTGGGTGGAATGTTGTGTTTTGGGTGTGCTTTTGTTTTTGGGTTTCCTGACTTGAGTCTTCCTTTGAAACCAAAAACATTATATATTTGCTAGTTGGCTGGTAAAAATTTTAGTTTCCACAAAGAACACCTAGTGAGTTTTTGCTCGTAAAGATCTGACGGTTGCAGTTTGAACAGACATGGGCTTCAACCGAGCTTGTGATGAACGTTCTATGCAAGGCATAGAAAAGTTAACCCTTTGTTCTCCAGGGCAGTTGAAAGGCAGGACCTAACTGCAATAGTCAGAATACAGCAAGACTTCACTAGAAGAAACATAATTACTAAGGTGAGTAATTTTTTCATTTGTTTTGTACAGCGCCCAGAGCCTCTGGGATTGGACATTTTTAAATAAAGTTTGCCTTGCCTTTGCCTTCTACCAGATGTAGGGGATATTCAGGAGTATATACAGGTATTGCATCTTCCGAAAGTTGTAGAACCAGATTTAGATGATTTAAATAAAGAATTTACAATTAGAGAAATAACAGAAGTAAAAAGAAATCTCCCAAATAAGACCCCAGGTCCTGATGGTCTAACGTCTGAACTATATAAAAATCAACCAGAAGTTTGGGTACCACAGTTAGTGAAACTTTTTAATAGTTTCTTGACATTGGAGGCCTTGCTGGATTCCTTTAATGGGGCACAAATAGTGCTGTTATTAAAAAAAAGACCAACCAGAAAATATATGTGGTTCTTATAGACCTATTTTGTTACTGAATAGTGATTGTAAAATATTTGCTAACACTCTGGCAGAGAGATTACTGTATCTAAAGTGGTCCCAAAGTTGGTACATCAGGACCAGGTTGGTTTTGTTTTGGGGAGATGACTTCAGCATAATATAAGGAAGGCAATTGATGTTATTGAGGCTTTTAGGAGAATGGGCACTGCACTCCTCTCAGATGCCGAAAAGGCATTCGACAGGGTGCGGTGGCCCTTCGTGGTGGAAGTATTGAATGGATATGGGATAAAGGGCAATTTCCAAACATGGATTAAAATATCTAGTCCACCAAGGGCTAGGGTAAGGGCGAATAATGCTCTCTCTTCATATCTCCAGCTGGCTAGAGAGATGAGGCAGGGGTTGCCCTCTTTCTCCCTCCTTGTTTGCCCTGTTCTTAGAACCCTTGGCTATTAATTTGAGATTACATACTCAGGAATTTGGATTACAGACTTCAAGGGGATCAATCTTGACTGTGCTTTATGTGGACGATATACTTTCAGCTTTAAAAATCTAGAAGTAACCTATTTAGAAGTTTGTAAAATACTGGAACAATTTGGAAAGGTTTCTGGTTACAAAGTGAATTGGGGGAATCTATAATGCTTTACTTGGGATCTATAAATCTAATTGAAAGTCAGAAATTGAAAGATATACAAAAAGATCAAATAACATTTTTTCGGGGTGGTGTTGACAGTAGAAACAGATAGGATTCTTCAATTAAATTACAATCCCACTTATAAATAAATTAAGATTAGATTTGAGAAAGTGGCAGTCTTTACCTTTAGTGTTAATAGGTAGAAGTAGTATATTGAAAATGAATGTTCTCCCCAAGCTGCTTTTTCTATTTCAATCTATTCCCTTAAACTTGTCAAGAAACTTCTTTCAAAATTAAGAACATATGGTGAGGAACTTTATTTGGCAGGAGAAACCTCCAAGAATAGTATTAAAATAAATCTGAAGCAGGTTTAGCAGGTCCGGACTTTAAACTATATTATTTAGCAGCACAGCTTGAAATAGTTTCACTGGATTTATGATTCTCAGAATTACTTAGACAGGTATGGGGGTGGAAGTGGAAAGGGTAGCTGGGATAGATTTGAAAAGTGTTCTGGTATCTATAAAAATGGACATGTTGTCCACAACTAAAACAACAGTAGAAGCATGGGAATTAGCTTCAAAGATTATGAAGAAGGAGAAAGGGATTTCTGGGTTAGTACCCATATATAATAAAGATTTCAAACCAGCCCAGATAGAACTTTTAAGGATTGGTATTTTCAAAAAAATACTAAGAAAATAAGGGATTTCTGTATTAGGGATGATATTATGTCCTTTACTCGGTTCCAAAATAAATAAATATGGTATAGGAAGTAATCAATATTGGCAGTATAATCGAGTTGAGAGCTTTATTTTTAAAAAGAATGGTAGTTCTTTTGTTCTCGAAATGATCCCCTTGAGAGGGTCTTTTTGGAAATGGATTTAAATAAACATTTGATTTCCAAGATATACCAAGCTGTTTTACGGAAGATTCCTAATCAGACAGATACAACTAGACAGGCATGGGAGAGAGAGAGAGTCGCACTTGGAGATTTCAGAAATGGAGTGAGCAGAATATAGCAATATAGAAGATATTCGGATTCAAAGTAATAGGCTTTTGCAAATTTACTTTAACATAGTTCATAGAACTTACCTTACACCCACCAGATTACATAAAATGGATAATGTTATTTCACAATTCTGTCAAAGATGTCGGAAAGAAAGGGGTTCGTTATCCCATACGTTGTTTATGTGTGAGAAACTTATACCATTTTGGAAATATATATGGTCCTTATTAGGGAGACCTTTGGGTTTGTTGTTCCCCTTTGATCCTGGAATTGCAATATTTGGCTATAAAATTGATTTGAGCCAGATTAGGGATCCAAGGGGAACACAAGAAGCCCTTTGGATATACTGTAGGTATATTAACAGCTGGCAAGATAATACTCCAGAATTGGAAACAGGTGGAAGCTCCTTCTAAGAAAGAATGGAGAGACAAAATGCTGGTGGTTGCTAGGCTAGACCGTGCTGTGTGTATATCTGAAAAGGAAATACACAATTTAATATGGTCTCCCTTTAAGCAAAATGTGTTTGATTTAGCACAAAATTAAAATTTGGTTTGGAAAAATGGGATGGTGGTGATGTTACATGAAGGCTTCATGAAAAATTTAAGATTGAAGCATCCATGCTTTGAGTAATACCTTTAAAAAAAAAAAAAAAAAATTTTAAAATACCTGCTTCCTCTGGGTCGGATATACCCATATTACTGCTGTGCACTACCCACAAGCAAGCGGGGAAGACCACAGCATGTTTTATGGATGCCTCTTGCAGATACCTTCAAATGTCTTACGTCGCATTCATGTAGCATAACTTGTGAAGTCTGGAAACGGATAAATAGAGCAGTCATCCTGAATGATGGGTCCTGCTCATCTTACCATTCTTAAGTTTTGTCTCGAGTGCCCATTCCATCAGTAACGAGAAGCAGAGTGCATGTGGTATCAGAGTCCTCATGATATCCCTGTGGTGTGATCCGATATACTTTTTTGTAATCCCGAATGTATGTTTTGTTCTTCCGGCACTAACTTGTCCCCTAACCAGTTCTGCTGAAACATGAGGGGATGATCCCCTTCAACCCCTTCGGGTAAACTGAGAATCCGCACATTTGACGATCGGGCCTGGTTCTCCAGTGTCTCCAACCTAACCTGTAAGTGGGTGTTCTCTTTAACCATAAAAGTGGTGGCCACCGATGCAGAGTCTGAGCTTCTCTTTAAATCACTCATCTCTGTTTGCAATACTTCGACTGTTTCCACCACAGTCGCTCTGTGTCAAATGCATCCATTTTAGTGTTCAAATCCAAGACAGATGAAATCAGTCTCTGTAGTTTTATACCAATGTAAGACATGGTCTCTTCAGAGTTGGGCGGTAAAGTGGCCTGTGTTTCAGGGCTCGACCGCGTGTGCTGAAAAGTCCCAGATGTTTTTCCTTCTGTAGCACCATCACAATCCTTGCGTGGATTCCCCATTTCAGGTTTTTAGAAGTCCTCTTTCCAATGGTATCAAAAGATTTGCTGGATCTGTGCTCTGAAACTGCGATTATACATGATTTTACTGCACAGTTGAAGTGCTACTAAACTCTGCTGCCATCAAGCTCGGGCTCCACAGCCCCCCCCCCACCTGATTAGCTTTAAGGCCAAATTGGATCTTTACATTACTGATGGTAACAATAGTTACCTCCACTGAGAAGTGGGGACAGCATTTATGGGCATTAGCCTTCTTTTGTCCTAAATACAGTGTGTTATTAAACAGAGTATTAATCCTTACACTTCCCTTTTTTGTGATATATAGGATAATATTCAACCCCCTCCCGGTATTTTTTTCTGGGCACTGCTTATTAGAACCCAATAGCTCTGACTTCCCATTGACAATATGGAGTGCCAGAGAAAGAAGACATTTTTCATACTTGTCATAATTTCCTTTTCTTTTTAGCTCCAACATGGTCAATGGAGGTGGCCCACACAGGCTCTCGCCCAGTGAGGAAATATTTTCCGTATGACAGCAGGGTTTGTCCATTGTTTTTTCAACTAAACCCTTGTTGCGGCATCCTTCCATTTTTCTGTTGCTCTGAAAAAAAAAAAGGGGTTCTTAAGTTGGGAGGTTCAAATTTTGATTGGCTGCTGTTCTACAGTTTCACAGCTTCCAATTTGAAGCTAGCTGAGGGTATCTCACTCATTGCTGGCAGAGCTGTCACTGCACTCAGTGTTGTCTGTCAAGTTAATATTTTCATTCATTTTTTCTCTTGTTCCAAGTTGAATTTTGCAGATGACCAAATCAGTTTTTGAACCTGAAACGTAGTAAGCTTGTGTCTGTGGAGACAGAGGTTCTTCATCCTTTTGAAAGGTGTACCATAAGTTAGTGGTTTCTGTATTATGCCCAAGCAATAAATCATATAGGATTAGAAAGACTAATTGTAGGTTGTTTATATAATGTAGGCGAATATGTTTGTTTACTGATTGAGGATGGTAGTGACTGGAGTTGCTGCTGCCCGGAATTCTCATATGCCCAGCATTCTAAAGCTTTGGGCTGCGCCATTCCCATAGTAGGGGTGCACTATACCCAGTAGTTCTGACTTCGCATTGACAATGTTGAAGCTAACAGAAAAGGAAATTAAGTATGAAGAAATGTCGTCTTTTTTTTCCCTCACACTTTAGCGTCTCTCCTTTTGAACAGAACTGAGATAGGCGAGGGAGCTGGCAATGGTTATTGGTAGCCACATGGCACCTTGCTGTGTCACACAGTCCTAACCAGTAGCTGTTTCTGGCCACCTGGCCAGAGGATTTGCTCCCATGGAGTCCTTTCGCCTCCAGCTCAGACCCATAAGTCGTGATCAATGGAGAAGATATTCTGGAAGATCACTAGTTATGGTAAGTACGTAGTGCTTCTTAATTTATCAGTTCTGCTGAATATTTTCTCAGACTTTGTTCATTCCTTTCAGGAACTTGAGGGTCAGGTCCTTAAGCCGATCCTTGTAGGAGCTGCCCTTCTGACCCTGACTCATTGTGGTTATCCTACGCTGCACTTGTCTCTAGTCTGTCTTTGTTTTTTATTATATGGGGGCTCCAGAACTGGGCACAATATTCCAGATGCGGCATCACCAGTGATCTGTTAAGAGGCCTAACATCAAAAGGAGAAAAGCTGGGCACACACCAGATAACTGCGGTGAAAAAAGATCTCCAGGGCAATCATATGACATTTGATTAAAGTATTTGCACATAGTGATTGATCACTTCACATTTTAAACTTGCACGTTCTTTCTTGTTTTTCTATTGCCTGTTGTGTAATTGACTGTATTGAAAGATGGGGTATTTAGGGGCATGTGAAGTGTTGGCTAACTCCACCCCTTGAAGTAGACTTACTTGCTGAGTTGTTATGTAGGGATGTTAGCCCAGTTTTAACCCATGCTGTGCTACTTGTAATACAAAAATGTTTTTCACTGCAGCTATCTGGTGTGTGCCCATTTTTTTTTCCCCTTTTGATGTTGGTTAATTCTAACTCCACGGATTCTCCAATATGATTAACTCTAGCAGGCAGTCTCCTAGATTACACTGCCCCAGAGATTAATGAAACTTTATGCAAATAGTGGAACACCTATTGGCTTGTGCCACCATTCAAACCTGCTGCTCTTACCAACTGTTGCGTTCTATAATGTACCTCGAGTGGTTCTCCGCTCAGTATGCCTGCCTGGTTAAACTCTTAAATAAATAATGCTCAAATTTCATTCTCTGCCTGCCTTGTTGGATGCCTCAGAGACTGCTCCTCAGCGTGACAGAGAAAAACTTTATTTTTCATCAAAAATAAGTATTAACATTTATTTACTTCACTTCTGCTGTCCTTCTTAGTTTTTTTGAAGTCTTTTAATAATTTGCAGTAGTTTTTTTGGTTCCTCACCAGTTCCTAGAAACCACTGGGGAAACGATTAGTTAGTTTTCTTTAGCGTTAAAATTGTTTTATTTCAAAAGTTTATATACCTGAGTTGTATTTCTTTTGCTGGGTTTGTTCTGGTTGTGTTTTTTAGTTAAAATTGCATTTTTCCTCTGTTGAGGAACTGACGCTAGGATTTTTTGTTACCGCCCGGTGGTGCTTAACCAGTTCAGCTTGGTTCAGAAACCGATTGAGTCTTGTTTTGCGTTTTACTAAAATAACAGTGATAATGTCCCAAAAGCCTAAAAAGAAAACTGGGCCACCCAGATTTAAAAATTGTACTAAGTGTAAGGAAGTTTTTGCAAGAGCAGATAAACATGACTTGTTTTTATTTTACTTTGAGGCTGAACACTTCAAGGATAACTGCAAGATTTGCAAAACCTTTCCTGAAAAGACACTTAAAAACACCTTAAGCATCTTAAGAAAAGAATGTCTTTAACTCCAATTCCGGATCCAACTGCAGAACCAAAGGAAAAGTCTAAGGGTGCCAGTGCAAATGCTCCTGAAAAGGCGAGACATCCAAACTAAAAAGACCGAGTGAACCAGAAAATGATTCAGTTCCTTTAAAGAAACTAGATAAAAAGAAGAATATTGGTTCCCTGGCTGGAAAAGCAATGGGACTCCCAGTATCTTGGCCAAATATGCCTATGGCTGATCAGGTAGCGCGAGCTTTACAGATTTTAAAAGCGTTGCAGACAGGATTGACACCAGCTCAGCAGCAACTGACTGCAACTGGATTATCTGTTTCAGGCTTGGGCTCTTCTGCTCAGAGTACAGTAATGTTTGATCCCTCTCTGGAAGACTATAGAGAGGAGGCAGTTGAACCGGAGATTTCACTTAAGCATGGGTTTGAATCCCCGCCAAGGGCTCCTGAGGAACATTCCTCACATTTCACTTTTGTGAGGCAAATGGTGGAGGCATTAGACCTTGCACCATATGAACCTGAACAGGATGAGGAGGAATTACAATCCCTGGAAATGATGGAGTTAACACCCACAAAAAAGATCCTGTTACCTATTAATACATTCTTGAAGAAACAGTGGTAAAGGCACTGAAAACCCCAAATTCCATACCACCTGTGGATAAAAAGGCCGACAAGAAGTACCAGTTAGACCCCTTGGATGCTGAATTCTTATCTCACCTGGATCCAGAAGGGGTTGTTCAGATAGTAGCTTGTGACAAGACTAAGGTACCTCTGTCCACTGATCCTCCTGAAAAGGATTCCAGAAAATTGGATGGAATGGAAAAGAAAGGATACTTGGCAGGTTCTGTGGGCATCAGGGAAGCCAAACTTACATGGCTTATGCAGACCAGTATCAGAAGACCCTCTGGACTTCTGTTATGGCCATGGTGGACAAGGCTCCACCAGAGCTTGCAGCTGACCTTATAGAAACTGCAAAGTGTGGTTTGGAAGCCACAGGATATCAGTTACACGTGGCTGTGGATGCAAATGATAAGGCCATCCCCACCTGGCTGCATTAACTATCACCTTGAGGATGTTTTCTTGGCTTAGGACAACCAGCCTCACACAAGACACTCGAAAGTAAAGCAATGGATTTCCCTGTAGAGAACCATTCCCTTTTAGATAGTAAGATGGAGGAATATATGAAAAATGTGGACAAATGCAAGTCGACTTATAAGAGTAACTCTGCAAAAGAAAAGGCCTCAACTTCCTACAGGCCATATGGAAGGAGAGGTTGGGGTTATAAGAGACCCTTTTTCCAGGCACAAGCTATCTCTGGGTACCAACACCGTGGTTACTTCAGGGGTAGAGGCTGCAGGGGCTCCAAAAGGGGGGACTAGTCTTCTCGGACTGGCACACAAGGAGAGCAGAACCCTTGATGTGACAGAGTCGTCTCCTCGATCCCAGTTGGGGGCAGACTGATCCACTACTTCCAAAATTGGAAAACCATCACCACAGACAAGTGGGTGCTGGAAGTAGTTGGTTAGAGATTAGCCTTTAGTTTCAAAACCTTCCCCAAACTGAGACCAAGGTATTTCAGTTCTCCAAGTCCTTCAGAGAGGGCACTACTAGGAAAAGTGTCCACTCTGCTGGCATCAGAGGCAGAAGAACCAGTCCCCTTCTCTCTAAGGGGAAGATGTTTCTACTCCAGATACTTCCTAACCTCAAAGAAAAATGGGGAGTGATGACCCATTTTAGATCTGAGAGCTTTAAACAAGCATCTCTCAAAGCCAATGTTCCAGATGGTAACCTTGGCAATGATTCTTCCAACACTACAACAAGGAGACTGGTTGGCATCACTCGACTTTTTCATATTCCCATAAGGGAATCGCACAGAAAGTACCTAAGGTTCAGACTACCTTCAGGTCATTACCAGTTCATAGCTCTGCCTTTCAACCTAACCTCTGCCCTGAGGGTATTCACCAAATGCCTGGCAGTGGTGGTGGCACACCTAAGGAGGTAGGGCATATTGGTGTCTCCATACCTGGACGACTGGCTAGTCGTGGGACAGTCCCCATAACAGGTAAGAGAATCTCTCAGGATCTCCCAGAAGACATTGAGTCTCTGGGATTCCTCATACATGTCCAAAAGTCTGTGTTACAGCCTGTCCAGGTTCTGTACTTTATAGGAGCAGAATTGGATACCCTACAGGGACAAACTTTCCTCCCTCAGGACAGGGTGGACAACATCCTGCGTATTGCAGGATCTTTTACCTTAAACAAACCAAAGCCAGCAAGACATTTCCAGCAGCTGCTGGGTCACATGGCTACAGCCACAGGTACAGTGCAAAGCTGCAGACTCCAAATGAAGGACATCCAGTTCCATCTCAGGGCACATTGGTGCCAAAGAAACAGTTCTCGCTTTCAAAGATGGTACCTGTATCAAGGCCTCTACTACAGGCCTTACAGTGGTGGCAGGACAGAGCCAACCTACGGGAGGGAATTCCATTCAAAAAGGAATCTCCAGCCCTAGTGCTCACAACAGATGCCTCATTTCTGGGGTGGGGAGCACATCTGGAGGAACACACAGTGCATGGCACTTGGTCTCCCACAGAGTCACTACTGTATTTAAATATCTTACTTCGAGTGGGAACTCTTGCAGCAGGCTATTACAATCAGGACTATGCCACAGGCACTAGGACCTTTTGGTGAAAACTTCTGCCAGCAATACCAGCGGGGACCGCCCCCGACGTCGGTCAGGGTACAAGAGGGGGCGGACCCAGCTCCACCTCAGTTCTTTCCCGCTGCGTACCCGCACGTGAAGCCAAGTACCCTGCTTCTGTCTGCGATTCAATGAAAAGAAGAACTTCTAGCAAGATTCCTGCTGCCTTTTGACGGTTTTTTACTGTTTACAGACACCGACGTCAGTTTGCTGCCGTCGTTTCATTGTTTTTTTTCCCTGCTTGAAGCGCTGTTTTTTCCTTGCTCCTGCCGCTTCTCAGTACTGACGTCAGCCCTCTTCTTACCCGGCCGGGTTCGATGTCTTCCCAGGCATCTGCATCACCCGAATACTTAAATAAGTGCGACTGCGGGCGGCAGATCCCTGCCAAGGACGGACATCGGCGGTGCGTCTTCTGCCTGGGTCCTGACCACGACACCGCCAACTGTGCAGACTGCCAGGACTTCACCAGTGGGACCGGCATCCACCGCCTGAAGGCCCTCAAGGCCTACCTGTTAGAGCAGAAGATGGATCTGCACTCCTTGGAGGGGAAGAGGAAGGAGAAGTGCCACAGCAAGGACCGTAGTCAGTCCCGTCACCGGTCCCGATCGCATTCGTGGCCTTCTCCTAAAAAGGCCTGTCCTTCAGGGTCTGGAGAACCGCCGAAGACTCCACAGGCTAAGACCGACCCATTGGGGGAGAAGCCGGCCAAGCCAAAGGTGACTCCGCTAAGGGTCATCGCCAAGTCCTTAGAGGTACCTGCTTCAGTCCCACCTGCTAAAGCACTGACGCCGCCTCAAGCAGCAGCCCGAGACCAAGGACTCTGGCTCCTGGCATCAATTTCAGAGTCAGTGCCGGGTCAAGGGCGAAGGACACGGGGTCGGTCTTGAGATACCGACGTCCCCATCGCCAAGTCCTCTCCCCTGGGCCTCAGGAGAGCTCTCCTTCACGTGCTGACATTCCGGAGACTTCATTTCCGAAGTGAGCGGCTGATATTTTCTCCGAGGACGAGGTCAAGGAGCTTTTCTCTTTTTGGTGGGGGCAGGTCCACAAGCGGTCCTCCCCGTTGCCGGCCCAGACACCGGTACCGGACCCTGTGGGTGAACCACAGCCAGGGAGTGAGACTTCCACGCGGAAGTCACCGGAGCGCCAGCCTCCACTCCCCTCCAGGGCTCGTTCCCACTCCAGGTCCGATAACCACCGACGTCGCTCCAGGATTTCTAGTGACCAACGCGGTCTAGGTCTCGCCCAGGAGCCCTTCTCGCACTAGGCGGAACGCCCAGATGTCTGTCATTGCTCCGTCCGCGTCCAGGGACCAGAGTCGTCTTTGACTGACCGCCAGTCCCCTAGTTACCAACGCCAGTGAAGGCATGGTCGTAGGGACGGGTCAGACTATTCCAAATTGGATAGTCGATCCTCCTCTTCGTTGTCGCATCTTACCCTCTCATCCTCATGTTCCCCGGGAGAGAAGGACCAGCCTCGCTTGCTTCTTCCGGGTACCGTGTTGTTTGGGCAGGAGACGGAGGCTTTGATCTCCCACCTCCAGGAGTCGGGCAAGTCGATCTGGTTGGTCCGCCAGATGTACCGTGGTGACCAGCAACGTCGGCACCGTAAATTACCCTTTCGCAAGCCCTCAGGCAATCAAGGTTCAGCCCGCGGCAGCCAGCAAGGGCAGAGAGGTGGCTTCCCACAGGAGATCCGAAACCAGCAGTCTGGTGGACCTCCCGCCCGTGGGCCCAAGTCCTCCCAGGCCTCTCTCCCAACTCCCGGCTCTGCCTAATGACTCCTTCCGCCCCCCCCTTCCGACAGAAGTTCTAGGGGAGCCGGTTGGGGGCCGCTTCTCCCTTCATCTCGAAGGGTGGAAGTCTATTACCGCAGATCAGTGGGTCTTATATATTGTACGGAGAGGACATACACTAGAGTTCACAGAGTTTCCTCCGCATACGCCACCAAAACTCTCCCGTTATCCTCCTTCTCACATCCCACTGATAGAAGGAGAAATACAGACTCCTGCAGAAGAGAGCAATAGAGAGGGTCCCCTTGGCACAGAGGGGTCAGGGGTTCTACTCCCACTTTTTTCTGGTCCCAAAAAAGACTGGGGACCTTCGTCCCATTATAGAGTACAAAAGGTCCAGAATGGTGACCCTTCAAGGACTCCTCCTCTTGCTGCACCAAGGGGACTGGCTCTGTTCTCTCGACATGCAGGATGCATACATGCATATAGGAGTCTATCCTCCCCACAGGAACTTTCTGAGGTTCCACTTCCAAGGGGAGCATTTTCAGTTTCGAGTGCTTCCGTTCGGCCTTTCTTCCACTCCGCGAGTCTTCACAAAATGCCTAGCAGTGGTGGCTGCAGCTCTGAGGCGGATGGGACACTGTGTGTTTCCCTACCTCGACGATTGGCTTCTTACGGCCCCGTCAAGAGACAGCCTCTTACATGCTCTTGGAGACACTTATACCCTATTCCGAGAGCTGGGGATCACCCTGAAGTTATAAAAGTCATCCCCGGAGCCCAGCCAAAAGCTTGCCTTCATAGGAGCGATCCTGGATTCCGTCCAGGGCATGGCTTTTCTCCCACAAGACGGGGGGGGGTTCGCTTGCGAGAGTTAGTAGAATGGATCTCTATAGCACCTCGAGTTCCAGCTCGGAACTTCCTCAGTTTACTGGGGCATATGGCGGCGGCCATTCCAGTCACTCCCTTGTCCCGCCTCCACATGAGAGTCTCACAGTGGATGCTCAGGGTGCAGTGGGACCAAAGCTATGATGATCTAGACTCTCTGGTCAGGATCTTGGAGCCAGTCAGGAGAATATTGCTTTGGTGGATGGACCCCAGCAATCTGGAGAACGGGGTCCGCTTTCTTCCGGAGCCACCAGGTCAGACTCTGACTACAGACGCATTGGACCTGGGGTGGGGGGCACACCTGGGTGTACATCGAACGCAAGGGGTTTGGTCACCCGAGGAACGGTCCCTCCACATCAATGTGCTGGAAATGTGAGCGGTCCTCTACGCTCTTCAGGCTTTTCGAGAAGATCTCATACCAGGCTCTCTTCTGATTCAGATGGACAACATGGCGGTCGTCTTTTACATCAACAAACAAGGAGGCACTCATTCGTATCCTCTTTGCAGGGAGGCGATGAGAGTCTGGTACTGGGCACTGGAGCGGGGCATTCTACTGTCCGCAATGCACATTCCAGGCATCCTAAATGATCTGGCCGACAGCCTCAGCAGGTCGCGGGCCAGAGCACATGAATGGGAGCTGCTACAATCTGTAGCAGACCAGCTCTTTGACAGGTGGGTTGTTCCAGAGCTGGACCTCTCTGCGTCACCACGCAACGCCAAACTGCCACCGTTTTGCTCGCGAGAGCATGCGCCTGGAGTTTTTTGTCCAGACGTGTTATCCCTTTGCTGGGCAGGGAGGTTTCTTTATGCCTTTCTGCCCTTCCCTCTCATCCAGAGGGTACTGCTCAAGTTGGAGGCAGAAGGGGCCCGGATGATCCTAGTAACCCCCAAATGGCCTTGACAGATTTGGTTCCCACTTCTGCAGCGGTTATCCATGGAACCTCCAGTTCCGCTGCCCATATTCTCGCAGTTGCTGTCCCAGGACCAAGGGTCTCTGGTCCATCCGGATCTCCGATCCCTACACCTACATGCTTGGCTCCTTCAGACGTAGCTCAAAACAGATACGGGGTTCCCCAGACGTGGTGGCGGTCTTAGCGTCAGCAAGAAAGCTCCTCATTCGGCTCCACCTATGCTATGAAGTGGAAGCATGTCTATGGGCTACACAGCATTTGGATCCCATCACCTGCCCTGTGAACTTAACTTTACAGTACCTCCTCTCCTTGTACAAGAAAGGCCTGAGTTACTCCTCTATCAAGGTGCCCATGTGGGCAATCTCCGCCTACCATGTTCTTGTGGGAGAGCGAGCATTAGCACAATTGGATGTGGCCCGCACCTTTCTTAGGGGAATTCTGCACATGAGACCTCCCATCCGGGACCCTGTCCCACCTTGGGACCTCCTTTTTGTGTTGGAGAAACTCACCCTCCCTCCTTTTGAGCCAGCAGCGGATTGTGAGCTGCGTTACCTTTCTTGGACGGTTTGCTTTTTGGTTGCTGTTACTTCAGCTCGAAGGGTTTACGAGCTTCAGGCTCTGATGTGTTAAGAGCCCTATTTGGTTTTCCACAGGGAAAGGGTTTCCCTCAGAACAAATCCTAAGTTTCTTCCAAAAGTGGTCTCAGAATTGACCCTCAACCAGTCGGTTGATCTTCCTGTTTATTTTCCTTCCCCTTCCAATAGAGGGGAGGCTCTCCTCCACACATTGGATGTCCACAGGACTCTGAGGTATTACCTCAAGAGGACGGTTCAGCACCGTAAATCGGAGCAGCTATTTGTGGCTTTGCACCACATTGCTTGGGTCAACTGGTGTCCAAGCAAACTATCTCTAAATGGATAGTTCGCTGTGTCTCATTTTGCTACGAGCATCACAATAAACCCCTGCCGGGCCCGGTTAGGGGTCACTCCACCAGAGGAGTGTCAGCTTCTTTCACCGCTCTGCGAAATGTCACTATACAGGACATTTGTGTGGCCGCAACCTGGAACTCGCTGCATTACAGCTTGGATATCGTCTCCAGACGCCGGGCTGGCTTTGGCCTAGCCGTTTTACAAGGGCTTTTGTCCTAAGGCCTCTGGAGTCAGCATATCCCACCTCCCGGGGTCGGCTACCTCCTTGCTGTGGGACTGCTTGGGACTCAGTCCTGATTGTAATAGCCTGCTGCAAGAGCTCCCACTCAGAAGATAGTACAGTTACGCAAGAATCCCATCAGAATAGTAGATCTTAGAGAGGAGACTGCAGCAGGCGCCTACTTCCCTCCCGCCCTCAAGGTGTGCAGATCCATTTTCTTTCTTCTCTAACTCTTTTCATGGTAGGCTTCGCCTCCTTCTCTTGTCAGGCCTTCTGCTGGGTTCTGGCGGGAGAACTGAGGTGGAGCTGGGTCTGCCCCCTCTTGTACCCTGACCACGCCGGGCGGGCCAAGGCCGGGGGAGGTCCCCGCTGGTATTGCTGGCAGAAGTTTTCACTGAAAGGTCCTAGTGCCTGTGGCATAGTCCTGATTGTAATAGCCTGCTGCAAGAGCTCCTCTCGAAGATCTTCTGTTACGGTAAGTTCTTACGTAACTGTACTTTCCTGGAGCTCAGGGCAGTGCTCTTAGCACTGCAGTCCTTTGCATTCCTAATAAAGTGGTACAAGTAAGAACAGACAATACCACCACAATGTATTACATCAACAAGCAGGGAGGGACAAGGCCCGACCTGCTATGTACAGAAGCAATGAAGATTTGGAGTTTAGCATATTCCTTACAGGTATCCCTAGTGACTGTCCACCTTCCAGGAAAGGGCAACACCCTGGCAGATGCACTCAGCAGAATCAACCAAAATCACCACAAGTGGTCTCTCAACAGACAGGTACTGGAAGCGGCATTTTGAAGGTGGGGCACACCAGAGGTAGATCTCTTTGCCTCAGAGGAGAATCACCAGTTGTCCAAATTCTACTGCAGGCCTCCAGCGAGGGGATCTGTGTCAGTGGATGCCTTGGTGCTGAACTGGTCTGTACGTTTTTCCCCCATTCCCTTTGTTGCTCAGGGTCCTGAACAAGCTCAGGTATCAGTCTGCTACAATGATTCTGATAGCTCCAGATTGGGCCAGGCAGCCTTGGTACTCATTGCTGCTGTCTCTATCAGTAACCCAGCCCATACACCTTCCTCAGAGGCACAACCTTCTGACCTCCTCCTGGGGAGGATTCTGTACCCGAACCTCTGGTCACTCACACTCAAAGCATGGCTTTTGAGGACCTAGAGACTGCAGACTTACACCTCTCAGAGGGTGTACTCTGGGTTCTGAGGGATTCTAGGAAACCTATGCTTCTAAATGTGAAAGAATTTCCATATGGTGTGGCACCAGAGATGTTACCATCCGAAGCAGGGATGCCAGTCTTTTTAGACTATCTGACTCACCTGCATTCAAATGGGTCTAAAGCCCACTACCCTTAGGGTCCATTTGGCATCTGTCTCTGCCTATCTTTCAGCTGGTGAGGGTGTTTCTCTGGCTGCAAATCCTGTATTCAAGAAGTATTTCAAGGGATTGGCTCATCTGCACCCTCCTCACAAGGAGCCGGTGCCCTCCTGGACCTAAATATATTGCCAAGCTCATGGAACATCCATTCGAGCCCTTGGCTACGCCCCCCATGGTTTGTCACTTGGAAGGCTATTTTCTTAGTGGCTATCACATCAGCCAGAAGAATGTGAGTTACAGGCCCTGCTTGTGGAGCAGGACTACCTCTCCTTCCACAAGGACAAGGTGGTGCTCAGGACTAACAGGAAATTTCTTGCATAAGTAGTCTCTTATTTTCACCTCAGTCTACCACTTTGCCAGTCTTCTTTAGTGAACACTCTAGTTCAGGGGAACACAGGCTACATAGCCTTGATGTAAAGAGAGTTCTCATATATTATATTGAGCACACCAAGGCCCATAGGCAGGACAGACAACGGTTGTTCCTGATCTATGGCGATGTGTGGAAAGGAAAGCCAGCTTCAAAAGGACAGTTGCACACTGGATAGTGGCATGCATCCAGTTCTGCTACAGTAAAGCTGGCAAGGAGCCCCCCAGTAGACCTATGGGCACGCTCCACAAGGGGTACAGCTGCTACAAAGGCAGCAGCCAGGGATATCCCCTTTTTGGAAATCTGTAAAGCAGCTACATGGAGAACAGTACACACCTTTACTAAGCACTAGAGTCTGGACACTTAGTCCAGGAGTGATGCCAGGTTTGGCACAGCAGTGCTGCAGAGCTTATTCCCTAAATAGGGTTCTGGGCACGCCTCCAAAGGTACTGCTTCATTGTCTGCTAGAGTTAATGATATTGAAGAATCCCTGTGGTTAAAAGAAAACATTACTCACTGCAGTAATCTTGTTTTTTTCAAAGGTATTCTTCAATATGATTAACTCTCCCACCCTACCTCCTCTTCCAGAATCAGTTAGCCCCTGCAATACAGATGGTACTGCTTCTGTTATGTTGGCCAGTCACTGGTACTGTTACGTTAAACCAGGTGGCCCTGTTTTTCTTGTTTTTACCCTCTTTTGGGCATTTCCATTGACATGGGGTGAAAGGGGGTAATCATATTGGTTATTATTAATATTTAGTAGTTTACTATTAGAATAGTATAGTTAGGGGGCCTAATTGCAGGCTCCAATGAATCTGAACATTATAAAACGCAGCAGTTGGTAAGGACAGCAGGTTTGAATGGTGGCATGAGTCAATAGGTGTTCCACTATTGGCATAAAGTTTCATTAATCTCCAGGACGGTGCAATCCAGGAAGCAGACTGCTAGAGCTAATCATATTGAAGAGTAATTTGGAAGAAACATGATTACTGCGGTGAGTAATTTTTCCTCTTGGCTGGTTCACCTTTGAGGAGGCTGATGCATGCTCCTTCCTCCTTTCCACTATATCTGTAAAGAGGCAGTGTCACGTCCTTCCTCCTGCTGTCAACCCCCCCCCCCCACACACACACTCCAGCATCCTGATTTCCTTGCTGTAGGCCTTGTTACCAAGCCTATATTGTTTAAGGGAGTTAATTGTGATTACTTCTAGGGCCCTTTACTCCATGGCAATGTACAGCTTAACCCTGCCATCCAGTATTCTGTCCTGGGGTTCTTGTTCCCTCTGTTCATCACTTTGCACTTCTTGATGTTGAATTTCAGCTGTCAGACACCACCTTTCTGATCTTTGCAGGTACTTCTGCAGTCCCCTAACCCTGTGATACCCCACTCGCGACCTCCCTCTCCCCTGGCTTGACCTCATTTATCACCATCCTCTGCAGTCTACCTCCCAAGCCTTCTCACCCATTTAACTAGATCTTTTGCTGTTCCCAGATCCTCTTAACTTCTTCAGCAATGTTCTGTGCAGTGTTTGAATGCTTTAGTTTGAAACCAGTTGGCTTGTTCTAAGACTGGAGTTTGTAAAATCTTATGTAGAATCCTGAACAATCAGAAAACTTGACTGTATCTTTCAACATGGAAAAAAACCTAGCATTCAGCATTTGACTTTTCTTTCATACAACCTGAGGTGGCTGCAGTGAAGTATGAGCTAAAAGCTGTGAGCTGTATACAAGGTTTGGTGCTATTTAGTTAAAAATAGCAAAGCTTACCAGATTAGAATCCTTCACGTAGATTCAAAAATCCACTTTAGCAGAAAACGAGATCCCAAACTCTGTATCAGGACACTCGAGCTTCTTATCACAAACTCAGTTGTGCATAAGGTTGGTGATGTACTGCCTGTAAATACTGTGCAGCAAGTCACGGGGTCAGGAAAGCCTGCGAAAACAAAAATGTTTGGAAATGAGATTTCGATACAGTAAAATAAAAAACTAAAGTAGTACTGTTCCATAAATGAAATGCACCTTTTGTATTCTTCTTCTAATAGATTTACTGTTTACACTGAGAAGACTTTGGCCATTTTTTGTCTTAAAAAGCCACAGATCCATTTCTTTTTATAGAGCTTTCTCTTGCACAGGTTGTCTGGCGGCCCCCCCCCCCAAAAAAAAAAAAAAAAACACACTTTCAGCCTCATCAGAGACCTTCTTGCAGGTTGTCCACTACATGCCAAAGACTGTTATTTGGTGTGTGGCCAATCATGTCAGTCATTTGAAAACCTGTGAGGGCTGCCTGCATGGACAGACACCTTTTTCCTCCTGGACTCCTGGTTTACTCCCAAGGGTGCCGTCTTGCAATGATGCGGCCACGCATGTGTGCATTGGCACAGAACGCGTGACAGGTATCCATCGACAACTGCATTCCCTGGTATTCCCAACTGTGCTGCTGACCGGTGTCCACCAGTTGGTAGTCACACTATGAGAGGAGCATTCCCCCTCCCCCCCACCAAGGAGGAGAGCTTTTCTTGGGATGCTTGATCCTTTCTCTCCCAGCCAGCCCTCAATGACCTTTGCTGATTGCCCAAGGTGGGTTGCCGGTGTCACGAGAGGTAGTGCTGCTGTTTCCTCACTGGGCTCATCTGCAGATCCAGTTCTTAGATACTCACGCACCAAACATACCTTCGATACAGGGGAAAGAAATTACTTCAGCCCAGAAAAGTTAAGACAATTATTTTAGGTATACGGAACAGTCAATAAACTTTAATGTCGGTGAAGTAAAGTGATAGTAAACGGGTACACCAGAAGTGAACAAAGTCACTACCTTCACTGGTTACCTTTCACTTTTTTTAAAAGCTATAAATAAACTTGGCTTGCATGTTCCTCAGTGAGCCGCCGGTCACAAGCTCTTGCAGCAGACCGAAGCCAGCCCTCTGTGAGACCAACTGGGAATAAAGAAAATGCCCTGTGTCCCACTGACACCAGTTCAGACCTTTAGATCTCACTTCGAGATAGAACTCTTGCAGCAGGTCATTAAAAATAGGACAATGCCGCCAGGCACTAGGACCCCATGGAAAACTTGTAGCTAGCAGTCCAAGGCAGGGGACCACCTCGACACCTGCTTCGCCCACGACGTCAGCCACTGTATAAAGGGGGCAGTCCCCCGGCAGCACCTCAGTTCTTTTCCTGCTGTCGACCCAGCATATCTGCTCCACGGACGCTTCCTGCTTCCTGTCGACTGCCATTTTCTTTGCTCCGCGCAGTTCAATTCTCGTGTTTTCGGTCACTTCTTTGTCTTCCGTGACGTCCACATGCAGTCCATGGTAGAAGGCTAAGTGTGCATGCGGCAAACAAATTCCAGTGAAGGACGGCCATTCAGCCTGTCTGTTGTGCCTGGGTCCTGGGCACAAGATTGATGATTGTCTGCACTGCCAAAGCTTCAACCAGTGCACTCTTGTCCGCCGTCTGAAGACCCTGAAGGCCAGCCTCTTGGAGCAGAAGTGGCCAAAATGCAGAAGTCTCGCTCGGGACATTGCTCCTCCTCTACTCACAACATTTCCCCCAGTGAGAATAAGCACTCGGGGAAGCATCACAAAAAGGATAGGGAGAAAACCAAGTCAGACTTGTGGTCCCTCTCTTCACATAAAAGTAAGGCCTCCTCTTCCAACAGGTCATCTGACTGTGCCCACAAGTTGTTAGCCCTCCAGGGGCTGCGGCTCTAACCTTTCCCGCCTCTTCTCAGGCATCAGGCAGGAACTCTGGGCACAGGCTTTCTCAGGCCACATCTTCATCCTCGCTGGTCATTGGACCCCACAGACAGTAGTTCAGGTCTAAGGCCCAGGACCTGGCCACTTCTTCAGTGGGAGTAAGTTCTGGCTCACCCGTTGTTAAGGCTTTGTCCTCCTGTTTGTCAGCTAAGCCTGAAGATTGGGGCAAGTGCACAGGAGTCGAGACAGCAAACAAAACTCCTGTGATGCCTGACCTGTCGTCTCCAGTCAAGCTAGACATATGACAGATCCCCATAGCATCTGTTTCCATGGCTGTGGTGCCAGACAGGGCTCCTGTGCCACAGGTGCTACCAACACCCCAGGGCCTCCGCCAGAGGACCTGACAGCACCTGATCTTATGTTGGACCCTTTGACCACTCTGCCAGCAGGTCGCGACGACCGGTCCCCGACCAGTTCCCTTGTACCCAAGCCTAGGGATGATGACCAGGAGCCAGGGAATGGAATGACGGACAGCCAGTCACCAGACGCACCCCCGTTGCCAGAATGGATGCTAGCCCCTTCAGGACCGACGGGTCGACCCAGAACCACCATCTGGCTCTGTGGTCCCTTTGGCTGAGGTTGGGGCGTTGTTCACCAGTTGGTGGAACACCATAAAGGGAACTCTCCTTCATGATCCAAAGGAGACACTGGGGGCCCCCTTTCCGCCGCAGCCGGTGCCTCCCCCGCAGATCTCCGTCGCCACCCCGATGCCTAAACTGACTCCATGTAGCTTGGACCACGACGCCACCAAATGTAAGAGCAGGGTCATTGGAGGTCACATGATGGCTGGCTGAGCTACAGCAGCAACTTCCCCTCACTCCTCTACAACTCTGATTAAAAACCCTTTTTTTACCTATACCCATAAACCTTTTAAGCAGCAAGTTGGCATTCTCTCTCCTTGGAAACTCCTCCGACCACAACTGCAAGCTGATCGTTATGGAAGCCGACATGCGGAAGGCTGCGCATCGTCACACTCCACAACCGTCACCGGAGAAGGACAAGGCCGCAAAGTGGCCTGAATCACAAGTCGCCACTGTCAGTAAGCCTAATGTGTCCACCACGACACTTTCTTGCATTTATGCAACCTCTCCAGGATTCTGTTATTTCAGAAGATATGCAGCGAATCTGGATTAGTATTGATTCCCTAAATACTTGGGTAGGAGATGCTGAAGCCCAGCTTTCCTCAGTGGAGAAATGGAGGGATAAAGCAGATTTGGACTCCTATATGTTGTGTCAAAGGCTTCAGAAAATGGAGGACAAGTTGGAGGATTTAGAGGGGCGCAGTCAGTGCAACAATTTAATCCTGTTTGGCCTTCCTGAGAAGGAGGAAGGCAATAACCCTGTTCTCTTCATTCAAAAATTGTGTGAACGAATAGCAAGCCCTCACCAAACAACACTATCTACATGGTGGAGAGAGCCCACTGATCACTGTGCCCCCACACACAGCCGGATCACCTCTCGCCTTTGGTCTTTAAGGTCTTTAAGCTCTTAAGCTTTCTTGATAAACAGCACATACTTGTCAAGACCAAAGAAGTAAAGGAAATTCAATGGGAGGAGCACAAGCTCCGGGTGTCTCAAGATCTCCCCCAAGTTGGTTCGGCTCAAGCGGCAAGAGTTTCATCCCATGGTGTCAAAGCTGATAGCAGCAGGGACGGCCTTCCGAATACAATATCCTGCTGTTTTACAGGTGAAGCGCAGTGAGAAGTGGATTACTCTGGACTTGCCTACGCAAGCTGTCTGAGCTTCAAACCCTGTTCCCTGATCTTTTCAAGTGAGGGATTCTACTGGCCTTTTCTCTCTGGCATAATCTGGAGTTGGCTGTGAACTTTCTTCATGTGGATGTTTGTTTTTCCTTGATGTTCCGTGAGCCTGTATTGTGGACCTCCCCTTTAATGTAAGATCTGGGCATCTTTCTACTGCAGTGCCTGTGTGAGAGCTGTCGGACTGGCGTTAGGATCCATATATGGGGCTTGTTCCTGTGTGAGTACAGAGCAGGTATCCTGATGTGACTGGCAAATAGACTCTTACCCGGATTTGGGGTTAGGCCTCTTTCTTTCACTGCTGTCTTCCGATATGCTGCACACGGAATATGAAGGGGCTTTGTACAGTGGATTGCTCCCTACCGTGCTCATCATGAATGGTCATTTTGGACATATAGGTTACAGCGGTTGAGGGGGCTGTGCTCCTGCCTCATTTTCTCCATTTGTTTTGCTACAGTTTGTCTTTTGTTGCTAATATCTGCTATTGAGAGTTTTGATGTGAACAGGAGGTGAGTGCTTATGGGCTGCAGGATGTGGCTCTTGCATATTACTTTCTCTTTTCGGGTCGATAATGGTGCCGGCTGGGGGTGAATATTTTTTTTTTTCTTTTGTTAGACCCTCTATGTTGGCGACCGCAGGTTTTAGTTTTATCCACAAGAGGGCTCCCCCACCTTCTATTTATGATCTGTATGGGCCCACAATTTTATGTAGGCGGATGCCTGGATGGGGCCCATGGTTAAAGAATATTAACTACCTGTTTCCTTAATAGGATTGCATAGATGAGCCATTCCCTTACCATTTTTTTTGGGGGGGGCGGGGGGGCCTCTGTTTGTGCACCTTGCCCCTGCTTTTTGAGGGTTGGAGGGGTTTGCTCCAGTTTATGTACTTTTCATTGTTACTACATGCTGTTGGGGGTTCTGATAAGGACAGGGGTTGCTGCTTATGGGCTGTGGGAGGTGGCTCTTGCGTATTTTTCATTTAAAAAGTCGATAGTGGCACCGATTAGGTGTGCTTTTGTTAATACTCTCTGTTTTGGTGACCACAGCTTCTAGCTTTGTCCTCATGCAGGGCCCCCATCCTACTTTATTTATGATCCGAATGGACCTGCAAATTTTGTTAAGATGGATGCCTGGCTGGGGTCCATGGTTAAACGCATTAATTACCTGTCTCTTTACCAGGGTGCATAGATGGGGTGGTTTATGGGCTTTTGTGAAGGGTTCCAGATAGGTGCCTTCCCTTGCCAACTTTTTCTTTTGGGCCTTTGGTTTATGCACCATGCCCCTGTTATTTGTGGGTTGAGAGGGAGGGATGTTTGCTCTGCTTGGCAGCAAGGTTAAAATCGCATGCCGTAGCAGATATTAGGAGTGTGGTTGTTAGAACCTGAGGAAGTGATCATTGTAAATAGTTCATTGGGCTTTAAAATGTTGTGTTCTATTTTTGGGTGACTGAGGGTGGGGGTTGGGTTTTCAATGGACAGGGTTGTTTCTTGCTGCATTTGGTCAATTACAAATGTTACATCTCAGAGATGTTTGAGTGTTGGATTTGTCTGCACTTATTTGCCATGGCATATAGAGCTGGTGGCACCGTGGAGTAGAGTGGTGCTGTGTACCTCGGGCCCAGGTTACGCCCTTTTTGCAGTCTTATGGGATAATTTGAATGGGAGGGCACTATAATCTTGTGAGTTGGAACATAAAAGAGGCACAGAATAAACAGAAGTGGATAATGATTCTTAAACACCTCTCGCATCTGTGTTGGGATAGCCTGCTTGCAGGAGACCACTACTTAGAGATGTCTCCTCTTCAAAAGTACTGGGTGGGGCTAGTTTTTGGTTCTGGTAATTCCCCTAAATGTGGAGGTACTGTTATTCAGATAGCCAAAGCTTGTACCATTTGTTAAAATACAGTAATGGTGGGACCCAGAAGGACGCTGTATTGTATTTCAGGGTACCCTTGAGTCTTCACCTATCTTGTTAGGCTCCATATATGGTCCAAATGTTGATTCCCCTCATTTTTTTACCCAGCTGCTGTCTCTGGTGGTTTCAGATCCTCCTCTTCCGATCTTTCTGGGATGGGATTGGAACTTGGCCCCCCAGATAGAGGTGGACCGCTAGGACAGCAGAAGAGTTGGGCTGTCCCTAGCACAGTTTGCCCATCGAGATCTCTTGTCTGGGGCAGTCGTTATTGATGTCTGGCGGACCTTAAACCCCGCAGAGAGACAGTACACATACTATCCCCCCCACCCCGCACGCTACTTTTTCCCGGATTGCTTTCTGGTTAGTAAGTTCTTTTTGCCTCATGGGCATTTTAGACGCAACCATATATCCCAGAGTATTGTCTGATCACTCCCCTGTTGGCGTTTCTTATGTACCGGGCCCAGGGATACGGAGAGATGCACTGTGGTGCCTAAATATGCAGTTGCTCAGGTGCCCAGAGACATTGTCCCACACCCAAGAATTCATAACCACTGTTCTTGACGCCAATCTGGGTTCTGTCGAGAGGGTTGATGCAGTTTGGGCTGCCCTTAAATGTTCCCTTTGGGGAGATTTTATACATTTCTCAGCTACCTGAGCCCGTAAAAATAGATCTGCTGTAGACTCCCTGCTAGGAGAAACCCGACAACTGGAATATTCTCTGCAACGGACGTCCTCCTGCGGAGGAATGGGCCCCCTTCATCTCCTTCAGGCCCAATACTCCAGCATGATTGCACAAAAGCGGAGCTGGCCATCCACCGTGCTAAACTGAGTACCTAGAATCAGGGAGAAGGCTGGGAAACTTCTGGTGCTTCAGACTGAGGCAGGCTGAAACTGCAAAATTCATCCCGGGTTGAGATCCTCACCAAATGGTGACATAGTTTCTCATCCTCAAGACATTGCTACTTTTGGAGTGTTTTATAAGAAACTCTATTCCTTAGAAGACTTGACAGCTGTGGCAGATCTGGAGATCGCAGAGTATTTGCGCTCTGCCAACCTTCCTAAACTGCCCCTCATGTAGCAGTGTGTCTTGGTGCCCCGATATCCCTGGCTGAGGTAGAGCAGACAATCAAGCAGCTGCCTCTTGATAAATCCCTGGACGGATGGCCTACCCAATAACTTGTATAAAAGTTGTTTCTGCGGCATAGCGGTTGGATTTCCTTGCGACACCAGCCGAACTGGGTTTGGGAATGAGCCGGGTCGTCCGGATGGTGGCCGGGAGGAGAAGGATTGAGCATCCCTAGGACTGCTCTCCTTCTCCAGGGGGTGGTGGGTTCCTGTGTTCTGTGTGGGTATGACACCTAGCGGCAGCTGGGTGCATCATCCCAAGCACTGGCGCATAGTCAAGGGCACTGGGACGGGACAGGCCTGGGTGTCATTGCATCTCCCGCCCCAGCCTATGGGATAAAAATCTCTCTCTCAGACGTCTGTGACGCCCTGTCCCAGAGACTCTTGTCAGCTGCCTGGCCAGGGGCTCCCCCAACCAGATATGGTCCCATGGTGCCGTGCCCTGCCTCCTGGGGGGTAAGCCAGGAGTGACCAGGGAGTGAGGGGCTCATTAGGCGGTGGAGTCTCGGGGGCACCGTGACCAGGGCGGAGCTCTGACGGATGATGGAGGGGCAAAAAGCAAAGTAAATATACATATAAAAACAGGTGTTTCCCACAGCGCTCATCTCTCCTGATGAATGTCTTCAATCTATGGTATTAACAGGGGATAGTGGATCCTGGGTTTCTGGCAGCACTGATAACCCTGATTCCCAAGCCAGACAAAGATCCGCTGTGTCCCAGAAGCTACCGTCCAGTCTCTTTATTGAATTCAGATGTCAAGATTCTTGTGAAAATCTTAGCTAATCGTGTCGCCCTGATAACGGGTAAGATTATTAGTAGAGAGCAGGTGGGTTTCATGACTGGGTGCATGTCTGTTGACCACATGAGGAAGCTAATGCACTTTATGGTGGTGTTTTTTTTTTTTTTTTTAACTTTACTTTTTATTTTGATCTTTAAAATAATACAAGTATAGACCCGTACAATTCAATTACATTTTTCCACAGCATAAATGTTAACTTAACCTTTGATCCTTCTTATACTAGAATATATTAGATAATCTAGACCTCCTAAAGTTACAGAGACTGGTTATCTGGATGTAGATAATGAGAAAAATAGTAATACACTGCTGGCAGCTTTAAGCTTCAGATGTAATGACACAGTTTCATGCAGTGTGTCTCTTGTCTGTGATCCCCATTCTGTAGGAGTAATGTCTGAATTTCAATTCCTATCCTCACGAATCTAAGCTTTTCCGGACAGTAAAACTCGAGTCAATACAGTTCTACAAACTACAAAAATACAACAATAAAAGTAAACTTTTGCACAGTTACACAATCTATTTTATATCAAGATGTATATATCTCCCTTAGATTACATATCCTTTTCCCTTCTTCCCCTTTATACTCAGGCCCTTAGTTCTCAGATGGGCAGTCTAAGTTGTTATTCTGTATACCTTTGTTTCCCCCGCTATTCTGATCCCCTCTTGCTCCCCCTTCCATCCCTCTCTCCACAACCTCCAAGGTCGCCACAGGTTCTGGAAATTTTGAACTTTAAAATGCAATGCGTGAGTAATATTCTCCATTCTTTCTATTTCTTCTATCTTCAAGACCCACATTGTTAGGGAGGGGTTCTGGAGATAGCCATTTGGTAAGTGATGCATTTCAGAGCAGCCACTCTCAATATCTGACAAAGTTCCTTCTCTGGCGCCCTCAATCGATAAGGTGGGAAGACCTAGTACTAGATCCTGAAGTGTAAAGGGGATAGAAAAAACCCTACTTGTTCCATCACTAAATGTACTTGTTGCCAAACCTTAACAGTCTGTCACAACCCCAAAATATGTGGTAATGTGTCCCACCAGTGTTCCACATAGGCAGCCAGCATGCCGAAGAGGCCTGTGGGTTATAATGTGCCGTTATTTCCGGGTTCTAAAAATCAAGCGAGTATCTTCCAGTTAAATTTCGCAACAACATGGCTGAGGAGATTTGCCAACCCCTTTGAAGCCTGGGATCCCACTCTGCCCTAGTAATAGTTATTTTGCATCTCTTTCCACCTTAGCTGAATCTCCTCTAAGTTTGGGGTCTCCCTCGAATCTATTAGAATTGTGTTTAGTACAGACAGGTATCTCAATTTATCTCTGATTTTTATAGAATTCCACCAGTACGATTCAAGTGAGGCAAGATCTCTGCCTATCTTTGAGATTCTCTTCCTCGGTAAGGAAAAGCCGTGTTTGGAGGAACCTATAAAAATCCTCTTTACGGAGGGAGAAGCGCGCTCCTGTAGAGTGTTAAAGGGAAGACATCCAGTCTCGTCTATTAATTGTTTAAATGTGGTAAGGCCCTTATGCTTCCAATATGCAAACCCAGTGTCTGCCCTAGGAGGAAGGAAGGTAGACGTATGTCTAATCAAGGAAAGGGGTCCCAATGTATTAGGGGTATACGTCATCTTTTTTAAATTTAGTAGGATACGCAGAGTGTTTAACCCATGGGTTATCTGTAGATGCCAGAACTCGGGGTGTTATTTCTACGTAGGCAGAGTCCATAATTTATAGTTATACATTGAATTCTTTTCTATTAAATATCAACCAGAGTCTATCCTCTGTTTGGCCCATGAGACTAGTTGGGACCCTTGGGCTGCCAAGTAGTAGAGATACATGTTGGGTAGACCTAGGCCACTTTTTCTTTTGACCGTGTAGGGTCTTAAATGAGATTCGTGGACGTTTTCCTGACCAAATAAAGTTGGAAATTTCTTTATTCAACTGTTTCCAAAAACAAGGTTTTATAGGGATCGGGAGTGTTTGAAAAAGAAATAACCATCTAGGTAGAATGTTCATCTTAACTACCTGAATTTTGCCATATAAAGTCAGGGGTAGCAGTTTCCAACGGGCAAAATCCACTTGCATGTTTTTATATAACTTCATGAAATTGTCCGCAAATAGACGAGATGTATTTACTGAGACTTGTATCCCTAGATATCGGAAAGTATTATTACGGGCCCATTTGAACGGGAAACTTTCCCTAAGATCCTTCGAAGGAATCCCACTTAGTACCACTGCTTCTGATTTTGTGTAATTTATTTTGTAACCAGCCAGTGTGCCAGATTTGTTCAGTGCATTTAGTAAGTGTGGTAGGGAGGTTTGAGGATCTCCTAGAAAAAAGAGGGAGTCGTCGGTGTAAAGTGCCACTTTTTGTTCTATTCCCCCTGCCTGCACCCCCTTAATTTCGGGATTATTCCTTATCCATATCGCTAATGGTTCCAGTGTTAAAGCAAATATTAGGAGGGAAAGGAGGGGCACCTCTGTCTCATTCCTCTATTTAAAGGTATTCTAACAGATAGCAATCCATTAAGTCTGATCCTAGCCTCCGGTTTATGATAAAGTGCTCGATGGCTGAAACAAAATTTTTCCCTACCCAAACCTCGACAGGGTGGATGACATAGTGCCAGTCCATTCTGTCGATAGCTCTCAAGCGTCCATACTGATGGCGCTGAAAGGATGTATTGTTTTTCTGGGCTGTAATAATATTTAATAAACACCTTATATTGTCTTGAAGAAATCTCCCTCCAATAAATCCTGTTTGATTATGGTGGATGAGAGGGGCAGTACATGCCTGAAGCGCCTCTGCCAAAATCCCTGTAAATATTTTTAGATCTACCAGTAACAGAACGATGGGACGATATGAGCCACAGTGCTCAGGGTCCTTATCAGGCTTCAGGATAACCGAAATCTGGGCCAGATTCCAGGAGGGTGGCACAGATTTGTGTTGTAGTAGAATCTCATTACATGTACCAACCAGGTACTCCACTATTCTAGCAGTAAACTTTTTGTAAAATTCGGCTGGTAGGCCATCAAGGCCAGGGGCCTTGCCATTTCTAAGACACTTAATTTGTGACCTCACCTCTCCTGCGGAGATTGGGGAATTAAGGTTCGCCCAGGCAAAGTCCTTTAAGGTAGGGATGGGTAAGGTCTCCAGAAAGTCCTGCACTGCTTTATGGTGCCCAGGAGTGGTTTCTGCTGTATAGAGGTCTGCATAGAATCTCCTGAATCTATTTAAAATCTCCGTCGGAGATGTAGTTGTGGGGCCCCTTTCATCCCTTTGCAACCGGACCACTGCTCTATTTGTAGCTTCGTGCCTCAGCTGCCATGCCAACAATCTGCCTGCTCGATTCCCATGTTCAAAGTATTTTTGCCTGGCATATCTTAGTTGCTCCTCAATCTGCCTATCAAGCATCTGATTTAGTTCCTGCCTTGCCTTATCCAGCTCCTGCTTTACTTGCGTGTCCTGTACTACTTGATGTAGAGTCTCTAGCTGAGTGATTTTCTGCTCTAGTTGTAGTCTAGTTTGGATCCTCTCCTTCTTTAATCTGGCTGATTATTGCCCTCCTTAAGCAGCATTTAAGTGCATCCCACCTTATCCCTTCAAGTGTATCCCCTTTTAGGTTATGTTGTTCAAAATTTTTGATAGTATCCTCCACTAATCCCCCAAAGTCCTCCCTCAGAAGATGGCTTACATTGAACCTGCAGCAGGACTGTGAGGGGGCTGATGTGGAGACCGCCAGGGTGACTGGGGCATGGTCCGAAATTTCAGTTGATCCAATATCACATTTTTCCACCTTTTGTAACCAGTTAGAAGATAGAAGAAAATAATCTATCCTGGAGTAATCCCCATGTCTGGGGAGTAGTGAGTGAAGTCTCTCCCTTGGATGCATAAAGCGCCAGATCTCTGACAGACCTAGTTCTTGATTTAGTCTCTGGATCAGTTTCCTGTGCGTGACCCCACCTTTAGCCCCTCTGGACCTATCTACCCCAGGGTGTATTACTTCGTTAAAATCTCCACCTATGACTACTAACCTCTGTGCGTCTGTAACTGCCTCTTTAATAATCCTCTCCAAGAAGGCCAATCTGGGGCTTCTTCATTGAGCATAGATGTTCAAAAAGGTACAGTTTTGACCCCTATATGATCCCTGTATCTGTACAGACTTACCCTCTGGATCTGTGTGGACCCTCTCTACAACCAATGGGGCATCTCGTTTTATCAAGATTGCTATACCTCTACGGTGTGGGCTCTTTTCAAAATGTGAGGCATATACCTCACCCACCCAAGATCTTTTCAATTTAAGATGTTCTGCCGCAGTTAAGTGGGTCTCTTGAATAAATGCAACAGTGGCCTTTTTCCTCCTGAGGTCTTGTATAATCTTTGCCCTTTTTACTGGGTTATTCACCCCATTTACATTGAGTGTAACTATATTTAAATCAGCCATGTTCCTTTTGATGAGGAAAAGAGAATATCATCTCCTTACTAAGGAGTATTACTAGCTTTTCAGGTATTCGTGAGCATCTGTGCTTTGTCAACAACACATAAACAAAAACTTTGCTAAACATATTGTATAACAATTGAGAACTAAATATACATTGAAACATATTAAACAGGAATGCTTTCAAGGTGGTTTCGCCCTGTGTCCACCCTCTCAAGGATGTTACTTTGAGGCGTGGATGGATGACCTCTTAAAATGTAGGCCGTCCGCCTGGCTAAACGCCACAGCCTGGGAGCCAGGTATTTATTCCGCACCAGCCCTCACAATGTAGAGCATACACGCTCAGAGCTAATCTAAGCATTTTTGACTAGCCTGAAAAAAGGGTGGGATCCCCGCTCGTCCCTTATTTTGTTTATATCACTCGGTTAGTTTAGGTACTTTGCTCAAACCATAAACCCATCCGGGTGTCTGATATCAAGATGCCAGGATTATACACCGGTTTGTGGGGGACTTACCAGCCATCCGGGTCTCTCCAGCCCAACCAGGATCTCCTCACAGTATCGGGGGCCCCTAGAGGCCAGAAACCGCACTCTTTCCTCCTGATCTGTAGGTAATCTGCTTGATATTTATCAAGGTTTACCAGGGTATCTGTAATAAGATAGACAGCCATCGCAGGAACGGGGGGGGGGGCGCTCTTTAGTCAGACAATCAGTGCTTCTTCGAATCTCACATTTATATATGATTCCGGTTTTCCCTTCTAAGTACTTGCCTTGTGTAAATTCAAGGTCCTCCGCTAGTGGCCTCTCGTTATAGAGGTACCAACCTAGGCTTAAGGAGTTAGTTTCAAAGCTTCACATTTACAAAGGAACAGCCCTTAATCGGTGCTAACCCCATCGGGTCACAATCTCACCTCCAGGGCTGTTTTAATTAGTGAGAATTGTTATCCCACCAACTGATCGTCAAGTCGATCGAACGCCTCCAGCCCAGGCCCCGGCCGCCAGACTCCTCGATCCCATATTTACACTACCCATTTCAGGCGTGCAGACACCTAGTTCCCCCGGTTCCCCCCTCCGCTAGAGACCATAGGCTGCTGGTTGCCCAAAGTGGCCCCCTTCCCCAGTTGAACCCGAGTGTTTCAATGATAAGAATTTTTATATCCATCAAATCCAATTTCGATGTATTAGCCCTACTAAACCCATTCTCTTAAAGAGAAGTCAAAAATACCATTTGCCAATGAAAACTCAATGGAAAATTAACATCAGCTTGACTCACTAGATCTTTCTACAAAACTTCAAAAAGATCAATAAGATCAGTGCAGCGATAGTTCAAGTCTGTAGGTTTTCTTCGTTGTGTCTCTGTTCTATCGAGGGAGTAGATTCCTGGTTTCTCTCGATGGATTCAAGCACTCGGTTCGTAGTGGAATCTCCTTGCCCATGCACAGTATTCCACAGACCGGAAACGTCTGTGCGGTCATGCATCTCCTTTCTTTTGGTTCCCACATTTTGCCATCCTCTAAGTTGCAAACGTTTTCCCTGTGCCCGGGTCACCTCCTGGGGAATCTCCACTTCTACTGATGCCAGGAACTTCTTTGCCTCCAGCAGGTCAGCGAACCTCCTAGGGCCATTTTCCGTTGTAACTTTTAGCTTAGCTGAATATTCTACAAATGCTTTAATGCCTTTTTGTTGTAGGGCTCGAACTACCACTAAAACTTTTCTACTTTGGGCCAACAATTGTGGTGTGTAATCTTGATCAAAAAACAATCTGGTATCTCCGAATATTATTTCTTTCTTTGACCACGCCCGCTTTAGTATGTCCTCTTTAGTGCGAAAGTTCAAAAAGGCTATTATTACTGACTGAGGACGAGCTTTGGGATCTTTTGGCCTGGGTATGAGGGAGTGGTGGGCTCTAATTATGTTTAAAGGCTTTTCTGCTGGCCAGTCCAGTATCTCCACTAAAAAGGACTCAAAAAATGTCAAAATAGAACCCGATTCCATACCTTCTGGCAGTCCATGAATTCAGATGTTATTTCTTCTGTTTCTGTTTTCAAGTTCTTCTATTCTGGACTCCAGTTGAAGTTCCCTCCTGTGCAGGTCTACGAGGGCCGCGTTGTGAACATCTACTAGATTGGGACAGTCTGTTAACCCCTCTTCTCATTACTGTTTTCCTCAAGCTTTCTAATTTTTTATTTTCTTCCGTCCCTTTCTAGTCTCTCAAAGAGCCGCTCATCTTCAGTAGTGTGGCTACAGTTGTTTAGAGGTTATTGTACAATCCATTTCTTTTTGTTTCCTCTGAGGTTACCCGGCCTGCCACGAGGTCTCTGTTAGACTTGAAAGGCTGAGCATAGTCAAATAGCATTTTAGCTGTGTATTCGACTGACTGGCATTCTCTCCTCTGTTTATGTCTGGAAGTCATATCGGCTGCAATTTCCACTGAATCTTGCCGATGGATGGGTTGGATTTCTTTTCATTTTTTGTGGATTTAATCTGGACGGGGCAGAGCTGCCGATTCAGGCTGCCATTAGGCTGGTGCACCCACCGGAAGTCCCGATGGCAGTGTTGAGGGAGGCTGGGATCCCTTCGGTCCTGGTTTCCCTTGACGCCAAGAAAGCTTTCAACCATGTCTCTTGGCGATTCCTGTTTGCCTCCCTCCGGCACTTTGGAATGCCAGACAACTTTAAGTGGGTCAAGGTTTTATATGCCTCACCAACTGCTCATGTGTGGTGCAATGGGTTCCTATTGGATTCTTTCCCTCTGGAAAGAGGCACCCGTCAGGGCTGTCCACTCTCCCCTCTCCTTTTTAATTGTTGCCTGGAACCCCTAATCTGCAAGTTAGCCTCTTCTCCTACCTTGAAGAGTATACAAATTCAAGGGGAAAGGTATGTTTTATCAGCTTACGCTGATCTACTGCTGCACGTGGAGAAACCGGAGACCTCACTTACCCGCTCTTCTTGGAGAACTGAACAAATTCTCTACAGTCTCATCCTACAAACTGAACCTTTCCAAAACTAAACTCTTTCCCCTCAACCATCATACCACGAGAGCTAGTTGTAATTTATGTGGGTTGTCTTGGGAATCCAAGGCACTTACATACCTGGGGATTAAGGTCACTAGGACTGCCTCTTCTATGATCAAAGAGAATATGACTAAGCTGGTGCAGATACTACAAGCAAATTTGGACAGGGTGGGGTGCTTTCTCCTCTGTCACTTGGGGCTGTATAACATTCTTAAAATGAATGTTTTGCCGAGGCTGTTATACCCACTTGGCATGCTTGGTTTTTCCTTCCAAACTTTGGTTCTTGAGGCTGCAGAGACTGTTCAATAACTTTTAATGGAGGAGCAAGCCAATGAGGACGGTCTACCTCAAGTCAACAATACCTAAGACTCAGGGAGGACTTGCCCTGCCATCCCTTTTCACTTATTATGGGGCACAACATATAAGCTGGCTGGCCTTCTAGCTCGGGGGGATACTCCAGGAACGGGAGATGCCTACCTCCCCTTTTGGTTGGACATTGAATGCAATCTAGCACATAGATTTTACAGTTCCCTGATGGCATTGGTATACACACAACCTTTTCTACTCCCCAACGTGCTTAAAGCCTCCCTGATCGCTTGGTACCTCAAAGCTTTGCAGCAATTTCACAGGTATCTCTCCGAGACCTGGCATAGTTCAGCTGCCAGCCCCTCTTCAACGATTTTCATTTTCAGATTGGTCACCATCCATCTCACTCTCATTTTGCCTCAGCTTAAGCAGTGTATCCTGGCTGAGTTTATTCAGGCTAATGAGTTCACTCCTTCCAGGCCCTCCAAACCGCTTCGCTCAGCCCTAAAGATACTTTCAAATACTTGCAAATCAAAAAGGCAAAACTATCTTTAAGGGCAAGCAGGATTGGAGGGCAGTCAACTCAGGACTCTCAAAGGGCTCTTTAAGGAGGCTGATCAGCCTCACGCAGTTTCAAGAATATATAAGCAGCTCCAAGCCTCTGACCCGTGCCTCTCAACCGGGGTGTGTTATCACTGGGTACAAGAGTTGTCCCTTTTAGTGGAGACAGAATACTGGGTAAAAGTGTGGAGTACAAATTATAAGTACATCAAGCAGGACAGATTACATTTAGTTCAATTCAATATCATGCACAATATCTACTACACCCCAATAAAGTTGCACAGAATGGGACACTTTTCCTCTCCTGATCGCCCCTCTTGTGAGCAGGCTCCTGGCTCGTTGTACCATATGTTGTGGGATTGTCCTTGTACTCACATTTTCTAGAAAGTGATACAGCGAGTGCTAGACCCTCTCCTCGGGTTAGATGTCTTATTCACTCCAGAGTGCTGTCTCCTGGCTATATACTCCCCCGGGGACACCTTCAATACGAAAAGCTCATATAGCTCTGATCGCCTCCCCTGCTTAATTAGTCATGTTGAGGCACTGGAAGGAGGATTCCTTCCCTACAATCATGGAGTGGTACGGGGAAGCTCTCTCTTAGCCATTCAGCTAAAGAAACACATAGCATATCTGCAACACAGGTCTCATAAATACCAAAGTACTTGGGAGCCCTTTATGACACTACTCTCTCTATGGAAACCATAGTGGTCAGTTGCTACCCCTAATTTAGCCTGTTATTTGCCAGTTTAATCCTTTGGCACTCAGACGGGGGGGTTATTTTTGGGGTGGGAGGGTGGGGGAGGTTGTTTGTGTAATAATTTGTTCTGTAATGTTTTGTTCTGCATGTCTCTCTTGTTGTTTCTTTGTTTAATGCAGCTCCCTGTCAACTGCTTGAATCTTTTTATGTGCTGCAATAAAAACTAATAAAGTATATTGAAATAAAAAAAAAAGGCAGGGGTCGTCATTCCCCTCAAGCTCTTTTTCTCGTAGGGACTGCAGATCCAGGGACCATAGTTCTCTGGGGTCGGAGCAGGTCGAGAGGGCGCCACTTCTGATGTCACAGCAGGTCCACGGACCGTCTATCAGATTGCTCTATGGGCTCTAGCAACTCCTCCTCCACCTATTATTCTTAAGAGGATGAGCTCCCTCTGCTATCCCCAGATACCAGGAGGGACTCTGAGGTCACAGCCTGACGATCCTGTCTTTTTAGAGGTCATGAGGCATATACAGTTCCTCAGTCAGTGGGAGACTGAGGATCTGGACCCGGAGAGCCGCCTCGCCCAGATTCTTATGGGCCTCCGACCATAAGCCTCTGAGTCATCTCCCCAGTGGAACTGTTTCAGGGCGATCCTGACTGGCTTGAAGCATCCAGCCACTCGTCAGCAGTGCCCAGAAGGCGGACTGCCTTTATCGAACTCCTAGAAATGAGCCTTACCTCAGTGAGCACCCTAAGGCAGACTCCATAGTACTCACAGTGGCACATGGCAGGTCACAGCAGCCTAGACACACCAGTTCCCAGCCTCCTGACAGAGTATAAGAAAGCAGACCAGTGGGGGAGGAGGGTATATGCCTTGTCCACCTGTACCGTAAGGTCCCTAAACTTCCTGGCTCGTGGTTATGTACCAGAAGTGCCTGTGGCAAAAAGCTATGGACCTCACCAAGACCCAGCCAGACTCGCCAAACAAGTCTGAGCTTTTAGCAGTGTTGCAATCCAGAGGAGATGTGGACAGGCTTTGCCTGCAGCTCCTATGGGCGCTGATACTGCAGCCCGGGCAGCAGCCTCAGGCGTCACTTTTGGCTGAGGGTGTCTGGCTTTAGGCAGGACCTCCAGGATACCATCTTGGACCTGCCCTTCTAGGGCTCGGTTCTTTTCAGGCAGGAAGCCCAAAAGATTATTCAAGGCCTACAAAATTCAAACAAGGCAGTGTCGGAGGTTCATAAGATGTACAAATCGGAACCCTACCCTCCTAGGCGCACAGCCTTTCGGAGGCAGCAAGGGCAACAATCAAAGAATCAACCACAAATAGGTGGGTTTAAAGGAAAGCACCCCTCAAGCAGCACGCTCTCAGGGCCAGTGCACCACTAGCAGCCCAGAGCCCCTCCCTACTCCTTCCACCTCTGACTGACTTCCTTACCCGCCCCCCAGCAGAGTTGATAGGGGGAGGCAGAGGGGAGTGTTTCTCCTTTACCTCGCAGGATGGTCCAAAATCACCATAGACCAATGGGTGCTGGAGCTCACAGAGAAGGGCTATGCTCTGGAGTTCTCCATGTTACTGCCGGACAACCAACCAGTCTTGTCGACCTGCTGCCCTTTCCACACAGGTCTCATGTGGGCAGAGATTCTAGCCCTCCTGTCCAAGCGAGCCATTCAAGTAGTGCCAGAATCCCAAAGAGGGAAAGGGTACTACTCTCTCTTCTTCCTGGTCCCAAAGAAGACTAGAGACCTTCGTTCAACCTGGACCTCAGTTACTGTAGTTGAACCTATTTATGGACTACAAAAGGTGCAGGATGGTGACACTCCAAGGACTTTTTCCCTTGCTGAATCACTGGGACTGGCTCTGCTCCCTAGACCTGCAGGATGGTTACATGCACATAAAGATCCTGCCATCCCACAGGAGATATCTCAGGTTCACGTTCAAAGGACAGCACTACCAGTTCCAGGTCCTGCCCTTCGGCCTGTCCCCGGCACCTTGGGTGTTCACCAAGTGCCTGGCGGTGGTAGCAGCAGCCCTCAGGAGGCAGGGGCATTATATTTACCCCGACCTAGACAATTGACTACTATTGGCATCCTCCAAGGAATAACTTTGTCACACTCTGGAGTGTACCTTCAGCATGTTTCAGAACTTGGGGATTATGCTGAATCTCCGGAAGTCCACACCATGGCCATTTCAGAGGCTCCAGTCTGTAGGAGCCATTCTGGACACAGTTCAGGGGGAGCTTTTCTTTCCCCCGGACAGGTGGAGCGCTTTCAGGCTCTGGCTTGGAGGTTGACCTCTGTGCAACAGGCTCCGGCCAGAATGGCACTGCAGCTCCTGGGGCACATGGCCGCTGCCATTGTGACAGTACCCTTTGCTCGTCTGCACATGAGAACTCTCCAATAGAACCTCAGAGTGCAGTGGGATCAGCACAGCGACTGTCTTGACCAGAGTGTCAGGATCTCGAAGACGGTTCACCAAACCCTCTTATGGTTGCTGAACCCCTCCCGCTTATTGGTAGAGACCCCATTCACCAACCCCTCACCTCAGCAGGTAGTCTCCACAGACACGTCCGGTGTGGGATGGGGTGCCCATCTCGGGAACCACCAGACCAGGGGGTCCTGGAGTCTGGCAGAAGGCGCTCTCCACATAGATGTACTGGAGATAAGAGCTGTGCTTTATGCTTTGCAGGTGTTCCATTGCAAACTCTTCCTAGGTCCCCACCTTGATACAGATGGACATGTCAGTGGTGTTTTACGTCAACAAGCAAGGGGTACATATTCTTACCCTCTTTGCAGAGAGGCCATGAGGGTCTGGTATTGGGCAATGGACACGACTGCAGCTTCTGGCAGTACATGTTCTGGTCTTCAAAACACGCCGCAAACAGCCTCAGTTGCTCGTAGTCCCAAGCCCATGAATGGGAGTTGCTGCAGGATGTAGCAGAAGTCCTTTCCGACAGATGACACACCAGAGTTGGACCTCTTTGCATCCCCACTCAACACCAGACTGCAAAATTTTGATCACTAGAGCCAGGGCATGGTGTTTTCTGGTGAGGCCTTGTCCCTCTCCTGGGCGGGGAAGTTTCTTTCGCCTTCTGCTTCCCCTTCTGCAGAGGTTCTGCTCAAGTTACAGTCGGAGCCAGCAACCCTGATTCTGATAGCACCCTTCTGGCCCAGACATCTGGTTACCACTTTTGCAGCAACTAGCAGTGGAACCACTTGTTCCTCTTCCACTGTCCTCTTGCTTGCCCTCCCAGGAGCGAGGCTAATACTACACCCTGACCTTGAGTCTGCATCTCCACGCATAGCTCCTGCAGACATAGCTAGTAGCAGGTTCGGGTATGGGGTGGCAGAAGTGTTATGGCTGCAAGGAAACCGTCCACTAGCTGCTTACGCCATGAAGTTGAAAAGGTTCAGCCTCTGGGTGGCTGCCCATGATCTGAACCATTTCTGTGAGGTGAATTGGGTCCTGGAGTACCTTTATCCCTGTCTGACTCTGGCCTTAGCCATTTCTCCATTAAGGTACATCTCTTGGCCATTTCAGCCATCCGTACAGTGGATGGCAAGAACTTGCCCAGCTTGACCTATCGCGTGCACCTTCCTACGAGGTATCCTGCATAATAAGTTTCTCTTACGGGACCCTGTCCCTCCTCGGGATTTGTTGTTCATGCTGGAAAAGCTGACTTTGCCCTCCTTTGAACCAGCTGCAAGTTGAAAGCTTTGCTTCTTTTCTTGGAAAGCATTATTTTAGTTGCTGTTACTTCAGCCCAGAGGATTTCCGAGCTCCAGGCTCTGATGTATAAAGAGAAACACTTGGTTTTTCACAGGAACAGGGTGTCCCTTCATACAAATCCTAAGTTCCTTCCAAAGGTGGTGTCTGAGATGACGCTTAATCAAGACATCAACCTTCCGGTTTACTAGCAGGAGTACTCTAACAAAGGGGAGGCACTATTACATACCTTAGATGTACATAGAATGCTTCAGTACTACATTGATTGAACAAGGCTGATTAGGAAATCTGACCAATTGTTTCACCCAACGGATGCTGGGCACACCAGTCACTAAGCAGGCCTTGTCAAAGTGGTTGGTCAATTGCATTGTTTTCTGCCATGAAAAACATGGAAAGTCCCTACCGGGTTCTGTGAAGGGCCACTCCACCAGAGGGGTCTTTGCTTCCTTTGCCTTGCTCAGGAATGTGTCTGCAGCGGATCTTTGTGCCGCAGTCACCTGGAGTTTGGGCCACACCTTTATTCATCATTATAGCCTGGACATTACTTCCAGGCAGAGAGCAAGCTTCGACCTGACAGTCCTCCAAGGGCTTCTCTCCTGGTAGCACAGGGACCTTACTTTCTGTTCCACCACCCATCTGACTTGGTGGTATCTCAGTACTGCTTTGGCACTCAGTCCCATATATAATGACCTGTTGCAAGAGCTCTATCTCAAAGTGAGATAGTACAGTTATGTAAGAACTTACCGTAACAGTAGATCTTCGAGAAGAGCTCTTGCAGCAGGTATGCTTTCTCTCCTTCCCCCAGTGCACTTTTTCTTCAATTATCCTCTTGGGATGTCAAAGCCTCCTCAGTTTGTTCTCCTTATTCCTCTGGCCGGGTCTCCAGCAGGCAAACTGAGGTAGTGTCGGGGACTGCCCCCTTTATGCAGTGGCTGACGCCATGGGTGGAGCTGACGTCGGTGGCAGTGCCCCGCCTTGGATTGCTAGCTAGAAGTTTTCCGTGGGGTCCTAGTGCCTGGCGGCATAGTCCTATTTGTAATGACCTGCTGCAAGAGCTGTTCTCAAAGATTTACTGTTATGGTAAGTTCTTGCATAACTTTACTTTTCCTCTGCACACCACTTCTCCCTGACTTGACTCCTAGACTTTCTCCTCCTTGTATTCTTGTTCTGATACAGACTTCGCTTTCTCCTGGCAACCTCAGGCACTGCGTATGAAAAGTATCACTTCTACTTTCACCTAACAGTCCAAATCACTGTGGCTTACTCCAGGTGGGAAACAACCTACCTAGGAAAATGGGGATAAGGAGTAGACACGGGACAACTGGAGCCAGTAAATATTTCAAGAAGAAATCCAGTTCATTGTCACAAACTCACTCCTGGGATCTGGGTCCACTGAGCTCATGGTGTCCACCACTAAGTGCAATCTGTGACAGAGGGAAGAGGAATACCCTCAAGTGTCCGTCTAGAGTGCTCGTCAAATTCAAACTGAACACCTGCCACGAGGTCCCAGGGCTCCCTCTCTATTCTGAGTAAGGGCAAATACAGTCCCAAGTCTGTAGACAGGTGAGAACTCTTCTCAGTTGCTGTACTTGGGTGGGGGGGGCCCAGACATTACAAGCTCTTAGGGATTTGCCCACATAACCGTGATTGTGTCCTCTCCCACGAGGTGTGCAGCACCTAGTTCCCCCTTACAGACTCTTCCCGAGACCTGTGCATCTCCCTTACTTGAGGCACCCAGATCCTCTTTTTCAGGATCCTAGTCTTGGCAGCAAATGGTAGTGCTTTATCAATTACAGGCTGGTCTCAGAATTGACTAAACCTTTTACTGCTACACTCACAGGCAGTTTTTAAAGCCAAAATGCTTTTACTAAATTTAAATGTTTATCATACAAACTTTACAAACAAAAGGTTTAGAAATCTGGTTACAGAATAACAAAATAAAGGTGGAAATATACATGCAAACTGTGCTGCAAAATTTAACTATTTTCTCGTGGTTTGTGGATGATCAAAGTCCAGAGAATAAATGAGTTTGCAAAAACTAGTTCTGTCTTGCAGCCCGGTCTTCAGTGTGGCAGTCTTGCTTCTCTTGTGTGTGAAGTGTGTCCAAAATGAAACACCATGAGCTTCTGTTAGGAGGAGCTATTTATGGACCTGTCCTCTATTCTGTGGATAGCTGATGTCCTCTCATTTAGGCCAGCAGGGTCTCTCTTGCTTTTCCCCAGGTTTTAAGTGACCCATATTATTTATTGGTTAGAGTCTCTTACAATTCCAGTATCCTGCCAGCTAACCAAATGTTTGTTTAATTTGTTTAGTTGTTTAACCAGGTATAGCACACTGTTGAAAGCTTTTTACAGGAGCGACCTGGGAGCACAAGGAGTTAAGTGACTTGCTCAGGGTCACACAGTATGCAAGTGGAAGCTGTGGATTCAAATCCAGGTCTGATCTGCTGGATGTCACCAGATTTGCAGCTCAGAGCCTTAGACCACTGCACTATACTGCCTCCCCCATGTACATGTACCATGACAGTTTTCTGAAGCTAAAGCACTTTTCCTTTCAAGTGTAAAGTTTGAAAGGCGAGGGCTTCCCCCATCTCCCTGAGATTTTATTACACCTGTTTCTTTTTAATTGGCTAACCAGGGACTTCCATCCCTTTGAAATGGACCTAGTTTCCTGGCTAATCAGCTTGTTCTCCGTTCATAGAGGAATGTCAAATATTTCACAAGACATTCTCTTTCCTGTGACCTTTCAGTAGCACTGGCCATTCTTTTGGCCTGTTTGGAATCTTGAAACATAGCCAAGTTCCTCTGCATGTAACCCTTTTAAAGGATAAACAGAAAAATATACAAAAAAGAAATTGTCTGCAATATTCCAGCAGTTAGCAAACTTGTCACTTCATTTTCGAAGGCACTGGCAACAGTGGTATATATTTTCTAAGCTTACAGTCAAGCCTTGGACTCAGTCAGCTGTTCCACAGCCAGCCAACATGCATCTGCCCCCTCAACGTCTAATCTTGTCCCAGAGCTTGTTGCAGGAGGAACTGATGTATCAAGGTAGTAGTCTACCAAATTGTACTTTCTAAGGATGATTTCTTCAGCTTAGAATATTATGATATTCACATTTGTTTTTAGAAATATAGCTTCCAGTAGCAGGGACTAAGAGTTATGGGTTATCTGGAACTATAACTGGATAGATTTTGTTATGTTCTTGTCATGTAACATTGTAGTATCCATTATAGCTCCTGAAATCCTGAAATGTTTCCTTTCCTGACAGCTTAAAGCTGTGCATGAACAACTACAGGCATTGTCTAAAGTGCCTTCGTCCAAACGAAAGAAAAAAAAGAATAAGACAAAAAAAGAAAAGAAGAAGAAAGTGAAAGAAAAAAAGGAAACCCCAAAGAAAGATCGTAATGAAAAGAAAAAGCAGCACAAGAAATCAAAGAGCAGCTCTTTAAAAAACAGGTAAGCTTTTTTTAATTTGCTATCAAGATTTTTTTCCAAAATGCTGCATTTAAATGTTACATTTGACAGATGTATAAGATACATGATGATTTCTGACATGCTTCAATTAAGAAGAGAGACTAGGTGAGGTTTCCTCTTGTCTCTGGTGTAATTATCTATTAAGAGCAGATGGACCACCGAGTAGTCTAGTGGGTAGTACGTCGCACTCCCACACTGGGGACTTGGCTTTGGGAAGCGCTCTTAGGAGCTGTATTTGGCAGCCTGGTTGGCCCTGCCACTTGGCAGTGTTTTGAGCCAAGGCGGGATGGAGTTGGATTGTGTAGCCTCTATGACCCTGTGATAGTAAAGCAGGATGTTTCTGGTGCTTGTGAACCTGTCTCTGTACTTCCAGGTGCAGAGTGGGAGATGGGTGGAGCAGCGCAAGTAGAGGAAGAAAAAAGAGGAAAATTTAAAGACACCCAGGCACTCTTTGTGACCATTCTGGCGAACTCAGGCCCTGCCTCACATGGATCCCATCGGCTCTGACAGTGGTGTGATCAGCTAACGAGAATGGGGAGGTTGCAGGCCTGTCAGCAGGCATAGATGAAGGCTTACTTTTTTCTTTTTATTTACTGCCTTTGTGCTCCTTCACTGGCCCCTTAGGACTCTTTCCAGCAGGACACTGGGACATCAGCCTTCTCCTGTTCACCTGAACTCCTCCCAGAATGAACCTCTGTTCCGGGGCATTCCCTACTCACCACGTCTCCGCCATCCCCTGGCTCTGAACCCCTCGAGGGGGCTACCAACTCCCAACCAGTACTCTATCTGCAATTTAGAGTGTGGCTGGAGCTAGGAGGAGAACCGGAGGTCAGCTGGAATTGGTCTGTCACTGAGCATGGGGCTGGTCCACAGGTCCTGCTTTACCCTTCCCAGATGTCAAGGCTTTTCTCTTTCTTCATGCTGGAGGCGCGGACGTGCAGTGACATCCGGCGTGCGATAGGCCAGCGAGCTTGCACCCACCCTCAGGACATCTGCATCGCCTCCATACCTCTCGAGCATGACCCTGCTAGCTGCTGTGCTCCCAGTCTCCACTGGGAGTCACCAGAACTGCGGGAGTTGCAACCCACCCTCCTCAGGAGAGGGAGCAGTCCATCGGACGCCGATTCTTCCTCCCCTGGTGACCAGAGTCCGTTCCTGATCACAGATCACTGTTGTGGTACAAGGTAAAGTGGATGCCTCAGCCACCGGCCAGCTGTAGATGAAGTCTTGAAGGCAAACCGTTATTTGGAAAGAAAAAATAAGTTAAACCCAACAACAAAACAAGAGCCCATAAATTGACTGTGTGTGTGTGTGGATGATGCAATATTATTTGTGATGAAGCCCAAAGCTTCTTTGCTAAAAGCAGTATCACAGTTGTTAGCAAATTTTCAAAGTATTATCAAGACATGATATGAATTTCAAAAAAAAAGTCATGATGGGACTAGGAAGAAGAAATAGGAACAGATTTCAAGGTTTGAAAATAAACTGCTGTTTGAAATACGTGTGAAACTATCTGAAAATCGAGTTCACACTGGACTCGTTAGTAAATATTCTATTGAGGACTGTATATTTCAACAGTTTGCACCATGGTAAATTGTGTTTGTAACTACAAGAATCTCTGTGAGGAATATAATGCCCCAGAACATACGATCTTTTTAAAATGCTCTCTGCTGGTCTCGATCCTTCCAGCATTCCAGCAGTAGATCTTTAGATCTTACCTCCAGGGTATCTCTTGCAGCAGGACTAATCCATCAGGTGCCAGGACCGCATGGAAACCTTTCTAGCTAGCAGTTTACCAGACGGCTGACGTCAGCCTATCCTGTATAAGCTGGGCGGTCCCCATGCCCTCCTCAGTTCTTTCTTGCCATCGACCAACACATCGCATCAATGACACCACTGCAGCTAGACAACCGCCATTTTCTGGTGTTTACTGGGCGCTTATTATTTTCTCATTTAAATAGTTAAACATCAAATTTTTCAGTGTTCCTTTTCACTTTAATGTCTTCTTAACCTGCTTCTTCTTCCAACCACTCCACAAAGCGTGCCTGTGATAAACAGATCCTGGACAAGGAAGGCCACTCTGCTTGCTTCTTCAGCCTAGGCCAAGACCACTACGTACAAGCCTACAAGGTCTGCCAGAAGTTTAACCCGGCCACCAGGAGACGCCACCAGAAGACTGTGGAAAGTTATCTCCTCCAGCAGGTCACCCTGTTAGAACAGGAGCTGCAGGCCTGGAGCTCTTCTGCCTTTCTGGTCTGTTCCTTGGGCTTCTCTTTGCCCAAGGACAAATCCTTGGGGAAGCACAAACACCGGGACAAGGACTAGGGCCAACTCCGGTCTGCCTCCTACTCGCGGTCTCTGCATACGACTCCCACACGACCACGTCAGGGTCTTCCCCTCTCGGGGGTTGACAGCCTCTTCCCCACATGCTCTTACCACTTCAGGGCTGCTGGTGGCCCTGCCACCTGCCTGGATTTCTGTAACTTGCGGCAGCTCCTCGGGAAAGGGTCTTCCATATCCTGCCCCCCATCTCCTGCTCTTTCAGCCTTTGTTTTCTGCGGGCTCTTTGGCAAGTGGCTTGGCCGTAACACCTCTGGCCGGCACTGGTGCTGCTGGTGCCAGTTCAAACAACATGAAGTCTTGCTGTATTCTGACAATCTGCAGTTATCTCCAGCCTTTAAATTGCCCCAGAGAGTAGAGGGTTAATTTTCTATGCAGTGCATAGAACGTTGAGCTCGAGTTCTGTTGAGCTCTCTGTCTGCAGCACTTTGAAACCCAACCGTCAGATTCTTTACTCAGCCTCACTGAACAGTCACTCCAGAGATTTCTCCTTCTGCTTGGTTCAAAGTCGGTTAAAGTTGTCTGGTTCATTCCAAATTTATTTCTGCATTGTTGGTTCAGGCTCTTGTCTATGTACTGCAGTACTTAGTTTCTCTGTTTATTGTGGAAATTGTAAATTTGTATTTTCGATCGGTTCAGCTGAACTGATCCATTATATTGAACTTTTGTATTTTTCCTTAGTGTGTGGTTACGGTTCTTATCGGTTTAAAAAAATGTTTCAATGTTTTTTTCCCAATACCCGTAACTACGGTTAGAAACCGACAACGGAGTCTTGCCTTGCGGTTGCCGAAAAAAGGGTAAGTTTGGTTAGGTTGGCCATGTCTGAGAAACCCAAGAAAAAAACACGGGCACACTGGGTTTCAACACTGCAGTGAGTGTGGGGAGATCTTTGCTAAGGCCAGTCCCCACACCACCTGTGTCTATTGTCTGGGGTTTGACCACCTCGATAGACTGCCATATATGTAAAAACTTTCCTAAGTCTACGCTGGAAAAAAGGTTAGGTAGACTTATGGAAAAGGAAGCCGAGAAGTCCGCTCACCCGGATGGCCAGCCCAGTTCATTTCCAACTGAACCAGGTGGAGTGCCCTCTGACCAGGGCGATACTTCTTCGGGCAAGAGGAGAGCTGATCCTGAGGGATCGGTTCCTACAAAAGGAAAATGCAAAGAGAAATTGACAGGTTTGGATCCAGAGGTTCATGTTCCGACCGCCGAGGAAATGGCCAGTGTGATTCAGATTGTTGAATCCCTTTGTCCGGTTCCGACCGATCCGGCGCCTTTTGGCAAGGATTCTGTTTGGTCGGTTCCCCTGGTTCAAGATTATACCCCTGAAGACTTTTATGAACTGGAGTTTGAGGAGGAGGGGGATTTTGAAGATGATGGTGATAGTCTGGATGTGCCTGTGGAACCGGACATCTCCCCAGACAGACCTTCTGGTATTTCCTCCTCAGAGGTTCTGTGAGTCCCTCCCACTATCTGTTTTACAGAAAAGTGGCTGAAACCCCTCCAGCTTCCTATGGAGGAGGATCACGAGGAGCCTGATTTTGTTGAAATGATGGACATCCCAGAGTCTAGGAGACTGTCTGTTCCCCTTCATAAGTCCTTTGGGAAGCAGACACAAAAAATCCTAAAGTCTCCTAATTCTGTACCTCCTGTTGACAGAAGGATGGACAAGAGATACACTGTATTAGGCTCGGATACGGAGTTTTTCAACCAGCAATGCAGCCCTGTTGGGGTAGTGCAGGCTGCAGCCTGTGACAAGACAAATATTCCCTTGGCTTCACACCCCCCAGACAAAGACTCCAGGAAGATGGATGCCATGGCAAAGAAACAGTACATGGCATCCTCCTTGGGACTCAGGCAGGCTAACTATATACCCTATAAAGCTAGGTACCAGAAGTCCAGGTGGGACACTGTACTAGCACTGGCTAAACAGACCTTCCCCCAGCTGGCCAAGGAGCTGGAGGAGGTGGCTGTTGATGGGATTGAGGCATCAGAGGCACAATTTCATGCTGCTGTGGACTCCAGTGATGTCATCAAGAGTCATGGCTACATCTGTGTCTCTTGAGGATGGCTTGGCTGAGATGTACTAGCCTCTCACAGGACACCAAGGCTAAGGATTTCCCTGTGGTGGGTAATTCTCTGTTTGGGGAGCAGACAGACAATTACATGAAGAAAATGGATGAGTACAGGACTAGTTATAGGAGTGCTCAGGCCAGTGAGAGGCAGGCAACTCCTCAAAGGCAGCAATCCAGGGGCAGAGGCAGGCCTTTTGATAGGCCTTTCTATCAAGCACAGGCCTCTTCTCCTTTTTTCACAGAGGGGGTTCTTCAGAGGGAGAGGCAGAAGGGGGATGAGCAGGGCTACATCCACTACTCAGCCTAAGGCCCCTGCCAAGCAGACACCCTGATGGGTCTGCCCGGTCGATTCTTCTATCCCTGTGGACAGGCTGGCTTACTGGGTCCAGGACTGGATGTCTGTTACTTCAGACAAGTGGGTCCTGAAGTAGTAAGCTAGGGACTGGTTCTCAGCTTCAAAAATTTCCGAAGATGAGAGCCAGATCTTTCCACCTGCAGGTCTTTCCGAAACCCTTGCCCTAGAGGCAGAGATTTCATCTTCTGGGCTTAAGAGCCATAGAGAGAGAGTTCCCACCCACACCGAGGCAAAGGTCTGTACTCCAGGTACTTCCTCCCTAAAAAGACTGGGGAGTGGCGACCCATCCTAGATCTAAGATATCTGAACAAACATCTTTTAAAACCAAGGTTCAAGATGGTGACTCTGGGAATACATTAATTCTTCCCTCTCTAAGGCCAAGGGACTGGCTAGCCTCCCTAGACCTCAAAGATGCCTACTTTTACATCCCTATCAGGTGCTCCCACAGGAAATACCTCAGATTCAAGTTGCCCTCAGGCCATTATCAGTTCAAAGCAATGCCTTTTGGTCTAACATCAGCTCCAAGGGTTTTCACAAAGTGCCTGGCAATAGTAGTTGCCTTTCTAAGAAGGCAAAAGTTTTTCATTTTTCCATATCTGGACGACTGGCTCCTAGTGGGTCAGTCTCCAGACCAAGTCAAGTCAGACCTGCAAGTGATCCAGCAAGTGCTCACTGGGATTTCTTCTCAACCTCCCAAGTCAGTTCTCGAACCGTGCAGCTTCTTACCTTTATAGGGGCAGAGCTAGATACTGTCAAAGCAAGAGCTTTCTTCACCTGGAAAGGGCAAGAGTTGTTATAGAACTGGCTTCTTCCTTCAGCCTTCAGGTGTCCCCGACCAGCAAGGCATTTCCTTCAGCTCTTGGGCCACATGGCAGCTTCACGTCCAAGGGCAAGATTCCAGATGAGGGACATTCAGTTCCATCTGAGAGCCTTTTGGTCCCAAGGAAGGATCTTGTTACCAAACTGAGTCCAGTGACTCGACACTGATCCAAGCACTTCACTGGTGGCAGGATCAGGACAATTTAAGGCATGGGGTCCCATTTGTTACTCGGTCTCAATCGGTGGTCCTTACCACGGATGCTTCCCTTTTGGGGTGGGGAGCCCATCTGGGGACTCTCACAGCCCAGGGACTGTGGTACCCTCAGGAATCCCTTCTTCATATCAATCTCCTGGAACTCTGGGCAGTTTTTCCTGGCCCTGCAAGCTTTCTCTCACTCAGTGCGGAACAAGGTGGTTCAGGTCAGAACAGACAACACCACCACCATGTGGTACATCAACGAGCAGGGAGGCACTCATTTCACAGCCTTGTGCACAGAAACCATGAAATTGTGGTAACTGGCTTATTCTCTGCAGACGTCTCTGATAGCAGTCCACCTTCCAGGGAAGGACAATGTGCTAGCAGATGCACTGAGCAGGATCTCCCAGGGCCATCACGAATGGTCCCTGGACCCTCTGGTGTTAAAAGTGAGTTTCTCAAGGTGGGGCACTCCAGAGATGGATCTCTTTGCAGCCCCAGACAATTGCCAGCTTCCTCTGTTTTGTTGCGGACCCCTAATCTTGGGCTCAGTCCCTCTGGATGCTCTGATGTTGAACTGAAAAGGAGATTTCTATGCCTTTCCTCTATTGTTCAAGGTTCTGGTCAAAGTGAGGTCACAACCCTGCAAAGTGGTTCTGATTGCTCCAGGTTGGGCCAGGCAGCCCTGGTACCCCTCTTACTGTCCTTAGCAGTCCATCTTCCTCTCTTTCCAGGTATTACAACCTGTTAACCTCTGCTCTGGGGAGGATTTGGTACCCCAATCTTCAGTCCCTCAGTCTCAAGGCATGTCTCTTGAAGAGCTATAGTATGCATATTTGCATCTGTCCCAAGGGGTTCTGGATATTCTCAAAGCCTCGAAAGCCTGCCACCAGAAAGACTTATGACTCCAAATGGAAAAGATTCAGCATTTAGTATTCCAAGAAGCATATATCTCCAGACACTGCTGAATTGCCTACAGTTCTGGATTATATGGTCCATCTTAATGGTCTAGGCCTCAGACCAGCTACCCTCAAGGTCCACTTGTCAGCTGTTTCTGCTTTCCTGTCAGTGGGAAAAACCTTCCTCACTGTCATCTCACCCTGTATTTTGTAAATTTTTCAAGGGATTGTTTCATACCAGTCCTCCCTTTAGGGGTTCCTGCCCCTGCCTGGGACTTAAATGTTTGCATTGCTCAACTTATGCAACCCCCATTTGAGCGTATGTCCTCAGCAGAGCTTAAGTACTTGACTTGGAAAACTGTGTTTTTTGGTAGCCATCACCTCTGTCAGACGTACCAGTGAATTGCAAGCCCTGTCAGTGGAACCTGATTTTATCTCCTTCCATAGAGATAAAGTGGTCCTTAAAACCAATAGGAGGTTCTTGCCCAAAGTGGTTTCAGACTCAAGTTTGAATCAGTCTGTCTCATTCCCTGTTTTCTTCACTGATCATTCTTCCTCAGGGGAGAGGAGGCTACACAGTTTAGATGTTAAGAGCCCTTAGCTACTACATAGAGCATACCAAGGGTCACAGGTTTGATTCCCTCTAGTTGTTCCTCACTTATGGGGAAGTGTGAAAGGGCAAACCTGCCACCAAAAGAACTATTGCCAGGTGGATTGTTTCTTGTATACAATTCTGCTATGAGAAACTGGGAAAAATTCCACCCTCAGGCCTGAGGGCTCATTCCTCAAGAGGTACAGCTGCTTCCCTGGCTGCTGCCAGGGATATCCCTCTGTTAGAAATTTGTCAAGCAGCCATCTGAAAACAGTCCATACCTTTACCAAGCATTATTCTCTGGATATCCAGGCTAGAAGTGATGCTCTGTCTTGGCACAGTACTTCAGAGCCTATTCCCAAGTAGGTTATGTCCCTCCTCCATGGAGGTACTGCTTTGGTAGTTTGCAATTGTCAGAATACAGCAAGACTTAATGTTGTTTGAAGAAAAAATTACTCACCTTAGTAACTGTGTTTCTTCTAATGGAATCTTGCCGTATTCTGACCTCCCTCCCTGCCTCCCCTCTCAGAACCCATTTTTGGGAAGTGGGTGGGCAGGTGCAGTGTTGCACCCCAGGGGTGTCTTCAGCACACCCTCCCTTTTACCTGGATGCTTGTATTATAATCTTTATTTTGGAGAGGTTTTTAGTTTTGGGTTTCCTGACTTGAGTCTTCCTTTGGGAAACCAATTTTTGTTGCCAGTTGGCTAGTTAAAAAAATTTACAATTTCCACATAGTTAAATCAGTGAGTGTTTGCTCATAAGAATTTGATGGTTGAGTTTCAAAATGCTGCAGACAGAGACCTCAACCGAGCTCGAGCTCAACATTCTATGCACTGCATAGAAAATTAACCCTCTACTCTCCGGGGCAGTTTAAAGACTGGGGTATCCAGTCAATATCACACAGCAAAGAAATCGCTTTCCTCAGAAAATAGCATACATAATCGCGCAAGCATGCGCACGGTCACTTTCCTTTCCGAACAAGGAGCAGCATCGTGCTAAAATGGCAGTCAGATTTGTAAAGAGCCAAAAGGGAGCAGACCTTGCTTGCCTAGATGGGTTTCTTTACAGGAGGGAAAGAGTTCCTGAAACAGTCATATTACAAATGTTTGGAATATGACAAAGGACTTTGTGGGGCTAGGCTGCATCTGAATGGGGAAACAGTGTAGGGAAAAAAAATGGTGAACACAACCATGTCCCCGATTCTTCATTGATTGCTGTAAAGGATGCTGTGGCTAGCATGAAAGAGCGTGCCAGCAGTAGCTGTGAAACTACACACCAGATTGTAGCTGGTGATGTATCGGAATTGTGCCCATCTGTTGGTATCAATAAAAGCATTTACACTGGCATTCCCTACAGCAACAGTTAGAGGTTGCTTGTTTCACATGTGTCAGGCTCTGTGGCGCAAGATTCAAGAACTACCTGATGTGTGTTCACTTTGTGTCTGACCCCAGCTTTGCTCTTCAAGTGAGACTTCTGCCAGCACTTGCCTATGTGCCTGTCATGGATGTCATTGCAGCATTTGAGGAGTTAATGGTTAGAGAGTTCTATCAATCAAATGGCAACTTACTGTCCAATCTTGTTGACTATTTTGAAGATACATGGTTGGGACGTCCATTGGGAAGAGGAGGCTGTAGAAGACCTATGTTTGCTATCCAGCTAAGGAATTGTTAGATGCCTCAATCAAGATTTACCACTTAACAAACTCCATGGAGGCGCAGCACCGCAAGTTTAGTCATTTTATGGCGCTCACCATCCATCAAAATGGAAATTTCTACAAGTTCTAAAGAACAGCACTGCAGCACTGTGTTGATGGAGCAGATAATAGCCGGTACCGCTGTTCCAGGATCCAGAAAGAAATATAAAGATACTGCAAGCAGATAGCTGCTATTACAGCGAATACCATCAGTGTACTAAATTAGAGTATATTCGTGGTATAGTATACAATTTCCAGCTGCAGGCATAAAAATGCTCTTGAAGATATGATATATTTTAATAGTGTGTCCTTCATGTGCCCTTCAATAAAGATTAAATACAGTTACATTCTGTAGGCCCTGTATCGCACAAGCACAAGCAAATCGCAGCACTAAAGTGTTAGAAATGTGAGCCACAAACCACAGCATAATAACAATGCAAAAATTCGACACTCATAGTAAAGATGTATGAAGGGTTAGGTCCCGGAAAACCTACATCTGCAGGAGAAGCGTGCATCGGAACTAATGCCTAGGGGAAACATCGTAGGAAGGTCAAGAGCAAACACTCAGGACTGAAGGGGAAGTACTTGGGAAACCTTAATGGGCTGCACTACAGTGATAAGGCAAGTAATTGCAGTCTTACCAACATGCAGCACATGAAAAGGCTGATAGAGTAGCAGTGAGTAAATAATCTATTTGAAACGCTATTTTTGGATTCGCTGAAATGCTTACGCATTAAAGAGGGTGTGCTCGATAAACACCGCGCTATATGGGGTAGCTCGATTTTGACAGTGACCCAAAGGCTGGAGCTAACTGCAGATTGTCGGAGTACAGCTAGACTCCATTAGAAGAAACACAATTACTAAGGTGAGTAATTTTTTCTTCTCTCTCTTCCACGCAGTCACCCTCACCCCAGATGTTGGTCTCAACCTCTGGGACCTCTGTCAGTTCTGCCCATCCCCCCCTTTTGCAGGGGCAGAAGCTGGCAGCCGCCAGTGCCTCTCAGAGCCTGGCCTCCCATAGCCTCTCACCGATGGGCCCTCCTCCAGCACCAGTCTTCCTTCTCCGGTGCCTGTGGAACACCCTCCAGCATCACTCAAGGCCTGTGCCTGTTCACTCACAGCCCTCTGGCACTTTGGCCCTGCCTCCTCTCAATGCCCAGGGGACCTGCGCCTGACCTCCCACTAATGCTTCCAGGGAGACCGGTGCCTGTGCCACCTCCAACGCCTGTGGGACTGCAGCGTGAGTATACAGCACCGACCCCTGGGGTCCAATGTCGGCTTACACCTACCAGACACTGAGGGGGGACCAACGCCAGCTTACCCTTATCCTGTGCTAGTATGACCCCAACCAGTCTATAGCTACCCTGCTTCTGCAGAACTGTTGCCGGTGCCATTGGATTACCATGCGTTGATCTCAGTGTTGTGGACCTTTTATGCAGGGGCAGGTCCCTCCTTCAAGTGGGCCACCCCAGCCACACTCTCAAGGGCCTTGAGGACCTCCCTGACCCCTGACCCTACTCACCCGGGCCCCTAGTGATCCTTGTGTCCCCAGGGCCCTACTGACACAGGCACTCTTGTCCATCCAGTTGATAGTCAACCTGAGGGCAGTGACAATGACTCTGCCACAGACGACGGTGCCAGTACAGAGTCTTCCTCCATCTTGGCAGACTCTCAGGGATGAATGAGAGACCAGTATTGTTCATAGATCACCCTGATGACAACACCTTTATGGATATCATGAGGCATATCCATCCAAGCCACTGTGGGTGGGAGACGGAGGAACATCACCCAGAACATTGCCACCTGGTGGTCTACCTTCCGTCAGCATGAAGTTTCCCTTTGTATTCTCCCCAATTGAGTCTCACGATGATGTGTGACCAAGGCCACATGGCAGCACCCACACAGCTTCAGTAGCCTCTAAAAGGCTCATTGATTCTACCATGCCCTCCTGGAAAGTCCTTTTGGGGACCACCCTAAAGCAGACTCTGGTTATTAATGCTGCCATGACTGTACCAGGAGGTCCAGCACCTCAGTGCTCTTCTCCAGAATGGAGAAGCTCTGCAGCTAGACCATGTGAGCTAGCACACCTTCTTGTCTGCCATCCTAGCCATCCAGGCTCTTGACTACCTGGCCCATATGGTGCAGCACCAAAGCCTTTTGTTGGATCAGGCCAGGAGGTGGTCACAGCCATGCCAAATGACCCTTCGAGGCAACAAACCTTTAAGCCCTGAAGACTGGATCGGACATTGGCACCCATGTCCTCAGGGTGTTGGCATTAGCATGAGGCCATGCCTGGCTTAGAGTATCTGGCTTTGCTCCAGATATCCAATCAAGCATTATTGACACTCCTTTTTGGGGTCCCAAACGTTTTGGGGGTGGTGATCAACAAATTACTTCTGGGCGGGCCCTAAAGTCAGTCCACTCAATGTACCACATTCAGCCGAAATCTGGTCACAGGGCCCCCTTTCACCACTTCTCCCGTAGACAGGCCTCATTCCTTCCCTTCAGCAGATCCTCATTTTTTATGCTTTGGGGTTGTGCTGGGGGTTCTTCTGGGGCCCCATCACACTCATGGGTGTTGTTCAGATGGGAGACTGCTCTTCACAGCAGTGTCTTAGAGATGAGAGCACTCTGTCTGCCTGACAAGCCTTCCAGAACCATCTGTCCTAGGCCACCTGCTGTGCAGATGGACACCATCAGTGTTGGGCACTACATCAACAAACAAGGGGGGTGCTATTTGTACCCTCTGTGTCAGGAATCAGTGAGGGTCTGGTACTGGGTTCTGAAACATGGTCTAGAGCTGTCCGCCATCCATGTTCCGGGCATCCAAAACACCTTGGGGGACAGGCTCAGCCAGCCGAAGTCTCCACTGTACGAGTGGGAGCTGCTGACCTTGGTTGTAGAAGACCTGTTCGACAGGTGGGGTCGTCCAGAGGTGGACCTTTTTGTGTCCCCACTCAATGGATAATTGCTGCATGTCTTCTGACTTGCCCCAGGGCCTGGTCTTTTCTACTAGATGTTGTCCTCCTCTTGGAAAGGGAAATCTTCTTCAGGGATATCTCTCATCAGGTCACCCCATGGAGTTCAAGTGTCAGGTGCTAGGATCCCATGAAGCTTTTTGCAGCAGTCTAATAGGGGCTGTCCAAGCCAAAGTCATGCTCAGACATCACAGCCCTATATAAGTGTAGCGGCCCTGCTCCCACTTCAGTTCTTTCCTCGCGTTGACCATTCGCTACATTAACTCCGACAGGTTTCATCCACAGTTCAACTGCCAAACTTCATACTTGCCTTTTCTTTTGTACTTTCCTTTGAATCACATTGTTTTAAAGTGATTCCTTTTATTTTTCTATGTTGAGAACTACTCCTCTGTCAGCTCTTCTCCGTTGCTGCCTGTGAAAGGAAGATTTCTCGACCATACACTAACTCTGGATCTGCTGTCTCAGGCCTGCTGCCCAATGTTCTTGCCTTCAGCGTTGCCTGAAGTTCAACCTCATCACCCAGCAACACCAAAAACTCCTGCCAGAATTCCTCATGGAGCAACAGGCAGCCAGCACAGAGCAGGGGTCTTCCCGGGCCCCCGCCCAGTTGTCTACTTCAGGCTCCTAAGCCGCCAAAGCTCTGGACAAGTCCTCAGGGAAACGCTCTTGTCAAGATAAGGACCAGCCCAAGCATTGTCTTCCCCGCCATGATCCCAATACCTGTTGGATTCCTCCTCTTTTCCAGGGATCGCACTGTCAACCACTTTTGTGTGACACTTCGCCTCAGCTGCAGGCCTTAGTTCCTATTTGCCCCCAAAAGAAGAGTTTCTCCCAGCCTTAGGGCTGCGGAGGGACCATCTGCTCCAGGTCATCTGCCCCAGCCCTGCTGTCAAGACCTCTTGAGCCAAAATGTGCTGGACCCCACTGCCTCTACTGCTGCTAGTGGCAGTTTGTTGGAATTTGGTTCCTCACCCTCTCCGTTGATACCTGTGTCGAAGATGCTTCCCTATCCTGCCATCGGCATTAATGCCGTTCTGACTTCCATAACCTTGGTTGTCATTCAGCAGTTTGCTCCACGGCCTGGGCCTTTGCTGCCCTCGTCGTCGGGTGCTACTTCAGTGTCGATGCCTATTCGACCTTGTCATCGAAGCACAGGTCAGGAAGCATAGGAAGACCAGGAACAGTTGTAAGATTCACAAGTAGCATTTTATCATTATCAATAACAGTAAAAGAAAAATAAAATTGGTCAGAATAACTATTTACAAAGGTAGTACAAACAGAGAAAACAAAGACCTTCGTCTAAGGATATCTCTAATTCCAAGTTTCAGTCTCTCACCTAATAAAAAAATTGCTGGTACAGTCGACACCACTTATAGCGGCCATGCTTAACACGGGCAGTCGGTTTTACCTGGCAAATTTCATTTGCCAACTGTATAGGTGCTAATGTAAAAGATGCTGGTTACAGCGTGCCATGTCCGCTTTTCATTTTGGCAATTGATGCTAATTAGTCTCGCTCACACTTCAGCATACAGTTTGCAGAGCTTGCAAATGAACTGCACTCAGTTAGCAGTTAATCTGCCCAAATAGAAAGGGCAATAGAATGTTATAGCCTGCTTCAGCACAGTTGTCGCGTCATGGAGATCGAGGTTGGTGCTCAGTGGTGGTCTGGATGGATGGAAACGCACAGTGAAGTAAACTGCACACAAAAAAGTTGCCTGCACTTTGTTTGATCCTCTGGCTTGTCGTCCTCACAGCTGGTGCAGTCGGGTAAGGAAGGAGGGAATCGGGGGAGGTTTAGCACTCAGAAACCAAAAAGCTGCCTGCACTTTATTTAAAGAAGCCACTCTACGATCTGCAATCTGGTGCAATCAGATAAGGAAGAAGGAATCTGGGAAGGGAATGTGAGAGGTTTATCACTCAGAAAAAAATTACCAGCACTTTATTTAAAGATGTTTGCCTGGCCACATCCTCTCAACAGCCAGTCTACATTCTTAAGCAGTACTGTACCATCTTGCTGGTAGTCGCGAAGGGATGGAGGGAATCGGGGAGTTAAGTTTATTTAACCGCGCTTGGGACAAGTACAAAATAAATCATGCTGTGATTGCATAAGGATTGAAGGAATCTGAGAGAACTGGCAATCTAGCACAGTACTGTAATGCCTATGTACTAGGAAGTCTTTCTACACAAAACATTTTTGGTTACAGCGCCCACTTTCTGCTACAACAGGCAAAATCTGATCATACAGAAGTGCCCGTTATAAGTGGCTTGCACTGTATTAGTTTTTGCCTGGTAATTAAATTGAGCTTATTTAGAGAACATCCTGTTTCTCGAGAATGTATTGAACTCTGTCAATTCCTCTTGCAGGCAACAAAATAGAAGATGGTGTCCCAGAACTAACCTCCCGCTGACAGCTCTGGAAAGTTTGTGCTGTATCTCAAGGTCAACCCTTGAGTTCCAGATAGCTTTTGCAATCATTTGAACAGTATAACTATATACCGCTTTCAAGCAAAGGATCCCAGTATCACTTATAGTTTCACACAAGGACTCACATATATTTTTATAACTGCAGATATGCAAGTGGAAGAAATGATAGAAACAGCATGTGATAGTGAGAGGCAGAGAATCACAAGATCGTCAGAATAGACGGTTCCTAGGTCTCACTAGACCATTTGGTTGCGCAACCAGACAGATGAGAGACAGAAAAGGAGAGGATAGAACAGATTCTTGCATTTAAACTCTTTCTGAATAACAAATGGGACAGGGTTCAACCCTGTCACAGAACTGTCCGCCCCGCACCCTCTAGAGAGCCGGCGGTCCTCCAGCCGTCAGTCCCGGCTGCAGAACAGGCTGATGACAGAGGAATATTATTCTGATCTCATCCTCCCTGAAGAAGAGGAGGAGGAAGAAATAGACATCGACTCCTCTGATAGTGTCTACTGTCTCCTCCAGGAGCGAGGACTTGGTCAAACACATCCCAGGCCCCCCTAACCCCCTCAGAACCCCTCTTTATTTAACATTATGAAGCCCCCCTCCTTCACTGTGGGGTTCCATGCTGAGGAAGAGGATGTCACCAGGAGAAACCTGGTGGATTTCTTGGAGATCCCAGAATCTTTACCCAAAGTTATTCCTCCTCTACTTCCAGCATTGCGTGATGTTGTCAGTGCTGCTTTACATAGGCCCATTCTGGTACATGCCTTGCCCAAAAAGGCTGATAAGCATTACCAGGCACTTATGATGCTGCCTTCTTATGCGGCCCAGCTGGAAACTGACTCAAGTGATAATCAAGGCCACTCAGGTCACTCACGATAGGTCCATGGTGCCCAAGCACCTTTGTTCCTTCCCCCCCGACCAGGAATCTGAGGATTGACCTTTGGGGCAAGAGGACTTTTGCCTCAGCCACTTTAGGCCTCAGAATTGCCAACTATTTGGTTCATTTGATTAAGTCCCAGAATACCCTCTGGACCCATATAGAAAAGAAATATATTTATAAAAGTATATTTTAAATATATGTTTGATCATGGTTCTGAAGTATATGCAGAATATCTCCAGTTGCCTGGTTTTCAAATATCTGATGTATTTGCAGACTGTATGTGACATATATTTAAGATAAATATATTTTTGTGATATATTTATTATAGTTGCATATCTGTTTATATATTTTGAATATTTAGTAGATGTACTTTTTACGTTGTTGACATATATCTGAAATATTTTTTAAATATATATTGTAAAAATATCTTAATACTCAGACAATAGATTAATCTTGATGTAACATGCATTTAACTGTACATTTGGAATTGCTCTTATTAGTAACCATTTAGATATCCATAGTAGAATTATTTAATGTTACCACAGACTTACAGATTATAAATGTATACTTAATATATGGATATCAGATTTAATATGCTACTAAAGCATGCAGTTTTTTTCGGTAATACTATCACCCGAAGTGATAATACCACATCGAGAGTGATAACACTAACATTCTTGTCTCGTAATAGTATCATTCGGGACCTGAACGATAGTGTTATCAGGAAAGGTTAACAGCGCAAGTACATAACTCCCAAAACTATTAATCCTGCCAAGCATCAATCAGTCACTGTGAAAACGTGGCTGCTGTTTTGCCATTTTCTATTTTGGCTGCCAAAACACCTTCGCAAACGTGTGTCTTCGCTTGGCAGAGTGTAAATGTTCGCGTACTTCCCATGTTTTGGGATTTTTTAAATATTGGAAAATGATTTATGAAGCTTCTCCAACATAGGACAAGGTAGGACTAAAAGAAAACTGTCCATTTGTGCATGTGCGTGGCAGGGACGAGAGGGAAAAAAAGACACAGAAAGTGTGTGTGTCAGCTAGGACTGAGACAGTCCTTTACTGAACAGCTGACCGCCCATAACAAAAGACGCACAAAAAATCTTGCATCCATATATTAAAAAGAAAGGATAGCTCACTGGATATTATTGGTGAGGTACCATCTTGAGGTTCTGGACACTGTAACATCTTGAGTTTCGCTTCAGGTTCCTAGGTGTCCAGAACCTCTCGATGGTATTACTCACCGTAATACCCAGTGAGCTATCCATTATTCTCATTTATACATAGGACTTGCCTCTTGATCTCACAATTTATAAAGGCTCATATTGGTATTTATACCGCCCCTGTTTGGTTCCTTTTTATGTTGGGGTGAATTCCTACACGTACAGTACTTGTTTACTCTTTACCTTTCTCTCTGGTCTGTAAGCTAATGCTATCAATTCAAAACAATTTTATAAATAGGAATTACCATGATTTTGGTTGATAAAATGTACTTTTGAAATATGTAAATTAGTTAACACAAATATGTATACAGTACCACACGACATTTGCAAAAATATATTTGACATATATACAAATATCTATTCTACGCACACTGTATCTTGCAAGCAATCAAGATACATATTTTATTAATAGCAGAAGTTAGGCACACACGCACACTGGACCAGGAGCTCCAGAAGGCACTTGTTGAATTTTCCATCACAACATTTATTTGTACAGTAAAGAAAAAAATTGTAAAACTAAAACCAAAAGTAGCAACAGTGAAAAACAGACCTCCCCATAGGACCAACATTGTGCACTGTTCTTGAAAAAGCACAAGAACAGCACAAAATGTTAATCCTGTGGAGAGGTCTGATTTTTACTATTGCTACTTTTGGCTTTGGTTTAACATCATTTTATTTTTCGTACAAATAAACTTTGTGGTGAAAAACCTAAGAATTGTCTTCTGGAGTTCCTGATCTGGTGTATGTTTGTGTGTGCCTAACGTACCATGAGTGCTGTTTACATTTACGTTTTGAGCACAACTACATTTTGGAGCTCCCTTATTTGCTTGTATACATATTTTGCTATAAGAAGATATGTAGAAATAGTGCAGTCAATATATATTTATAGAAGTTAGAGGCTTAGAGGGTTTGGAAGTGAATCCAAAGGATTGCTGGGCAGCAAGACGGGAGGGCGAGCTAGATGTCATTTTATATAAAGGTATATTCAACTTCCTGTTTCAGGATAGGAAGGTAGTGGTACAGCTACACTTACAAACACAAGTTAGACACCTTTGGAACTGCATTCTTGCATTAAGGCAGAGTAAAAAACAGGAGGCGAGAGAGAAGAAAATCAGTAGCCATGTTGGGAGTGGTGCAGTGCAGTGGCTGTGGGGCGGCAGTCTTCAGGGAGACATTCTGGAGATTGGGGTGCTGCCCCATTTGCAGTCACCTTCTGGGTTGAGAGGAGGCTGCTCGCCTCTGGGCCTAGTTGGCTGGGGTTCGGAGGGCTCCAGCCCCACCCAGGGACCACAAAATCCACACGCTGCCTCAAAGGATGCTAGTAATAAGGGGCGGTGGACAAAGGTGGGCTCGGGATGGTGAGGGAGGTGGGCAGAGGGCATCCAACCTGGAGGTTCCTATCTACTATTTGTACGCTTGTTCTGGCAAGGCGGGACTATCTCCACGAGACACCCACAGTGGTGGACAGGGTGGATGCAGGCAAGACATCCTCCATAGTGGAGACCCCCCCCTCCCCCGGGGGATGGCACAAGACCCCAGAGGAGAAGGAAGCAACTCATAGTGGGGAACTCTGTTATTAGGGGGTATTTCTGTGGGCGTGAAACAAGGTGGTCAGGTGCTTACCAGGCGCCACGGCTTAGAGGGTTTGGAAGTGAATCCAAAGGATTGCTGGGCAGCAAGACGGGAGGGCGAGCTAGATGTCATTTTCCACCTGGGGACGAGTGACCTGGCTGGGGATGAGGTGAGGGAAGTGCAGAGGAGTTCAGAGTTGGGAGGGTCTTAGACAGGTGGCACACACAGTAACTTTCTCAGAAGTGATACCTGTCTATGGCATGGGGAAGAAGAGGTACTCTGCATCAGGTGATTCAATAAATGGCTGAAGAACTAGTTCAGAGCTGAGGGATTTGGCTTTACCAAGGACTGGAGGACCAGCTGGAGAGATGCGGGCTTGTATGGGAGGGACGCCTGCATCTGTCGGGCTGGGGCCCTGAGATCCTAGTGAGAGGTTTAAATGTTTCATTGGCAAACATTTAAACTAGCCAAGGGTGGTATGGAACTAAGCAAGGAAATACCAACTGCCTCCAAACACACACCCTCACCCACAGGTTAAGGTAGACACACATATACTAGAGATGAGAAAGGAAGATTTAAAACGCCAAGGGGATGATGGGATTAAGCAGGGAAAATAAACTACCACGACAGGGTGATGTAGACAGACTGATACCTAGGCCATGGAAGCAACAAAAGGAAACACAGAGGAAGGAAATAGCAGGCATGGAGGAGGATATAGGGATCGGGATGGGGAAGCTGGTACAGGCTGGGGGGCAGACCTGAACTTGGAAAGCCACGTGTACAAATGCCCAGAGCCAAGCAGACAAGATCTCAGGCCTAACGGCCTTGTTGGTGGAGGAAGACCTAAACCCTGTTTACACGGTCACATTTGCACTGGAGTAATCCATGCACTCAGGTTGCTGCATGCAAATGTGACTGTGAGGACATGTACCCAATCAGGGTAAGCCACTCGCCAAGATGCTCCCAGTTTCTCTGGCAAGCTGGAAGCGCCAAGAGGAGTGAGCAGCTTACAGTGGCTTAAGTGGTGGTGTGAACTGCCTCCACCAATACAACTCTTCCATCGACCAGCAGATGGCTGGCTCCTCCGATGCACAGCCCCAACCAGCACAGATTGCAGCGGTGCAGAGAGGGGCTGTGTAGACACAGGATGTGGGTGGCAAGTGGATGGGACCACCCTGTTGCCGTATTTTATTTAGAAGCGCTACTGTGTAAACACAGCTTTAGACATTGTTGTGGTCACTGAAACAAGGTACACAGTCTTCAGGAGAGACAGGGAGGGTAGAGGGGTAGCTATGTACATCAGAGATGGGATCAAGGCACTGGAGATGAAGGAAGACAAGAAGGGAAGAGGCTCTATGGGTCACATTAGAGATGAGAAATTACACCACTATCCTCACTGGAGTTGTCTATAGACCTCCAGCACAAGGGAAGAAATAGGCAGGGTATTAGTGGAAACCATACACAAAATGGCAGAGAAAAGGAGGTGTTGCTTTGGGGGCTAAACATGCCAGATGTTAACTGAACACAACATGCAGCAGCCACTACCAGGAGCAGAGATATCATGGATGCACTGGAAGGGCATGCCTCAGACAGTTGGTGAAGGAGCCCACATGGAGAGAGAGCAATACCAGTCCTGTTTCTCACAAATGGTAACAGAAGGACATCTAGGGACCAGCAGTCACCATACAGTGTGGTTTAAGTTGAGGACAGTAGTAGAGTCAAGCCACACAAAAGTAAAGATCCTGGACTTCAAGAGAGCAGACTTTGCAAAAATGGGGGAACACATCTAGAAAATCCTGGCAAAGGGGAAGGAGTGGAGGAACAGTGGCAGAAACTTAGAGGAGCCATAGCAGAGGCATCAAGCCTCAGTGTAAAGTTAATAAACAAAGCAAAAAGAATTAAAAAAACAGCGTGGTTTTCAAAAGAGGTAGCAGGGAAGGTTGGGGGGAATAAAAAGATGTTCAGAAAGTACAAGGAGAAACAGACAGGGAAGTGTACCAGGTCAAAACAGAAGGAGGTGGGATAGTAGCATTGTAGCGCAATGGCGCAAACTGAAGAAAAGGATAGCAAACAATAAAAGAAGGTCACAACCTTCTTTAGGTAATATCAGGGAAAGGAAGATCATCAATGTAGGGATTTTGAAGTTGGCTAAAAGTATGTGTGTGTGCGTGCAGAGGGGGACCTAGAAAACGCAGAAATTCTAAATTAATACTTCTGCTCAGTATTTACAAAGGAAGGGGCGGGGCCAAAATTAGGGGGTTATAACACACATGGTGGGGAGGGGGAGAGGTGGACACTAGTCCATTCACGGAGGAGAGTCCTAAAGGAACTCTTGAAACTAAAAGTGGACAAGGCAATGGGACCGGATGGGATGTATCCCAGAATACTGAAATAACTCAGGGAGGTACTAGGGGCACCACTGACAGCCCTATTTAACAAATCACTGGAGGAGGGAGTGGTACCGGAGGACTGGAGGAGGGTGAATGTGGTACTACTTCACAAAAGTGGAGGCTGGAAATTACCGGCCAGTCAGCTTGACCTCAGTGGTGGGAAAAATCATGGAATCCGTTTTAAAGGAAAGGATTGTGCCATATCTGGAGGCTAGTGGGCACAAGATCCGAGGCAGCACGGATTCACGGTAGGAGATCTTGTCAAACAAATCTGATAGATTTCTTTGACTGGTCAACCAAGGTGGTGGATCAGGAGGGTGATGGACATGGCTCACATGTTTTAGCAAGGCATTTGACACTGTCCCCACAGGAGGCTAGTAAACAAGTTGGGCAGTCTGGGAGTAGGTCCCAGGGTGGTACAGTGGGTCAGAAACTGGCTGAGCAGCAGGACACAGAGGGTGGTGGCGAACAGAGTACTATCCCATCCTGCAATAAGAACTCTTTGGTTTATACCTGAGATCTTCTCCTGAGGATTCAACTTTGCAAGCCATGTTGTAGCAACTGCAGTCTGCCATGGGCTTTGCACTGGAAGAGGAAGCTTCCAGAAAAAGAAATCTAATGGAATTTTCAGAAGTTTCTGCACACCTCCTTTATAACTCACCCTATGTGCCTGCATTATAGGATGTTACATTGCTGCATGGTACAGACCAAACACGCTGTCTACAGTTTCTAGAAAGGCTGATGAGCAGTATCCTGCACCATCTGCTAAGCCTTTTATGCTAACCAGACAGAAACTGGCTCAGTAGTCATAACGACTGCTCACGGTGGGTCTAGGGCACCTAAGCACATGAGCACTTTACCTCCTGATAAAGAATCTAGGAGGCTGGATATGATGGGCAAGCGTACCTATGCCTCTTCCTCATTGTGCCTTAGGATTGCAAACTACCATGCCCACATGATAAAACATCAGAACAGCCTGTGGAATGCTGCTCGTACTGTAACCCATACTTTGTCTGATGGCTCTGTTTGGAATGAGTTATTTAAAACATTATCCTCTGGTGCAGAGGTAGGCAGTCATTTGCTGTGCTCAGTTTATGGTATGTCTGCTTCTGTCATTTGCATGAGGAGCTATTCTTAGCTCAGAGTTGCTGGCTTTGCCAGTGATGTGCAGCACACAGTTTTGAATACCCCTTTTAGAGGTATATAAACTGAGTATGATGTTGAAGAGGCCATACATGGCTTTCACACCAAAATTGACTCTGTCTGTAAAGTCCCTGTAACCCACTCTTGCTAGGAGTCATAGGAGGGCCTTTGTCAGCCTTCTGCCAGGGGTGGCCATGCCTATCAGCAAGGTCATGGTAAGGGATGTGGCCCCCTGGTGCCCAACTAAGCAAGTGGTACCAGTAACATTGCCGCCACCAGTTCTGCCTGACTCTCCTGGATACATCTCCACTTCCACCTTGCCTTCAGGGGTGGTTGTGGTGGGCAGACTCTATGCATTTGAAACAGTGGCAGGAGATCACTACAGATGAGCCAGGTTTTGGAGATAATTACAGCGGGCATGCTCTAGAGCTGTTGGAACTCCCTCCAGATCATCCTCCGCCTCCTTCCTGTTAGCCTTCGGGCCGCTTGTCCCTTCTGAGGGAAGAAGTTCAGTCATTATTCCGAAAATGTGCTATATAACCTGTTCCTCCTTGAGACAGAAACAAAGGGTTCTATTGCAGATACTTCCTGGTTCCAAAACTGACAGGGGGTCTGCATCCTGTGTTGTATCTCAGGGATCTCAATTTCTACATCGAACACAAAAAACATTGCAAATAGTATCCTTGCAAGTTCTGATTCCCCTTTCTGCAAATGGGACTTGCTTTGTTCTTTGGACATGAAGGATGCATGCCTTCATGTCAGGATCAGGAAATCTCATGGGCAGTACCTCTGCTTTGTGCTGGAATGAGAACACTATCAGTTCGAATTGTCCTTTGGCAGCTTCTGAAGACCAGCTCCATGGAAGCTCTGCTACATACTCTGTCCTTGACGCCACAATTTTTGAAGACTTAGGGGTCAGTGAGTGTGCCAAAGACTGTTGAATCCTGTCAACAAGTGCAGTATATAGGGCAGTCTTGGACACACAGAAGGGATGTGCTCTTCTACCACAGGACAAGGCAGACAATCTGATTGCCCAGGCATAGTTGGTATACAGGAGCCATTCAACCCCAGGAATCCCTCAATATGCCTAAACTATTGCAGTCAGTCTCTTGTGTTGAACTGTCCGGAGAAAATGGAACATATGTAAATGATGGAACTGTCATTGGCTTGTGCCACAGTTCAAGCTGCTGCCTCTAGTAACTGTTGTTTTAAGAAATGCTCAGATTCATTTCTTCACCTGCCTTGTTAAAGATCAAGTGCAACATTGTTTTTTCGCAAATGCACAAGTATGTCTCAATAAAGTATTACCCCCAGAAGACGTGTGCTTGTTTTTGCTTCAAACTAATGAATAAGAAGAAATTTATTTACCTCGCATTTCTGTGTCTTTTCTCCTCGAAGCTGGCCATTTATTTGGATGCTACACCCCCTTAGACTGCAGTTGCCCCACATGCGATGACATGATTAGGTGGTTAGCAGGGTTATGCAGCAATGTTTGTTGGCAGAGACAGGGCTGTCCCCATATTGTGCAGTGAGTTTGACTCTCTGGAACTGTTTGTTGTTTTTTTTTGGTAATCTCAGTGTGTAGTATGTTCTCATTTGCTCTAAATATATTTCAATAAAATAATTCTGGCTATATTCCTGTCCTGATTTTATTTAGTTGCCCTGATGTGTTTAATCTGATTTGGATTGGTACTACTGCAGGGCACTCCTTCTGTGAAGGCAACATCCTTGACCCGATTTGTGAAATTTTTAATTTTATTGTGATTGCGGTATTAAGAGTACAGATTCAAATGCCACATTTGTTCTCTGTCAGACTGATGTCATCGCTATTTAACCCTCGGTTTTCCTAATGTTCCTTATGTTTACATTCATGTTTGTGGGGTTTGTCTTATGTGACATTGCCAATGAGTTGCACTTGATCATGCCTGTGTCGCCAAGTTATTTTTGTGTACACTTTTAATATGATCCCTGCATTCCACATCAGTGAACCACAATGAGTATGTACTATCTGTCACACACTGTGTTGGAATCCCACCTCACACGCTTTTAACTTTTGTTCACTTTGAAGATTATTTAGCATCAATCCATTAGTTGTCAAAATGAGATGTTCATTCTCCTATACATGCATCTTCTCTTTCATTGCAAAGTACATTTTAGGTGTTTTACTCAGCAATTTCTCAGACGTTTTTATTGCCTTTTCTTAACTTGCATCAACACAGCTAAGATGCACCAATTTAAGCAGAAATAAATTTAATATAAAAAATGTGTTATTTATTTTTGGGGGAGGAAGTGGTTCAGTTATTCTGTTGTTTTTACCATTTTGAAAATTTCCCATTCAGACGTAGTATTCCTTGTTCTTGTTTTTTGCCTGTGCTCTTGGTGGTGGTTGCCTGTTACTTCACTTTTACCACTGCCCTTTGCTCTGTCCTGAGTTGCTGATGTAGCTACAACTCTGGTCCACCTGATAGGGTCCCTCACCCCAATTCTGGTACTTGTACATGGCGTACAGTAGCATGAGGATGCAGAGGCAGCAGCAGCTACGATGCCCACCACCATGCCTGTGGTACTGCTTGATTCCCAGATAACTCCCACAGCCCAGGCAGGTCTCGTTCCCCTGATTCTGTTGAGTTGACTGTAGGTAGATTGTGGAAATTGGGAGAGAGGTTATTCAGGGCATTTGTGCCTAGTACTGGCTTTATCGTGGTCAAGCAAGGTGAGGTAGAGGGCAGCTGGTCTGGGTAGGGTTTTGGTCATCCCAAGTGTTCATTTTGCCGGCAGGATGTTACGGATCAGGTCAGATGAGGTGGTGGACATCAGAAGCTCGGGGGGAGGAGGTTGCTGCTCCGAGCCTGCTGTTGGGGTGGTGTCCCTGGGATTTTTTGGCACCGCTGCCCGGCCCGACAAAAGGGATGTAAAAATCCTCATCGTCAGTAAGGGGTTCACTGGTATCAAAGGCCTCCCCTTAACCATAGCTGGAGACCTCGATAGCATCATTGCAGTCACTGTCATCCTGGTCAGTGAGCCAGGGTGGCCTAGGGTGTGAAGTGAGGGAGTCCATGGTGGTCTGTACCACAGTGAGGAAGGGGGTAGGCGGGTGGGAAGGATGTAAGGGTCTCCATGATGGTTGTGGATATGCAGTTAGCAGCGTGGTGGCTGTGGTTTCCGTGGTAGGTTCCTCTACCTTACATTAGGGTCAGCACTTCAGCCCATTTTAGTAAAGCCAAGAGATCTGGCCCTGGAACAGTCATCCTTGGTCTTTCCCACTGATTTATTGCTGCCTGGCTGTTGAAAATGGTCAGCTGCTGGCCTAATGAGGCACAGTTTGTGTATAGGTAAACCCTCTAGCATTTGGCATTACCACCATTCCGTAAACCAGCACCACATGGTACTTCCATCATTCACCAAGGCATTGACCTCCTCAATGGCGATGATGTTCTCACATTGAAAATCACTTATAAGTATTGCTGTTTGTTCATTGTACAGTATTGATTGTTCTGTATATTTATTTTCAGTGACCACAGCATTCCGGATTTCATTGCCACTGCTCAGATAGTTTTTGTCAACTGCCGTAGTCCTCTTTGTCGAAACTACTTTGTTTCCTATGGGAATGTATGTGCAATGCAATACCAAAAAATGAGATAATTGCCATATTAATTTAAGTGGAATAAAATACCACAAAAATACACCAATCAGTTGTACAGTACACACTTCGACTACCAAACACATCTTCTGGAGAGTATGGCACCGTGCATACTTCGTCTATGTCTGCTGACCACATTATAACTAAATCGTTCTGGAAAAAAATTTGGAGTTTTATGTACATGTATTTATCTGTAACATTACAAATAAAATACATGGGCTACTGTGCAAATAAAAAATCAGTGACAGTTACATTTTCAGTATTACTCTGCCAGTATCAAGTCTAACATGCGATCTATTGTTCATTTTCATGTTTCCACGGCATTCCAGCGTTCTGAATCTCTAATTCTATTGCAACGTAAGCACCTCATTCCATAGCACAGAGCAGCTTTTCAAATGTCCCCTATGGCATCTGCAGCATTGCCCCCTAATTGGCATTTCCTCTCTGTCAGCCCACTGCTATCCTATTTAGATTCCTGTCCAGGTGTTGCTTATCTGTGTGCCCAGTTTGATTGATATTAAACATACTGAATTAGTGATGGCTCATTGCCACTTTTGAATTATGTCCTGCTAATTTTAATTTTTGTACTGTCACCTAACTCGTCAGGAGGTCAGAGCCACAATTTGTATATCTTGTGTGTCCGGTAATTGGTATCCCCTTTCTATGAATGTCCCGAATTTTGTTCAGCCTGTTTAGTGTGAGGCATACTTTGCATACACAACTTGTCAGTGGTTGTACCATGGTGTATGACCTTGTCATTTTCCGTCACTCATTTGTGTGAGCATTTACTTGAATAGATACACATATGCACAGGTTCCATATTCTTTCTCAGCAGTACATGACAGTCAGACAATACTTGTCTGCTCTATCTCTCGCACACTGTGCTGCAGAGCAACTGGTAGTCCTGACGTCCATGTATTGGCATGTTGTGGTATTGTTAGTGTGTAAATTTTATTCTTATTTGCTAAGTAACACATGCTGTTGTAATTGGTTATCTTGCCACACTTACACACAGTCTCCTACAGAAATACATGACACCATGTTACATACTTTTCACCCCTGTACAATTTCATTTATTAATGGCTGTATTATAACACATTGACTGTCTAATATGCTGCTTGTGCTGAATTTGCATAGCATAAAACTTTTGTGGTCCATCTCACACACACACACACACACACACACATGCACACACAAGTAGGAAAAGCATATCTCAATCATCTGGTTACATACTACCGATCAACTATTCAAACAACATGAAGTCTTGCTGTATTCTGACATATGCAGTGATCACCAACCTTTGAACTGCCCCGGAGAACAAAGAGTTAACTTTCCATGCAGGGCATGGAACGCTGAGCTCGAGCTCGGTTGAAGCCTCTGTCTGCTGTTGTTTAAACTCCAACCGTCGGATTCTTTACTCCGCCTCACTGAACAGTTGCTCCGGAGATTTCTCCTTCGCTCGGTTCAAAAAAATCGGTTAAAGTGTTAATTTTTTTTGCTCGGTTTCAACCGAATTTCTGCTACTGAACCTGTCGGTTTGTCTGTCTGTGGTACCGTGAGTACTAGATAGGTTTTTGTATTAGTTTCTGTGAGGAACTTGTAAACATTGGATCGGTTCGGTTTGAACCGATCAGGGTTGTGTAAAAACACTTCTGTCTTTATTAGAGTGTGGTAACCAGTCCTTATCTGTTCTAAAAAAAAAAAACAGATTTCATTACGTTTTCCAAGACCGCTGAACACGGTCAGGAACTGATAGGGTGTCTTGCCTGGCGGATTGCTGAAAAAGGGTAAGTTTTGTTAGGATTGGCCATGTCTGAGAAACCCAAGAAAAACCGGCCCACTGGGTTTAACACTGTAGGTGTGGGGAAGCTTTGCTAGGCTGATCCCCACACCACCTGTGTTTATTGTCTGGGGTTTGACCATCTCAATTCAGACTGCCAATTTGTAAAGTTTTCCCAAAGCTACCCTGGATAAGACAGTAGGTAGACTGAGGAAAGGAGGCTTGAGAAGTCTGCTGACCCGATGAAGCCAGCCCGTTCGGTTCCGACCGAACTAGGAAGGAGTGCCTCTGACCAGGGCAAAACTTCTTCAGGTAAAAAGGAGAACCGATTCTGAGGAGTCGGTTCTGTTAAAAGAAAGAAAAGGGATAAATCATCCGTTCGGATCCAAGTTCTTTCTCCGACCGCTGATGAGATAGCCAAAGCGATAAGGATAGTTCAATCTCTAACTTTGGTTCCGGCCAAACCGGCACCATCTGTCAGGGGCTCGGTTCGGTCGGTTCCCCCGGTTCCGGATTATACTTTAGAAGAATTTTATGAACCGGAGGAGGAGGAGGGAGAGTATGAAGATGATGATGATGGTGATTATGAAAGTCTGGATGTGCCTATTGACCCGGACATCTCCCCAGACAGACCTTCAGGTGTTTCTCGTCCTAGGCTTTGAGTCCCCTTCCCATGTTGTTTTACAAGAAAGTGGCTGAAACCCTCCAGCTTCCTATGGAAGAAGCAGTAGAGGATCAAGAGGAGCCTGATTTTGTTGAAATGATGGACATCCCAGAGTCCAGGAGATTGTCTGTTCCCCTCCATAAATCTTTTAGGAAACAGACATTTAAAATTCTAAAAACTCCTAATTCCATACCTCCTATGGACAGAAGAATGGACAAGAGGTATACTCTTTCAGGCTCGGACATGGAGGTCCTTTCCCAGCAATGCAGCCATGTTGGGGTAGTGCAGGCTGCTGCCTGTGATGAGGCAAATATTCCCTTGGCTTCACACCCCCCAGATAAGGACTCCAGGAGGACTGATGCCATGGCAAAGAAACAGTACATGGTAGCATCTTTGGGACTCAGGCAGGCTAACTATATGGCCTACACAGCTAGATACCAGAAGTCCAGGTGGGACACTGTGCTGGCTGTAGCTAAACAGGCCCCTGACCAGCTTGCCAAGGAGCTGGAGCAGGTGGCTGCGGATGGGATTTAGGCATCCAAGGTGCAATTTCATGCTGCTGTGGACTCCTCTGATGTTTCATCTAGAGTCATGGCTACATCTGTGGCCCTTCGGAGGATGACTTGGCTCAGATGTACAGCCTATCACAGGATACCCAGGCTAAGGCCATGGATTTTCCTGTCATTGGTAATTTTCTGTTTGGGGAGCAGACAGAGAACTACATGAAGAAGATAAGCAGTACAGGACCACCTACAGGGTGCTCAGGCCAAAGAAAGGCAAGCCACTCCTCAGAGGCAGCAATCTCGGGGCAGGGGCAGGCCCTTTCAAAGGCCTTTTACCAAGCCCAGGCCTCCTCTTCTGCTTTTGCTCAGAGGGGTTCTTTAGAGGATAGGGAGAGACAGATGGGGTATGAGCAGGCCTGCTTCCACCCCTCAACCTAAAGCCCCTGCCAAGCAAACACCCTGATGGGTCTGCCCGGCCATTCTCCATCCTGTAGGGGCAGCCTTGGCTTTGTCCAGGACTGGAAGTCTTTAACATCAGACAAGTGGGTCCTAGAAGTAGTAAGCCAAGGACTGGTTCTCAGCTTCAAAAAATTTCCCAAGATGAGAACCAGATCCTTTCCACCTGCAAATCCATCAGAAGCCCTTGCCCTAGAGGCAGAGGTTTCTTCCTTCTTGGATCTCCGAGCGATAGAAAGGGTTCTACCTACACAGGGCAAAGGATTGTACTCAGGTACTTCCTAACCCCCAAAAGACAGGAGAATGGCGGCCATCCTGGATCTGAGATATCTAAACAAGCACCTTAAAGCCAAAATTCAAAATGGTGAGACTGGGAATAATTCTGCCCTCTCTAAGGCCAGGGACTGGCTAGCCTCCTGGACCTCAAAGATGCCTATTTTCACATTCCCATCAGGTGCTCCCACAGAAAGTACCTCAGGTTCGAGTTGCCCTCAGGCCACTATCAATTCAGAGCAATGCCCTTTGGCCTAACATCAGCCCCAAGGGTGTTCACAAAGTGCCTGGCAGTAGTGGTTGCTTTCCTAAGGAGAAAAAAGATCTCCATCTTTCCATACTTGGACGACTGGCTCATAGTGGGTCAGTCTCCAGACCAAGTCAAGTCGCATCTTCAGATAACTCAGCAACTGCTCACTTCCTTAGGATTCCTCCTAAACCTTCCAAAGTCAGTTCTCGAGCCAGTACAACTCCTCACCTTTATAGGGGCAGAGCTGGATACAATAAGAGCAAAGGCCTTCCTTCCCCTGGACATGGCAAGGACACTAATAGAACTGGCCTCTTCTTTCACCCTTCAGGTGTCTTGACCAGCAAGGCACTTCTTGCAGCTCCTGGCCTACGTGGCAGCCTCTACAGCAGTGGTCCAGAGGGCAAGATTTCAGATGAGGGACATTCAGTTCCACTTGAGAGCCTTCTGGTCCCAGAGAAAGGATTCCCTTACCAAACTAGTCCCAGTGACTCGAACCCTGATCCAGGCTTTGCAATGGTGACAGGATCAGGACAATTTAAGGCAGGGAGTTCCTTTTGTCACTCAGTCTCATTCATTAATCCTCACCACAGACGCCTCCCTCTTGGGTTGGGGAGCCCACCTGGAGGATCTGACTATCCAAGGGCTGTGGTCACCTCAAGAATCTCTGCTTCACATCAATCTCTTGGAACTCAGAGCAATATTTATGGCACTGCAAGCTTTTACCAAGTCTGTACAGAACAAGGTAGTCCAGATCAGAACAGACAATACCACCACAATGTGGTACATCAACAAGTAAGGAGTCACTCGGTCTACGGCCTTGTGCACAGAAGCAATGAAGTTGTGGTCTCTGGCCTGTTCCCTGCAAACTTCTCTGATAGCAGTTTACCTCCCAGGGAAAGACAATGTCCTAGCAGACGCTCTCAGCAGGATATCTCAGGGCCACCATGAATGGTCCCTAGCTCCCCTAATTTTGAAAGTGATTTTCTCCAGATGGGGCACTCCACAGATGGATCTTTTTGCAGCCCCAGACAATCACCAACTTCCTCTCTTTTGCTGCAGACCCCCAGTCTTGGGCTCAGTCCCCTTGGATGCTCTGGTTCTGAATTGGGAAGGGAAGTTCCTGTATGCTTCCCCCCTTCCCTCTCCTGTTCAAGATGCTAGTCAAGATCAGGTCTCAACCGTGCAAAGCGATTCTGATGACTCCAGACTGGGCCAGACAGCCCTGGTATCCACTGTTGCTGTCCTTAGCAGTCCACCTTCCCCTGTCTCTTCCCAGGAATTACAACCTCTTGACATCCTCTCAGGGAAGGATTTGGTATCCGAATCTCAAATCTCTCAATCTCAAGGCCTGGCTCTTGAAGAGTTAGTTTGCTGATCTGCACCTCTCTCAAGGTGTTCTGGATATTCTTAAAGCTTCTCGAAAGCCTTCCACCAGAAAGACTTGCAACTCCAAATGGAAAAGGTTCACTATTTGGTGCTCTGGTAAGCATATTTCTCCAGAATCTGCTGGGTTGCCTACAGTCCTGGACTATATGGTTCATCTCAATGGCTTGGGACTCAGACCAGCTACACTTAAAGTACATTTGGCAGCTGTTTCTGCCTTTTTGTCAGTAGGCAAGCCCTCTTCTCTATCAGCCCATCCTGTATTTTGCAAATTCTTCAAGAGATTGCTGCACACCAATCCTCCCTTCAGGGACCCTGCTCCTGCTTGGAATCTTAATGTTTACATTGCTCAGCTTATGCAACCCCCCTTTGAGCCTTTGTCCTCTGCAGAGCTTAAGTACTTGACTTGGAAAACTGTGTTTTTGGTAGCCATTACCTCTGCCAGGCGCATCAGTGAATTGCAAGCCCTGTCAGTGGAGCCTGATTTCATCTCTCTACCATAGAGATAAAGTGGTCCAAGAACTAACAGGAAGTTTTTGCCTAAGGTGGTTTCAGATTTCCAGCTTAATCAGTCTGTATCTCTCCTGTTTTCTTCATTGACCATTCCTCCTCTGGGGAGAGGAGGTTGCACCTGGACATAAAAGAGCCCTTAGCTACTACATAGAGTGCACCAATCACAGGTTTGAGTCCCTCCAGTTGTTCCTCACTTATGGGGAGGTCGGTAAGGGCAAACCTGCCACTGAAAGATCTATTGCCAGGTGGATTGTCTCTTGTATACAATTCTGCTATGAGAAATTGGGTAGGACCCCACCCTCAGGCCTGAGGGCTCACTCTGCTAGAGGTACAGCTGCTTCCCTGGCTGCTGCCAGGGCTATTCCTATCTTAGAAATCTGTCAAGCAGCCACCTGGAAAACAGTCCATACATTCACCAAGCATTACTCTCTGGATATCCAGGCTAGGAGTGATGCTCGGTTTGGCACAGCAGTACTTCAGAGCCTTTCCCCAAACTAGGTTCTGTCCCTCCTCCTTGGAGGTACTGCTTGGTAGTCTGCATATGTCAGAATACAGCAAGACTTCATGTTGTTTGAAGAAAAAATTACTCACCTTAGTAATGTTGTTTCTTCTAATGGAGTCTTGTATTCTGACTCCCCTCTCAGAACCTGGTTTTTGGGATGTGGGTGGGCAGGAGCAGTGTTGGCACCTAGAGGTGCCCCTTTTTCTCACCCTCCTTTATTTGGGTGTGTTGTTTTGTTTTTTGGGTTTCCTGACTTGAGTCTTTGCTTTGAAACCAAAAAACACTTTTTTAACAAATTTAGTTGCCAGTTGGCTAGTGTGAGTTTACAGTTTCCACACAGAACGCCTAGTGAGTATAGCTCGTAAAGATCTGACAGTTGGAGTTTAAACAACAGCAGACTGAGGCTTCAACCAAGCTCAAGCTCAGCGTTCCATGCCCTGCATGGAAAGTTAACTCTTTGTTCTCCGGGGCAGTTCAAAGGTTGGTGATCACTGCATATGTCAGAATACAGCAAGACTCCATTAGAAGAAACAACATTACTAAGTGAGTATTTTTTTCTTCTGAGACTTCAGTCTAACACCCTGTACAGTGGTGTACAGTAATTCTCTGTCGAACTGAACAACATACATAATTTCTGTTGATATGCGTGTTCATTGGTGAACCATCTCTGGCTTTTGTAACTCCTGAACTAAACAGATCACTTAGCCTGCAGTTATATTTTGCACTGCTGCATATATATACAGTATATATATATATATATATATATATATATATATATAATCGTGTGTATGTATGTTTATAAAGGGATATACAATGCCATATACACTTGTGCTGTTTGACCTGGACACCTCACTAGTGACTTCGCCACTCGTGAGGATGCAAATCCAAACAGCACTTGTATAGATAAATCGTTTATCTTGACAGCTCACCATTGTGTGTGTGTGTGTGTGTGTGTGTGTATATATATATATATATATATATATATATATGTGTGTGTATATATATATATGTGTATGTATGTGTGTGTGTGTGTGTGTGTATGTATATATATATATATATATATATATATATATATATATATATATATATATAAATATATATTTCTCCTTTCACTTGTATAACTGCACTCCCCAACCAGTACATAGTTTGTGTGTCTTAATTGCCTTCTCAGTTTGGTTCTACTTGTTTCAAAAGGCATTTGTTATTAGTCATGGTGTTATGAAGTGCCAGTTCTAATGAAACAAATGAACCTGACCAACTGATCTGTGTGTCTTGCCTTCTGTGTACAGAAGTATACTACTACTTCAGTGGTAAATGGTTTCAGTTACTCATCATTGTAATGGTGACTGTGTCTCACTAATAAGGTTTAAAAAATGATAGCATAAAGGATAATGTATGGTCTTTGGTTAATAACCACGCTGAACACATTTCAAGAGGCTGCCGTGACATCACTGTAAACCTCGAGAGCTCAGCTCAGATGTCATGGCAACCTTAAGAGTTGTTTTCAGTGTGGTTGTTAACTACCGTACGTTATATTTTATAGTGCATGGGCTACCAAGATTGTGCAATTGCTGACTGAATTACTTTGCAGAACATTGATTGTTGTGAGCATTCCATTTTGTTATAACATTGATATGACATACTCACATATCGATGGCTTAACAATGTTGTAATTTTCTTCATTTCAGTTAATAATAAGGGCTCCCTATACATTACAAGACATATGATTACTGTACAACTTGGCTTACTGCACCGGCACCCAGAAGACAGTAATACATCCACTTTAATGACATCACATGCACTGTGGGCCTCATGACTTTGTACCATGGTCCCTGCCCCTCCTCTATGCACCACAGCATGCCACTGCATAAACTGCGTGATCAAGTGGTAATACAGATGCACAAACTTACTAGCTGACATTATCAAACACCTCACATCACTATTGCCATCACCCGTTGTTCAATGAACACTTATGTCAAAACCAGTAACTCATTCCCACTGAGCGGTCAACACCAGGTCCGCACTTCTGGAAGTATCCATATAGTGTCTAGTGATTTATGGTTCACATGTAGGTATTATTTTGGATGTGTCCCACATTATGTGGTGCAAAGGGAGAGGAATCGCAGGCAGAAGCAAGGATCTGTTGATGCAACTGTATTGAACATTGGTAAGACTGCAGCTATAGCCTATTTCCACCTCTGTTTTTTCTTGTTAGAAAGTAGAATGAGGTGGATATGATAGAGGCCTGGAAATACCGCAAGTGTGTGAAAAGGTATGCAAGGGTAACATCTTGCACATTACAAGATATGACCGTTGGGTTGGGTATACTTTGTGGTAACGTACGAAAGTATCTATTCATGCAGTGGGCAGTGGCTCCATGGAACACCCTCCCATCATAGATTGTAGGGCTAACAGTAGCAGGATTCAAAATTACAGGGTACATGGTACAGACATAGGAAAGTGAGACACATCATGTATGATATAGGACAATGGTCTGGAAAAAAGGAAGGCTAGATGGGCCAAGAGTTCCATATGTGCTGTCAAATTCGGAACCTCTTCATGTTGCCCTGATGACAGCCATTGCTGTGTCCAGTGCAAGTGCATAGCTGAGCGATTTGGAGTGGAGCGGGATCAGGTGTGGTAAAGCTGTGATAAAATCCACCTTCTGCAGGTGAGACTCTGTTTTCCCTTGTATGCCTCTTCCCTCTGTGTCTCAGTAAAATTTGATAGACAGTGAAACGCGTGAACATACAAAAATACCAGCAGATACTGGCCTATCGGTCTGTCTAGTCTGCTTTAGTGTGCAGCACTTAAGTCTTTCATACCGCAGCTGCCCACCTCCCCTTCCCCACAGTGGATTTTGCCAGTGTATCCTTCGCTCCCACCCCTTGCCACCCCATGATTTCAACCCTCCCTCTAAACCTGTCCTCGTCCAGTACCGCGTTCCACCCTGCCATTGACCTTTTGGTGAAATAGTGCCTCCTCATTTCCCTCATGAATCTGTCTCCTTCCAACTTCAGGCTGTGACCCATGGTTTCTCTTCCACCTTTTAATCTGAAAATACTTTCGGTGCTTACTCTGTTCACACCATTCAGCAACTCTAAGTTCTCAATCGTAACCCCTGTCGACATTCAATATTCCAGGGAATACAGGTTGAACTCTCTCTCACCCTCTCATCATACTGTTTATCTCCCAATTCCATGATCATTTTCATTGCTTGGTGCTGTACCCCTCCACTAGCTGGATATCCTTTTTCAACTTGGGACACCAGTGCTGCACACAACACTCCTGGTGTGGCCTCAACAGGTACCATTACAGGGCCGGATTACCTCCTCTCTCCCACAGGTAATTCCACTGGTGCTGCACCCCAGCATTCGTTCACCTTTTCCACTTCCTTCCATGCACTTGGCCGAGTGGTTCATTTCCCTGCCTCCAGTACACCTAGATCCTTCTCCTCCTTTCACTTGTGTAACTGTACTCCCCCCAACCAGTAACCATTTCTGGGGTTCTAGTACACTGTATGACCCTAGTTTAGTTTATATGTCACTCTCTCCCCTAACTGTTCATCCAGTTTGGTACATTATTGCTCGGCATCCATGTAAAATGAGAAATGTTGAAGACTGCTTGAGGAATGGTCGAGGGTTTGGCAGTTGTGTTTCACTTATAAGCAGTGCAAGATAATGCACCTGGGACACAGAAACCGAAGAGAGGAATACAGGATGGGGGCAGGTTCAAGCCACCACAAGTCAGGAGAGAGACCTGGGGATTATCATAGCCGATGACCTGAAGTCGTCCAAACGATGAAAAAAAGCAGTGGGGAAAGCAAACAGAATGCTGGGGTGCATATGAGGGGGCATAACCAGTAGGAAGAGCGAAGTGGTGATGCCACTGAATAGATCACTGGTGAGGCTTCATCTGGAATACTATGTCCAGTTCTGGAGACCGCATCTCAGGAAGGAGATAGACAGAATGGAAGCAGTCAAAGAAGAGCAACAAAATGATACATGCACTGCACCACAAGCCTTATGAGGAAAGACTCAAGGAACTTAACACCTATTCACTGGAAGAGAGAAAGGAGAGAGGAATATGATAGACTTTCATATACATTAGAGGAATAAACCTGGTACAGGAGGGAAGCATATTTCAGAGAAGAAAGTCCACAAGGACAAGGGGACATAACATGAAACTGGAGGAGGGAGACTTAAGGGAATGCTAGGAATTATTTTTTCACAAAGAGGGTGGTGGATCCGTGGAAGTCTGCCAGCGGAGGTGGTGGAAGGCAAAACAGTACAGGGATTTAGAAGTGCATGGGATAAGCATAAAGGCACCCTGCTGTACAGCAGAGCTAGAGAGAGGCAGTCCAGCTAAAAGTAAGGATTGCCAAACCAAGTAGGAAATGAGCAGACTAAGTGGGCTGTATGGTCCTTATCTGCCAACAGATTCTATGTTTCTGTTTGCTACCAATGTGCCATTCCATTATATTACCCATCCTGCCGCTGTCTGCCCCTTTGAAATCTAGGACCTTAGCTACCGCCTTACCTAGATTGATTGGGTACCAGTGGTGCTGCAGTCAGAGAGACATTCATAAAAATCTTCATTACTGCTTGGACACCAGCTGAAAGTCCTAATAGTGGAGTGATGACTCACATTTTGTCTTTTTGTGGTATTCCCACCCTTTTAAACAGCCCGCTACTTAGATTAATTAGCACAGTCAAATTGTGATTGCTGTTGAAGTGACTTTATTCTATATTGTTATGCTGTAATCAATAATCCTTGCACAATAAAAAAAATCACTTAATAGCTCTTTTTCCTGTTTCGAAGACTATTAAGTTCCGTAGAAGTTATTTACAAAACTAACGTAACAGATTGAGTGGTAGTAAATGTATCAGTGTCTCCCATGCAAGCAAGGAACCTTAGGATAATCAGTTCTGCTGTTCCTAGGGTACGCGAGCAGTGAGCAAGGCATTGGGGACGGATCATAGGATGCAGTATGCATATTTAAGGGAGACCAACATCACAAGAAGGTATGCAGTGAAATACCTGTATGGGCCACTGGTGACGAAGCATGCATAATATGGTGCACCTTAGGAAAATGGACATATATAGGGGTTTAGCCGCTGTAAAACAGAGCAAGAAAAATGGTGCCAGGCCTGCATCTCAGTATGACATGACTAGCGTGCAGTAGGTATAGGTGGAATTTCTTAAAACCACAGCAATAACAAACTGTCACAAGTAGGTGAAATGAAGGAATTATGTGTCTAATAAATCATATTCCCAATGACAGGTGTTTGCAGTATGAAGTTTTTTGTTTGTTTGTTTTTAACCAGGAGGGACGCACTAAGCTGAAAGTTTGTTTACAGGTGCGACCTGGGAGGACAAGGAAGTTAAGTGACTTGCTCAGGGTCACACAGTATGCAAGTGGGGGCAGTGGGATTCAAACCCAGGTTTGCAGCTCAGAGCCTTAAACCACTGCACTATACTGCCTCCTTTTGCCAGTGGGGTGGTAATTGTGGGAAACTACTTTTACAAATAAATAGTGCAGACTGCCTGCTTCAGCCACACGGAAGAAATGTGGGTGGTGGTGGTGGGGCGGGGTAAAATGGTTCAAGGTTTTAGTAAGGCAAGGGCTATGTACAAGGCAATCTTGGAAGGGAGGCGTGGGGGTGGGGTGGGGTGGAGTGGACCGAAGAATAAGTATTGTCCCCTGTGTCGATATGGGTCGTGATAGATAGTGAAGACTTCATCAGACATGCAGTTCACAGCCGTTGACGTCTTGTTTGTTTCCATGGTTTCTATGGTAGAATTCTGAGTCGCTGGTGCTAGACGTCCATGGATCTGAAATAAGAACAAAAAGAAGGAATGAGAGACCAAACTTTGGTAACAGCTCTTGTGACTGAGACATTTTTATTAATGTTAACAAAAAATTGGCTGAATTCACCTGCCTCCAAACTGAGCTGGACAGGTTACAGGGCACTTTCATCCCCTCCCAGAGGCCATCCGTTGCACAACCTAAACCTCAAAGGATGGCCAGGAGGAGGAGAAGTGGTTGGATCACGGTGTGCTCAGGAAGGGTGTGAGAGGGGGGTCAGGTGCACATTCCATAACCAGTCCAGCTAACAAACCCCTATGCTGTTTTGGAGGAGCCTGATAACCCAACAGGTGCACCCAACAGCTGAGAGCAAGAAGCATAAGCGGGTCCTCTCTAATGAAGCCCAAGGGAAGGGGGTTAGAGAACAAGAGAGGCTGAGAAAACTTCTACTGGTGGAGGACTCAGTTGTCCATGGAGTTACTTTACGGCACACTGGCATGAAGAACAGGGAGGACAAGTGCATCCCTGGAAGCATGGCATGGAGGGATGGGAAGTGGATCAATAGGATCATTAGTGCAAAAGCAAGCAATGTGAGGAAGTGCTTCTTCACAGAGAGGGTGGGGGACACATGGAATGGTCTGCCATAGGAGGTGGTGGGAGCAAGCAGTGTGGTTGGGGCCGGGACAGGCAAACCATAAAGGTACAGCAGAGGGATGGTCAAAAGCTGCAATCCAGAACAGGGTTTGGGGGCAGACTAGATGGGCATAGCAATCCTTAGTTGCCTACTATTTATATGTTTCTGTGTTGCAGTGAGACAGCAGAGGCTCAGTATACATCCCCATTGTTCAATAACACATCTTTCCTTTACTTTGGTGGCACATGTATGTTATTGACCCTTGTACTTGGTATCACAGTGAAGAAAGGTGTGTGTTTTCAAAATGAATAGCACATTGCAGATTATCTATCTTACTGTATAAACTGTAAAGTCATCCAATCGTGCAGTGTTGCCAGTATTCTTATTAGTTGGTGCAACGTCGATGATGCCAGTGTCTTGATGTGAGTGATGTTCCATGCAGTAGGACCATATAACTGTTGCCCTACTTACATTGATTGTTTTTCTTTATCAGGACTGTAGGCAAAAACATTGAAAAGGAATCTGATAGAAGTTGCATGGCACTGCAAATCAAGCAGTAGCTTTTTGTACATTTACTTGTGCTGATGGCACTTTTATGACTATTTGAAGATAACCTATTTTCAGAAAGGTTTGGTTATATGTAGGCTTTTTCTGTGGGCCTATATTGGGGACAGTATATAAATTGAAGGGGTCAGTGACCCAACCACAGCTCATAAGCACATAACCTGTTATAACATCAGTGCCATCAAGACTAGTGGGTTAATGTAAAAAATCGTGCATCTTTAATAGTGCGATCATTATAGTGCCTACACATTCACATTCTGCAACACTGGCTTAGAGCACTATAGCGACTTACAATAGCTTTTTAAATAATATATTTTTTTTTGTTACTTACTGTTTTGCAAAGTGAAGCAGCGCTAGGTAACCTGAGGGTGTTGTGTGTTGCATGTAGCTTGGGACACCTATTCGTGTGCACTGATACTGGCCTACATAAGTTTTAAGAGAAACATTGAGAAAACATTTAATCGTTGTGCAAGTCACCACACAAACTTTCAAGAATTCAAGTCTCGGTTTTCAAGCTTAATTCATTATGCTTCAGGCGTCTATTGTTAGGCCTTTTGTCAGGCCTGAAGTTGGAAATTATATGCTATTCCTTGTAGATACTCAGTTTTAGGACGCACGTCATATTCTGCTATGATTGTGGCAATGCGATTTGCCATGTCCTTGTACTTCTTTTTGATTTCAGATGCTGCAGCCCGCAATCAGCTGCCCATCAATCACGGTGCTGAAATGTTGCTCTTCTTTAAGGCACTGCAGGAATTTCCATATGGAGGGGTGATGGGCTCCCACAAAATGATTAAACGTGTGGTACCAAGCCTCCACAGTTTGTTGTCCGAGCTGTGTCATGTACTGCATCAAAGCAGTTCCACATTTGGATTGCAGACATTGGTCTCCTCGTCCACCTCTTGCCAAGGGCCGACCCAGCCAAGTATCTTCAAAATAATCCATAATGGGGTCAGTAACTTACCATTTGTTTGGAAAAACTCTATGGTATTCAACTCTTTAAAAAGAATTAATTAAATCATGAGCTGGCACATATGCCAGTGCTGGCAAGAGGCTAAATGTACAGCGCCTTCAGAAAGTATTCATTTGGATTTTGTCACATTTTGTTGTGTTATTACAGAATTTTTAATTCATTGAAATGATTTATTTCCCCCTTGGTTCACACAGCATAATTCAACAATTTAAAGGGGCAGAAATATTTTTATTGTGTAACAAAAAAGTATGAAACATTAAAAACTGAAATATCTTGTTTACTTAAGTATTCACCCCCCTGAGTCAATACTTTGTAGAAGCGCCTTTGGCAGCAATTACAGCTTTGAGTCTTCTTGGGTATGTCTGTATCAGCTTTGCACATCTAGATTTGGGGATTTTCGCCCATTCTTCCTTGCAGATTTGCTCAAGCTCTGTCAAGTTGGATGGGGAGCGTCGGTGAACCACAATCTTTAAGTCTTTCCACAGATTCTCAATGGGACTCAAGTCTGGGCTTTGGCTGGGCCACTCAAGGACATTCACCTTCTTGTTCTGAAGCCACTCCAGTGTTGCTTTGGCTGTATGCTTGGGGTTGCTGTCCGGTTGGAACGTAAATCTTTGCCCAGTCCAAGGTCTATTGCAGACTGATGCAGGTTCTCCTCAAGGATGTGCCTGTATTTGGCTCCATTCATTGTTCCCTCTATCCTGGCAAGTGCCCCAGTCCCTGCCGCTGAAAATCATCCCCATAACATGATGCTGCCACCACCATGCTTCATGGTAGGGATGGTGTTACAGGGGCGATAAGCTGTGTTCATTTTGCACCAGGCATAGCGCTTTGCATTCAGGCCAAAGAGTTCAATTTTTGTTTCATCAGACCAGAGAATCTTTTGCCACATGGTCTCAGAGTCTGCCACGTGCCTTCTTGCAAACTCCAGGCATGCTATTATGTGGCCTTTTCTCAGGAGTGACTTCCGTCTAGCTATTCTCCCATAGAGACTACATCTGTGAAGTGCTGCAGAGATTGTTGTCCTCTGGACAGGTTCTCCCATCTCAGCCATGGAACTCTGTAGTTCTGTTAGGGTGGTCATTGGGTTCTTGGTCACTTCCCTGACCAAGGTCCTTCTTGCCAGTTGCTCAGTTTGGGAGGACGGCCTGCTCCAGGAAGAGTCTGGTTGGTTCTGTAATCTTTCCGTTTCCTAATGATGGACCTGACTGTGCTCCTGGGAACTTTCAACACCCTAGAAATGTTTTGTACCCTCCCCAGATCTATGCCTCCTCACAATTCTATCACGGAGTTCTACAGACAGCTCCTTGGTCTTCATGGTAGAGTTTCTGTTCTGACATGCACTGTCAACAGTGGGACCTTATATGGACAGGTGTATTTCCTTTGAAATCATGTCAACCATTTGAACTGACCACAGGTGGACTCCATTGAAGTTTTGGAGTGACCTCACAAGGAAATTGGATGCACCTCAGCTCAATTTGGAGTATCATAGCAAAGGGGGTGAATACTTATCAAATCAAGACATTTCAGGTTTTTATTTTAAATTACATGTACAAAAAATTCCAGAAGTTTCATTCCACTTTGACATTATAGAGTAATTTGTGTAGATACGTGACAAAAAAATCCCATATAAATGTATTTTAATTTGAGTTTGCAACATCACAAAATGTGACAAAAATCCAAGGGGGGGTGTATACTTTCTGAAGGCACTATAATGCAAAGCTGGGTTCAGATATGTACCATTATGAACAGTTAGGTGCTCTTGTTTTCTCCAAAATAGCTAGCACATATGGAAACCTTCTCCAAATTTGTGCTGAAGGAAAGGTATTTTTGAATGCTTTAATAGCTACCTGTTCATAGTCGAGCATTATTGTCTCTGGTGTCAAGGAGGCCAAAGGCCGAACAGTGCAATAAAGCCTTAGAATATGATGTAGCTGTTATGTTTGCTGCCATCAGGATTTAAACCACGGGGACAACAGTGTTGTTATGTATGGCATGAACTCTGTATAGTTGTTGAATATGGTGGGACAACATTTGGGGAGTGCCGATCAGCAAACCAGTGACCACTGTTTTTTAAGGGGTCCAGATCCTGAGTTGTTGAGAAAATGAGTATTCGATTTTGCATTGGCCTGAATCGTACAACAGAAATTTATAATTTTTCATGGTAAGGCACAAATCAGCAGTCTGCACTAGTGATGCAGCATCAGATGGTTCTGGTGGTGGGCAAGCAGCAGCCCACGAGTTCACTGCACAGTTTGTTTGGTGACATTGCTGGGAGCTGGGATGCAACAGAGGACACAGTTCTGCAATATCGCCAGCAACTATCTGGTGAGTTGTCTCACTACTTGTTGCTGTACGTTCCTTCATTCCTGCTACAGCTTCTTTAACAGAAACGACTGCAGGTTCAGGGACATGTTTGTGTTCTCCAATCTTCTTTAACACACTCTCCCAGTTAAATGTAATCTTCGGTGCAATGCCCTTGTCATACTCGAGGCACTTGTAGTATGCTTTTGCTGCAGTATCACGTTCACGACGGTAGAGAAACCCATACAGAGGCATGAGCTCTCTACCCTTCTGGCTTCTCACAAACCGCACAGACTCAGACTCTGACATGATTTAATTTTCAGAAGCTGAGGGGTTCAAGGGGCTGCTGGTATAAATACTGCATTAATTCAATTAATTGTGACAGTGTTAATTGTGGTTTGTAGTTCGACCAATAGACCACTAGATGGTGGCAAAACGCTATTTCAGTCATGCAGCATTTTGGTATTAGCACTGTTTTGACTTGCGCCAACATGTATACACTATACTGACTAGCACTATTTCGGTTGGACTTTTGACCGTATACCAAGACTAGTCGCACCTTTTAATTCCATCGACTAGTCACATCTTTTTAATTGGAATCAGTTCAGATTAACATTGCTTATACTTGAAAATCCTAACTGTGCGCTCCAAAGCAATCATTGCAGTTCATGTTCCATTATGGTAAATGGCCCAATTGTCACCTTTTATCACACCCATTCTTTCAATCTTTGTGTTAGCAAAAAGTATCCAGCTACTCTGGTTTAGAAGTTATTACCAAGTCTACACAGGCATAGGCAGTAGTGCTGATTGTCTGTGATGCGCAGGGCCACTGTAAAATTGCGGAAAATTTTACCCAAAAATGCGGGGATTTTCTTGGAAAAATTGCGGGAAAATTGCTGGGGTTCATTATACATCCCCACTGCCCCCTAATAAATATTTTGTTTGTTGCAGCATGTATTGATCACATAAATTGTTAGATAAATGTATTGTCACTTGTAAATGCTTTTAATATGAGGAAAGATGTGTGTTTTTCAAATGCACTGTAAATTAATCATTATGTAACATATCTTCTAAAAATCAAGACATCTAAGTCATGCAGTGCTAACTAGATTTTATTCAGTAATTTACAGCTAGTCTGTACTGAATACATCCTGAAACAACATATTTTGCCAGTTTCTATGTGTTAAATAATGAAGCCTGTTTAAACTACTTGCTTTGGTGCAAGAAAAAAATAGAGATAACCAGGGTGCCTAATAAAGGTCTAGTAAGAAAAATATTTATTTTGTTAAAATGATTACTGTTCTTAATCAGCACTGTAAGTACATTTCAAAATCACATGATAAAGGTATCAAATCATACCAATAGCTTTCCATTGCATCACACAATAGTTTTTAATACATTGTACTTTTGTTCTACTCGGTTTGCAGTGATTTTACTTGGGTTGCAATTATTTTGTCTATTTGGAGGTAACTGTTTAACTATACTTAACCTGTTCAGCATGTTTTCAGAAATGTTTGCTTTTGTAGGCTTTGTATGTGAATATACAGTTGTGGCAGACTGACATGTAAGGAATCACTGTCACCAACCCCCTCAGAAGCACATTCAAGTTTATAATCATCAGGGCCATCCAAACGCCTGACACATTTGAATCAAAATCCTTTCAGATTGAAAGTATTTATACAAGGAAAATCTACCCTACCATTCAAAAACAAGCATTGTGGGCAATGCTTCATTTAGGTGAATGAGGCACTTTGTACCTCTTCTCACACCTATTGTTTCAGTCTCTGTGTCAGCAAAAGGTTCTCAGTCTGCTTTAAACACAGATTTTAAAAGTTCCAGTCTACATATGCATGACCAGAGGATTCTGAAACCAAAGCAGGGAAGTGAATTACATGAAATCCAAGCAAGGTTCCAAGAACTTGCCAGAGTCTGTCGGGATAATGGATGCAACATTTCCTTTTGGAATATTGCCAGTACAAAGGCCTCAGTGGAGAAAAAAAAGAAGCTCACAGAGGTTAATGACTGGCTCAGGAAGTGGGGTGAAGAGAATGGGTTGGGGGTGTTAGGGAACTGGAATGGAGTTTGGGAGGATAAGGGACTATATGCCAAGGACAGGTTTCATCTTGCCCCATTAGGGAAGGAAGTCCTTAAACAGGGGATGGCTGACTACATACACAAGAAAGGTGGGGTTTAAACTTGTAAGGGGGGGAAGGGATGAGGGAGGGGCTGACCAGAAGCCCTCTCCTCCAGATGAGGGAGCCGTCAAGCCCAAGAGGGGAGGAAACAGACTGGAGGTGGAGGTTTCAGGAGGAGCAGGGAGGATGGAAGTATAAGAATCTGGGTGGGGTTCGACAAAGAGGATCAGGATAAGGGTGGGGTTGGTGTTAGTAAATGTCAGGAGCTTGGGAAACAAGTTGCCGGAGTTCCAGGCCATGCTGTTCGGGGTGGATGTGGCGGGTCACGGAGACGGGGCCAACAAAAACCACGACTGGGACCTAAATGTACAGGGTACACTACGCTAGGAAGGAGAAAAGAGGTCGGAGGGGGGTGGAGGCTATGTTCATTAGAGATGATATAGAAATTGCTATGGTAGAAGAGGCAGAGGGAAACGTGGAGGCCTTATGGGTTACCTTACGATCCCCAGCAGGAGATAAGGTCAAGCTGGGAGTAGCATATAGGCCCCCCGGGATGAGTGATGTTCTAGAGGATGGTTTGCTGGACAACATCATTGCCTAGTGTGGTCCAAAAGGGGAAGGAGTGGTGTTGATGGGGGACCTTAATATGCCAGGTACAAACTGGGGAACCATGTCCTCTAAGGTGGCCAAGGAGCAGAGGCTGCTGGATGGCTTCCAGGATGTGTTCTTAACACAGCATGTGATGGAGCCCACAATGGAGGGCATGTCCTGGATGTGGTTCTGGCAGATGGGGATCTGGTAAGGACATAGCTGTACAGGACCCCTGACTGGGAGTGACCACAATACTGTCTGGTTTCAAATAAGCATGGGGAGTGGGGTGAGATCTAGGACACGGCAGTGGACTTCAGGGCAGACTTTATGGGCATGAGAAATATTCTCAAGGATCACTTGAAGGATTACCTCAATGACAAGTGTGGAAAGGAGATGGGAGGTCATAAACGGGGACTTCGAAGCAGTCAGGATCTCGCTAAGTTGAAACGTAGGGAGCAAGGTCACGAAACCATGCTGGTGGTCCAGTGAGGTACAGGTAGCAGCCAGAGAAAAGAGGCGGCCTACAAAAATATAAAACAACAAGAGGGATAGGGATAAGGAAATGTACCAGCTTGCATCTAGAAAAGTCACCCGTATGGTGAGGGGAGCAAAGTCCAGTAAAAGAGCAGCGGCTGGCACAGGGATACATGGAGGAAAGGGGTTCTTCCGTACATTGGGGAGCGAGAAAACTAAGGCCATCTCAGCAGATTGAGATCAGAAGGAGGGTGGGTGGAAGAGGCGAGGACCAGGCAGAGGTATTTAATGAGTACTTGCCTCTGTGTTCACTAGGGAGGGGATGGATATCTACAAGACAAGGCATGAAGGATGGAAGGGGCAGGGGAGTGGGATCAGGGCAACAGGAAATGGAGCAGAGGGAGAGAAAGGTACCCGGAGGTCACATCTGGATAAGGATAAAAGACCAGTAAGGGGAGGGGACGGATGATGCTGTCTCCACCAAAGGGTGTGGTTAGCCCTCAAGGCCCTAAAGAAAACAAATCTCCTGGGCTGGATGGCATTCATCCGAGTACTATGGGAATTGGCGGACATACTGGCTGCAATCCCTGGCGGAGCTTTTCAGCAGGTCACTTGAGACAGGGAGGGTACCTAGGGATTAAGAGAGGCACATGTGGCACTAACCATAAAGGGGGGTCGAGGGAAGTACCAGGTAATTATAGACCCATCAGTTTGACCTCAGTGGTGGAAAATTAATGGAGAGTATTCTAAAGGAACGATGGGGGTGTACTTGGAGGAGGTGGGAGGTCTGGATAGTTGGCAACATGGGTTTGTGCCAGGTAGATCATGTCAAACCAACCTTGTGGAGTTCTATGAATGGGTAACATCAGAACTGGACAGGGGTAAGCCTGTGGATGTATTATTCTTGGACTTCAGCAAGGCGTTTGACTCTGTCCCCCACAATGGTCTGGTGAAGAAACTGATGGGGTTAGGAGTAGGCCCTTTGATGGTCAGATGGATTGAAAACTGGCTAGCTGGACGCACTCAGAGAGTAGTGGTCTGTGGGGAGCTCTCGAACCCTAGAAAGGTTGGTAGTGGGGTACCACAGGGCTCGGTCCTGGGTCCGATCCTGTTTAATGCATACATATCGGACATCAGGGAGGGTATAGGGTGTGAAATGAGTCTCTTCGTGGATGACTCCAAGATGGGAGCAGTAGTTGAGGAGAGGAGGGGAGGGTGGCCCTGCAAGGGACCTGGACACCCTGGAAAGCTGGGCTCACACATGGAAATTAATTTCAATATCACCAAGTGCAGGTGTTGCATCTTGGTGGGAAACTCCTAAACACAGGTACACCCTGGGAGGAGAGCGCTGGAGGCCTCAATGGGGAAAAAGACCTAGGGGTCATGGTGGATACATGTATGAATAACTCTGAGCAGTGCAGGAGAGCAGCTAGCAAGGCAAACAGGATGTTGGGATGCATCGTAGGGGATCACCTCTAGGAGCAGGGAAGTGATTCTGCCGCTGTACAATGGACTGGTTAGACCACACCTTGAGTACTGTGTACAGTACTGGAGACCACATTTGAAGAGGACATACAGCTCCTGGAGAGGGTACAGAGGAGGGCAACAAAGATGATACGAGGGCTAGGGATTTGACTTATGAGGACAGACTTGAGGAGCTCTGCCTGTTTTCATTGGAGGAGAGGAGAGACAGGGGACATGATTGAGGTCTTCAAGCACCTCAAGGGAATAAATAGGGTAAACATGGAGGGATCTTTAGACTAAAGCAGGGAGGGTATCACCAGAGGGCATGGTTTGAAGTTGGAAGGGTGAGGGGAAGAGGAGGAGGTTTTTCACCGAGAGGGTGGTGGACCTTGAATGCACTGCCTGGTGAGCTGGTTCAGAGATCCACAGTGGAGGGCTTCAAGAGAGGGTGGGACAGACACAGAAAGTGGATGTATCAGATGATGGCCTGTCCCGGGGGGGTGGGGATGGATGATAGAGGTTTCTAGAGAACAAGGGATGGGAGGATCTCGGCACCCAACTAGGATCTAGGTTCGAGCAGACTCGATAGACCATAAGGCCTAATCTGCTGGCAAATAGTATGTTATATGTATGTTAGAAAGCAGAGTCACATTTACCCCTTCTCACCTCATACTGTACTGTTTTGGTCAAATCTAAGTCTGTGTATCACATCTGAGTAGATTTCTTGAGAATTTAAATATTTTATACAATTTCAGTCAACAATTCCATAAATGTAGAAATTGCGGATTTTGTGGAGAAAGGTGAAAATTGTGCCGCAATTTTCCAGTGGCCTCTGGTGGTGCGTAAGGAATTTGTTTTTTGTGACGCCACTGTGTGCACAAGTTTCCATAGGCAATGGTAATAGATTCACATGTATGCCTGAATAACAGGATTACAACATGACGTACTGTCTTACATGCAATAGGCACCTGCATCAAAGAGAGATTCCCAACACCAGACAGCATCAAACACAAGCTACTTGCGGCAAAGGGAGGCTGCCCACAAAATGGCTTTGGTATGGTGCTAGGGGGGCTGGCAGCAGACGCAGGCTGCCATAGCCATGTAAAAATTGTATTCAGAGAACCAGCCCAGAGGGCAATGTTCTAAGTACTGTTATACCAGCCAAAAGCAGGCAGAATGGTACTTAGACACTCTCTAGGAGGGTTGGCAACTGTGCGCCACTGTCTTCTCCTGTCTCCAGATGTGCAGTTATGCATAAAAACTAAACATCCATGATGATTTTGTGGTTCCCCGCAGCCCTGATTGGACCATAATCTGTAAATTTTAAAATAGGAAATATCACTGCTGGTCTAGTGGCCAAACTCACTCTACCACAGCAGGTAGTGGCAACCACTCACATCACAAATCCCGGTCTCATATACAGCAGACACTCTGACAGTTCATTCGTCTGGCCAACCTTGGTGGTGTGAGGAGGGCTGTGCCATCGTCTAATCGGATTTGGGTTGTTAGGATATTGGCCTCACCTGGATAGGGTTTTGGGGTGCCACTCACCAGCAAGGGTATTTCTTTACAGTATTAATAGATCACGGTCAGATTGGGTCTGGGGGCCCCAAGAACATCAGAGTTGTCATTTTCCTGTGATATACAAAGAAATTACAGCCCAATCAGGGCTGGGGTGGCTATAGATCATCAGGGTTATAATTTTAGTATTGTATTAAAACAGTGGGGCAGTCTGGGGCTGTTGGGAGGAGGGCAACATGCTGCTGTCAAGGCTGCAGATGGCACCCGACCGCCCATGGCTTGCAGCATACTTTGTGGTTGTTCGCCTGTTTGTTTTGACTACCAGTGATGCCACAGGCTGCAGGATGCAGGCTCCGGTAATCTCTATGATACTGATTCGGGCACAGGGTGTCTGATGCAGTGGCGTAGCAACACCTCAACGTAGTAGTGCCACCGTCTACTAACAGGTCACCCTCTTGCTGAATACCTCAGCATACAAATTGACAGTTTCAGTGATGTACATACCACATGATGTGGCGGTACTTTGTGAGAAGTCATGACGACACTCATGTAGTGCATCCTGGTTCTTGAATGACATTCAGTCGTTGTGATGCTGGCAAGGGGAGAGGGGGAGGGAACAGGGTTAAGTTGCCGAAAGGCAGCTCTTCTCTCCCGTGGAGGTTGTGCCCCCCACCCCAAGTTCCGCTGCCATCGGGTGGAGGGCCAGTGGTCAGCGTAGGCAAGAGGTGGTGGGATGTATTGGGTGAGAGGGGGTACCTGTAGACATGGTGTGTGCATGCTTCCACATGTGGATGAACAGTAGAGGTAAGAGGGAATGGGAGAAAACATGGAAAAAAACAGGGCATAAAAAGATAGCAGAAAAAAGTAATACACTCACCACTCGTGTCGGACATACACTAACGTGATCTACATGCTTACATTTCATTTAATTGTGATTCATGGAAGCCAGTGTATGTCTCCGAAGGGAACGTATTACGGATTGCCAGTACTGCGCAGGCTGGCAGTACTCTTCTATTTCTTTGACCCAGTCGCTGCCACACCCAGTAGACAAATCGACGATAGGCCATGTAATGTAATAACCTGTATGAAAACAATGAAATAAGACATGTCAAGACCAAAAAATTATATTTTGTCACCAAGTGAAACAGATGCAAACGTAGGGTGCAAGTTTAAACATTTCCATATATGGTAATGCGTAAGACATAGTCAGAAAATACCAGTCAGGGTCATAATATTCAATATTGCTCTAGGCGGCAATACAGTTCACGCTCAAGCTGCGTTACTGTAACAATTGGATACCTGAATTGTATATACGGTATAGCGTGCTGCTGCTGAAAAGTGATTTAAAAATTATAAAAATATCTTAATCATGTCAATACATGTGAATATAATAGGTGTCTCGAATTGACTCGTGCATCAGATTGTAAAATGTCATATAAAAATACCATACATTTGTTGAGCTGTTTTAATGTTTGCTTCCAGATACAGACTTTTAGTAAACAGTCCATCTATATCGTTTGAGCGCTTTCATTGACATGTACCATGTCCTTGCCCTGTGTGAGTGCAAGCTCATTTATGAGCTCACTAGAGTGCACCTTCATGCCTCAGTGTTCATTCCTAGCTGTAGTACAACATAATCCATGTGTGGAAGTACAGTTCCCTGCCACTAAGACTATGGTAATGTATTAGAAAGTTACTTGGTGGCACAGTTTTAATTGGATGAGCGTAGTACTCATTGTTTACATGTCACGTGTTTATGCCGCTGTACTGCAGTGAAATTCAAATTCGGCAGATGGGCAGCTTGGATTAATAAAAAGATTGACATTGTGCTGTTAGACTGCCATATACTGTCATGTAAAGAAATCCCATGATCAGTGCCTGGACAATACAATGTGTCGAAGTAGGTGTGGCGGACTGCTTTATCGTCTAACGGAACAAGGATAAAGGCAAGGGACTTTGGGGCAGTGTGTTCCATGCTAGGATGGAGGGTAGATGGTGGCTAGGCACCAGGGAGTTGGGTATAGTGAACTGTTGTACCATTTACCGTTACCATGGGCTGGGCAACGGACACCATTGAGGATAGTTGGTTGCACTACTGAATGTCAATCAAGTTCTGGAAACAAGATGCAGCACCACATGTGCAATGTACAGTACAACAATGTACACTTAGGTTGTGGTGGCACGTATAGCAAGGAATCAAGACTAACATGATGTTCAGTACCCTCTTGCTTCCCGGACAATGGAGCTTCAAACAGTATGGAAGTCTTGCTGTATTCTGACAATATGCAGTTAGCCCCAGCACTTGATCTGCCCCAAAGAGGAAAGAGTTAACTCAGCAGCAGCATAGAATGTTGAGCTTGAGCTAGGTTTTCAAACCTCTGTCTCTGGTACTTCTCAGTGTAACCGTCAAATTCTTTACTCCGCCTAACAGTGAAGTCGCTCCGGAGATTTCTCCTCTGCTCGGTTCGGTAAAGTTTAAAAAAGCATTTGGTTTTCAACAGATTTATTATTTTTCAGTTTCAAGTCTCTGTCTATAGTACAGGTAGTGACTTATTTTATGTGGAATTTTTTTCCTCAGTTTCTGATTGGTTGATCCGGTTGGAAACTGACCTTTGTTTATATTTGTATTTTCTGGCGATCCGGATGCTTATGATGTTTAGTGGGAGGAGACAGAGTATCCCAAGGATGATGATGATGATTTTGAAGGCCTGGATGTGCCCAGTGAACCAGAAATCTCCCCAGACAGGCCTTCTAATGTCCCCCCGACTTTCTGAGTCTCCTTCCCACTTCTTGTTCTACAAGAAGGTGGCTGGAACCCTCCAGCTCCCAGTGGTAGAAGCTGCTGAGGAGGAGGAGGAGGAAGAAGAGCCTGATTTTGTTGAGATGATGGACATCCCAGAGTCCAAAAGACAAAGATTGTCTATCCCTTTTCATAAATCTTTGGGAAACGGACAAAAGATATTGCAAACACCTAACTCCTTACCTACTATAGGTAAGAGACTGGACAGGAGGTACATGTTATCAGGCTCAGATGCGAGTTTTTATATAGTCATTGCATCCATGTTGGGGTAGTGCAGGTTGCAGCCTTGGATAGGCTAATATTCCTTTGGCTTACACACCCCAGACAAAGACTTAAGAAAAGTGGATGCCATGGCCAAAAATCAATACTCGTCATCCTCTTTGGGATTGAGGCAGGCTAACTATATGGCCTACACAGCCAGGTACCAGAGGTCCAGGTGGGATACAGTTCTGGAACTGGCTAAACAGGCCTCCTCCCCCCACCCCCCAGCTAGCCAAAGAGCTGGAGGAGGTGGCTGCTGATGGTTGAGGCATCCAAAGTACAATTCCACGCTGCTGAGACTCCAGTGATGTGGCATCAAGAGTCATGGCCACATCTGTCTCTCTCAGGAGACATGCTTGGCTCAGATGTACTAGCCTTTCCCAGGATACCCAGGCTAAGGCCATGGATTTCTCTGTAGTGGGTAACTCTCTGTTAAGGGAGCAGACAGACTTATGTGAGAAAATGGATGAGTATAGGACCACCTACAGGAGTGCACAGGCCAAAGAAAGGCAAGCCACTCCTCAGAAGCAGCAGTCTAGGGGCAGGGCAGGCCTTTCCACAGGCCTTTTTACCAAGTCCAGGCTTCCTCTTCTTTCTCACAGAGGGTGTTCTTTCGAGGGAGAGGCAGGAAGGGGTTGAGCAGGGCTGCATCCTCTTCCCAGTCCATGGCTTCTGCCAAACAGACACCCTAATGTGTCAGCCCTGGTCGACTCCCATATTCCAGTATGTGGCTAGCTGGCTTACTATTTCCAGGCCTGGAAGTCTGTTACCTCAGACAAGTGGATCCTGGAGGTAGTAAGCCAGGGACTGGCCCTCAGTTTCAAAAGGTTCCCAAAAATGAGGGTAGGGTCTTTTCCACCTGCAACCATCTCAGAAACCATTGCTACTGGCTCTCAGAGCTGTAGAGAAAGTTCCTACTCAGCACAGGGCCAAAGGTCTGTACTCCAGATATTTCCTTACCCTGAAAAAGACGGGAGTGGTGACCCATCCTAGACTTAAGATATTTGAACAAACACATCACAAAACTAAAATTCAAAATGGTGACTCTGGGAATAATTCTTCCCTCTCTAAGGCCAGGTGATTGGCTAGCATCCCTGGACCTCAAGGATGCCTATTTCCATATTCCTATCAGGTGCTCCCACAGAAAGTACCTCAGGTTCGAGTTGCCTTCAGGCCATTATCAGTTCAGGGCCATGCCCTTCGCCTAACATCAGCTCCAAGGGTGTTTACAAAGTGCCTTGCAGTAGTAGTTGCCTTCCTCAGAAGGCAGGGTATATCTGTCTTCCCCTACCTGGACAACTGGCTCATTGTAGGACAGTCCTCCGACCAGGTCAAGTCAGCTCTGCAAATGACTCAGAACTTGCTCAGTTCTCTGGGGTTTCTCCTCAATCATCCAAAGTCCATTCTCAAACCAGTACAACTCCTTACTTTCATAGGAATAGAGTTTGATACTGTTCAGGCAAAACTTTCCTCCCATTAGCAAGGGTAAAGGCCCTTACAGATCTCACTTCCTCTTTTGATCTCTGGTCTCTTGCCCAGCAAGACACTTTCTTCAACTCCTAGGCCACATGGTAGCTTCCACTGCAGTAGTACAAGAAGCCAGGTTTCAGATGAGGGACATTCCATTCCACATAAGGTCCTTTGGTCTCAGGAAAAGACATCTCTCACCAAATTGGTTCCAGTGACTCGGACTAAGGTGCCCCATTCCTCAATCAAGCTCCTCAGTAGTTCTAACCACAGATGCTTCTCTCCTAGGCTGGGGAGCCCATTTGGGAGCCCTCATGACTCAGGGGGTTTGGTCTCCACAATAGTCTCTCCTCCTTATCAATCTGCTGGAACTCAGAGCAGTATTCCTGGCCCTTCAGGCTTTCTCAGACTCAGTCAGAGGCAAAGTGGTGCAGGTAAGGACAGACAACACCACCACAATGTGGTACATCAACAAGCAAGGGGGCACTCGATCCATGGTCTTGTGCACAGAGGCCATGAAACCGTGGTCTCTAACCTATTCCTTTTAGGGCTTCCTGACAGCAGTTCATCTCCCAGGGAAGGACAATGTGCTAGTAGATGCTTTGAGCAGAATCACCCTGGGACATCATGAATGGTCCCTGGATCCTCCCATCCTGAAAATAATCAACAAGATGGGGCACTCCAGAGATGGATCTCTTTGCAGCCCCGGACAATCACCAACTTCCTCTGTTCTGCTGCAGACCTGCAGTCCTAGGGACTGTTCCTCTGGATGCTCTCATATTGGATTGAAAGGGCAGGTTCCCCTATGCCTTCCCTCCCCCCTGTTGTTCAGTGTTCTAGTCAAAATCTGGTCTCAACCCTGTACAGTGATACTGGTGGCTCCAGACTGGGCCAGATAACTTTGGAATCCTCTGCTGTTGTCCCTGACAGTGTCACTCCCCCTGTCTCTTCCCAAGAGACACAATCTCCTAACCTTCTCTCGGGAGAATTTGGTACCCTAATCTCCAGTCTCTCAATCTTAAGGTCTGGCTCTTGAGGAGTTAGAATATGCAGGCCTGCATCTTTCTCAGGGAGTTCTGGATATTCTGAAGGTCTCCAGGAAACCTTCCACCAGAAAAAACTTATAATTCCAAATGGAAAAGATTCAGCATTTGGTGTTCTCGGGGCATTCTGCCTGATACTGCAGGCATTGCTACAGCCTTAGATTATCTGGTTCATCTTAATGGCCTAGGCCTTAGGCCTGCAACTCTGATGGTTCACCGAGCAGCTGTATCAGCGTTCCTTTCGGCAGGGAAGGGCTCTTCCCTGGCATCTGATCCTGTTGTCAGCAAGTTCTTCAAAGGTCTGGCTCATATCAACCCTCCCTTTAGAGATCCTGCTCCAGCTTGGAATCTGAATGTCTGCATTGCTCAGCTTATACAGCCACCCTTTGAACCTCTGGCTTCTGCCGAGCTTATGTACTTCACCTAGAAAACTGTGTTCTGGTAGCTATCCCTTCTGCCAGGCAGATTAGTGAATTACAGGCCCTGTCAGTTGAACCTGACTTATCTCTTTCCATAGGGATAAGGTGGTCCTGAGAACCAGTAGGAGGTTCTTACCCAAAGTGGTGTCAGATTTTCATCTGAACCAGTCTATGTCTCTGCCTGTGTTTTTCACTGACAACACTTCTTGAGGAGAAAGAAGATTACACAGTTTGGATGTTAAAAGGGCACTAGGCTACTACATAGAGCATACTAAGGTACACAGAAATGATGGCCTTCAATTATTTCTCACTTATTGTGAAGTGGGAAAAGGTAAGCCTGCTGCTAGAAGAACTATTGCCAGGTGGATTGTCTCTTGTATACAATTCTGCTATGACACATTGGGCAAAGCACTCCCTTCAGGCCTGAGGGCTCACTCGACTAGGGGTACAGCCTCTGCCTGTGTGCCAGAGATACCCTGGTAGAAATCTGTAAAGCAGCCACCTGGAAAACAGTCCATACATTCACCAAGCATTACTTTCTGGACATCCAGGCTAGGAGTGATGCTAGGTTTTGTACAGCAGTACTGCAGAGCCTGTTTCCAAAGTAGGTTCTGTATTCCCTTCTCCTGGGGGAACTGCTTGGTAGTCTGCATATTGTCAGAATACAGCAAGACTTTGTTGTTTGAAGAAAAAATTACTCACCATAGTAATGTTTCTTCTAATGGAGTCTTGCAGTATTCTGAACTGCCTCCCTGCCTCTCCTCTCGGAACATAGTTTTTGAGAAGTGGGCTGGCAAGTACAGTGTTGCACCTCAGGGGTGTACCTTGTTTAGTTTAGTTCGTTTTTGTTGACCGGGTAAGTGCAGTAGACAAATCCTGCCTATTTTCAGGCACGACCCAGGGAAGGGGGATACAGATGAATGCCAACTAACCTTGAACCAGATTAAGCTGCTGTTGGTATTTTTTAGTGAATGAGGGAAATTTGGCCAGGACACCGGGAAAATTCCCCTACTCTTTTCGATAAGTGCCATGGGATCTTTAACATCCACCTGAACTACCACCAGTCCAGGCAGATGGGACCTCGGTTTAATGTCTCATCTGAAAGCGGCACCTCAGAAGTGCAGTACCCCTCTCATGCTGCACTGCAGTGTCAGTATTAGGATATTAACCCAAGTGCCAGATGTGGAAACTGAACCCACAGCCCTCTGATCTCCCGGCCTCAGAGGCGAGTGTGCTACCTACTGAGCCACTGACACTGACATGTACCCTCCCTCTTAAGGGTGGGGTAGTTGTTTTATTGTTGTTGCTTTTATGTTTGTGTATATTGTCACTACCTTTTTCTTGGGTTCTCGACTTAAGTCTTTTGGACCCAGGTTGTTGTCTTTTTGGCTATAAAGTTAAACAATTTCCATATTTAGTACTTGGTTTGCTCGTAAGAATCTGACAGTTACACTGAGAAGTACCAGAGACAGAGGTTTGAAAACCGAGCTTGAGCTCAACGTTCTGTGTTGCTGAATAGAGTTAACTCTTTCTCCTCCGGGGCAGTTCAAGTGCTGGGTCAACTGCATATTGTCAGAATACAGCAAGACTCCATCAGAAGAAACAACATTACTATGATGAGTAATTTTTTCTTGCGGCACCTAACCAAAACATGAAAGCATGCTAACAATGCAAGTGTTCCTGTATACACACTGAAAATAGGCATGCATTCATAGTAGGTTGACAGGAAAAATAGGAAAGTGCAACTCGCTCGTTCCTTGATTCATTGTTACGCACAGGCCCGCCAATCTCTATATACTTATAAAGATAGGATGATAATACATATTTCTGAATCCTTGCACCTCTGTTATGTGCACTGTATGTCGTCCATCGATTCAAATTTTTCAGAAACTGCTTAACAAAACCAGCAGCATTGATTCTCAATCAGGGCATTGGCGCACAATTGCCACAACTGCACCTGAATTGGATGACCAGTAAACAAATGTAAAGTCAACTGTGTGGTTAATTTCACAGTGTGCGGTGTGAAACACACCATCAGGACAGTAATGGATGTCATTGAGTGCACAGAGATTACAGGCGAGAGGAAATATTTTGGCATATGGCATAAGATATAAATTGTACCTTCCCACGTGGTCTAATGGTCCCATGACACAATGACAAACCATGCACATAAAAGAAATAAGTAACATTCCCCCTTCCACAGCGGTGTAGTGGGCCCACCTTCTCAACACTGGATGGCACCTGAGGGACCACTGTATTATCCTGTATGCTGTCATTGATCAATGAATCTGCAGCTGGCTGTTCGAGCACTTCTGTGTGAATTGGTGGGTGTGGTGGCTTAGTGGATGCCAAGCACAAAATTGCAGGTGTTAGTGCCCAGAACTCGGCTAACCTCGTCTTACACACGAAGCTGGAACCCTTGTCAGTGGCAGCGTACTGCATAATACAGTTTGTGCTCATGTATTGTTTGTAAAGCAATGAGCACATGCTGTATTATGGGCAACCAACTGTGGTGGTGGGAGTTGAGCTGTGCTGATCGCTGGATACGCGGGTGCAGGATTGGGTGGAGAAGGGATGGTGAGCACTACCATCTGAGGTGGGAGGTTGCAGTCCAGTACACCACCAGGCATGTACATATTTCTTCTGTAGAGTATCTGGTGGCATCCATGGTTGTGGAAGTGGACCACTGCACCACTAATAACCTGGGAATGTTTTATATATATATATATATATATATTTATATCATGGGCACAGTATGGTATTGGGGAGGCTGGTACCAAGACAGTTGGATTGGTAAAGTAACACATTGTTTTCACAGGCACAGTGGGGTTGGTGTGGTGGCTACTAGGCAATAGGGATGGGAAAATGTATGTATTGTTATAATGGTCCAAAGGACACTGCGCTCCAACAGTGAAATAAGGAAACTTGTAAACAAAGTCAAATAGTAAGGAAATAAGTTGCAAAAAACTGTGGCAGTGTAATGCTCCATCTGGGGTAAAAGTGACAAATGTTGGGAAATGTGGAATTGTGGTGTCCTACTGAACGCCCCCAAAGGAAAAGAAAAACAGGCAGTAGAGCATGTTAGGTGTCTCAGAGACATCAGACTGTCAAGCCTGGATATGTAGGTTGCAATAACACGGTGCCAGGACAGTGGCCCATCTGGCCATGCTTAGTGTCCTGTGAACCAAGAAAAGGGCAGACACCAAAAAGAAGGCATAACCGGGTTCAGGAGTCAAGACGAAGATCCATGCAACTGCAAACAGGACACAAAGACAGGGAGACATAGAACACTGGCATGCTTGGACGCAGCTGCATTATAGAAAAATTACCCAAAATGCTAAACTCATCCTTTAAGAAAATCATTTAGAAATAGAGAGCACTTTGTGGCAAGAGCATAACTCATTTTATGTTGCCATCATCTGCAGAGTATTATGTGCAACCATGTTGTGACTATAGTCATCTAAACGATTCCCCAACACTGGCAAACACCCAAGGTACAGCGATGAAATCATCCTTGATTCACAACTGTTACTTGCAGTCTCATTTGTCTGTGGAGGGAGGGGCTGTGGACATGGCCTACCTAGACTTTAGCAAGGCATTTGACACAGTCCCACACAAAAGATTAATAAATTAGCCAGCCTGGGAGGTAGTTGTAAAAAATTGGCTGGACAAGAGGATGGAGAGGAGGGTTCAGTACTGGGACTGGTCCTCTTTAATGTCTTTATAGGTGACATTATGGAAGGACTGGAAGGCAAGTATGCCTCTTTGCAGACTACACAAAGATCTGCAACATGGTTGATACACAAGGTGATGGAAAGGATGAGAAGGGACTTGGCAAGGTTGGCGGAATGGTCCAAGGTATGGCAGCTTAGTTTCAATGCAAGAAAGTGCAAAGATAATGCATCTGGGGAAACGAAAACCAGGGAAGAATACACAATGGGGGGTGAAATATTAACAACAAAAATGGAAAGGGACCTGGGGGTAGTCATATCGGATGACCTGAAGGTAGGTGATCAATGTGAGAAAGCAGTAAGGAGGGCTTGGGGGATACTAGGATGGATAGGGAGAGGCATCACCAGTAGAAAACAGAAGTTGTTATTCCTCTGTACAGACAGTTGATGAGACCCCATCTGGAGAACTACATGCATTTCTGGAGACCCCATCTCCGCAAGAACATAGGCAGGATGGAGGCAGTCCAGAAGAGAGCAACTAAAATGGTGCAGGGTACCCACAACCACCAACAGCAGAACATTCAAAAAGTAAATGTAATGCTTCAGTCAGTGCATCTGTTCAATATTACTGTATGTGGTGGTGCTCGAAAATTGGGGGGGAAAACAATGTTGCTAGTGTGTAACCTGGAGGTGGAGTAACCATGGCACTTGAACCATGACAACATGACCTGGTGGAGGATGAGTCATGTTGGCACATATGGAGTGCAGTTGCTGGAAAGAAAGACAAAAACATACACTGTAACACACAATCCTGTCCCCCCCACCCAAAAAAAAAGGCAGCACACTGGACACTGCACCTTGTGGAAGATGCAGATAAAGCATCAGTTCTTATACTGCTGTTATGTTATTGAGTGAAATATGCACTGTACTTTGCTCTACAGCAATGTTATCAACTTGCTCCATAAACTGTGTAAATCAGTATAACTGGCATTGGAAAATGTTCCTATACATAGTGCTCAATTTGGGAACTGGATAGGAACATTAGGGTTACAACCTAAAAGAAGACACAAATATAAATTAATGAGGCTGCCCTTACTTCTATCCCCCCCACCACTCACACACGCTCATTGCTGAATCACTGGTACCAGTCACATCAAAATAAACAAAACTAAACATTTGTATTTTTGCAAGAGAATTGCATAGTTAGTATAACCAAAAAGCCTCAATTGTTAATATTATTTTGCCCATGCCTCCCACTAGACAGGCTGATGAAGAAAATGTGGCCCGAAACCAGAAGGGGATAGCAGTTGGCAGTATGGGTAGCAATAAGAGTAGTGGTAGCTCATAACTCCTGAATGCCCTAGGCACCTAAAGTAAATAAAGATTGGTGTTTTTGAAACAGATTGGCATTGTAATAACGTGCAGCAGAAATGGTCACTGATGCAGTATTTGTATGGGTCGTGCATTGTAGACAGGCTGATACCAAAATTGGGGACAGTACTGGGAAATGGGACAGCAGTATGAATCGGAAGCTGGCATGGCACCATTGTACCTGTCATAGAAAGAAATATGGAAATAGTCCATGAACCATGGAATGGCGCTTACATTAAAATATATAAAAAAAAAAAAAAAGCAATGTCGGCATTACTGGTACATTGGCTAAGGGTACAGTGTTGCTATGCCTACTTCCTATACTGCTGTCCCGTTTCCAAGTACTGTCCTGAATTTGGTATCCCATGGTCTAGTATTGCACATTATTACAGAGCCAAACTCTTGTTGTTTCATTCTGCATTTGCTTGATCAGCCTGTCTAGTGGGAAGCCTTGGGCAAGAAATATGAACTCAGTGAGCCATTTTCATTCTGATAAGTATGCAGTTGTCTTGCACAAAAACTGATGTTTAGTTTGATTAAGGTTGATGTGACCGGTGCATTCAAGAGTTACGAACCACAATGCGTATTGTTTTGTGATCAGCCACATTACTGTTGTTCACAGAATCAGTTGTGGCTCAGAAAACCTGATATGCAGGGATTAATGCTTGGAAAATGGAATGAAGCTAACTCCACACCTCAACCTCCCCCAAAAAAATATTTTTCTATCATGGGGTGCAGCTTGGGAGAGAAATGAAATTATGGAGTAGTCCAAGGGAATCGGACAACATTACAGCTATATTGGAGACAACCAACACCAGAAGGTGTGCAACACCAACCATAGGCACTGTGAATTAATTCAAGGTAGGACATATGCAGTGAAGTGATGAGTTGGATAAGGAGCTTACAGTCGAGTAAAAACAAACATAAAAATTCAGTGAATAACGGCAATGTGGTTGACAGAAAAACTGTCTAAATTGTGGCTCAGAATTCTTGAATGCAACAGTCACATCACAATACAAAAAAGTCAGCACCCACTAAGGGAAACAATACCAATTGTGGCATTGTAGCTCTGAGCTCGTGATATGCTTGAGAAACTGAATGAGCGCCCCCCACCCACCCATACACACTTTTCAGAAATAAAATAAAAACCCTTATATTGTGGGGTGCGACTTGCGTGACAGCTGAAATTAGGTAGCAAAGGAATCTGAAAACCATTAGGGCTATATTGGGCAGAACTAAATTTACACCATGCATACCATTCATCTGTGGATATATGTACACTGCTGTCCTCCTCCTCCTCTTCACTGCTCTCAGCGCTGCTCCCAAAGTTCCATTCCTGGGATCTGTTGTTTGAGGCACCACTTGCTGATGCCAGTGGCTCAAAGCAGTAGGGCTCGATATTGTAAAATGCATGGCAAGACAAAGCCTGCAGATCGATTGTCTCATCGGATGACATTTTCGGGATCGGATACTAGCTTGGACTGAACAGCCAAGTAGGCTTTGTACAGTTGCTCTGTTCAGTGACTGCGGGGGATCACTACAAGGCAAAGCCACCTTATTAGGTCATCATGTAGCACGTACCCTCTCAGTTGGACAGACCAAGGAGGAAGCAAACCAAAGCCTGACTGAGACGGCAATTCAAAACCAAGTGTATACTTTTAATCATTAATACTCGTTATTGCGAAAAAACAGAGGTTTACCTAGGCAGTTATAGATAATACCCAACATATAGTGCGCTAATGTCGCTGAATTAGGAGACTTGTTGCAGTTGATCTTTGACACCTCGGAAGCTCTCCTTAGCTTCTACAAACTTTGTTTTCCGCTGTAGTAAATGTTTTTGTATTTACTGTTATTAGGTTGCTGCCCGTTTAGATATTGTTCAAGGTTAGTTTAGCTTAGTTTAGTTGGTATTTTATATTTTTTGGCAGTTTCTCAGCAGTCCTAGGGAACCGGGGAACCATCTCCTCAGCATTTTTTTCACCACAGTTGACTTCTAAAACAATAGCATTCTGGTGCCTGTTATAGCAACTGTAATGTTAAAATTTTGTTTTGAAGCTGCTGCCTTCCACAGATTCCCCTCTGGACCCTTCCTTGGGTGACACTCCCAAATGACCTCAGATCTGTTAAAAATAGGTGGACCAGGCATACTTTACAGATGTGGCTGCTAGCGAGGTCACATTGGAAACTCCCACATATGTTTGGGATTATATCCACTTAATTACCTTCCAGAATTTTCAACAAAAGCTTATGACTCTTGTTTTAAGAGGTGGGCTCAGTTGGGTCTCTGTTACTTGCACCAATTTGTGTAGGGCAAACTATTAAGGATTTTTAACCCTACAGAAAGAATTTAACCTACCTAGGCATGACTTTTATAGATACTTGCAGTGTTGGAGCTATATTTGGAAGGGCCCAGATTCAACAGTATTAAAATCCCAAGCTGCACAGGGCACTAGGTTAATATACAAGAGGATTAAATCTAGATTCTAAGGGCCTGATCTCCCAAGCATACAAACTAATGTAGGGAAATATTGGTAATCTATCCATAGTAAATATACAAGGAAAATGGGAGGTAGAGATGGGAGGAAACTTGAGGAGCAGGAATGGAAAGTATGGTTGTAAATCCATAAAACATGATCTAGTTTCTGGCGGGAGTTCAGGTGGAAGGTTGTTGGGAGATATTTTATAACTCTAATTATTTCAAAGCATTACCACCAGATCCCTCTGACTTGTGCTGGAGAGGATGTGGTCAACGTGGGAGACACTGCCACACACTCTGGAGCTGTCCCAGGATCCGGGTGTTTTGTACTCAAATAAGTGATACGGTGCAAAATATATTCTCTATTACCCAAGCACTTAACTTTGAACATCTGGTACTTGGCCTCCACCAGAGGAACTCACCACAGCTGCTACCATTTATTTATATCTTATCCTCATAGCAGCTGCTGCAAAAGTTATTACCCAGAAGTGGTTAACTGCTAATGCCTTGACCCTCAACCAGTGATGGTGGTAATGTGAAATCAATTAAAAATATAGAAAAAATCACTGCAAAACTACGACTTCAAGTAAATAAATTGAATTCAAATAACATGAAGTCTTGCTGTATTCTGACTATATGCAGTTAGCTCAAGCACTCAAACTGCCCCGGAGAAGAAAGGGTTAACTCTATGCAGAAGCTTAGAACATTGAGCTCGAGCTCGGTTTTCAAAACTCTGTTCCTGGTACATTCAGTTGTAACCGTCAGATTCTTTACTCCCCCTAACTGTAAAGTCGCTCTGGAGAGCTCTCCTCGCTGCTTTGGTTCGGTAGTAAATTCGATTGGTTCTTCCAACCTTTCTCTTGTTTTTTCGGTTATCAAATCTCTGTCTACGGTACAGGTAGTGTAGATAGACAGTGGTATTTTTTCTTTCGGTTCTTCATTGGTCAGTCCGGTGTTGAACCAAATATTTTGATTGTTGTAAACTTGTCTTTTTTTTTTTTCTTGTATTTTTGTGGGTTCTGGTTCCCTTTGGTCACAAAAAAACGGAGGTTTTTCATTTTTTTCCACAGCCCTTGAACCGGTTGGTGACGGAAAGTTTTGTTACTCTGCTTAAACACCTTCACAGAGTAACTTGGCAAGAAGGGTGCAGTGTCTGAGAAACCCAAGAAGACTGGTCCCACTGGGTTTCAGCACTGCACGGAGTGGGGGAGGCTTTTGCTAAAGCTGAACCCCATCTCATCTGTGTCTATTGTCTGAGGTTTGACCACCTAAAAACAGACTGCCAAATTTGTGCTAATTTTCCCAAAGTCACGTTGGATAAGCAATTGAATAGGCTGAAGGAAAAAATGGCCGAGAAAGCCACTGACCCGGATGGCCAGCCCGGTTTGGTGCTGACCGAACCTGAGGAGGTGCCTTTTGACCAGGGCGATACCTCCTCAGGCAAAAGGAAATTTGATTCCGAGGGATCAGCTCTGTCTAAAAAGAAAAGAAAATCTGCTGATTCGGATCCAAAACCGCAGATCCCAACCGCCGAGGAAGTTGTGAAAGCTATTAAAATTGTACAGTCGCTACAACCTGTTCCTTCCGAACCGACTACTTCTTCTAGATAGTCGGTTCAGGTTCAATCCGAATATGATCTGGAAGCCTTCTATGAGTGGGAGGGAGAAGATGATTTTGAAGAAGACCTAGATAAACCAGTGGAGCCTGACATCTCCCCAGACAGGCCTTCTTCTGTTTCTCTCCCCCCCCCCAGACTTTCTGGGTCCCCTTCCCACTTTTTGCTCTACAAAAAGGTGGCAGACACTCTTTAGCTTCCTACTGTGGAAGCAGCTGAAGAGGAAGAGGAGGAGGAACCTGACTTTGTGTTTGTTCCCCCAAGGATTTATGCAGGGGAACAGATAGTTTCTGGGACATCCATCATCTCCACAAAGAATTCTGCAATTGCCTACTTCCATACCTCCTGTGGTTAGGAAGATGGATAAGAGGTATATGCTATCAGATCCTGGGATGGAGTTCCTATATAATCTTTGCAGTCATGTTGGGTTAATGGATGCTACAGCCTGTGACAAGGCTAATATGCCCTTGGCTTCACACCCCCAGTGTGGATGCTATAGGTAAAAAGCAGTACCTGGCATCCTCCTTGGGACTCGGACAGGCCTCTTATAAGACATGTGGCTAGGTGCCAGAAGTCCATGTGGGAGTCCATCTTGGACCTAGCAAAGAATGCTCCCCCCCACACACACACAGCTGGCCAAGTAGCTGGAACTGATGGCTGCAGATGGAATTGAGGCATCCAAAGTTCAGTTTCATGCTGCTGTCGACTCTAATGATGTCTCATCTAAAGTCACGACCACATCTGTCTCCATGGGGAGATTTGCTTGGCTCAAATATACCAGTCTTTCTCAGGATACCCAGGCTAAGGCCATGGATTTTCCTGTGGTTCAGAACTCTCTGTTTGGGAGCAGACAGAGATGTACCTGAAGAAGATGGGCCAGTACAAGACTACTTATAGGAGTGCAGTGGCCAAGGAAAGGTAGTACTACTTCTCAAAAGTAGCAGTCTAGGGCTGGCAGGAGTAGGCCTTTTCAGAGGCCTTTCTACCAATCACAGGTCTCTTCTACTTTCCAACAGAGAGGTTCTTCAGAGGGAGAGTCAGCAGAGGGATGAGCAGGGCTGCATCCACCTCCCAGCCTAGAACCCCTGCCAAACACACCCTGATTTGTCGGCTCGGTTCGTCCCCTATTCTAGTAGGGGGCAGGATGGCTCATTTCTTCGAGGCCTGGAAGTCTGTCACCTCAGACAAATGGGTTCTGGAATTGGTGAGCCAGGGACTTGCTCTAAATTTCAAAAGATTTCCAAAAATCAGAGCAATTTCTATAAAGCCTGCCACCCCACAGGAAATAGCTGCCTTAAAGGTAGAGGTGTCATCGTTACTGCTCCAAAAAGCTATGGAACAAGTTCCTCTTGTGCACGAGGGAAAGGGTTGTACTCGAGGTACTTCCTTACCCCAAAAAGACAGGGGAGTGGCAACCCATCCTAGACTGCGGATATCAGAACAGACATCTTACAAAACCAAAATTCAAAATGGTGACTCTGGGAATCATTCTTCCCTCTCTGAGGCCAGGAGAACTGGCTAGCCTCTCTGGACCTCAAAGATGCCTATTTCCACATACCAATCAGATGCTCCCACAGAAAGTATCTTAGGTTCCAGTTGCCCTCAGACCATTATCAGTTCAGGGCCATGCCCTTTATCCTCACCTCTGCCCCCAGAGTTTTTAAAAAATGCCTGGCAGTGGTGGTAGCCTTCCTCCGGAGGCAGGGCATCTCTGTATCCCCCACCCTAGACAACTGGCTCATTGTGAGCCAGTCTCCAGCTCAGGTAAGGTCAGCTCTGGCCATTGCCCAGAACTGGGTTCCCTAGGTATTCCTTCTCAATCTTTCCAAGTCCATGCTGGAAGCAGTCCAGCTTCTCACCTTTATAGGGGTAGAGTTGGATACTATTCAGGCAAAGGCTTTCCTGCCTCTTCAGAGTAAGGGCCCTATCAGACCTGGCAGCTTTCTTCAGGCCTCAAGTGTCTCATCCGGCCAGGCACTTTCTCCAGCATTTGGGCCACATGACAGCATCCACTTCAGTGGTCCAGAAATCCAGGTTCCAAATGAGATATTCAGTTTCACCTCAGGTCCTTTTGTCACAGAAAAAGGACCCTTTCACTAAGCTGATTCCAGTTACTCAAACTTTCGTCCAGGCTATCCAGTGGTGGTTGGAAGAGGACCATCTCAGGCAAGGGGTTCCTTTTTCGGCAGTCACCTCAGTGATTCTCACCACAGGCCTCCCTTCTGGGTTGAGGAACCCACTGGGAGCCTCATTGCTCAAGGCACATGGTTACAGCAGGAGTTTCTTCTGCACATCAACCTTCTGGAACCCAGGGCTGTGTTCCTGGCCCTTCAGACTTTCTCAAAAATGTGCAGGAAAAGTGGTGCAGCTCAGGACAGACAACACCACCACCATGTACTACATAAGCAAGGCACACGGTCCACAGCCTTGTGCACGGAAGCCATGAAGGTTTGGAGTCTAGCTTACTCCCTCCAAGTCTCTCTCATAGCTGCCATCTCCCAGGGAAGGACAGTGTGCTAGCACATCCTCTCAGCAGAATCTCTCTGGGTCACCACGAGTGGTCCCTGAACAGACAAGTCCTACACATAATTTTCAGGAGGTGGGCACTCCAGAGATCTCTTTGCAGCCCCAGACAATTATCAGCTTCCTTGTTTTGCTGCAGACCTCCACTTCTGTGGTCTGTACCTCTGGATGCTCTAGTACTGGACTGGAGGAACAGGTTCCTGTATGCCTTCCCACCATTTCCTCTTCTTTTCAGTGTGCTGATAAAAATCAGGTCTCAGTCCTGCTCAGTGATATTGGTGGCACCGGATTGGGCCAGGCAACCACAGTACCCCCTATTAATGTCTCTGTCAGTGACACTTCCTCTCTGCCTTCCCAGGAGGTACGACCTCCTAACCTCCTCTTAGGAGGATTTGGTATCCCAATCTCAACTCTCTCAGGCTCAAGGCCTGGCTCTTGGAGAGTAGAGTATGCAGGCCTGCATCTTATAAGGGGTCCTGGATGTTTTGAAGGTCTCCAGGAAGCCTTCCACCAGAAAGACTTATAATTCTAAGTGGAAGAGATTCAGCATTTGGAGACATCAATAGGGAGAAGGGAAGGGGTAGATGGAGAAAATGACAAAGGCAATAAGGACAGAGATGGGGCAAAAAGGGGTAAGGCCATCAAGAAATATAGGATAATGAGTACCAATGCCCGTGGTCTGGGCAACAAGCTCCCTGAACTGGTGGCCTTGCTCGAAGAAGGATGCCTAGATATCGTAGCAGTCACAGAAGCATGGTACACAGAGAACCATGACTGGTATGTTAACATGCAGGGTACACAACCTACAGGAGAGACAGAGAGGGGAGAAGGGGAATAGTAGTCTCTATGTAAGAGAAGGGATAAAAGTAACAGAACAAGAGAGTAAACAGGGAGGAGAGGAGGCACTGTGGGTCACCTTAGAGACTGGAAATGGCACCACAGTCTGCACAGGGGTTGTATACAGACCCCCACTTCAGGGGGAAAGAATGGACAAGGATATGATAGAAGGCATCCTTAGGATGGCAGAGAAAGGGGAGATGCAGTTGATGGGGGACCTGAATATGGCAGATGTTAACTGGAGCACTCTTGCTGCAGCCAAATCCATGAGCTGGGCCATTCTCGATGCCCTACAGGGGGCATGCCTCAGACAGCTAGTTCTGGAACCCACTCGTGAGGGAGCAATCTTAGACCTTGTACTCTCAAATGGGGACAGTGAGAGGATCTCAGATCTAGAAGTGGGTAGCTATCTGGGAACTAGTGACCGCGAAACAGTGTGGTTCACGATAAACTCGGCTACAGATTCAAGCCATACAAAAGTGAGGGTACTGGATTTCAGGAGGGCTGACTTTGGCAAGATGGGAGAGTGCCTTAGAAAAGCACTAGCAAACAATCTAGAAGGAGAGGTGGAGCAACAATGGGGAAACATCAAACTGCTATCACAGAGGCAACAAGCCTCAAACCTTTGTGTGAAGCAAATAAACAAATCAAAACAAAAGAAAAGCCACTATGGTTCCCACAGTACGTGGTGGGGAAGGTTGGGGAGAAAAAGATAGCATTTAGGAAGTATAAGGAAACACAGAAGGAGCAGGACAGAGAACTGTACCAGTTAAGGCAGAAGGAAGCAGGGAGGGAAGTCCGAATAGCAAAGGCTATAACTGAGGAAAAGATAGCCAACTCGGTTAAGAATGGGGCTAAAACCTTTTATAGGTACATCAGTGAGCATAAAAAGGACAAAGGGGAGGGATAGTGAGGCTGAATAGAATGGACGGTAGGTGGGCAGAGAGGGACAGTGATAAAGCAGGGATACTGAACGAATACTTCTGCTTGGTATTCACAAAAGAGGAGGAGGGGGAGGTACCTAATCCAATTAATAGAAGCACTCTGGATAGGGGGGGTCGATATCATTCCTTTCACAGAAGAAAGGGTTCTGAAAGAACTTCTAAAATTGAAGGTGGATAAAGCAATGGGGCCTGATGGAATTCACCCCAGAATTCTAAAAGAATTAAGGGTAGGACTAGTGACACCACTGTCTACCCTTTTTAACAAATCATGGGAGGATGGTGTGGTACCTGAGGACTGGAGGAAGGCGGATGTGATTCCCCTTCACAAAAGTGGGAGCAAGACAGAGGCAGGAAACTACAGATCTGTCAGTTTGACCTCTGTGGTAGGGAAAGTGATGGAATCACTTCTGAAGGAAAGAATTGAGTACCTAGAGGCCAGTATGGCACAGGACCCAAGGCAGCATGGGTTCACAGCGGGAAGGTCATGTCAGGCCGATCTTAATTGATTTCTTTGACTGGGTGACCAAAGTAGTAGACCAGGGAGGGGCTGTGGACATGGCCTAACTAGACTTTTAGCAAGATATTTGACACGTGTCCCACACAAAAGATTAATAAACAAATTAACCAGCCTGGAGTGGATCACAGGGTGGTTGCCTGGGTAAAACATGGCTGGACAACAGGACACAGAATGTAATTGTAAGTGGAGTCCACTCTGAAGAAAGGGGGGTTACTAGTGGGGTACCGCAGGGTTCACTACTGGGTCCAGTCCTTTTTAATGTCTCCTCTAAGTGACATGAAAGGAAAAGTATGCCTCTTTGCAGATGACACAAAGATCTGCAACAGGGTTGATGCACAACGAGGTGTGGAAAGGATGAGAAGGGACTGGCAAGGTTGGAGGAATGGTCAGAAGTATGGCAGCTTGGATTCATTGCAAAGAAGTGCAAAATAATGCACTGGGGAAACAAAAACCCTGGGGAAGAGTACACAATGGGGGGGGGTGGAGGTAGTAACAACAATAAAAATGGAAAGGGACCTGGGGTAATCATATCAGATGACCTTAAGGTTGGCAAGCAATGTGACAAGGCACTAGGGAGATCTGGGGGATACTGGGATGTATAGGGAGAGGCATCACCAGCAGAAAACAGGAAGTTATCCTTCTGTACAGACAGTTGGTGAGACACCATCTGGAGTACTGCGTCCAGTTCTGGAGACCCCATCTCCGCAAGGACATAGACAGAATGGAGGCAATAAATAGGGCAACTAAAATTGTGCAGGGTCTGCAAGAGAAGCCATACGAAGAGAGACTAAAGGACCTTAATATGTATACCCTTAAGGAAAGGAGGGAGAGGGGGGACATGATAGAAATTTTTAAGTACCTCAGTGGAATCAGCAAAGTCCAAGAGGGTAGCATCTTTCAGAAAAAGTGATGTGCAAGAACAAAGGGACACAATTTGAAGATAGAGGGGAAATGGCTCGGGCAACATGAGGAAGTATTTTTTCACAGAAAGGGTGGTGGACACATGGAACAGCCTTCATGAGGAGGTTGTGGGATCTAAAACTGTGGGAGAATTCAAGAATGCATGGGACGGACAAGGCAATTCTTGTGGGGGTAGAAAGAAATAGGCTATTGGTTAACTAGGATCTGCAGCTTATCCTGTAGGAAGGGAAATGGGCAGACTAGGTGGGCCAAATGATCCTTATCAGCCATCAAAGTCTGTGTTTGTAATGTGCAGCCAAATTCAGCTGGTCTGTCTATGACTCTGGACTATTTGGTCTATGCATGGTCTGGGCTTTAGGCCTGCCCCTCTTAAAGTTCACCTGGAGGCTGTCTGTTTTTCTATCTTCAGGGAAGGCATCTTTCCTAGCATCTCACCGTTTTTAGTAAATTCTTCAAAGGTTTGTTGCATCTTAACCCTCCTTTCAAAGAACCTACTCCAGCATGGGATCTTAATATCTGCATTGCGCAGCTTATGCTGCCCCCTTTTGAACCAGCGTCTTCAGCTGAGTTAAAGTATTTGACTTGGAAAACTGTTTTCCTGGTGGCCATTACTTCTGCCAGGAGGATCAGTGAATTATAGGCCATTTCCATAGAGCCTGCCTTTATCGACTTTCACAGACACGGTTGTGCTTAGGACAAATATGAAATTTCTTCCCAAAGTAGTTTCGGATGTTCACCTTAACCAGTCTGTCAATACCAGTGTTTTTCACTGATCATTCTTCCTCATGTGAGAGAAGGCTGTACAGTCTGGACGTAAAAAGGGCTTTAAGTTATATGTACCATACTAAGGCCCATAGAAATGATTGTTCCCAGCTGTTTCTCACTTATGGAGAAGTGGGAAAGGGTAAACCTGCCACCAAAAGGACGATAGCCAGGTGGATCGTCTTTTATCCAGTTCTGTTACACAAAATTGGACAAAGAGCCCCCTCAGGCCTGAGAGCTCAGTCAACTAGGGGTACAGCTGCCCCTGTGGCAGCAGCTAGGACATTCCCATTAGAAATCTGCAAAGCAGCCACCTGGAAGACTGTTCACTCATTTGCAAACATTACTGTCTGGATACTCAAGCCAGAAGTGATGCTAGGTTTGGCACAGCAGTACTGCAGAGCTTCTTTTACAAAGTAGTTTCTGTGTATCCCTCATCCAGGGGGTACTGCTTGATAGTCTGCATATAGTCAGAATACAGCAAGGCTTCATGTTGTTCGAAGAAAAAATTACTCACCATAGTAATCTTGTTTCTTGTAATGGAGTCTTGCTGTATTCTGACCTCCCTCCATGCCTCCCCTCTCAGAACCTTACTTTTGAGTGTTGGGTTTGGCAGGTGCAGTGCTGCACCCCAGAGGTGTAGTTCTCTGTCTCATCCTAAGTGGGTATGAGTTTTTTGGCTTTATTATTATTATTATTACAACTATTACCATATATTTAAGGTTTTGTTCTTGGATTCTCGACTGGAGTCTTTTGACCCAAGTGCTTGTTGGCCTGTGGCCTACGTTTTTCATTTTTTCAGAGCTAGTCTAGTTAGTATTGGTAAGAAACTGACTGTTCCAAGAGAATGTACCAGGGACAGAGGTTTGAAACCCGTGCTCAAGCTCAACGTTCTGTGCTTCTGCATAGAGTTAACCCTTTCCTCTCTGGGGCAGTTCAAGTGCGTGGGCTAACTGCATATAGTCAGAATACAGCAAGACTCCATTAGAAGAACAAGATTACTATGGTGAATATTTTTTTCTTCTAGTTGACTCCCCTATTATACTTACTTAGAAAGTACAGAGGGCTTAACCGTGTTGGAACAACTACTACAGTACATTGAGCTTCAGGGCGCACTCTCCAACCCATAGAGTGTTCATTTCATGGGTAAAACCTTTGAAACCTCAGTGTTTCTTATCACTCTGTTGTTTAATGAATTAGAGACAATATTAATCCACACAATATTTTGATAGGTTCAGTGTTTATTAACTTTGAGGCACAGTTTTTCCCATTTTCCTATGTTTTTCTTTTTCCAAGAATTGTACTGAGTTTCTGATTACTGGTACTTGGATACAGTATATGTACAATGTATATCTATATTAATGTGAGAGTACATCAGTATGTTTCAGACAAGGAGGAAAGAACCTTTCTGTTTGGCTTGGATAATGTTAATTTCTCCCCACAATCCTCCTTGGGGTAGATCAGTGGTCCTGTTTCTTGTGCCGAATAGACTGTAGCCTACGGACAAGGATGCTTCTCTGGACTGGAACTGAACGCAAGGCATTTCCTGTAAAAGAAGAGAAGTTTTCAGTTAGATGGAAAGTTTTAAAAGTTTATAAGCAATTTTACTTTGATCATTTTCCTTTTATAGTTTTTTTTATCTATCTTGCTGTTATTACTACAGTATGTAACAGGACTTGGTAAATGATTTCAAACAACATGAAGTCTTGCTATATTATGACAATTGCAGTTTATTATACCTGAACTGCTCCGGAGGTGAAAGAGTTAAATTCCATGCCAGGCATGGAATCTTGATGTGAGCTTGGTTGAAAACTCTGTCTTGTGCTTCAAACTGTAACTGTCAGATTTTTTACTCCGCCTCACTGAACAGTCGCTCCGGAGATTTCTCCTACTGCTCGGTTAATTTTGTCGGTTTTAAAGTATTTTTTTCTCGGTTTTCAAACGCATTTGTCTAAAATTAAAACTCAACCGGTCGGTTCAAGCTCTGTCTGTGGTATCGTAAGTAATAGGTTTTACATTTTATTCTATGTGGAACTTATGCAGTATTATTGGTTCGGTTTGAACCGATCAGGTTGTTGTAAAACTATTTTAAATTGTATTAGAAGTCTGCGGTTCCCAGTTCTTATCGGTTCTAAAAAAAGCAGGTTTCATTATGGTTTTCCTGACCATTGACACGGTCTGGAACCGATAAGGGTGTCTTGCTTGGCTAAGGGCCGTTAACGGGCAAGTTTCTGGTTAGGCTGGTGTAACCCCTAAATGGCGCTATCCCAGGGGCTACTACCCCTGACTGATTTGCCACTAACAGGTTGAGGGGCCTGGATCCAATGGCGGGTGCCTCCACCCAGAGGTCAGGGTTTGCAATAGTTAAACTAATCCTGGTCACAGCCCTCTGGGACACTGCAACCCTTTCTTCCCACTAGTGGCCCACACAATATATCAGAATTACCTTCACAGTATACACTTACCCCCAGGTCTGGTTCCGGCACTGGGACCTCCTGTGAAATGAGATACAGTGCAACAATCACAGTACAGTACTTTAACATAGACAAATACCTCAGGCAGTATAACTTTGCTGAAACAAGCAGCTCTGATTTATTTAGGGGGATATAACAAGGACAGGGGGAAATCAGGTTAATTAGCTTATCACTATAATAATCTACCTATGGCTCTGTGCACAGGCCTATCCCTATCAGTTACTGTCCCTGGGTACCCAAGCCCTAGTGGCTAGTCCAAACCGTGGCAGCTGGTAGGGGCCCTTTCACACAGAGAAAAGGAGAATTAAACAGTCAGCAGTACAGTAATTCCATTTGGATTTAATGTGGCAATTCAACAGGAGCGACCCTGAATTAGTACTCACGACCTCCAAACAAGATAGGGTCCTTCAATGTCAGCAGGGCTCACTTGAGGTACACAAACCTCTTCACACATCCATACAAAAGAAAGCACTATACCAGGCAGGCTGCATCTGTATCCCAATCGCAATTACTGCACAATACCCGGAGAACACACAGCAGATTCAGTTCCTGACAGACCGAGTGCAATTTTCAGCAATTCTTCCAGTCTTCTACAGGGTGAGCCTGGTTTCTACTCTTCAGAGATCCTTTGATTCTTTTCACAGGACGGATTCAGTCCTAACAAGCTGTTACACAAGCTGCAGACCGGAACTCTGGGCCTTACACACGTTTTTGACTAAAACTGCACACTGAAAAGCACAGGGCTCCTTCCTTCTTCACTGCCAAAGCTCAACTGAACTCCAACTGACGAAACCGGCACTTCCTTTGAGTTCCTCCCAGTTCTTGACTGGATTGGCTGTCACTCACAATAGACTGCTGCTGTTGGTCCAAAAGGCACTGAAGTCTAAACTACATCTCCCAGAGTCACTGCCCATACAATCCTCTTGTGGCTGGCTCAGATTATGAGTCCAAGTTCTGATTCGTCAAGGCATCATTTTAGAGCTAGCTACCCCACACTGATTGGTCCAGTTCAGCAGTTCAAAACTAGAATGGGGAACTAGCAGACACAGTTCTGACTGCAAAGAAAGCAGGTTAGACAAACTGTAATTTCATTATTACTCTAAATAATTTCTGGCAAACAGTTACATCTTTCAGATAGGTTCCCTTTGCACTCCTAGTGACTGCAAAATGAAGTGAATTGGCAGCAGCTCAGTGGTACTCAGAGAAGCACACAGTCCCCACAAACTAATTATGTCTGCAAGCAGACAGCTCTTAAAGAGACAGTACCAGAGGTTCTAAAACACTCACTGATAAGTGGCTTAAATGCCAAACACCATTCAGGCTTGGAGCACTCAAGCAAGCTCCTGAAGTCTTTTAGGAACCCCATTTGCAGGGGTTACACTGGCATTATGTCTGAGAAACGCAAAAGAAAACCCGGGCTCACTGGGTTTCAACACTGTAGTGTCTGTGGGGAAGCTTTGCTAAGGCTGCCCACACACCATATGTGTCTATTGTCTGGGGTTTGACACACCTCAATACAGACTGCCAGATTTGTTTAGATTTCCCTGCAGCTACCCTGGATAAGAGACTTGGTAGGCTCAGGAGCAGGGAGGCTAGAAGTCCGCTGACCGGATAGCCAGCCCAGTTCGGTTCCAACCGAACCAGAGGGAGTGCCCTCTGACCAGGGTGAGTCTTCCTCGGGCAAAAGGAGAGCTGACTCGGAGGAGTCAGTTCCAGCTAAAAGGACTAGGAAATCAGCAGGTGTGGAGCCAAAAAGTCTTTCTCCAACTGCTGCAGAGACAGCCAAAGCGATCAAAATTGTCCAGTCGCTTTCCCCGGTTCCGACCGAACCGGCACCATCAGGTAAGCGGTCGGTTCCTCCGGTTCAGGAATATGATATAGAGGATTTTTATGAACCAGGGAGATTATGAGGAGAGTGAATGTGATTTTGAGAGTCTGGATCTGCCCATTGAACGGACATTTCTCCAGACAGACCTATAGAAGTGTCTCCCCAAGCTTTCTGAGTCCCCTTCTCATTTTATTTTAAGAAAGTGGCTGAAACCCTCCAGCTTCCTATGGAAGAAGCTGTGATGACCAAGAGGAGCCTGACTATGTAGAGATGATGGATATCCCAGAGTCTAGAAGACTGTCTATTCCTATCCACAAATCCTTCAGGAAACACAGTAAAAATTTTAAAGCTCCCATTCTATACTTCCTGTGGATAAGAAAATGGACGGGAGGTACACTTTGTCAGAGCTCTGACAACGGAGTTCCTCTCACAACAATGCAGCCATGTTGGGGTGGTGCAGGCTGCAGCCTGTGACAAGGCAAATATTCCTTTGGCTTCACACCCCCCTGACAAGGACTCCAGGAGGATTGATGCCATGGCAAAGAAACAGTACATGGCAGCATCTTTGGGTTTCAGACAGGCAAATTATATGGCTTATGTTGCAAGATATCAGAAATCCAGATGGGATACTGTTATGGCTCTAGCAAAGCAGGTCCCTGGCCAGCTTGCCAAAGAGCTGGAGCAGGTGGTTGCTGATGGTATTGAGGCATCCAAGGTGCAATTCCATGCTGCAGTGGACTTTAATGATGTATCTTTGAGAGTCATGGCTACATCTGTGGCTCTTGCAGAATGGCTTGGCTCAGGTGTACTAGCCTATCACAGGATACTCAGGCTAAGGCCATGGATTTTCCTGTTGTTAACTCTCTGTTTGGGGAGCAGACAGAATTACATGAAGAAAATGGATGAGTATAGGACCACCTATAGGAGTGCACAGGCCAGAAAGGCAGGCCACTCTTCAGAGGCAGCTTTCCAGGGGCAGGGCAGGCCTTTTCATGGGCCTTTTACAAGCCCAGGCCTCCTCTTCAGCCCTACGCCCAGAGGGGTTCTTCAGAGGAGAGGCAGGCGGAGTAGGGCAGGCCTGCTCCACCCTCAGCCTAAAGCTCCTGCCAAGCAGGCACCCTGATGGGGCGGCCAGGGCCGATTCTCCATTACCTGTAGGGGGCAGGCTGGCTGCTTAGATCCAGGACTTGAAGTCTTTAACATCAGACAAGTGGGTCCTGGAAGTAGTAAAGCCAGGGACAGTTCTCAGCTTCAAAAATATCAAGATGAGAGCCAGATCCTTTCCACCTGCAAATCCATCAGAAACCTCGCCTTAGAAACAGAAGTTTCAACCCTCCTGGCTCTCAGAGCTGCAGAAAGGTTCCTCCCTACACCAGGGCAAAGATTGTACTCAGGTACTTCCTTACCCCAAAAGACAGGAGAATGGCTCATCCTGGATCTCAGATACCTAAACAAGCACCTTTTAAAACCAAAATTCAAAATGGTGACTCAGGGAATTATTTTTACCCTAAGGCCAGAGGATTGGCTAGAGTCCCTGGACCTCAAGGATGCCTACTTCCATGGTTCTCATCAGAAGCTCCCACGAAGTACCTCAGATTCGAACTGCCCTCAGGCCATTACCAGTTCAGAGCAATGCCCTTGACCTCACCTCTGCCCCAAGGTATTCACAAAATGCCTGGCAGTAGCAGTTGCTCATTTAAGAAGAGCAAAAGATTGCCATCTTTCCTTACACTGGACGACTGGCTCATGGTAGGAAGCCAGTCTCAGCAAGTCAAACTACACCTTCAGGTTGCCAGCAGCCTACATCTCTAGGTTTCCTTCTCAATCTCCCAAAGTCAGTTCTAGAGCCTGTTCAGCTACTCACCTTCATAGAGGCATGAACTGAACAAACAGAGCCAGAGCCTTCCTTCCTCTAGAAAGAGCAAGACCTGGTTTCTCTGGCCTCCTCCTTCACTCTGCAGGTCTCTAACCAGCAAGGCATTTTACAGCTCCTAGGGCACATGGCTGCTTCCACAGCAGTAGTGCAGGAGCAAGATTTCAGATGAGGGACATCAGTTCCACTTGAGAGCCTTCTGTTCTCAAAGGAGAGATCCTTTATAAACTGATCCCAGTAACTCGAACCCTGATCCAGGCCCTACAGTGGTGGCAGGATCAGAGCAATCTGAGATAAGGAGTTCACTTCATCCCGCAGTCTCATTCCTTGACCCTTACTACAGATGCATCCCTCTTGGGGTGAGGGAGCTCACATGGGCGACCTCACCACTCAGGGGTTGTGGTCCCCTCAGGAATCTCTGCTCCACATCAATCTGTTGGAACTCAGAGCAGTTTTCTAGCACTTCAAACTTTTTTCCGTCTGTTCAGAACAAAGTGGTACAAGTCAGAACAGACAACACCACTACAATGTGGTACATCAACAAGCAAGGGGCACTTCGGTCTCTGGCCTTGTGCACGAGCGATGAAGTTGTGAGTCTCTGGCTTATTTCCTGAACACCTCCCTTATGGCAGTTCACCTCCCAGGCAAAGACAATGTCCTGGCAGATGCTCTCAGCAGGATTTCCCAGGGCCATCATGAATGGTCTCTGGATCGCTTATCCTGGAGGTGGTGTTTGCCAGGTGGGGCACTCCTCAGATAGATCTTTTTGCAGTCCCGGACAATCACCAACTTCCTCTTTTTTGCTGCAGGCCCCCAGTGTTGGGCTCAGTCCCTCTGGATGCCTTCCTTCTCAACTGGGAAGCGAAGTTTCTCTATGCGTTTCCCCCTTTCCCTCTTCTTTTCAAGGTGCTAGTCAAGATCAGGTCTCAGCCTTGCAAGATGATCCTGATTGCTCCAGATTGGGCCAGACAGCCCTGGTATCCACTTCTTCTGTCCCTAGCAGTCCACCTTCCCCTGTGCCTTCCCAGGAATCACAATCTGTTAACCTGTGCCCAGAGGAGAGTTTGGTACCCGAATCTCAAATCTCTCAATCTCAAGGCCTGGCTCTTGAAGAGTTAGAGTTTGCTGACTTACACCTTTCTCAGGGTGTACTCAATGTTTTGAAGGCTTCGAGGAAGCCTTCTACCAGAACTACTTATCATTCCAAATGGAAAAGGTTTTCCATATGGTGCTCTAGTAAGAGTATTTCCCAGAGTCTGCCGGCTTGCCCACAGTTCTGGATTATATGGTGCACTTAAATGCTCTGGGTCTGAGACCAGCTACCCTAAAGTGCACCTGGCAGCAGTGTCTGCTTTCTTATCAACAGGTAAACCCTCTTCTCTTTCAGCTCATCCGGTATTCTCCAAGTTTTTCAATGGATTGCTTCACATCAACCCTCCATTCAGGGATCCTGCCCCTGCATGGGATCTTAATGTTTGCATTGCCCAGCTTATGCAACCTCCTTTTGAGCCCATGTCTTCAGCAGAGCTTAAGTACTTGACTTGGAAGACTGTGTTTTTGGTAGCCATCACTTCTGCTAGGCGCATAAGTGAACTACAAGCATTGTCAGTGGAGCCTGACTTTATCTCCTTTCATAGGGATAAAGTGGTCCTCAGGACTAATAGAAAATTCTTGCCCAAGGTGGTTTCGGATTTTCACCTGAATTAATCTATGTCTCTCCCTGTTTACTTCACTGACCATTCCTCCTCTGGTGAGAGGAGATTGCACAGTTTAGATGTCAAAAGAGCCCTTAGCTACTACATAGAGCGTACCAAGGGTCACAGGTTTGATCTCCTCCAACTGTTCCTCACTTATGGTGAGGTATGTAAAGGGAAACCTGCCACTAAAAGATCCATTGCCAGGTGGATTGTTTCTTGTATCCAGTTTTGTTATCAAAAACTGGGTAGGGTTCCCCTTTCGGGCCTGAGGGCTCACTCTACCAGAGGTACAGCTGCGTCCCTGGCTGCTGCCAGGGACATCCCTATCAGTAGAGATATGTCAAGCAGCTACTTGGAAAACAGTTCACACTTTCACGAAGCATTGCTCCTTGGACATCTAGGCTTGGAGTGATGCTCGGTTTGGCACAGCTGTGCTTCAGAGCCTATTCCCTAAGTAGGTTCTGCCCTCCTCCATGGAGGTACTGCTGTGTAGTCTGCAATTGTCATAATATAGCAAGACTTCATGTTGTTTGAAGAAAAAATTACTCACCTTAGTAATGTTGTTTCTTCTAATGGAGTCTTGCTATAGTATGACCTCCCCCCCTACCTGCCCCTCTCAGAACCTCTGTTTTGTTTTTGGGATGTGGGTGGGCAGTGCTATGTTGGCACCTAGTGTTTGCCATTTTTTGTTTGCTGTTGTATTTTCATTTTCTTGGTCCCCTGACTTGAGTCTTGCTTTTGGGACCAGAAAATGTGTTAATATTAGTAGCCAGTTGGCTAGTGTAGGTTTACAGCTTCCACACAGAACCTTAGTGAGTTTTGCTCGTAAAGATCTGACAGTTACAGTTTGAAGCACAACAGACAGAGTTTTCAACCGAGCTCGCGCTCAAGATTCCATGCCTGGCATGGAACTTAACTCTCATCTCCGGAGCAGTTCGAAGGCTGGGTCAAACTGCAATTGTCATAAAATAGCAAGACTCCATTAGAAGAAACAACATTACTAAGGTGAGTATTTTTTTCTTTTCTTCTTCTCAATAAAATGATGAGTTAAAAAAAAAATATGTTTTTTTACCGCAGTTCTTTTTCTGTCAGGAACTGAGCGGTTTGTTGCTTCTCTGTGTTTTAAATCCTATCTGGGAACTGACCGCTTGCTTGTATTTATATTTATATATTTTTCTGCAGTTTGGGGAACAGACCACTAACTTCTTTTTCCTATTTAGTGTCTTTTTTCTTGGTCATCTGACATTTGGCATGTCAGAGACACCAAGAAAGAAAAAAAACTGGATCGACTGGTTTTAAAACTGAATCAAGTGTGATCAGATCGTTGCCAAGGCTGATGGGCACAGTCTATGTTTGGTGTGCCTTGGTCCTAGCCATATGTTTGCCAGTTGTGAAGGTTGTAAAACGTTTTGTTCTAAAACATTAAAAAGAACAAAAAAGCTTGAAGAGTTGGCTTCCTTCTCCTCTCTTAAGCCCAGTGAAAGGCTTCTTCCTCATGTGCCAAGAACAAATCCAAGGAGTTGATGGACCCAAAATTCACCGAAAAGTCTGATACCTCAAAATCCAAGAGGCCAGTTGAACTGGCTGCCAAAAAAGTTCCTGCAAAAAGAAAACATAAAGAAAAGCATGTCGCTGCACCTCCTGCTAAAAAGCAAAGGAGCTCTCAGCTGACAGACCAACTATGCCCTCTGCAGAGGACATTGCCAAGGCCCTGCAGATCTTGCAGGCCCTCCAGGCTGTCAGTCCCCTGGTCCCCCTCAGTTCTCCCAGTCAGGAACTAGTGTATATGTATGATGACCTGGAGGAAGAGGATGACTACAATGGAGATCTGTTGAACCATCTCCCCAGAACAGGACTTTGGTTCTCCACCCTGAGGACCTGAAGATTATTCCTCTTAAAATTCATTTGTGAGACAGGTGGTTGATGCCCTCAACCTATCCATTCAGGAAACCATGGAGGATGAGGAGGAAGCAGACTGTTTAGACATGATGGGCCTTCTCTCACCCCCTTCCCCCACACAAAGAGACTTTTGCTTCCAATACACAAGTCTGTCAAAAAGTCTGCTTTAAAGATCCTGGAAACCCCACTACTATCCTAGGGTGGACAGGAAAATTGATAAAATATCAGTTGGACAGGCTAATGCTGAATTCTATTTGTTCTTAGAGACGATGAGGGGGTGGTACATCACGGCTGCCTGTGATAAGGCCAGGATGCCTTTATATTCCCATCCACCCGACAAGGATTCCAGAAAACTGGATAGCATGGGGAAGAAGGGGTAATTGGCAGCTTCCCTTCTCCTCAGGCAAGCCAACTACATGGCATATACAGCAAAGTAGTAGAAGGCCCTCTGGTCGACTGCCTCAGCCATGTCTGACAAAGGTCTCTAGGGACATGGCAATGGATCTGGCTGAGTCAGCCAGGACAGCCTTAGATGCCACTAAGTACTAGTCCCATGGGGCAGTGGATGCCAGTAAAACAGCTGCCTGGCTTATGGCCCTCACTGTGTCTGTGAGACTGTTTGCCTGGCTCAGGGCTACTAATCTGTGCCAGGACACCAAGACTAAAGGCATGGATTTTCCCTTCGAGAATAATTCTCTTTGGGGACAAGACGGGCATATATGAAAACATTAGATGGATACAAGACCTCTTACAGAAGCAATTCAGTCCAGAACAAGCCCTCCACATCTTACAAGTCACAGGCCAGGGGAGGCAGGGGTAAAGACCTTTCTTTCAATTCCAAGCATTGCCAGACTATCAGCAATCCAGGGAGTACTTCAGGGGCAGGACTGTAAGAAGGTCTGAGGCAGCACCTCTGACTCAAGTTCTAGCCTAAGCAGAACCCCTGACATGTCTGCTCTGGTTGCCTCCCCCCTCCCTGTAGGAGACGGGTCATCTCACTTTCTCCAAGCATGGCACGCCACCACATCACCACAGAGAAGTGGGTCTTGCAGGTGGTGAGCCAGGGCCTGTCCCTAAGTTTGAGAATGCTTCCCAGGCTAAGAAGGGGTTCTGTTGGAGTCAGAGGTTATCAACTTCAAACAACATGAAGTCTTGCTGTATTCTGACAATATGCAGTTAGCCCCAGCACTTGAATTGCCCCGAAGAGAAAAGTTAACTCTATGCAGAAGCATAGAACGTTGAACTCGAGCTCGGTTTTCAAACCTCTGTCTGGTACTTACCAGTGTAACCGTCAGATTCTTTACTTCGCAAATAGACTCTTACCGGTTTGGGGTTAGGCCTCTTTCTTTCACTGCTGTCTTCCGATATGCTGCACACGGAATATGAAGGGGCTTTGTACAGTGGATTGCTCCCTACCGTGCTCATCATGAATGGTCATTTTGGACATATAGGTTACAGCGGTTGAGGGGGCTGTGCTCCTGCCTCATTTTCTCCATTTGTTTTGCTACAGTTTGTCTTTTGTTGCTAATATCTGCTATTGAGAGTTTTGATGTGAACAGGAGGTGAGTGCTTATGGGCTGCAGGATGTGGCTCTTGCATATTACTTTCTCTTTTCGGGTCGATAATGGTGCCGGCTGGGGTGAATATTTTTTTTCTTTGTTAGACCCTCTATGTTGGCGACCGCAGGTTTTAGTTTTATCCACAAGAGGGCTCCCCCACCTTCTATTTATGATCTGTATGGGCCCACAAATTTTATGTGGGCGGATGCCTGGATGGGCCCATGGTTAAGAATATTAACTACCTGTTTCCTTAATAGGATTGCATAGATGAGCCATTCCTTACCATTTTTTTTGGGGGGGGGCGGGGGGCCTTCTGTTTGTGCACCTTGCCCCTGCTTTTTGAGGGTTGGAGGGGTTTGCTCCAGTTTATGTACTTTTCATTGTTACTACATGCTGTTGGGGGTTCTGATAAGGACAGGGGGTTGCTGCTTATGGGCTGTGGGAGGTGGCTCTTGCGTATTATTATTTTTCATTTAAAAGTCGATAGTGGCACCGATTAAGGTGTGCTTTTTGTTAATACTCTCTGTTTTGGTGACCACAGCTTCTAGCTTTGTCCGCAGCAGGGGCCCCCCATCCTACTTTATTTATGATCCGAATGGACCTGCAAATTTTGTTAAGATGGATGCCTGGCTGGGGTCCATGGTTAAACGCATTAATTACCTGTCTCTTTACCAGGAGTGCATAGATGGGGTGGTTTATGGGCTTTTGTGAAGGGTTCCAGATAGGTGCCCTTCCCTTGCCAACTTTTTCTTTTTGGGCCTTTGGTTTATGCACCATGCCCCTGTTATTTGTGGGTTGGAGAGGGGGGGAGGATTTTGGCTCCTGCTTGGCAGCAAGGTTAAAATCGCGTGCCGTAGCAGATATTAGGAGTGTGGTTGTTAGAACCTGGGGAAGTGATCATTGTAAATAGTTCATTGGGCTTTAAAATGTTGTGTTCTATTTTTGGGTGACTGAGGGGTGGGGGTTGGGTTTTCAATGGACAGGGGTTGTTTCTTGCTGCATTTGGTCAATTACAAATGTTACATCTCAGAGATGTTTGAGTGTTGGTTGTCTGCACTTATTTGCCATGGCATATAGAGCTGGTGGCACCGTGGAGTAGAGTGGTGCCTGTGTACCTCGGGCCCAGGTTACGCCCTTTTTGCAGTCTTATGGGATAATTTGAATGGGAGGGCACTATAATCTTGTGAGTTGGAACATAAAAGAGGCACAGAATAAACAGAAGTGGATAATGATTCTTAAACACCTCTCGCATCTGTGTTGGGATAGCCTGCTTGCAGGAGACCCACTTACTTGGAGATGTCTCCCTCTTCAAAAAGTACTGGGTGGGGCTAGTTTTTGGTTCTGGTAATTCCCCTAAATGTGGAGGTACTGTTATTCAGATAGCCAAAGCTTGTACCATTTGTTAAAATACAGTAATGGTGGGACCCAGAAGGACGCTGTATTGTATTTCAGGGTACCCTTGAGTCTTCACCTATCTTGTTAGGCTCCATATATGGTCCAAATGTTGATTCCCCTCATTTTTTTACCCAGCTGCTGTCTCTGGTGGTTTCAGATCCTCCTCTTCCGATCTTTCTGGGATGGGATTGGAACTTGGCCCCCAGATAGAGGTGGACCGCTAGGACAGCAGAAGAGTTGGGCTGTCCCTAGCACAGTTTGCCCATCGAGATCTCTTGTCTGGGGCAGTCGTTATTGATGTCTGGCGGACCTTAAACCCCAGAGAGACAGTACATACTATCCCCCCACCCATGCGCTACTTTTCCCGGATTGCTTTCTGGTTAGTAAGTTCTTTTTTGCCTCATGGGCATTTTAGACATACCCATACATCCTAGAGTATTGTCTGATCACTCCCTGTTGGTGTTTCTTATGTATTGGGCCCAGGGATATGGAGAGATGCACTGTGGCACCTAAACTATGCAGTTGCTCAGGTGCCCAGAGACATTGTCCCACACCCAAGAATTCATAACCACTGTTCTTGACGCCAATCTGGGTTCTGTCGAGAGGGTTGATGCAGTTTGGGCTGCCCTTAAATGTTCCCTTTGGGGAGATTTTATACATTTCTCAGCTACCTGAGCCCGTAAAAATAGATCTGCTGTAGACTCCCTGCTAGGAGAAACCCGACAACTGGAATATTCTCTGCAACGGACGTCTCCTGCGGAGGAATGGGCCCCCCCTTCATCTCCTTCAGGCCCAATACTCCAGCATGATTGCACAAAAAGCGGAGCTGGCCATCCACCGTGCTAAACTGAAGTACCTAGAATCAGGGGAGAAGGCTGGGAAACTTCTGGTGCTCAGACTGAGGCAGGCTGAAACTGCAAAATTCATCCCCGGGTTGAGATCCTCACCAAATGGTGACATAGTTTCTCATCCTCAAGACATTGCTGCTACTTTTGGAGTGTTTTATAAGAAACTCTATTCCTTAGAAGACTTGACAGCTGTGGCAGATCTGGAGATCGCAGAGTATTTGCGCTCTGCCAACCTTCCTAAACTGCCCCTCATGTAGCAGTGTGTCTTGGTGCCCCGATATCCCTGGCTGAGGTAGAGCAGACAATCAAGCAGCTGCCTCTTGATAAATCCCCTGGACCGGATGGCCTACCCAATAACTTGTATAAAAGTTGTTTCTGCCGGCGCAGCGGTTGGATTTCCGCTTGCGACACCAGCGAACTGGGTTTGGGAATGAGCCCGGGTCGTCGGATGGCCGGCCGGGAGGAGAAGGATTGAGCATCCCTAGGACTGCTCTCCTTCTCCAGGGGGTGGTGGGTTCCTGTGTTCTGTGTGGGTATGACACCTAGCGGCAGCTGGGTGCATCATCCCAAGCACTGGCGCATAGTCAAGGGGCACTGGGACGGGACAGACGCCGGTGTCATTGCACATCTCCGCCCCAGCCTATAGGGATAAAAATCTCTCTCTCAGACGTCTGTGACGCCCTGTCCCAGAGACTCTTGTCAGCTGCCTGGCCAGGGGCTCCCCCAACCAGATATGGTCCCATGGTGCCGTGCCCTGCCTCCTGGGGGGTAAGCCAGGAGTGACCAGGGAGTGAGGGGGCTCATTAGGCGGTGGAGTCCAGGGGCACCGTGACAGGCAGGAGCTCTGACGGATGATGGAGGGGCAAAAGCAAAGTAAATATACATATAAAAACAGGTGTTTCCCACAGCTCATCTCTCCTGATGAATGTCTTCAATCTATGGTATTAACAGGGGATAGTGGATCCTGGGTTTCTGGCAGCACTGATAACCCTGATTCCCAAACCAGACAAAGATCCGCTGTGTCCCAGAAGCTACCGTCCAGTCTCTTTATTGAATTCAGATGTCAAGATTCTTGTGAAAATCTTAGCTAATCGTGTAAGCCCTGATAACAGGTAAGATTATTAGTAGAGACAGGTGGGTTTCATGACTGGGTGCATGTCTGTTGACCACATGAGGAAGCTAATGCACTTTATGGTGGTGTTTTTTTTTTTTTTTTTAACTTTACTTTTTATTTTGATCTTTAAAATAATACAAGTATAGACCCGTACAATTCAATTACATTTTTCCACAGCATAAATGTTAACTTAACCTTTGATCCTTCTTATACTAGAATATATTAGATAATCTAGACCTCCTAAAGTTACAGAGACTGGTTATCTGGATGTAGATAATGAGAAAAATAGTAATACACTGCTGGCAGCTTTAAGCTTCAGATGTAATGACACAGTTTCATGCAGTGTGTCTCTTGTCTGTGATCCCCATTCTGTAGGGTAATGTCTGAATTTCAATTCCTATCCTCACGAATCTAAGCTTTTCGGACAGTAAAACTCGAGTCAATACAGTTCTACAAACTACAAAATACAACAATAAAAGTAAACTTTGCACAGTTACACAATCTATTTTATATCAAGATGTATATATCTCCTTAGATTACATATCCTTTTCCTTCTTCCTTTATACTCAGGCCCTTAGTTCTCAGATGGGCAGTCTAAGTTGTTATTCTGTATACCTTTGTTTCCCGCTATTCTGATCCCTCTTGCTCCCCTTCATCCTCTCTCCACAACCTCCAAGGTCGCCACAGGTTCTGGAAATTTTGAACTTTAAAATGCAATGCGTGAGTAATATTCTCCATTCTTTCTATTTCTTCTATCTTCAAGACCCACATTGTTAGGGAGGGGGGTTCTGGAGATAGCCATTTGGTAGTGATGCATTTCAGAGCAGCCACTCTCAATATCTGACAAAGTTCCCTTCTCTGGCGCCCTCCAATCGATAAGGTGGGAAGACCTAGTACTAGATCCTGAAGTGTAAAGGGGATAGAAAAAAACCCTACTTGTTCCATCACTAAATGTACTTGTTGCCAAAACCTTAACAGTCTGTCACAACCCCAAAATATGTGGTAATGTGTACCCACCAGTGTTCCACATAGACGCCAGCATGCCGAAGAGGCCTGTGGGTTATAATGTGCCGTTATTTCCGGGGTTCTAAAAAATCAAGCGAGTATCTTCCAGTTAAATTCTCGCAACAACATGGCTGAGGAGATTTGCCAACCCCTTTGAAGCCTGGGATCCCACTCTGCCCTAGTAATAGTTATTTTGGCATCTCTTTCCCACCTTAGCTGAATCTCCTCTAAGTTTGGGGTCTCCCTCGAATCTATTAGAATTGTGTTTAGTACAGACAGGTATCTCAATTTATCTCTGATTTTTATAGAATTCCACCAGTACGATTCAAGTGAGGCAAGATCTCTGCCTATCTTTGAGATTCTCTTCCTCGGTAAGGAAAAGCCGTGTTTGGAGGAACCTATAAAATCTCTCTTTACGGAGGAGAGCGCTCCTGTAGAGTGTTAAAGGAAGACATCCAGTCTCGTCTATTAATTGTTTAAATGTGGTAAGGCCCTTATGCTTCCAATATGCAAACCCAGTGTCTGCCCTAGGAGGAAGGAAGGTAGACGTATGTCTAATCAAGGAAAGGGGTCCCAATGTATTAGGGTATACGTCATCTTTTAAATTTAGTAGGATCAAGAGTGTTTAACCCATGGGTTATCTGTAGATGCCAGAACTCGGGGTGTTATTTCTGACGTAGGCAGAGTCCATAATTTATAGTTATACATTGAATTCTTTTCTATTAAATATCAACCAGAGTCTATCCTCTGTTTGGCCCATGAGACTAGTTGGGACCCTTGGGCTGCCAAGTAGTAGAGATACATGTTGGGTAGACCTAGGCCACCTTTTTCTTTTGACCGTGTCAGGGTCTTAAATGAGATTCGTGGACGTTTTCCTGACCAAATAAAGTTGGAAATTTCTTTATTCAACTGTTTCCAAAAACAAGGTTTTATAGGGATCGGGAGTGTTTGAAAAAGAAATAACCATCTAGGTAGAATGTTCATCTTAACTACCTGAATTTTGCCATATAAAGTCAGGGGTAGCAGTTTCCAACGGGCAAAATCCACTTGCATGTTTTATATAACTTCATGAAATTGTCCATCAAATAGACGAGATGTATTTACTGAGACTTGTATCCTAGATATCGGAAAGTATTATTACGGGCCCATTTGAGCAGGAAACTTTCCTAAGATCCTTGAAGGAATCCCACTTAGTACCACTGCTTCTGATTTTGTGTAATTTATTTTGTAACCAGCCAGTGTGCCAGATTTGTTCAGTGCATTTAGTAAGTGTGGTAGGGAGGTTTGAGGATCTCCTAGAAAAAAGAGGGAGTCGTCGGTGTAAAGTGCCACTTTTTGTTCTATTCCCCCTGCCTGCACCCCCTTAATTTCGGGATTATTCCTTATCCATATCGCTAATGGTTCCAGTGTTAAAGCAAATATTAGAGGGGAAAGGAGGGGGGGGGCACCCCTGTCTCATTCCTCTATTTAAAGGTATTCTAACAGATAGCAATCCATTAAGTCTGATCCTAGCCTCCGGTTTATGATAAAGTGCTCCGATGGCTGAAACAAAATTTTTCCCCCAACCCAAACTTCGACAGGGTGGATGACATAAAGTGCCAGTCCATTCTGTCGAAGGCTTCTCAGGCCCATACTGATGGCCGTCTGAAAGGATGTATTGTTTTCTGGGCTGTAATAATATTTAATAAACACCTTATATTGTCTTGAAGAAATCTCCTCCAATAAATCCTGTTTGATTATGGTGGATGAGAGGGCAGTACATGCCTGAAGCGCCTCTGCCAAAATCCTGTAAATATTTTAGATCTACCAGTAACAGAGCGATGGGACGATATGAGCCACAGTGCTCAGGGTCCTTATCGAGCTTCAGGATAACGAAATCTGGGCCAGATTCCAGGAGGGTGGCACAGATTTGTGTTGTAGCAGAATCTCATTACATGTACCAACCAGGTACTCCACTATTCTAGCAGTAAACTTTTTGTAAAATTCGGCTGGTAGGCCATCAAGGCCAGGGGCCTTGCCATTTCTAAGACACTTAATTTGTGACCTCACCTCTCCTGCGGAGATTGGGGAATTAAGGTTCGCCCAGGCAAAGTCCTTTAAGGTAGGGATGGGTAAGGTCTCCAGAAAGTCCTGCACTGCTTTATGGTGCCCAGGAGTGGTTTCTGCTGTATAGAGGTCTGCATAGAATCTCCTGAATCTATTTAAAATCTCCGTCGGAGATGTGGTTAATGGGGCCCCTTTCATCCCTTTTGCAACCGGACCACTGCTCTGTTGTAACTCGTGCCTCCAGCTGCCATGCCAACAATCTGCCTGCTCGATTCCCATGTTCAAAGTATTTTTGCCTGGCATATCTTAGTTGCTCCTCAATCTGCCTATCAAGCATCTGATTTAGTTCCTGCCTTGCCTTATCCAGCTCCTGCTTTACTTGCGTGTCCTGTACTACTTGATGTAGAGTCTCTAGCTGAGTGATTTTCTGCTCTAGTTGTAGTCTAGTTTGGATCCTCTCCTTCTTTAATCTGGCTGATTATTGCCTCCTTAAGCAGCATTTAGTGCATCCCACCTTATCCCTTCAAGTGTATCCTTTTAGGTTATGTTGTTCAAAATTTTTGATAGTATCCTCCACTAATCCCCAAAAGTCCTCCCTCAGAAGATGGCTTACATTGAACCTGCAGCAGGACTGTGAGGGGCTGATGGGAGACCGCCAGAGTGACTGGGGCATGGTCCGAAATTTCAGTTGATCCAATATCACATTTTTCCACCTTTTGTAACCAGTTAGAAGATAGAAGAAAATAATCTATCCTGGAGTAATCCCCATGTCTGGGGGAGTAGTGAGTGAAGTCTCTCTCCCTTGGATGCATAAAGCGCCAGATCTCTGACAGACCTAGTTCTTGATTTAGTCTCTGGATCAGTTTCCCTGTGCGTGTGACCCCACCTTTAGCCCCTCTGGACCTATCTACCCCCGGGGTGTATTACTTCGTTAAAATCTCCACCTATGACTACTAACCTCTGTGCGTCTGTAACTGCCTCTTTAATAATCCTCTCCAAGAAGGCCAATCTGGGGGCTTCTTCATTCGGGGCATAGATGTTCAAAAAGGTACAGTTTTGACCCCTATATGATCCCTGTATCTGTACAGACTTACCCTCTGGATCTGTGTGGACCCTCTCTACAACCAATGGGGCATCTCGTTTTATCAAGATTGCTATACCTCTACGGTGTGGGCTCTTTTCAAAATGTGAGGCATATACCTCACCCACCCAAGATCTTTTCAACTTAAGATGTTCTGCCGCAGTTAAGTGGGTCTCTTGAATAAATGCAACAGTGGCCTTTTCCTCCTGAGGTCTTGTATAATCTTTGCCCTTTTTACTGGGTTATTCACCCCATTTACATTGAGTGTAACTATATTTAAATCAGCCATGTTCCTTTTGATGAGGAAAAGAGAATATCATCTCCTTACTAAGGAGTATTACTAGCTTTTCAGGTATTCGTGAGCATCTGTGCTTTGTCAACAACACAAACAAAAACTTTGCTAAACATATTGTATAACAATTGAGAACTAAATATACATTGAAACATATTAAACAGGAATGCTTTCAGGTGGTTTAGCCTGTCCACCCTCTCAAGGATGTTACTGAGGCGTGGATGGATGACCTCTTAAATGTAGGCCGTCCGCCTGGCTAGCGTCACAGCCTGGGAGCCAGTATTTATTCGCACCAGCCCTCACAATGTAGAGCATACACGCTCAGAGCTAATCTAAGCATTTTTGACTAGCCTGAAAAAAGGGTGGGATCGCTCGTCCCTTATTTTGTTTATATCACTCGGTTAGTTTGGTACTTTGCTCAAACCATAAACCCATCCGGTGTCTGATATCAAGATGCCAGGATTATACACTTGTGGGGACTTACCAGCCATCCGGTCTCTCCAGCCCAACCAGGATCTCCTCACAGTATCGGGGGCCCCTAGAGGCCAGAAACCGCACTCTTTCCTCCTGATCTGTAGGTAATCTGCTTGATATTTATCAAGGTTTACCAGGGTATCTGTAATAAGATAGACAGCCATCGCGAGGAACGGGGCTCTTTAGTCAGACAATCAGTGCTTCTTGAATCTCACATTTATATATGATTCGGTTTTCCCTTCTAAGTACTTGCCTTGTGTAAATTCAAGGTCCTCCGCTAGTGGCCTCTCGTTATAGAGGTACCAACCTAGGCTTAAGGAGTTAGTTTCAAAGCTTCACATTTACCAAAGGAACAGCCCTTCGTCAGTGCTAACCCCATCGGGTCACAATCTCACCTCCAGGGCTGTTTTTAATTAGTGAGAATTGTTATCCCACCAACTGATCGTCAAGTCGATCGGAACGCCTCCAGCCCAGGCCCCCGGCCGCTCAGACTCCTCGATCCCATATTTACACTACCCATTTCAGGCGTGCAGACACCTAGTTCCCCCGGTTCCCCCCTCCGCTAGAGACCATAGGCTGCTGGTTGCCCAAAGTGGCCCCTTCCCAGTTGAACCAGTGTTTCAATGATAAGAATTTTTATATCCATCAAATCCAATTTCGATGTATTAGCCTACTAAACCCATTCTCTTAAGAGAAGTCAAAAATACCATTTGCCAATGAAAACTCAATGGAAAATTAACATCAGCTTGACTCACTAGATCTTTCTACAAAACTTCAAAAGATCAATAAGATCAGTGCAGCGATAGTTCAAGTCTGTAGGTTTTCTTCGTTGTGTCTCTGTTCTATAGGGGTAGATTCCTGGTTTCTCGATGGATTCAAGCACTCGGTTGTAGTGGAATCTCCTGCCCATGCACAGTATTCACAGACCGGAAAGCGTCTGTCGCGGTCATGCATCTCCTTTCTTTTGGTTCCCATTTTGCCATCCTCTAAGTTGCAAACGTTTCCCTGTGCCCGGGTCACCTCCTGGGGAATCTCCACTTCTACTGATGCCAGGAACTTCTTTGCCTCCAGCAGGTCAGCGAACCTCCTAGGGCCATTTTCCGTTGTAACTTTTAGCTTAGCTGAATATTCTACAAATGCTTTAATGCCTTTTGTTGTAGGGCTCGAACTACCACTAAAACTTTTCTACTTTGGGCCAACAATTGTGGTGTGTAATCTTGATCAAAAAACAATCTGGTATCTCCGAATATTATTTCTTTCTTTGACCCGCCCGCTTTAGTATGTCCTCTTTAGTGCGAGAAAGTTCAAAAGGCTATTATTACTGACTGAGGACGAGCTTTGGGATCTTTTGGCCTGGGTATGAGGAGTGGTGGGCTCTAATTATGTTTAAAAGGCTTTTCTGCTGGCCAGTCCAGTATCTCCACTAAAAAGGACTCAAAAAATGTCAAAATAGAACCCGATTCCATACCTTCTGGCAGTCCATGAATTCAGATGTTATTTCTTCTGTTTCTGTTTTCAAGTTCTTCTATTCTGGACTCCAGTTGAAGTTCCCTCCTGTGCAGGTCTACGAGGGCCGCGTTGTGAACATCTACTAGATTGGAACAGTCTGTTAACCCCTCTTCTACGTGCCCCATTTTTCCCTCCAAGCTTTCTAATTTTTTTATTTTCTTCCTTCCCCCTTTCTAGTCTCTCCAAAGACGCGCTCATCTTCAGTAGTGTGGCTCACAGTTGTTTAGAGGTTATTGTACAATCCATTTCTTTTGTTTCCTCTGAGGTTACCCCGGCCTGCCACGAGGTCTCTGTTAGACTGGCTGAAGAAGGCTGAGCATAGTCAAATAGCATTTTTAGCTGTGTATTCGACTGACTGGCATTTCTCTCCCTCTGTTTATGTCTGGAAGTCATATCGCTGCAATTTCCACTGAATCTTGCCGATGGATGGGTTGGATTTCTTTTCATTTTTTGTGGATTTAATCTGGACGGGGCAGAGCTGCCGATTCAGGCTGCCATTAGGCTGGTGCACCCACCGGAAGTCCCGATGGCAGTGTTGAGGGAGGCTGGGATCCCTTGGTCTGGTTTCCCTTGGCCAAGCTTTCAACCATGTCTCTTGGCGATTCTGTTTGCCTCCTCGACACTTTGGAATGCCAGACAACTTTAAGTGGGTCAAGGTTTTATATGCCTCACCAACTGCTCATGTGTGGTGCAATGGGTTCCTATTGATTCTTTCCTCTGGAAGAGGCACCCAGGGCTGTCCACTCTCCTCTCCTTTTTAATTGTTGCCTGGAACCCTAATCTGCAAGTTAGCCTCTTCTCCTACCTTGAAGAGTATACAAATTCAAGGGGAAAGGTATGTTTTATCAGCTTACGCTGATCTACTGCTGCACGTGGAGAAACCGGAGACCTCACTTACCCGCTCTTCTTGGAGAACTGAACAAATTCTCTACAGTCTCATCCTACAAACTGAACCTTTCCAAAACTAAACTCTTTCCCCTCAACCATCATACCACGAGAGCTAGTTGTAATTTATGTGGGTTGTCTTGGGAATCCAAGGCACTTACATACCTGGGGATTAAGGTCACTAGGACTGCCTCTTCTATGATCAAAGAGAATATGACTAAGCTGGTGCAGATACTACAAGCAAATTTAGACAGGTGGGGTGCTCTCCCTCTGTCACTTTGGGGCTGTATTAACATTCTTAAAATGAATGTTTTGCCGAGGCTGTTATACCCACTTGGCATGCTTGGTTTTTTCCTTCCTAAACTTTGGTTCTTGAGGCTGCAGAGACTGTTCAATAACTTTTAATGGAGGAGCAAGCCAATGAGGACGGTCTACCTCAAGTCAACAATACCTAAGACTCAGGGAGGACTTGCCCTGCCATCCCTTTTCACTTATTATGGGGCACAACATATAAGCTGGCTGGCCTTCTAGCTCGGGGGGATACTCCAGGAACGGGAGATGCCTACCTCCCCTTTTGGTTGGACATTGAATGCAATCTAGCACATAGATTTTACAGTTCCCTGATGGCATTGGTATACACACAACCTTTTCTACTCCCCAACGTGCTTAAAGCCTCCCTGATCGCTTGGTACCTCAAAGCTTTGCAGCAATTTCACAGGTATCTCTCCGAGACCTGGCATAGTTCAGCTGCCCAGCCCCTCTTCAACGATTTTCATTTTCAGATTGGTCACCATCCATCTCACTCTCATTTTTGCCTCAGCTTAAGCAGTGTATCCTGGCTGAGTTTATTCAGGCTAATGAGTTCACTCCCTTCCAGGCCCTCCAAAACCGCTTTCGGCTCAGCCCTAAAGATACTTTCAAATACTTGCAAATCAAAAAGGCAAAACTATCTTTTAAGGGCAAGCAGGATTGGAGTGGGCAGTCAACTGAAGGACTCTCAAAGGCCTTTAAGGAGGCTGATCAGCCTCACGCAGTTTCAAGAATATATAAGCAGCTCCAAGCCTCTGACCCGTGCCTCTCAACCGGGGTGTGTTATCACTGGGTACAAGAGTTGTCCCTTTTAGTGGAGACAGAATACTGGGTAAAAGTGTGGAGTACAAATTATAAGTACATCAAGCAGGACAGATTACATTTAGTTCAATTCAATATCATGCACAATATCTACTACACCCCAATAAAGTTGCACAGAATGGGACACTTTTCCTCTCCTGATCGCCCCTCTTGTGAGCAGGCTCCTGGCTCGTTGTACCATATGTTGTGGGATTGTCCTTGTACTCACATTTTCTAGAAAGTGATACAGCGAGTGCTAGACCCTCTCCTCGGGTTAGATGTCTTATTCACTCCAGAGTGCTGTCTCCTGGCTATATACTCCCACGGGGACACCTTCACTAGAAAAGCTCATATAGCTCTGATCGCCTCCCTGCTTAATTAGTCATGTTGAGGCACTGGAAGGAGGATTCCTCCTCACAATCATGGAGTGGTACGGGAGCTCTCTCTTAGCCATTCAGCTAAGAAACACATAGCATATCTGCAACACAGGTCTCATAAATACCAAAGTACTTGGGAGCCCTTGTGACACTACTCTCTCTATGGAAACCATAGTGGTCAGTTACTACCCCTAATTTAGCCTGTTATTTGCCAGTTTAATCCTTTTACACGCAGACGGGGTTATTTTTGGGGTGGGAGGGTGGGGGAGGTTGTTTGTGTAATAATTTGTTCTGTAATGTTTTGTTCTGCATGTCTCTCTTGTTGTTTCTTTGTTTAATGCAGCTCCTGTCAACTGCTTGAATCTTTTTATGTGCTGCAATAAAAACTAATAAAGTATATTGAAATAAAAAAAAAAGGCAGGGGTCGTCATTCCCCTCAAGCTCTTTTTCTCGTAGGGACTGCAGATCCAGGGACCATAGTTCTCTGGGGTCGGAGCAGGTCGAGAGGGCGCCACTTCTGATGTCACAGCAGGTCCACGGACCGTCTATCAGATTGCTCTATGGGCTCTAGCAACTCCTCCTCCACCTATTATTCTTAAGAGGATGAGCTCCCCTCTGCTATCCCCAGATACCAGGAGGGACTCTGAGGTCACAGCCTGACGATCCTGTCTTTTTAGAGGTCATGAGGCATATACAGTTCCTCAGTCAGTGGGAGACTGAGGATCTGGACCCGGAGAGACGCCGCCTCGCCAAATTCTTATGGGCCTCCGACCATAAGCCTCTGGTCATCTCCCCCCCCCCCAGTGGAACTGTTTCAGGACGTCACGAAGCTGGCTTGGAAGCATCCAGCCACTACGTCAGCAGTGCCCAAGAAGGCGGACTGCCTTTATCGAACTCCTAGAAATGAGCCTTACCTCAGTGAGCACCCTAAGGCAGACTCCATAGTACTCACAGTGGCACATGGCAGGTCACAGCAGCCTAGACACACCAGTTCCCAGCCTCCTGACAGAGTATAAGAAAGCAGACCAGTGGGGGAGGAGGGTATATGCCTTGTCCACCTGTACCGTAAGGTCCCTAAACTTCCTGGCTCGTGGTTATGTACCAGAAGTGCCTGTGGCAAAAAAGCTATGGACCTCACCAAGACCCAGCCAGACTCGCCAAACAAGTCTGAGCTTTTAGCAGTGTTGCAATCCAGAGGAGATGTGGACAGGCTTGTACGCCGCAGCTCCTATGACGCGGCTGATACTGCAGCCCGGGCAGCAGCCTCAGGCGTCACTTTTGGCTGAGGGTGTCTGGCTTTAGGCAGGACCTCCAGGATACCATCTTGGACCTGCCCTTCTAGGGCTCGGTTCTTTTCAGGCAGGAAGCCCAAAAGATTATTCAAGGCCTACAAAATTCAAACAAGGCAGTGTCGGAGGTTCATAAGATGTACAAATCGGAACCCTACCCTCCTAGGCGCACAGCCTTTCGGAGGCAGCAAGGGCAACAATCAAAGAATCAACCACAAATAGGTGGGTTTAAAAGGAAAGCACCCCCTCAAGCAGCACGCTCTCAGGGCCAGTGCACCACTAAGCAGCCCAGAGCCCCCTTCCCTACTCCTTCCACCTCTGACTGACTCCTTACCCGCCCCCCCCAGCAGAGTTGATAGGGGAGGCAGAGGGGGAGTGTTTCTCCCTTTACCTCGCAGGATGGTCCAAAATCACCATAGACCAATGGGTGCTGGAGCTCACAGAGAAGGGCTATGCTCTGGAGTTCTCCATGTTACTGCCGGACAACCAACCAGTCTTGTCGACCTGCTGCCCTTTCCACACAGGTCTCATGTGGGCAGAGATTCTAGCCCTCCTGTCCAAGCGAGCCATTCAAGTAGTGCCAGAATCCCAAAGAGGGAAAGGGTACTCTCTCTCTTCTTCCTGGTCCCAAAGAGACTAGAGACCTTCGTTCAACCTGGACCTCAGTTACTGTAGTTGAACCTATTTATGGACTACAAAGGTGCAGGATGGTGACACTCCAAGGACTTTTCCCTTGCTGAATCACTGGGACTGGCTCTGCTCCCTAGACCTGCAGGATGGTTACATGCACATAAAGATCCTGCCATCCACAGGAGATATCTCAGGTTCACGTTCAAAGGACAGCACTACCAGTTCCAGGTCCTGCCCTTCGGCCTGTCCCCGGCACCTTGGGTGTTCACCAAGTGCCTGGCGGTGTTAGCAGCAGCCCTCAGGAGGCAGGGGCATTATATTTACCCCGACCTAGACAATTGACTACTATTGGCATCCTCCAAGGAATAACTTTGTCACACTCTGGAGTGTACCTTCAGCATGTTTCAGAACTTGGGGATTATGCTGAATCTCCCGAAGTCCACACCATGGCCATTTCAGAGGCTCCAGTCTGTAGGAGCCATTCTGGACACAGTTCAGGGGCTTTTCTTTCCCGGACAGGTGGGCGCTTTCGGGCTCTGGCTTGAGGTTGACCTCTGTGCAACAGGCTCGGCCAGAATGGCACTGCAGCTCCTGGGGCACATGGCCGCTGCCATTGTGACAGTACCCTTTGCTCGTCTGCACATGAGAACTCTCAATAGAACCTCAGAGTGCAGTGGGATCCCTAAGCGACTGTCTTGACCAGAGTGTCAGGATCTCGAAGACGGTTCACCAAACCCTCTTATGGTTGCTGAACCCCTCCCGCTTATTGGTAGAGACCCCATTCACCAACCCCTCACCTCAGCAGGTAGTCTCCACAGACACGTCCGGTGTGGGATGGGGTGCCCATCTCGGGAACCACCAGACCAGGGGGTCCTGGAGTCTGGCAGAAGGCGCTCTCCACATAGATGTACTGGAGATAAGAGCTGTGCTTTATGCTTTGCAGGTGTTCCATTGCAAACTCTTCCTAGGTCCCCACCTTGATACAGATGGACATGTCAGTGGTGTTTTTTACGTCAACAAGCAAGGGGGTACATATTCTTACCCTCTTTGCAGAGAGGCCATGAGGGTCTGGTATTGGGCAATGGACCACGTACTGCAGCTTCTGGCAGTACATGTTCCCGGTCTTCAAAACACGCTCGCAAACAGCCTCAGTTGCTCGCAGTCCCAAGCCCATGAATGGGAGTTGCTGCAGGATGTAGCAGAAGTCCTTTCCGACAGATGACACACCAGAGTTGGACCTCTTTGCATCCCCACTCAACACCAGACTGCAAAATTTTTGATCACTAGAGCCAGGGCATGGTGTTTTCTGGTGAGACGCATTGTCCCTCTCCTGGACGGGGAAGTTTCTTTACGCCTTCCTGCACTTCCCCCTTCTGCAGAGGGTTCTGCTCAAGTTACAGTCGGAGCCAGCAACCCTGATTCTGATAGCACCCTTCTGGCCCAGACATCTGGTTACCACTTTTGCAGCAACTAGCAGTGGAACCACTTGTTCCTCTTCCACTGTCCTCTTGCTTGCCCTCCCAGGAGCGAGGCGCAATACTACACCCTGACCTTGAGTCTGCATCTCCACGCATAGCTCCTGCAGACATAGCTAGTAGCAGGTTCGGGGTATGGGGGGTAGCAGAAGTGTTGGTGGCTGCAAGGAAACCGTCCACTAGGGCTGCTTACGCCATGAAGTTGAAAAGGTTCAGCCTCTGGGTGGCTGCCCATGATCTGGACCCATTTCTGTGTGAGGTGAATTGGGTCCTGGAGTACCTTTTATCCCTGTCTGACTCTGGCCTTAGCCATTTCTCCATTAAGGTACATCTCTTGGCCATTTCAGCCCATCACGTACCGGTGGATGGCAAGAACTTGGCCCAGCTTGACCTATCGCGTACCTTCCTACGAGGTATCCTGCATAATAAGTTTCCCTTACGGGACCCTGTCCCTCCTCGGGATTTGTTGTTCATGCTGGAAAAGCTGACTTTGCCCTCCTTTGAACCAGCTGCAAGTTGAAAGCTTTGCTTCTTTTCTTGGAAAGCATTATTTTTAGTTGCTGTTACTTCAGCCCAGAGGATTTCCGAGCTCCAGGCTCTGATGTATAAAGAGAAACACTTGGTTTTTCACAGGAACAGGGTGTCCCTTCATACAAATCCTAAGTTCCTTCCAAAGGTGGTGTCTGAGATGACCTAATCAAGACATCAACCTTCCGGTTTACTAGCAGGAGTACTCTAACAAAGGGAGGCACTATTACATACCTTAGATGTACATAGAATGCTTCAGTACTACATTGATTGAACAAGGCTGATTAGAAATCTGACCATTGTTTCACCTAACGGATGCTGGGCACACCAGTCACTAAGCAGGCCTTGTCAAAGTGGTTGGTCAATTGCATTGTTTTCTGCCATGAAAACATGGAAAGTCCCTACGGGTTCTGTGAGAAGCGCACTCCACCAGAGGGGTCTTTGCTTCCTTTGCCTTGCTCAGGAATGTGTCTGCAGCGGATCTTTGTGCCGCAGTCACCTGGAGTTTGGGCCACACCTTTATTCGTCATTATAGCCTGGACATTACTTCCAGGCAGAGAGCAAGCTTCGACCTGACAGTCCTCCAAGGGCTTCTCTCCTGGTAGCACAGGGACCTTACTTTCTGTTCCACCACCCATCTGACTTGGTGGTATCTCAGTACTGCTTGGCACTCAGTCCCATATATAATGACCTGCTGCAAGAGCTCTATCTCAAAGTGAGATAGTACAGTTATGTAAGAACTTACCGTAACAGTAGATCTTCGAGAAGAGCTCTTGCAGCAGGTATGCTTTCTCTCCTTCCCCCAGTGCACTTTTTCTTCAATTATCCTCTTGGGATGTCAAAGCCTCCTCAGTTTGTTCTCCTTATTCCTCTGGCCGGGTCTCCAGCAGGCAAACTGAGGTAGTGTCGGGGACTGCCCCCTTTATGCAGTGGCTGACGTCATGGGTGGAGCAGCGTGGGTGGCGGTGCCCATGGATTGCTAGCTAGAAGTTTTCCATTAAGGGTCCTAGTGCCTGGCGTGCATAGTCCTATTTGTAATGACCTGCTGCAAGAGCTGTTCTCAAAGATTTACTGTTATGGTAAGTTCTTGCATAACTTTACTTTTCCTCTGCACACCACTTCTCCCTGACTTGACTCCTAGACTTTCTCCTCCTTGTATTCTTGTTCTGATACAGACTTCGCTTTCTCCTGGCAACCTCAGGCACTGCGTATGAAAAGTATCACTTCTACTTTCACCTAACAGTCCAAATCACTGTGGCTTACTCCAGGTGGGGAAACAACCTACCTAGGAAAATGGGGATAAGGAGTAGACACCGGGACAACTGGAGCCAGTAAATATTTCAAGAAGAAATCCAGTTCATTGTCACAAACTCACTCCTGGGATCTGGGTCCACTGAGCTCATGGTGTCCACCACTAAGTGCAATCTGTGACAGAGGGGAAGAGGAATACCCTCCAAGTGTCCGTCTAGAGTGCTCGTCAAATTCACAACTGAACACCTGCCACGAGGTCCCAGGGCTCCCTCTCTATTCTGAGTAAGGGCAAAATACAGTCCCAAGTCTGTAGACAGGTGAGAACTCTTCTCAGTTGCTGTACTTGGGTGGGGGGGGCCCAGACATTACAAGCTCTTAGGGATTTGCCCACATAACCGTGATTGTGTCCTCTCCCACGAGGTGTGCAGCACCTAGTTCCCCCTTACAGACTCTTCCCGAGACCTGTGCATCTCCCTTACTTGAGGCACCCAGATCCTCTTTTTCAGGATCCTAGTCTTGGCAGCAAATGGTAGTGCTTTATCAATTACAGGCTGGTCTCAGAATTGACTAAACCTTTTACTGCTACACTCACAGGCAGTTTTTAAAGCCAAAATGCTTTTACTAAATTTAAATGTTTATCATACAAACTTTACAAACAAAAGGTTTAGAAATCTGGTTACAGAATAACAAAATAAAGGTGGAAATATACATGCAAACGTGTGCTGCAAAATTTAACTATTTTCTACGTGGTTTGTGGATGATCAAAGTCCAGAGAATAAATGAGTTTGCAAAAACTAGTTCTGTCTTGCAGCCCCGGTCTTCAGTGTGGCAGTCTTGCTTCTCTTGTGTGTCAGAAGTGTGTCCAAAATGAAACACCATGAGCTTCTGTTAGGAGGAGCTATTTATGGACCTGTCCCCTCTATTCTGTGGATAGCTGATGTCCCTCTCTATTTAGGCCAGCAGGGGTCTCTCTTGCTTTTCCCCAGGTTTTAAGTGACCCATATTATTTATTGGTTAGAGTCTCTTACAATTCCAGTATCCTGCCAGCTAACCAAATGTTTGTTTAATTTGTTTAGTTGTTTAACCAGGTATAGCACACTAAGCTGAAAGCTTTTTTACAGGAGCGACCTGGGAGCACAAGGAGGTTAAGTGACTTGCTCAGGGTCACACAGTATGCAAGTGGAAGCTGTGGGATTCAAATCCAGGTCTGATCTGCTGGATGTCACCAGATTTGCAGCTCAGAGCCTTAGACCACTGCACTATACTGCCCTCCCCCCCCATGTACATGTACCATGACAGTTTTCTGGAAGCTAAAGCACTTTTCCTTTCAAGTGTAAAGTTTGAAAGGCGAGGGCTTCCCCCATCTCCCTGAGATTTTATTACACCTGTTTCTTTTTAATTGGCTAACCAGGGACTTCCATCCCTTTGAAATGGACCCTAGTTTCCTGGCTAATCAGCTTGTTCTCCGTTCATAGAGGAATGTCAAATATTTCAAGACATTCTCTTTCCTGTGACCTTTCAGTAGCACTGGCCATTCTTTTGGCCTGTTTGGAATCTTGAAACATAGCCAAGTTCCTCTGCATGTAACCCTTTAAAGGATAAACAGAAAATATACAAAAAGAAATTGTCTGCAATATTCCAGCAGTTAGCAAACTTGTCACTTCATTTCGAAGGCACTGGCAACAGTGGTATATATTTTCTAAGCTTACAGTCAAGCCTTGGACTCAGTCAGCTGTTCCACAGCCAGCCAACATGCATCTGCCCCTCAACGTCTAATCTTGTCCCAGAGCTTGTTGCAGGAGGAACTGATGTATCAAGGTAGTAGTCTACCAAATTGTACTTTCTAAGGATGATTTCTTCAGCTTAGAATATTATGATATTCACATTTGTTTTAGAAATATAGCTTCCAGTAGCAGGGACTAAGAGTTATGGGTTATCTGGAACTATAACTGGATAGATTTTGTTATGTTCTTGTCATGTAACATTGTAGTATCCATTATAGCTCCTGAAATCCTGAAATGTTTCCTTTCTGACAGCTAAAAGCTGTGCATGAACAACTACAGGCATTGTCTAAAGTGCCTTCGTCCAAACGAAAGAAAAAGAATAAGACAAAAAAGAAAAGAAGAAGAAGAAAGAAAAAAGGAAACCCCAAAGAAAGATCGAATGAAAAGAAAAGCAGCACAAGAAATCAAAGAGCAGCTCTTTAAAAAACAGGTAAGCTTTTTTTAATTTGCTATCAAGATTTTTTTCCAAAATGCTGCATTTAAATGTTACATTTGACAGATGTATAAGATACATGATGATTTCTGACATGCTTCAATTAAGAAGAGAGACTAGGTGAGGTTTCCTCTTGTCTCTGGTGTAATTATCTATTAAGAGCAGATGGACCACCGAGTAGTCTAGTGGGTAGTACGTCGCACTCCCACACTGGGGACTTGGTTTTGGGAAGCCTTGGAGCTGTATTTTGCAGCCTGGTTGGCCCTGCCACTTGGCAGTGTTTTGGCTAAGGGGATGGAGTTGGATTGTGTAGCCTCTATGACCCTGTGATAGTAAAGCAGGATGTTTCTGGTGCTTGTGAACCTGTCTCTGTACTTCCAGGTGCAGAGTGGGAGATGGGTGGAGCAGCGCAAGTAGAGGAAGAAAAAGAGGAAAATTTAAAGACACCCAGGCACTCTTGTGACCATTCTGGCGAACTCAGGCCCTGCCTCACATGGATCCCATCGGCTCTGACAGTGGTGTGATCAGCTAACGAGAATGGGAGGTTGCAGGCCTGTCAGCAGGCATAGATGAAGGCTTACTTTTTTCTTTTTATTTACTGCCTTTGTGCTCCTTCACTGGCCCCTTAGGACTCTTTCCAGCAGGACACTGGGACATCAGCCTTCTCCTGTTCACCTGGAACTCCTCCCAGAATGAACCTCTGTTCCGGGGGCATTCCCCTACCTCACCACGACTCGCCATCCCCCTGGCTCTGAACCCCTCGAGGTGGGGCCACCAACTCCCAACCAGTACTCTATCTGCAATTTAGAGTGTGGCTGGAGCTAGGAGGAGAACCGGAGGTCAGCTGGAATTGGTCTGTCACTGAGCATGGGGGCTGGTCCACAGGTCCTGCTTTACCCTTCCCAGATGTCAAGGCTTTTCCTCTTTTCTTCATGCTTGGAGGCGCGGACGTGCAGTGACATCCGGCGTGCGATAGACGCGAGCTTGCACCCACCCTCAGGACATCTGCCATCGCCTCCATACCTCTCGACATGACCCTGCTAGCTGCTGTGCTCCCAGTCTCCACTGGGAGTCACCAGAACTGCGGGAGTTGCAACCCACCCTCCTCAGGAGAGGGGAGCAGTCCATCGGACGCTCGATTCTCTCCTCCCCTGGTGACCAGAGTCCGTTCCTGATCACAGATCACTGTTGTGGTACAAGGTAAAGTGGATGCCTCAGCGCCACCGGGCCAGCTGTAGATGAAGTCTTGAAGGCAAACCGTTATTTGGAAAGAAAAAATAAGTTAAACCCAACAACAAAACAAGAGCCCATAAATTGACTGTGTGTGTGTGTGGATGATGCAATATTATTTGTGATGAAGCCCAAAGCTTCTTTGCTAAAAGCAGTATCACAGTTGTTAGCAAATTTTCAAAGTATTATCAAGACATGATATGAATTTCAAAAAAAAAGTCATGATGGGACTAGGAAGAAGAAATAGGAACAGATTTCAAGGTTTGAAAATAAACTGCTGTTTGAAATACGTGCTGGAAACTATCTGAAAATCGAGTTCACACTGGACTCGTTAGTAAATATTCTATTGAGGACTGCATATTTCAACAGTTTGCACCATGGTAAATTGTGTTTGTAACTACAAGAATCTCTGTGAGGAATATAATGCCCCAGAACATACGATCTTTTTAAAAATGCTCTCTCTGCTGGTCTCGATCCTTCCAGCATTCCAGCAGTAGATCTTTAGATCTTACCTCCAGGGTATCTCTTGCAGCAGGACTAATCCATCAGGTGCCAGGACCGCATGGAAACCTTTCTAGCTAGCAGTTTACCAGACGGCTGACGTCAGCCTATCCTGTATAAGCTGGGCGGTCCCCATGCCCTCCTCAGTTCTTTCTTGCCATCGACCAACACATCGTACCAATGACACCACTGCAGCTAGACAACCGCCATTTTCTGGTGTTTACTGCGCTTTATTATTTTCTCATTTAAATAGTTAAACATCAAATTTTTTCAGTGTTCCTTTTCACTTTAATGTCTTCTTAACCTGCTTCTTCTTCCAACCACTCCACAAAGCGTGCCTGTGATAAACAGATCCTGGACAAGGAAGGCCACTCTGCTTGCTTCTTCAGCCTAGGCCAAGACCACTACGTACAAGCCTACAAGGTCTGCCAGAAGTTTAACCCGGCCACCAGGAGACGCCACCAGAAGACTGTGGAAAGTTATCTCCTCCAGCAGGTCACCTGTTAGAACAGGAGCTGCAGGCCTGGAGCTCTTCTGCCTTTCTGGTCTGTTCCTTGGGCTTCTCTTTGCCAGGACAATCCTATGGGAACACAAACACGGGACAAGGACTAGGGCCAACTCCGGTCTGCCTCCTACTAGCGGTCTCTGCATCGACTCCCACACGACCACGTCAGAGGTCTTCCCTCTCGGGGGTTGACAGCCTCTTCCCCACATGCTCTTACCACTTCAGGGCTGCTGGTGGCCCTGCCACCTGCCTGATTTCTGTACTTGCGGCAGCTCCTCGGAAAGGGTCTTCCATATCCTGCCCCCCATCTCCTGCTCTTTCAGCCTTTGTTTTCTTCGGGCTCTTTGGCAAGTGGCTTGGCCGTAACACCTCTGGCCGGCACTGGTGCTGCTGGTGCCAGTTCAAACAACATGAAGTCTTGCTGTATTCTGACAATCTGCAGTTATCTCCAGCCTTTAAATTGCCCCAGAGAGTAGAGGGTTAATTTTCTATGCAGTGCATAGAACGTTGAGCTCGAGTTCTGTTGAGCTCTCTGTCTGCAGCACTTTGAAACCCAACCGTCAGATTCTTTACTCCGCCTCACTGAACAGTCACTCCAGAGATTTCTCCTTCTGCTTGGTTCAAAGTCGGTTAAAGTTGTCTGGTTCATTCCAAATTTATTTCTGCATTGTTGGTTCAGGCTCTTGTCTGCGGTACTGCGAGTACTTAGTTTCTCTGTTTATTGTGGAAATTGTAAATTTGTATTTTCGATCGGTTCAGCTGAACTGATCCATTATATTGAACTTTTGTATTTTTTCCTTAGTGTGTGGTTACCGGTTCTTATCGGTTTAAAAAAAATGTTTCAATGTTTTTTTTTTTTCCCAATACCCGTAACACGGTTAGAAACCGACATCGGAGTCTTGCCTTGCGGTTGCCGAAAAAAGGGTAAGTTTGGTTAGGTTGGCCATGTCTGAGAAACCCAAGAAAAAAAACCGGGCACACTGGGTTTCAACACTGCAGTGAGTGTGGGAGATCTTTGCTAAGGCCAGTCCCCACACCACCTGTGTCTATTGTCGGGGTTTGACCACCTCGATAGACTCATGTAAAACCTTCCCTAAGTCTACGCTGGAAAAAGGTTAGGTAGACTTATGGAAAAGGAAGCCGAGAAGTCCGCCTCACCCGATGGCCACCCAGTTCATTTCCAACTGAACCAGGTGGGTGCCCTCTGACCAGGCGATACTTCTTAGGCAAGAGGAGAGCTGATCCTGAGGGATCGGTTCCTACAAAAAGAAAATGCAAGAGAAATTGACAGGTTTGGATCCAGAGGTTCATGTTCCGACCCCGAGGAAATGGCCAGTGTGATTCAGATTGTTGAATCCCTTTGTCCGGTTCCGACCGATCCGGCGCCTTTTGGCAAGGATTCTGTTTGGTCGGTTCCCCTGGTTCAAGATTATACCCCTGAAGACTTTTATGAACTGGAGTTTGAGGAGGAGGGGGATTTTGAAGATGATGGTGATAGTCTGGATGTGCCTGTGGAACCGGACATCTCCCCAGACAGACCTTCTGGTATTTCCTCTCGTAGGCTCTGTGAGTCCCCTCCCCACTATCTGTTTTACAGAAAAGTGGCTGAAACCCCTCCAGCTTCCTATGGAGGAGGATCACGAGGAGCCTGATTTTGTTGAAATGATGGACATCCCAGAGTCTAGGAGACTGTCTGTTCCCCTTCATAAGTCCTTTGGGAAGCAGACACAAAAATCCTAAAGTCTCCTAATTCTGTACCTCCTGTTGACAGAAGGATGGACAAGAGATACACTGTATAGGCTCGGATACGGAGTTTTTCAACCAGCAATGCAGCCCTGTTGGAGTAGTGCAGGCTGCAGCCTGTGACAAGACAAATATTCCTTGGCTTCACACCCCCAGACAAAGACTCCAGGAAGATGGATGCCATGGCAAAGAAACAGTACATGGCATCCTCCTTGGGACTCAGGCAGGCTAACTATATACCCTATAAAGCTAGGTACCAGAAGTCCAGGTGGGACACTGTACTAGCACTGGCTAAACAGACCTTCCCCCAGCTGGCCAAGGAGCTGGAGGAGGTGGCTGTTGATGGGATTGAGGCATCAGAGGTACAATTTCATGCTGCTGTGGACTCCAGTGATGTCATCAAGAGTCATGGCTACATCTGTGTCTCTTCGGAGGATGGCTTGGCTGAGATGTACTAGCCTCTCACAGGACACCAAGGCTAAGGATTTCCCTGTGGTGGGTAATTCTCTGTTTGGGGAGCAGACAGACAATTACATGAAGAAAATGGATGAGTACAGGACTAGTTATAGGAGTGCTCAGGCCAGTGAGAGGCAGGCAACTCCTCAAAGGCAGCAATCCAGGGGCAGAGGCAGGCCTTTTGATAGGCCTTTCTATCAAGCACAGGCCTCTTCTCCTTTTTTCACAGAGGGGGTTCTTCAGAGGGAGAGGCAGAAGGGGGATGAGCAGGGCTACATCCACTACTCAGCCTAAGGCCCCTGCCAAGCAGACACCCTGATGGGTCTGCCCGGGTCGATTCTTCTATCCCTGTAGGGGACAGGCTGGCTTACTTCGTCCAGGACTGGATGTCTGTTACTTCAGACAAGTGGGTCCTGGAAGTAGTAAGCCAGGGACTGGTTCTCAGCTTCAAAAAAATTTCCGAAGATGAGAGCCAGATCTTTTCCACCTGCAGGTCTTTCCGAAACCCTTGCCCTAGAGGCAGAGATTTCATCTCTTCTGGGCTTAAGAGCCATAGAGAGAGAGTTCCTACCCTACACCGAGGCAAAGGTCTGTACTCCAGGTACTTCCTTACCCTAAAAAGACTGGGGAGTGGCGACCCATCCTAGATCTAAGATATCTGAACAAACATCTTTTAAAACCAAGGTTCAAGATGGTGACTCTGGGAATACATTAATTCTTCCCTCTCTAAGGCCAAGGGACTGGCTAGCCTCCCTAGAACCTCAAAGATGCCTACTTTACATCCCTATCAGGTGCTCCCACAGGAAATACCTCAGATTCAAGTTGCCCTCAGGCCATTATCAGTTCAAAGCAATGCCTTTTGGTCTAACATCAGCTCCAAGGGTTTTCACAAAGTGCCTGGCAATAGTAGTTGCCTTTCTAAGAAGGCAAAAGTTTTTCATTTTTCCATATCTGGACGACTGGCTCCTAGTGGGTCAGTCTCCAGACCAAGTCAAGTCAGACCTGCAAGTGATCCAGCAAGTGCTCACTTCCGTGGGATTTCTTCTCAACCTCCCCAAGTCAGTTCTCGAACCGGTGCAGCTTCTTACCTTTATAGGGGCAGAGCTAGATACTGTCAAAGCAAGAGCCTTTCTTCACCTGGAAAGGGCAAGAGTTGTTATAGAACTGGCTTCTTCCTTCAGCCTTCAGGTGTCCCGACCAGCAAGGCATTTCCTTCAGCTCTTGGGCCACATGGCAGCTTCTACGTCCAAGGGGCAAGATTCCAGATGAGGGACATTCAGTTCCATCTGAGAGCCTTTTGGTCCCAAGGGAAGGATCTTGTTACCAAACTGAGTCCAGTGACTCTGACACTGATCCAAGCACTTCACTGGTGGCAGGATCAGGACAATTTAAGGCATGGGGTCCCATTTGTTACTCGGTCTCAATCGGTGGTCCTTACCACGGATGCTTCCCTTTTGGGGTGGGGAGCCCATCTGGGGACTCTCACAGCCCAGGGACTGTGGTACCCTCAGGAATCCCTTCTTCATATCAATCTCCTGGAACTCTGGGCAGTTTTTCCTGGCCCTGCAAGCTTTCTCTCACTCAGTGCGGAACAAGGTGGTTCAGGTCAGAACAGACAACACCACCACCATGTGGTACATCAACAAGCAGGGAGGCACTCATTTCACAGCCTTGTGCACAGAAACCATGAAATTGTGGTAACTGGCTTATTCTCTGCAGACGCCTCTGATAGCAGTCCACCTTCCGGGAAGGACAATGTGCTAGCAGATGCACTGAGCAGGATCTCCAGGGCCATCACGAATGGTCCCTGGACCCTCTGGTGTTAAAAGTGAGTTTCTCAAGGTGGGGCACTCCAGAGATGGATCTCTTTGCAGCCCCAGACAATTGCCAGCTTCCTCTGTTTTGTTGCGGACCCCTAATCTTGGGCTCAGTCCCTCTGGATGCTCTGATGTTGAACTGAAAAGGGAGATTTCTCTATGCCTTTCCTCTATTGTTCAAGGTTCTGGTCAAAGTGAGGTCACAACCCTGCAAAGTGGTTCTGATTGCTCCAGGTTGGGCCAGGCAGCCCTGGTACCCCCTCTTACTGTCCTTAGCAGTCCATCTTCCCCTCTCTCTTTCCAGGTATTACAACCTGTTAACCTCTGCTCTGGGGAGGATTTGGTACCCCAATCTTCAGTCCCTCAGTCTCAAGGCATGTCTCTTGAAGAGCTATAGTATGCATATTTGCATCTGTCCCAAGGGGTTCTGGATATTCTCAAAGCCTCTCGAAAGCCTGCCACCAGAAAGACTTATGACTCCAAATGGAAAAGATTCAGCATTTAGTATTCCAAGAAGCATATATCTCCAGACACTGCTGAATTGCCTACAGTTCTGGATTATATGGTCCATCTTAATGGTCTAGGCCTCAGACCAGCTACCCTCAAGGTCCACTTGTCAGCTGTTTCTGCTTTCCTGTCAGTGGGAAAAACCTTCCTCACTGTCATCTCACCCTGTATTTTGTAAATTTTTCAAGGGATTGTTTCATACCAGTCCTCCCTTTAGGGTTCCTGCCCTGCCTGGGACTTAAATGTTTGCATTGCTCAACATGCAACCCCATTTGAGCGTATGTCCTCAGCAGAGCTAAGTACTTGACTTGAAAACTGTGTTTTGGTAGCCATCACCTCTGTCAGACGTGCCAGTGAATGCAAGCCCTGTCAGTGGAACCTGATTTTATCTCCTTCCATAGAGATAAAGTGGTCCTTAAAACCAATAGGAGGTTCTTGCCCAAAGTGGTTTCAGACTCAAGTTTGAATCAGTCTGTCTCATTCCCTGTTTTCTTCACTGATCATTCTTCCTCAGGGGAGAGGAGGCTACACAGTTTAGATGTTAAGAGCCCTTAGCTACTACATAGAGCATACCAAGGGTCACAGGTTTGATTCCCTCTAGTTGTTCCTCACTTATGGGGAAGTGTGAAAGGGCAAACCTGCCACCAAAAGAACTATTGCCAGGTGGATTGTTTCTTGTATACAATTCTGCTATGAGAAACTGGGAAAAATTCCACCCTCAGGCCTGAGGGCTCATTCCTCAAGAGGTACAGCTGCTTCCCTGGCTGCTGCAAGGGATATCCCTCTGTTAGAAATTTGTCAAGCAGCCATCTGAAAAACAGTCCATACCTTTACCAAGCATTATTCTCTGGATATCCAGGCTAGAAGTGATGCTCGGTTTGGCACAGCAGTACTTCAGAGCCTATTCCCAAAGTAGGTTATGTCCCTCCTCCATGGAGGTACTGCTTGGTAGTCTGCAATTGTCAGAATACAGCAAGACTTAATGTTGTTTGAAGAAAAAATTACTCACCTTAGTAACTGTGTTTCTTCTAATGGAATCTTGCCGTATTCTGACCTCCCTCCCTGCCTCCCCTCTCAGAACCCATTTTTGGGAAGTGGGTGGGCAGGTGCAGTGTTGCACCCCAGGGGTGTCTTCAGCACACCCTCCCTTTTACCTGGATGCTTGTATTATAATCTTTATTTTGGAGAGGTTTTTAGTTTTGGGTTTCCTGACTTGAGTCTTCCTTTGGGAAACCAATTTTTGTTGCCAGTTGGCTAGTTAAAAAAATTTACAATTTCCACATAGTTAAATCAGTGAGTGTTTGCTCATAAGAATTTGATGGTTGAGTTTCAAAATGCTGCAGACAGAGACCTCAACCGAGCTCGAGCTCAACATTCTATGCACTGCATAGAAAATTAACCCTCTACTCTCCGGGGCAGTTTAAAGACTGGGGTATCCAGTCAATATCACACAGCAAAGAAATCGCTTTCCTCAGAAAATAGCATACATAATCGCGCCAGCATCGCCATACGTTCACTTTCCTTTCGAACAAGGAGCAGCATCGTGCTAAAATGGCAGTCAGATTTGTAAGAGCCAAAAGGAGCAGACCTTGCTTGCCTAGATGGGTTTCTTTACAGGAGGAAAGAGTTCCTGAAACAGTCATATTACAAATGTTTGAATATGACAAAGGACTTTATGGGGCTAGGCTGCATCTGAATGGGGAAACAGTGTAGGAAAAAATGGTGAACACAACCATGTCCCCGATTCTTCATTGATTGCTGTAAAGGATGCTGTGGCTAGCATGAAAGAGCGTGCCAGCAGTAGCTGTGAAACTACACCAGATTGTAGCTGGTGATGTATCGGAATTGTGCCCATCTGTTGGTATCAATAAAAGCATTTACACTGGCATTCCCTACAGCAACAGTTAGAGGTTGCTTGTTTCACATGTGTCAGGCTCTGTGGCGCAAGATTCAAGAACTACCTGATGTGTGTTCACTTTGTGTCTGACCCCAGCTTTGCTCTTCAAGTGAGACTTCTGCCAGCACTTGCCTATGTGCCTGTCATGGATGTCATTGCAGCATTTGAGGAGTTAATGGTTAGAGAGTTCTATCAATCAAATGGCAACTTACTGTCCAATCTTGTTGACTATTTTGAAGATACATGGTTGGGACGTCCATTGGGAAGAGGAGGCTGTAGAAGACCTATGTTTGCTATCCAGCTAAGGAATTGTTATGATGCCGTCAATCAAGATTTACCACGAACAAACTCCATGGAGGCGTGGCACCGCAAGTTTAGTCATTTTATCGGCGCTCACCATCCATCAAAATGGAAATTTCTACAAGTTCTTAAAGAACAGCACTGCAGCACTGTGTTGATGGAGCAGATAATAGCCGGTACCGCTGTTCCAGGATCCAGAAAGAAATATAAAGATACTGCAAAGCAGATAGCTGCTATTACAGCGGAATACCATCAGTGTACTAAATTAGAGTATATTCGTGGTATAGTATACAATTTCCAGCTGCAGGCATAAAAATGCTCTTGAAGATATGATATATTTTAATAGTGTGTCCTTCATGTGCCCTTCAATAAAGATTAAATACAGTTACATTCTGTAGGCCCTGTATCGCACAAGCACAAGCAAATCGCAGCACTAAAGTGTTAGAAATGTGAGCCACAAACCACAGCATAATAACAATGCAAAAATTCGACACTCATAGTAAAGATGTATGAAGGGTTAGGTCCCGGAAAACCTACATCTGCAGGAGAAGCGTGCATCGGAACTAATGCCTAGGGGAAACATCGTAGGAAGGTCAAGAGCAAACACTCAGGACTGAAGGGGAAGTACTTGGGAAACCTTAATGGGCTGCACTACAGTGATAAGGCAAGTAATTGCAGTCTTACCAACATGCAGCACATGAAAAGGCTGATAGAGTAGCAGTGAGTAAAAATCTATTTGAAACGCTATTTTGGATTCGCTGAAATGCTTACGCATTAAAGAGGGTGTGCTGATAAACACCGCGCTTATAATGGGTAGCTCGATTTTGACAGTGACCCAAAGGCTGGAGCTAACTGGCAGATTGTCGGAGTACAGCTAGACTCCATTAGAAGAAACACAATTACTAAGGTGAGTAATTTTTTCTTCTCTCTCTTCCACGCAGTCACCCTCACCCCAGATGTTGGTCTCAACCTCTGGGACCTCTGTCAGTTCTGCCCATCCCCCCCTTTTGCAGGGGCAGAAGCTGGCAGCCGCCAGTGCCTCTCAGAGCCTGGCCTCCCCATAGCCTTCACCGATGGGGCCCTCCTCTCCAGCACCAGTCTTCTCCTTCTCCGGTGCCTGTGGAACACCCTCCAGCATCACTCAAGGCCTGTGCCTGTTCACTCACAGCCCTCTGGCACTTTGGCCCTGCCGCCTCTCAATGCCCAGGGGACCTGCGCCTGACCTCCCACTAATGCTTCCAGGGAGACCGGTGCCTGTGCCACCTCCAACGCCTGTGGGACTGCAGCGTGAGTATACAGCACCGACCCCTGGGGTCCAATGTCGGCTTACACCTACCAGACACTGAGGGGGGACCAACGCCAGCTTACCCTTATCCTGTGCTAGTATGACCCCAACCAGTCTATAGCTACCCTGCTTCTGCAGAACTGTTGCCGGTGCCATTGGATTACCATGCGTTGATCTCAGTGTTGTGGACCTTTTATGCAGGGGCAGGTCCCTCCTTCAAGTGGGCCACCCCAGCCACACTCTCAAGGGCCTTCGAGGGACCTCCCCTGACCCCTGACCCTACTCACCCGGGCCCCTAGTGATCCTTGTGCTCCCCAGGGCCCTACTGACACAGGCACTCTTGTCCATCCAGTTGATAGTCAACCTGAGGGCAGTGACAATGACTCTGCCACAGACGACGGTGCCAGTACAGAGTCTTCCTCCATCTTGGCAGACTCCTCAGGGGATGAATGAGAGACCAGTATTGTTCATAGATCACCTCCTGATGACAACACCTTTATGGATATCATGAGGCATATCCATCCAAGCCACTGTGGGGTGGGAGACGGAGGAACATCACCCAGAACATTGCCACCTGGTGGTCTACCTCTCGCCAGCATGAAGTTTCCCTTTGCATTCTCCCAATTGAGTCTTACGATGATGTGTGACCAAGGCCACATGGCAGCACCCACATACGTTTCCAGTAGCCTCTAAAAGGCTCATTGATTCTACCATGCCCCTCCTGGAAAGTCCTTTTTGGGGGACCACCCTAAAGCAGACTCTGGTTATTAATGCTGCCCATGACTGTACCAGGAGGTCCAAGCACCTCAGTGCTCTTCTCCAGAATGGAGAAGCTCTGCAGCTAGACCATGTGAGCTAGCACACCTTCTTGTCTGCCATCCTAGCCATCCAGGCTCTTGACTACCTGGCCCATATGGTGCAGCACCAAAGCCTTTTGTTGGATCAGGCCAGGGAGGTGGTCACAGCCATGCCAAATGACCCTTCGAAGCAACAAACCCTTTAGGCCCTGAAGACTGGATCGGACATTGGCACCCATGTCCTCAGGGTGTTGGCATTAGCATGAGGCGCCATGCCTGGCTTAGAGTATCTGGCTTTGCTCCAGATATCCAATCAAGCATTATTGACACTCCTTTTTGGGGTCCCAAACGTTTTGGGGGTGGTGATCAACAAATTACTTCTGGGCGGGCCCTAAAGTCAGTCCACTCAATGTACCACATTCAGCCGAAATCTGGTCACAGGGCCCCCTTTCACCACTTCTCCCGTAGACAGGCCTCATTCCTTCCCTTCAGCAGATCCTCATTTTTTATGCTTTGGGGTTGTGCTGGGGGTTCTTCTGGGGCCCCATCACACTCATGGGGTGTTGTTCAGATGGGAGACTGCTCTTCACAGCAGTGTCTTAGAGATGAGAGCCGTTCTGTCTGCCTGACAAGCCTTCCAGAACCATCTGTCCCTAGGCCACCTGCTGGTGCAGATGGACACCATCAGTGTTGGGCACTACATCAACAAACAAGGGGGGTGCTATTTGTACCCTCTGTGTCAGGAATCAGTGAGGGTCTGGTACTGGGTTCTGAAACATGGTCTAGAGCTGTCCGCCATCCATGTTCCGGGCATCCAAAACACCTTGGGGGACAGGCTCAGCCAGCCGAAGTCTCCACTGTACGAGTGGGAGCTGCTGACCTTGGTTGTAGAAGACCTGTTCGACAGGTGGGGTCGTCCAGAGGTGGACCTTTTTGTGTCCCCACTCAATGGATAATTGCTGCATGTCTTCTGACTTGCCCCAGGGCCTGGTCTTTTCTACGAGATGCGTTGTCCCTCTCTTGGAAAGGGAAATCTTCTTCAGGGATATCTCTCATCAGGTCACCCCATGGAGTTCAAGTGTCAGGTGCTAGGATCCCATGGAAGCTTTTTTGCAGCAGTCTAATAGGGGCTGTCCAAGCCAAAGTCATGCTCAGACATCACAGCCCTATATAAGTGTGTGCGGCCCTGCTCCCACTTCAGTTCTTTCCCGCCGTTGACCATTCGCGCACGAACTCCGCAGAAGTTTCATCCCACAGTTCAACTGCCAAAACTTCATACTTGCCTTTTCTTTTGTACTTTCCTTTGAATCACATTGTTTTAAAGTGATTCCTTTTATTTTTCTATGTTGAGAACTACTCCTCTGTCAGCTCTTCTCCGTTGCTGCCACTGTGAAAGGAAGATTTCCTCGACCATACACTAACTCTGTATCTGCTGTCTCAGGCCTGCTCGCAATGTTCTTGCCTTCAAGCGTTGCCTGAAGTTCAACCTCATCACCCAGCAACAACGCAAAAAAACCCTGCCAGAATTCCTCATGGAGCAACAGGCAGCCAGCACAGAGCAGGGGTCTTCCCGGGGCCCCCGCCTCCAGTTGTCTACTTCAGGCTCCCAAGCCGCCAAAGCTCTGGACAAGTCCTCAGGGAAACGCTCTTGTCAAGATAAGGACCAGCCCAAGCATTGTCTTCCCCCCGGCCATGATCCCAATACCTGTTGGATTCCTCCTCCTCTTTTCCAGGGATCGCACTGTCAACCACTTTTGTGTTGACACTTCGCTCAGCGCAGGCCTTAGTTCCTATTTGCCCCCCCAAAAAAGAAGAGTTTTCTCCCAGCCTTCTTAGGGCTGCGGAGGGACCATCTGCCTCCAGGTCATCTGCCCCAGCCCTGCTGTCAAGACCTCTTGAGCCAAAATGTGCTGGACCCCACTGCCTCTACTGCTGCTAGTGGCAGTTTGTTGGAATTTGGTTCCTCACCCTCTCCGTTGATACCTGTGTCGAAGATGCTTCCCTATCCTGCCATCGGCATTAATGCCGTTCTGACTTCCATAACCTTGGTTGTCATTCAGCAGTTTGCTCCACGGCCTGGGCCTTTGCTGCCCTCGTCGTCGGGTGCTACTTCAGTGTCGATGCCTATTCGAATTTGTCATCACACAGGTCAGGAAGCATAGGAAGACCAGGAACAGTTGTAAGATTCAAGGCAGCATTTTATCATTATCAATAACAGTAAAAGAAAAATAAAATTGGTCAGAATAACTATTTACAAAGGTAGTACAAACAGAGAAAACAAAGACCTTCGTCTAAGGATATCTCTAATTCCAAGTTTCAGTCTCTCACCTAATAAAAAAATTGCTGGTACAGTCGACACCACTTATAGCGGCCATGCTTAACACGGGCAGTCGGTTTTACCTGGCAAATTTCATTTGCCAACTGCATAGGTGCTAATGTAAAAGATGCTGGTTACAGCGTTCCATGTCCGCCTTCTATTTTGGGCAGATTGGATGCTAATTAGTTTCCGTTCACACTTCAGCATACAGTTTGCAGAGCTTGCCAAAATGTGAACTGCACTAGTTAGCAGTTAATCTGCCCAAATAGAAAGGGCACAGAATGCTATAGCCTGCTTCAAAGCACAGTTGTCATGTCATGGAGATCGAGGTTGGTGCTCAGTGGTGGTCTGGATGGATGGAAACGCACAGTGAAGTAAACTGCACACAAAAAAGTTGCCTGCACTTTGTTTGATCCTCTGGCTTGTCGTCCTCACAGCTGGTGCAGTCGGGTAAGGAAGGAGGGAATCGGGGGAGGTTTAGCACTCAGAAACCAAAAAGCTGCCTGCACTTTATTTAAAGAAGCCACTCTACGATCTGCAATCTGGTGCAATCAGATAAGGAAGAAGGGAATCTGGGAAGGGAATGTGAGAGGTTTATCACTCAGAAAAAAAAATTACCAGCACTTTATTTAAAGATGCTCTGGCTCGTCATCCTCACAATAGCCAGTCTACATTCTACAGTACAGTACTGTACCATCTTGCTGGTGCAGTCGCGTAAGGATGGAGGGAATCGGGGGGGGGGGAGTTAAGTTTATTTAACCTGCGCTTGGGACAAGTACAAAATAAATCATGCTGTGATTGCATAAGGATTGAAGGAATCTGGAGAGAACTGGCAATCTAGCACAGTACTGTAATGCCTATGTACTAGGAAGTCTTTCTACACAAAACATTTTTTGGTTACAGCGCCCACTTCCTACAACAGGCAAAATCTGATCATACAGAAGTGCCCGTTATAAGTGGCTTGCACTGTATTAGTTTTTGCCTGGTAATTAAATTGAGCTTATTTAGAGAACATCCTGTTTCTCGCAGAATGTATTGGAACTCTGTCAATTTCCTTGCAGGTGCAACAAAATAGAAGATGGTGTCCCAGAACTAACCTCCCGTTGACAGCTCTGCAAAAGTTTGTGCTGTATCTCAAGGTCAACCCCTTGAGTTCCAGATAGCTTTTTGCAATCATTTGAACAGTATAACTATATACCGTTTCAAGCAAAGGGATCCCAGTATCACTTATAGTTTCACACAAGGACTCACATATATTTTTATAACTGCAGATATGCAAGTGGAAGAAATGATAGAAACAGCATGTGATAGTGAGGGGCAGAGAATCACAAGATCGTCAGAATAGACGGTTCCTAGGTCTCACTAGACCATTTGGTTGCGCAACCAGACAGATGAGAGACAGAAAAGGAGAGGATAGAACAGATTCTTGCATTTAAACTCTTTCTGAATAACAAATGGGACAGGGTTCAACCCTGTCACAGAACTATCCGCCCAGCACCCTCTAGAGAGCGGTGGTCCTCCAGCCGTCAGTCCCGGCTGCAGAACAGGCTGATGACAGAGGAATATTATTCTGATCTCATCCTCCCTGAAGAAGAGGAGGAGGAAGAAATAGACATCGACTCCTCTGATAGTGTCTACTGTCTCCTCCAGGAGCGAGGACTTGGTCAAACACATCCCAGGCCCCCCTAACCCCCTCAGAACCCCTCTTTATTTAACATTATGAAGCCCCCCTCCTTCACTGTGGGGTTCCATGCTGAGGAAGAGGATGTCACCAGGAGAAACCTGGTGGATTGTGAGATCCCAGAATCTTTACCCAAAGTTATTCCTCCTCTACTTCCAGCATTGCGTGATGTTGTCAGTGCTGCTTACATAGGCCCATTCTGGTACATGCCTTGCCCAAAAAGGCTGATAAGCACCAGAAAGCACTTATGATGCTGCCTCTTATGCGCCCAGCTGGAAACTGACTCAAGTGATAATCAAGGCCACTCAGGTCACTCACGATAGGTCCATGGTGCCCAAGCACCTTTGTTCCTCCCGACCAGGAATCTGAGGATTGACCTTTGGGGCAAGAGGACTTTGCCTCAGCCACTTTAGGCCTCAGAATTGCCAACTATTTGGTTCATTTGATTAAGTCCCAGAATACCCTCTGGACCCATATAGAAAAGAAATATATTTATAAAAGTATATTTTAAATATGTTTGATCATGGTTCTGAAGTATATGCAGAATATCTCCAGTTGCCTGGTTTTCAAATATCTGATGTATTTGCAGACTGTATGTGACATATATTTAAGATAAATATATTTTTGTGATATATTTATTATAGTTGCATATCTGTTTATATATTTTGAATATTTAGTAGATGTACTTTTTACGTTGTTGACATATATCTGAAATATTTTTTAAATATATATTGTAAAAATATCTTAATACTCAGACAATAGATTAATCTTGATGTAACATGCATTTAACTGTACATTTGGAATTGCTCTTATTAGTAACCATTTAGATATCCATAGTAGAATTATTTAATGTTACCACAGACTTACAGATTATAAATGTATACTTAATATATGGATATCAGATTTAATATGCTACTAAAGCATGCAGTTTTTTTTCGGTAATACTATCACTCCTGAAGTGATAATACCACACTTCGAGAGTGATAACACTAACATTCTTGTCTCGTAATAGTATCATTCGGGACCTGAACGATAGTGTTATCAGGAAAGGTTAACAGCGCAAGTACATAACTCCCAAAACTATTAATCCTGCCAAGCATCAATCAGTCACTGTGAAAACGTGGCTGCTGTTTTGCCATTTTCTATTTTTGGGCTGCCAAAACACCTTCGCAAACGTGGCGGTCTTTCGCTTGGCGAGAGTGTAAAATGTTCGTGCTACTTCCCATGTTTTGGGATTTTTTTTAAATATTGGAAAATGATTTATGTAGCTTCTCCAACATAGGACAAGGTAGGACTAAAAGAAAACTGTCCATTTGTGCATGTGCGTGGCAGGGACGAGAGGGAAAAAGAGACAGCGTAACAGAAAGTGTGGCGGTCAGCTAGGACTGAGACAGTCCTTTACTGAACAGCTGACCGCCCATAACAAAAAGACGTGCACAAAAAAATCTTGCATCCATATATTAAAAAAAAAGAAAGGATAGCTCACTGGATATTATTGGTGAGGTACCATCTTGAGGTTCTGGACACTGTAACATCTTGAGCTTCGCTTTCGAGGTTCCTAGGTGTCCAGAACCTCTCGATGGTATTACTCACCGGTAATACCCAGTGAGCTATCCATTATTCTCTATTTATACATAGGACTTGCCTCTTGATCTCACAATTTATAAAGGCTCATATTGGTATTTATACAGCCCCTGTTTGGTTCCTTTTTATGTTGGGGTGAATTCCTACACGTACAGTACTTGTTTACTCTTTACCTTTCTCTCTGGTCTGTAAGCTAATGCTATCAATTCAAAACAATTTTATAAATAGGAATTACCATGATTTTGGTTGATAAAATGTACTTTTGAAATATGTAAATTAGTTAACACAAATATGTATACAGTACCACGACATTTGCAAAATATATTTGACATATATACAAATATCTATTCTCGCACACTTCTTGCAAGCAATCAAGATACATATTTTATTAATAGCAGAAGTTAGGCACACGCACACTGGACCAGGAGCTCCAGAAGGCACTTGTTGAATTTTCCATCACAACATTTATTTGTACAGTAAAGAAAAATTGTAAAACTAAAGTAAAAGTAGCAACAGTGAAAAACAGACCTCCCATAGGACCAACATTGTGCACTGTTCTTGAAAAGCACAAGAACAGCACAAAATGTTAATCCTGTGGAGAGGTCTGATTTTTACTATTGCTACTTTTGGCTTTGGTTTAACATCATTTTATTTTTCGTACAAATAAACTTTGTGGTGAAAAACCTAAGAATTGTCTTCTGGAGTTCCTGATCTGGTGTATGTTTGTGTGTGCCTAACGTACCATGAGTGCTGTTTACATTTACGTTTTGAGCACAACTACATTTTGGAGCTCCCTTATTTGCTTGTATACATATTTTGCTATAAGAAGATATGTAGAAATAGTGCAGTCAATATATATTTATAAAGTTAGAGGCTTAGAGGGTTTGGAAGTGAATCAAAGGATTGCTGGGCAGCAAGACGGGAGGGCGAGCTAGATGTCATTTTATATAAAGGTATATTCAACTTCCTGTTTCAGGATAGGAAGGTAGTGGTACAGCTACACTTACAAACACAAGTTAGACACCTTTGGAACTGCATTCTTGCATTAAGGCAGAGTAAAAAAAACAGGAGCGAGAGAGAAGAAAAATCAGTAGCCATGTTGGGAGTGGTGCAGTGCAGTGGCTGTGGGGCGGCAGTCTTCAGGGAGACATTCTGGAGATTGGGGTGCTGCCCCATTTGCAGTCACCTTTCTGGGTTGAGGGAGGAGGCTGCTCGCCTCTGGGCCTAGTTGGCTGGGGTTCGGGAGGGCTCCAGCCCCACCCAGGGACCACAAAATCCACACCCGTTGCCTCAAAGGATGCTAGTAATAAGGGGCGGGTGGACAAAGGTGGGCTCGGGGATGGTGAGGGAGGTGGGGCAGAGGGCATCCAACCTGAGGTTCCTATCTACTATTTGTACGCTGTTCTGGCAAGGCGGGACTATCTCCACGAGACACCCACAGTGGTGGACAGGGTGGATGCAGGCAAGACATCCTCCATAGTGGAGACCCCCCCCTCCCCCGGGGGATGGCACAAGACCCCAGAGGAGAAGGAAGCAACTCATAGTGGGGAACTCTGTTATTAGGGGGTATTTCTGTGGGCGTGAAACAAGGTGGTCAGGTGCTTACCAGGCGCCACGGCTTAGAGGGTTTGGAAGTGAATCCAAAGGATTGCTGGGCAGCAAGACGGGAGGGCGAGCTAGATGTCATTTTCCACCTGGGGACGAGTGACCTGGCTGGGGATGAGGTGAGGGAAGTGCAGAGGGAGTTCAGAGTTGGGAAGGGGTCTTAGACAGGTGGCACACACAGTAACTTTCTCAGAAGTGATACCTGTCTATGGCATGGGGGAAGAAGAGGTACTCTGCATCAGGTGATTCAATAAATGGCTGAAGAACTAGTTCAGAGCTGAGGGATTTGGCTTTACCAAGGACTGGAGGACCAGCTGGAGAGATGCGGGCTTGTATGGGAGGGACGCCCTGCATCTGTCGGGCGGGGCCCTGAGATCCTTAGTGAGAGGTTTAAATGTTTCATTGGCAAACATTTAAACTAGCCAAGGGGGGTGGCGGAACTAAGCAAGGAAATACCAACTGCCCCCCAAACACACACCCTCACCCACAGGTTAAGGTAGACACACATATACTAGAGATGAGAAAGGAAGATTTAAAAACGCCAAGGGGGATGATGGGATTAAGCAGGGAAAATAAACTACCCCCCGCACAGGGTGATGTAGACAGACTGATACCTAGGCCATGGAAGCAACAAAAGGAAACACAGAGGAAGGAAATAGCAGGGGAGGCATGGAGGGAGGATATAGGGATCGGGATGGGGGGAAGCTGGTACAGGCTGGGGGGCAGACCTGAACTTGGAAAGCCACGTGTACAAATGCCCAGAGCCAAGCAGACAAGATCTCAGGCCTAACGGCCTTGTTGGTGGAGGAAGACCTAAACCCTGTTTACACGGTCACATTTGCACTGGAGTAATCCATGCACTCAGGTTGCTGCATGCAAATGTGACTGTGAGGACATGTACCCAATCAGGGTAAGCCACTCGCCAAGATGCTCCCAGTTTCTCTGGCAAGCTGGAAGCGCCAAGAGGAGTGAGCAGCTTACAGTGGCTTAAGTGGTGGTGTGAACTGCCTCCACCAATACAACTCTTCCATCGACCAGCAGATGGCTGGCTCCTCCGATGCACAGCCCCAACCAGCACAGATTGCAGCGGTGCAGAGAGGGGCTGTGTAGACACAGGATGTGGGTGGCAAGTGGATGGGACCACCCTGTTGCCGTATTTTTATTTGTAGCGCTACTGCCGTGTAAACACAGCTTTAGACATTGTTGTGGTCACTGAAACAAGGTACACAGTCTTCAGGAGAGACAGGGAGGGTAGAGGGGTAGCTATGTACATCAGAGATGGGATCAAGGCACTGGAGATGAAGGGAAGACAAGAAGGGGAAGAGGCTCTATGGGTCACATTAGAGATGAGAAATTACACCACCATCCTCACTGGAGTTGTCTATAGACCTCCAGCACAAGGGGAAGAAATAGGCAGGGTATTAGTGGAAACCATACACAAAATGGCAGAGAAAAGGGAGGTGTTGCTTTGGGGGGGGGGCTAAACATGCCAGATGTTAACTGGAACACACATGCAGCAGCCACTACCAGGAGCAGAGATATCATGGATGCACTGGAAGGGGCATGCCTCAGACAGTTGGTGAAGGAGCCCACATGGGAGAGAGCAATACCAGTCCTGTTTCTCACAAATGGTAACAGAAGGACATCTAGGGACCAGCAGTCACCATACAGTGTGGTTTAAGTTGAGGACAGTAGTAGAGTCAAGCCACACAAAAGTAAAGATCCTGGACTTCAAGAGAGCAGACTTTGCAAAAATGGGGGAACACATCTAGAAAATCCTGGCAAAGGGGAAGGAGTGGAGGAACAGTGGCAGAAACTTAGAGGAGCCATAGCAGAGGCATCAAGCCTCAGTGTAAAGTTAATAAACAAAGCAAAAAGAATTAAAAAAACAGCGTGGTTTTCAAAAGAGGTAGCAGGGAAGGTTGGGGGGAATAAAAAGATGTTCAGAAAGTACAAGGAGAAACAGACAGGGAAGTGTACCAGGTCAAACAGAAGGAGGTGGGGATAGCAGTCAGGTGCGCAATGGCGCAAACTGAAGAAAGGATAGCAAAGTCAATAAAAGAAGGTCACAACCTTCTTTAGGTAATATCAGGGAAAGGAAGATCATCAATGTAGGGATTTTGAAGTTGGCTAAAAGTATGTGTGTGTGCGTGCAGAGGGGGACCTAGAAAACGCAGAAATTCTAAATTAATACTTCTGCTCAGTATTTACAAGGAAGGGCGAGGCCAAAATTAGGGGGTTATACACACATGGTGGGGAGGGGAGAGGTGACACTAGTCCATTCACGGAGGAGAGTCCTAAAGGAACTCTTGAAACTAAAAGTGGACAAGGCAATGGGACCGGATGGGATGTATCCCAGAATACTGAAATAACTCAGGGAGGTACTAGGGGCACCACTGACAGCCCTATTTAACAAATCACTGGAGGAGGGAGTGGTACCGGAGGACTGGAGGAGGGTGAATGTGGTACTACTTCACAAAAGTGGAGGCTGGAAATTACCGGCCAGTCAGCTTGACCTCAGTGGTGGGAAAAATCATGGAATCCGTTTTAAAGGAAAGGATTGTGCCATATCTGGAGGCTAGTGGGGCACAAGATCCGAGGCAGCACGGATTCACGGCAGGGAGATCTTGTCAAACAAATCTGATAGATTTCTTTGACTGGGTAACCAAGGTGGTGGATCAGGAAGGGGTGATGGACATGGCCTACATATGTTTTAGCAAGGCATTTGACACTGTCCCACACAGGAGGCTAGTAAACAAGTTGGGCAGTCTGGGAGTAGGTCCCAGGGTGGTACAGTGGGTCAGAAACTGGCTGAGCAGCAGGACACAGAGGGTGGTGGCGAACAGAGTACTATCCCATCCTGCAATAAGAACTCTTTGGTTTATACCCTGAGATCTTCTCCTGAGGATTCAACTTTGCAAGCCATGTTGTAGCAACTGCAGTCTGCCATGGGCTTTGCACTGGAAGAGGAAGCTTCCAGAAAAAGAAATCTAATGGAATTTTCAGAAGTGCTCTGCACACCCTCCTTTATAACTCCACCTATATGCCCTGCATTATAGGATGTTACATTTGCTGCATGGTACAGACCAAACACGCTGTCTACAGTTTCTAGAAAGGCTGATGAGCAGTATCCTGCACCATCTGCTAAGCCTTTTTATGCTAACCAGACAGAAACTGGCTCAGTAGTCATAACGACTGCTCACGATGGGTCTAGGGCACCTAAGCACATGAGCACTTTACCTCCTGATAAAGAATCTAGGAGGCTGGATATGATGGGCAAGCGTACCTATGCCTCTTCCTCATTGTGCCTTAGGATTGCAAACTACCATGCCCACATGATAAAACATCAGAACAGCCTGTGGAATGCTGCTCGTACTGTAACCCATACTTTGTCTGATGGCTCTGTTTGGAATGAGTTATTTAAAACATTATCCTCTGTGCAGAGGTAGGCAGTCATTGCTGTGCTCAGTTTATGATATGTCTGCTTCTGTCATTGCATGAGGAGCTATTCTTAGCTCAGAGTTGCTGGCTTTGCCAGTGATGTGCAGCACACAGTTTTGAATACCCCTTTTAGAGGTATATAAACTGAGTATGATGTTGAAGAGGCCATACATGGCTTTCACACCTCAAAATTGACTCTGTCTGTAAAGTCCCTGTAACCCACTCTTGCTAGGAGTCATAGGAGGGGCTCCTTTTGTCAGCCTTCTGCCAGGGGTGGCCATGCCTATCAGCAAGGTCATGGTAAGGGATGTGGCCCCCCTGGTGCCCAACTAAGCAAGTGGTACCAGTAACATTGCCGCCACCAGTTCTGCCTGACTCTCCTGGATACATCTCCACTTCCACCTTTGCCTTCAGGGGTGGTTGTGGTGGGCAGACTCTATGCATTTGAAACAGTGGCAGGAGATCACTACAGATGAGCGGGTTTTGGAGATAATTGCAAGCGGGCATGCTCTAGAGCTGTTGGAACTCCCTCCAGATCATCCTCCGCCTCCTTCCTGTTAGCCTTCGGGCCGCTTGTCCCTTCTGAGGGAAGAAGTTCAGTCATTATTCCGAAAATGTGCTATATAACCTGTTCCTCCTTGAGACAGAAACAAAGGGTTCTATTGCAGATACTTCCTGGTTCCAAAACTGACAGGGGGTCTGCATCCTGTGTTGTATCTCAGGGATCTCAATTTCTACATCGAACACAAAAAACATTGCAAATAGTATCCTTGCAAGTTCTGATTCCCCTTTCTGCAAATGGGACTTGCTTTGTTCTTTGGACATGAAGGATGCATGCCTTCATGTCAGGATCAGGAAATCTCATGGGCAGTACCTCTGCTTTGTGCTGGAATGAGAACACTATCAGTTCGGAGAATTGTCCTTTGGCTTGGCTTCTGAAGACCAGCTCCATGGAAGCTCTGCTACATACTCTGTCCTTGACGCCACAATTTTTTTGAAGACTTGGGGGTCACAGTGAGTGTGCCAAAGACTGTTGAATCCCTGTCAACAAGTGCAGTATATAGGGGCAGTCTTGGACACACAGAAGGGATGTGCTCTTCTACCACAGGACAAGGCAGACAATCTGATTGCCCAGGCATAGTTGGTATACAGGAGCCATTCAAACCCCAGGAATCCCTCAATATGCCTAAACTATTGCAGTCAGTCTCTTGTGTTGAACTGTCCCGGAGAAAATGGAACATATGTAAATGATGGAACTGTCATTGGCTTGTGCCACAGTTCAAGCTGCTGCCTCTAGTAACTGCTGCGTTTTTAAGAAATGCTCAGATTCATTTCTTCACCTGCCTTGTTAAAGATCAAGTGCAACATTGTTTTTTCGCAAATGCACAAGTATGTCTCAATAAAGTATTACCCCCAGAAGACGTGTGCTTGTTTTTGCTTCAAACTAATGAATAAGAAGAAATTTATTTACCTCGCATTTCTGTGTCTTTTCTTCTCGAAGCTGCTATTATTTGATGCTACACTTTTAGACTGCAGTTGCCCCCACATGCGATGACATGATTAGGTGGTTAGTAGGTTATGCAGCAATGTTTGTTGGCAGAGACAGGGCTGTCCCCATATTGTGCAGTGAGTTTGACTCTCTGGAACTGTTTGTTGTTTTTTTTTGGTAATCTCAGTGTGTAGTATGTTCTCATTTGCTCTAAATATATTTCAATAAAATAATTCTGGCTATATTCCTGTCCTGATTTTATTTAGTTGCCCCGATGTGTTTAATCTGATTTGGATTGGTACTACTGCAGGGCACTCCTTCTGTGTAGGCAACATCCTTGACCCGATTTGTGAAATTTTTTAATTTTATTGTGATTGCGGTATTAAAGAGTACAGATTCAAATGCCACATTTGTTCTCTGTCAGCTACAGTATATCGCTATTTAACCCTCGGTTTTCCTAATGTTCCCTTATGTTTACATTCATGTTTGTGGGGTTTGTCTTATGTGACATTGCCAATGAGTTGCACTTGATCATGCCTGTGTCTGCCATAAGTTATTTTTGTGTACACTTTTTAATATGATCCCTGCATTCCACATCAGTGAACCACAATGAGTATGTACTATCTGTCACACACTGTGTTGGAATCCCCACCTCACACGCTTTTAACTTTTGTTCACTTTGAAGATTATTTAGCATCAATCCATTAGTTGTCAAAATGAGATGTTCATTCTCCTATACATGCATCTTTCTCTTTCATTGCAAAGTACATTTTAGGTGTTTTACTCAGCAATTTCTCAGACGTTTTTTATTGCCTTTTCTTAACTTGCATCAACACAGCTAAGATGCACCAATTTAAGCAGAAATAAATTTAATATAAAAAATGTGTTATTTATTTTTTGGGGGAGGAAGTGGTTCAGTTATTCTGTTGTTTTTACCATTTTTGAAAATTTCCCATTCAGACGTAGTATTCCTTGTTCTTGTTTTTGCCTGTGCTCTTGGTGGTGGTTGCCTGTTACTTCACTTTTACCACTGCCCCTTTGCTCTGTCCTGAGTTGCTGATGTAGCTACAACTCTGGTCCACCTGATAGGGTCCCTCACCCCAATTCTGGTACTTGTACATGGCGTACAGTAGCATGAGGATGCAGAGGGCAGCAGCAGCTACGATGCCCACCACCATGCCTGTGGTACTGCTTGATTCCCAGATAACTTCCACAGCCCCAGGCAGGTCTCGTTCCCCTGATTCTGTTGAGTTGACTGTAGGTAGATTGTGGAAATTGGGGGAAGAGGTTATTCCAGGGCATTTGTGCCTAGTACTGGCTTTGTCGTGGTCAAGCAAGGTGAGGTAAGGGGCAGCTGGTCTGGGTAGGGTTTTTGGTCATCCCAAGTGTTCATTTTGCCGGCAGGATGTTACGGATCAGGTCAGATGAGGTGGTGGACATCAGAAGCTCGGGGGGAGGAGGTTGCTGCTCCGAGCCTGCTGTTGGGGTGGTGTCCCTGGGATTTTTTGGCACCGCTGCCCGGCCCGACAAAAGGGATGTAAAAATCCTCATCGTCAGTAAGGGGTTCACTGGTATCAAAGGCCTCCCCTTAACCATAGCCGGAGACCTCGATAGCATCATTGCAGTCACTGTCATCCTGGTCAGTGAGCCAGGGTGGCCTAGGGTGTGAAGTGAGGGAGTCCATGGTGGTCTGTACCACAGTGAGGAAGGGGCGGTAGGCGGGGTAGGAAGGATGTAAGGGTCTCCATGATGGTTGTGGATATGTCAGTTAGCAGCGTGGTGGCTGTGGTTTCCGTGGTAGGTTCCCCTCTACCTTTACATTAGGGTCAGCACTTCAGCCCATTTTAGTAAAGCCAAGAGATCTGGCCCTGGAACAGTCATCCTTGGTCTTTCCCACTGATTTTTATTGCTGCCTGGCTGTTGAAAATAGTCAGCTGCTGGCCTGTGGGGCACAGTTTGTGTATAGGTAAACCCTCTAGCATTAATATGGCATTACCACCATTCCGTGTAAACCGCACCACATGGTACTTCCCATCATTCACCAAGGCATTGACCTCCTCAATGGCGATGATGTTCTCACATTGAAAATCACTTATAAGTATTGCTGTTTGTTCATTGTACAGTATTGATTGTTCTGTATATTTATTTTTCAGTGACCACAGCATTCCGGATTTCATTGCCACTGCTCAGATAGTTTTTGTCAACTGCCGTAGTCCTCTTTGTCGAAACTACTTTGTTTCCTATGGGAATGTATGTGCAATGCAATACCAAAAAATGAGATAATTGCCATATTAATTTAAGTGGAATAAAATACCACAAAAATACACCAATCAGTTGTACAGTACACTTCGACTACCAAACATCTTCTGAGTATGGCACCGTGCAGCATACTTCGTCTATGTCTGCTGACCACATTATAACTAAATCGTTCTGGAAAAAATTTGAGTTTTATGTACATGTATTTATCTGTAACATTACAAAAAAATACATGGGCTACTGTGCAAATAAAAATCAGTGACAGTTACATTTTCAGTATTACTCTGCCAGTATCAAGTCTAACATGCGATCTATTGTTCATTTTCATGTCCACGGCATTCCAGCTGCTCTGAATCTCTAATTCTATTGCAACGTAGCACCTCATTCCATAGCACAGAGCAGCTTTTCAAATGTCCCCTATGGCATCTGCAGCATTGCCCCTAATTGGCATTTCCTCTCTGTCAGCCCACTGCTATCCTATTTAGATTCCTGTCCAGGTGTTGCTTATCTGTGTGCCCAGTTTGATTGATATTAAACATACTGAATTAGTGATGGCTCATTGCCACTTTTGAATTATGTCCTGCTAATTTTAATTTTTGTACTGTCACCTAACTCGTCAGGAGGTCAGAGCCACAATTTGTATATCTTGTGTGTCGTAGATTGGTATCCCTTTCTATGAATGTCCTGAATTTTGTTCAGCCTGTTTAGTGTGAGGCATACTTTGCATACACAACTTGTCAGTGGTTGTACCATGGTGTATGACCTTGTCATTTTCCGTCACTCATTTGTGTGAGCATTTACTTGAATAGATACACATATGCACAGGTTCCATATTCTTTCTCAGCAGTACATGACAGTCAGACAATACTTGTCTGCTCTATCTCTCTCGCACACTGTGCTGCAGAGCAACTGGTAGTCCTGACGTCCATGTATTGGCATGTGTTGTGGTATTGTTAGTGTGTAAATTTTATTCTTATTTGCTAAGTAACACATGCTGTTGTAATTGGTTATCTTGCCACACTTACACACAGTCTCCTACAGAAATACATGACACCATGTTACATACTTTTCACCCCTGTACAATTTCATTTATTAATGGCTGTATTATAACACATTGACTGTCTAATATGCTGCTTGTGCTGAATTTGCATAGCATAAAACTTTTTGGTCCATCTCACACACACACACACACACACACACACATGCACACACAAGTAGGAAAAGCATATCTCAATCATCTGGTTACATACTACCGATCAACTATTCAAACAACATGAAGTCTTGCTGTATTCTGACATATGCAGTGATCACCAACCTTTGAACTGCCCCGGAGAACAAAGAGTTAACTTTCCATGCAGGGCATGGAACGCTGAGCTCGAGCTCGGTTGAAGCCTCTGTCTGCTGTTGTTTAAACTCCAACCGTCGGATTCTTTACTCCGCCTCACTGAACAGTTGCTCCGGAGATTTCTCCTTCGCTCGGTTCAAAAAAATCGGTTAAAGTGTCATTTTTTTTTGCTCGGTTTCAACCGAATTTCTGCTACTGAACCTGTCGGTTTGTCTGTCTGTGGTACCGTGAGTACTAGATAGGTTTTTGTATTAGTTTCTGTGAGGAACTTGTAAACATTGGATCGGTTCGGTTTGAACCGATCAGGGTTGTGTAAAAAAACTTCTGTCTTTATTAGAGTGTGGTAACCAGTCCTTATCTGTTCTAAAAAAAAAAAAAACAGATTTCATTACGTTTTTTTCCAAGACCCGTAACACGGTCAGGAACTGATAGGGGTGTCTTGCCTGGCGGATTGCTGAAAAAAGGGTAAGTTTTGGTTGGGATTGGCCATGTCTACCGAGAAACCCAAAGAAAAAACCCGGGCCCTGGGTTTCAACACTGTAGTGTGTGTGGGGAAGCCTTTGCTAAGGCTGATCCCACCACCTGTGTTTATTGTCTGGGTTTGACCATCTCAATTCAGACTGCCAAATTTGTAAAGTTTTCCCAAAGCTACCCTGGATAAGACAGTAGGTAGACTGAGGAAAGGAGGCTTGAGAAGTCTGCTGACCCGATGAAGCCAGCCCGTTCGGAATTCCGACCGAACTAGGAAGGAGTGCCTCTGACCAGGGCAAAACTTCTTCAGGTAAAAAGGAGAACCGATTCTGAGGAGTCGGTTCTGGTTAAAAGAAAGAAAAGGGATAAATCATCCGTTCGGATCCACAAGTTCTTTCTCTGACCGCTGATGAGATAGCCAAACGATAAGATAGTTCAATCTCTAACTTTGTTCCGCCAAACCGCACCATCTGTCAGGGGCTCGGTTCGGTCGGTTCCCCGGTTCCGGATTATACTTAGAAGAATTTTATGAACCGGAGGAGGAGGAGGGAGAGAGATGATGATGATGGTGATTATGAAAGTCTGGATGTGCCTATTGACCCGGACATCTCCCCAGACAGACCTTCAGGTGTTTCTCGTCCTAGGCTTTGGGTCCTTCTCATGTTGTTTTACAAGAAAGTGGCTGAAACCCTCCAGCTTCCTATGGAAGAAGCAGTAGAGGATCAAGAGGAGCCTGATTTTGTTGAAATGATGGACATCCCAGAGTCTAGGAGATTGTCTGTTCCCTCCATAAATCTTTTAGAAACAGACATTTAAAATTCTAAAACTCCTAATTCCATACCTCCTATGGACAGAAGAATGGACAAGAGGTATACCTTTCAGGCTCGGACATGGAGGTCCTTTCCAGCAATGCAGCCATGTTAGTAGTGCAGGTGCTGCCTGTGATGAGGCAAATATTCCCTTGGCTTCACACCCCAGATAAGGACTCCAGGAGGACTGATGCCATGGCAAAGAAACAGTACATGGTAGCATCTTTGGGACTCCAGGCAGGCTAACTATATGGCCTACACAGCTAGATACCAGAAGTCCAGGTGGGACACTGTGCTGGCTGAAGCAACAGGCCCCTGACCAGCTTGCCAAGGAGCTGGAGCAGGTGGTTGCGGATGGGATTTAGGCATCCAAGGTGCAATTTCATGCTGCTGTGGACTCCTCTGATGTTTCATCTAGAGTCATGGCTACATCTGTGGCCCTTCGGAGGATGACTTGGCTCAGATGTACCAGCCTATCACAGGATACCCAGGCTAAGGCCATGGATTTTCCTGTCATTGGTAATTTTCTGTTTGGGGAGCAGACAGAGAACTACATGAAGAAGATAGACGAGTACAGGACCACCTACAGGAGTGCTCAGGCCAAAGAAAGGCAAGCCACTCCTCAGAGGCAGCAATCTCGGGGGCAGGGGCAGGCCCTTTCAAAGGCCTTTTTACCAAGCCCAGGCCTCCTCTTCTGCTTTTGCTCAGAGGGGGTTCTTTAGAGGGATAGGGAGAGACAGATGGGGTATGAGCAGGCCTGCTTCCACCCCTCAACCTAAAGCCCCTGCCAAGCAAACACCCTGATGGGTCTGCCCGGGCCGATTCTCCAATTCCTGTAGGGGGCAGGCCGGCTTCCTTTGTCCAGGACTGGAAGTCTTTAACATCAGACAAGTGGGTCCTAGAAGTAGTAAGCCAAGGACTGGTTCTCAGCTTCAAAAAATTTCCCAAGATGAGAACCAGATCCTTTCCACCTGCAAATCCATCAGAAGCCCTTGCCCTAGAGGCAGAGGTTTCTTCCTTCTTGGATCTCCGAGCCATAGAAAGGGTTCCAACCCTACACAGGGGCAAAGGATTGTACTCCAGGTACTTCCTAACCCCCAAAAAGACAGGAGAATGGCGGCCCATCCTGGATCTGAGATATCTAAACAAGCACCTTTTAAAGCCAAAATTCAAAATGGTGAGACTGGGAATAATTCTGCCCTCTCTAAGGCCAGGGGACTGGCTAGCCTCCCTGGACCTCAAAGATGCCTATTTTCACATTCCCATCAGGTGCTCCCACAGAAAGTACCTCAGGTTCGAGTTGCCCTCAGGCCACTATCAATTCAGAGCAATGCCCTTTGGCCTAACATCAGCCCCAAGGGTGTTCACAAAGTGCCTGGCAGTAGTGGTTGCTTTCCTAAGGAGAAAAAAGATCTCCATCTTTCCATACTTGGACGACTGGCTCATAGTGGGTCAGTCTCCAGACCAAGTCAAGTCGCATCTTCAGATAACTCAGCAACTGCTCACTTCCTTAGGATTCCTCCAAACCTTCCAAAGTCAGTTCTCGAGCCAGTACAACTCCTCACCTTTATAGGGGCAGAGCTGGATACAATAAGAGCAAAGGCCTTCCTTCCCCTGGACATGGCAAGGACACTAATAGAACTGGCCTCTTCTTTCACCCTTCAGGTGTCTTGACCAGCAAGGCACTTCTTGCAGCTCCTGGGCTACGTGGCAGCCTCTACAGCAGTGGTCCAGAGGGCAAGATTTCAGATGAGGGACATTCAGTTCCACTTGAGAGCCTTCTGGTCCCAGAGAAAGGATTCCCTTACCAAACTAGTCCCAGTGATTCGAACCCTGATCCAGGCTTTGCAATGGTGACAGGATCAGGACACTTAAGGCAGGGAGTTCCTTTGTCACCAGTCTCATTCATTAATCCTCACCACAGACGCCTCCCTCTTGGGTTGGGGAGCCCACCTGGAGGATCTGACTATCCAAGGGCTGTGGTCACCCAAGAATCTCTGCTTCACATAATCTCTTGGAACTCAGAGCAATATTTATGGCACTGCAAGCTTTACCAAGTCTGTACAGAACAAGGTAGTCCAGATCAGAACAGACAATACCACCACAATGTGGTACATCAACAAGTAAGAGTCACTCGGTTCACGGCCTTGTGCACAGAAGCAATGAAGTTGTGGTCTCTGGCCTGTTCCCTGCAAACTCTCTGATAGCAGTTTACCTCCAGGGAAAGACAATGTCCTAGCAGACGCTCTCAGCAGGATATCTCAGGGCCACCATGAATGGTCCCTAGCTCCCCTAATTTTGAAAGTGATTTTCTCCAGATGGGGCACTCCACAGATGGATCTTTTTGCAGCCCCAGACAATCACCAACTTCCTCTCTTTTGCTGCAGACCCCCAGTCTTGGGCTCAGTCCCCTTGGATGCTCTGGTTCTGAATTGGGAAGGGAAGTTCCTGTATGCTTCCCCCCTTCCCTCTCCTGTTCAAGATGCTAGTCAAGATCAGGTCTCAACCGTGCAAAGCGATTCTGATGACTCCAGACTGGGCCAGACAGCCCTGGTATCCACTGTTGCTGTCCTTAGCAGTCCACCTTCCCCTGTCTCTTCCCAGGAATTACAACCTCTTGACATCCTCTCAGGGAAGGATTTGGTATCCGAATCTCAAATCTCTCAATCTCAAGGCCTGGCTCTTGAAGAGTTAGTTTGCTGATCTGCACCTCTCTCAAGGTGTTCTGGATATTCTTAAAGCTTCTCGAAAGCCTTCCACCAGAAAGACTTGCAACTCCAAATGGAAAAGGTTCACTATTTGGTGCTCTGGTAAGCATATTTCTCCAGAATCTGCTGGGTTGCCTACAGTCCTGGACTATATGGTTCATCTCAATGGCTTGGGACTCAGACCAGCTACACTTAAAGTACATTTGGCAGCTGTTTCTGCCTTTTTGTCAGTAGGCAAGCCCTCTTCTCTATCTGCCCATCCTGTATTTTGCAAATTCTTCAAGAGATTGCTGCACACCAATCCTCCCTTCAGGGACCCTGCTCCTGCTTGGAATCTTAATGTTTACATTGCTCAGCTTATGCAACCCCCCTTTGAGCCTTTGTCCTCTGCAGAGCTTAAGTACTTGACTTGGAAAACTGTGTTTTTGGTAGCCATTACCTCTGCCAGGCGCATCAGTGAATTGCAAGCCCTGTCAGTGGAGCCTGATTTCATCTCTTACCATAGAGATAAAGTGGTCCTAAGAACTAACAGGAAGTTTTTGCCTAAGGTGGTTTCAGATTTCCAGCTTAATCAGTCTGTATCTCTCCCTGTTTTCTTCACTGACCATTCCTCCTCTGGGGAGAGGAGGTTGCACAGCCTGGACATAAAAAGAGCCCTTAGCTACTACATAGAGTGCACCAAGGGTCACAGGTTTGAGTCCCTCCAGTTGTTCCTCACTTATGGGGAGGTTGGTAAGGGCAAACCTGCCACTGAAAGATCTATTGCCAGGTGGATTGTCTCTTGTATACAATTCTGCTATGAGAAATTGGGTAGGACCCCACCCTCAGGCCTGAGGGCTCACTCTGCTAGAGGTACAGCTGCTTCCCTGGCTGCTGCCAGGGCTATTCCTATCTTAGAAATCTGTCAAGCAGCCACCTGGAAAACAGTCCATACATTCACCAAGCATTACTCTCTGGATATCCAGGCTAGGAGTGATGCTCGGTTTTAACACAGCAGTACTTCAGAGCCTTTCCCCAAACTAGGTTCTGTCCCTCCTCCTTGGAGTACTGCTTAGTAGTCTGCATATGTCAGAATACAGCAAGACTTCATGTTGTTTGAAGAAAAATTACTCACCTTAGTAATGTTGTTTCTTCTAATGGAGTCTTGTATTCTGACTCCCTCTCAGAACCTGGTTTTTGGGATGTGGTGGGCAGGAGCAGTGTTGGCACCTAGAGGTGCCCTTTTTCTCACCCTCCTTTATTTGGGTGTGTTGTTTTGTTTTGGGTTTCTGACTTGAGTCTTTGCTTTGAAACCAAAAAACTTTTTAACAAATTTAGTTGCCAGTTGGCTAGTGTGAGCTTACAGTTTCCACACAGAACGCCTAGTGAGTATAGCTCAGAAGATCTGACAGTTGGAGTTTAAACAACAGCAGACTGAGGCTTCAACCAAGCTCAAGTCAGCTGCTCCATGCCCTGCATGGAAAGTTAACTCTTTGTTCTCCGGGCAGTTCAAAGGTTGGTGATCACTGCATATGTCAGAATACAGCAAGACTCCATTAGAAGAAACAACATTACTAAGTGAGTATTTTTTCTTCTGAGACTTCAGTCTAACACCCTGTACAGTGGTGTACAGTAATTTCTGTCGAACTGAACAACATACATAATTTCTGTTGATATGTGTTCATTGGTGAACCATCTCTGGCTTTTGTAACTCCTGAACTAAACAGATCACTTAGCCTGCAGTTATATTTTGCACTGCTGCATATATATACAGTATATATATATATATATATATATATATATATATATAATGCGTGTGTATGTATGTTTATAAAGGGATATACAATGCCATATACACTTGTGCTGTTTGACCTCGGACACCTCACTAGTGGCTTCGCCACTCGTGAGGGATGCAAATCAAACAGCACTTGTGTAGATAAATCGTTATCTTGACAGCTCACCATTGTGTGTGTGTGTGTGTGTGTGTGTGTTATATATATATATATATATATATATGTATGTATATATGTGTATGTATGTGTGTGTGTGTGTGTATGTATTATATATATATATATATATATATATATAAATATATATTTTCTCCTTTCACTTGTATAACTGCACCCCCCAACCAGTACATAGTTTGTGTGTCTTAATTGCCTTCTCAGTTTGGTTCTACTTGTTTCAAAAGGCATTTGTTATTAGTCATGGTGTTATGAAGTGCCAGTTCTAATGAAACAAATGAACCTGACCAACTGATCTGTGTGTCTTGCCTTCTGTGTACAGAAGTATACTACTACTTCAGTGGTAAATGGTTTCAGTTACTCATCATTGTAATGGTGACTGTGTCTCACTAATAAGGTTTAAAAAATGATAGCATAAAGGATAATGTATGGTCTTTGGTTAATACCACGCTGAACACATTTCAAGAGGCTGCCGTGACATCACTGTAAACCCCGAGAGCTCAGCTCAGATGTCATGGCAACCTTAAGAGTTGTTTGTTGGTGTATAGCTACCACTGACGTTATATTTTATAGTGCATGGGCTACCAAGATTGTGCAATTGCTGACTGGAATTACTTTGCAGAACATTGATTGTTGTGAGCATTCCATTTTGTTATAACATTGATATGACATACTCACATATCGATGGCTTAACAATGTTGTAATTTTCTTCATTTCAGTTAATAATAAGGGCTCCTATACATTACAAGACATATGATTACTGTACAACTTGGCTTACTGCACCGGCACCAGAAGACAGTAATACATCCACTTTAATGACATCACATGCACTGTGGGCCTCATGACTTTGTACCATGGTCCCTGCCCCTCTCTATGCACCACAGCATGCCACTGCATAAACTGCGTGATCAGTGGTAATACAGATGCACAAACTTACTAGCTGACATTATCAAACACCTCACATCACTATTGCCATCACCCGTTGTTCAATGAACACTTATGTCAAACCAGTAACTCATTCCCACTGAGCGGTCAACACCAGGTCCGCACTTCTGGAAGTATCCATATAGTGTCTAGTGATTTATGGTTCACATGTAGGTATTATTTTGGATGTGTCCCACATTATGTGGTGCAAAGGGAGAGGAATCGCAGGCAGAAGCAAGGATCTGTTGATGCAACTGTATTGAACATTGGTAAGACTGCAGCTATAGCGCTATTTCCACCTCTGTTTTTTTCTTGTTAGAAAGTAGAATGAGGTGGATATGATAGAGGCCTGGAAATACCGCAAGTGTGTGAAAAGGTATGCAAGGGTAACATCTTGCACATTACAAGATATGACCGTTGGGTTGGGTATACTTTGTGGTAACGTACGAAAGTATCTATTCATGCAGTGGGCAGTGGCTCCATGGAACACCCTCCCATCATAGATTGTAGGGCTAACAGTAGCAGGATTCAAAATTACAGGGTACATGGTACAGACATAGGAAAGTGAGACACATCATGTATGATATAGGACAATGGTCTGGAAAAAAGGAAGGCTAGATGGGCCAAGAGTTCCATATGTGCTGTCAAATTCGGACCCCTTCATGTTGCCCTGATGACAGCCATTGCTGTGTCCAGTGCAAGTGCATAGCTGAGCGATTTGGAGTGGAGCGGGATCAGGTGTGGTAAAGCTGTGATAAAATCCACCTTCTGCAGGTGAGACTCTGTTTTCCCTTGTATGCCTCTTCCCTCTGTGTCTCAGTAAAATTTGATAGACAGTGAAACGCGTGAACATACAAAAATACCAGCAGATACTGGCCTATCGGTCTGTCTAGTCTGCTTTAGTGTGCAGCACTTAAGTCTTTCATACCGCAGCTGCCCACCTCCCCTTCCCCCCAGTGGATTTTGCCAGTGTATCCTTCGCTCCCACCCTTTGCCACCCCATGATTTCAACCCTCCCTCTAAACCTGTCCTCGTCCAGTACCGCGTTCCACCCTGCCATTGACCTTTGGTGAAATAGTGCCTCCTCATTTCCCTCATGAATCTGTCTCCTTCCAACTTCAGGCTGTGACCCATGGTTTCTCTTCCACCTTTTAATCTGAAAATACTTTCGGTGCTTACTCTGTTCACACCATTCAGCAACTCTAAGTTCTCAATCGTAACCCCTGTCGACATTCAATATTCCAGGGAATACAGGTTGAACTCTCTCTCACCCTCTCATCATACTGTTTATCTCCCAATTCCATGATCATTTTCATTGCTTGGTGCTGTACCCCCTCCACTAGCTGGATATCCTTTTTCAACTTGGGACACCAGTGCTGCACACAACACTCCTGGTGTGGCCTCAACAGGTACCATTACAGGGGCCGGATTACCTCCTCTCTCCTACAGGTAATTCCACTGGTGCTGCACCCCAGCATTCGGTTCACCTTTTCCACTTCCTTCCATGCACTTGGCCGAGTGGTTCATTTCCCCTGCCTCCAGTACACCTAGATCCTTCTCCTCCTTTCACTTGTGTAACTGTACTCCCCCCAACCAGTAACCATTTCTGGGGTTCTAGTACACTGTATGACCCTAGTTTAGTTTATATGTCACTCTCTCCCCTAACTGTTCATCCAGTTTGGTACATTATTGCTCGGCATCCATGTAAAATGAGAAATGTTGAAGACTGCTTGAGGAATGGTCGAGGGTTTGGCAGTTGTGTTTCACTTATAAGCAGTGCAAGATAATGCACCTGGGACACAGAAACCGAAGAGAGGAATACAGGATGGGGGCAGGTTCAAGCCACCACAAGTCAGGAGAGAGACCTGGGGATTATCATAGCCGATGACCTGAAGTCGTCCAAACGATGAAAAAAAGCAGTGGGGAAAGCAAACAGAATGCTGGGGTGCATATGAGGGGGCATAACCAGTAGGAAGAGCGAAGTGGTGATGCCACTGAATAGATCACTGGTGAGGCTTCATCTGGAATACTATGTCCAGTTCTGGAGACCGCATCTCAGGAAGGAGATAGACAGAATGGAAGCAGTCCAAAGAAGAGCAACAAAAATGATACATGCACTGCACCACAAGCCTTATGAGGAAAGACTCAAGGAACTTAACACCTATTCACTGGAAGAGAGAAAGGAGAGAGGGAATATGATAGACTTTCATATACATTAGAGGAATAAACCTGGTACAGGAGGGAAGCATATTTCAGAGAAGAAAGTCCACAAGGACAAGGGGACATAACATGAAACTGGAGGGAGGGAGACTTAAAGGGAATGCTAGGAATTATTTTTTCACAAAGAGGGTGGTGGATCCGTGGAAGTCTGCCAGCGGAGGTGGTGGAAGCGAAAACAGTACAGGGATTTAGAAGTGCATGGGATAAGCATAAAGGCACCCTGCTGTACAGCAGAGCTAGAGAGAGGCAGTCCAGCTAAAAGTAGGGATTGCCAAACCAAGTAGGGAAATGAGCAGACTAAGTGGGCTGTATGGTCCTTATCTGCCAACAGATTCTATGTTTCTGTTTGCTACCAATGTGCCATTCCATTATATTACCCATCCTGCCGCTGTCTGCCCCTTTGAAATCTAGGACCTTAGCTACCGCCTTACCTAGATTGATTGGGTACCAGTGGTGCTGCAGTCAGAGAGACATTCATAAAAATCTTCATTACTGCTTGGACACCAGCTGAAAGTCCTAATAGTGAGTGATGACTACATTTTGTCTTTTTGTATTTCCACCCTTTTAAACAGCCCGCTACTTAGATTAATTAGCACAGTCAAATTGTGATTGCTGTTGAAGTGACTTTATTCTATATTGTTATGCTGTAATCAATAATCCTTGCACAATAAAAAAAATCACTTAATAGCTCTTTTTCCTGTTTCGAAGACTATTAAGTTCCGTAGAAGTTATTTACAAAACTAACGTAACAGATTGAGTGGTAGTAAATGTATCAGTGTCTCCCATGCAAGCAAGGAACCTTAGGATAATCAGTTCTGCTGTTCCTAGGGTACGCGAGCAGTGAGCAAGGCATTGGGGACGGATCATAGGATGCAGTATGCATATTTAAGGGAGACCAACATCACAAGAAGGTATGCAGTGAAATACCTGTATGGGCCACTGGTGACAAGCATGCATAATATGGTGCACCTTAGGAAAATGGACATATATAGGGGTTTAGCCGCTGTAAAACAGAGCAAGAAAAATGGTGCCAGGCCTGCATCTCAGTATGACATGACTAGCGTGCAGTAGGTATAGGTGGAATTTCTTAAAACCACAGCAATAACAAACTGTCACAAGTAGGTGAAATGAAGGAATTATGTGTCTAATAAATCATATTCCCAATGACAGGTGTTTGCAGTATGAAGTTTTTTTTTGTTTGTTTGTTTTTTAACCAGGAGAGACGCACTAAGCTGAAAGTTTGTTTACAGGTGCGACCTGGGAGGACAAGGAAGTTAAGTGACTTGCTCAGGGTCACACAGTATGCAAGTGGGGGCAGTGGGATTCAAACCCAGGTTTGCAGCTCAGAGCCTTAAACCACTGCACTATACTGCCTCCTTTTGCCAGTGGGGTGGTAATTAGGGAAACTACTTTTACAAATAAATAGTGCAGACTGCCTGCTTCAGCCACACGGAAGAAATGTGGGTGGTGGTGGTGGGGCGGGGTAAAATGGTTCAAGGTTTTAGTAAGGCAAGGGCTATGTACAAGGCAATCTTGGAAGGGAGGCGTGGGGGTGGGGTGGGGTGGAGTGGACCGAAGAATAAGTATTGTCCCCTGTGTCGATATGGGTCGTGATAGATAGTGAAGACTTCATCAGACATGCAGTTCACAGCCGTTGACGTCTTGTTTGTTTCCATGGTTTCTATGGTAGAATTCTGAGTCGCTGGTGCTAGACGTCCATGGATCTGAAATAAGAACAAAAAGAAGGAATGAGAGACCAAACTTTGGTAACAGCTCTTGTGACTGAGACATTTTATTAATGTTAACAAAAATTGGCTGAATTCACCTGCCTCCAAACTGAGCTGGACAGGTTACAGGGCACTTTCATCCCTCCCAGAGGCCATCCGTTGCACAACCTAAACCTCAAAGGATGGCCAGGAGGAGGAGAAGTGGTTGGATCACGGTGTGCTCAGGAAGGGTGTGAGAGGGTCAGGTGCACATTCCATAACCAGTCCAGCTAACAAACCCCTATGCTGTTTTGGAGGAGCCTGATAACCCAACAGGTGCACCCAACAGCTGAGAGCAAGAAGCATAAGCGGGTCCTCTCTAATGAAGCCCAAGGGAAGGGGGGGGGTTAGAGAACAAGAGAGGCTGAGAAAACTTCTACTGGTGGAGGACTCAGTTGTCCATGGAGTTACTTTACGGCACACTGGCATGAAGAACAGGGAGGACAAGTGCATCCCTGGAAGCATGGCATGGAGGGATGGGAAGTGGATCAATAGGATCATTAGTGCAAAGCAAGCAATGTGAGGAAGTGCTTCTTCACAGAGAGGGTGGGGACACATGGAATGGTCTGCCATAGGAGGTGGTGGGAGCAAGCAGTGTGGGTTGGGGCTGGACAGGCAAACCATAAAGGTACAGCAGAGGGATGGTCAAAAGCTGCAATCCAGAACAGGGTTTGGGGGCAGACTAGATGGGCATAGCAATCCTTAGTTGCCTACTATTTATATGTTTCTGTGTTGCAGTGAGACAGCAGAGGCTCAGTATACATCCCCATTGTTCAATAACACATCTTTCCTTTACTTTGGTGGCACATGTATGTTATTGACCCTTGTACTTGGTATCACAGTGAAGAAAGGTGTGTGTTTTCAAAATGAATAGCACATTGCAGATTATCTATCTTACTGTATAAACTGTAAAGTCATCCAACTCGTGCAGTGTTGCCAGTATTCTTATTAGTTGGTGCAACGTCGATGATGCCAGTGTCTTGATGTGAGTGATGTTCCATGCAGTAGGACCATATAACTGTTGCCCTACTTACATTGATTGTTTTTCTTTATCAGGACTGTAGGCAAAAACATTGAAAAGGAATCTGATAGAAGTTGCATGGCACTGCAAATCAAGCAGTAGCTTTTTGTACATTTACTTGTGCTGATGGCACTTTTATGACTATTTGAAGATAACCTATTTTCAGAAAGGTTTGGTTATATGTAGGCTTTTTCTGTGGGCCTATATTGGGGACAGTATATAAATTGAAGGGGTCAGTGACCCAACCACAGCTCATAAGCACATAACCTGTTATAACATCAGTGCCATCAAGACTAGTGGGTTAATGTAAAAATCGTGCATCTTTAATAGTGCGCATCATTATAGTGCCTACACATTCACATTCTGCAACACTGGCGCTAGAGCACTATAGCGCGACTTACAATAGCGTTTTTAAATAATATATTTTTTTTTGTTACTTACTGTTTTGCAAAGTGAAGCAGCGCTAGGTAACCTGAGGGTGTTGTGTGTTGCATGTAGCTTGGGACACCTATTCGTGTGCACTGATACTGGCCTACATAAGTTTTAAGAGAAACATTGAGAAAACATTTAATCACAGTAAGTCACCACACAAACTTTCAAGAATTCAAGTCTCGGTTTTCAAGCTTAATTCATTATGCTTCAGGCGTCATTGTTAGGCCTTTTGTCAGGCCTGAAGTTGGAAATTATATGCTATTCCTTGTAGATACTCAGTTTTAGGACGCACGTCATATTCTGCTATGATTGTGGCAATGCGATTTGCCATGTCCTTGTACTTCTTTTTGATTTCAGATGCTGCAGTACCTGCAATCAGCTGCTCCATCAGTACGGTGCTGAAATGTTGCTCTTCTTTAAGGCACTGCAGGAATTTCCATATGGAGGGGTGATGGGCTCCCACAAAATGATTAAACGTGTGGTACCAAGCCTCCACAGTTTGTTGTCCGAGCTGTGTCATGTACTGCATCAAAGCAGTTCCACATTTGGATTGCAGACATTGGTCTCCTACGTCCACCTCTTGCCAAGGGCCGACCCAGCCAAGTATCTTCAAAATAATCCATAATGGGGGTCAGTAACTTACCATTTGTTTGGAAAAACTCTGTAGTATTCAACTCTTTAAAAGAATTAATTAAATCATGAGCTGGCACATATGCCAGTGCTGGCAAGAGGCGCAAATGTACAGCGCCTTCAGAAAGTATTCATTTGGATTTTGTCACATTTTGTTGTGTTATTACCAGAATTTTTAATTCATTGAAATGATTTATTTCCCTCTTGGTTCACACAGCATAATTCAACAATTTAAAGGGGCAGAAATATTTTTATTGTGTAACAAAAAAGTATGAAACATTAAAAACTGAAATATCTTGTTTACTTAAGTATTCACCCCCCTGAGTCAATACTTTGTAGAAGCGCCTTTGGCAGCAATTACAGCTTTGAGTCTTCTTGGGTATGTCTGTATCAGCTTTGCACATCTAGATTTGGGGATTTTCGCCCATTCTTCCTTGCAGATTTGCTCAAGCTCTGTCAAGTTGGATGGGGAGCGTCGGTGAACCACAATCTTTAAGTCTTTCCACAGATTCTCAATGGGACTCAAGTCTGGGCTTTGGCTGGGCCACTCAAGGACATTCACCTTCTTGTTCTGAAGCCACTCCAGTGTTGCTTTGGCTGTATGCTTGGGGTTGCTGTCCGTTTGGAACGTAAATCTTTGCCCAGTCCAAGGTCTATTGCAGACTGATGCAGGTTCTCCTCAAGGATGTGCCTGTATTTGGCTCCATTCATTGTTCCTCTATCCTGGCAAGTGCCCCAGTCCCTGCCGCTGAAAATCATCCCCATAACATGATGCTGCCACCACCATGCTTCATGGTAGGGATGGTGTTACAGGGGCGATAAGCTGTGTTCATTTTGCACCAGGCATAGCGCTTTGCATTCAGGCCAAAGAGTTCAATTTTTGTTTCATCAGACCAGAGAATCTTTTGCCACATGGTCTCAGAGTCTGCCACGTGCCTTCTTGCAAACTCCAGGCATGCTATTATGTGGCCTTTTCTCAGGAGTGACTTCCGTCTAGCTATTCTCCCATAGAGACTACATCTGTGAAGTGCTGCAGAGATTGTTGTCCTCTGGACAGGTTCTCCCATCTCAGCCATGGAACTCTGTAGTTCTGTTAGGGTGGTCATTGGGTTCTTGGTCACTTCCCTGACCAAGGTCCTTCTTGCCCGGTTGCTCAGTTTGGGAGGACGGCCTGCTCCAGGAAGAGTCTGGTTGGTTCTGTAATCTTTCCGTTTCCTAATGATGGACCTGACTGTGCTCCTGGGAACTTTCAACACCCTAGAAATGTTTTTGTACCCCTCCCCAGATCTATGCCTCCTCACAATTCTATCACGGAGTTCTACAGACAGCTCCTTGGTCTTCATGGTAGAGTTTCTGTTCTGACATGCACTGTCAACAGTGGGACCTTATATAGACAGGTGTATTTCCTTTGAAATCATGTCAACCATTTGAACTGACCACAGGTGGACTCCATTGAAGTTTTGGAGTGACCTCACAAGGAAATTGGATGCACCTCAGCTCAATTTGGAGTATCATAGCAAAGGGGGTGAATACTTATCAAATCAAGACATTTCAGGTTTTTATTTTAAATTACATGTACAAAAATTCCAGAAGTTTCATTCCATTTTGACATTATAGAGTAATTTGTGTAGATACGTGACAAAAAAATCCATATAAATGTATTTTAATTTGAGTTTGCAACATCACAAAATGTGACAAAATCCAAGGGGTGTATACTTTCTGAAGGCACTATAATGCAAGCTGGGTTCAGATATGTGCCATTATGAACAGTTAAGGTGCTCTTTATTTTCTCCGAAATAGCTAGCACATATGGAAACGCACCCCAGAATTTGTGCTGAAGGAAAGGTATTTTTGAATGCTTTAATAGCTACCTGTTCATAGTCGAGCATTATTGTCTCTGGTGTCAAGGAGGCCAAAGGCCGAACAGTGCAGTAAAGGCCTTAGAATATGATGTAGCTGTTATGTTTGCTGCCATCAGGATTTAAACCACGGGGACAACAGTGTTGTTATGTATGGCATGAACTCTGTATAGTTGTTGGAATATGGTGGGACAACATTTGAAGGTGCCGTCAGCAAACCAGTGACCACTGTTTTTTTAAGGGGTCCAGATCCTGAGTTGTTGAGAAAATGAGTATTCGATTTTGCATTGGCCCTGAATCGTACAACAGAAATTTATAATTTTTCATGGTAAGGCACAAATCAGCAGTCTGCACTAGTGATGCAGCATCAGATGGTTCTGGTGGTGGGCAAGCAGCAGCCCCACGAGTTCACTGCACAGTTTGTTTGAGTGACATTGCTGGGAGCTGGGATGCAACAGAGGGACACAGTTCTGCAATATCGCCAGCAACTATCTGGTGAGTTGTCTCACTACTTGTTGCTGTACGTTCCTTCATTCCTGCTACAGCTTCTTTAACAGAAACGACTGCAGGTTCAGGGACATGTTTGTGTTCTCCAATCTTCTTTAACACACTCTCCCCAGTTAAATGTAATCTTGCAGTGCAATGCCCCTTGTCATACTCGAGGCACTTGTAGTATGCTTTTGCTGCAGTATCACGTTCACGACGGTAGAGAAACCCATACAGAGGCATGAGCTCTCTACCCTTCTGGCTTCTCACAAACCGCACAGACTCAGACTCTGACATGATTTAATTTTCAGAAGCTGAGGGTTCAAGGCTGCTGGTATAAATACTGCATTAATTCAATTAATTGTGACAGTGTTAATTGTGGTTTGTAGTTCGACCAATAGACCACTAGATGGTGGCAAAACGCTATTTCAGTCATGCAGCATTTTGGTATTAGCACTGTTTTGACTTGCGCCAACATGTATACACTATACTGACTAGCACTATTTCGGTTGGACTTTTGACCGTATACCAAGACTAGTCGCACCTTTTAATTCCATCGACTAGTCACATCTTTTTAATTGGAATCAGTTCAGATTAACATTGCTTATACTTGAAAATCCTAACTGTGCGCTCCAAAGCAATCATTGCAGTTCATGTTCCATTATGGTAATGGCCCAATTGTCACCTTTATCACACCCATTCTTTCAATCTTTGTGTTAGCAAAAGTATCCAGCTACTCTGGTTTAGAAGTTATTACCAAGTCTACACAGGCATAGGCAGTAGTGCTGATTGTCTGTGATGCGCAGGGCCACTGTAAATTGCGGAAAATTTTACCAAAAATGCGGGATTTTCTTGGAAAAATTATGGAAAATTGTTGGGGTTCATTATACATCCCCACTGCCCCCTAATAAATATTTTGTTTGTTGCAGCATGTATTGATCACATAAATTGTTAGATAAATGTATTGTCACTTGTAAATGCTTTTAATATGAGGAAAGATGTGTGTTTTTCAAATGCACTGTAAATTAATCATTATGTAACATATCTTCTAAAAATCAAGACATCTAAGTCATGCAGTGCTAACTAGATTTTATTCAGTAATTTACAGCTAGTCTGTACTGAATACATCCTGAAACAACATATTTTGCCAGTTTCTATGTGTTAAATAATGAAGCCTGTTTAAACTACTTGCTTTGGTGCAAGAAAAAAATAGAGATAACCAGGGTGCCTAATAAAGGTCTAGTAAGAAAAATATTTATTTTGTTAAAATGATTACTGTTCTTAATCAGCACTGTAAGTACATTTCAAAATCACATGATAAAGGTATCAAATCATACCAATAGCTTTCCATTGCATCACACAATAGTTTTTAATACATTGTACTTTTGTTCTACTCGGTTTGCAGTGATTTTACTTGGGTTGCAATTATTTTGTCTATTTGGAGGTAACTGTTTAACTATACTTAACCTGTTCAGCATGTTTTCAGAAATGTTTGCTTTTTGTAGGCTTTGTATGTGAATATACAGTTGTGGCAGACTGACATGTAAGGAATCACTGTCACCAACCCCTCAGAAGCACATTCAAGTTTATAATCATCAGGGCCATCCAAACGCCTGACATATTTGAATCAAAATCCTTTCAGATTGAAAGTATTTATACAAGGAAAATCTAATCTACTATTCAAAAACAAGCATTGTGGGCAATGCTCATTTAGGTGAATGAGGCACTTTAATTCTTCTCTCACACCTATTGTTTCAGTCTCTGTGTCAGCAAAAGGTTCTCAGTCTGCTTTAAACACAGATTTTAAAAGTTCCAGTCTACATATGCATGACCAGAGGATTCTGAAACCAAAGCAGGGAAGTGAATTACATGAAATCCAAGCAAGGTTCCAAGAACTTGCCAGAGTCTGTCGGGATAATGGATGCAACATTTCCTTTTCGGAGATATTGCCAGTACCAAAGGCCTCAGTGGAGAAAAAAAAGCTCACAGAGGTTAATGACTGGCTCAGGAAGTGGGGTGAAGAGAATGGGTTGGGGGTGTTAGGGAACTGGAATGGAGTTTGGGAGGATAAGGGACTATATGCCAAGGACAGGTTTCATCTTGCCCCATTAGGGAAGGAAGTCCTTAAACAGGGGATGGCTGACTACATACAAGAAAGGTGGGGTTTAAACTTGTAAGGGGGGGAAGGGATGAGGGAGGGGCTGACCAGAAGCCCTCTCCTCCAGATGAGGGGAGTAGCCGTCAAGCCCAAGAGGGGAAGGGGGGAAACAGACTGGAGGTGGAGGTTTCAGGAGGAGCAGGGGAGGATGGAAGTATAGGAATCTGGGTGGGGTTCGACAAAGAGGATCAGGATAAGGGTGGGGTTGGTGTTAGTAAATGTCAGGAGCTTGGGAAACAAGTTGCCGGAGTTCCAGGCCATGCTGTTGGGGTGGATGTGGCGGCAGGTCACGGGCCACAACAAAACCACGACTGGGACCTAAATGTACAGGGACACTACGCTTAGGAAGGAAGAAAAGGAGGTCGGAGGGGGGTGGAGTGGCTATGTTCATTAGAGATGATATAGAAATTGCTATGGTAGAAGAGGCAGAGGGAAACGTGGAGGCCTTATGGGTTACCTTACTATCCCCAGCAGGAGATAAGGTCAAGCTGGGAGTAGCATATAGGCCCCGGGATGAGTGATGTTCTAGAGGATGGTTTGCTGGACAACATCATTGCCTAGTGTGGTCCAAAAAGGGAAGGAGTGGTGTTGATGGGGACCTTAATATGCCAGGTACAAACTGGGAACCATGTCCTCTAAGGTGGCCAAGGAGCAGAGGCTGCTGGATGGCTTCCAGGATGTGTTCTTAACACAGCATGTGATGGAGCCCACAATGGAGGGCATGTCCTGGATGTGGTTCTGGCAGATGGGGATCTGGTAAGGACATAGCTGTACAGGACCCCTGACTGGGAGTGACCACAATACTGTCTGGTTTCAAATAAGCATGGGGAGTGGGGTGAGATCTAGGACACTGGCAGTGGACTTCAGGGGGCAGACTTTATGGGCATGAGAAATATTCTCAGGATCACTTGAAGGATTACCCTCAATGACAAGTGTGGAAAGGAGATGGGAGGTCATAAACGGGACTTCAGAAGCAGTCAGGATCTGCGCCAAGTTGAAACGTAGGAGCAAGGTCACGAAACCATGCTGGTGGTCCAGTGAGGTACAGGTAGCAGTCAGAGAAAAGAAGAAGCATTACAAAAATATAAAACAACAAGAGGATAGGGATAAGGAAATGTACCAGCTTGCATCTAGAAAAGTCCCACCAGTATGGTGAGGGGAGCAAAGTCCAGTAAAAGAGCAGCGGCTGGCACAGGGATACATGGAGGGAAAAGGGCTTCCCGTACATTGGGGAGCGGAGAAAACTAAGGGCCATCTCAGCAGATTGAGATCAGAAGGAGGGTGGGTGGAAGAGGCGAGGGACCAGGCAGAGGTATTTAATGAGTACTTTGCCTCTGTGTTCACTAGGGAGGGGGATGGGATATCTACAAGACAAGGCATGAAGGGGATGGAAGGGGCAGGGAGTGGGATCAGGGGAGCAACAGAAATGGAGCAAGAGGGAGGGAAAGGTACCCCGGGGGGGTCACATCTGGATAAGGATAAAAGACCAGTAAGGGGAGGGGACGGATGATGCTGCCTCCACCAAAGGGTGTGGTTAGCCCTCAAGGCCCTAAAGAAAACAAATCTCCTGGGCTGGATGGCATTCATCCAGTACTATGGGAATTGGCGGACATACTGGCTGCAATCTCTGGCGGAGCTTTTCAGCAGGTCACTTGAGACAGGGAGGGTACCTAGGGATTAAGTAGAGGCACATGTGGCACTAACCATAAAGGGGGGTCGAGGGAAGTACCAGGTAATTATAGACCCATCAGTTTGACCTCAGTGGTGGAAAATTAATGGAGAGTATTCTAAAGGAACGACTGGGGGTGTACTTGGAGGAGTGTGGAGGTCTGATAGTTGGCAACATGGGTTTGTGCCAGGTAGATCATGTCAAACCAACCTGTGGAGTTCTATGAATGGGTAACATCAGAACTGGACAGGGGTAAGCCTGTGGATGTATTATTCTTGGACTTCAGCAAGGCGTTTGACCTGTCCCCACAATGGTCTGGTGAAGAAACTGATGGGGTTAGGAGTAGGCCCTTTGATGGTCAGATGGATTGAAAACTGGCTAGCTGGACGACTCAGAGAGTAGTGGTCTGTGGGGAGCCTCGAACCCTAGAAAGGTTGGTAGTGGGGTACCACAGGGCTGGTCCTGGGTCCGATCCTGTTTAATGCATACATATCGGACATCAGGGAGGGGTATAGGGTGTGAAATGAGTCTTCGTGGATGACTCCAAGATGGGAGCAGTAGTTGAGGAGAGGAGGGGAGGGTGGCCCTGCAAGGGACCTGGACACCCTGGAAAGCTGGGCTCACATGGAAATTAAATTTCAATATCACCAAGTGCAAGGTGTTGCATCTTGGTCGGGAAACTCCTAAACACAGGTACACCCTGGGAGGAGAGGCGCTGGAGGCCTCAATGAGGGAAAAAGACCTAGGGGTCATGGTGGATACATGTATGAATAACTCTGAGCAGTGCAGGAGAGCAGCTAGCAAGGCAAACAGGATGTTGGGATGCATCGTAAGGGGGATCACCTCTAGGAGCAGGGAAGTGATTCTGCCGCTGTACAATGGACTGGTTAGACCACACCTTGAGTACTGTGTACAGTACTGGAGACCACATTTGAAGAGGGACATACAGCTCCTGGAGAGGGTACAGAGGAGGGCAACAAAGATGATACGAGGGCTAGGGGATTTGACTTATGAGGACAGACTTGAGGAGCTCTGCCTGTTTTCATTGGAGGAGAGGAGAGAGGGGGGACATGATTGAGGTCTTCAAGTACCTCAAGGGAATAAATAGGGTAAACATGGAGGGGATCTTTAGACTAAAGCAGGGAGGTATCACCAGAGGGCATGGTTTGAAGTTGGAAGGGTGAGGGGAAAAGAGGAGGAGGTTTTTCACCGAGAGGGTGGTGGACCTTTGGAATGCACTGCCTGGTGAGCTGGTTCAGAGATCCACAGTGGAGGGCTTCAAGAGAGGGTGGGACAGACACAGAAAGTGGATGTATCAGATGATGGCCTGTCCCGGGGGGGTGGGGATGGATGATAGAGGTTTCTAGAGAACAAGGGATGGGAGGATCTCGGCACCCAACTAAGGATCTAGGTTCGAGCAGACTCGATAGACCATAAGGCCTAATCTGCTGGCAAATAGTATGTTAGTATGTATGTTAGAAAGCAGAGTCACATTTGACCCCTTCTCACCTCATACTGTACTGTTTTGGTCAAATCTAAGTCTGTGTATCACATCTGAGTAGATTTCCTTGAGAATTTAAATATTTTTATACAATTTCAGTCAACAATTCCATAAATGTAAGAAATTGCGGATTTTGTGCGGAGAAGGGTGAAAATTGTGCCCGCAATTTTCCAGTGGCCCTGGTGGTGCGTGCTGGAATTTGTTTTTTTGTGACGCCACTGTGTGCACAAGTTTCCATAGGCAATGGTAATAGATTCACATGTATGCCTGAATAAGCAGGATTACAACATGACGTACTGTCTTACATGCAATAGGCACCCTGCATCAAAAGAGAGATTCCCAACACCAGACAGCATCAAACACAAGCTACTTGCGGCAAAGGAGGCTGCCCACAAAAATGGCTTTGGTATGGTGCTAGGGGGGCTGGCAGCAGACGCAGGCTGCCATAGCCATGTAAAAATTGTATTCAGAGAACCCGCTCAGAGGGCAATGTTCTAAGTACTGTTATACCAGCCAAAAGCAGGCAGAATGGTACTTAGACACTCTCTAGGAGGGTTGGCAACCTGCGCCACTGTCTTCTCCTGTCTCCAGATGTGCAGTTATGCATAAAACTAAACATCCATGATGATTTTGTGGTTCCCCGAGCCCTGATTGGACCATAATCTGTAAATTTTAAAATAGGAAATATCACTGCTGGTCTAGTGGCCAAACTCACTTACCACAGCAGGTAGTGGCAACCACTCACATCACAAATCCGGTCTCATATACAGCAGACACTCTGACAGTTCATTATCTGGCCAACCTTGGTGGTGTGAGGAGGCTGTGCCAGTCGTCTAATCGGGATTTGGGTTGTTGTGGATATTGGCCTCTACCTGATAGGGTTGGGGGGGGGGGTGCCACTAGACCAGCAAGGGTATTTCCTTTACAGTATTAATAGATCACGGTCAGATTGGGTCTGGGGGGGCCCCCAAGAACATCAGAGTTGTCATTTTCCTGTGATATACAAAAAAGAAATTACAGCCCAATCAGGGCTGGGGGTGGCATAGATCATCAGGGTTATAATTTTAGTATTGTATTAAAACAGTGGGGGCAGTCTGGGGCTGTTGGGAGGAGGGGCAACATGCTGCTGTCAAAGGCTGCAGATGGCACCCGACCGCCCCATGGCTTGCAGCATACTTTGTGGTTGCTCCGCCTGTTTGTCGCACTACCAGTGATGCCACAGGCTGCAGGATGCAGGCTCCGCTAATCTCTATGATACTGATTCGGGCACTAGGGTGTCTGATGCAGTGGCGTAGCAACACCTCAACGTAGTAGTGCCACCGTCTACTAACAGGTCACCCTCTTGCTGAATACCTCAGCATACAAATTGACAGTTTCAGTGATGTACATACCACATGATGTGGCGGTACTTTGTGAGAAGTCATGACGACACTCATGTAGTGCATCCTGGTTCTTGAATGACATTCAGTCGTTGTGATGCTGGCAAGGGGAGAGGGAGGAACAGGTTAAGTTGCCGAAGGCAGCTCTTTCTCCGGTGGTTGTGCCCCCACCCAAGTTCCGCTGCCATCGGGTGGAGGGCCAGTGGTCAGCGAGGGCAAGAGGTGGTGGGATGTATTGGGTGAGAGGGGGTACCTGTAGACATGGTGTGTGCATGCTTCCACATGTGGATGAACAGTAGAGGTAAGAGGGAATGGGAGAAAACATGGAAAAAAACAGGGCATAAAAAGATAGCAGAAAAAAGTAATACACTCACCACTCGTGTCGGACATACACTAACGTGATCTACATGCTTACATTTCATTTAATTGTGATTCATGGAAGCCAGTGTATGTCTCTCAAGGGAACGACATGGATTGCCAGTACCGCGTGCAGGCTGGCAGTACTCTTTCTATTTTTGACCCAGTCGCTGCCACACCCAGTAGACAAATCGATTTATAGGCCATGTAATGTAATAACCTGTATGAAAACAATGAAATAAGACATGTCAAGACCAAAAAATTATATTTTGTCACCAAGTGAAACAGATGCAAACGTAGGGTGCAAGTTTAAACATTTCCATATATGGTAATGCGTAAGACATAGTCAGAAAATACCAGTCAGGGTCATAATATTCAATATTGCTCTAGGCGCGGCAATACAGTTCACGCTCAAGCTGCACGTTACTGTAACAATTGGATACCTGAATTGTATATGCAGTATAGCGTGCTGCTGCTGAAAGTGATTTTAAAAATTATAAAAATATCTTAATCATGTCAATACATGTGAATATAATAGGTGTCTCGAATTGACTCGTGCATCAGATTGTAAAATGTCATATAAAAATACCATACATTTGTTGAGCTGTTTTAATGTTTGCTTCCAGATACAGACTTTTAGTAAACAGTCCATCTATATCGTTTGCGCTTTTATTGACATGTACCATGTCCTTGCCTGTGTGAGTGCAAGCTCATTTATGAGCTCACTAGAGTGCACCTTCATGCCCTCAGTGTTCATTCCTAGCTGTAGTACAACATAATCCATGTGTGGAAGTACAGTTCCCTGCCACTAAGACTATGGTAATGTATTAGAAAGTTACTTGGTGGCACAGTTTTAATTGGATGAGCGTAGTACTCATTGTTTACATGTCACGTGTTTATGCCGCTGTACTGCAGTGAAATTCAAATTCGGCAGATGGGCAGCTTGGATTAATAAAAAGATTGACATTGTGCTGTTAGACTGCCATATACTGTCATGTAAAGAAATCCCATGATCAGTGCCTGGACAATACAATGTGTGTCGAAGTAGGTGTGGCGAGGACTGCTTTATCGTCTAACCGGAACAAGGATAAAGGCAAGGGACTTTGGGGCAGTGTGTTCCATGCTAGGATGGAGGGTAGATGGTGGCTAGGCACCAGGGAGTTGGGTATAGTGAACTGTTGTACCATTTACCGTTACCATGGGCTGGGCAACGGACACCATTGAGGATAGTTGGTTGCACTACTGAATGTCAATCAAGTTCTGGAAACAAGATGCAGCACCACATGTGCAATGTACAGTACAACAATGTACACTTAGGTTGTGGTGGCACGTATAGCAAGGAATCAAGACTAACATGATGTTCAGTACCCTCTTGCTTCCCGGACAATGGAGCTTCAAACAGTATGAAGTCTTGCTGTATTCTGACAATATGCAGTTAGCCCCAGCACTTGATCTGCCCCAAAGAGGAAAGAGTTAACTCAGCAGCAGCATAGAATGTTGAGCTTGAGCTAGGTTTTCAAACCTCTGTCTCTGGTACTTCTCAGTGTAACCGTCAAATTCTTTACTCCGCCTAACAGTGAAGTCGCTCCGGAGATTTCTCCTCTGCTCGGTTCGGTAAAGTTTAAAAAAGCATTTGGTTTTCAACAGATTTATTATTTTTCAGTTTCAAGTCTCTGTCTATAGTACAGGTAGTGACTTATTTTATGTGGAAATTGTTTTTTCCTCAGTTTCTGATTGGTTGATCCGGTTGGAAACTGACCTTTTGTTTATATTTGTATTTTCTGGCGATCCGGATGCTTATGATGTTTAGTGGAAGGGAGACAGAGTATCCCAAGGATGATGATGATGATTTTGAAGGCCTGGATGTGCCCAGTGAACCAGAAATCTCCCCAGACAGGCCTTCTAATGTGTCCCCCCCCCCGACTTTCTGAGTCTCCTTCCCACTTCTTGTTCTACAAGAAGGTGGCTGGAACCCTCCAGCTCCCAGTGGTAGAAGCTGCTGAGGAGGAGGAGGAGGAAGAAGAGCCTGATTTTGTTGAGATGATGGACATCCCAGAGTCCAAAAGACAAAAGATTGTCTATCCCTTTTCATAAATCTTTGGGGAAACGGACAAAAAAGATATTGCAAACACCTAACTCCTTACCTACTATAGGTAAGAGACTGGACAGGAGGTACATGTTATCAGGCTCAGGTACGGAGTTTTTATATAGTCATTGCATCCATGTTGGGGTAGTGCAGGTTGCAGCCTTGGATAGGGCTAATATTCCTTTGGCTTCACACACCCCCAGACAAAGACTTAAGAAAAGTGGATGCCATGGCCAAAAATCAATACTCGTCATCCTCTTTGGGATTGAGGCAGGCTAACTATATGGCCTACACAGCCAGGTACCAGAGGTCCAGGTGGGATACAGTTCTGGAACTGGCTAAACAGGCCTCCTCCCCCCACCCCCCAGCTAGCCAAAGAGCTGGAGGAGGTGGCTGCTGATGGAATTGAGGCATCCAAAGTACAATTCCACGCTGCTGTAGACTCCAGTGATGTGGCATCAAGAGTCATGGCCACATCTGTCTCTCTCAGGAGACATGCTTGGCTCAGATGTACTAGCCTTTCCCAGGATACCCAGGCTAAGGCCATGGATTTCTCTGTAGTGGGTAACTCTCTGTTAAGGGAGCAGACAGACTTATGTGAGAAAATGGATGAGTATAGGACCACCTACAGGAGTGCACAGGCCAAAGAAAGGCAAGCCACTCCTCAGAAGCAGCAGTCTAGGGGCAGGGCAGGCCTTTCCACAGGCCTTTTACTAAGTCCAGGCTTCTCTTCTTTCTCACAGAGGGTGTTCTTTCGAGGGAGAGGCAGGAAGGGTTGAGCAGGGCTGCATCCTCTTCCCAGTCCATGGCTTCTGCCAAACAGACACCCTAATGTGTCAGCCCTGGTCGACTCCCATATTCCAGTATGTGGCTAGCTGGCTTACTATTTCCAGGCCTGGAAGTCTGTTACCTCAGACAAGTGGATCCTGGAGGTAGTAAGCCAGGGACTGGCCCTCAGTTTCAAAAGGTTCCCAAAAATGAGGGTAGGGTCTTTTCCACCTGCAACCATCTCAGAAACCATTGCTACTGGCTCTCAGAGCTGTAGAGAAAGTTCCTACTCAGCACAGGGCAAGGTCTGTACTCCAGATATTTCCTTTACCCTGAAAAGACGGGAGTGGTGACCCATCCTAGACTTAAGATATTTGAACAAACACATCACAAAACTAAAATTCAAAATGGTGACTCTGGGAATAATTCTTCCTCTCTAAGGCCAGGTGATTGGCTAGCATCCCTGGACCTCAAGGATGCCTATTTCCATATTCCTATCAGGTGCTCCCACAGAAAGTACCTCAGGTTCGAGTTGCCTTCAGGCCATTATCAGTTCAGGGCCATGCCCTTCGCCTAACATCAGCTCCAAGGGTGTTTACAAAGTGCCTTGCAGTAGTAGTTGCCTTCCTCAGAAGGCAGGGTATATCTGTCTTCCCCTACCTGGACAACTGGCTCATTGTAGGACAGTCCTCCGACCAGGTCAAGTCAGCTCTGCAAATGACTCAGAACTTGCTCAGTTCTCTGGGGTTTCTCCTCAATCATCCAAAGTCCATTCTCAAACCAGTACAACTCCTTACTTTCATAGGAATAGAGTTTGATACTGTTCAGGCAAAGGCTTTCCTCCCATTAGCAAGGGTAAAGGCCCTTACAGATCTCACTTCCTCTTTTTGATCTCTGGTCTCTTGCCCAGCAAGACACTTTCTTCAACTCCTAGGCCACATGGTAGCTTCCACTGCAGTAGTACAAGAAGCCAGGTTTCAGATGAGGGACATTCCATTCCACATAAGGTCCTTTTGGTCTCAGAAAAAAGACTCTCTCACCAAATTGGTTCCAGTGACTCGGACTAAGGTGCCCCATTCCTCAATCAAGCTCCCTCAGTAGTTCTAACCACAGATGCTTCTCTCCTAGGCTGGGGAGCCCATTTGGGAGCCCTCATGACTCAGGGGGTTTGGTCTCCACAATAGTCTCTCCTCCTTATCAATCTGCTGGAACTCAGAGCAGTATTCCTGGCCCTTCAGGCTTTCTCAGACTCAGTCAGAGGCAAAGTGGTGCAGGTAAGGACAGACAACACCACCACAATGTGGTACATCAACAAGCAAGGGGGCACTCGATCCATGGTCTTGTGCACAGAGGCCATGAAACCGTGGTCTCTAACCTATTCCTTTTAGGCTTCCCTGACAGCAGTTCATCTCCCAGGGAAGGACAATGTGCTAGTAGATGCTTTGAGCAGAATCACCCTGGGACATCATGAATGGTCCCTGGATCCTCCCATCCTGAAAATAATCAACAAGATGGGGCACTCCAGAGATGGATCTCTTTGCAGCCCCGGACAATCACCAACTTCCTCTGTTCTGCTGCAGACCTGCAGTCCTAGGGACTGTTCCTCTGGATGCTCTCATATTGGATTGAAAGGGCAGGTTCCCTATGCCTTCCTCCCCTGTTGTTCAGTGTTCTAGTCAAAATCTGGTCTCAACCCTGTACAGTGATACTGGTGGCTCCAGACTGGGCCAGATAACTTTGGAATCCTCTGCTGTTGTCCCTGACAGTGTCACTCCCCCTGTCTCTTCCCAAGAGACACAATCTCCTAACCTTCTCTCGGGAGAATTTGGTACCCTAATCTCCAGTCTCTCAATCTTAAGGTCTGGCTCTTGAGGAGTTAGAATATGCAGGCCTGCATCTTTCTCAGGGAGTTCTGGATATTCTGAAGGTCTCCAGGAAACCTTCCACCAGAAAAACTTATAATTCCAAATGGAAAAGATTCAGCATTTGGTGTTCTCGGGCATTCTGCCTGATACTGCAGGCATTGCTACAGCCTTAGATTATCTGGTTCATCTTAATGGCCTAGGCCTTAGGCCTGCAACTCTGATGGTTCACCGAGCAGCTGTATCAGCGTTCCTTTCGGCAGGGAAGGGCTCTTCCCTGGCATCTGATCCTGTTGTCAGCAAGTTCTTCAAAGGTCTGGCTCATATCAACCCTCCCTTTAGAGATCCTGCTCCAGCTTGGAATCTGAATGTCTGCATTGCTCAGCTTATACAGCCACCCTTTGAACCTCTGGCTTCTGCCGAGCTTATGTACTTCACCTAGAAAACTGTGTTCTGGTAGCTATCCCTCTGCCAGGCAGATTAGTGAATTACAGGCCCTGTCAGTTGAACCTGACTTATCTCTTTCCATAGGGATAAGGTGGTCCTGAGAACCAGTAGGAGGTTCTTCAAAGTGGTGTCAGATTTTCATCTGAACCAGTCTATGTCTCTGCCTGTGTTTTCACTGACAACACTTCTTGAGGAGAAAGAAGATTACACAGTTTGGATGTTAAAGGGCACTAGGCTACTACATAGAGCATACTAAGGTACACAGAAATGATGGCCTTCAATTATTTCTCACTTATTGTGAAGTGGGAAAAGGTAGAGCTGCTAGAAGAACTATTGCCAGGTGGATTGTCTCTTGTATACAATTCTGCTATGACACATTGGGCAAAGCACTCCCTTCAGGCCTGAGGGCTCACTCGACTAGGGGTACAGCCGCTTCCCTGGCTGTGGCCAGAGATATACCCTTGGTAGAAATCTGTAAAGCAGCCACCTGGAAAACAGTCCATACATTCACCAAGCATTACTTTCTGGACATCCAGGCTAGGAGTGATGCTAGGTTTTGTACAGCAGTACTGCAGAGCCTGTTTCCAAAGTAGGTTCTGTATTCCCTTCTCCTGGGGGAACTGCTTGGTAGTTCAGATATTGTCAGAATACAGCAAGACTTTGTTGTTTGAAGAAAAAATTACTCACCATAGTAATGTTTCTTCTAATGGAGTCTTGCAGTATTCTGAACTGCCTCCTGCCTCTCCTCTCGGAACATAGTTTTGAGAAGTGGGCTGGCAAGTACAGTGTTGCACCTCAGGGGTGTACCTTGTTTAGTTTAGTTCGCTTTTGTTGACCGGTGGTGCAGTAGACAAACCTGCCTATTTTCGGTAGGCACGACCCAGGGAAGGGGGATACAGATGAATGCCAACTAACCTTGAACCAGATTAAGCTGCTGTTGGTATTTTTTAGTGAATGAGGGAAATTTGGCCAGGACACCGGGAAAATTCCCCTACTCTTTTCGATAAGTGCCATGGGATCTTTAACATCCACCTGAACTACCACCAGTCCAGGCAGATGGGACCTCGGTTTAATGTCTCATCTGAAAGACGGCACCTCAGAAGTGCAGTACCCCTCTCATGCTGCACTGCAGTGTCAGTATTAGGATATTAACCCAAGTGCCAGATGTGGAAACTGAACCCACAGCCCTCTGATCTCCCGGCCTCAGAGGCGAGTGTGCTACCTACTGAGCCACTGACACTGACATGTACCCTCCCTCTTAAGGGTGGGGTAGTTGTTTTATTGTTGTTGCTTTTATGTTTGTGTATATTGTCACTACCTTTTTCTTGGGTTCTCGACTTAAGTCTTTTGGACCCAGGTTGTTGTCTTTGGCTATAAAGTTAAACAATTTCCATATTTAGTACTTGGTTTGCTCGTAAGAATCTGACAGTTACACTGAGAAGTACCAGAGACAGAGGTTTGAAAACCGAGCTTGAGCTCAACGTTCTGTGTTGCTGAATAGAGTTAACTCTTCTCCTCCGGGCAGTTCAAGTGCTGGGTCAACTGCATATTGTCAGAATACAGCAAGACTCCATCAGAAGAAACAACATTACTATGATGAGTAATTTTTCTTATGCACCTAACCAAAACATGAAAGCATGCTAACAATGCAAGTGTTCCTGTATACACACTGAAAATAGGCATGCATTCATAGTAGGTTGACAGGAAAATAGGAAAGTGCAACTCGCTTGCTCCTTGATTCATTGTTACGCACAGGCCCGCCAATCTCTATATACTTATAAAGATAGGATGATAATACATATTTCTGAATCCTTGCACCTCTGTTATGTGCACTGTATGTCGTCCATCGATTCAAATTTTTCAGAAACTGCTTAACAAAACCAGCAGCATTGATTCTCAATCAGGGCATTGGCACAATTGCCACAACTGCACCTGAATTGGATGACCAGTAAACAAATGTAAAGTCAACTGTGTGGTTAATTTCACAGTGTCGGTGTGAAACACACCATCAGGACAGTAATGGATGTCATTGAGTGCACAGAGATTACAGGGCGAGAGGAAATATTTTGGCATATGGCATAAGATATAAATTGTACCTTCCACGTGGTCTAATGGTCCCATGACACAATGACAAACCATGCACATAAAAGAAATAAGTAACATTCCCCCTTCCACAGCGGTGTAGTGGGCCCACCTTCTCAACACTGGATGGCACCTGAGGGACCACTGTATTATCCTGTATGCTGTCATTGATCAATGAATCTGCAGCTGGCTGTTCGAGCACTTCTGTGTGAATTGGTGGGTGTGGTGGCTTAGTGGATGCCAAGCACAAAATTGCAGGTGTTAGTGCCCAGAACTCGGCTAACCTCGTCTTACACACGAAGCTGGAACCCTTGTCAGTGGCAGCGTACTGCATAATACAGTTTGTGCTCATGTATTGTTTGTAAAGCAGTGAGCACATGCTGTATTATGGGCAGCCAGCTGTGGTGGTGGGAGTTGAGCTGTGCTGATCGTTGGATGCGGGTGCAGGATTGGGTGGAGAAGGGAGTGGTGAGCACTACCATCTGAGGTGGGAGGGTTGCAGTCCAGTACACCACCAGGCATGTACATATTTCTTCTGTAGAGTATCTGGTGGCATCCATGGTTGTGGAGAGTGGACCACTGCACCACTAATAACCTGGGAATGTTTTATATATATATATATATATATATATTTATATCATGGGCACAGTATGGTATTGGGGAGGCTGGTACCAAGACAGTTGGATTGGTAAAGTAACACATTGTTTTCACAGGCACAGTGGGGTTGGTGTGGTGGCTTACTAGGCAATAGGGATGGAAAATGTATGTATTGTTATAATGGTCCAAAGGACACTGCGCTCCAACAGTGAAATAAGGAAACTTGTAAACAAAGTCAAATAGTAAGGAAATAAGTTGCAAAAAACTGTGGCAGTGTAATGCTCCATCTGGGGTAAAAGTGACAAATGTTGGGAAATGTGGAATTGTGGTGTCCTACTGAACGCCCCCCCCCCAAAGGAAAAAGAAAAACAGGCAGTAGAGCATGTTAGGTGTCTCAGAGACATCAGACTGTCAAGCCTGGATATGTAGGTTGCAATAACACCGGTGCCAGGACAGTGGCCCATCTGGCCATGCTTAGTGTCCTGTGAACCAAGAAAAAGGGCAGACACCAAAAAGAAGGCATAACCGGGTTCAGGAGTCAAGACGAAGATCCATGCAACTGCAAACAGGACACAAAGACAGGGAGACATAGAACACTGGCATGCTTGGACGCAGCTGCATTATAGAAAAATTACCCAAAATGCTAAACTCATCCTTTAAGAAAATCATTTAGAAATAGAGAGCACTTTGTGGCAAGAGCATAACTCATTTTATGTTGCCATCATCTGCAGAGTATTATGTGCAACCATGTTGTGACTATAGTCATCTAAACGATTCCCCAACACTGGCAAACACCCAAGGTACAGCGATGAAATCATCTCTGATTCACAACTGTTACTTGCAGTCTCATTTGTCTGTGGAGGGAGGGGCTGTGACATGGCCTACCTAGACTTTAGCAAGGCATTTGACACAGTCCCACACAAAAGATTAATAAATTAGCCAGCCTGGGAGGTAGTTGTAAAAAATTGGCTGGACAAGAGGATGGAGAGGAGGGTTCAGTACTGGGACTGGTCCTCTTTAATGTCTTTATAGGTGACATTGCGGAAGGACTGGAAGGCAAAGTATGCCTCTTTGCAGACTACACAAAGATCTGCAACATGGTTGATACACAAGGTGATGGAAAGGATGAGAAGGGACTTGGCAAGGTTGGCGGAATGGTCCAAGGTATGGCAGCTTAGTTTCAATGCAAGAAAGTGCAAAGATAATGCATCTGGGGAAACGAAAACCAGGGGAAGAATACACAATGGGGGGGTGAAATATTAACAACAAAAATGGAAAGGGACCTGGGGGTAGTCATATCGGATGACCTGAAGGTAGGTGATCAATGTGAGAAAGCAGTAAGGAGGGCTTGGGGGATACTAGGATGGATAGGGAGAGGCATCACCAGTAGAAAACAGAAGTTGTTATTCCTCTGTACAGACAGTTGATGAGACCCCATCTGGAGAACTACATGCATTTCTGAACCCACTCCGCAAGAACATAGGCAGGATGGAGTCCAGAAGAGAGCAACTAAATGGTGCAGGGTACCCACAACCACCAACAGCAGAACATTCAAAAAGTAAATGTAATGCTTCAGTCAGTGCATCTGTTCAATATTACTGTATGTGGTGGTGCTCGAAAAATGGGGGGGAAAACAATGTTGCTAGTGTGTAACCTGGAGGTGGAGTAACCATGGCACTTGAACCATGACAACATGACCTGGTGGAGGATGAGTCATGTTGGCACATATGGAGTGCAGTTGCTGGAAAGAAAGACAAAAACATACACTGTAACACACAATCCTGTCCCCCACCCAAAAAAAAGGCAGACACTGGACACTGCACCTTGTGGAAGATGCAGATAAAGCATCAGTTCTTATACTGCTGTTATGTTATTGAGTGAAATATGCACTGTACTTTGCTCTACAGCAATGTTATCAACTTGCTCCATAAACTGTGTAAATCAGTATAACTGGCATTGGAAAATGTTCCTATACATAGTGCTCAATTTGGGAACTGGATAGGAACATTAGGGTTACAACCTAAAAGAAGACACAAATATAAATTAATGAGGCTGCCCTTACTTCTATCCCCCACCACTCACACACACGCTATTGCTGAATCACTGGTACCAGTCACATCAAAATAAACAAAACTAAACATTTGTATTTTTGCAAGAGAATTGCATAGTTAGTATAACCAAAAGCCTCAATTGTTAATATTATTTTGCCCATGCCTCCCACTAGACAGGCTGATGAAGAAAATGTGGCCCGAAACCAGAAGGGGATAGCAGTTGGCAGTATGGGTAGCAATAAGAGTAGTGGTAGCTCATAACTCCTGAATGCCCTAGGCACCTAAAGTAAATAAAGATTGGTGTTTTTGAAACAGATTGGCATTGTAATAACGTGCAGCAGAAATGGTCACTGATGCAGTATTTGTATGGGTCGTGCATTGTAGACAGGCTGATACCAAAATTGGGGACAGTACTGGAAATGGGACAGCAGTATGAATCGGAAGCTGGCATGGCACCATTGTACCTGTCATAGAAAGAAATATGGAAATAGTCCATGAACCATGGAATGGCGCTTACATTAAAATATATAAAAAAAAAAAGCAATGTCGGCATTACTGGTACATTGGCTAAGGGTACAGTGTTGCTATGCCTACTTCCTATACTGCTGTCCGGTTTCCAAGTACTGTCCTGAATTTGGTATCCCATGGTCTAGTATTGCACATTATTACAGAGCCAAACTCTTGTTGTTTCATTCTGCATTTGCTTGATCAGCCTGTCTAGTGGGAAGCCTTGGGCAAGAAATATGAACTCAGTGAGCCATTTTCATTCTGATAAGTATGCAGTTGTCTTGCACAAAAACTGATGTTTAGTTTGATTAAGGTTGATGTGACCGGTGCATTCAAGAGTTACGAACCACAATGCGTATTGTTTTGTGATCAGCCACATTACTGTTGTTCACAGAATCAGTTGTGGCTCAGAAAACCTGATATGCAGGGATTAATGCTTGGAAAATGGAATGAAGCTAACTCCACACCTCAACCCTCCCCCCCCCAAAAAAAATATTTTCTATCATGGGGTGCAGCTTGGGAGAGAAATGAAATTATGGAGTAGTCCAAAGGGAATCGGACAACATTACAGCTATATTGGAGACAACCAACACCAGAAGGTGTGCAACACCAACCATAGGCACTGTGAATTAATTCAAGGTAGGACATATGCAGTGAAGTGATGAGTTGGATAAGGAGCTTACAGTCGAGTAAAACAAACATAAAAATTCAGTGAATAACGGCAATGTGGTTGACAGAAAAACTGTCTAAATTGTGGCTCAGAATTCTTGAATGCAACAGTCACATCACAATACAAAAAGTCAGCACCCACTAAGGAAACAATACCAATTGTGGCATTGTAGCTCTGAGCTCGTGATATGCTTGAGAAACTGAATGAGCGCCCCCCACCCACCCATACACACTTTTCAGAAATAAAATAAAAACCCTTATATTGTGGGGTGCGACTTGCGTGACAGCTGAAATTAGGTAGCAAAGGAATCTGAAAACCATTAGGGCTATATTGGGCAGAACTAAATTTACACCATGCATACCATTCATCTGTGGATATATGTACACTGCTGTCCTCCTCCTCCTCTTCACTGCTCTCAGCGCTGCTCCCAAAGTTCCATTCCTGGGATCTGTTGTTTGAGGCACCACTTGCTGATGCCAGTGGCTCAAAGCAGTAGGGCTCGATATTGTAAATGCATGGCAAGACAAAGCCTGCAGATCGATTGTCTCATCGGATGACATTTTTCGGATCGATACTAGCTTGGACTGAACAGCCAAGTAGGCTTTGTACAGTTGCTCTGTTCAGTGACTGCGGGGATCACTACAAAGCAAAGCCACCTTATTAGGTCATCATGTAGCACGCCCTCTCAGTTGGACAGACCAAGGAGGAAGCAAACCAAAGCCTGACTGAGACGGCAATTCAAAACCAAGTGTATACTTTTAATCATTAATACTCGTTATTGCGAAAAAACAGAGGTTTACCTAGGCAGTTATAGATAATACCCAACATATAGTGCGCTAATGTCGCTGAATTAGGAGACTTGTTGCAGTTGATCTTTGACACCTCGGAGAGCTCTCCTTAGCTTCTACAAACTTTGTTTTCCGCTGTAGTAAATGTTTTTTGTATTTACTGTTATTGGTTGCTGCCCGTTTAGATATTGTTCAGGTTAGTTTAGCTTAGTTTAGTTGGTATTTTATATTTTTTTTGGCAGTTTCTCAGCAGTCCTAGGGAACCGGGGGAACCATCTCCTCAGCATTTTTTTCACCACAGTTGACTTCTAAAAACAATAGCATTCTGGTGCCTGTTATTAGCAACTGTAATGTTAAAATTTTTGTTTTGAAGCTGCTGCCCTTCCACAGATTCCCCTCTGGACCCTTCCTTGGGTGACACTCCCAAATGACCTCAGATCTGTTAAAAATAGGTGGACCAGGCATACTTTACAGATGTGGCTGCTAGCGAGGTCACATTGGAAACTCCCCACATATGTTTGGGATTATATCCCACTTAATTACCTTCCAGAATTTTCAACAAAAGCTTATGACTCTTGTTTTAAGAGGTGGGCTCAGTTGGGTCTCTGTTACTTGCACCAATTTGTGTAGGGGCAAACTATTAAGGATTTTTTAACCCTACAGAAAGAATTTAACCTACCTAGGCATGACTTTTATAGATACTTGCAGTGTTGGAGCTATATTTGGAAGGGCCCAGATTCAACAGTATTAAAATCCCAAGCTGCACAGGGCACTAGGTTAATATACAAGAGAGGATTAAATCTAGATTCTAAGGGCCTGATCTCCCAAGCATACAAACTAATGTAGGGAAATATTGGTAATCTATCCATAGTAAATATACAAGGAAAATGGGAGGTAGAGATGGGGAGGAAACTTGAGGAGCAGGAATGGGGGGGAAAGTATGGTTGTAAATCCATAAAACATGATCTAGTTTCTGGCGGGAGTTCAGGTGGAAGGTTGTTGGGAGATATTTTATAACTCTAATTATTTCAAAGCATTACACCACAGATCCCTCTGACTTGTGCTGGAGAGGATGTGGTCAACGTGGGAGACACTGCCACACACTCTGGAGCTGTCCCAGGATCCGGGTGTTTTGTACTCAAATAAGTGATACGGTGCAAAATATATTCTCTATTACCCAAGCACTTAACTTTGAACATCTGGTACTTGGCCTCCACCAGAGGAACTCACCACAGCTGCTACCATTTATTTATATCTTATCCTCATAGCAGCTGCTGCAAAAGTTATTACCCAGAAGTGGTTAACTGCTAATGCCTTGACCCTCAACCAGTGATGGTGGTAATGTGAAATCAATTAAAAATATAGAAAAAATCACTGCAAAACTACGACTTCAAGTAAATAAATTGAATTCAAATAACATGAAGTCTTGCTGTATTCTGACTATATGCAGTTAGCTCAAGCACTCAAACTGCCCCGGAGAAGAAAGGTTAACTATGCAGAAGCTTAGAACATTGAGCTCGAGCTCGGTTTTCAAAACTCTGTTCCTGGTACATTCAGTTGTAACTGTCAGATTCTTTACTCCCCTAACTGTAAAGTCGCCTCTGGAGAGCTCTCTCGCTGCTTTGGTTCGGTAGTAAATTGATTGGTTCTTCCAACCTTTCTTGTTTTTTCGGTTATCAAATCTCTGTCTACGGTACAGGTAGTGTAGATAGACAGTGGTATTTTTTCTTTCGGTTCTTCATTGGTCAGTCCGGTGTTGAACCAAATATTTTGATTGTTGTAAACTTGTCTTTTTTTTTTTTTTCTTGTATTTTTATGGGTTCTGGTTCCCTTTGGTCACAAAAAAACGGAGGTTTTTCATTTTTTTCCACAGCCCTTGAACCGGTTGGTGACCGAAAGTTTTTTGTTACTCTGCTTAAACACCTTCACAGAGTAACTTGGCAAGAAGGGTGCAGTGTCTGAGAAACCCAAGAAGACTGGTCCCACTGGGTTTCAGCACTGCACGGAGTGGGGGAGGCTTTTGCTAAAGCTGAACCCCATCTCATCTGTGTCTATTGTCTGAGGTTTGACCACCTAAAAACAGACTGCCAAATTTGTGCTAATTTTCCCAAAGTCACGTTGGATAAGCAATTGAATAGGCTGAAGGAAAAATGGCCGAGAAAGCCACTGACCCGGATGGCCAGCCCGGTTTGGTGCTGAGCCGAACCTGAGGAGGTGCCTTTTGACCAGGGCGATACCTCCTCAGGCAAAAGGAAATTTGATTCCGAGGGATCAGCTCTGTCTAAAAAGAAAAGAAAATCTGCTGATTCGGATCCAAAACCGCAGATCCCAACCGCCGAGGAAGTTGTGAAAGCTATTAAAATTGTACAGTCGCTACAACCTGTTCCTTCCGAACCGACTACTTCTTCTAGATAGTCGGTTCAGGTTCAATCCGAATATGATCTGGAAGCCTTCTATGAGTGGGAGGGAGAAGATGATTTTGAAGAAGACCTAGATAAACCAGTGGAGCCTGACATCTCCCCAGACAGGCCTTCTTCTGTTTCTCCCCCAGACTTTCTGGTCCTTCCCACTTTTTGCTCTACAAAAGGTGGCAGACACTCTTTAGCTTCCTACTGTGGAAGCAGCTGAAGAGGAAGAGGAGGAGGAACCTGACTTTGTGTTTGTTCCCCAAGGATTTATGCAGGGAACAGATAGTTTCTGGGACATCCATCATCTCCACAAGAATTCTGCACTGCCTACTTCATACCTCCTGTGGTTAGGAAGATGGATAAGAGGTATATGCTATCAGATCCTGGGATGGAGTTCTATATAATCTTTGCAGTCATGTTGGGTTAATGGATGCTACAGCCTGTGACAAGGCTAATATGCCCTTGGCTTCACACCCCCAGTGTGGATGCTATAGGTAAAAAGCAGTACCTGGCATCCTCCTTGGGACTCGGACAGGCCTCTTATAAGGCTTATGTGGCTAGGTGCCAGAAGTCCATGTGGGAGTCCATCTTGGACCTAGCAAAGAATGCTCCCCCCCACACACACACAGCTGGCCAAGTAGCTGGAACTGATGGCTGCAGATGGAATTGAGGCATCCAAAGTTCAGTTTCATGCTGCTGTCGACTCTAATGATGTCTCATCTAAAGTCACGACCACATCTGTCTCCATGGGGAGATTTGCTTGGCTCAAATATACCAGTCTTTCTCAGGATACCCAGGCTAAGGCCATGGATTTTCCTGTGGTTCAGAACTCTCTGTTTGGGGAGCAGACAGAGATGTACCTGAAGAAGATGGACGAGTACAAGACTACTTATAGGAGTGCAGTGGCCAAGGAAAGGTAGTACTACTTCTCAAAAGTAGCAGTCTAGGGCTGGCAGGAGTAGGCCTTTTCAGAGGCCTTTCTACCAATCACAGGTCTCTTCTACTTTCCAACAGAGAGGGTTCTTCAGAGGGAGAGTCAGCAGAGGGATGAGCAGGGCTGCATCCACCTCCCAGCCTAGAACCCCTGCCAAACACACCCTGATTTGTCGGCTCGGGTTGCGTCCCCTATTCTAGTAGGGGGCAGGATGGCTCATTTCTTCGAGGCCTGGAAGTCTGTCACCTCAGACAAATGGGTTCTGGAATTGGTGAGCCAGGGACTTGCTCTAAATTTCAAAAGATTTCCAAAAATCAGAGCAATTTCTATAAAGCCTGCCACCCCACAGGAAATAGCTGCCTTAAAGGTAGAGGTGTCATCATATTGCTCAAAAGCTATGGAACAAGTTCCTCTTGTGCACGAGGGAAAGGTTGTACCTCGAGGTACTTCCTTACCCAAAAGACAGGGAGTGGCAACCCATCCTAGACTGGATATCAGAACAGACATCTTACAAAACCAAAATTCAAAATGGTGACTCTGGGAATCATTCTTCCTCTCTGAGGCCAGGAGAACTGGCTAGCCTCTCTGGACCTCAAAGATGCCTATTTCCACATACCAATCAGATGCTCCCACAGAAAGTATCTTAGGTTCCAGTTGCCCTCAGACCATTATCAGTTCAGGGCCATGCCCTTTATCCTCACCTCTGCCCCCAGAGTTTTTAAAAAATGCCTGGCAGTGGTGGTAGCCTTCCTCCGGAGGCAGGGCATCTCTGTATCCCCCCCCACCTAGACAACTGGCTCATTGTGAGCCAGTCTCCAGCTCAGGTAAGGTCAGCTCTGGCCATTGCCCAGAGGCTTCTGGGTTCCCTAGGATTCCTTCTCAATCTTTCCAAGTCCATGCTGGAAGCAGTCCAGCTTCTCACCTTTATAGGGGTAGAGTTGGATACTATTCAGGCAAAGGCTTTCCTGCCTCTTCAGAGTAAGGGCCCTATCAGACCTGGCAGCTTTCTTCAGGCCTCAAGTGTCTCATCCGGCCAGGCACTTTCTCCAGCATTTGGGCCACATGACAGCATCCACTTCAGTGGTCCAGAAATCCAGGTTCCAAATGAGATATTCAGTTTCACCTCAGGTCCTTTTGTCACAGAAAAAGGACCCTTTCACTAAGCTGATTCCAGTTACTCAAACTTTCGTCCAGGCTATCCAGTGGTGGTTGGAAGAGGACCATCTCAGGCAAGGGGTTCCTTTTTTTCGGCAGTCACCTCAGTGATTCTCACCACAGACGCCTCCCTTCTGGGTTGAGGAACCCACTTAGGGAGCCTCATTGCTCAAGGCACATGGTTACAGCAGGAGTTTCTTCTGCACATCAACCTTCTGGAACCCAGGGCTGTGTTCCTGGCCCTTCAGACTTTCTCAAAAAATGTGCAGGGAAAAGTGGTGCAGCTCAGGACAGACAACACCACCACCATGTACTACATAAGCAAGGGGGCACACGGTCCACAGCCTTGTGCACGGAAGCCATGAAGGTTTGGAGTCTAGCTTACTCCCTCCAAGTCTCTCTCATAGCTGTGCATCTCCCAGGGAAGGACAGTGTGCTAGCACATCCTCTCAGCAGAATCTCTCTGGGTCACCACGAGTGGTCCCTGAACAGACAAGTCCTACACATAATTTTCAGGAGGTGGGGCACTCCAGAGATCTCTTTGCAGCCCCAGACAATTATCAGCTTCCCTTGTTTTGCTGCAGACCTCCACTTCTGTGGTCTGTACCTCTGGATGCTCTAGTACTGGACTGGAGGAACAGGTTCCTGTATGCCTTCCCACCATTTCCTCTTCTTTTCAGTGTGCTGATAAAAATCAGGTCTCAGTCCTGCTCAGTGATATTGGTGGCACCGGATTGGGCCAGGCAACCACAGTACCCCCTATTAATGTCTCTGTCAGTGACACTTCCTCTCTGCCTTCCCAGGAGGTACGACCTCCTAACCTCCTCTTAGGAGGATTTGGTATCCCAATCTCAACTCTCTCAGGCTCAAGGCCTTGCTCTTGGAGAGTAGAGTATGCAGGCCTGCATCTTATAAGGGTCCTGGATGTTTTGAAGGTCTCCAGGAAGCCTTCCACCAGAAAGACTTATAATTCTAAGTGGAAGAGATTCAGCATTTGGAGACATCAATAGGAGAAGGAAGGGTAGATGGAGAAAATGACAAAGGCAATAAGGACAGAGATGGGGCAAAAGGGGTAAGGCCATCAAGAAATATAGGATAATGAGTACCAATGCCCGTGGTCTGGGCAACAAGCTCCCTGAACTGGTGGCCTTGCTCGAAGAAGGATGCCTAGATATCGTAGCAGTCACAGAAGCATGGTACACAGAGAACCATGACTGGTATGTTAACATACCGGGGTACACAACCTACAGGAGAGACAGAGAGGGGAGAAGAGGGGGAATAGTAGCTCTCTATGTAAGAGAAGGGATAAAAGTAACAGAACAAGAGAGTAAACAGGGAGGAGAGGAGGCACTGTGGGTCACCTTAGAGACTGGAAATGGCACCACAGTCTGCACAGGGGTTGTATACAGACCCCCACTTCAGGGAAAGAATGGACAAGGATATGATAGAAGGCATCCTTAGGATGGCAGAGAAAGGGAGATGCAGTTGATGGGGGACCTGAATATGGCAGATGTTAACTGGAGCACTCTTGCTGCAGCCAAATCCATGAGCTGGGCCATTCTCGATGCTCCCAGGGGCATGCCTCAGACAGCTAGTTCTGGAACCCACTCGTGAGGGAGCAATCTTAGACCTTGTACTCTCAAATGGGGACAGTGAGAGGATCTCAGATCTAGAGTGGGTAGCTATCTGGGAACTAGTGACCATGAACAGTGTGGTTCACGATAAACTCGGCTACAGATTCAAGCCATACAAAAGTGAGGGTACTGGATTTCAGGAGGGCTGACTTTGGCAAGATGGGAGAGTGCCTTAGAAAAGCACTAGCAAACAATCTAGAAGGAGAGGTGGAGCAACAATGGGGAAACATCAAACTGCTATCACAGAGGCAACAAGCCTCAAACCTTTGTGTGAAGCAAATAAACAAATCAAAACAAAAGAAAAGCCACTATGGTTCCCACAGTACGTGGTGGGGAAGGTTGGGGAGAAAAAGATAGCATTTAGGAAGTATAAGGAAACACAGAAGGAGCAGGACAGAGAACTGTACCAGTTAAGGCAGAAGGAAGCAGGGAGGGAAGTCCGAATAGCAAAGGCTATAACTGAGGAAAAGATAGCCAACTCGGTTAAGAATGGGGCTAAAACCTTTTATAGGTACATCAGTGAGCATAAAAAGGACAAAGGGGAGGGATAGTGAGGCTGAATAGAATGGACGGTAGGTGGGCAGAGAGGGACAGTGATAAAGCAGGGATACTGAACGAATACTTCTGCTTGGTATTCACAAAAGAGGAGGAGGGGGAGGTACCTAATCCAATTAATAGAAGCACTCTGGATAGGGGGGGTCGATATCATTCCTTTCACAGAAGAAAGGGTTCTGAAAGAACTTCTAAAATTGAAGGTGGATAAAGCAATGGGGCCTGATGGAATTCACCCCAGAATTCTAAAAGAATTAAGGTAGGACTATGACACCACTGTCTACCCTTTTAACAAATCATGGGAGGATGGTGTGGTACCTGAGGACTGGAGGAAGGCGGATGTGATTCCCTTCACAAAAGTGGGAGCAAGACAGAGGCAGGAAACTACAGATCTGTCAGTTTGACCTCTGTGGTAGGGAAAGTGATGGAATCACTTCTGAAGGAAAGAATTGAGTACCTAGAGGCCAGTATGGCACAGGACCCAAGGCAGCATGGGTTCACAGCGGGAAGGTCATGTCAGACGAATCTTAATTGATTTCTTTGACTGGGTGACCAAAGTAGTAGACCAGGGAGGGGCTGTGGACATGGCCTAACTAGACTTTAGCAAGATATTTGACACGGTCCCACACAAAAGATTAATAAACAAATTAACCAGCCTGGGAGTGGATCACAGGGTGGTTGCCTGGGTAAAACATTGGCTGGACAACAGGACACAGAATGTAATTGTAAGTGGAGTCCACTCTGAAGAAAGGGGGGTTACTAGTGGGGTACCGCAGGGTTCACTACTGGGTCCAGTCCTTTTTAATGTCTCCTCTAAGTGACATGAAAGGAAAAGTATGCCTCTTTGCAGATGACACAAAGATCTGCAACAGGGTTGATGCACAACGAGGTGTGGAAAGGATGAGAAGGGACTTGGCAAGGTTGGAGGAATGGTCAGAAGTATGGCAGCTTGGATTCATTGCAAAGAAGTGCAAAATAATGCACTGGGGAAACAAAAACCCTGGGGAAGAGTACACAATGGGGGGGGGTGGAGGTAGTAACAACAATAAAAATGGAAAGGGACCTGGGGTAATCATATCAGATGACCTTAAGGTTGGCAAGCAATGTGACAAGGCACTAGGGAGATCTGGGGGATACTGGGATGTATAGGGAGAGGCATCACCAGCAGAAAACAGGAAGTTATCCTTCTGTACAGACAGTTGGTGAGACACCATCTGGAGTACTGCGTCCAGTTCTGGAGACCCCATCTGCAAGGACATAGACAGAATGGAGGCAATAAATAGGGCAACTAAAATTGTGCAGGGTCTGCAAGAGAAGCCATACGAAGAGAGACTAAAGGACCTTAATATGTATACCCTTAAGGAAAGGAGGGAGAGGGGGGACATGATAGAAATTTTTAAGTACCTCAGTGGAATCAGCAAAGTCCAAGAGGGTAGCATCTTTCAGAAAAAGTGATGTGCAAGAACAAAGGGACACAATTTGAAGATAGAGGGGAAATGGCTCGGGCAACATGAGGAAGTATTTTTCACAGAAAGGGTGGTGGACACATGGAACAGCCTTCATGAGGAGGTTGTGGGATCTAAAACTGTGGGAGAATTCAAGAATGCATGGGACGGACAAGGCAATTCTTGTGGGGGTAGAAAGAAATAGGCTATTGGTTAACTAGGATCTGCAGCTTATCCTGTAGGTAGGGAAATGGGCAGACTAGGTGGGCCAAATGATCCTTATCAGCCATCAAAGTCTGTGTTTGTAATGTGCAGCCAAATTCAGCTGGTCTGTCTATGACTCTGGACTATTTGGTCTATGCATGGTCTGGGCTTTAGGCCTGCCCTCTTAAAGTTCACCTGGAGGCTGTCTGTTTTTCATCTTCAGGGAAGGCATCTTTCCTAGCATCTCACCGTTTTTAGTAAATTCTTCAAAGGTTTGTTGCATCTTAACCCTCCTTTCAAAGAACCTACTCCAGCATGGGATCTTAATATCTGCATTGCGCAGCTTATGCTGCCCCCTTTTGAACCAGCGTCTTCAGCTGAGTTAAAGTATTTGACTTGGAAAACTGTTTTCCTGGTGGCCATTACTTCTGCCAGGAGGATCAGTGAATTATAGGCCATTTCCATAGAGCCTGCCTTTATCGACTTTCACAGACACGGTTGTGCTTAGGACAAATATGAAATTTCTTCCCAAAGTAGTTTCGGATGTTCACCTTAACCAGTCTGTCAATACCAGTGTTTTTCACTGATCATTCTTCCTCATGTGAGAGAAGGCTGTACAGTCTGGACGTAAAAAGGGCTTTAAGTTATATGTACCATACTAAGGCCCATAGAAATGATTGTTCCCAGCTGTTTCTCACTTATGGAGAAGTGGGAAAGGGTAAACCTGCCACCAAAAGGACGATAGCCAGGTGGATCGTCTTTTATCCAGTTCTGTTACACAAAATTGGACAAAGAGCCCCCTCAGGCCTGAGAGCTCAGTCAACTAGGGGTACAGCTGCCCCTGTGGCAGCAGCTAGGGACATTCCCCATTAGAAATCTGCAAAGCAGCCACCTGGAAGACTGTTCACTCATTTACCAAGCATTACTGTCTGGATACTCAAGCCAGAAGTGATGCTAGGTTTGGCACAGCAGTACTGCAGAGCTTCTTTTACAAAGTAGTTTCTGTGTATCCTCATCCAGGGGTACTGCTTGATAGTTCAGATATAGTCAGAATACAGCAAGGCTTCATGTTGTTCAAGAAAAATTACTCACCATAGTAATCTTGTTTCTTGTAATGGAGTCTTGCTGTATTCTGACCTCCCTCCATGCCTCCCCTCTCAGAACCTTACTTTTGAGTGTTGGGTTTGGCAGGTGCAGTGCTGCACCCCAGAGGTGTAGTTCTCTGTCTCATCCTAAGTGGGTATGAGTTTTTTGGCTTTATTATTATTATTATTACAACTATTACCATATATTTAAGGTTTTGTTCTTGGATTCTCGACTGGAGTCTTTTGACCTAGTGCTTGTTGGCCTGTGGCCTACGTTTTCATTTTTTCAGAGCTAGTCTAGTTAGTATTGGTAAGAAACTGACTGTTCCAAGAGAATGTACCAGGGACAGAGGTTTGAAACCCGTGCTCAAGCTCAACGTTCTGTGCTTCTGCATAGAGTTAACCCTTTCTCTCTGGGGCAGTTCAAGTGCGTGGCTAACTGCATATAGTCAGAATACAGCAAGACTCCATTAGAAGAACAAGATTACTATGGTGAATATTTTTTCTTCTAGTTGACTTCTATTATACTTACTTAGAAAGTACAGAGGGCTTAACCGTGTTGGAACAACTACTACAGTACATTGAGCTTCAGGCGCACTCTCCAACCCATAGAGTGTTCATTTCATGGGTAAAACCTTTGAAACCTCAGTGTTTCTTATCACTCTGTTGTTTAATGAATTAGAGACAATATTAATCCACACAATATTTTGATAGGTTCAGTGTTTATTAACTTTGAGGCACAGTTTTTTCCCATTTTCCTATGTTTTTCTTTATTCCAAGAATTGTACGAGTTTCTGATTACTGGTACTTGGATACAGTATATGTACAATGTATATCTATATTAATGTGAGAGTACATCAGTATGTTTCAGACAAGGAGGAAAGAACCTTTCTGTTTGGCTTGGATAATGTTAATTTCTCCCCCCACAATCCTCCTTGGGGTAGATCAGTGGTCCTGTTTCTTGTGCCGAATAGACTGTAGCCTACGGACAAGGATGCTTCTCTGGACTGGAACTGAACGCAAGGCATTTCCTGTAAAAGAAGAGAAGTTTTCAGTTAGATGGAAAGTTTTAAAAGTTTATAAGCAATTTTACTTTGATCATTTTCCTTTTATAGTTTTTTTTATCTATCTTGCTGTTATTACTACAGTATGTAACAGGACTTGGTAAATGATTTCAAACAACATGAAGTCTTGCTATATTATGACAATTGCAGTTTGACCCAGCCTTCGAACTGCTCCGGAGGTGAAAGAGTTAAATTCCATGCCAGGCATGGAATCTTGAGCGCGAGCTTGGTTGAAAACTCTGTCTGTTGTGCTTCAAACTGTAACTGTCAGATTTTTTACTCCGCCTCACTGAACAGTCGCTCCGGAGATTTCTCCTACTGCTCGGTTAATTTTGTCGGTTTTAAAGTATTTTTTTTCTCGGTTTTCAAACCGCATTTGTCTAAAATTAAAACTCAACCGGTCGGTTCAAGCTCTGTCTGTGGTATCGTAAGTAATAGGTTTTACATTTTATTCTATGTGGAACTTGTAAACGGTATTATTGGTTCGGTTTGAACCGATCAGGTTGTTGTAAAAACTATTTTAAATTGTATTAGAAGTGCGGTTCCCAGTTCTTATCGGTTCTAAAAAAAAAAAACGGATTTCATTATGGTTTTTTCCACGACCCGTGACACGGTCTGGAACCGATAAGGGTGTCTTGCTTGGCTAAGGGCCGTTAACGGGCAAGTTTCTGGTTAGGCTGGTGTAACCCCTAAATGGCGCTATCCCAGGGGCTACTACCCCTGACTGATTTGCCACTAACAGGTTGAGGGGCCTGGATCCAATGGCGGGTGCCTCCACCCAGAGGTCAGGGTTTGCAATAGTGAAACTAATCCTGGTCACAGCCCTGGGACACTGCAACCCCCTTTCCCACTAGTGGCCCACACAATATATCAGAATTACCTTCACAGTATACACTTACCCCAGGTCTGGTTCCGCACTGGGACCTCCTGTGAAATGAGATACAGTGCAACAATCACAGTACAGTACTTTAACATAGACAAATACCTCAGGCAGTATAACTTTGCTGAAACAAGCAGCTCTGATTTATTTAGGGGATATAACAAGGACAGGGGAAATCAGGTTAATTAGCTTATCACTCTAATAATCTCATTCTATGGCTCTGTGCACAGGCCTATCCCTTATCAGTTACTGTCCCTGGGTACCCAAGCCCTAGTGGCTAGTCCAAACCGTGGCAGCTGGTAGGGCCCTTTCACAGAGAAAAGGAGAATTAAACAGTCAGCAGTACAGTAATTCCATTTGGATTTAATGTGGCAATTCAACAGGAGCGACCCTGAATTAGTACTCACGACCTCCAAACAAGATAGGGTCCTTCAATGTCAGCAGGGCTCACTTGAGGTACACAAACCTCTTCACACATCCATACAAAAGAAAGCACTATACCAGGCAGGCTGCATCTGTATCCCAATCGCAATTACTGCACAATACCCGGGAGAACACACAGCAGATTCAGTTCCTGACAGACCGAGTGCAATTTTCAGCAATTCTTCCAGTCTTCTACAGGGTGAGCCTGGTTTCTACTCTTCAGAGATCCTTTGATTCTTTTCACAGGACGGATTCAGTCCTAACAAGCTGTTACACAAGCTGCAGACCGGAACTCTGGCCTTACACGTTTTTGACTAAAACTGCACACTGAAAAGCACAGGGCTCCTTCCTTCTTCACTGCCAAAGCTCAACTGAACTCCAACTGACGAAACCGGCACTTCCTTGAGTTCCTCCCAGTTCTTGACTGGATTGGCTGTCACCACAATAGACTGCTGCTGTTGGTCCAAAAGGCACTGAAGTCTAAACTACATCTCCCAGAGTCACTGCCCATACAATCCTCTTGTGGCTGGCTCAGATTATGAGTCCAAGTTCTGATTCGTCCAAGGCATCATTTTAGAGCTAGCTTACCCCACACTGATTGGTCCAGTTCAGCAGTTCAAAACTAGAATGGGGAACTAGCAGACACAGTTCTGACTGCAAAGAAAGCAGGTTAGACAAACTGTAATTTCATTATTACTCTAAATAATTTCTGGCAAACAGTTACATCTTTCAGATAGGTTCCTTTGCACTCCTAGTGACTGCAAAATGAAGTGAATTGGCAGCAGCTCGAGTGGTACTCAGAGAAGCACACAGTCCCCCATACAACTAATTATGTCTGCAAGCAGACAGCTCTTAAAGAGACAGTACCAGAGGTTCTAAAAACACTCACTGATAAGTGGCTTAAATGCCAAACACCATTCAGGCTTGGAGCACTCAAGCAAGCTCCTGGAAGTCTTTTGGGAACCCCCATTTGCAGGGGGGTTACACTGGCATTATGTCTGAGAAACGCAAAAGAAAAACCCGGGCTCACTGGGTTTCAACACTGTAGTGTCTGTGGGGAAGCTTTTGCTAAGGCTGACCCACACACCATATGTGTCTATTGTCTGGGGTTTGACCACCTCAATACAGACTGCCAGATTTGTTTGAATTTCCCTGCAGCTACCCTGGATAAGAGACTTGGTAGGCTCAGGGAACGGGAGGCTAAGAAGTCCGCTGACCCGGATAGCTAGCCCAGTTCGGTTCCAACTGAACCAGAGGGAGTGCCCTCTGACCAGGGTGAGTCTTCCTCGGGCAAAAGGAGAGCTGACTCGGAGGAGTCAGTTCCAGCTAAAAGGACTAGGAAATCAGCAGGTGTGGAGCCAAAAAGTCTTTCTCCAACTGCTGCAGAGATAGCCAAAGCGATCAAAATTGTCCAGTCGCTTTCCCCGGTTCCGACCGAACCGGCACCATCAGGTAAGCGGTCGGTTCCTCCGGTTCAGGAATATGATTTAGAGGATTTTTATGAACCAGAGGGGGAGATTATGAGGAGAGTGAATGTGATTTTGAGAGTCTGGATCTGCCCATTGAACCGGACATTTCTCCAGACAGACCTATAGAAGTGTCTCCCCCCAAGCTTTCTGAGTCCCCTTCTCATTTTATTTTAAGAAAGTGGCTGAAACCCTCCAGCTTCCTATGGAAGAAGCTGTGGATGACCAAGAGGAGCCTGACTATGTAGAGATGATGGATATCCCAGAGTCTAGAAGACTGTCTATTCCTATCCACAAATCCTTCAGGAAACACAGTAAAAATTTTAAAAGCTCCCCATTCTATACTTCCTGTGGATAAGAAAATGGACAGGAGGTACACTTTGTCAGGCTCTGACACGGAGTTCCTCTCACAACAATGCAGCCATGTTGGGGTAGTGCAGGCTGCAGCCTGTGACAAGGCAAATATTCCTTTGGCTTCACACCCCCCTGACAAGGACTCCAGGAGGATTGATGCCATGGCAAAGAAACAGTACATGGCAGCATCTTTGGGTTTCAGACAGGCAAATTATATGGCTTATGTTGCAAGATATCAGAAATCCAGATGGGATACTGTTATGGCTCTAGCAAAGCAGGTCCCTGGCCAGCTTGCCAAAGAGCTGGAGCAGGTGGTTGCTGATGGTATTGAGGCATCCAAGGTGCAATTCCATGCTGCAGTGGACTTTAATGATGTATCTTTGAGAGTCATGGCTACATCTGTGGCTTTTCGCAGAATGGCTTGGCTCAGGTGTACTAGCCTATCACAGGATACTCAGGCTAAGGCCATGGATTTTCCTGTTGTTAACTCTCTGTTTGGGGAGCAGACAGAGAATTACATGAAGAAAATGGATGAGTATAGGACCACCTATAGGAGTGCACAGGCCAAGGAAAGGCAGGCCACTCTTCAGAGGCAGCTTTCCAGGGGCAGGGGCAGGCCTTTTCATGGGCCTTTTGACCAAGCCCAGGCCTCCTCTTCAGCCTACGCCCAGAGGGGGTTCTTCAGAGGGAGAGGCAGACGGAGTATGAGCAGGCCTGCTCCCACCCCTCAGCCTAAAGCTCCTGCCAAGCAGGCACCCTGATGGGACGGCCAGGGCCGATTCTCCATTACCTGTAGGGGGCAGGCTGGCTTGCTTCGTCCAGGACTTGAAGTCTTTAACATCAGACAAGTGGGTCCTGGAAGTAGTAAGCCAGGGACTGGTTCTCAGCTTCAAAAAATTTCCAAAGATGAGAGCCAGATCCTTTCCACCTGCAAATCCATCAGAGGCTCTCTCCTTAGAAACAGAAGTTTCAACCCTCCTGGCTCTCAGAGCTGTAGAAAGGGTTCCTCCCTACACCAGGGCAAAGGATTGTACTCCAGGTACTTCCTTACCCCAAAAAAGACAGGAGAATGGCGGCCCATCCTGGATCTCAGATACCTAAACAAGCACCTTTTAAAACCAAAATTCAAAATGGTGACTCAGGGAATTATTTTACCCTAAGGCCAGGGGATTGGCTAGAGTCCCTGGACCTCAAGGATGCCTACTTCCATGTTCTCATCAGAAGCTCCCACCGAAAGTACCTCAGATTCGAACTGCCCTCAGGCCATTACCAGTTCAGAGCAATGCCCTTCGGCCTCACCTCTGCCCCAAGGGTATTCACAAAATGCCTGGCAGTAGCAGTTGCTCATTTAAGAAGGCAAAAGATTGCCATCTTTCCTTACCTGGACGACTGGCTCATGGTAGGCCAGTCTCCAGCCCAAGTCAAACTACACCTTCAGGTTACCCAGCAGCTGCTTACATCTCTAGGTTTCCTTCTCAATCTCCCAAAGTCAGTTCTAGAGCCTGTTCAGCTACTCACCTTCATAGGCGCAGAACTGAACAAACAACAGGCCAGAGCCTTCCTTCCTCTAGAAAGAGCAAAGACCCTGGTTTCTCTGGCCTCCTCCTTCACTCTGCAGGTCTCTCAACCAGCAAGGCATTTTTTACAGCTCCTAGGGCACATGGCTGCTTCCACAGCAGTAGTGCAGGGAGCAAGATTTCAGATGAGGGACATTCAGTTCCACTTGAGAGCCTTCTGGTCTCAAAGGAGAGATCCTTTAACCAAACTGATCCCAGTAACTCGAACCCTGATCCAGGCCCTACAGTGGTGGCAGGATCAGAGCAATCTGAGATAAGGAGTTCACTTCATCCCGCAGTCTCATTCCTTGACCCTTACTACAGATGCATCCCTCTTGGGGTGGGGAGCTCACATGGGCGACCTCACCACTCAGGGGTTGTGGTCCCCTCAGGAATCTCTGCTCCACATCAATCTGTTGGAACTCAGAGCAGTTTTTCTAGCACTTCAAGCTTTTTCCACGTCTGTTCAGAACAAAGTGGTACAAGTCAGAACAGACAACACCACTACAATGTGGTACATCAACAAGCAAGGGGGCACTCGGTCTACGGCCTTGTGCACCGAAGCGATGAAGTTGTGGTCTCTGGCTTATTTCCTGAACACCTCCCTTATGGCAGTTCACCCCAGGCAAAGACAATGTCCTGGCAGATGCTCTCAGCAGGATTTCCAGGCCATCATGAATGGTCTCTGGATCGCTTATCCTGGAGGTGGTGTTTGCCAGGTGGGCACTCCTCAGATAGATCTTTTGCAGTCCCGGACAATCACCAACTTCCTTTTTTGCTGCAGGCCCCCAGTGTTGGGCTCAGTCCCTCTGGATGCCTTCCTTCTCAACTGGGAAGCGAAGTTTCTCTATGCGTTTCCCCCTTTCCCTCTTCTTTTCAAGGTGCTAGTCAAGATCAGGTCTCAGCCTTGCAAGATGATCCTGATTGCTCCAGATTGGGCCAGACAGCCCTGGTATCCACTTCTTCTGTCCCTAGCAGTCCACCTTCCCCTGTGCCTTCCCAGGAATCACAATCTGTTAACCTGTGCCCAGGGGAGAGTTTGGTACCCGAATCTCAAATCTCTCAATCTCAAGGCCTGGCTCTTGAAGAGTTAGAGTTTGCTGACTTACACCTTTCTCAGGGTGTACTCAATGTTTTGAAGGCTTCGAGGAAGCCTTCTACCAGGGCTACTTATCATTCCAAATGGAAAAGGTTTTCCATATGGTGCTCTGGTAAGAGTATTTCCCCAGAGTCTGCCGGCTTGCCCACAGTTCTGGATTATATGGTGCACTTAAATGCTCTGGGTCTGAGACCAGCTACCCCAAAGTGCACCTGGCAGCAGTGTCTGCTTTCTTATCAGCAGGTAAACCTCTCTCTTTCAGCTCATCCGTATTCTCCAAGTTTTTCAATGGATTGCTTCACATCAACCCTCCATTCAGGGATCCTGCCCCTGCATGGGATCTTAATGTTTGCATTGCCCAGCTTATGCAACCTCCTTTTGAGCCCATGTCTTCAGCAGAGCTTAAGTACTTGACTTGGAAGACTGTGTTTTTGGTAGCCATCACTTCTGCTAGGCGCATAAGTGAACTACAAGCATTGTCAGTGGAGCCTGACTTTATCTCCTTTCATAGGGATAAAGTGGTCCTCAGGACTAATAGAAAATTCTTGCCCAAGGTGGTTTCGGATTTTCACCTGAATTAATCTATGTCTTCCCTGTTTACTTCACTGACCATTCTCCCTCTGGTGAGAGGAGATTGCACAGTTTAGATGTCAAAAGAGCCCTTAGCTACTACATAGAGCGCACTAAGGGTCACAGGTTTGATCTCCTCCAACTGTTCCTCACTTATGGTGAGGTATGTAAAGGAAACCTGCCACTAAAAGATCCATTGCCAGGTGGATTGTTTCTTGTATCCAGTTTGTTATCAAAAACTGGGTAGGGTTCCCCCTTCGGGCCTGAGGGCTCACTCTACCAGAGGTACAGCTGCGTCCCTGGCTGCTGCCAGGGACATCCCTATCGTAGAGATATGTCAAGCAGCTACTTGGAAAACAGTTCACACTTTCACGAAGCATTGCTCCTTGGACATCTAGGCTTGGAGTGATGCTCGGTTTGGCACAGCTGTGCTTCAGAGCCTATTCCCTAAGTAGGTTCTGCCCTCCTCCATGGAGGTACTGCTGTGTAGTCTGCAATTGTCATAATATAGCAAGACTTCATGTTGTTTGAAGAAAAAATTACTCACCTTAGTAATGTTGTTTCTTCTAATGGAGTCTTGCTATATTATGACCTCCCCCCCTACCTGCCCCTCTCAGAACCTCTGTTTTGTTTTTGGGATGTGGGTGGGCAGTGCTATGTTGGCACCTAGTGTTTGCCATTTTTGTTTGCTGTTGTATTTTCATTTTCTTGGTCCCCTGACTTGAGTCTTGCTTTTGGGACCAGAAAATGTGTTAGTATTTAGTAGCCAGTTGGCTAGTGTAGGTTTACAGCTTCCACACAGAACCTTAGTGAGTTTTGCTCGTAAAGATCTGACAGTTACAGTTTGAAGCACAACAGACAGAGTTTTCAACCGAGCTCGCACTCAAGATTCCATGCCTGGCATGGAACTTAACTCTCATCTCCGGAGCAGTTCGAAGGCTGGGTCAAACTGCAATTGTCATAAAATAGCAAGACTCATTAGAAGAAACAACATTACTAAGGTGAGTATTTTTTCTTTCTTCTTCTCAATAAAATGATGAGTTAAAAAAATATGTTTTTACCGTAGTTCTTTTTCTGTCAGGAACTGAGCGGTTTGTTGCTTCTCTGTGTTTTAAATCCTATCTGGGAACTGACCGCTTGCTTGTATTTATATTTATATATTTTTCTGCAGTTTGGGGAACAGACCACTAACTTCTTTTTCCTATTTAGTGTCTTTTTTTCTTGGTCATCTGACATTTGGCATGTCAGAGACACCAAGAAAGAAAAAAAAAAACTGGATCGACTGGTTTTAAAACTGAATCAAGTGTGATCAGATCGTTGCCAAGGCTGATGGGCACAGTCTATGTTTGGTGTGCCTTGGTCCTAGCCATATGTTTGCCAGTTGTGAAGGTTGTAAAACGTTTTGTTCTAAAACATTAAAAAAGAGAGCAAAAAAAGCTTGAAGAGTTGGCTTCCCCTTCTCCCTCTCTTAAGCCCAGTGAAAAGGCTTCTTCCTCATGTGCCAAGAACAAATCCAAGGAGTTGATGGACCCAAAATTCACCGAAAAGTCTGATACCTCAAAATCCAAGAGGCCAGTTGAACTGGCTGCCAAAAAAGTTCCTGCAAAAAGAAAACATAAAGAAAAGCATGTCGCTGCACCTCCTGCTAAAAAGCAAAGGAGCTCTCAGCTGACAGACCAACTATGCCCTCTGCAGAGGACATTGCCAAGGCCCTGCAGATCTTGCAGGCCCTCCAGGCTGTCAGTCCCCTGGTCCCCCTCAGTTCTCCCAGTCAGGAACTAGTGTATATGTATGATGACCTGGAGGAAGAGGATGACTACAATGGAGATCTGTTGAACCATCTCCCCAGAACAGGACTTTGGTTCTCCACCCTGAGGACCTGAAGATTATTCCTCTTAAAATTCATTTGTGAGACAGGTGGTTGATGCCCTCAACCTATCCATTCAGGAAACCATGGAGGATGAGGAGGAAGCAGACTGTTTAGACATGATGGGCCTTCTCTCACCCCCCTCCCCCACACAAAGAGACTTTTGCTTCCAATACACAAGTCTGTCAAAAAGTCTGCTTTAAAGATCCTGGAAACCCCCACTACTATCCTAGGAGTGGACAGGAAAATTGATAAAAATATCAGTTGGACAGGGCTAATGCTGAATTCCTATTTGTTCATCGAGACGATGAGGGGGGCGGTACATGCGGCTGCCTGTGATAAGGCCAGGATGCCTTTATATTCCCATCCACCCGACAAGGATTCCAGAAAACTGGATAGCATGGGGAAGAAGGGGTAATTGGCAGCTTCCCTTCTCCTCAGGCAAGCCAACTACATGGCATATACAGCAAAGTAGTAGAAGGCCCTCTGGTCGACTGCCTCAGCCATGTCTGACAAAGGTCTCTAGGGACATGGCAATGGATCTGGCTGAGTCAGCCAGGACAGCCTTAGATGCCACTAAGTACTAGTCCCATGGGGCAGTGGATGCCAGTAAAACAGCTGCCTGGCTTATGGCCCTCACTGTGTCTGTGAGACTGTTTGCCTGGCTCAGGGCTACTAATCTGTGCCAGGACACCAAGACTAAAGGCATGGATTTTCCTTCGAGAATAATTCTCTTTGGGGACAAGACGGGCATATATGAAAACATTAGATGGATACAAGACCTCTTACAGAAGCAATTCAGTCCAGAACAAGCCCGCCACATCTTACAAGTCACAGGCCAGGGGAGGCAGGGGTAAAGACCTTTCTTTCAATTCCAAGCATTGCCAGACTATCAGCAATCCAGGGAGTACTTCAGGGGCAGGACTGTAAGAAGGTCTGAGGCAGCACCTCTGACTCAAGTTCTAGCCTAAGCAGAACCCCTGACATGTCTGCTCTGGTTGCCTCCCCCCTCCCTGTAGGAGACGGGTCATCTCACTTTCTCCAAGCATGGCACGCCACCACATCACCACAGAGAAGTGGGTCTTGCAGGTGGTGAGCCAGGGCCTGTCCCTAAGTTTGAGAATGCTTCCAGGCTAAAGGGTTCTGTTGGAGTCAGAGGTTATCAACTTCAAACAACATGAAGTCTTGCTGTATTCTGACAATATGCAGTTAGCCCCAGCACTTGAATTGCCCCGAAGAGAAAAGTTAACTCTATGCAGAAGCATAGAACGTTGAACTCGAGCTCGGTTTTCAAACCTCTGTCTGGTACTTACCAGTGTAACCGTCAGATTCTTTACTTCACCTAACAGTGAAGTCGCTCCGGAGATTTCTCCTCTGCTCAAGTTTGGTAGAGTTTGAATCTGTGTTCGGTTTTTCTAAACGTTTTATTATTTTCGGATTTCCATCCTCTGTCTGCAGTACAGGTAGTGTGGTAGATAGGTGGTGACTTATGTTTTATTTAAATTCTGTGGAAATTGTTTTGTCTCTGTTTCTCGTCGGTCCGGTTAGGAACAGACCTTTTAGCTTGTTTTTGTTTTATTTTCTGTGAGGTTTAGTGTGGTGTTCTGGTGCCAATCTGTTTAAAAAGAACTGGACTTTTTCAGGTTCTTTTACAGAACCCGTAAGATGGTTTGTAACCGATCGGTTGGATATTACCTGGCTTAAAAGCTTTAAGGGTAATTTAGATTGGCCATGTCTGAGAAACCCAAGAGAAAAAAATGGTCCCACTGGATTTCAGCACTGTACTGAGTGTGGGGAGGCCTTTGCCAAGGCTGACCCCTACCCCATCTGTGTTTGTCTGAGGTTTGACCACCTCAAAACAGACTGCCAGATTTATAAAAATGTCTCTAAAGCCACTCTAGAAAAAAAGGTTTAGGCTGAAGGAAAGGGAGGCCGAGAAGTCCATAGATTCGGATGGCTAGCCCGGTTCAGTTGCGGCTGAACCTGAGGAGGTGCCTACTGACCTAGGTGCTACTTCCTCGGGCAAAAGGAGGTCCGACTCCAAGGAGTCAGCCGGTTCGGATCCAGCACTGCATACTCCAACCGCTGACGAGATGGCCAAAGCAATTATTGTAGTTTAATCACTTCACCTGGTTCTGTCTGAACCGGTACTGCCGGTTAGGCGGACGGTTCGGTCGGCTCCGACTCCATTGGATTGCAATCCAGATGCTTTTTATGAGGAGTGAGAGGGAGATTAAGAATATCCCGATAATGAAGACGAAGATAACTTTGAAGGTCTGGATGTGCCCATTGAACCGGACATCTCCCCAGACAGACCCTCCAATGTCTCCCTTCCCAGGCTTTCTGAGTCCGCTTCACATTTCTTATTTTACAAGAAGGTGGCTGAAACCCTCCAGCTCCCAATGGTTGAAGCTGCTGTGGAGGAGGAAGAGCCTGATTTTGTAGACATGATGGACATCCCAGAGTCCAAAAGATTGTCTATCCCTCTTCACAGGTCCTTGGGGAAACTGACAATAACGATTTTAGACACCTAACTCCTGACCTCCTGTGGATGAGAATGGACAGGAGGTATATGCTATCAGGCTCAGGAACGGAGTTTTTATATAGTCATTGTAGCCATGTTGGGGTAGTGCAGGCTGCAACCTGTGATGGGGCTAACATTCTTTTGGTTTCACACACCCCTGACAAAGACTCCAGGAAGGTCGATGCCATGGCCAAGAAACAGTATTTGGCATCTTCTTTGTGACTCAGGCAGGCTAACTATATGGCCTACACAGCCAGGTACCAGACGTCCAGGTGGGACACGGTTCTGGAACTGGCTAAACAGGCCTCCCCCCAGCTAGCCAAAGAGCTGGAGGAGGTGGCTGCTGATGGAATTGAAGCATCCAAAGTGCAGTTTCATGCCGCTGTGGACTCCAGTGATGTGGCATCAAGAGTCATGGCTTCATCTGTGTCTCTCAGGAGACATACTTGCTCAGATGTACTAGCCTTTCGAAGGATACCCAGGCCAAGGCTATAGATTTCCCTGTAGTGGGTAACTCTCTGGGGAGCAGACAGAGGCTTACATGAAGAAAATTGACGCGTACAGGATCACCTACAGGAGTGCACAGGCCAAAGAGAGGCAAGCCACTCCTCAGAAGCAGCAGTCTAGGGGCAGGGGCAGGCCTTTCCACAGGCCTTTCTGCCAAGCTCAGGCTTCCTCTTCCTTCCCACCGAAGGGGTTCTTTCGAGGAAGGGGGATGAGCAGGGCTGCATCCTCTTCCCGGTCCAAGGCTCCTGCCAAGCAGACACCCTGATGTGTCAGCCCGGGTCGACTCCCCCATTCCAGTAGGAGGCAGGCTGGCTTACTACTTTCCAGACCTGGAAGTCTGTTACCTCAGACAAGTGGGTCCTGGAGGTAGTAAGCCAGGGACTGACCCTCTGCTTCAAGAGGTTTCCAAAACTGAGGGCCAGGTCTTTCCCACCTGCATCCATCTCAGAGACCCTTGCCCTAGAGGCAGAGTTTTTGTCTCTTTTCTCTCTGAGCTGTAGAGAAAGTTCCTACTCAGCACGGGGCAAAGGCCTGTACTCCAGGTACTTCCTTACCCCCAAAAAGACAGGGGAGTGGCGACCCATCCTAGACCTAAGGTATTTGAACAAACATATCTCAAAACCAAAATTCAAAATGGTGACTCTGGGAATAATTCTTCCTTAAGGTTAGGGGACTGGCTTGCATCCCTGGACCTCAAGGATGCCTATTTCCATATTCCTATCGGGTGCTCCCACAGAAAGTACCTCAGGTTTGAGTTGCCTTTAGGCCACTATCAGTTCAGAGCCATGCCATTCGGCCTAACATCAGCTCCAAGGGTGTTCACAAAGTGCTTTGCAGTAGTAGTTGCCTTCCTCAGAAGGCAGGGTATTGCCATTTTCCCATATCTGGATGACTGGCTAATTGTAGGTCAGTCATCCGACTAGGTCAAGTCAGCTCTACAAATCACTGAACACTTGCTCAGTTCTCTGGGGTTTCTTCTCAGTCTCCCAGAGTCTGTTCTCTAACCAGTACAACTTCTTACTTTCATAGGGATAGAACTAGATACTATCCAAGCAAAGGCCTTCCTACCTCTGACAAGGGTAAAGGCCCTAACGGATCTTGCTTCCTCGTTTCAACCTCTGGTCTCTCATCCAGCAAGGCAGTTTCTTCAGCTCCTGGGCCACATGGCAGCTTCCACTGCAGTGGTGCAAGGAGAAGGACATTCAGTTCCACCTAAGGTCCTTTTGGTCTCAGAAAAGAGACTCACCAAATTTACTCCAGTGACTCGGACTCTGGTCCATGCTCTCCAGTGGTGTCTGGACCAGGACAACCTCAGACAAGGAGTTCCATTTCTCTCTCGAGTCCCTTCAGTAGTCCTAATTACAGATGCTTCTCTCCTAGGTTGGGGAGCCCATTTGGGAGCCCTTGCGGCTCAAGGGGTCTGGTCTCCACAAGAGTCTCTCCTTCATATCAATCTCCTGGAACTCGGGGCAGTTTTTCTGGCCCTTCAGGTCTTCCCTGAGTCAGTCAGGGGCAAGGTGGTCCAAGTCAGGACAGACAACACCACCACAATGTGGTACATCAACAAGCAGGGGGGCACTCGGTCCATGGCCTTGTGCACAGAAGCCATGCAACTGTGGTCTCTAGCCTATTCTCTTCAGACTTCCCTGACAGCAGTTCACCTTCCAGGAAAGGACAATGTACTTGCAGATGCTCTGAGCAGAATCTCTCGGGGGCATCACGAATGGTCCCTCGACCCTCCCATACTACAGGTCATCTTCTCCAGATGGGGCACTCCAGAGATGGATCTCTTTGCAGCCCCAGACAGTCGCCAACTTCCTCTGTTTTGTTGCAGACCTACAATCCTGGGGACTGTTCCTCTGGATGCTCTCATTCTGGACTGGAAGCGCAGGTTTCTCTATGCCTTCCTTCCCTTCCCTCTGTTGTTCAGAGTCCTGATCAAAATCGGGTTTCAACCCTGCATAGTGATATTGGTGGCTCCAGATTGGGCCGGACAGCCTTGGTGTCCTCTGTTGCTGTCTCTGGCAGTGTCATGTCCCCTGTCTCTCCCCAAGAGATACAATCTCCTAACATCCTCTCGGGAGGAATTGGTACCCCAATCTCCAGACTCTCAACCTCAAGGCCTGGCTCTTGAAAAGTTAGAATATGCAGACCTGCAACTTTCTCAGGGAGTTTTGGATATTTTGAAGGTTTCAAGGAAACCTTCCACTAGAAAAACGTATAATTCCAAATGGAAAAGGTTCAGCATTTGGTGTTCTCAGAAGGGGACTGTGCCTGATTCTGCAGACATTGCTACAGCCTTAGATTATCTGGTTCATCTTAATGGTCTAGGCCTGAGGCCTGCAACTCTGAAGGTTCACCTAGTAGCTGTCTCTGTATTCCTTTCAGCAGGGAAGGGTTCTTCCCTGGCATTTCATCCTGTTTTCAGTAAGTTTTTCAAATGTCTGGTTCATATTAACCCTCCCTTTCAAGAACCTGCTCCGACTTGGGATCTTAGTGTCTGCATTGCCCAGCTTATGCAGCCACCCTTTGAACCTCTGGCTTCAGCCAAGCTGAAGTACTTGACCTGGAAAACTGTGTTCCTGGTAGCTATTACTTCTGCCAGGCAGATTAGTGAATTACAGGCCCTGTCGGTCGAACCTAACTTTATGTCCTACCATAGGGATAAGGTGGTCCTAAGAACCAGTAGGAGGTTCTTACCCAAAGTGGTATCAGATTTTCATCTGAACCAGTCTCTCTCTCTTCCTGTGTTTTTCACTGACCATTCTTCTTCAGGAGAAAGATTACACAGTTTGAATGTTAAAAGGGCTCTTAGCTACTACATAGAGCATACTAAGGCACACAGGCATGACTGTCTTCACTTGTTTCTCACTTATGGTGAAATGGGGAAAGGTAAGCCTGCTACTAAAAGAACTATTGCCAGGTGGCTTCTCTCTTGTGTACAATTCTGTTATGACAAATAGGGCAAAACACCCCCTCCAGGCCTGAGGGCTCACTCGACTAGGGGTACAGCTGCTACTCTGGCTGCAGCCAGAGATATACCCTTGCTAGAAATCTGTAAAGCAGCCACCTGAAAAACAGTCCATACATTCACCAAGCATTACTCTCTGGGCATCCAGGCTAGGAGTTGTGCTAGGTTTGGTACAGCAGTACTGCAGAGCCTGTTCCCCAAAGTAGTTTCTGCATTCTGTCCTCCGGGGGGGGGGCAGTGCTTGGTAGTCTGCATATTGTCAGAATACAGCAAGACTTCATGTTTGAAGAAAAGATTACTCACCATAGTAATGTTGTTTCTTCTAATGGAGTCTTGCTGTATTCTGACCTCCCTCCCCTCTCAGAACCTACTTTTTGGGAAGTGGACTGGCAAGTACAGTGTTGCACCTCAGGGGTGTACCTTGTACAATCCCTCTTAAGAGTGGGGTAGTTTTATTGCTGTTGCTTTTATTGTTTGTATATATTGTCACTACTTTTTGGGTTCTTGACTTGAGTCTTTTTGGACCCAAATTGTTGCCTTTTGGCTATATATATTAAACAATTTCCATAGTTTAATACTCAGTTTGCTCTTAAGAATCTGACGGTTACACTGGTAAATACTGGAGACAGAGGTTTGAAAACAGAGCTCGAGCTCAATGTTCTATGTGTCTGCATAGAGTTAACTCTTTCCTCTCTGAGGCAGTTCAAGTGCCGGGGCTAAATGCATATTGTCAAAATACAGCAAGACTCCATTAGAAGAAACATTACTATGGTGAGTAATTTTTTCTTGCTGCTTATCAAAGTAGTGGAGCCTTTTCCTCTGTCTCGAAGAGGAAAAGGTTTCTACTCCAGATATTTCCTCACCCAAAAGAACAAACACTGATCAGAGCCGCTACGGCTGTGGAGAGCTTTTAGGAGCGGCAGGAGTGGTTAAAAGAATATGCGGTGCTCTCGCTGCAGCAATTACAGTACTGTGCATGCGTGATACTCGCACATGTGCAGTTTGCCCTGGAGTCAGCCTTGTGCAATATGGCGGTGCTGACATAACTACGTGTAACAACCCAGTCCCCTCGGCTTACTAGAATCCCATTAGTACCAGTCTTGGGCAGGTAGGGAGCTGGTGGGGAGCAGAGTATCGGCTTTCTACCTAATGTCATAATCGTTTACTCCGCCTGAGAGAAGGATTATTGTCATTTAGAACTCTCACAGCAGCATAACCATTTTAGAGTCAGCTGCTCTTGGGGAGCTTAGAATGTTCATCAGTAAGTTCAAGTGTGGCAGTCAGAGTAGCAGGAGATCTGCCATTGGGGCTCTATCAAAGGGAGCCCTGGTATTTCTCACCCTAGTTTGGTAAAATCTTCAGTTTGCCTGCAGGACTCTTTAGTTTCACTCCAGGGGGAGTGAGAGGGAAGGCAGTTCTTGTGGATCCAAGGGGCAATCCCCTGAAGTTCACAGCTGCCTTAAGGAAGAACAGTGAGTAGAATCTGACAGCTGCCAGAGAAAGAAAGGTGCCTTTTGTTCTTTCCATGACTGGGAGGAAGGAACAACTAATGTGTGAGTAAAGAATTTGAGACTTCTCTGAGGGAGTTGTTTGAGGTGTGTGTGTGCCCTAGATAAGGCTAGATCACACCAGTCAGGACCCGTTTCACCACAACTGTGCTGAATTTAAAGTTAAAGTTGGGGGTCTTTAGCAATTCATTGGGGATTGGAGACTCATTTGGTGTAACCCTGAAGGAATGGCTGTGGCTGTTGGGGCAAAGAGTTGGAGGAATGCCATCTGGAGTTTCTGGCAGGGCTAAGTGGTTCGTGGATGAGTACCACTGTTCCCTGGGCAAAGACCATGCACCAAGAGGATTTTAAAGTGTGTGGCACATCCCACAGATGTACACTTTGGAAGAGAGAGAGAGAGAGAGAGAGAGAGAGAGAGAGAGATGTTTTTGTGGAAAACAGTACTGCCTAGCAAAGTGTCATGCAAAAGAGTGTGCGCCTGTATTGCAATGACAGACCTTTGGGGGACCACCTTGCTTTAAGTAACATCTGTAAATAAAGCCATACTGCAAAATCCCAGTTACTGCTTTGGACGTTTCACTTATTGCTTCTAGTGTGAACGTTAGTGGGGCCCCTCAGCAGTTAGGTCTAGCATATGCCTAGCATCCTCTCCCATGGACCTGACTGTAGATAAAAAGGTTCATTTTAGTGTGTACCCCCACTCCCCTGTCCTGTAGATGAGTCTGGTATACACTCCAGCCCTAGGGGTGGTACCATGAGTGTAGTTCTGCCACAAGAAAATTGTATGCCATGTAGTTGGCAATAGTTCGTTGAAGGGGGGGTGCCAGCTAGCCAGAGGTGGCGTGGGGGTTACATATGTATGCACAGTACTCGTGCATGCGCACTTTAAGTCAGCATCTCCATGTTGCATACAGCAGCCATCACTTCCACAGTTGTGGAAAGGAAAAGTAATGCGCCAGGAAGTGGGTATGTTTATGCGTCCTGTAGAGGGGAAGTGCTGCATAAACAGAAACACTGGAAACTATGCTGGAGCACTGTGGCAGAACATCAGTCAGCGGTCCAGTTACGTGCTTCCACAGTGCTCTTATACAAATCTGATGATGGAATAGCATCTGTGGAACTTGGCCAACACAGTTGTAAAAATCAGACTCTGGAGGAGACGATTAACAAACTTGAAATCTGGTCTGGGATTTGCTCATCATCACAGTCGCTTTCTCATTCTTTTCTAAGCAGCAGTTTCTGGTAAATGTGCCTTAACCATATTGATCTCAGTGCTGGTAGACTACTTCAGGTTTTCCCCTGATTGTATTAGATGGGGATAGTAGCAGTCTTGAAGTGGTAGCTGCCGGTGGTGGCAAGCTCTGAAAAAAAAATGGTCCCCTTGCTTGTCTGCACATTTTAAAAATGACCCCTTTCCTTGTTTTTGCTGTTTAAAAAAAAAACTGACCCCTTTAACACGAAAACAGTATTATTGCCTCCACCCCCACCCCTTTTCGCTTCATGAGGAATGTGGTTATGGGTTTGTATCAGATGTACAGTGGCATATATAGATGCATAATATTGTTAAACAGTAATGAACTGTATGTAAAAGTTCTTTGTTTTTTTTTTTTGAATGTGTGCTTTCTTAATGTTGTCAATACCGTTCCACTCATTTTGTACTCTGCCCCTGGATTTCTGTGCCCCAAGTGCATTAGTTTATATTTTTGTGTTCAGGACAAAAGGGCTTTTCAAATGAGGATAGTCACTAATCTAAATTCCTTACAGATTTTTTTTTTTATATTGTCATCAGAAATGTTAATTTTGTGAAAACAAAAATGGAAATATAGGTAATGAGATGACCATACTTTACAAAATATACGAAATTCAGATTAGTGACTACCCTCATTTGAAAGGTCTTTTTGTCCTGAACAGGTTTCAGACTGGTTGTTTTTGTGCACCTGGAATTGTTTTAAAGATATTTAGATTTGTTTGGAATGTGTGCACATTTGCTAAGAATTCTGCACGATGCCTTAGGAAGATGCTCAACAAAAAGCAGTTTGGAGTTCTGTGTCCAAAGTTCTAGACACACAGTGGGTCTGAATGAGTTGAAGAGAACAATAATTGATTACTTATGTGCTGGTGTTTGAAATGTCTCTATTTTCACAAATTATATTCATACATCTAAAGAATCCCAATTTAACTGTGCCTGAATAAAAGCTTAAGCTGTCATTTGTGTTTTGTTTTGGTTTTAGAGTTATAGAACTGTTATTTAATACAACAGAAGATTAGGTAAATATGAACATATGTTGATACATGGACTTATTAGGATAACAGTATCTCAACTACAGGGGGGCCTGTGGTTTGGTTTGGGTTTTCAGTATACACATACGCTAGTCACATGTTACAGAATTGTAGATCTGTCATGTTTAAGATGTTTAAGTTTGACTATTCATGAGTAATATGGACGTGTTGTACACAGAGTTGAAGAAAAATGTATCTGAACAGTACACTGTGTAAAATTTGATGAACACCACTGTGTGAAACAGCTGGTGAATGCTTACTTTACAGTAGGGCAGTTTGTCTTCTAACCTATTTTTTTCCTTAACACATAGATATTTTCATGTGTAAGACTTTTAGCATTATTTACTATATAATAACTGGTGATCCTTATCAACCCGTTTTCGAGTACTATAAAAAGTCGTATCAACCCGCAGGTTGATACGAAAAAAGTTGTATCGACTTTTACAGCCTCGTGCCAAGAAGCCTGCTGCACTCGCATTCCAGAGTAAATAGATTCAAAATAATAATAAAACACTCGCACTTCCTTACTAGTAGGAACGCCCCCCACGCTATCACGTTATGTGATGTCATTCCTTGAATAGCATGGGGGCGTGCCTACTAGTAAGGAAATGAGAGCGTTTTCGCCTCGCTTCTCCTCTTACTGTTAATTGTTCTATTGAATTGTTTTTAGTGCCAGTTATTATAAAAAATAAAACATGTATGGAGTAGAAATTGAGTTTTTTTTTTACATACCCTCATTGTGTGATAATAGTAAAACCTCTCAAGCTTTGCTCTCGAGGTTTATATATTATCACACAACTTGGGTGTGTAAAGGAACTCCATACATATGCATTATTCTCTATGTATTGCCGAAAGAGCTACTGATGCCTGAAAGAAAACTTTGAAAAACGTAAGTAGGTAAAATTCTGCTTGTACTCCATATATATTATAGATTTCTCCTCCTCATTATTCATTACTGAGGAAATGTGCTTTACTTTAAAGTTAATCTACTTCTATAGCTTACTCCCTACTTCAAGTCATAATGCTCTGTTGTGATAGCACAATCTGTTGCCATGAGAGTAACACTGATGTCACAAGCAGTGCATTATGACCTCTGGTAGGGAAGACAGCAACAAAAATAGATGAACTCTTCAGGAGCAAAAATTTGTTTTCTTGCAGTTGTCAGCAGTAAATAATGGGGAGGAGGAATAATGAACTAAACTGAATTTTATCTAAATATTATGTTTTGTTAAAATTCTCTTGAAGTCTGCTTTTTAAAGGGGCACTGTCAGCTTTGCCCCTTTGTATTTTAAGAAATGCAAGCAGTGTGCCTATTGACAAATGTCTGTCTCACATGTGTTCTAGAACTCCTCTATGTATACAGTATTGCAGCCTTTTTAGTAGTTTTCCGAAATTTTGCTTAAATATTTGGATGCTTGGTCTGACAGCCACTCACCCGCATCCTGGAAGTACATGGAGGTCTGGAACGCGCGTCTGTGCTGTCCTGAAATGTTTTTTTTTTTCCAGATGCATACTCTAACACTACACTGAGCCAGTCCCTTGTGTATTAATAAAGTGCTGTTGGTATGACCGTCAAAAGAACGAGCACTGCAAGGTGTTTAATTTCGATTTTAACATTACAGCTGGAATCCTGTGCATGCGTACAAACATCACACTCCTGCACAAGCGCAAGATCTTTGTTCATGCATCTCAAGCGCATGTGCGGAATTCTGGCTCCAATATTAAAATCGGAATCATACACCTCGCAGTGCTCGGTTTGTAGTCGGTCATACCAACAGCACTTTATTAAAATAAAAGGGACTGGCTCAGTATAGTATTAGAGTATGCACCTGGTAAAAATAGATTTTGGGACAGTGCGAGGGGCAGACGTGTGTTCCAGACCTCCATGTACTTCCGGGACATGGGTAAGTTACTGTCGGACTGAGCGTCCAAATATTTAAGCAAAATTTCAGAAAAGTACTAAAAACTATACGAAGTCAAAATTTATCTTGTAATTTTAAGAAGAAATGTATCTCTTGTTAGAAAGAGGCCATCATAAGGATTATAAATCATTTTACATTTTTAAAATTGGAGTTACGGTTGCTAAAATATTAGAGTTTTAATATTGTAAAAAAGTGCTAATTTTTGGATCAGCAGCCTATTAAAATGCATAGGGAAAAAGATACCCAGACACGTCTAAAACTGAAGTCAGTTTTTGGTTTTTCTTCATAAAGTATGCATAACTACTTATTAAAGATTCGTAATGATTTGAAACTTGGAATATTTATGTATTTTTGTACCGTGTGTAACCCCTCACCCCTGCCTTTTTGCCAAAACGACAGGTGGCATGCTGTTGAAGCTGACAGCAGTACCTGGTGGGGACCTGGGTTCGGGGAGGATGAGGTTACTCTGCACAGGGGACCTAGGTTTGGCTACTCTGCACAGGGGCACCCAAGTAAATCCGAACACAGGAAGCAATAACTGTAATGTCCAGAACCAAGAATGGGATTCTTCAGTGTGGCTTTTATCCACATCCAAGCTGAACAAACAAAGCATAGACAGACCCCCATGGGGCTACATTTCCTGGTAATGCAGATTAGAGACAACAGAACACTTTATCACTACTTCCAGCCCTCAGGCTCTAAACCCACTGGGCACACAGCCTGGACTTGCATGCAGCTTTGGGTACACAGCCCGACTTGTACACTACTTGGGTTTTCTCGACTGGCCCAGCTCCCCTGCCAGCCACTTGATCCGCGGTCCAAGATGGCTACCATGCCATACCAAGTGATAACAAATATTGAAATATAAAGTGACATATCATTTGAAAGCTAAAATTAAGCTCTATTCAATTGTTATTTAAACACATAACAGATGGTTAAAAAATTAGCCCTCCCTCCAAAAAAAAAAAATACTGCTCTAAAACCTTCACTTCCCGAAACAGGTAGTGTGGATAAAAATCGGCATACAGTGAAATTAACTAGTACTACAGTACGTACAGTCAGCTTATGTCTGAAGTTTTTTTGGTAGTGTGATAAAGTAGTAATGATAATGTATGACTATGGCAAGCAATGGTGTATGTGACTTGAGTAGCCCTTTGCCTGGCAGATGATTTGATATTAGGTACTGTACAGGCAGCCTGGCATCTGATTCTGAATTCTGGTCCATATCATCAGCATGAATTTTATCTCAGGGAGCTGCCAAGTTGCTCAATCAGTGTCACAGAGTAATCTGGCACAACAAATTAATTAATGGAATCTTGCTGCCTAGTCAGAGAGATCAGTCCATCTTGCAAGATGAGACAGAGCTGGTCCAGTCATCAACCGTTTTACCGAACGTCATCAGGAACATATTTGGTGTAAAAAAAACTGCATAAAAAGTAATGGCTGACTTTTTTTTAACTGTAATACCTGTTTTATGCACACTAGCTCTTTCATTTACCCACTTGATCTGGTGAGTGAAATATATTTTATATACTACAGTGTGTATATATGTAATATAATTTAAATACAGTAGCCTGATGCCAACTTTAACATAGTCTTTTGTCCTTTCATGTTTTGGCGGAATGTGTTTTATTTGCAAATGTTCATTTTAGTTCTCTGCTGCCAGACGGTAATTTTAAAAGATAAGCCTGGAACTTAAATAAATATTTTTCTCCTCATCAGAGATTAATTATTAATTTAATTATTACTTAAGATTTTTTTACACTGCACAGTCAGAAAGAAGTACTTTGTGCACAGATTATGTCAGTAGTACTACTACCATCTTCTTTCCTGTCTGGGAAAAAAACGGGAAAACTCAGAAGTACTGTATAATTAAATAATAACAATCATCATGGATGGTGTGTGAGATTGAAAATCCTGTGCTCATGGTCAAAAACAATGTCACATGACCGTGTGTAAATCCTGCATAGCCCACCACTGAGGAATAGCATTTGATTGTAAAATATTTTAATCTAATAATTCAGTTATTGATTTAATTATGTTAATGTGGGTCCATTGTCAGTCAGTGTAGCAATAAAGAATGCACTCCGGGATGTGACTATTTACTGGGTGAGTTAGCCACTTCTTGCTATGCAACTTGACTGCGCCTTGTGTTGTGACACACTACATCATTTGACATTAGGCTTAGTTAAAATAAAATTGCAAAAAAAAAAAAAAAACACACCCTGTTCCAGTGTTCGCCGTGTTTTATTCATGCTTAATTGTCTAAAAAATAATTGCAGAAATATAACAAGGGGTGAAAAACAAGTCATTTTCACGAGCAGACATCACAATATAATTTTATAACATTCTTAACCAGCTTAATCTGTAATGGAGGTTGCTATATAGTCGTCTACTCCTCTGTCTTGTCTGTCACCTGACCCATCCTCCGCCCAACCTGTCATACTAGATATATTAACCCCTTGGAAATAACCGGATTCTCTGTTCTTTCTTCAATTCCAATAAAGAACTTTGATGACAGATAAGGAGCACTTGGCCCACCACTGTCTGTCCATTTTTCTACCTACTGGATAAGATGCAGCATAGATTATGGACACCACCTCTGAGAACCATGTGTAATTTTCTTATAAATGTGCCATACACATTTCCCACAAGGTTGTGGTGTTTCTTTTGTCTCATCCATAGGGGGCTTCATTCTCTTGTGATGAGAGATCTGGTGTGATGAGTCAAACATTTTTAGTAGTACAGTTCATGGCCAGTACCTTCCCAGTCGAGCTTCTGCAACATTCTCTCACCATTCCAACCCATCAGAAATGGAGGCAGATGCTTTTCTGGTCGGTGGATGCAGGTACGTAGACCAGCTTTCTTGATTTGTTGCTGTGTCCAGATACTCCTCAGTACACATCCTCTGTCTGCTTTGATGAACTTCCACTTATTGGGTCTGATGACTGTTTTTAATTAATACGCAGAGTCAACACCGAAGCCTTCCCTCAGTCTTGATCTTGGCTTTGACCATTCCCTTGCTTCATATTCTTCTTTCTCAATAACACCATCACTGTTTTATTATTTTGTTTTTTAGGCAGTCAGCGTTTGTCATGTCACTGCAGACATCACACTGACTGCACATACTGTTGTATTGAAGAAATGGTAGTAAGACTGCTTTTCTGGCAGATACAGCCACAGGCTGGTGGGAGGTATTGTTGCTGGGTCCTGTTGCTAATCACAGTTGTTCTCTACTCATTCTGTAAGATTCCACTGCCAAAGTAAATATTTTTGTTTAAAACAAACGGGGCTATACAGATCCCACTCTGTCGTCTTTCCTTAGCATCAACCATGATAGTTTTGGCCATTCACCGTATGCCGCTGCACATCTTGTCTGTAATTTTGGTCTTTGGTGTGTCCTGAGTCTTCCTCTCTTGCCATCTTCAAGATTTGGCACTACATGTTGGTGGCACTGACCAAACTTAAGGTTTTCTTGTAAAAAGGCAAATTAATAAATTGGACTTAGAGCAAACACTAGATATTTATCCCATTCCCAACCACAGTTGTGGTCACTGATGCGCAATCCAGTTTGCATAAATAATGGTGTTATTATTCTTTCTATTTGTGGTACTGGTATCCTGCAGTAAATGTTTAGAACAAGTAGTTGTTTGTATTAAGAACAACATAGTGATGAACAGAAAAAGAAACATGGTCTATACTCCAGTGGCAATGTCATGTGTGATATTCTCTATTGACTTGCTAGCTGTCATGAAGACGGTAGGCGAAGTGGGTGACTGCAGGTAGTATACCATTTTGACTGTTACCTCCCTGTGTCTCCCCCCCCCGTCCACTCCTAGTCTGACACATGAAATTCTTCTGATTTTGCTCGTGGGTCATTTTGGGAAGCACTTCCTGCTCCCGAATGCAATAATAGCTGGTTGGATCAAGTCTGATGAACTATTGCTGTCCACTCTTGAGAGTTCTGGATGCAGTTTCTCCAGTGAAGGTACCAGATTTGTCACCCGAGCCGGACCTTCAGGTTGGCACTGGCTTGTGGCGCCACATTTTGTCATGCCGTAGAGTGTAATGTTAAAAATGTAAATATGAATAGTATATTGTACGAGTAGCCATTTTTAGTGGAATTCTTTTTTTTTTGTGATCCTGTTGCAGTATCAGTCCAGTGCCTATACAGTTTTGCTGCTGTCTATTGTTAGACCTTTTCATGCAGCCCATCTTTCTAGTTCTTCATTAAAATGCCTCTTATTTTTTGTTTCAGCCATATCAATAATAAATGTGGCATTACCATGTCTGCACTGAGGCGGAATGATTATGTAATGATCTTTTGCTTTGTATGCCTTGAGTTTCTCTGAAATGTCATTGCCTGGCTTGACTCACCCAGGTAACAGATCTTCACAGGCAATAAATAATTGTTATGTGAGATAATAAATACCTACTGTCCCTCTTTTGAGTGGTCTGTTGGTTAACTGTGATCCGCAGCCTATCAGGTCGGAAAATGGGCAGTCTTGGGCCAAGTGGTACTTATTAAATGGTCATAGCAAAATAGGAGAACTGATTGGCTAGAAAATCTGTGCCATATGTATTATACATTGAAGAAAAAAAAAAAGGGCAAAAACAATCAAAACAAATGCCCCTAAATACTCAATCAAACCCACAATTGTCCAAGCAGTAAGGTGCAAAAGGTATGGGTTATTCAGCGTATAACTATAGTATATATGTATATACGATGGCAGGAAAGAATGCTAGCCTCCTGCTCAGTCTATGACTGGACTTGTGATGTTATCCCAATACAACGTCATGTGTCTAGTCTCAGCACTGTGAACCTCCTGACTGATTGCATTGCGTTTGTTTTATTTGTTTAGCTTTCCCTGATTTAATTTATATTAAGAAACAAAAATATTATTACTAATAGCAATATGTGCTCCAATGTGAGTGTGTTTATGTGTGTGTGTGTGTGTGTGTGTGTTGTGCTGGACTAATGTCAAGCATCTGTTATTTGGACGCACTCTGCCTGCGGCATTGTGCTAATCCAACTTAGTTGTGACGTTATCCCAGCACAATGCACCCTTGAGGGCCTGATTACTGCTTAATTACACCAAACCTAGTACTGGTGTGTAAATGAGGCGCTAAGTAAATCAACAGGACAAGAATTGTGTAAATAACCCAGTAACTTGCACCCTGTGGAGCTGTATTGTGATTACTACAATGGAAGCTAAATTATAGATTTTAAAGGCATTAAATTGTTTTTTTAAGAAATGCCATTCCTTAGTGAAGTCATGGGTTACGCAGGATTTAATCATAATCAGTCATGTGACATGCTTCGACCACTTGTGACTGTACACTGGATTTTCACACACCCGTCCATAGTAATTAATATAAAATTGTTTATTCCATAGCACTCCAGACAAATCAGTGTGTTCCTTTCTTCTGGTTAAAAAGTCAGTGAAAATTAACCATCAAAAAATGGTAGACAATTCAATTTTATTTCGCTTTTTTTTAACTAACAAAAGCCCCTACAAAAGATTTGCATAAATGAAATATGCAATGGAGAATTCGTGCATAAATGATTTATCTGCACTTGAGTAGTCTGACCTTGGATTTTTGGACAGCTCACTAGTGGCTTGCGCCACTCGTGAGGTTATCAGAGGGCAAACTGCTCTTGTGCAGATAAATCATTTATTACACGTGCTTCCACTGCATATCCCTTATACATTTTATATATATATGTGTGTGTGTGTGTGTGTGTGTGTGTGTGTGTGTGTGTATGTATATAGATGCTATATATAATACACACACGCAGTAGTAATACATTTATATACACGCACACACCCTCGAAACGCTATAATATTTCTATCTACTTCCACCCACTTCATTATTTTTATTTCCTCACTGCTCCTTTCCATATTTTCTGTATATTAATTTGTTTAAATATATCCACCTTTGTCATATAAATAATATGAAAGATACAGCATTAACCCCTTCAGTCTTTTAAGTACCCCCCTCTCCAGTTTATTGGTAATAATGTCATTTATGTGCTGTGCCCAGTTGTATTTCACTCACCAGAACATTTTAGCTCAGTATTTTTTTTTTGTTTGCAGCTTTGGTATCTACTTAGGCTGCATTTTTTTAATTTAACAATTGAGTGCACAAAGCAGTCGCAGCTGGTGCCGTGGCTGTACTAAGAGCATCTCTTCATTCACAGCATATTTGATTAAGAAAACATGATACTTACCCTAATTTCCCTTTCTGTCCGTGCTGGGTGTGGCACTCATCAAACCCTTATCTGGCCCAATTGATTACAGACTACAAGATTGCTTTATAATTTGTGTGGACAGTAATGGAACTTGTTGTTTTCCTCATATTGCCTGTACTTGAATTTGTAATCTTTTTCTTCTGGGACCCAACTTGTATGAGAACCGTGATCCCAATCTAATGTATTTTTTTTTCATCCGGGACCCGACCTGTGAACCAAGATCCAGCGTTGTCAGTATTGCTTGTAGATCGGGTGAATTTGGCGGAATGGGAAGCCTTATGCTGATCTGTGCTGGGAATGCAACACTCGGCTAACCTCTATCTAGCACCGCTGATCGCTGACTACAGGATTGTTTTCTTTGCGTGCACTGTATAGCACTCGTTTCCCTCGTATTGGCTTAGTTGAAGTTGAGACTTTGTCTTCAGGGACCCGACTTGTACGAGAACCGTGATCCCACTTTGCTGTTTCCGTCATCCTCGTGCTGTCAAGATTTGAGAATGTGTATTTTTTTTTGTCCATGACCCGACCTGTGTGTGAACCAAGATCCAACGATGTCAGTATTGTTGTACATCTTCAGGGACCTGACTTGTATGAGGACTCGTTTCCCTCATATTGGCTTACAGAAAGCAAGAAACTCGCTTTGAAACAACTAGTTCCAAACAACATGGGTACTCCATAATTCTTGTAAACGGTTTTATTTATACCTCCGGCCATGCTTCCCTTATGAAATCCAAATACATTTGTTCAGTGCAAGCTGAATCCGGCAAATTAAAAAGTCTTCCTCCACTAGTTGGTAACGGAGCTCTTAAAGGTCCTGCAAAGATAAATACGCGTTTTATTTCTGCTATATCTGGAACTGTTGGATGCTTGTATTGACCATCTAGTGATGTTGGATGGAAGAATTCTACGGTGGCAACAGTAGTAGTTATCGATGTTATGCTTCCAGGGTACCACCCATTTTCGTAGGCCACTGCAATCCAGTCATTCACAGTAATGTTTTTCCCACTTGGTACTAGGTTGGATGATTCCGCCACTTCCAAATCTGAGAAATCACTGGGTTCTTCATTGTCACTTTCATCTGATGTTTCGTTATTTACGATGTTCTGCTTTCCAGTCAATGCTGTTTTTTTCTTTTTCTTCTTTGGTTGATCTTCGACATCAATTGAAGTTCCTTCACCACTCTCCCTCTGCTTCTGTTTTAATTCCTTTTGAATCTTTCTTCTCCTCTTCCTTTCTTGTTCGGCTTTTAGGTTATGTTCCAGTGCACTTCTTGTTTTCCTTTCAAATTCTCTGTGACTCTTCCTGAGTTGCCTTCCATTTCTGCGCGCTCTGATGAAGATGCTTTGCTTTTCAGCAAAGGTTTTACTTTCAATCCAAGTCTGTAGATCCTCACGATTTGATTTGAGTAGCAGTATGGATGTGTGGAAATGAAGAGTAGCATGCTTCCTCCATTGCTGACTGGCATCCAGTGATCTGAAGTCCCGTTCACAGGTCAGATTTGTAAGTGGTGCTCCAGCCACAGCTTTCAATGCATCTTCTTCCGCTTTATGGCTAAACTTTCCAGTAAGGAAGTCTTCCAGTTGCCTTTCACAGCATAATTTCATTTCTCTGAGGATGGCTGCTGTACACTTAATAAAAAATTCTATGTCTTCCGGAATGGATGTCGCCGTTCTGAATAGTGCCGAACTTCTATTCCCAGCATATTCTAGAACACTGGTGAGACATCACTTCAGAGAATAGCGAGTGGATCTTCTAGCCAGGTCTCGATCTGTGCATACATTTCTTTAATGTAATGATGCAGTTTCAGGTAGTTGCATGTGCCGCTGATCATTGCTTCCCAGGACGGCCCAGTTATTTTGAAGTAGATGGCTGCCAGACTGTGCACCATGGCTACCACTTTGTTGTCTTGCAAGTCCAGAAGTACCGATTTTATCTTCGAATTATCTGTGTCCAAATGATCAATTAACTTGATGATATCCATTATGTGATGTAGAATCTGTGCCGCTGTTTCAAACAGGCAGTTGAATCTGTTGTCTCTGTAGTTCCCAACTGTCTACTTTTATATTGCTGTTCATGGTACAGTAACTCAGCCACTTTTGTCTTACTCCATTTTTTTCATCTGGTACTGGACCAAGAATTTCCTATGCCATTCTCACAGTCCTTACTGCTGCAACTTCCCTGCAATATTTAATTACTTTATCCCAGCCAAGTAAAATGTTGTTGTCTTCCATTTCCTTTTGAAGAACACTTAGGTTGTCCACTGCATATTTATGGAATCCTAGTAAGACATGGACCATGCAGTGGAATGAATGTAGAACTTGGTGTTGCGATTCATCTCCACATTCCTGTAGAATTTTGTGTCTCCAGATCTGTAGCTGCTGGTTTGATAGTTTTTCATTAGCAGCTCTATCCGTCATGATGTATGTTAATTTTCTTATGATGGTATTGATCACGATCTCCATGATCTGATATCTCTCTTAGTTCTACTTGAAGTTTCCTTGATGGTTTCCGGTTTCACTAGCGACGCATCGGAATCAAGAGGTAAACTCCTCCGGTGTCCAAAGTGATGGTATTGCCTAGTATTTTCTGTTTTTCCTAGAGTGCCATCTTTATGACGTCTCCAGTGATCCGCTTTCTCCAGTTTTTCAGCATACATTGACTTCACGAGAAACTGTCCTTCATCTGTGATATTAACTACAGTTTGCCGATGTGGAAGGTCCCTTTCTGCAAACTCATATTTGAAGATGTGTTTTCCAACCAACACAATTACCTTATCGACTTTATCCGTAGCCACTTCAAGCGATACCAGCTCCAAAACACAAATTCTGACATCCACTGTAAATACTCCTTCAACAATAGTGTCTATCCTGGTTGGGGTGTCAGAATGGATCCGATCAATCTGTTCTTTTAAATTATCAATTTGTTCATGAAGGGTGGAGTTTTGCGTCTGATTTCTTCAACTTCATTTTCCTTGAAGGGATTCTTAGTAGTCTTCTTCATTGTAGTTTTCCAGTAGCTCTTCATCTTTGCCTTCCGCAGCTTTCATTGTAGAACACGTACAGATTCTTGTAACTGTTGTTTATCCTTTTCTAGTTCCTTGATCTTTTGTGGCAGTTCAGCTATCTTTTTGATTCTTTCTCTGCTCTCTCTTGCAAACATTTCTTGGACGGTACTTTGTTTTCTGTGACTGCAACTTCTCTCTGTACTTTCTCATCATTGTCTTCAGCTTCTTCAAGTAAGTAACTTGTTTATTTATTTGATGCTGTCGCACATTTTCATTTTTTTGTGCAGCCATCAAACATACGTGTCTGAGTGTTGAGCTACTACTGCTAGCTTGGTCTTCGTTCCTGTGGTTTTCACTATTTTGAACGCCAGTTGTGTGTACTTCCTCAGTATCTTCATTCTCTTCTGTGTGCAGGTCCCAGCAAAATAGAAATCCGCCTCATCCAAAGAATTCCTTTCTTTATCCTTCCGAAGTCGAAGTAGTTCATCTCTCTTATTGTGCAGTAACTCTATGGTTTTCAATACATCCTCATCAGCGATGACACTGTTATCAGTAACTTGTTTAATCCATGGAACCCAAATATCTGTGCCAAGTGGCTTGTTGACTCTCTTCTTGTTCTGCACATACCGATATATATCCAGAATCAAACCATTCTTTGGGTTCACAATTACAGGTAAGGTGTTATGTATCAAGTCTTCTTCATGGATGCCAGCTGATTCTGCATATACTCCCAATCCTAGTGGTTTGGAGCGTGTCTTCTGTTTCTTGGCAGGCATGATGTTATATTGTGATTTGATTGGCTGGTTACAGCGAGAATTCCAAAGCAACAGGTAGAATTTCTATGGAATGCAGATGGACAATATTTAGTGTAACTTAACTGTACATTGCAGTAAAAAAAATCCCATGAATGTACCTCTTGCAAGAATAAATTACTGGTATCCTATCTGACATTTGCATAGTGCAATAGAAACAAAAGAGTGTGCGCTGCTACGTAAGGGATATAATATCAATCATTAAATATTACTAATAATATACACATGGTTGGATGAGGACGAAAGACATGATCAAGACAACATGGCAATGATTACAAAGAATCCACACCAGATTACATTTGCATGGACAGATAGAGTGACGACATGCAGTGAAATGAATGGATGCAGATAGAAGACAAGAGAATGCCACAGTGAGAGACAGAGAATCATCATCAGAAGGAAGTTAGGAGGACTGTCAAGTCTATGGACGGCGACGTAATTTCACGATCGATCACCGGTACTAACTGTGTGTAGGAGAAAAGATCGGACGTGGTCCCACACACACCGGGCCCGAACTCACGACACGAATCGAAATCATGGCCACAGTATTTCTGTATCTTCTTGATGGATCTTCATCCTGTCGGATGGAATGAAATCAAGATAGCTACGTCAAGAGTCTATGGACGGCGGCGTAATTTCACGATCGATCACCGGTATTAACTGTGTGTAGGAGAAAAGATAGGACGTGGTCCTACACACACCTGGCCCTAATTCACGACACGAATCTAAATCATGGCCACAATATTTCTGTATCTTCTTGATGGATCTTCATCCTGTCGGATGGAACAAGATCGAGATAGCTACCCATATGACAATTTCAATACGTACAGTGCATTTGTTTATATGTCATCATATACAAGAAAATTACTCACCATAGCATCCATAATTTCCATTTGCTCCTTCATCGGAAGCAGTGAATTACATTCACTGCATGATGAATATACTTAACGTAACCAATACCACTCTTCATTCCATGCATACTGTATTAATACTGTACCATGCTCTACGCTGCTCGTCTCATCCACCTTCATTCAATTCCTCTGCAATCCTGTTGGTTTACAAAGCCACATTTGTAATTATGAGCATAAAAATTAAATGAGGGCACAAAGACTATTTGTACTGCTGTATTTGGCATACCTCATAGGAAAGGAGCTATAGCCATCTTCAGGTCCCTCATGAAAATGTCACATCCCCGATCAGTCAGGTGGACTCCATCATGCCGTTACAGTTCCAGGTAACAAGTCCTGATGTTGTTGTGCGTGACCACGGCACCGGGCAATCTTCTCATAAATGTAGACATCTCCATGTTGATCTTCATCCTCGTCTTGTCCATTGCCTTCCAGTTATTGACCCCACGCCATTGCACTTGCTGGATAATGTGTGACCAGATGATGGTTGTCCTCGTCATGTGGTGCTTGAGTTTGTTGATGTCAGCCTTCATCTTGCGCATAAGTGAGACTGATGTATCCACTCCCAAGTCGTTGCCTCCTATGTGGATAACGATGATGTCTGCATCAGCCTCCTCCTGGCACTCCTCACGCAACAATGATACCAGCTGACCCCAGTGCATGCCTCTGCGTCCGATCCAATGCACACGTGCAGGACAACTGTCAAAGGTCAGGACTGGTCCACTGGATCGTGCCCGCTCCCGATGCTCAGCCCAATGTACGAAGGAGTGTCCGCATATCCAAAATGGTCTTCATAGAGGACTGCATTGCTGTGTAATGAAACAAACATATATTATATCAACCAGAGCAAGACAACGGGGCAACGATGAGAAAAGAGAATCCACATTACATGGACATGTGCCAGTCCAGGTACTGACTGACAAGAACATGCATAGTGATCTGAATGGAAGCAAACAAACATGCGGCTATGACGAGAGAAAGACGGAACTCACACTGGAAGGAAGTGAGAAATACTAGTGGACTGTAACTGGTGACATGCTGCAGCATGAGTGGATGTGGACGAAACAAATAAAATTGTTAAAACCTTAAACCTGATTTACCCTTGAAGTATATAAGTGCTGTAACCCATGACAGGACATTTATTTATGCATTGTCTAAAGTTAAGAGCATAGGAATTAGGATATTGATATAGTCTGTATCAGTGAGCTAAAGTTTATTTCTTCTGGGGAAGAATACCATGATCATGCACCAACTCTTTAATGAAAATTACCTTGTGATTCAGAGAGAAACTTTACTGTGCTAGTGTCTACCTTTTTATGCCAGGTTGTACAGTAATGCATACGGTATCATGTCATGGATTTCAGCTTGCAGCAGCGCACACCCTTAATGACAACCCACCCTAATGTTTGTTATGTAAATGGATGCATTCCTGTACAGCGGCAGACAAAGCAAGTCCCCCTGTAGAGAAGGGCATGCAGTGACTCCTGCGGATGGAGTGCGTACATGTCTACATGCGCTCTTTCAGGAATGTGCCCCATCTCCACCCTACATCTACAGTGTTGATGCAGTGTAACCTAGCCTCTGATAGGGGCTGGCCAAGTGCAGACTGGCATCCCCACTCCACAGAGAGAAGTCCCTCGGATAACTGATCCTTCCCCATCCCTGTCAACCACCAGCAGACCATGATCATTCCTGAACACAGGTTGTTGGCATGGCATAAGATAATGTGTCCAGCACCTAATCTCTCAACACCACCAGGACAGCCCATTTAAAACTACTTTTAATGGACTTTCATAGTATGTCTGCCACTATACACAAAATAATGTATCATTTTTACATTCATTCTGAACAGTAGCCACGATAATCTCATGCCTTGCTAGATGAGTCACTTACTGTTAAATCCAGAACAGCTGAGTTAAGTTGCAACAATATACGAACATAAGAAATTACCCTCGGTGGGTAGAAACTGGGTAAATCTTACCTTAATTGAAATGGTAATGGACAGTGTTTGGTTATTTGTTCACACAGCTGCTCAGTCAGTCGATGTCCCTGCAAGAGAAAAAAATATTTTTCTGTATGATGACATGATTAAGCAATGCCAAAAAATATTAAATTAAAAACAAATTACTAATCACAACTGTACATACAACTACCACTTTTTTTTTCTGTCTCTGGAACGGTCCCTGAGAGGAAAGGCGGCAGGGAGGATCAGCTTGGACTCTGGTAGTGCGGCACTGGGTTAACATTAGACGGTGCATGCTACAGGACCATGGAGAGTGCATAGACCAGCATTGGGGGAGAAGGGGTGATGGTGTGTGTGTGTGTGTGTGTGTGTGTGTGTGTGAAATAAGAAAAGGATAGTCCAACAGGCTTTAATGAAGCCGTGACTGCACTCCACACTTGTGTTTTTGTTCCACAGGCTGTCTGGATTTGGTCTACATGGAGGCTGCCCTCCCCCCTCTTGTCCCACAAGGGGCTGGTAATCCAGGGAGAAAATAAATTTGAAATAGAGGGTTACTCACAATTAACTGTAGCTGCAGTCCGCAGTATGTCCGATGTTCAAATGGATGCACAATGAATGATACAGGAATAGGTAAAGCAGTAGTATTAAGTTATTTCCAATAGAAAATACCTATAAAAGAAAGTGTAAGTTGGTTAGTTTTATTATGCAATAACAAATGCATTACTAAAAATACTAGAGAGGAGCAATCAAATTATGTACATGCATGACACTCATCTTTACTTATGATCCCCCCCACCCCCGTTGTGTTTTCAGACTCCTAGTGAACAGCTGGAACTGTAAAATATTTGAATGAGACTTCCGATATCACTGCTGACATTAGCCACTATCCATGATACTACTAGACACATGGAAGGAATATTTTCAAAGGAAAAGAATGGACAGCAGGGACATTCAGTGAACTGGTACAGTAGAAGGAAATCAGGACAGATTGTCTGGAAGAACACATTCTTCCAGTGGAAGTGGTGGGAGTGAAAGCAGTGTGGTAGGCTTGAAGTATGCATGGGATAGGCTCGAAAGAATCTTACTTCTTAGATGGGAAGCAGGAGAACAATGAAGTAGTCAACATTACATTGCTCCGCCATATACTATTTACTAACTTTTTTTTTCCACCCTAGGGGCTGCTGTACTAATAGTTTTGGTTTTCCTTTGAAATCATGTGTCGTTATTTTGTTTCCAGTGAAAGTGCAAGCTACTTTGAAAATGCAGACTGTGTATTCAAAGGGTAGGGTGACCGTGGGAGGAGGGGGGTATGTCATGTGGCAAAAAATTAAGGTAACATCAGTTTTATTGAGACATCAAATAATAACTGGTAACAGCAGAGGAGTGGGAAGGGGACAGCAATACCACACAGTCACATGATTAAGGCAGTCGATCAGTTGCAGGGTGGGGTAGATGCACACTGCTAGTTGGGTGCCCTGACATCACAAGTCATGCACGCAAGTTGTAAGAAAGTAATGCACAACTGTGGAAAAACAGATTGTTTCCTACCAATGTTTGTCTGCCTGTTTCTGCCCCTCTGCACACCATCATGGTATAGAACATTTTTTTTTCTTACTTCATCTGCCAGGCCCGTTTCACCACCAACCATCGGCAACAAACGCAAGCATGATCATGGCCCAGCACAGGCAGACTGGCACAGATTTATTTAGAAAACACTGTTCCAATCTGAGACACTAGACAGCATGCACACCTGACCCACCCACTTCCAACCACCACCTAGACCAGAGCAGTTTCTTTCAGCATGCAGACCAGTCTGCTTGGCCTGTCCCATCACCGACCACCAGCGACAGACCCAGTAGCATGGCACAGACCAGGAGGACTGGCATCCATGTATAAAAGCATTGTTTTCTGCAAGGATGCCAGTCCACCTGATCCATGCCATGCAACTTGGTCTGTCACTGATAGTCAGTGGTGGGACAAGCCAGGGCAAGATTGGTGGTGTAGGCATGCTGTAAAAACAATATTCTGGCCTTAGGCAGTGGTTGGAAGAGGTCTGGGTGTGCATGCTGTCATAGAACAGTCTTTTTCTACATGGATGCCAGTCTGCCAGGGCTGTGGCATAATCATGCTTGGGTATGTCGCCGATGGTCGGTGGTGGGACGGGACTGGCATAGGCATACTTACTGGAAAAAAAAAAGTGTTCTGTGCTTATTATAGGCAGTGATTGGGAGAGGGGCGGATGTGCACGCAGACTCATAGAATTTTTCCTACGTGAATGCCAGTCCCGTGGATCCATGCCATGCTGCGTGAGTCTATCGCTGATGGTAGTTGGTAGAACAGGCCTGGCGATGGGTGAGCATGCAGAAAAAAAATTGTTCTAGACCATGGTGATGGTGTGCAGAGGAGCAGACAAGTAGAGTCCAGCGTTTCTTTGTCTGTCTGCCCCTCTGCACACCATCACCATGGTGTATAACAATATTTTACTACATCATCCCTACCCCGTCTAACAGGCCCATTACACCACCGACCATCAGCAACAGACCAAAGCACTGGAACAGAGTAGGCGGACTGGCATCCATTACATATGTCCTGAGCCAGCACATGCACACCCACCCCTCTTCCAACCACCGCCTATAAGGCCAGAACTGTTTTTCCCAGCATGCCGACCAGTCTGCCAGGCCCTTCCCACCACCGACAGACCAAAGTGTATCATGATTCATGGCACGGAGCATGTGGACTGGTATCAGTGTAGAAAAACATTGTTCTGTACCAGTATGCCAGTCCACCTGGTCCATGCCACACTGCTTTGGTCTGTCGCTGATGGTCAGTGGAGAAATGGGACTGGCAGTGGCAGACGGGTAGGCATTTCTGTAGAAAAGAATTGTTCTACACCGTGGTGATGGTGTGCAGAGGGGCGTCCATGTAGGATAACATGATTGTTTTCTGCCTGTCCACCCCTCTGAACACAATCACCAGCCGGTGCAAAAAAATGTCTTTATACATCTTGCCTACCACCAGTCTGCCAGGCCTGTACCACCTCCAACCGTCAACGAGTCACAGACCAAGCAGTGTGGCACGGACCAGGCAGACTGGCATGCATGTACAAAAAAGCTGTTCTGTACCACTGCCAGCATGCACACCAGACCTACCCACGTCCAACCACCGCCTAGACCAGAGCAGTTTTTTTCAGCATGCCGACCACTCTGCCTGGCCTGTCCCATCACCGACCACCAGCGACCGACCCAGTAGCATGGCACAGACCAAGTGGACTGGCATCCGTGTATAGAAACATTGTTTTCTGCAAGGATGCCAGTCCACCTGATCCATGCCATGCAACTGGTCTGTCGCTGATGGTCGGTGGTGGAGGCCAGGCAGAACTGGTGGTGTAGGCATGCTGTAAAAACAATATTCTGGCCTTAGGCAGTGGTTGGAAGAGGTCCGGGTGTGCATGCTGTGCCAGTCTGCCAGGGCTGTGACATAATCATGTTTGGGTCTGTCACTGATGGTTGGTGGTGGGACAGGCCAGGCAAGACTGGCGGTGTAATCATGCTGTAAAAACAATATTCTGGCCTTAGTGGTTGGAAGAGGGCTGGGTGTGCATGCTGTCATAGAGTGGTCTTTTTCTACATGGATGCCAGTCTGCCAGGACTGTGCCATGATCATGCTTTGGTCTGTCGGTGGTGGGACGGGACTGGCAGAATGGTACAGTGGTGGTAGGTTGGCATATTGGAAACAAGTGTTCTATGCTTATAGGCAGTGGTTGGAAGAGGGACGAATGTGCATGCAGAGTCAAATTTTTTCTACATGGATGCCAGTCCGCTTGATCCATGCCACACTGCTTGAGACTGTCGCTGATGGTCGGTGGTGGAATGGGCCTGGCGATGGGTAGGCATGTAGAAAAAAATTGTTCTACACCATGGTGATGGTGTGCAGAGGGGCAGACAGGTTGAGACCAATGTTTCTCTGCCAGTCTGCCCCTCTGCACACCGTCAGCATGCTGTATATGACAATATTTTTCTACATCATGCCTACCCTGTCTGCCAGCCAGGCCCATTACACCACCGACCATCAGCGACAGAAAGCTTATGTACCACTGCTAGCATGCACACCAGACCCACTCACTTCCAATCACCGCCTAGACCAGAGCAGATTTTTTTTTCAGCATGCCGACCACTCTGCCTGGCCCATCCCATCACCGACCACCAGCGACAGACCCAGTAGCATGGCACAGACCAGGTGAAATGGCATCTGTGTATAAAAATATTGTTTTCTGCAAGGATCCCAGTCCACCTGATCCATGCCGTGCTACTTGAGACTGTCGGTGGTGGAACGGGCCTGGCGATGGGTAGGCATGTAGAAAAAAATTGTTCTACACCGTGATGATGGTGTGCAGAGGGGCAGACAGGTAGAGACCAATGTTTCTCTGCCAGTCTGCCCCTCTGCACACCGTCAGCATGCTGTAAATAACAATATTTTCCTACATCATGCCTGCCCCATCTGCCAGGCCCATTACACCACCAACCATCAGCGACAGACCAAAAGCACTAGCGTGGAACAGAGCAGGCAGACTGGCATCAATGTAGAAGAAAATGTTCTGAGCCAGCAAATGCACACCCACCCCTCTTCCAACCACCACCTAGTAAGGCCAGAACAGTTTTCTTCAGCATGCCAACCAGTCTGCCAGGCCCGTCCAACCACCAACCATCGGCAACAAACCCAAGCAACGTGGCACAGACCAGGCGGACTGGCATCCATGTTGAGAAAAACTGTTCGGTGCTGGCAACATGCACACCTGCCCCTCATCCAACCACCACCCAAGTCCAGAACAATTTTTCTCAACATGCCTACGAGACTGCCTGGCCCGCTCTACCACCGACAATCAGCAATAACCCAAGCAGCGTGGCACGGACCAGGTGGACTGGCATCCATGTTGAAAAAAACTGTTCTGTGCTGGCATGCACACCTGACCCTCTTCTCCAAGTTACCGCTGCCTAAGCCCAGAACAGTTTTTTTCTACATGACTACCACTCTGCAAGGCCCGTCCCATTACCAACAGACTAAAGCAGCGTGGCACAGACCAGGCAGACTGGCATCCATGAACTAGAAAAAAAACTGTTCTGAGACAGTATGCACACCCAGCCCTTCCAATCACCACCTAAGGGCAGAATAGTTTTTTTCTGCATTCCTACCAGTCTGACTGGCCCATCCCACCACCAACCATCAGCGACAGACACAAGAAGTAGCATGGCACAGACCAGGTGGACTGGCATCCGTGTAAAAGAACATTGCTTTCTACCAGTATGCCAGTCCACCTGGTCTGTGCCATGCTACTTGGGTCTGTTGCTGATGGGACTGGCATGGCAGACTGGTACACATGCTGTGAAAACACTGTACTGGCCTTAGGGTCAGGCGCAGGTTGGAAGAGGGTCGGGTGTGCATGCTGGCAGAACTCTTTTTCTACATGGATGGATGCTAGTCTGCCTGGCCTGTGACATGATGCTTGGGTCTGGGTCTGTGGCTGATGGTCAGTGGTGTGACGTGCCTGGCAGACTGGTAGGCATGCTGGAAAAAATTGTTCTGGGCTTAGGTGGTGGTTGGAAGAGGGGTGGGTGTGCATCTATGCTGGCTCAGAAAATTTTTTTCTACATGGATGCCAGTCTGCCTGGTCCGTGCCACACTGCTCGGGCCTGTCACTGATAGACAGTGGTGGAACAGGCCTAGCCGATGGGTAGGCATGTAGAAAAAAATTGTCCTAGACCATGGTGATGGTGTGCAGAGGGGCAGACAGGCAGATAAACTGTTTTCTGCTTGTCTTCCCCTCTATACACCATCACCATGGTCTAAAAAATTTTTTTTTACATCATGCCTAATATCACTGTCTGCCAGTCCCGCACCACCTCTGAGTCTGACCATCAATGACAGACCAAGCACTATGGCGCGGACAAGGCAAACTGGCTTCCATGTACGAAAAAACTGTTCTGTACAACCCCATGCACACCCACTCCTCTTCCAACCACTGCCTAAGGCCAGAACAGTTTTTTTTCAGCAAGCCTACCACTAGGCAGAGTGGAGGTATAGGCATGCTATGAAAACACTGTTCTGGCCTTAGGGCCAAGCGCAGGTTGGAAGAGGGTCGGGTGTGCATGCTGGCATAGATTAACACTCCTCCTACATGGATGCATGCCAATCTGCCTGGGCTGTGACATGATGCTTGAGTCTGTCGCTGATGGTCAGTGATGTGACGGGCATGGCACACTGGTACATGCACTAATAAATTGTTCTGGGCTTAGGCAGTGGTTGGCAGAGGGGCTGGTGTGCATGCTGGATCAGAACATTTTTTTTTTTTAAATGGCTGCCAGTCTGCCTGGTCCGTGCCACACTGTTTGGGTCTGTCGCTGTGAGTAATAGTCAGTGGTGGAATGGGCCTACCCATCTGCCAGGCACATTCCACCACCGACCATCTGCGACAGACCCAAGCAGCTTGCCACAGACCAGGTGGACTGGCATCCATGTACAAAAAAACTGTTCTGAGCCAGCGATGCACACCCATTCCTCTTCCGACCACTGTCTAAAGCCAGAACAGTTTTTCCAGCATGCCTACCAGTCTGCTAGGCCAGTCTCACCACCGACCATCAGCTACATAACCAGGCACCATGGCACTGACTGACCAGACAGAGTGGCATCTGTAGGAAAAACTGTTAATGCCAGCATGCTCACCCAGGCCCTCTTTCGACCACCACCTAAAGCCAGAACACAAACACAGTCTCTCACACACAAAAAAAAGACACAATATTGTTTCATAGTTATTATTTATTTAAACAGCAAGAACATCAGCATCCCTCCCTTCCCTCTCCTGCCAGAGCACAACCCCAAGTGTGGCCTGTTATCCCTCCCTGCCACCGTGCTGGTGTGACCTGTCCCCCTTCCCAAGCCTAAGGTGCAGCGCTCTGCATTCTTCCTCCCAGGCCAGACTCTGTGTTACCAGACTACCCTCAGGCAAGACTCAGTCAGTGCCCAAGTCCAAGTGTAACTTTCCCCCCACCACCACTGTAGCAGACTGATGACATCCTCCCCAGCCAGTACAGCTGTGATCTGCCAACTATGCCAGCCGGAGTCCAACTGTGAGCTGCCCACCCTCCCTGCCGGAGCTCAGTTATGACCTGCACCACCCCTGCCCAAAGTACACTACTAGTAGTACTTTGCAGACCACCTTCCTGGCCAGAGTCCTACTAGTGTGAGCTGCCCACCCACCCTGCCAGAGTCTAGTGAGGTGCACAGCAGCACACCCTCCCCACCACAGTGTGACCCGGCTGGCCCCAACACCCTGAGAGCAGCACTTCGCAGCCTCCATCCCAAACAGACAGTCCAACTGTGAGCAGCTCACACTCCCTGCCATAGTGCAAGTGTGACCTGGGTCATCTGCAGCATACCTGCCTCTCCACCCAGAGTCCAAGTGTCACCTGCCCCCCTCTCCAGCCTGACAGCAGCACTCTGTATCCTTCAAAGAACATGAAGTCTTGCTGTATTCTGACTATTGCAGTTAGGTCCTGCCTTTCAACTGCCCCAGAGAACAAAGAGTTAACTTTCCATGGCCAGCATGGAACGCTCAGCGCGAGCTCGGTTGAAGTCTCTGTCTGCTGTTTAAACTCCAACCGTCAGATTCTTTACTCCGCCTCACTGAACAGTCGCTCCGGAGATTTCTCCTTTGCTTGGTTCAAAAAAGTCGGTTAAAGTCATTTTTTCGCTCAGTTTCTACTGAATTTCTGCTACTGAACCTGTCGAGTTAAGTCTCTGTCTGTGGTACCGTGAGTACTAGATAGGTTTTGCATTTAGTTTCTGTGTGGAACTTGTAAACATTGGATCGGTTTGGTTTGAACCGATCAGATTGGTTTTAAAAAACTTTTGAATTTATTAGTGTGTGGTAACTGGTCCGTATCAGTTCTAAAAATAAAACAGATTTAATTGTTTTTTTCCAAGACCCGTAACACGGTCAGAAACTGATAGGGGTGTCTTGCCTGGTGGATTGCCGAAAAAAGGCTACGTTTTGGATAGGATTGGCCATGTCTGAGAAACCCAAGAAAAAAACCAGGCCCACTGGGTTTCAACACTGTAGTGTGTGTGGGGAAGCCTTTGCTAAGGCTGATCCCCACACCATCTGTGTTTATTGTCTGGGGTTTGACCACCTCGATTCAGACTGTCAAATTTGTAAAAGTTTTCCCAAAGCTACCCTGGATAAGAGAGTAGGTAGACTGAGGGAAAGGGAGGCCAAAAAGTCCTCTGACCTGGATGGCCAGCCCTGTTCGGTTCCGACCGAACCAGAAGGAGTGCCCTCTGACCAGGGCGAAACTTATTCGGGCAAAAGGAGAGCCGATTCCGAGAAGTCTGTTCCGGTTAAAGGAAAGAGAAGGGAAAAATCATCCGGTTTGGATCCACAAATTTTCTCCGACCGCTGATGAAATAGCCAAAGCAATAAGGATAGTTCAGTCGCTAACTTCGGTTCCGGCTGAACCGGCACCATCTGTCAGGGGCTCGGTTCAGTCGGTTCCCCCGGTTCCGGATTATACTTTAGAAGAATTTTATGAACCGGAGGAGGAGGAGGGAGAGTATGAGGATAATGATGATGATGGTGATTATGAAAGTCTGGATGTGCCTATTGACTCAGACATCTCCCCAGACAGACCTTCAGGTGTTTCTCCTCCTAGGCTTTCTGAGTCCCCTTCCCACTTTATGTTTTACAAGAAAGTGGCTGAAACCCTCCAGCTTCCAATGGAAGAAACAGTAGAGGATCAGGAGGATCCTGATTTTGTTGAGATGATGGACATCCCAGAGTCCAGGAGATTGTCTATTCCCCTCCATAAATCTTTTGGGAAACAGACATTTAAAATTCTAAAGACTCTTAATTCCATACCTCCTGTGGACAGAAGAATGGACAAGAGGTATACCCTTTCAGGCTCAGACATGGAGTTCCTTTCCCAGCAATGCAGCCATGTTGGGGTAGTGCAGGCGGCTACCTGTGATAAGGCAAATATTCCCTTGGCTTCACACCCCCCAGATAAGGACTCCAGGAGGATTGATGTCATGGCAAAAAAGCAGTACATGGCAGCAGCTTTGGGACTCAGGCAGGCTAACTATATGGCCTACACAGCTAGATACCAGAAGTCCAGGTGGGACACTGTGCTGGCTCTGGCTAAACAGGCCCCTGACCATCTTGCCAAGGAGCTGGAGCAGGTGGCTGCGGATGGGATTGAGGCATCCAAGGTGCAATTTCATGCTGCTGTGGACTCCAGTGATGTTTCATCTAGAGTCATGGCTACATCTGTGGCTCCTCGGAGGATGGCTTGGCTTGGATGTACTAGCCTATCACAGGATACCCAGGCTAAGGCCATGGATTTCCCTGTCCTTGGTAATTCCCTGTTTGGGGAGCAGACAGAGAACTACATGAAGAAGATGGACGAGTACAGGACCACCTACAAGAGTGCTCAGGCCAAAGAAAGGCAAGCCACTCCTCAGAGACAGCATTCCAGGGGCAGGGGCAGGCCCTTTCAAAGGCCTTTATACCAAGCTCAGGCCTCCTCTTCTGCTTATGCTCAGAGGGGGTTCTTCAGAGGGAGAGGCAGACTGGGAATGAGCAGGCCTGCCTCCACCCCTCAGCCTAAAGCCCCTACCAAGCAGGCACCCTGGTGGGTCTGCCCGGGCCGATTCTCCAATACCTGCAGGGGGCAGGCTGGCTTACTTTGTCCAGGACTGGAAGTCTTTGACATCAGATAAGTGGGTCCTGGAAGTAGTAAGCCAAGGACTGGTTCTCAGCTTCAAAAAATTTCCCAAGATGAGAACCAGATCCTTTCCACCTGCAAATCCATCAGAGGCCCTTGCCCTAGAGGCAGAGGTTTATTCCCTCCTGGCTCTCAGAGGCATAGAAAGGGTTTCTACCCTACACAGGGGCAACTGATTGTATTCCAGGTACTTCCCAACCCCCAAGAGACAAGAGAATGGTGGCCCATCCTGGATCTAAGATATCTGAACAAGCACCTTTTAAAACCAAAATTCAAAATGGTGACTCTGGGAATAATTCTGCCCTCTCAAAGGCCAGGGGACTGGCTAGCCTCCCTGGACCTCAAGGATGCCTATTTTCACATTCCCATCAGGTGCTCCCACAGAAAGTTCCTCAGGTTCGAGTCGCCCTCAGGCCACTACCAATTCAGAGCAAAGCCCTTTGGCCTAACATCAGCCCCAAGGGTGTTCACAAAGTGCCTGGCAGTAGTGGTTGCTTTCCTAAGGAGAAAAAAGATCTCCATCTTTCCATACTTAGACGACTGGCTCATAGTGAGTCAGTCTCCAGACCAAGTCAAGTCACATCTGCAAATAACTCAGCAAGTGCTCACTTCCTTAGGATTCCTCCTCAACCTTCCAAAGTCAGTTCTCGAGCCAGTACAGCTCCTCACCTTTATGGGGCAGAGCTGGATACAATAAGACCAAAAGCCTTCCTTCCTCGCGACAGGGCAAGGACCCTTATAGAACTGGCATCTTCATTCACCCTTCAGGTGTCTCGACCAGCAAGGCATTTCTTGCAGCTCCTGGGCCACATGGCAGCCTCTACAGCAGTGGTCCAGGGGACAAGATTCCAGATGAGGGACATTCTCTTCCACTTAAGAGCCTTCTGGTCCCAAAGAAAGGATTCTTTTACCAAACTAGTCCCAGTGACTCGAACCCTGATCCAGGCTTTGCAATGGTGGCAGGATCAGGACAATTTGAGACAGGGAGTTCCTTTTATCACTCAGTCTCATTCAGTGATACTCACCACAGACGCCTTCCTGCTGGGCTGGGGAGCCTACTTGGGGGATCTTACCACCCAAGGGCTGTGGTCACCTCAAGAATCTTTGCTTCACATCAATCTCTTGGAACTCAGATCAGTGTTTCTGGCACTGCAAGCCTTTTCTAAATCTGTACAGACCAAGGTGGTCCAGATCAGAACAGACAATACCACCACAATGTGGTACATCACCAAGCAAGGAGGCACTCTGTCTACAGCCTTGTGCACAGAAGCAATGAAGTTGTGGTCTCGGGCCTATTCCCTGCAGACCTCTCTGATAGCAGTTCACCTCCCAGGGAAGGACAATGTCCTAGCAGATGCGCTCAGCAGGATATCCCAGGGCCATCACGAATGGACCCTAGATCCCCTAGTTTTGGAAGTGATTTTCTCGAGATGGGGCACCCACAGATAGATCTTTTGCAGCCCCAGACAATCACCAACTTCTTCTCTTTTGTTGCAAACCCCCAGTCTTGGGCTCAGTCCCTCTGGATGCTCTGATTCTGAATTGGGAAGGGAAGTTCCTGTATGCTTTCCCCCCTGTTCAAAGTGCTAGTCAAGATCAGGTCTCAACCATGCAAAGTGATTCTGATTGCTCCAGACTGGGCCAGACAGCCCTGGTACCCACTGTTGCTGTCCTTAACAGTCCACCTTCCCCTGTCTCTTCCCAGGAATTACAACCTGTTGACATCCTCTCAGGGGAGGATTTGGTATCCGAACCTCAAATCTCTCAATCTCAAGGCATGACTCTTGAAGAGTTAGTTTGCTGATCTACACCTTTCTCAAGGGGTTCTGGATATCCTTAAGGCTTCTGGAAAGCCTTCCACCAGAAAGACTTACAACTCAAAATGGAAAAGGTTCTCTATTTGGTGCTGTAATAAGCATATTTCTCCAGAATCTGCTGGGTTGCCTACAGTCCTGGACTACATGGTTCATCTTAATGGCTTGGGACTTAGGCCAGCTACACTTAAAGTGCATCTGGCAGCTGTTTCTACCTTCTTGTCAGTAGGCAAGCCCTCTCCTCTGTCAGCCCATCCTGTGTTTTGTAAGTTCTTCAAGGGATTGTTGCACACCAATCCCCCTTTAGGGCCCCTGCTCCTGCTTGGGACATTAATGTTCGCATTGCTCAGCTTATGCAACCACCCTTTGAGCCTTTGTCCTCTGCAGAGCTTAAGTACTTGACTTGGAAAACTGTGTTTTTGGTAGCCATTACCTCTGCCAGGAGTATCAGTGAATTGCAAGCCCTGTCAGTGGAGCCTGATTTCATCTGCTTCCATAGAGATAAAGTGGTCCTAAGAACTAACAGGATGTTTTTGCCTAAGGTGGTTTCAGATTTTCACCTTAATCAGTCTGTCTCTCCCTGTTTTCTTCACTGACCATTCGTCCTCTGGAGAGAGGAGGTTGCACAGCTTGGATGTTAAAAGGGCCCTTAGCTACTACATAGAGCGCACCAATGGTCACAGGTTTGAGTCCCTCCAGTTGTTCCTCACATATGGAGAGGTCAGTAAGGGCAAACCTGCCACTAAAAGATCTGTTGCCAGGTGGATTGTCTCTTGTATACAATTCTGCTATGAAAAACTGGGTAGAGCACCATCCTCAGGCCTGAGGGCTCACTCTACCAGAGGTACAGCTGCTTCCCTGGCTGCTGCCAGGGATATTCCTATCTTAGAAATTTGTCAAGCAGCCACCTGGAAAACACTCCATACATTCACCAAGCATTACTCTCTGGATATCTAGGCTAGGAGTGATGCTCGGTTTGGCACAGCAGTACTTCAGAGCCTATTCCCAAAGTAGGTTCTGTCCCTCCTCCATGGAGGTACTGCTTGGTAGTCTGCAATAGTCAAAATACAGCAAGATTTCATGTTGTTTGAAAAAAAAAAATTACTCACCTTAGTAATGTTGTTTCTTCTAATGGAGTCTAGCTGTATTCTGACCTCTCCCCTGCCTTCCCTCTCAGAACCTGGTTTTTGGCATGTGGGTGGGCAGGAGCAGTGTTGGCACCCTAGAGGTGCCCCCTTTTCACCCTCCTTTATTGTGGGTGTGTTGTGTTTTGGGTTTCCTGACTTGAGTCTTTGCTTTGAAACCAAAAAACCCTTTTTTAATAAATTTAGTTGCCAGTTGGCTAGTGTGAGTCTTAGTTTCCACACAGAACTTCTAGTGAGTATTGCTCATAAAGATCTGACGGTTGGAGTTTAAACAACAGCAGACAGAGGCTTTAACCGAGCTCGTGCTGAACGTTCCATGCTGGCCATGGAAAGTTAACTCTTTGTTCTCCGGGGCAGTTTAAAGGCAGGACCTAACTGCAATAGTCAGAATACAGCAAGAATCCATTAGAAGAAACAACATTACTAAGGTGAGTAATTTTTTTCTTCCTCCCTTGCCAGAGTCCAACTGTGAGCTACCCATCCTCCACACCAGTGATGAGTGAGACCTGGCCCCCACCGCCACCAACCTGAGTGCATCATTCTGCAGCCTCCGTCCCTGACCAGAGTCCATGTCTGAGTTGCCCACCCTCCCCCTGTCAGAGTTCAGGTGTAACCTGGACCTGACCCTCAAAACCGAGTGTGGTCCTCTGCAGCACGCTTCTCCAGCCAGAGTCCAAGTCTGGCCCATTATCCCTCCCCAACACAGTACCGATGTGACCCGGCCCCCTCCCCAGGCTAAAGACAGTGGTCTGCATTCTTCCTCCCTTGCCAGACTCTGTCTAATATAGTAATCATGTGACCCGACCTAACAATGCCCATGTCCTGCAAGTGTTACCTCCCTCCCACCACCACCACTGCAGCACTGTGCAGACACCCTCCCCAGCCATGTTACAGCTGATATACATTGAAAAAACACACAAATAAAAACCAGTCACGTCTGCCTGCACGGTGGCGGTGAGGGCTGATGTGCTACATCATATCATACTGTGCCAGTGACTGGGGTTTGGGAACAAGTCCTCAGGCTGCCGTGATGCAGACAGGGGGAAGACAGTGAGAGCAGGATTGAGTGATGACTCTCCTCTCCCAGAAAAAGGGGGGGTGCCCGCCCGTAGTCCTTCTGTCACCTGATGGAGGTGCCTCCACACACGTGCAATACATTAGGGACACGTAGGAGTCGGACTTAAGGGGAAAAGTGCCAAAAAAAAAAAACACACCTCACTGATGCCTGTCATCATAGGATTGGAAGGGGAATGTTGTGTGGTGCCTGACGACCATAATGTCAGGATGCCTGTAGGAACGCAGTCTATGGTGCTGAGGGTTGAGGCACTGGACGCCACACTGGCTACCCAGCACAGATCGATGGGAGTCGGCGGGGTAGCGTCCTACAGATTGCTCTCCTCAGGAACGTGGGTGGGTAGATGACTCCTCGGCAACAGTGGCTCTCAGCGGAGGCTGGGAGTTCAGCAGCCAGGAGATCTCTATAGGATTTGGAATGGGAGGAGGATCGGCGGATGTAGAAACGGTGCAGGAGCACACCAGGTTGCACAGGACATCAGTGCACGTCCGGGCTCCAGGGGAATCTCACGAACAAGGGAAAAACACAGCTGGAAGACACTGCCTGCCCCCACTGTACCCTGCCCACAGATCCTGGTACCACCAATCACCTACACATTGTTCTCTGCCTGTCTGCGCCTCTGCACACCATCACCATGATGTAGAAAAATTTTTATCTGCATGCCTACCAATCTGCCAGACCTGTCCCACCACCGACCGTCAGCAACAGACCCAAGCAACGTGGCACTGACAAGACGGACTGGCATCCATGTAGAAAAAAAATGCATACACACAAACATGTCAACCACCTGATCACATGCAAACTACACACACGCCTACCACCGCCACACACGACACCCCTCACCCACCCCAAAACTTGCTACTACTAGAAAAGATGATTCTCCTCTGTATCCTCCTCCCCAGTATACAGACTGAGCCTTCCCAAATCTAACACACACACGTATGTTTGCCCTACAGTACGTTAGTCAGTGGCAGACCACCCAGGGTGCAGGGCACACAGGACCATGATTGAATGAGGAAAGGCATTGGCAAGGAGATGGTGGGCAAAAAGGGAGATATGCAATTGCAAGCACAGAGGAGCAGCAAGTCAGTAGTCTTTGGGGAAAAGAATCCAACTCTGTAGCAGACATGCACCCACACCACCACCTCTGCACACCCACAACTGAAAAGACCTACGCCCAAACATTACCACACACACACAACTCATCCACACAAACCTCCAACCACCCACATATAAATTGCCAATACACATAAACTTAGACAGCAAGAATATGGAATATATAATATATACATTTTTAGTTCATCCACCTACTTTTTAACCGATTGACATAATTCACTTCATCATGGTTCAATCAATGTGATACTGTAATATTCATATACAAATTTCTGGAGAGGTTATTAATCTAGTATCACCCACATAACTCCTCACCAAGCCGCCTTACATTTACACCCCCCCCCCCCAAGTATCAGGAGATGAAGAACATTAATACCCCACTTAATTGAAAAGAAAACAATGGACTCTAGAGTGCACACTAAACTGAGATAACGAATAACCTTGCCAGTGGTCTTCTGCTAGTAGTAGTATCTCAGTCTATGGCAATTGTCTTGCATCTACTATAATTTTACATTCCTTATTTATCCTCCTGTCCTAAGCTATTTCGTAAAGCAGGGGCTAGATGAATGTGTAGGGGACTGGCACTGACAGGGGTGGGGTGATGGGGGACCAAAAAAATAATGAGTGAGAGAAACGGCAGTTACTATCAAAAAAGAAAAAAGGGGAGTGCTTCTTTACTAGTAGTAGTACTACTTCATTGTGGGCAACATGAAAAAGATTCTCTAGTTCTGTCAGGGTGTGTTGATTGCTTGCAGAATTCAGTAAAACGAGACCAGCATTTTAATTAATTCCATTCAAAATCTTCCACTGCACTAGTGCTGTGTCAGTGTGCAGTGGGACTAGGGAGAGTGGTGGCATCGTTGTGTTGGGGGGGCCTATGCAATGGTAAGGCTCGGGGAGAATTATTTAGGTTTGACTCGAGTGGGATTGGTAAGTCTGCAGTCGGTTTAACTAACTCATGGCCCTGCAAAACATGTTGCTGAACAGATCAATGTAACCAAATATGACTCATCTCGAAATAGGCTCTAAAATCGAAGGGGGGGGGAGAGGAAACTGCAACGACGAGTGTGAATGATTGTGAGAAAAAGATCAAGTACCTAAAAGTTAAATTAACACACGTTGCAAAATTAACAAGAACAAGTGTACTACTGGTGAAGCATCATCCATCAGGCATTGTTAGTGACCAACTGATGCATGAGGAGATGATTATTTTAACGTTGAGTCCCCCGACGAACACTGTCACACTGTGCCTCCAATCTAGCGGGACTCCCGAGAGAGGTAGGAACTGGTGGGGGGGGGGTGCTTGTTGCTGACCAGGGGATTTGGCTCGCCATTGATACATGTACTTTAAAGAACGGGCAATAAAGGTTTGAAGCAGGATCCTGCTAATAAAATGTATATACAGGATTCTGCATCGAACATAAAAATCATCCGACTCATGAAGTCGCAGTGGAGATGGACCACAAACTGGAGGGATGAGAGGATGGCAGCTCGAGTCATCATTGGTCATGGAATTTCGGGTCTGTGAAACAATCAGCCTGCATCCCAAGTTGTGGAATGATCCGAGGACTGGAGTGGCTGCTACTTAACAAGTTACTGTATTTTTACATCGAGCTGGTGGATGGCAGAACGACAAAAACGGGACATAAAGACAAAAAAAAAAAAAATACTCGCAGGATACCTAACTAAGCCTAAGCGGCACTGTATGAACCTATACTGGCTCAGAATGCAAACTGTCGGACCGGTTTATAGCACCGTAGTGACCTGCAGTACAATTCCACTAATGTTTGTATTCAGTTAAACAAGAATATTACTGTAAATACAAACAGTCTAATTTGTAGAAATTGTTGATGCGAGATCTGCTCTCATAAAGCGAGAGCAGATCTCACATCAATTTCTACAATTTCGACTGTTTGTATTTACAGTAATATGCTTGTTTAACTGAATACAAACATTAGTGGAATTGTACTGCAGGTCACTACGGATATCTCTTTAGTTTAAACCAGGCAACACTGATACAATTCAGAAACTCTGTGGCAGTGAAATGCACAGACGAGCAAAACCCATCTCCTGGTCTGTGGGGTTATTTTTACAGTGCGCCCAACTTCCCTTCTTGTTTATCGCCAGAAGAATGCTTCTTTTAACAAAAAAAATTTGCTAACTAGGAAGATAATAAGGCAGTCTTTATATCTGCCATCGTTTCAGACCTACCTCAGACTGTTTTGGTGAGTAAAATGGCGGAGTAACGGATCTTCCTGGACATAAGTCTCCACCACTCATTCACACTATTGGGATCTGCACCGGAGGCACTAGGACCCATCGGGAGCAAACTTTTTGCTGGGGAGTCGATGCCAGAGATGGCACCGCGAGGAATGGCACTGCGAGCCCCAGCTCGCGCGGCAATGACTATCTCGGTGTTGACTCCCCAACCGCCTCAGTTCCTTTTTTCCCCGCCGTCTAGTGCGCTTCAGTGATGACGTTGCTCGCCTGTCGGGAGTCAAACTTCAAACTAGCAGCATAGTTTTCAGTTTTTATTATTTTGTAGTTTTATCTCTATTCAGTATCGCTCAAGTTATTCTTATTTTTAAATAAAAATGATAAAGAAGTCTCAGCCTACACTGACGGAGTCGACCATGAGCAGGTCAGGTGACAGTAGGGAGACTTAGTATGAAAGCTGTTCAGTCAGTCGGGTTGGGTCTGGTGCACTGCCTTCTCCAGAAGGGGGGTCCGACAACGGTCAGTCCATTGCCCGGGTGGGCGTTCCTCGGAAGCATAAGCCAAACGGTCACATTCTCTTCAGAATTGCTCGCCTCAGCTCTCTTCGCCCGCAGGTCTAAAAAGAGAAGGCATCACCGAGGTTTCTCTGATACGCCCGCGATAGACGCCGTTATCGGGCTAGTTGCTGTCTCCTCCTCGGAGTCGCCAACAGTGAGCTTTGGTAGCCGACGCCTTCGACATCGGAGTCCTATCCCGCCCGCAGGTGCAGGTCTTCAGATGAGCAGTTTCATCAGTGGGCGCTCTTATGGAGCAATGGGCTCGGAGGTTAGTTCCAGCTACCTGGCTCGATCGCTCGTGGGCCTTGAGGGCTCTCTGGTGACCAGGAGTAGGAAGTTGGACTTTCCTGGTCATGCGCACCTTCTTGGTGCAGTCGACTCCATGCTAGTGCCCCCTCACATGGCTTTGGTGCAGGGGCCACACCGATGCCATATCTCCTGCTCATTTTCCTTCAAAACCTGTTTTTCGGTCTCTGGGAGCGCCTTGCGCCAGTCAGCAGCCTCATGGCGCCGTCCTCGGCATCACCAGCGTCACCCGTAGTGCTGCATGGCTTTGCGGTGGTGCCGTGCAGCCATGCGGCACCATCTTCAGTGCCGCTCAGCACTGCAAGGCGGCTTCAGCCGCTGTGCCGCGGGGTTCCCGGCGCGCCGCCTTTCTGCCGTGACGCCCCTCGGCGCCGGGGCTCTCGGAGACCTTCCTTTTGTCTCTTTTCCTCCTTCCTCTTCTGGCTTTCATCCCTTTTCTGTCCATACAGTCCCTCCTGGACTGTCAAGAGATGACGTTGAGCCTGACCCAGACCTTTGGCTGGGTGATGAGGTGGACGAAGCAGGATCTTTTACTGCTGCAGAGCCTGTGGTCGAGAACCTGTCATTTAAGTCTCTGCTGAAGAATATGATTTCCACACTTTCTCTCCAGACTACAGACATCGATCCTGGGAAATTGCTAAGACTCCAATACCTTCACGCCTCAGAGATCCCTACAGATTTGACTCCTCCGATTCAGCCTTCCTTCGAGACGCTGTCTCAAATGGTATGGAATAATCCTGCTCTCTCTTCATCGGTGGCTAAATCCATTGATAGAAAATATTCAGCCCCCAAGGATCGTCCCATTTTGGCATCTCAAGCCTTTGCGGATCCTATTGTAGTCCTGGCAGAGAATGATAAGGTCGTCCTTCCTCAAACCACCACAGCTCGACCTATTAACAAGGAATCTCATAAGATAGACACCTTAGGTAAGAGAGTCTTTGCTGCTTCTACCCTAAGTATGCGTATTGCCAGTTACCAAGGCTATTTTTCTCAGTACGAGTATATCCTGTGGCACTCTCTCAAGCAAATGGTTGAAGCTCTTCCAGAGTCGGATTCAAAACCAGAGCTTCTTCAAACCATTACCAGGGGTATTGAATCTAACAACCAACAGGTTAAAGCAGCCATGGATGGTTTCGACTTTGCTTCCCGCTCAGCAGCTGCTGGTATTTGCACCCGCCGCCATTCCTGGATGCGCACTTCAGGCTTCACCAATGATGCGCAACAGATAATGGCATTGCCCTTTGATGGTGCATATCTTTTTGGTCCTCAGGTTGAGCAAGCTCTAGAAGCCACACAAAAGACTAGGTCAGCCATTATGTTGGCTAGACCCCCTCCTGCCCCCCTCTCGAGGGCATGCCAGTAAACGTCAGTTTCATAACCGTCGGTCCTTTCGAGGCAGAGGAAGTTTCCATAAGAACCAACCTGCCCAACCTCAAAAGAAGGTGCAACAGAAAACACAAGGGCCCAAAGCGCCCAGCGCTGCCTTATGAATTGCTGGCTCAAGTCCCACCTCAGCTGCCTGAGGTGGACTTTTCCTCTCCGGTGGGAGCTCGGCTGATGCACTTCTACAGCCAGTGGAAGTCCATAACCTCAGACAAATGAGTCCTTTGGATAATCCACGAGGGGTACTCACTCAATTTTGTGGAAACCCCTCTGGATCATCCTCCCAAATGGCAGCCCAGGCTGTCTGCCTTTCAGTCAGACCTTCTTACCACCAAGATTCAGGGCCTTCTAAACAACAGGGCAGTAGAACTTGTGCCGCTGCATCAACGAAACACTGGGTTCTACTCTCATTACTTTCTGGTTCCAAAGAAGTCTGGGGGAATGCGCCCCATTCTAGATCTCAGAAAGCTAAACAAATTTCTCCCCAAGGAGAAATTCAAAATGATTTCTCTAGGAACCCTGTTACCCTTGCTTCATCAGCACGACTGGTTAGCCTCCCTAGACATGCAGGATGCTTACCAGCACATTCCCATTCACCGAGGCATCACAAATTCCTGAGGTTGTGGCTCTGGGACAACATTATCAGTTCAGAGTCCTGCCTTTTGGGCTATCCTCGGCCCGTGAGTTTTACAAAGTGTTGTGCAGTTCTTTGGCACTTGAAAACTTCGAATACAGGTGTTCCCTTATCTGGACGATTGGCTTCTGGCAAGTCCTTCCAGGCAAGGGACTCTGGATGCCGTAGAGACTACCTCTCGCCTCCTTACGTCCATGGGAGTCCTGCTAAACCTCAAGAAATCACAGCTGCAGCACTCCCAGAGGCTCCTTTTCATAGGGACCCTTCTGGACACATCCTGTGTGAAGGCTTTTCTCCCAGAGGACAGGAGGAACGATATCCTTCAGATGGCCCGTTGCATCGGATAGAACACGTCAGTTACAGCCCTCTCGATGCAACGGATGCTGGGCCTCATGGCATCCTCAGTGTTCACTGTACTTCTGGCCCGTCTGCACATGAGAACCACCCAGTGGATGCTCAGTACTCAGTGGTCTCCAACCACTCACCCGCAGTCCTATCTCATCAAGGTGACAGAACCCTTAAAGAGGTCTCTCACCTGGTGGTCTCAAGAGGACAATCTCCTGCAAGGATACCCCTTTGCCCCTCTGGACCATCAGATCTAAATTACCACAGACGCTTCTCTAATGGGGTGGGGAGCTCACTGTCAGGCTCTCCACACTCAGGGTGTGTGGACTCAACTCGAGTCCAAGCTTCACATAAATGTCCTAGAAATGAGAGTCGTCCTTTATGCAGTCCGAGCTTTGAAGGACATTCTCTGTCACAAGAATATTCTCCTCCAAACGGACAACAAAGCAGTGATGTATTACATCAACAAGCAGGGCGGTGCTCATTCTTACCCCTTATGCAGAGAAGCGATGAGGGTCTGGGAATGGTGCTCGGAGCACAAGGCTCTAATTCAAGTAATCTACCTGCCAGGTGTACAGAACGACTTGGCAGACCGTCTCAGCAGAACAGAGACAGATCCTCACGAGTGGTCTCTCGACCATAGTTCAGTCACTATTCGAAGAGTGGGGAACTCCAGTCCTGGACCATTTTGCGTCCCCACTCAACGCAAAACTGCCTCTCTTCTGCTCCAGAAGTCCAGGGCCTGGCATTTTTTGTCAGGATGCGTTCAGGCTGCGGTGGACAAAACGCTTTCTTTATGCCTTTACGCCTCTTCCTCTAATTCAGAGAGTACTCCTCAAGTTCGAGTCTCAGGGAGACAAGATGATTCTCATTGCTCTGTTTTGGCCTCGACAACTGTGGTTTCCACTTCTCAACAGTATGTTGGCAGTTCCTCCGAGACCACTTCCCCTGCAGATGAACCTTTTAACTCAGGGACCAGTGGTCCATTCCAATCTGAGATCTCTTCACCTTCATGCTTGACTCCTGAGGAGGTAGAAGTAACTCGTTCAATGTCTCTCAAGAGTTTCTGATATCCTTCTGGCTGCGCCGAAGTAACACCTGAAAACTTACAACGGCGTATGAAGCGCTTCCTCTGTGCAAAGTCCTCTTTGAATCTCTTTTCCTGCCCTCCAGATAAAGTTTTAGAGTACCTTTTGGACCTCTCAAATTCAGGTCTCCAGTACTCTACAGTTAAGGTTCACCTTAGTGCCATTTCAGCATATCATGAGCCGGTTTCTCTTTCACTGGCTCAGTTGCCTATGGTTAAGAGATTTCTTAAGGGCATTATGCACACCAGACCCCCTACAAGATGTCCAGTTGCAGCCTGGGACATTAATCTTGTGCTAGACATGCTCACTCTGAAACCTTTTGAGCCTCTAGCTACCTGTGAACTAAAGTTCCTCACCTGGAAGACTGCCTTCCTAGTGGCCATTACCTCAGCCCGTAGGGTCTCTGAGATACATGCCCTGGTCACAGACCCTCCGATACTGTGTTCCATAAAGACTACTCATCCTAAATTTCTTCCTAAGGTTGTGTCAGAATTTCATCTTAACCAACCTTTGGTCCTTCCCTCTTATTTTGCGGACTTCCAAAATGAAGGGAACACTCTCTTCATTCTCTGGATGTTAAGAGGGCCTTGCTTCTACTTAGATAGAACCAAGGATTTTCACAAAGCCCAGCAACTGTTCGTTTCCTTCAGTGAGGCCTGGCTGGGCCAACCTGTCGCTATTAGATGTATCTCAGCATGGCTAGTGGCGTGCCTTCGTCACTGCTATTCCATGGCGCAGGTTAAGTTGGAGGGTAGAATTTACGCTCACTCTACCAGAGCGGTAGCGGCATCCCTAGCGGAAATCCTCAACGTGCCCATTGCAGACATCTGCAATGCAGCCACCTGGAGGTCAGTGCATACTTTCGTTAAGCATTATGCACTCGATGTCCATGCCAGACGACATTCTTCCTTTGGCAGAGCCATCCTTAATGGACTTCTGTCTCAAGAAATGTGAGCTCTTGGTTTCTCCTGCCGCCCTCTCGGGGGATTATTAGCTCGGTTCTCTCCCAATAGTGTGAATGAGTGGTGGAGACTTATGTCCAGGAAGATATGAAAATTACGTACCTACCGTAATTCTTGATCTTCTTGGACGAGTCTCCACCACTCATTCACATGCCCACCCTCCATCCCCCGAGCTCACCTCTCTTGTTGGTCTTCACTCCCTCAAATCTTTAGGCCTTGAAGACTTCTTTGTTGACCCTTCTTACACGGGTCGTCCGGGCTGTCTTATGTCCGGTTTTTAGGTTGGACTACCCTTCTAGGTTAGTTATGCTGCACCTCCTTGGTAAAAAAGGTACTGAGGCGGTTGGGGAGTCGACGCTGAAATAGTCATTGCTGCGTGAGCTGGGGCTCGCGGTGCCATCTCTGGCATCGACTTCCCAGCAAAAAGTTTGCTCCCGATGGGTCCTAGTGCCTCCGGCGCAGATCCCAGTAGTGTGAATGAGTGGTGGAGACTCATCCAAGAAGATCAAGAATTACGGTAGGTACGTAATTTTCATTTTTTGGCTTTTATAGCCTGGCTCAAAAGCGGGAAACTAATGAGGGGTGTTGTGTCATGGAGAGGACATCATAAGCTTCATTTTGATAGGCTGCATGCTGTGGTACTATGTTTCACAGCTACTCCAGCAGCCAAAAAAAACAGCGCGGTAGCCTAAATTTACCACGTACAGATTCTGACAGTCACAGACATGACACAAGCATGATGCGGGTGGCAACAGCAACATCATACTGACCACTTTCTTGATCATTTTTTTTTATAACCAGAAAAACCACACAAAAGACACAAGACTGATTTATATTGTTCTTTATTAAAATACACAATAAATAGATCACAGCACCAGTAAAAAAAAAAAAAATAGCTTTTATTGTTTTTTAAAGTACATAATCACAGAACATATAAGAACAGTGCTGAATGGAACACTCTGTCTAATCTCTCTATAAGGCACCCAGTGGCATAGCTAGGCTGCAGTTCTGTATACATAGAGGAGTTCTAGAGCATATGTGTGTGACAGATATGTGCCAAGAGGCACAGTGCTTGCATTTCTTAACATATGAAGGGGCAAAGCTGACAGTGCCCCTTTAAGCTTATTGTTCCTTGTGGTTTTTAATCATTGTCATTTACTAATGCTAGCACAGACACGCACAGAGGGTTTTAAAATGAAGCTTCATTTGGTTTATAGCTTTTCTCAGGGAGTGAACTTTCAAGTCAGTGTCATTTGACCTTGGGATAGCTTTCTTTTGATGGAACTTTTGCTGTCTTTATATGTATGTTGTTGTTTTTTTTTTTGAATGCAGTTTTAACCAATTGGGTCCTTAACATTTCATCTGGGTTTTTTGTCTGATCTGGGTTTTGAGAAAGTATGTTCTTTTAAAGCAACTGCCAGTATTTTCTAATGAAGGATTCTGTATAAGCTAAAAGCACCTTTTTTTTTTTTTTGTAACAATTCTGTTTATCCAATAAAAGGTATCAAAGCCTCTGTTTCTGTGGCTCTTGTGTTACAAGGACCAGTGCAGCAACAAGTTTTTCTGGGGCTTCCCATTTTCAGAAATGTTCGCAAGAACTTATCAGTACAGTGCCCATGATGCTGAAACCGTGAAGTGTCGTAGTCAAAACTCCAAATGCTTGGTTCCATGAAAGGAACTGCACATAATTTTGTCCATATAAAGAAAACAATACAAAACATAACTGACAGCTTCAGCTGTTATTCAGGCACAGTTAAAAAGGGATCCTTTAGAGGTATAAATGTAATTTATGAAAATAGACATTTCAAACAGCTGCACATAAGTAATAAATTCCTGTCCACTTTAAATTAGGTATGACGAGATGAACAAGGTGATCTGGTTTAGAATTTCACTTGAGGGCGTAGTTATTTGCAAAACTTAGGCTGTTTAGAAGTAAAATAGGAGTTATGCTAAACAAATGTAAATATCTCCAAATGTTTACAAGTTAGATGAAAAAAATGAAAATTGCTGAGGACAAAAAGTTCTTTCAAATAAACATATTCATTAAGCTGCACTAATTATATTTTTTAAACTATGTCCGTCTGATTAGCTCAGTTTTCATTTTTCTTATGTATTATGCCAAACAAATATAAATATCTCTAAAAGTATACGCATTATACATAAACCATTAGTATGAAAGTTGTTCAGGACAAAAATATATTTCCATTGAGCCTATTTATTAAGCTGCACTAATTCTATTTTTTAAACTATGGCCATCTGATTACCTGGATTCACAATTTTCATATTTCAGATGGCTATATTTAAATAAATCTAATAAATTCAGATTAGTGACTACCCTCATTTGAACGGTCATTTTGTCCTGAACAACTTTCACATTGGTTGTTTATTGGTAACTGGTATACTTTCTGAGATACTTAGATTTGTTTGGCATGACTCTTACTGTGTTCACTCCAAGGCAAAAAAAAATGAGGTTGTTTGGATGACTATATTTTACAAAAAATAAAGAATTCAGATTAGTGACTACCCTCCTGTGAAAGGTCTTTTTGCTCTGAACAACTTTCACACTTTTTTTTTTGGTGCACCTTGAATTGTTTTAAAGATTTTTAGATTTGTTTGGAAGGTGTGAACATTTGCTCTCAGAGAAAAGCAGCTTGGAGTTCTGTGTCCATCATTCTAAAAAGAAGGGAGTATTTTTTTAACTTCCATAGGGGTTTGCAGTGTTATGGAAGGATTCACTAAAAACGACTAAAAAATGTGTTCCACGGAAACCCCTTTTCAAGCTAAAGTGATTTGGCTGTAGACTCCTCCCACAGCCACAAAAATGAGGAGTGGGGACCCATTCTAGATCTCAGATTTCTGAACAAACATTTGACGAAGCCAAAGTTCAGGATGGTCTCTCTGGCCAACTCTTCAGCAGTGGGACTGGCTGGCATCTCTGAACCTCAGAGATGCCTACTTCCACATCCCCATCAGACCCAGCCACAGAAGGTACCTGAGGTTCAGATTGCCTTCAGGCCACTACCAGTTTGCAGCCATGCCCTTCAGCCTAACCTCTGCTCCCAGGCCATTTGCCAGGTGCCGAGCTGTGGTGGTAGCACATTGAAGGTGGCAAGGGGTCACAGTGTTCCCTTACCTGGACAACTGGCTAGTCATGGGACAGTCCCCCTCAACACACCAGGGACTCTCTGGCTCACTTGGAGCACCTTGGAGTCTCTGGGATTCCTGGTAAATGCCCAGAAGTCCCAAGTGGAACCAGTTCAGGTCTTAGAATTCATAGGAGCAGAACTGGATGCCCTGCAGGGGAGGGCCTTCTTCCCTCAGGACAGGGTGAATAGCATCCTGGAGCCGGCAGGCTCTTTCGATCTAAACAGACACAGACTAGCACGACACTTCCTAAAGCTCCTGGGCCACGTGGCAGCAGCCACAGCTGTGGCAACAGGGTCCAGATTTCAAATGAGGGACATTCAGTTCCATTTATGATCTCTTTGGTCCCAGAGAAGGGATTCTGTCTCCAAACTAGTGTCTGTCACAAAACCCGTCTTACAGGCCCTGCAGTAGTGGCAAGACAGGGAGAACCTTGGGGAGGGAATCCCTTTTCGGCAAGAAGTTCCATCTGTCATACTTACCACAGATGCCTCCTTCTTGGGTTGGTGGCACACATGGATGACCTGACAGTGAGTGGTACATGGTCCCTCAGGAGTCACTTCTGCATATCAGTCTCCTAGAGCTCAGGGTGGTCTTCCTGGCTCTGCAGTCATTTGCTCCTCAGGTCAAGGGCAAGGTGGTGCAAGTCAGGACAAACACTACCACCATGTATTACATCAACAAACGAGGCACCAGGTCAACCTTGCTGTGCACAGAGGCCATGAATGTCTGGAACCTGGCTTACTCCCTGCAGGCATCTCTGTCTGCAATCCACCTGCCAGGGAAGAACAATGTTCTGGTAGACTCTCTCAGCAGAATCAGTCAGACACACCACAGATGATCCCTAAACAAACAAATACTGGCCTTGGTATTCAAAAGGCAGGGCACACCAAACCTAGATCTCTTTGCCTCCATGGTCAATCATCAGCTGCCACAGTTTTGTTGCAGGCTTCCGTCTCAAGGGACAATGCCAGTGGATGCCCTGGCACTGGATTGGTCAGGGAGGTTTCTTTACACCTTCCCTCCTTTTCCTCTGTTGCTCAGAGTCCTCATAAAGCTCAGAGCACAACCAGCAACTATGATCCTGGTGCACCAGACTGGGCGAGGTAGCCATGGTACTCCCGCCTAACAGTGTCACAGCCTGTTCACCTCCCTCAGAGGCATGATCTGACCTCCTCACAGGGCAGGATTCTGTATCCCAATATCAGGTCTCCAGGGCCGGTGTTAGGATTTGGGTTCCCCCAGCAAAATTAACGATGGGGGGAGGGCGCCAACCTTGTTATCTTTCTACTCTTGGCCCACATCTTACTTAAATTTTATGGAATTAAAATACCAGTGCACATATAGGTGCTAAGTCTAATTTTTAAGCCTAGAAACAATCCATGCCTCTTATTTTAACACATTTATCAGTTTTGTGTATTTAAGCAGTAAGGCGTGATAAGGGGTTGGACTACTGTCCATTAATCTAACCCTAGGTGTGTGAGGTGAAGCGGAGTACTTCATTCCTTCAAGGTTAAATTAACAAGGAAAGAAAAGGTCTGGAGTGCCTTAATGCTATTACTCAGCTAGACTGCTTCTGTATTCAATTCAGGAATGGACTCAGGTCATTGGGGGCTGTCCTGGGGAAGAAAGATTGAGTGTCTCAAAGACAGCTCCCCTTCTGTAGTGAGGGGGGTGATTTTGTGCTCTGCTGTCTGGCTGAAACAGGGATATCATAGTGGCGGCACTCACTGGAGGATGGATGCAGCTAGCGTGCCAAGCACCAATATGGGGGATGAAAACCTCCTCAGCTGGTCCCACTCTACCAAGCATAGACTTCACCTAACCCACCACAGATGGTCCAGTGTAAATGGTGGAGGTAAGGACCAGAGCAGATAGGACCCCTACCCTAAGGAAAAAATATCTGACATACCTGTATGAATAGATCAAGGCTAAAATTACAAAAAAGTTGAGTTTCTAGATGGGAAGGAGGAGTGAGCTCCTTTAGGAGTCTCGTATTAATCTCATATATAAATGAAAGTGCTTTTAAACGATCCTAGAGCAACATACGTGTTACTTGCAGTTAGGGATAGTTTTGATATGGCAGTGGGTAGTGCTTAACATCACAGGTATGAAATGGATCCATCTGCCTTTTGAAGCAGTTCTTATTAATATGACATTTTAGCACATGTTGCCAGATAAAGAATTGAAGATCATGTATTTTTTATAAAACATCTGTTTGCTCAATGTTGTTGGCACCTCACCAGACCCAGGTCTGGTGAGGTGCCAACAACACTGAACAAAAAGATGTGATGAAAAGAGAAAAACACAGGATTGTAAAAAAACAAAATCACTGAGCAGATAAAACCAAAATCAAAATGGATTACAGAGTCATTGACTAATGACATGCTCCCCTCACCCACTCAAACATTGCCAATAGTCTAGCACTTTCTTATTCACAATGCAGTTTAAGCCCCTTGCTCTTTTTTTTATGAAAATACATGGTACTAGGCAGTATTGAGTTCCTTTTAAAATCAGGTCTCTTAGGGTCCGGCCAGAAGAAATGAATACAGATAAGAATAAAAATTGAAATTTATCTTGTCACAATGTTTTCCTGCATTAACAGAAATATAGATCTGACTTTGAGGGGGCTCTTGCAGCAGGTTACACCATAAGGACTGAAGCTGGCAGGCGCCAGGACCCCATGGAAAACTGCTAGCTAGCAATATATAGCAGGGGAAAACCCACTGATGTCAACCCACCCCTGACGTCTGCCTATGGTATAAAAGGGGCAGTCCCCCAGCACCACCAGTTCTTTTCCCTGTCATCAACCCATACAAGTTGGACCTTCACGGACGCCTTCTGCTTTAGTCAACTGCCATTTTCTTTGTGTTACCCACACTTTATTTTCTTCTATTTCACAGCAATTTGTGCATATCTTCTTTTCCTTCCTCATCTGTTGAGTGGCGGCAAACGAAGTGCGCTTATGGAAAGCAGCTGCCCCACAAGGACAGCCATTCATCGTGCCTGCTTTGCCTAGACCCAGACCACGACACTGAGGCCTGCCAGCACTGCCAGGATTTTAACATGCGCACCCGGCTTCACTGCCAGAAGACCCTGGAAGTCTTCCTGCTTCAGCAAAAACTCTCGGCGGTGGGGAAGGAGCCTCACCAGAGTACCTCCTCTTCCCCCAGCCTCTGGGGCCTCTACTTCTTCATCAGCCAAAGATGAGAAGTTGTTTTTGGGAAAGCACAAATGTTGGGAGAAGCATAGGGAAAAACCCAGGTCAACTTCCTGCTCCAGATTCTCACACAAGTCTGTGTCCTACCCTGGGTCTTCCTCCCATGGGAGGTTGGCCCCATCCTCTCCATCAGCCCTTTCTCCCTCCAGGTGGGCGGTGGTTCTTTGGGGCTCGAGACTTCATCTCCAGCCTCTAAGCACCTGAAGTTCAGGCCTATCCAACAAATGGGTCCTCAGCCAGGTGACTTGTCTGGGTCTTCTTCGAGCCACAGGTTTTTGCCCATTGCCCTCCAGGTCAAGGTGTCTGTGAAGTCGGTTCAAACATCAGGGATCAACGCCACCTTGTGACACCAGGGACAGGCAGTCACCTCCCCTGCGAGTGTGATAGCTCTGCCCTGTTCGGGAGTCCGCTCCTCCATACGAGCTTCTCCCTCCAGGCTGGCACTCGGCTGCTTCACTAGACCAGTGTCTGCCTACACCTGTCCTGTTGACCCCGACGACACCTCAGCCGTCATCCCCAAATTCTCCACAGTCAGAGGCTGCACCCGTTGTTGCACAGCTGACACCAGGGGGACTGATGCCAGGTGTTTCATCCCCTGTCAGACCAACACCAGGCAGCTCCTTACCTCAAGATCCGACTTTGGTCAACCTGATGTCAGGGTTACCGCAGTCTGACGAACCGATGCCGGGGCCCTCCAGACCTACTCCAAAGACGCCGGTTCCTCTGACCTTGTCTCAGAACTCGTGTGTGGACCTTAACGCACTGTTTATGGCCTAGGGGGCATATTTCAATGACGAGGCCCCAAAGAAGCCCCCAACTCCAACTCCGAGGGGCCCTCATCCCAATCCTTCTAAGGACCAAGTTTCTCCTAGGAAGATACCACTGCCAACACCTAGGAAACCTACACCACAACCAGCAGGGGCTGGCATTGATCATTCTAAGACCCATAAACATAAGCCACGGTGCTCCCCCTCTCCGAATTCCAGTGAGTCACGGGGATATTCCTCTTCCTCTTGTTAAGACCACTCTGGAGATTCGGATCTGCCATCAGAGCTGGAGGAGCCCAAGTACACCCCATGGTCTCCTCCAGATGACTGATCTTTCGTGGATATGATGAGGCACATCCAGGCCCTTATGGGCTTGGGACACTGGGGAAATGGACCCAGAGTGACGTTGGCTAGCTATTTTCCTATGCAAGGAGGAGTCCTTGCCTCTAGTGCTTCCCCTGTTAATCAGCTCCTTTGCGGATGTCAGTAGGGCTGCTTGGAAGTGTCCATCCACTACACCTGTGACATCCAAAAAGGCGAGTCACTTGCACAACTCCCCAAGGGATGAACCTTTTTATGGGGAGCACCCAGAAGTTGATTCAGTCATTATAAATGTGGCCCATGACTATTCAAAACAACCCCTATACCTTTGCACTCAGCCTCCTGTTAAAGACTCTAGGCAGATAGACTATTTTGGAAAAAAGGTCTATTCTTCAGCCACTTGCGCTATCTGCTCCCCAAGTGTCCTTGCCCAAATGGTCCAATATCAGAATGCCCTGTGGGGAAAGGCTTTTGAGGTAGCACAAGCACAGCCTGATATCCCCAGGAGGGCTGGGCTTTTGCACCTTCTCAAGTCAGGATCAGATGTGGGGGCTCATGTTCTCTGAGCCTCTTATGATTCTGCGGACTCTGCAGGTAGATCCATGGCTATGGGAGGTTTGCCTCCAGCGCTACTCCTGGCTAAGGGTCTCCGGATTTGCCCCAGATGTCCAATTTAAGATCCTGGATGCCCCCTTCAGAGGCCCTTTTCTGTTTAGCGAGGATTCTCATAATATAATCACTCCTCCAAGAGTCGGGCAAATCTGTTCAGTTGGTTCACACACTGTATGGATCACAGCCTAAATCATCCCAGCAACAGACTTTTTGTTGCATCTCCAAGCAGCAGCCCAGAAGCCAGCAGCCCAGGGGCTGCCTTTCAAAGAAAGACTACTTCTCGGGCCACAAGAGGTTCAGTGCCCAGAGCTCCCAGAACCTCCCAGGCCATTTTGCCTGTTCCCAGCTCCTCTGCAGTACTTGTTACCCAACCCCCCCAGCAGAATCCCTGGGGGAGGTGGTGGGGGGTCAGTTCTCTCTCTATGGAGAGGGTTGACGCAGAATAACCTTGGATCAGTGGGTTCTGCAGTTAGTGGAACAGGGGCATACCCTAGAATTTTCGGAGATTCCCCTAGACAATCCTCCGGCTCCCTCCCATTACCCTCAAGCCCATCTTTGCTTGATTCAAGAAGAGATAAAAGCGCTCGTGCGAAAACAGGCCATTGAACCCGTTCAGCCAGTGCAGTGAGAGACTGGATTTTACTCGCATTTCCTCCTGGTTCCAAAGAAAACGGATCTGCATCCCATTCTGGACTTCGGCCACCTGAACAAGTTTATAGAGTACAAAAGGTTCAGGATGGTCACCCTTCCTAGCCTTCTGCTCTTACTTCATCAAGGGGATTGGCTGTGTTCCCTGGACATGCAGGATGCTTAACTTTACATATTGGTGTTTCCACACCACACAATATTTCTTCTCTTCCGCTTCCAAGGAAACCACTACCAGTTTCGGGCCCTGCCGAAATGTAACACCATCTCGAGTACAAAAGGCAAACGACATACAGCATGAGCAGGTACAAAAATATATATTCATAAATAATGATAAAAACCAGATATGGCAACATGTCAAGCTTTAAAGTGCATTGCAACAATGGTATGGTTTCATTGATTTTTCACAAAACCATTTTTTGATCAGATATGGTTTAATAGCCTGGTTTGCCAGTCTAAGATGAATTGGGGTGCTATTCCATAGCATCGTCCCACTACAGTAAAAAGATGGTATATCTATTTTTAAGTTACAGCGTGGAACTTCATACTCCAGTCCTAGGGCAGATCTCAAATTTTCTCTGGGCTTCCTAATTTAAATATTTTCCAGAATATATCCTGGCAATTTTCCTTGTTGTACCTTGCACATATGGGTTAAAGTATGCCAGTCTCTCCTATCAGTAAGCCTCATCCAGTTTAATGATTTGTACATCTGATAATGATGGGTTCGTCTTGGGGCATTAAAGAAAATATCTAAGATTTTGGTAATGGCTTTTAAAATACATTAGTCCATTACCTTGTGCTAACGACACTCATTTGAGCCCAGAAAGGATTTTTTTTTCATTAAGTCCAGTACAGAAGAGAAGAGATTAAAAATTGTGCTGAGCAGATAGCCAGTTGAACTCTTTCACTTCCTGGTCAGATGGCCCCACCCTCACGCCGATGTTTTGTGATGTCTAACCAGGCAGAGGGAGAGGGTGTGCCACATAGAAGTCAAAGGAGGACATTTTCTGAACTGTTTGCTATATGTACTAAAGTAACCTTTGATATAAATGAAAGTCAAAGCCCAACTAAGAGGCCCTATTAGTTGAGCAGTGACTTTTATTTATAAGAAAGGTTGCTTTAACATGCATAACATTTTCAGAAATTTCTTCCATTGACTTCTATGTGGCACACTCTTGTTCTGCCTGCTTAGACATCACAAACTGCCTGAACATGGAGGAAGGGCCGACAGGTCAGGAACTGAAGGGGTTGCCTGGCCCATTTGTTCTGAAACAGTTTTTGATCACTTCCCTCCCAGCACCTCTCAATCCCCATCCACCTACCCCAGCCACTAAGAACTAGTTGATCTCATCTCTCTTCTCCCTCTCTACCCGAAATTGTTTTTACTGTTTTACCACTGATCCAGTTTATTTTAGTGTTGTAAAATGTTGTACAAACTGTCTGTCTCATCAGTCTACTGCTACTCTCTGTACAAACTGTACCCGAGTCGCACCTGGAAATGAGCCTCTGCTCAGTGTGCCTTTCCCGGTCATCAAATTTTAAATAAATAAAAATAGTTGACTTAAAGAAAACATTCCTTTCTGTGCTCAAATGGCTATACCCAGAAAAAGGAAATGAGCTACTTTATTTAAAATGCTATTACCAAAATCTTAGACATTTCCTTTAAGTGTAAGATTAGTCATTTTGTTACATATGTCTAATTTATTCAAATCAGTCTTAGGGGTCCCAGCATAGATAATATCCCCATAATCCAGTACTGGCAAAAACATCATGTTTACTACCCTTAAAACTTGTTTCCTGTGACATAAAATGTTTTATCTTGTGGATCATACCCAGCTTCTTTCCTAAATTATGAGTTAAATTCATCCATAGTGATGCCTAAATACTTATATTTATCAACGTGTTGAATTTGTTTGCCCTCTAAGGTTTGGATAACTAAAGGGGAGAACAACACAGACTGTGTCTTATTAATATTTAAACACAATCTGTGTTCCCCAAAGAAACACTGCAGACTGCAAGAGGCCTCCTGTAGGTTGTCTTGTATTTTCGATACTACTTTTCCTTCTGTATAAATAACTATCAGCGTAAGTATGATACTTTACTGCAGGATTTGTAAACAATAAATCATTTATATACACATTGAAAAGCAGGAGGCCCAACATTGATCCCTGTGGGACCCCTGTTCCAATCTGTGCTGACAAAGATCTAAATGCTCCTACCTCTACCACCTGCTTTCTGCCAGTCAGACATGTTTTAAACCATTCTAATTCCCCTTCCCTTACTCCCATTTCTTGGAGTCTGGACAGGAGAAAGCTGTGGTGCAGAGTATCAAAAGCTTTCGATAGATCTACAAACAAGGCTCCCATGGACATTCTCCTGTCCAGACTCGGTTGTACATCCCCCACTACCTTCAACAAAGCAGTATTAGTACTGTGAATCGTTTGAAAACCTGATTGATAGGTGTTCATTAAATTATTTGACTCCAAAATGCCCTACAATTGTGAAGCAACTAGACTCTCAAGTATCTTTGAAACTACTGGCAAAAGAGAGATATTGCGGTAATTATTGATATCAAATGTTATGCCTCCCTTAAAGATTGGTATCAGGGCTGGCAGGGGCAGGAGAGGATTGAGTGTCTGTAGGGACTGCTGTTCTCTCCCAGGGGTGGAGACCAGGAGCACTGCACGACGGCAAAGGAGGGACGTACACAGAAAACAAGAAAACGCTTAATGTCACACCAGATGATTGCTGCCTGGCTCTCCGAGCCCATCAGTTCCTCCGAAGCCTTCCACCTCAGCAGCACCTCCCCAGTCCAAGATGTTGCACTGGTCTGCGGCCCCCTGGCTGGTGCTTTCCCCTCTGAGGAGGGGGACCCATCCGGCGAAGGGTTACGCTGGGTTACCCGGGGAGATGGCTGTCATTTGAGAGCAGAGGCTTGGGGGACAGGACTGGTCGGCAGAAGCATTGGCTCGCCTGAAGGAGAGGCTGGCGTGGATGCAAGCTGGGGAGAAAAAAAGAAATGCAAAAAAACCAAAAGATTGGTATCACCCTAGATAACTTCCATCCCTCAAGAAACTGGCCTGTTGCTAGGGAGAAATTAAATGTATAGGTCAATGGGGATGCAATACAGGGGGCCGCATACTTTCGCATTCTGGTCTGTACGTTATCTAATCCTGTAGCCTTTTTTGTACCCAGTTTCAAAAGGGCATCTATACCTCGTTTTATATTTGTGAATTTAAATTTAGTTTGTCCAGTAGAGCTATGTAGTTTCTGTTTGTCCTGCTGTTGATAGTCAATGAGAGAATCTGTCTACAACACATTTGTACCCATTTCAGAAAAATTTTTATTAAAAGCGTTTATCACAGTATTATTTAAAGGCACCAGATGGCCATTTAATTGTATTCTTTTTGTTTGTTCATTTTTTGCATTCCCCATAAGATCAATCACTTTTTCCCCAAAAAAAACCTAGGATTTTGATTTGACTATCTAATTCAGATTTAAAAAAAGGTTTGTTTTGATTGTCTGATATAGTTTATATATTTATTTCTGGCCTGTCTATATGAAATCCAGTCCCCATTTATACCTGTTAATTTAGCTTTGTGCCATTTGCTGTCTCTATCTATTTTTCATTTCAAACAACATGAAGTCTTGCTGTATTCTGACAATTGCAGTGATTCCCAACCTTTGAACTGCCCTGGAGAACAAATACTTAACTTTCTATGCAGGGCATAGAATGCTGAGCTCGAGCTCGGTTGAAGTCTCTGTCTGGAGTGATTCAAACCTAAACCGTCAGATTCTTTACTCCGCCTCACTGAACGGTCGCTCTGGAGATTTCTTCTTCAGCTTGGTTCGAAAGTCAAAGTTTTCAGTTTTCGTCGGTTTTTAAACCCAAAAAAGTATCCGCAGAGTCGGTTCAGTCTCTGTCTGTGGTGCCGTGAGTACTAGATAGGAATTGTTCTGTTTTTCTTGTGGAACTTGTAAAAGTACGGCTCGGTTCGGTTGAACCGGCCATTTGATAGTGAAATTTGTTTGTTTACTTAGTGTGTGGTTACTGGTTCTTATCGGTTCTAAAAAAAAAAAATGTTTTGAACAGTTTTTTTTTTTTCCAATACGCGTGACACGTTAGGAACCGGTTAAGGAGTCTTGCTCATAAGCTGCCGTAAAAAGGGCAAGTTTGGTTAGGTTGGTCGTGTCTGAGAAACCCAAGAAAAAAACTGGGCCCACTGGGTTTCAGCACTGCAGTGAGTGTGGGGAGGTCTTTGCTAAGGCCGATCCCCACACCACCTGTGTTTATTGTCTGGGGTTTGACCACCTCGATTCAGACTGCGAAATATGTAAAAACTTTCCCACATCTACCCTTGAGAAGAGATTAGGTAGACTGAGGGAAAAGGAGGCCAAGAAGTCCACTGACCCAGATGGCCAGCCTGTTCGGTTTCTACTGAACCAGAAGGAGTGCCCTCCTGACCAGGGCAATACTTGGGCAAAAGGAAACATAGAAACATAGACTTTGACGGCAGATAAGGACCGCTTGGCCTGCCTAGTCTGCCCATTTCCTACCTACAGGATAGGCCGTAGATCCTAGTTAACCAACAGCCTATTTCTTCCTACCCCCACAAGAATTGCCTTATGTCTGTCCCTTGTATTTTGAATTCTCCCACAGTTTAGACCCCACAACCTCCCTCAGAAAGGCTGTTCCATGCATCCACTATCCTCTCTGTGAAAAATACTTCCTCACATTGCCCTGAACCGCGCCCCCCACCCCATCTTTAAATTGTGTCCCTTGTTCTTACACATCTCTTTTTCTGAAAGATGCTACCCTCTTGGACTTTGTTGATTCCACTGAGGTACTTAAAAGTTTTTATCATGCCCCCCCCTTTCCTCAAAGGTATACATATTAAGCTCCTTTAGTCTGTCCTCATATGGCTTCTCTTGCAGACCCTGCACCATTTTAGTTGCCCTCCTCTGGACTGCCTCTATCCTGTCTATGTCCTTGCAGAGATGGGGTCTCCAGAACTGGATGCAGTACTCCAGATGGGGTCTCACTGTCTGTACAGAGGGATAACAACTTCCTGCTTTCTGCTGGTGATGCCTCTCCTTATGCATCGCAGTATACCCCCAGCCCTCCCTTTCCTTTTTTGTTGTTACTACCCCCCCCCCCCCAAATTGTGTAATCTTCCCCTGGGTTCTTGTTTCAATTCCAAGGGATAGGTTCCGACAAAAAGAAAACGCAAAGATAAATTGACTGGTTCAGATCCAGAGGTTCATGCTCCGGCTGCTGAAGAGATAGCAAGGGCGATTCAGATTGTGGAATCGCTCCGTCGGGTTCCCACTGATCCGGCTCCTTCTGGCAGGGGTTCGGTTCGGTTGGTTACCCCGGTTCAAGAGTGTACCTTTGAAGATTTTTATGAACCGGAATTTGAAGAGGAAGGGGAATTTGAGGATGATGATGTAAGTGAAGGTCTGGATGTGCCTGTGGAACCGGCCATCTCCCCAGACAGACCTTCAGGTGTTTCCCCTCCTAGGCTTTCTGAGTTCCCTTCTCACTTTATGTTTTACAGAAAGGTGGCTGAAACCCTCCAGCTTCCTATGGAGGAGGCTGTGGAAGATCAAGAGGAGCCTGATTGACTTCCGGTGACGTCACCGATCGATATGACACCTTATCGAGGAGCTCCTCGACCCCTCGAATAACAATCCAGCCTAATCGCTCATTTACAAAATGGTATCTCCAGCCAAACAAAAGTGGAACAAACCGGGGAAGCCCCCGACCACTCCCATACAAAAATTAAGAGAAATGCTACAAGCAGACATTGAGGCATATTCAGACCCTAGAGGCCCGCAGCCAGATACTCAACAGGCCTCACCGCAATGTGAGCAACCGCCAGAAGATATTCTTGAAATGATAAAGCAAACAGCGAGAACGGTGGCAAAAATAGACCAGACCCTCACCGACCTTCGCTCAATCAAATGGACCACAAAACTGAGCAGCTGGAGTTGGGCCTCACACAGATGATGAAGCAGACCGACAAACAAGATCGCCTTATTTTATACTTACTGGCCAGAGATTGAGAACTAAGTAGACGGCTGGACGATCTCGAAGGACGCAGCAGACGGCAGAACATTCACATATATGGGATCCTAGAAGAAAAGGAATCTGACATCTTATTTGTTCAAACTCTCCTCCGCGAATCTCTATATCTTCCAAAAGAGCTTGATCTTGTAATCGACCGAGCGCATCGGTCACTGGTCCCGCAGCCTAGGGACCCTGGTGCGAGACCCAGATCATTCATTGTCCGTTTAACATCCTATAAGAGAAAGGAAGACATACTAAAAAGGGCCTGGCAGAAAAACACCCTCTCCTTCATGGGTCATAAAATTGCGCTGGAAAACGATCACACATCTGAGGTGCAAGAAGCGAGGAAGACTATATGGCCTGTGGTGAAGCAGCTAAGAGCTTAGGGACTTAAGGCACAAGTCCTATTCCCAGCTAAACTCAAGATCATAACCCAGCAAGGTAATAACATTTTTAAGGACCTTCTGGCGGCAGCCTCTTACCTGGCAGATCTCGGGATCTCCACGCCACCAATGACAAAAGAGAAGGTGGAGAAGGACCTTCTTTCCTCTGCCTGGGCAGTTGCGCAGAAGAGAACAGTTAAAAAAGGTTCCTTACAAAGAAACCCCCAGAAAACTCTTTGGGCGGACATCACATCGATAATTCAGAAGTATGGTGACCCAGCCTCAGTAAACAAAGGAGCGAGACATCTTCAATCACCAGATCAATCAGAAGAGGAAGAGGAAACCCCATCAGCTGAGGAAATGCAGACGGGAGAGCAGCAGAGCCCAAGATAACCTGCGTTTATCTAGAAACCCGAAGAATTGCCCCACTACACCTATGAGCTACATAAATAGACCCACACTCCTTGGACACACTTTCCTGGCCCTCCCAGGATCCCGGAAGGTCTAGAATTAGGCCCTGAATTAATCGGTGATCAGTAAGTACGTACGAAACTTGAAGAGCCGGGGGGGGGGTCTTCACTGGATGGCTCAGTTGCTATTAGCACTACACAGGGTTAAATTAGATTAAAGGAAACCTAGAGGCTGGGATGGGGGGAGTATGGGTAACCGAAGTGGGAAGGGGGACAGGCAACGAATAAGAGCCAGTTGAAGGGATCTGCTCTTGGGGCCACTCCTGCACTGTTGTACTTTTTCGTGGACTCAACCATTCCCTGATAAGAGAACTGTAAGCTGTCACAACAGAACTGCTAGAGTTTAGACTCTGCTGTGAAACAAAAATGTGAAGGGCTTGATTGTTAAACCTGACAGAGGTGAAGGGAGACAGGCACGCTGAAACTACTGTGTGGGAGATGGATTACTAATATAGAATGCAGAGAGCAGCGCAGGGCAGGCCTAAATCATATGCTTCCACCGTAGGGGAATCAGTTGGCCTGGGTCCTGTCAGCGGAGAGGGGATGAAACGAGGGGATCCTCAGAGAAAATCTGGAAAGGGCACAGATTTGAGGGGCTTGGTCTGGGATCCCTACGATTTGAAAACCGGAGGAGGAGCTTTAGATTGGGATCCACGACTAGTACCACATATTCTAAAAATGGTTAAAGAAACACTAGAGGTTCGGGTCAGTCTGAGGGGGGAGGGAATGGTACGGGCTGCTGAGGGTGGGGCAGCAAATGAATAATAATCGCAGGACTCGACCTGCACTCAGGACCGCTCCTGCAGAAATACTTTCACGATAGATGATGATACTTCCTGACAAAAATGAACTGAAAAATAGCTCAACAGAGCTGCTCGTGTCTAGGCTATATGCTTTAAAATAAAAGTTTGAAGGGCTTAGATGTTAAATCCATTAGAAGCATGGGAAGACAGACAGGACAAAACTACTGTGCGGGGGGTGGGTTACCAGTACAGAGCGCGAAGACCGGTGCCAGGCAGATCCAAGTTATGCACCTTCTCTGAAGAGGTCCTGGTTGGCCTGGGGACTTCCCGCGGGAGGGGGATGAAATGAAGAGATCCGCAGAAGGAGCGTAGAACAGGCACAAGTTGGACGGGTTAAAACCCAGGGCCTCAGCGACTTGAAGGCTGGAGGTTGAGCCACTGGTCCGGATCCGCGGATCTTCGAGCAAGCCGTGGTGTTTTGCCGAAGACATGCTGTTGAGAGCCCTGTGCTCGAAAGGCAAATGAGAGCCTGGCTGGCCTGGTGGAGCTCTGTGCCTTAGAAAGACCGAACCTGGGACGTGATCACATCGATTGGGTCCTGGGACTGCGCTGTTTCGTGAGGCGCCTCCTCGGACTTGTAGAGCCAAGGAAGGCTGAAATAATTGCCCCACACAGGAACTATTGAACCACAGCCTTCCCTTGACCACAATAATTGAGAAATGGGCATACATTGAATAGCAGAGGGAGGAGGGAGATATGGTACAGGGCTTCCGGCAAGGCCCCACGGAGGCTGGAAATGAGATGTAGGCCTGGAGAGGTTGACTAAGGATCTTGGTCGCTGGATATCTCCGGAGACCCAAAATAAACAGGGCAAACAAGAAGGGGGACCACAACACGCCCTCAGAGATGCATCCAAAGGAGCTGGGAGGAGTGGGGGGGAGGAAGAGATTGGGGGGAAAGGGAAAAGGGGGAAGAATACCCTAGCAGTGCTATGATGCAAAGAGAGTGGACCATCTAGGCTACAAGGCTAATTGCTGACGGTCTCTCGGATGCTATGAGAGGTAGAAAGATTCTGAGGGACACCTGGACCCGCCTTTATATTTAAAGGGCGGGGGGTGCTGACCGGGAGGGGGACTACCAGGGAGACAGAGAGCAGTGTGAGAATGTGGTAATATAGGTTTTTGGGGTAAAACCTGCATAACTCCATAGGAGGTGGAGATGCCGCAATAGGTCCTTAGGGACTTTTAATTATTTTCTTGAGAGCGATGTATCACTCGTTCTCCTCTCTCCTACTCCTCTCATACCTTCGCACGGGGGTGGGAGTGGGGGAAGAATAACTTGGGGGGATGGGAAGTAGTAACAGTGATGGTGCAATAGCACAAAGGTGACATGAAGGAGGATTGACATGCCAGAAACTTTCTGGTAGTGCCAAAGGGAGAACTCATTGCACTACTGAGCTCCCTTGTGAGTCCAGGAAGGACAACTCCTCTGCCATTGAGGACCACCGCACAACTACACCTAGGAAGTCATACAAAAAGATAAATGGTATCATGGTGTTGAGTTTTCTTGGCCATGACCATTAGTGCATCAAATTTGCTTGCGGCTCGATGTTGGATAAGGCCGAAGCACTTGCTCATTTGTTTAATGCAGTTATGGTTAAATTTACTAGAAAAAAAAGTTCTATGTTGAAGTTATGTGGTTCATGTTTATGCAAGGTACTTCAAATCTCCAAACTGGTTATCTCAAAAAGATAATATATCAGAGATCAGCAGCTGGGATAGAAACATGTACAAATGACTAATTCTAGGGACATGGATTTGTTGTTCATCCACACTGTCTGGCAGGTATCCTTGCCGCTTTAAATCTTGCCGGAAGGTCTTCAAGCTGGCTCCTCCCACCCACCCGGGTGGTAAAACTCTCGGCTCCGCCCCATGACGCCAGATCTTCCTTACCGCTTGGAAGCTCAGGTTCCCTCCTTAACGCTCTGCGTATAAGACTGGTTCCTAATTCTTCGGTTTTTGCGAATTAAAAGTTTTCACTAAAATAATCTTCGGTCTTCTATCCCTCGCGGCTGCGATGGACAAATCGACTCCCGGTCCGGAGGTGCCCTTGCGGGCAGAAGATGTCTCGGACGGATCCGCACTCCACGTGCGTCTACTGTCTAGGCCTTGAGCACGACCCGCAGGCTTACGACATGTGCTCTTTCTTCTCGGCCTACGTCCTTGAGGACCGCGCTGCCCGTTTACAACTGGGGCAACCCGAGAAGCGTTTTCCTCCGGTGAAGTCAAAAGAGGCCGGTCGGCCTGAGGCTCGTGGATCAGCTCGAGCAGATGATCGCCCTCGAAGAGGAGGCGGCGCGGGCCACTTCTACCTCGGCTGTGACATTTGTCCCGCTCTCTCTGGGTGCCTCTTATTCAGCTTCTTTTAAGGAGCTTTGTCTGACACTCTCTACTAAAGGTGAGGGACCAACTTTCTGCTGGACCGTTTTCTCGGTCCAAAAAGAGAGACAAGGGTAAGCCCTTCGTCGACGCTCTTGGGAGTGGGAAAGATCCCTTTCCCCAAGTTGTCGGCCATCGACTTCGGTCGACTGCTCGGCTTCAGTCATTGGTCTCACGGTGTCCCCATCAGGCCAGTTGACAGAGACTCCCATCGACGCGGTCGAGATTTTTCTCGACCCGTTGGATGGGTTGTCTGCAGGAGAAGCCAAGAATCCCCTCTCCACAGTTCCCCCGGTGGGAGTTGAGGACCCCATGGGCTTGTCTGTGCCTCCGGTTCCGGATCCTTCGGATGAACCCTCCGAACCGAGGGGAGTGCCGGTTCCCCACGACACCTCCCCGCACCGTCCTCGGGAAAGCCGAGGTTCTCGGTCTCGGACTACTTCGCGGTCCAGCCGATCCCGCCGTCATAGGCGGTCTCGGTCTCGGCACCGCGGCAAGTGGCGTTGCCGCTCGTCCTCGTCCTTGGATGAGGGGAGGCTTCGACGTAAGTTACGTCGACGATATGAGGACCTCATGTGGCAACAGTTCGTTCTGACCAGGAACAAGCTGACGCCATTGCCTTCCCCAGCCATTAAGTGGCTGTCACCGGAGCGGCCGAAACAACCCCTCATTTTACCCGAGGAGCCTGTTCCCAGGCCGGTTGTTCGGCCAAAACCAGCTGCCCCACCGATCCCGGTGGAACCTCCGCCTCCACAGCCGTTATTTGGGGCTCCGACCAAGAATTCTCGGTCGGCTCAGGGACTGCCCCATAGGCTGTCTGTCACCCTCACTCCCGATCGACCTCGGCAGGTGGAGGGTGGCTCAGGCCCGAGGCAGCTCTTCGAGGACTCTTCCGAGTCTGAAGGCGATTCCTCCCTTTTCTCCAAGCGAATGGACTTGGAGTCCTCAGGAGGACAGTCGGTGGACGATAGCCCTTCGTCCTACCTAGGATTGCTTCGGCTCATCTCGGAGTCCACCAGGATGAAGCTTGAACCCGTCTCGAAGTGGGCCAGGTATCCTCACGGAGATTCTGGACCGAGGGATTCCCCATGGAGGCCTTTCTGGTGGCCGAGGCCATAGTGGGCCCGGCCTTGGAGCTCTGGCAGCGCCTCTGCTTCCTGCCCCTGTGCCTTCGGCCAGGATGGCGAAGTAGCGGTCCCTACCGGTTCCTTGTCCGTTTTCGAACACCCTCGGCTGAGGGGTTAGTTACTGACAGCTTTCCGCATGCCAGGAACGCTAGGATGTGGACAACCTCCGACAAGGAGTCCAAAAAATTGGACTATGCCGGGCGAAAAGTCTACGCTGCGTCCTCTCCTCGGCCTTCGCCAGGCCAGTTCGGCCATCCTCATGGCACATTTTCTCATGCCCTGTTGGGCTCCCTGGACGAGGTCGTCCCTCATCTTTCCACGGACCTGCAGACCACGGTTAGGCAGGTGCGGGACCAGGGCAGGGCAGTGGCCAAACAGCAGCTTCAGACTGCTTTGGACATTGGGGACTCATGTGCCAGGTCGGTGGCAGCCGCAGTGGCTATGCGTTGTCAGGCTTGGCTGAGAATATCCACCTTCACTTCAGATACCCAGCACAAGTTGGCGGATGTCCCCTTCTTGGGGACCGACCTCTTTGGCCCTGGGGTGGAAGGTCACCTGCAGAGGATCGAGAAGTCCAATGCTACCTTGGACTCAGTCTCATCCGCTCAGAAGGACAAAGGCCGCAAACCACAGCCTAAGCCCTTTCGTCCCTCTGCGCCCGCGGCACGTCCGGCCCAGCAACGTCAGGGCCAGCAGGCTCGAGCTTGGCATCCCAAACCCAAGCCCGGGACTTCCTCCAACAGGAAGCAGGAGGTAAAGGCCCAGGAGGTCCTTAGCGGTCCTCCTCCAAGCCTGCCCAGTGGCGGGTTGAGGTGTCGCTAACCCGTCACCTCACCCAGGTTCCCCACGTGGGGGGACGGCTCCGTCACTTCCTTTCCGCCTGGTCCGTTATTACCACGGACAGGTGGGTGTTGGAGGTGGTGGGAAAAGGTCTGCCCTTGAAATTCGAGCAGGCCCCACCCTTCAGAGCCGTCGCACCTTGGGGGGCATCGGGATCCGCAGCCTCACTGTTGACTCGCCGAGGCAACATCACTCTCCTCCTCCAAAAGGAGGTGATCAGGGAGGTGGTGGACCCTCCCTCAGACCCGGGGTTTGTGTCCAGGTACTTCCTGGTTCCGAAACAGACGGGGGGCTAGCGCCCCATTCTCGACCTACACGACCTAAACAAGTTCCTAAGGTCTCGAACCTTCAGGATGGTCACTCTGGCTCAGATAATACCATCCCTGGAACTCTGCGTGTGGTTCTGCTCTCTGGACCTGCAGGATGTGTTCTTTCATGTCCCTATCCGTCTGTCACATCAGAGATTCCTTCGCTTTTGAGCAGAGGGATCCTTTTTCGAGTTCCTAGCCATGCCCTTTGGCCTGTCTCCAGCTCCCAGGGTCTTCACCAAATGCATAGCAGTGGTGACAGCTTTCCTGCGGCGCCGAGGGGTCCGGGTGTACCCTTACCTGGACGATTGGCTGATAGCAGCCCCCTCCAGACAGGAGGTGGAGCGGTCCAGAGATCTGGCCCTCCAGGTTTGCTCTCAAGTCGGCCTTCTCATCAACGAGGCCAAGTCAGAACTCGAGCCGAAGCAGGTGATTCTTTTCATTGGGGCAGAGCTCGACTCTCTTCGAGCCAGAGCACAGCTCCCGGCAGATAGGGCCGAGGTTCTTTCCTTCTTTGCCCAATCATTTCTGGTTGGGCAAGCGCACCCTGCCTGGGACTTCCTGCGCCTCCTGGGTCTCATGGTGGCCTGCACCAGCGTGGTCCATTGGGCCCGCTGGCACATGCGCCCTCTTCAATGGGGACTGGCCAGCCAGTGGTCACAACGCTGCGATCCATTGGACCAGCTAGTGACGGTGACCCAGGGGATGTGGAACGCTCTCGGATGGTGGACCATTCCAGTTCATCTGCAGGAGGGCATCCTGTTTGTCCGCCCTGAGCCGACGGTCTCTCTATCGACCGATGCCTCTTCTGATGGGTTGGGGTGCCCATCTGGGGGAATACCGGGCACATGGCCTCTGGTGCCCGCGGGAGTCCCAATGCCATATCAACCTGCTGGAGCTCCGAGTGGTCCGCCTAGCTCTCACCGCCTTTGCTCAGTTTCTCCGGGGTCAAGTGGTCCGAGTCCAGACAGACAATACCACGACCATGTACTATCTAAACCGCCAGGGCGGGACGCGCTCCATGCTTCTATGCAAGGAAGCTCTCTGCATTTGGTCACTCGTGCGTAGCCTGGAGGTGGATCTCCTAGCCATTCATGTGGCAGGAGCCTCCAACACCCTGGCCGATGCCCTAAGCCAGATAGGGGCTGCATCCCACGAGTGGTCTCTCCTGCCGGAAGTAGTACAAGATCTGTTCTCCCATTGGGGCACACCTCAGGTGGACCTGTTTGCCTCCAGGGAGAACGCGAAGCTGAGGCTGTTCCATGCCCGCCCCCCTCAGCAGGGCTCGCTGCAGGGGGATGCCTTCTCGAGGCCGTGGACCCCGGGCCTCTTCTATGCCTTCCCCCATTTCCCTTGATACACAAGGTGCTTCTCAAAGCAAGGAGGGACAAGGCGCAGGTGATTCTGATATCCCCAGACTGGCCCCGCCAGTTCTGGTACCCAGATCTCCTCAGCCTCAGCTCCAGGCTCCCGAGGCAGCTTTCAGCCTCCCGGACCTGCTCTCAGTCAATCAGGGGAAGGTGTTCCATCCGGACCTTCAATCCCTGCACCTGATGGCCTGGTTCCTGAGTGGCTAGAGTTCCAGGCCTTGGGTCTTTCCGATGAGGTCCTCAATGTAGTTGAGGCGTCCCGTAAGGAGTCGACCAGGAAATGCTATGCTTTCAAATGGAAGAGGTTTTCCATTTGGTGTCAGGGCAAGGGCTTGGACCCTTCCTCCTGTTCCTTGGCAAGCATCTTGGACTATTTATGGTTCCTTTCTCGGCAAGGGCTTAGGTCGATGACCCTAAGGGTGCACCTGGCAGCCATCTCTGCTTACCGGGTGCGGGCCGGGGAGCAGTCGGTGGCGCAGGAGAAGGTGGTCTGGCGCTTTTCCAAAGGCCTTGATCACATTTCCCTTCCGGTGTGAGAACCTCCACCTCCGTGGGATCTACTGCTGGTACTGGCAAAGCTCATGGGCAAGCCATTCGAACCAGTGCACAGATGTAAACTGTCTCACCTGTCGTGGAAGACCACCTTCTTGGTGGCTATCACGTCATCCAGAAGGATGGGAGAGCTCCAGGCGCTCTGCATAGAGTCTCCTTACCTGGTCTTCCACAGGGACAAGGTTGTCTTGCACCCCCACCCGAAATTCCTTCCGAAGGTGGTGTCGGAGTTTCACCTTAACCAGGTGTTGACTCTGCCGGTGTTCTACCCCAATCATACCTCGGAGGCTGAATACAGGCTCCATACTTTGGACCCTAGAAGGGCGCTCGCTTATTATAAGGAGCACATGGCTGAAATTCAGGGAGAGGTTCGCCAGCTGTTTGTCACCTACGCTGAAGCTGCACCTGGCAGACCTGCAGCCAAGCGGACGATAAGCAGGTGGGTCACCTCCTGCATAGATCTCTGCTATAAGTTGGGCATGGAGCCTCCCAGAGGGATAAGAGCTCATTCTACCCGCCATACTGCTGCATCAGTGGCTGCTTCCAGGGACGTCCCTATCCAGGAAATCTGCAGGGCTGCTACCTGGAAGTCAGCACACACCTTCATCACCCATTACCACATCGACCTTGAGTCACGCCGGGATGCTGGTTTTGGGGCCTTGGTTCTCCAGTCTTTATTCCCTAAGTAGGGGGTGTGCGCCTTGCCTCCTCCTTCCGGAGAACTGCTAGGAGTCTGCCAGACAGTGGGGATGAACAACATATCCATGTCCTAAATACAGGTTACTCACCTGTAACAGGAGTTCTAGGAATGGTATATGTTGTTCATCCATGACCTACCGACCTCCCGGCTTTGGCCTTTCCTGAGCTTCCAGCGGCCAGATCTGGCGCCATGGGGCGGAGCCGAGAGTTTTGCCACCCGGGTGGGTGGGAGGAGCCAGCTTGAAGACCTTCCGGCAAGATTTAAAGCGGCAAGGATACCTCCCGGACAGTGTGGATGAACAACATATACCATTCCTAGAACTGTTGTTACAGGTGAGTAACCTGTATTTTTAGTTGCAGTGCCTTCTGCTTTAACAATTTCTGAGTTTTAGGCTCTAATGTGTGAGCATCCTTATTTGATTTTTCACAAAAATAGTCTCTTTATGTACAGATCCTAAGGTTCTACTGAAGGTGGTATCTGAATTTACGGTGAATGAACGATACACCTTCCTGTTCATTACCCTGAGCATGCCAGTAAGGGTGAGTACATATCCAGGGTAAACTGCTGCGAATCGGCTCCTGGGTAGTGCTGCTGAAATGGTGACCAGCCATGAGTACACAAGCAAAAGTTCCAGACCAGCTGCACTCATGTACAGACAAAAATGTACATGGATCATCCAAGAATTCCACCAAAATAGTTTATTAAGGTGAGCTGTTGCCAAAGCGCTGGGGCTAAGGCTCACAGTTCACCTTAACTATTTTGGTGAAAGTATTGGATGATCGTGTGTATTTTGTCTTGTTCATGAGTGCAGCTGGTCTGGAATTTTTTCAGTCAGGGTGTGCCACTGCTCCATGCTCTAGATATACTGTACATAAAATACTCCACTATTGTTACTCGCATTAAGGGAAGCAGAAAGTCCTCTCAGCTATTTTTGTTTGCCCCAGGAAAGAGGGCACCCCTTTGTCTAAATAGTGCCTGTCCAAATGGCTGGCACGTTGTATTAATTCTGTTAGAGGAAGTATGGTAAGGAACTTCCTGGTGTCATCAGGGGCCACCCCACTGTTTCAGAAATGTTCCAGCTTCTGGAGCACTGTTCACACCTTCACTAAACATTACAGTCTGGAGGTAGTCCCTCATAGTTGTGCTGGTTTTGGGCTTGCTGTACTGCAAAGGACTTCTGTCCTAATTGTTGGTTACAGTACACCATCATCCCCCCAATTTTACTTGATACTGACTGGGAATTGTTCCAGAGGTGTAGCGTAATGGAGAAGATATCTCTGAAGAAGATAGAACAGTTATGTAAAAACTTACCATAACAGTGATCTCCTAGAGAATCTCCTCCATTAAGCCATGCCATCTCTCCGTCCTTCCATCTTCTAGTTCAGTGAAGGTTACTTCAGATGCTGCACTAAAACCTACTCCATGCATCCTGTGTCCAACACCATGTGTCTCCTTGTATGCCTGGTGCTGGTCTTAACACCTGCTTCCTCATTATTGGAGGTCCTCTGAGGCTAATCTCCAGCAAGGAGCCAAGGAGTGATGGGACCACACATACTTATATGCACGTAGACGTGTCATGTCATTGTGGGCAGCCCTCAGCTAGTAAAAGTTTCTGTGGAGTCCTAGTGCTGACGGTTACAGTTCCAAAGGTGTGGCCTAATGGAGGACATTCTCTCAAAGATCTAGTGTTATAGTAACTTCTTATGTAACTGTTCCTGTGAGGGAGCTGGCAGCAGTTATTGGGTGGTGCACATCACCACATGGGGGTGTGCAAGCACTGTGCAGCATAGCCCTGGCCAGTTCCATGACACAAGATTTGCTCCCCTGGGGTCCTAGTGTGGCTAGCCCTAGACCCATAAATGGTAAATAATGGTGAATATATTCTGGAAGAGCAACAGTTAGAGTAGGTACCTAACTTTCATTTCAAACAACATGAAGTCTTGTTGTATTCTGACTATTGCAGTTAGCCCCAGCCTTTAAACTGCCCCGGAGAACAAAGGGTTAACTTTCTATGCAGAGCATAGAATGCTGAGCTCGAGCTCGGTTGAGGTCTCTGTCTGGAGCCCTTTGAAATCCAACCATCAGATTCTTTACTCCACCTCACTGAACAGTCGCTCCGGAGATTTCTCCTTCAGCTCGGTTCGAAAGTCTGTTAAAGTCTCTGTTAAGTTGTCGTTTTTAACCGAATTTATTTCCGCATAGTCAGTTCAGTCTCTGTCTGTGGTACTGTGAGTACTAGATAGGTTTTGTTCTGTTTTCTGTGTGGAAACTGTAAAGTGTTAGATCGGTTCGGCTGAACCGATCATTTGCATTGAATCCTTGTGTTTTACTTTAGAGTGTGGTTATCGGTTCTAAAAAAAAAAAAAATGTTTTGAACGTTTTTTTCCAACACCCGTGACACGGTTAGGAACCGATAAGGGAGTCTTGCCTGGCGGTTGCCATAAAAAGGATAAGTTTGGTTAGGTTGGCCATGTCTGAGAAACCCAAGAAAAGGAAACCGGGCCCACTGGGTTTCAACACTGCAGTGAGTGTGGGGACGTCTTTGCTAAGGCCAGCCCCCACACCACCTGTGTTTATTGTCTGGGGTTTGAACACCTCGATTCAGACTGCCAAATTTGTAAACATTTTCCTAAATCTACCCTTGAAAAGAGACTAGGTAGACTGAGGGAAAAGGAGGCCGAGAAGTCCACTGACCCAGATAGCCCGCCTGGTTCGGTTCTGACCGAACCAGGAGGAGTGCCGTCTGACCAGGGCGATACTTCGGGCAAGAGGAGAGCCGATCCTGAGGGGTTGGTTCCTACAAAAAGAAAACGCAAAGAAAAATCGACCGGTTCGGATCCAGAGGTTCATGTTCCGACTGCCGAGGATATAGCCAGAGTGATTCAAATTGTGGAATCGCTTTGCCCGATTGTGACCGATCCAGCACCTTTTCGCAGGGGTTCGGTTTGGTCGGTTCCCCCGGTTCAAGATTATACCCCTGAAGATTTTTATGAACTGGAGTTTGTGGAGGAGGGGGAGTTTGAAGATGATGATGAAAGTCTGGATGTGCCTGTGGAACCGGACATCTCCCCAGACAGACCTTCTGGTGTATCCCCTCCTAGGCTGAAACCCTCCAGTTTCCTATGGAGAAGGCAATGGAGGATCAGGAGGAGCCTGATTATGTGGAAATGATGGACATCCCAGAGTCCAGGAGACTGTCTATTCCCCTTCACAAATCCTTTGGGAAACTGACACAAAAAATCCTGAAGTCTCCCACTTCTGTACCCCTTGTTGACAGAAGGATGGACAAGAGGTACACACTATCAGGCTCAGATACGGAGTTTTTATACCAACAATGCAGCCATGTTGGGGGTGGTGCAGGCTGATGCCTGTGACAAGGCAAACATTCCCTTGGCTTCACACCCCCCAGATAAAGACTCCAGGAAGATTGATGCCATGGCAAAAAAACAGTACATGGCATCTTCCTTGGGACTCAGGCAGGCTAATTATATGGCCCATACAGCCAAGTACCAGAAGTCTAGGTGGGACACTGTACTGGCACTGGCTAAACAGGCCTCCCCCCAGCTAGCCAAGGAGCTGGAGGAAGTGGCTGCAGATGGGATTGAGGCATCAAAAGTTCAGTTTCATGCTGCTGTGGACTCCAATGATGTGTCATCAAGAGTCATGGCTACATCTGTGGCTCTTCGGAGAATGGCTTGGCTCGGATGTACTAGCCTTTCGCAGGATACCCAGCTAAGGCCATGGATTTTCCTGTAGTGAGTAATTCTCTGTTTGGGGAGGAGACACGGAATTGCATGAAGAAAATGGATGAGTACAGGACCATTTACAGGAGTGTTCAGTCCAAAGAGAGGCAGGCAACTTCTCAAAGGCAGCAGTCTAGGGGCAGGGGCAGGCCTTTTCATAGGCATTTCTACCATCCACAGGCCTCTTCTTCCTTTTCACAGAGGGGGTTCTTCAGCGGGAGAGGCAGAAGGGGGATGTGCAGGGCTGCATCCACTCCTCAGCCTAAGGCCCCTGCCAAGCAGACACCCTGATGGGCCTGCCAGGGTCAACTCTCCTATTCTAGTAGGGGGCAGGCTGACTTACTTCGTCCAGGACCGGATGCCTATTACATCAGACAAGTGGGTCCTGGAAGTAGTAGACCAGGGACTGGTTCTCGGCTTCAAAAAATTTCCAAAGATGAGAGTCAGATCTTTTCCACCTGCAGGTCTCTCAGAAACCCTTGCCCTAGAGGCAGAGGTTTCGTCTCTGCTGGCTTTAAGGGCTGTACTCCAGGTACTTCCTTACCCCCAAAAAAGACTGGGGAGTGGCGACCCATCCTAGACCTAAGATACCTAAGCAAACATCTTTTAAAACCAAAGTTCAAGATGGTAACTGGGAATAATCCTTCCCTCTCTAAGGCCAGGGGACTGGCTAGTCTCCCTGGACCTCAATGATGCCTATTTACACATTCCCATCAGGTGCTCCCACAGAAAATACCTCAGGTTCGAGTTGCCCTCAGGCCACTATCCGTTCAGAGCAATGCCCTTTGGCCTAACTTCAGCCTCAAGGGTCTTCACAAAGTGCCTGGCAGTAGTAGTTGCCTTTCTAAGGAGGCAAAAGATTTAAGTTTTTCCATATCTGGACGACTGGCTCATAGTGGGCTAGTCCCCAGACCAAGTCAAGTCAGACCTGTAAATGACCCAGCAAGTGCTTACTTCTCTAGGATTTTTTCTCAACCTTCCCAAGTCAGTTCTCGAGCCAGTGCAGCTCCTTACCTTTATAGGGGCAGAGCTGGATACTGTCAAAGCAAGAGCCTTTCTTCCCCTGGAAAGGGCAAGAGTTCTTGTAGAACTGGCTTCTTCCTTCAGCCTTAAGGTGTCTTGGCCAGCAAGGCATTTCTTCCAGCTCTTGGGCCACATGGCAGCCTCTACAGCAGTGGTCCAAGGGGCAAGATTCCAGATGAGGGACATTCAGTTCCATCTGAGGGCATTTTGGTCCCAAAAGAAGGATTCCCTTACCAAACTGATCCCAGTGACCCGGACCCTGATCCAAGCCCTTCAGTGGTGGCAGGATCAGGACAATTTAAGGCAAGGGGTTCCATTTGCCACTCAGTCTCATTCAGTGGTCCTTACCACGGATGCTTCACTCCTGGGCTGGGGAGCCCATCTGGGGGCCCTAACTGCCTAGGGACTGTGGTCCCCTCAGGAATCTCTTCTCCATATCAGTCTCCTGGAACTCAGGGCAGTTTTTCTGGCCCTGCAAGCTTTCAGTCAGTGCAGAACAAGGTGGTTGAAGTCAGAACAGACACCACCACCACGTGGTACATCAACAAGCAGGGAGGTACGCGGTCTACGGCCTTCTGCACAGAAGCAATGAAGTTGTGGTCCCTGGCTTATTCCCTGAAAACCTCTCTGATAGCAGTCCACCTTCCGGGGAAGGACAATGTGCTAGCAGATGCGCTGAGCAGGATTTCACAGGGCCATCACCAGTGGTCCCTGGACCCTCTGGTCTTGAAGGTGATTTTATTCAAGGTGGGGCACTCCAGAGATAGATCTCTTTGCAGCCCCAGACAATCACCAACTTCCTCTCTTTTTTTGCAGACTCTCAGTCTTGGGCACAGTCCCTCTGGATGCTCTGATTCTGAACTGGGAAGGAACATTTCTGTATGCTTTCCCTCCCTTTCCTCTACTGTTAAAAGTTTTAGTCAAGATAAAGTCTCAATCTTGCAAAGTGATTGATTGCTCCAGATTGGGCCAGACAGCCTTGGTACCCCCTGTTACTGTTCCTAGCAGTCCATCTTCCCCTGTCTCTTCCCAGGAATTGCAACCTGGTAACCTCCTCTCGGGGGAGGATTTGGTACCCCAGTCTTCAGCCTCTCAATCTCAAGGCATGGCTCTTGAAGAGTTAGAGTATGTAGATTTGCATCTCTCAGGGGGTTCTGGACATCCTCAAAGCCTCTCGAAAGCCCGCCACTAGAAAGACCTATAACTCCAAATGGAAGAGATTCAGCATTTGGTGTTCTAAGCAGCATATTTCCCCAGACATTGCTGAATTGCCTGCAGTTGTGGATTATATGGTCCATCTTAATGGCCTAGGCCTCAGACCAGCTACTGTCAAAGTTCACTTGTCCACTGTCTCTGCTTTTCTGTCATTGGGGAAGTCTTCCTCACTATCATCTCATCCTGTGTTCTGTAAATTTTTCAAAGGATTGCTTCATACCAATCCTCCATTCAGAGACCCTGCCCCTGCCTCAGATTTAAGTGTTTGTATTGCTCAATTGACGCAACCTCCCTTTGAGCCTATGTCCTCAGTGGAGCTTAAGTACTTGACTTGGAAAACTGTGTTTTTAGTAGCCATTACCTCTGCCAGACGTATCCGTGAACTGCAAGCCCTGTCAGTGGAACCTGATTTTATCTCCTTTCATAGGGATAAAGTGGTCCTTAGAACCAATAGAAGGTTCTTGCCCAAAGTGGTTTCAGATTTTCACCTGAACCAGTCTGTCTCTTCCGGTTTTCTTCACTGATCATTCCTCTTTAGGAGAGAGGAGGCTACACAGTTTAGATGTTAAAAGGGCCCTTAACTACTGTATAGAGCATCCCAAGGGTCACAGGTTTGATTCCCTCCAGTTGTTCCTCACTTTTGGAGAAGTGGGGAAGGCAAACCTGCCACCAAGAGAACTATTGCCAGGTGGATTGTATCTTGTATACAATTCTGCTATGAGAAACTAGGAAAAATTCCACCCTCAGGCCTGAGGGCTCACTCCACCAGAGGTACAGCTGCTTCCCTGGCTGCTGCCAGGGATATTCCTCTCTTAGATATTTGACAAGCAGCCACCTGCAAAACAGTCCATAACTTTACCAAGCATTACTCTCCGGATATCCAGGCTAGGAGTGATGCTCGGTTTGGTACAGCAGTACTTCAGAGCCTATTCCCAAAGTAGGTTCTGTCCCTTCTCCATGGAGGTACTGCTTGGTAGTCTGCAATAGTCAGAATACAGCAGGATTTCATGTTGTTTGAAGAAAAAATTACTCGCCTTAGTAATTGTTTCTTCTAATGGAGTCTTGCTGTATGCTGACCTCCTTCCCCTCTCAGAACCTGTTTTTGGGAAGTGGGTGAGCAGGTGTAGTGTTGCATCTCAGGGGTGCTCCTTTTACACCCTCTTCTTTTTGTTTGGGTGTTTGTCTTATCTTTATTCTTAATTGGATTGTTTTTTTTTTGTTTTGGGTTTCCTGACTTGAGTCTTTATTTGTGGATCCAAAGCTTTTTGTTGCCAATTGGCTAGTAAAAATTTTACAATTTCTGCATAGAATAGTTAGTGAGTTTTTGTTCATAAGAATCTGACAGTTGGATTTCAAAGGGCTCCAGACAGAGACCTCAACCGAGCTCAAGCTCAGCATTCTATGCTCTGCATAGAAAGTTAACCGTTTTTTCTCCGGGGCAGTTTAAAGGCTGGGGCTAACTGCAATATTCAGAATACAGCAAGACTCCATTAGAAGAAACATAATTACTAAGGTGAGTAATTTTTTCTTCTTGCACCATCTGGGACGTAGACACAAATTTTGCTAACCTTCAGCTCGCTGTAGCAACCAAGGCTCAGGGCAAAAACCAAGAATGTTTCTGTGGCAAATGGCTCCTCATTTTCTGTGCCATCCAACCAGCTAGCCATGTTTATTGTTTTAAATTAAATCTATGAATAATGTGGCTGTTGGCTTTGAGCAACAGAAACTCAGAATTTATGCCAAGGTTTTAATATCCAGAGACACTGGTATGGGTATTAGTTGATTGGTTGCATATATCCTTGACTGAAGCTATGAGTTTATTTACTAGGGGGGGTTGGGGTTAAATAGACACATGTTCACTCAGAACTTGTACTTGATTATAATGTGTAACTAAACCTGCATTCTTTTATAGTCAATCAAAAAAGAAGCCGCCAGTCCCTTCTGTATTTGATTCTGAAGATGAGGATAATTCAAAGCATATGACGTATGATGAAAAGAGACAGTTGAGTCTTGACATAAACAGACTTCCTGGAGACAAGCTTGGACAAGTAGTATATTTAATTCAGTCAAGGGAACCTTCGCTAAAAGACTCTAACCCTGATGAAATAGAAATAGACTTTGAAACACTAAAACCTTCAACCTTGAGAGAACTAGAGAGGTATGTTACATCTTGCCTGAGAAAAAAAACAAGAAAGCCACACGGTATGTATTTAAATACTTCCTGTATACATTTTCTTTTTCTTTATTCATTCTTTGACCTTATTCTGGTTTTAGCTTTGTTGCAGTTACTTTCATACTTGCCTTAAATCATTGCAGCTAAAAATACAGCAAAGGCCAAAGGGGAGCTTCAAACAGAGAAAAAACAAGAGCTGGAGAAACAATTGCAAGATGTTAGTGGGCAGCTAAACTTTGTGAAGGAGCAAAGTAATCAATGTATGTAGTGTAGCCATTCTGAAAATGGAAGCTAGAAATTTAGTATATATCATTCCTTTAAATTCTAAAAACTGAGTTCTTGTTTTTATTTTCTTATTAGCTGAAACAAAAACATCGAAAGCGATGGGTGGACCTTCACGATTAAGTGAAAGCAGCAGTAGCTCGTCCGACACTTGTGGCACTGGCAGTGGCAGCAGTAGTGTTTCTAGTTCCTCTGATAGCAGTGACTCTGAATCAGGTTAGATGCCATCTTCAGTACATTACTGTACAGCTGGATGCATCTAGTTGGCTTGTGAAATACCAGGACTGTCTTCCCTACAAAGGAATGTTGCACAGCGTGTTTCAAGGAAGCATCAATTTTATCAGAATGTGTACCTCTTTAGCTCTGCTGGTACAAGCGATATTTAAAATCATTCTGTGCAAGTGGAATGCAGTGCCTAATAACATATATTTTCCTAATTTAAGAAAAACAAAAAATACAAGGCTGATTATTCATGTTTCTTTGAGAAAGTGTATTTCCCAGTAAGAGTAGTTTATTCTAGTTTGGCGAGTAAAGACTGAATGCATTTTACTGACTTTATTACTGAGTTACAGAAGGCAACCAAAACTGCATAGCTGCCAAACTAAGGGAATACTTGAAAAACTTATCACTGCCTTAGTTTTAAAATATCAGCTGGAGTTCACTATGAGTGTGTGCAATGTCGTTTGAAATTATAAGGCTAAGAGTATATAGTTTGCATTGAGGGGCCAGTGAGTCACCCCATGTGGGGTCCATGCAGGTTAACTTGAAGTATTAAGAAAAAACAAGAGTACTTTACTTTGTCCATGTGTATTCTGCAAATAAAAGATAAGGGTAATATTAAAGGCACACCTAAAATAAAAAAAAAAGTGTTAGAATTGCTATTTTATTTTATGTCTTCAGGAATTATCTATAGACAGAAAAGAAGTATTTCTAACCCAGTAATACTCGGGTATTCTTAACTTTCTGCAGTAAGCCTTCTAGGTAGGGCTGCCTGGAGAGAATACAACACATGCAAATTTTGTAATTTCTTTGCTCATGAGAACTTTTCAAATGCTGCCTCTACTAACTGCCAGTGTTCTAACCCTCTTCAGATTTTTCCGCCTGAAAAGTGTGGTCTCACGGAGTACTGTTCGTCCAACTTTCATCTGTGTGAAGAAAACTTCATTTATATAGGTATAGGTGTATATATACTGTGTATGTGTATATATATATATATATATATATATATAGTTTTCATTTGCTGCCTTCTACTAATTGTATTTTGTTAAATCTTTAGTTTAGCTAGTTTGTTTTTCCTAGTTCCTATCAGTTCGATATAACCATGGGGGGAACCGGGTTAGTTTTGTTGATTAGTCTGGGTTTTTTGACTATCAAAACCCTTAGTTTACAAATTATTTTATTTAAAACTGTCATTTTGTAACTGATAGCTTCCATTACCGAACCGCTAATCCTGGTTTCTTTTTCTGTCGCCAGTTCGGTTCCTCCGGTTCATTCTCTGTTCTGGAACTGACCGCAACCGCTTGTTTTCTTTTAAGAAAAGAAAACCGTCTTTGTTGTTTAGCGGTTGTTGTTTTTTCTCCTTTTTGGGCAATTTGTCGGAGAAACCTAAAAAAAAAACATAACAAACAAACCAAAAAAAAAGGTGAGCCCAGTTTCAAAAACTGTACACAGTGTAGGGAAGTATTTGCAAAGGCAGACAAGCACAGTTTGTGTGTGACCTGCCTTGGTTTTGAACATTTAAATGAGGAATGCGATGTTTGTAAGACATTTCCAGAAAAAAACAGTTGAAAAACGGCTTAAGAAAACGGTTCCTCAGAATTAGGGGTCCCTCTAGCTCTGACCAGCCGATACCCCCAGTTACTGTGAGTAAAACCACTTCTGTAGTTGCCTCTACCCCTGAGACAGGCGAAAAGGGCCACAGAGGATCATTGAACTGGCTGGCTCCCTGGTTCCCCCAAAAAAGACTGAGAAGTTAAAACTCACTGACCCACCGCCTTCCAGACTGGGGACTTCTGTGTCTGGCCTGACTATGCCTTCGACTCAGGAAATTGCCCAGGCTTTCAAAACCTTACAGGGCATTATTCCTCCTGATCAGCAGCCTCCTGCCCCATTGCCGGGTCCCCAGGGTGGCAGTACTGCAAAATTCTTTCCCTGAGGAAGAAGTCTGTGGTGATTATGGGGAGGATGAAGGGGAACCTATAGAACCTGAGGTGTCCCCTGAGCAGGAGTTTGGTTCTTCCCCTAGGACATCTGAGAACTATTCCTTTCATTTTACATTTATTCGAAAGATGGCTGATGCCCTGGACAGCACCATTTCTGAACAGACTGAGGAGGAGGTGGAATACATGGAAATGATGAGGCTGACCCCCACAAAAACCCTCCTCCTCCCTGTGAACACGTTTTTCAAGAAGGATACTTTAAAACTCCTTCAAATGCCTAACTCCATTCCTCCCCTTTACAAGAGGATGAATAAAAAGTATCAAATGGATAGGAAGGGGGCAGAGTTCCTTTTGTCCCATTCTGACCACCAGGGGGTCATGCAGCAAGCTGCCTGCGACAAAGCTAGAGTCTGTCTGTCCTTCCATCCTCCGTATAAGGACACAAGGAAAATTGATAGCATGGCCAAGGGGGGGGGTACCTGTTGGCTTCTCTGGCCATCCGCCAAGCCAGTTTTCAGGCCTATGCTGCCCAGTACCAGAAGTCACTGTGGCAGTCAGTTTTTGCCATGGCCTCGAAAGCCCCTCGCCCTTGTCAGTTGACCTGACTGAAACTGCCAGGTTTGTGTTAGAGGCGGCTAAGTATCAGTTCCAGATGGCTGCTCTATGCAGATGATCTTGCAGCCAGATGGATGGCTAACACGGTGGCACAGTAGAAATTTGCTTGGCTCAGGGTCACAAATCTTACTCAGGACCCTCAGTCTAAGGCACTGGATTTCCCCCTTAGAGGGTAATTCTCTTTTTGGGGAATCCACAGTTGCTTACATGGAAAAGGTGGATGAGTCCAGGGCCACTTAAAGAAGCAACTCTGCAAAACAGAGAGCAGCTCCATCCACCAGGCCTTATGGAAGGGGAGGCTGGGTCAGGTCCTTTCACACCAGGCCCTTTTTCCAGCCAGTGGCAGCACCATGGTACCAGCAGTATCCACAACAGGGATACTTCAGGGGCAGGGGTAGAAGGGGCTCTAGGCAAGGGTCTCATGCCCAGCCTCGGCCCCAGATAAAGCAGACCCCCTGAGGCACAGGCTGCCTCCTCCCTCCCTGCCGGAGGTAGACTGTCCCACTTCCTCCAGGCTTGACTGAACATCACCACAGACAAGTGGGTCAGGGTCTGTCTCTGGACTTTAAATCCTTTCCTCCTCAAAAAACTAGGGTGTTCAGTTTACCCTCCCTAGCAGAAAAGAAACTGCTAGAGTCGGAGGTTTGAAACCTGCTGCAGCTAAGGGCAGTAGAACCTGTTCCAACTCCCTTGAGAGGAAAGGGTTTCTATTCCAGGTACTTTCTCACCACAAAGAAAAGTGGGGAGTGGTGGTCTATATTGGATCTCAGAGCTCTAAACAAGCATCTGAAGAAACCAAAGTTCAAAATGGTAACTATGGCATTGATTCTGCCAACACTTGAAAAAGGAGATGGATTGGCATCCCTGGACTTGAAAGACACCTATTTCTATATCCCCATAAGGGAGTCTTACAGAAAATATCTCGGGTTCAGACTCCCTTCAGGTCATTACCAGTTCTAGGGACTTGGATATGCTGTTCTGTCCACACTTACTGGCAGGTTCCTTGCCACTTTAAATCTTGCCGGAAGGTCTTCAGGCTGGTTCCTCCCACCAACCCGGGTGGTAACTCACGGCTCCGCCCCATGACACCAGATCCTCCTTACTGCTTGGAAGCTCAGGTTCCCTCCTTTGCGCTCTGCATTTTAGGCTTGGATCCTACCTCTTCAGTTAAACCGAAACTCATTCTTAAATTTACTAGACTTCGGTCTTTTTCTTCCTTCGTGGCTGTGATGGACAAATCGACTCCCAGATTTTGGCGGTGCTCTTGTGGGCAGAAGATGTCTTGGACCGATCCGCACTCCACGTGCATTTACTGCCTTAGGTTCGATCATGATCTGCAGGCCTGCGAATTGTGCAAGTCCTTATCGGTCAACGTCCTCGAAGACCGTGCTGCCAGACTTCAACTTGGGCACCCCGAGAGATGTATTCCTCCGGTAAAGTCGAAGGAGGCCTGTTGGGTGGTGTCCGCGGCAGCGGTCTCGGCTGAGCAACTTGAGCAAATGATCGCCCTCGACGAAGAGGCGGCCCAGGCCGCATCATCATCTTCCTCGGTCACAACATTTATCCCGCTCTCCTTGGGCTCATCCTACTCGGCTTTATTTAAGGAACTTTGTCAATCCCTCTCTACTAAGGGAGAGGGGGCATTCCTCTCGGTCCAAGAAAAAGGACTCAAAGGGTAAGTCTCACCATCGACGTTCTTGGGAGCGGGAGAGGTCCCCTTCCCCAGATAGTCAACACTCTACTTCGGTCGAGGTTGCGGCTAAGACCACTGGCTTCACGGTGTCCCCGTCAGGTCAGCCAGCCAAGACACCCGTCAATGCAGTCGAGATTTTTCTCTACCCGTTGGACGGGCTGTTGACTGGAGAAGCCGACAACCCTTCTTCATTGGTTCCCCCAGTGGAAACCGAGGACTTGCCTGTGCCTCCTCTGCCAGAGTCCCCGGTCAAGGTCACTGAGCTGGGAGAGGAACAGGTTTCCCCTGCCCCATCCCAGACCCACCCTCGGAAACACCAAGGATCTCTGTCTCTGACCTCTTCTTGGTCCAGCCAATCCTGCCGACATCAGCGGTCTCGGCACCGAGGGAAGCGGCAGTGCCGCTCATCCTCGTCATCGTCCTCCTTGGAGGATAGGCTCTGGTGCAAGTTGCATCGGCACTATGAGGATCTGATGTAGCAGCAGCTCCTTTTGTCCGGGAGCAAGCCAACTCCATCGCCTTCCCCGGCCATTAAGTGATTGTCACCTGAATGGCCGAAACAGCCCCTCATGGTCATTGAGGAGCCGAAACCGGTGCCGGTTGTTAGGCCAAAACCAGCTGAAGCACCCATTGTGGTGGAACCCTTGCCTCCACAACCAAAATCCAGGTCTCTGACCAAGGATTCTCAGTCGGGGCATGGGTTGCCCCATCGATTGTCGGTCAGTTTCACTCCCGATCGTCCTTGGCAGGTGGAGGGTGGCTCATGCCCTCTGCAGCTGTTTGCAGACTCCTCTGAGTCTGATGATGACTCCTCCCTGTTCTCCAGGCCCCTCGACCTGGAGTCCTCTGGGGGACAGTCAGTGGATGAGAGCCCATCCTTGTTCATGGGATTGCTTCGGCTCATCTCAGGATCTACTGGGATGAAGCTTGAACCCGTGTCAAAGTGGGCCATGTATCTCCTCATGGAGATACTTGACTGAGGGGAATTCTCCTATGGAGGCCTTTCCTGTAGCCAAAGCCATTTGTTGGTCCGGCCCTGGAGCTGTGGCAGCGGCCGGCTTCTTGTCCAGCTGGATGGCCAGGAAGTATGCCGTTCCAACCGGCTCACTCTCCGGATTCTCTGAGCACCCCTCTGCGGAGGGGTTGGTGACCGACAGTGTTTTCCGGCGCTCCAGAAACGCTCGGGATGTGGACAAGCCACCTGATAGAGTCCAAGAAACTGGACTATTCCGGGTGTATAGTTTACGCTGTGTCCTCCGTAGGCCTTCGTCAGGCCAGTTAGGCCGTACTGATGGCACACTTTTCCCACGCCCTTTTGGGCTCCCTGGATGAGGTGATTCCTTATCTCCCAGCTGACCTCCAGACTACAGTCAAGCAGGTGCGGGATCAGGGAAGGGCAGTGGCAAAGCAACAGCTTCAAACTGCTCTTGACATTGGAGACTCTTGTGCCCGGTCAGTAGCAGCCGCAGTGGCCATCCACTGCAGAGCTTGACTGCGGATCTCCGCCTTCACGGCGGATACCCAGCACAAGCTAGCAGATGTTACCTTTCTGGATACCGACTTGTTCAGTCCCGGGGTGGAGGGTCATTTGCAGAGGATCGAGAAGTCCAGTGCCACCTTGGACTCTGTCATGTCTACTCAGAAGGACAAAGGCCGCCAGCAGCAGCGTATGCCCTTTCGGCCTTCTGCTCCTGCGGCACGTCCGGCCCAGCAACACCAGCATCAGGGCCAGCAGGCTCGCACTTGGCACCCCAAAGCCAAGCCTGCAGCTTCCTCCAGCAGGAAGCCGGGAGGATAAGGCCCTGGAGGTTCCTCGGCTGGTCTTTCCTCCAAGCCTGCCCAGTGACGGGTTGAGGAGTGTCACCCCCAGCCTCGTCACTCCCCCCTGGGTTCCCCCCATGGGGGGACAGCTCCGCCACTTCCTTTCCACCTGGTCCACTATCACCGCGGACCGCTGGGTGTTGGAAGTGGTAGGGAAGGGTCTGCCTCTGGAATTTAAGCAGGCCCCACCCTATCAAGCCGTCGCCTCACGGGGGGCTATGGGGTCCTCAGCCTCTCTGTCGGCTTGTCGAGCCGACATTGCTCTGCTCCTCCAAAAGGAGGTGATCAGGGAGGTGGCAGATCCTCCACCAGACCCAGGGTTTGTGTCCAGGTATTTCCTGGTCCCGAAATGTACAGGGGGGCTGGAGCCCCATTCTAGACCTACACAACCAAAACAAGTTCCTAAGGTCTTGAACCTTCAGGATGGTCACTCTGGCACAAATCATTCCATCCTTGGAATGAGGCATCTGGTTCTGTTCTTTGGACCTCCAGGATGCGTTCTTTCACATTCCAATCCGTCCGTCCCACCAGCGATTCCTCCACTTCAGAGCGGAGGGGTCCCTTTACGAGTTCCAGGCCATGCCCTTCGGCCTCTCTCCAGCTCCCAGGGTCTTCACCAAATGCATGGCAGTGGTGACAGCATTCCTGCGGCGTCGAAGGGTCCGGGTGTGCCCTTACCTGGGCGACTGGCTGATTGTAGCCCTCGGGCTGGAAGTGAAGCGGTCAGGGATCTGCAGCCTCCAGGTCTGCTCTCAGATTGGCCTCCTCGTTAATGAGGCCAATCGGAACTCGTGCTAACGCAGGTGATTCAGTTCATCGGGGCAGAGTTCGACTCTCTTCGAGCCAGAGCATGGCTCCCGGCAGACAGGGACGAGATTCTTTCCTCCTTTTCCCAGTCATTTCTGGTTGAGCAATTACGCCCTGCCCGGGAGTTCCTGTGCCTCCTGGGCCTCATTGCGACCTGCACCAGCGTGGTCCGTTGGGCCCGCTGGCACATGCGTCCCCTTCAATGGGGTCTGGGCCGCCAGTGGTCACAGTGCTCCAGTCCTCTGGACCAGCCAGTGGCGGTGACCCAGGAGATGTGGAATGCTCTCCAGTGGTGGATCATTACATCACACCTGCAGGAGGGCATCCCATTTGTCCGCCCCGAGCCGATGGTCATTCTGACGACCAACGCCTCTCTGATGGGTTGGGGTGCCCATCTGGGGGAGCACAGAGCACATGGCCTCTGGTCCCCCTTCAGGAGTCTCGATGCTACATCAACCTGCTGGAGCTTCGAGCAGTCCGACTAGCCCTCACCGCCTTCGCTCCATTTGTGCGGGGTCAAGTGGTCCAGGTCCAAACAGACAGTACCACGACCATGTACTACCTAAACCGCCAGGGCGGGATTTACTCCTTGCCTCTGTGCAAGGAAGCTTTCTGTACTTGGTCCCTCGTGAGCAGACTGGAGGCGGATCTCCTAGCCATCCATGTGGTGGGAGCCGCCAACACTCTGGCCAATGCCCTAAGCCGGATAGGCGCTGCATCTCACGAGTGGTCTCTCCTGCAGGAGGTAGTACACGATCTCTTCTCCCACTGGGGCACACCTCAGGTGGACCTGTTTGCCTCCAGGGAGAATGCGAAGCTGAGGCTGTTTCATGCCCGCCCCCCTCAGCAGGGCTCGCTACAGGGGGATGCCTTCTCGAGGCCGTGGACCCCGGGCCTCTTCTACGCCTTTCCCCCATTTCCCTTGATCCATAAGGTGCTTCTCAAGGCAAAGAGGGACAAGGCACAGGTGATTCTGGTAGCCCCAGACTGGCCCGTCAGTTCTGGTATCCAGATCTCCTCAGCCTCAGCTCCAGGCTCCCAAGGTGGCTTCCAGCCCGCCCAGACCTGATCTCAGTCAACCAGGGGAAGGTACTCCACCCGGACCTTCAGTCTCTGCACCTGACGGCCTGGTTCCTGAGCGGCTAGAGTTCCAGGCCTTGGGTCTTTCCGATGAGGTCCTCAACGTTGTTGAGGCATCCCGTAAGGAGTTGACCAGAAAATGCTATCCCTTCAAATGGAAGAGATTCTCCATTTGGTGTCAGGATAAGGGGTTGGACGCTTCCTCCTGTTCCTTGGCCAGCATTCTGGACTACCTGTGGTCCCTTTCTCAGCTAGGGCTTCGGTCGACGACCTTTAAGGTGGACCTGGCAGCCATTTCTGCTTACCAGGTGCAGGCTGGAAAGCAGTCGGTGGCGCAGGAGAAGATGGTCAGGTGCTTTTTCAAAGGCCTTGATCACATATCCCCTCCGGTGTGGGAACCTCCACCTGCATGGGATCTACTGCTGGTATTGGCTAATCTCATGGGCAAGCCATTTGAACCGATGCACAGGTGTGACATCTCTCACCTGTCGTGGAAGACCGCCTTCTTGGTGGCTATCTCATCAGCCAGAAGGATGGGAGAGTTCCAGGCACTTACCATAGAGTCTCCTTATCTGGTCTTCCACAGGGACAAGGTTGTCCTGTGCCCCTACCCGAAATTCCTTCCGAAGGTGGTGTCAGAGTTTCACCTGAATAAGATGTTGACTCTGCCGGTATTCTACCCCAGTCATACCTTGGAGGCCGAATATAGGCTCCATACTTTGGACCCTAGAAGAGCGCTCTCTTATTATAAGGGAGCAGATAGCTGAAGTTCGGGGAGAGGTTCGCCAGCTGTTTGTCACCTATGCTGAAGCCACACCTGGCAGACCTGCAGCCAAGTGGATGATAGGCAGGTGGGTCACCTCCTGCATAGATCTCTGCTATAGGTTGGCAGGCATGGAGCCTCCCAGAGGGATAAGAGCTCATTCTACCCACCATACCACTGCTTCCAGGGACATCCCTATCCAGGAAATCTGCAGAGCTGCTACCTGGAAGTCTGCACACACCTTCATTACCCATTACCACATCGACCTTGAGTCACGCCGGGATGCTGGTTTTGGGACCTCTGTTCTCCAGTCCTTGTTTCCTAAATAGGGGGTGTGTGTCTTGCCTCCCTCCTCCCGGAGAACTGCTAGGAGTCTGCCAGTAAGTGTAGATAGAACAACATATCCATGTCCCTAGAAATACAATGTTACTCACCTGTAGCAGGAGTTCTAGGAATGGTATATGTTCAGCCACACAACCCACCCGACCACCCCGGCTTCGACGCACAACCTGGCTTCCAGGGGGCTCGATCTGGCGTCATAGGGCAGAGCCGCGAGTTTTACCAACCGGGTGGGTGGGAGGAGCCAGCTTGAAGACCTTCCAGCAAGATTTAAAGCGGCAAGGAACCTGCCCTTAAGTGTGGATGAATAACATATACCATTCCTAGAACTCCTGTTACAGGTGAGTAACTTGTATTTTTCAGCCCTGCCTTTTGACCTTTCCTCAGCCCCAAGGGTGTTCACAAAGTGCTTAGCAGCAGCAGTGGCACACCTTTGAAGGCAGGGGGTTATAGTTTTTCCATATCTGGATGACTGGATGGTGGTAGGGAAATCACCAGACCAAGTCAGACAGTATCTATAGATCACCCAAGAGCTCTTGGAGTCTCTGGGGTTCCTAATCAATCACAAAAACTCAGTCCTCATTCCAGCACAAATTTTGCAGTTAATCGGGGCAGAGATCAGTACCCTGGCAGGCAGGGCCTACTTGCCTCTGGACAGGGTCAGAAGTCTCCAGCTGATTGCAAATTTGTTCATTTTGCACAAACCCAAAACTGCAAGGCAGTTGCTGCAGCTACTTGGCCATATGGCTGCGTCCACAGGCACAGTGCTGGGTTCCAGGTTACAGATGAGACATCCAGTTCCACCTCAGGGCTCATTGGAGTCAAAGAAAAGATCATTTTTCAAAGCCCATCACAGTAACAAGGACTCTGCTGCAAGCACTCCAGTGGTGGAAGGAGGAACCCAACCTAAGTGAGGGGGTTCCTTTTCAGAGTCTCGCTCAGTTGTTCTCACAACAGGTGCATCCCTCCTGGGTTGGGGTGCCCATCTAGGGAATCACACAACCCAGGGCACCTGGTCAGTTTCAGAGTCCCTTTAGCACATCACTCTACTACAGCTTAGAGCTGTTTCTGGCTCTAAAAGCTTTCTCAGCACTGGTACAAGGGAAGATAGTGTAAGTCAGAACAGACAATACCACCACAGTGTACTACATAAAGAAGCAGGGAGGCACCAGGTCAGGCCTCCTCTGCACAGAAGCCATGAATATATGGACTTTGACTTACTCATTGAGAGTGTCCCTGCAGGCAATCCATCTGCCAGGAAAGGACAATACACTGGCAGATGCCTTAAGTCGAATCAGTCCGGGCCATCACGAATGGACCCTGAACAGGCAAGTGGTGCAAGTGATCTTCAGGAAGTGGGGCACTCCAGAGATAGATTTCTTTGCATCGCACCAGAACCACCACATGCCACAGTACTGCTGCAGACCACCAGATCAGGGTACACTTCCTCTGGATGCCCTGGCTCTGGATTGGTCGGGGAGGTACCTGTATGCCTTCCCTCCTTTCCCCTGGTATTCGGGGTACTGCTCAAGCTCAGATCCCGTTCAGCATCTTTAATCTTGATAGCTCATGATTGGCCCCGGCAGCCATGGTACTCTCTATTGCTCTCCATACCTCCCTCAGAAGCACAACCTGCTGACCTCCAATCAGGGAACTCTGCTGTACCCGAACCTCAACTCATCTCTCTCAATCTCAAAGCTTGGCTGTTGAGGAACTAAAATATGCTAATTTACACCTTTCTGAAGCAGTGTTAAATATCCTCAGGGGTTACAGGAAACCCTCCACTAAGAAAACCTGCTCTTCGAAATGGAACAGGTTTTCGTTTTGGTGCTCAGCTAGAGACTTGGTGCCAGCGCAGGCTGGAGTACCAGCTGTTCTTGACTACTTTTCTCATTTACATTCCCTGAGATTACAGCCCAGCTCATTAAAGGTTCACCTTGCAGCAGTGTCTGCTTATCTTTCTGCTGGAGCAAAGGCAACAATAGCCTCAGAACCTATTTTTAGGAGGTTCTTTAAGGGACTGGCCCATTTACATCCCCTTCATATGCCAGATGCCAGCATGGGACCTCAGTATGTGTGTATAACTCAGCTCATGGGCCCTCCTTTTGAGCCCATGTCTACAGCTCACCTGAAATATGTCACATGGAAAACAGTCTATCCTAGTGGCAATGACCTCTGCAAGAAGAATCAGTGAGTTTCAGGCTCTCTGCATTAAACAGGACTATATATTTTCATAGAGGCAAAGTAGTCCTGAGAACAAACAGAAATTCCTCCCCAAGGTGGTTTCTGATTTTTCACCTTAACCAATCCATTACCCTACCTGTCTTTTTCACTGAGCATTCCACCTCTGGTGAAAGGAGACTTCACAATCTGAATGTTGAGAGCTCCGAGCTACTACATGACAGCTACCAAGGACTATAGGCAGGACAGAAAACAGCTGTTTCTGACTTATGGGATGTGGGATAGGGTAATCCAGCGCCAAAATGGTCCATCTCTCGATGGATAGTCCATCAAATCCAATTCTGTTACACTAAAGCGGGTAGGCAGCCCCCAACAGGATTGACTGCTCACTCCACGAGAGGGACAGCTGCCACCTTAGCAGCAGCCAGAGATGTCCCACTGGTTGATATCTTTAAAGCAGCTACCTGGAAAACAGTATACACCTTTACAAAGCAGTACAACTTGGAATTTCAATCCAGGAGTGATGCTAGGTTTGGCACAGCAGTCCTGCAAAGTCTGTTTAGAAAATAAGGTTCTGTGCCCACCTCCAGTGGTACTGCTTTGCAGTCTACAGAAAATTATGAATACCTGAGTATTTCTGGGGTTAGAAGAAATAATTACTTATCATAGCAATCTTGTTTCTTCCTAGTGATACTTGGGTATTCATAACTTCCCACCCTACCTCCGCTTCCAGAACTTCAGCCTCTGTGCTCTGCATGCTGTGCCACCAGAACAGAGTATACCCCTTTAGATGCATAATCTCTGCATCTAGTTATGGTTTTAATAATCGGGGTTCATTTTTACCTTTTTTTGGATATTTCTGACATTTTCTCCTGTATTTAATTCTGTTGTTCTCCCTCCAGTTGGAGGTCTGTGGTTTAATAGTTTTTGGATTTTTTCCAGTCCTGATTATATTAATCAAAATAATCTTAGAATTATACCCTCTTGGGCCTGCTTTTCCAGGCTCCTAGAAAATCTGAGGAGGTTTAGAACACTCTGTTAGTAGAGGCAGCATTTGAAAAGTTCTCACGTGCAAAGAATTCCATCATTTGCTTGTGGTGATTTCTCTCCAGGCAGTCCTACCTAGAAGGCTTACTGCAGAAAGTTATGAATACTAGCGTATCACTGGGAAGGAACAAGATTACTATGGTAAGTAATTTTTTCATATAGTACAGTGTGCTGCGTTTTAGATAGCGAATGTAATCATATTGCAGTTTTAAGCATGGTGTGGCTTGTTTCAAAAGGCCACATTTGTTGGGTCACAGCTAAATATGGAGTTCGTCCTTAGTCCTAGTTGTTTAGGTTTACCTAGGATACAGTACAGCTGGTTGCTTCTTGATACAGTATATGGTTGAGGAAAAAAAATCTTCAGAATTAAAATGAGTAAGACTAGGATGCACTAAATTCAGGAAAAATTATATCTAAATTACAGAATTTGGTTTTCTAGGTGTTGTTGCTAATAAAAACTTGAGTCCCTGGAGTCTGGCAGCTGTTTACATTGTTGCCTTATTTAAGGAGCTTACTGACACCTCTGGTCAGGCAAGGAGTTGCCTGCCCGAGGACATAAATTGCACATAGTTTATTTTTTTTTTTTTTATTCTGGGGTTTAGTAGAAATTTAAATTACATAACCGACATCTCCTTCATGTTAATGAAAGCCGCTGGTGCTCAGCTGTCTCCTTAAAACAGTGCTTGGTACCCTTGCAGGGGCTGCATGACTATAATGGCTTAGGAGCAGACACCCCTGTATTTTATGGTTACTTTTGCACTACACATAAGAGGGTTAGGCACTAGGCCTCAACATGTGTGATGGACTGCCAGCAACCCATGAATTTGTGCCACTGCTCCTGACTGTTGTCTGTAACTGGTAGTCATGTGCCCTTCCCTGGTTGGTATTTGAGTGCTGTTTTTAGCAGGCTATGGGGCACCGGCATTGGTAACACGGAAGGGAGATAAGTAATTTAAATATCTTCTTCGAGGATATCTTCATCAGCCGCACCCTAAACCAATAGCCATCAGGGTCTAGTACCACACAGAAACTTTTGCAAACGCAGTCTGCTGCCAGAAGCTGATCGCGGTGACTTCCGCGATATACATAAACATGGGAAGTGGCTCCTCGCCCTCAGTTTTTTCCTGCCATCGATCTGAACTCGCTAGACTGCTAAGGAAAGGTTGCTACAACGTTTTTTGCTTTCCTAAAATTAATCACTTTTAGATTGACTTTTGGTGAGCTGAATGTCGACAAAAAAAAAAACTAAACTTCTCCGGTACTGTGAGTGCAGAGACAGCACCGGCGATTCCCACAATGTCTGTGTCTGCTGCCTAGGCCTAGACCACAGTGTGAAAGCCTGCAGAATCTGCTGGGGGTTTTAATTCCGCAACCAGGTGATGCCAAAAAGGGGCTTTGGAGAAATTTTTGCTCCAAACGTCCATAGAAAGAATGGAGAAGGCGCTCCAACAGAAGTCTGCTTCACCGGCTCTGTCGAGCGAATCATGGTCAGCAAAATCACAGGAGAAAACATGTGGGAGTCAGAAACACAAGCACCAGGACGAGGAGGAGGCTTCCCAAGCATGCTGCAGGTCAATCCAACACCATACTGGTACGACTTGCTGTTCGGCACCCCCCCCGGACTATCAATACAACACTAAGGTCGGGGCATGATGTAAGCACTAACTTGGTCTGTTATGGCCAGTACATCGCCACCGACATTGGGGACTCAGCCTCCCGCATTAACTCTTCCAGTCATGCCCGTCGCCGAAGGTATGCTGACGCTCTGGCAGTTCTCATGTCTTTCTCAGCCATGATCAGATGTTTACCTGCCTGGCCTCCCTGTTCCAGGGGACCTGTCAGTGGGGACTGCTGCAAATCCCCCAGTGATGCCACAAGGAACTCCCTTGCTACAGCCATCTCCTGTGTCACTGCTGATGTTGCCGGCACAGTCCCTCATTCCTCTCGACCTGGTCGACAGCTAATATCAGTACAGTCCTGTCCTAAAGATGCAGGAAGAGGAGGATAAGGCTGAAGACTACGGTAAGAGCCAGTATAAGCCTGGCACTAGCTCTGCAATTTCCACATACAATGAAGACTCTGGTAAGCACACCAGGGTCCCCTCTAGAGGACCCTACTTTTTTCACTATAATGCAGCAAATGCAGGCTGCCATGGGTTTGCGTTAGAAGAGCAGGATGCCACTAAGAAGAACTTGCTGGAGTTCTTGGAGCTCCCAGAATCTCCTGCCATTGTGGTGCCTCTTCTGCTCCCAGCATTCGAGGATGCCACCTGGACATCTTGGTACAGAACAAACAATATACCAGCTGACCCCAGGTAAGTAGATGAAATGTATTCTGCCCATTCTGGGAAACCTTTTTATGCCACGCAACCTAAGACAGACTTAGTGGTGATTAATGCTGCCCATGACAGGCCTAATGCACCTAAACACCAGAGTTCCCTTCCTAATAATACGGAATCTAGGCTGCTGTATGTCATTGGCAAGAGGACTTAAGCCTCTGCATCACTGGGCCTTTGTATTGCTAACTACCAGGCCCATATGATGAAATCTCAGAACACTCTCTGGAAGAAAGCTAAGGCTCCTGCAAAGGCCTTGCCTGAGGGCACCTCAAAGCAAGAACTGTTGAAAGCTTTGACAGCTGGTGCAGATGTGGGCAAACATTTGCTCCGCACAGCTTATGATGTTTCTGATGCTTTTGCCAGGACTGCAGCTTCTAGCATCTGTCTCAGGAGGTATTCATGGCTCAGGGTGGCAGGCTTTGCCACAGATGTTCAAAAATTAATTCTTAATGTCCCATTTAGAGGGGCAAAAGTTGTTTGTACACAATGTGAAGGAGTCTCTCAGAGATCTCCAAGCTTCGAGCAGGACTTTCAAGTCTATGCACTCCCTCTACTATACCCAACCTAGGGATTGGAGTACGGGTTCCTTTCACACAGTTGATGTTATGGGACAGTGCCCACACCCCATGCAGCAGGGCAGGGATAAAGGAGCCAGGGCCTTGCCAGTCTTCGTCATGGCCCTAGTGCACATACAAAAGCACCTAGAGATGGTGGAGCTGCCTCCACTAGTTTAGCTTGATTTCTTGTATACCCCCCAACCACCTTTACCTCCTGGGGGGGGCTGTAGGGGGCTGACGCTCCCTTTATCTAGACCAGTGGAGGTAGGTGACTACAGATGCCTCTGTTCTGGAGATCACAGAAAAGAGGCTTGCTGTAGAACTTCAGGACAACTCTTCAAATCATCCACCACCTATCACAACGTATCCTCAAGGCACTTGCTCCTGTTACTGGAGGAAGTGCAGACATTGCTGTAAAAGCTGGCCAATAGAACCTGTGCCTCTAGAACAAAGGAACGCAGTAGCTGGCCCAGTGGTGCTGAGGGTTGAGGCGCTGGACGCCACACCTCGCGCCACACTGGTGACCCGGGTTTGGAAGCAAGTCTCGGCCGTTGGGGGTCGGCAGGGGAGGGAGAGGATTGAGTGTCCGGAGGACAGCTCTCCTCTCCCGGGAGGGAGGGGGTCCGTGCTCGGCGCTTGACTGGCCTCTGGCGGAAGCCAATGGCACTGCAAGCACAGAGCAGATGTAGAGGGATGGGGGAGTGGCAGTGCCAGCAGTGATGCCTTGGCGTAGGGTGCGTGCCACTCCCCACTGAAAATGGGCAAATGCCTGCAGTGCCAGGGAAGGAGGAGCGCGCCTCCAGTATGCCCCTGCCTGCCCGCTACCTCCTGTCCGACGAGACTTGAGTATCTGGGTACTTGCTTACCCCACCTCAGGCCCGCTTGGGGTGGGGGGAGCCACAGCTACATGGGGACTGGAGAGGTAAGTCTGGGTAGGGCGAGTGAGGCAGAAGGATGACTCCTTGGCGATCCCGAAGGGTCTGGTCTGCAGGATGTAGTGGGATTAAAAAAAAAAAAAAGGAACACAGTAGATAGGAGACCTGAGGGCATATCCTGGATCTCGGGGAATGGGCTCTCAGCTTCTTTATAGAATACAGGAATTTCATGATGGTCACTTTGCAGGGTTTCCTTCAGTTACTGCAAACAGGGGATTGGATGTGCTCCATGGATAAGAATGATGCATATCTTCAATCAAGATTCAAAAACCTCACTGAAAATTATCAGTTCTGAGTGTTACGCTTCGGCTTGTCTTCTGTGCCACAGGTCTTTATCAGGTAGCCCTGCGCAGGGAAGGTCTTTGTTTTCCCTTATCTGGATGATTGGCTATTGAAAGACCACTTCAGGGACCAGCTCTTAAAGATCTTGGCTCAAACCAGACAGCTGTTCCAGACTTTGGTGGTTGACAGCATGACAGAATCAGTGTTGACATCTGGCCAGACACTGCAGTATATAGTGACATAGAAATATAGAATTTGATGGCAGATAAGGACCGCTTGGCCCACCTAGTCTGCCCATTTCCCTACCTAACAGATAACCTGCAAATCCTAGTTAACCAACAGCCTACTTCCTCCTACTCCCCAACTAGTATTGCCTTATGTCTGTCCCATGCATTCTTGAATTCCCCCACTGTTTTTGACTCAACCTCCTCAGGAAGGCTGTTCCATGCATCTACAACCCTCTTTGTGAAGAAATACTTCCTCACATTACCTCTGAGCCATCCCCCCTACTATCTTCAAATTGTGCCCCCTTGTTCTTGCATATCTTTTTCTGAAATATGCTACCCTCTTTGACTTTGTTGATTCCCTTGAGGTATTTAAGTTTCTATCATGCCCCCCCCTTTCCTTGCGGCTATACATCTTAAGCTCCTTTAGTCTTTCTTCATATGTCTTCTGGTGCAGACCCTGCACCATTTTGGTTGCCCTCCTCTGGACAGTCCTGGACCCAAGTGGAGAGCACTTTACACATCAATATTTTGGAAAAGCGAGCTGTCCTCTACAGACTCCAGGCCTTCCAGAACCACTTGTCCCTAGGTCCTCTGCTACTACAGACATACAATGTCAGTGTGATGCATTACATCAGCAAGTAAAGGAGGGCTCATTCCTATCCACTTTGTAGGGAAGCAATGAGAATTTGGCATTGTACTCTGGAACACTGTCTAGAACTATCAGCAGTGCATGTTCCAGGTGTCTAAAACACTTAAGTAGACAAGCTAAGCAGGTCACAGTCCAAGATGCATGAATGGTAACTGCTGTCCTCGGTGGCTGATGACCTGTTAGAAAGATGGGGTAGTCCAGAATTGGACCTTTTTGCATACCCACATAATGTAAAACTGCCACTTTCTGCTCGCTCATTCCAGGATCTGGAATTTTCTGGTGAGACACGTTCCTATTTTAGAAAGGGAGGTTTCTGTATGCCTTCCCTCTCATTCAGAGAGTGCTACTCAGATTGCAAATTAAGGGGCCAACTCTAATATTCATTACTTCCCTGTGGCCTCAAAAAACCTGGTTCCCCTTACTGCAGCAGCTGGCAGTGAAACCCCCAGTACCTCTGCCCCTGTGCAAGGGTTTACTGTCAGAAACAGGGAATGGTGGTCCATCCAGACCTGAAATCTCTTCATCTGCATGCATGGCTTCTAGCCGTAGCTCATTTTGGGGTTTCCCAAAAAGAAGCAGATGTTCTGGTGGCTGCTAGAAAGTCTTCCACCAGGTCTACTTGTTCCATGAAGTGGAAGCAGTTTGCATTATGAGCCGCTTCCCACCACCTGGGCCCCTTCACTTGTCCAGTTAATCAGACTGTAGAGTATCTGCTGTCCTTATTTGATTCAGGACCATAGTATTCTTCCTTCAAAGTGCACCTGGCTGCCATGTCGGCTTTCCTTGTGTCTATCAGTGGCCCGTACGGTGGCTCAGCTGAAGGTAGCCTATACGTTCTTGGGGGGCATTCTACATCTAAAGCCCCTTCTCACCCCAGGGGTCCTTTAGCATCAGTAACTGATTGCAGTAAGCTGATCCTGTAGCACTGCCCCAGAGGTGGAGCCATGAATATTCATGAATTGAATTGGCCAGTGGGAAAAGAGAAAGAAGGTGTGCTGTCTGGAGCCTGCCCAGAGGGCATCAGACTTTTTTTCACCTCTGAGAAACACTGCCTCTGAGGTGCTCTCTCTCTTCTAGAAAAAAAAACACTTTTTACCTTGAAAAAAGGTTATACTTGTGCTGGTCTTACTTCGAGAAACAGCTCTTGCAGCAGGTTACACCATTAGGACTGAAGCCGGCAGGTGCCAGGACCCCACAGAAATTTTCTAGCTAGCAGTATACAGCAGGGACCGCCTCGGATGTCTGTCCGGCCCCCAACATCAGGCATAGTACAAAAGAGGCGGTCCCCCAGAATCCCCAGTTCTTTTCCCTCCGTTGACTCGCCAGCATTGGCCTCTCGGTATCTACCTAGCATTAGACGACTACAGAACTTTCTGTGTGTTTTTTCGCTGATGTTCTCTCCAACTCCTTCGCTTGAGGGTCACCTTTCTAAGTGTGCCTGCGGAAAACAGATCCCTTTCAAAGATCCTCACTCCTCCTGCGTGCGTTGCCTAGGCCCGGACCACGATACCATGGCCTGCACCTTTTGTCAAGGGTTCAATAGCCGCACCAGGATCCACCGTCAGAAGGCACTACAGGCATATCTTCTTGAAGAAAAGCTCAAAAGGATGGACCAAGAACCTTCCTCCAAAGGAGAATCGTCCTCGAAGGCCCATAAGCACCGGACAAGCACCGGGAGAAGGTTGGGTCTAGATCCCCAACCCGGGCCTCGGACTCCTGCAGCTCGTGCTCCACCAGATCGGACCGCTCTCCCTCCAGGGCTCGGTCACAGCCCCCAACCCCCGGTAAGGTCCGGGTCTCAGGCGGCTCTTCTTCACTCCAGCCGATCAAGACTTCGAGGCACTCTGCTTCCTCCACTCCATTCAGGGCCTCTTCCGAGTGCCATAAATCCTCATCTGTCACCCAACGTCAGGACATCAACTACAGGTCGGTCTCCCAGCCCCCAGAGGTCCTGTTCCACCTCAGAGATAGACTAAGGACATGACGTCCCTGAAGCAGGCGTCTGACCCGATGTCGACTAAACAGCTGACGTCGGCCAAGCATCGGAAGTCGGCCAGGCGCTCGCAGGAACCGACTATACGGACCAGACACCCGTCGCCGGCCGGGCGTTCACCATATCCAAGGGCGTCGGCCAAGAGGCCGTTGTCGGCATCGCATTCTCCGGAACGGAAGACCGCCCCCCGTCACCAGTGGACGCCGGTCACAGGGATTTCGACCGAGGAGGATGCTACTCTTCCTGAAGACCAGGCTGGCAACACCGAGGATGCTGGACTCCCGCAGGAACCTTCCCCAAACCCGGAGACACACGGTGACCAGACGCCAGACCTTGGCGACAGACCACCGGCGCCAGGCCTGTCGTCGGGTATGAATATTGAAGACGTAAAGGAGCTCTTTACTTTTTGGTGGGACACCATCCGAAAGGATCTGGTCCCTGTTAAACCTACTCCTCCTCCTCCTCCTTCGCCTCCTACGCCCCCTCCTCCACCAAAGGGGCCAGCAGGACGACCACCAACCCCCAAGGAACAGATTCCACCTCCTAGGGGCAGATCTAAAGACAGCAGAAGGCCTCCTTCCAGATCTCCATCAGAGTCTCCCAGCTCCAAGCGATGCAGACGGCGTCGGTATACTCCGGGGGAGGACTCCAGATCGGACACCTTGGACTACTCCAGATCTCCTCCTCCGCTCAGCATCTCCTCTCCTGACCCACATGACCTCCCCAGGTCTCAGGATGATCCCTCTTTCGCTAAGATCATGAAGCACATCCAGGACAACATGGGGTGGGATGCTGAAGACCTTGACCCCGAACGACAACGCCTTGCCCGCTATTTTCGGCAGAAAGACCTGAAGCCTGTGGTAGTCCCACCCTTGGTGGACACTTTTGCAGACATCACTAAGGCTGCGTGGAAGCATCTGCACTCCACTCCCGCAGTGCCAAAGAAGGCTGACCGCCTATATAAGGCTCCGAGAGGCTACCAGTACTTGTCTAAACCACCTCTGGCAGACTCCCTGGTCATCACGGCCTCGCATAACTGGTCTTAAAGACCCCAACACATGAGCACATAGTCACTGGACCAGGAATCCAAGCAATTGGATGCCCTGGGGAGGCTTATGTATGTGGCTGCTACATGTGCCATCAGGTCCCTGAACTATCTTACCCACATGGTACAGTTTCAGAACGCCCTGTGGGAACAGGGCCAGGACCTGGTAGATAAGCTTCCCGATGGCGATCAAAAGGCGTAGCTCCTCAGCCTTCTCTGCTCAGGGTCAGATGTGGGTACCCAAGTACTTAGAGCAGCATGCGATTCTGCAGACTCATCTGCCAGAGCTGCAGCTTCAGGTGTTTGTCTCCGGCGACACTCTTGGCACCGTGTCTCCTGCTTCACCCCGGACGTACAGAAGAACTTTCTCGAGACATCCCGTATAACGGCGAGGTACTCTTTGGTGAATCCTTGGAGAAGGTCATCGCCAAACTTCCAGGATACAGGGAAGGCAGTCTGCTCTGTACAGGCCATGTACAGATCTAGGCCTAGCCGCTTTCACAGCCGGCAACAAAGGCAGCAGCCACGTTCCAGCCAGCAGCAAAGAGGCACTTTTCAGCGTAAAGCCCAGGCCAGGTCATCCCCAGGCAGAGGCCGTTACACAAATCCGGCCCAGCCCGCAGGCACCAGTGCTGCCACAGCATGACTTCTTCCTGGCCCCGGCCCCTCCTCTGGATGAACGGACACAAAAGGTCGGGCGTTGCATCGCTCTTCACTTTTTAGGGTGGTAATCGATCACCACTGACAGGTGGATTCTTCAATTGGTCAAGAAAGGTCATTTCATAGAATTTCTCAACCACCCACAGCAAGACCTCTCCTGTTGCTCGGGTCAGCATGCCCTGCTCATACAGCAGGAGGTGCTCGTGCTTCTGGGAAAAGAAGCCATAGAGCACGTATCATGGAACCAGAGGGGTCTAAGATACTATTCTCACTTCCTTCTGGTTCCAAAGAAGACAGGAGACCTCTGTCCAGTACTGGACCTCAGTGACTCGGTCCTGTACAAACGCTTCCACATGGTGACCCTCCCAGGTCTGATTCCCATGCTCAAGCAGGATGCCTTTCTAGCGTCCCTAGACGTGCAGGATGCCTACCTGCATATACCTATTGCTCAGGCACACAGGAAGTTTCTGCGCTTCGAGTTTCAGGGTCGCCACTATCAGTTCCGAGCCCTCCCCTTCGGGCTATCATTGGCACCTTGGGTGTTTACGAAGTGCATGGTAGTTGTAGCCGCATCTCTGAGGAGACAAGACCACTACGTGTTCTCTAACTGGACGATTGGCTTCTCATGGCACCCTCCCGGGAGGCCCTGATGTCTGCTATTCACTGCACTCTGTCTCTGTTCGAGACATTGGCATCATCATCAGTCACGAGAAGTCACGCCTGGTTCTGTCCCAGACTCTGCAATTCATAGGTGCAGTTCTGGACACCGTCCAAGGGAAAGCTTTCCTCCCCCTGGACAGAGCGGAGCGCTTCAGATCCCTCATCAGGGACGTTTCGGCGAAGACCGTTCCTGCCAGACAGGTTCTTTGCCTGCTCGGACACATGGCTGCGGCCATTGCAACAGTCCCTCTAGCCCATCTCCACATGCGGGTAACCCAGTGGATGTTAAGGGTCCAATGGGACCAAAAGCAAGACCATCTGCAGCATTCAATCTGGATCACGAAGGCCGTAATCAGAGATTGGCAATGGTGGCTAGATTCAAGGAATCTTTCGGCAGGAGTCCCCTTCATCGTGCTGTCCCTGACTGTGACACTCTTCTCGGATGCCTCAGGACTCTGCTGGGGAGCACACCTCGACGGTGTCTGGTCTCAGGGCCTGTGGACAGACAGAGACTCATCTCCACATAAATATCCTGGAAATGAGGGCAGTTCTTCACGCCTTGCAGGCCTTCCAGTCGGAGATCCCACCGGTACACTTCTGTTACAGACAGACAATTCCATGGTGATGTACTACCTCAACAAACAAGGAGGCACCCATTACTACCCACTTTGCAGGGAGGTCATGAGAGTGTGGGATTGGGTCTTGCAACACGGCACAAACCTCATTGCTGTTCATGTTCCGGGTGTGGACACTGTCATCGCAGATGGTCTGAGCCGCTCTCAGGCCAGAGTCCACGAATGGGAACTGCTTCAGGAGGTAGCAGAGGATCTGTTTCGCAGATGGGGTACTCCCGAATTAGACATTTTCGCATCCCCATCCAATGCTAGGCTCGGTGTCATTCGAGGATTTCTACCTTCCCTCCTCCTGATGGTGTGTGATTTCCATGATTGCTTGGAAATCCGTCCTAATGGTGTAACCTGCTGCAAGAGCTGTTTCTTGAAGTAAGATAGTACAGTTACGTAAGAACTTACCGTAACAGTAGATCTTCGAGAACAGCTCTTGCAGCAGGTACTTTCCCTCCCACCATCCCCGCTGGAGGTAGATTCTGGTTCCAACATCCTTCTCCTAGGATATGGCGTTCACAGCCTTTTTTTTTTTTTCTGTTTGCCGTTTGATGGCGGATCCTCAGTCTCCTCTTCTGATGTCATCCAGCAGCCGGGAGTCTCCGGCAGGAGAACTGGGTATTCTGGGGGACCGCTTCCTTTTGTACTACACCTGACGGGGGCGGGACTGACATCGGAGGCGGTCCCCGCTGTATACTGCTAGCTAGAAAATTTCCATGGAGTCCTGGCGCCTGCCGGCTTCAGTCCTAATGGTGTAACCTGCTGCAAGAGCTGTTCTCGAAGATCTACTGTTACGGTAAGTTCTTACGTAACTGTACTTTCTGTGAGTATAGCTTTATTTTTTCACTGATTTTGTGTTTTTAGCGGTTCCCAGGAACCGTGTTTTCCCCCTTTTCTCCGCAGTTTCCTTTTCAGTTTCCTGAGGTAAATTTTTACCACGTCTACTGTTTTTTGATGGTTCTTTAATTTAAATCAATAGCAGTTCCCTTTTTATGACTGTGGGCGGGAGCCTACAGCCATTTTGCTATTTGTAGCTTGAAAATGGAGTTTCATGGAAGTCATTTTTTGGAGATTTCAATGTATTCTTCCACATCTACAAATCACTATAACAACTAAAATAAAATAATCCCTTCTTTCTGTTTAGAGTGTTGGAGACATCACTCCAAGCTGCTTATCTGATGACCATTAGGAAACTGAAACTGCTTGTTAAATATTGGTTGCCTATTAAACTGGAGATTTTGAAATGCAACAGCTTGCACATTTAAATGATTAGATTTTAAACATTTTTTGCTACTAATTCAGTTGGGGATGAATATCTTTCAAGAAGATTCATACCTCATAAATGTTACCCTTTCCCAGCAAATTTTGTAAATATTTACACTGTTTTTAACCTCTGAAGAACTATCTGATAAAATGCCAGGTCTTCAGTGAACTACCCATACTAAATATATAAATTTCTTTTCGACAGAAAAGGGCTGCGGCATGCTTCCCAAACATAACATATAAGAGCTACTGAGATGTGTGTGTGTGTGTGTTGGGGAGGGGTAGAGAAACAGTCAAGCTCCAGGCAAGGGAGACCTCATCTAATGAATTAACTGCTGTCAAACCATGAGTGATGCAGAAGCAAATGATTTGATACCTTTTATTGGACCAACATAGATGTGACATAAAGAACTTATACCATTTATAAAATTCCTGATCAAACAACTGCAAACAGAAGACTGTTTTTTGTCATTTTATAATATGATATACTAAGTGTGTATTTACTAAGTTGCAGAATCGGGGCCTTGATGATAAAATACTAACACTTAGTTAACTCATTCAAGATTCCATCAGGTGGACAGAAGAAAGTCTGAGAATTTATCTGAAAACTAACAACTATAAGATGCAAAAATAGTGTGTGTGTATATATATATATATATATATATATATATATATATATATATATATATATATATATATATAATTGTTTACAGACATTACTAGTACCTTTTGAAGGACTGCCTGACTTGTGATTACTTGTTTCATACAGTCCCCCATTTTACCTTATGCATAGCATATAAATCAAATCATTTCAAGGCCATCGTGACACAGAATATTCATACTGAGCAGCAAATCGGAGCTCTTTTCCCCAAAAAAGGCTGCTGATATAATAAAAGTCATAAATAAAGAACCAGTGGCATATGGAAACATTTACAGGGATTTGATTCTGCCTTTGTGGGGAAAACACAGGGAAAATGAGGGCTTCTTACAGAGTAATGGTTATTTGGATCTGGAAGCACTGAATATTTCTTATCCTAGGTTTTGTATTCTGGATAGGGCAGGGGAAATGCTACATCTCATTGTCACAGGGATGTTCATTTACACATTTTTGCCCTGTATTTACTCAGGTTGTCCCAGATTAGATGCAGTATGTTATTTTCAGTGGGGTCATGATTTTACCATTTTTATAATGTATTCAGGCTACCTAGTCCAGGGCCCCCATATTCAAAGAAGATATACAGTGCATCCCGGTGGAAAAGGGAGATGTGCCGTACAATTCCAACAATGCACAACAGTGCAATATTCAGATGTGTGAGATGCGTCGGCCACAAGGGAATGGGCCAGGTCACACACAAATGGTATGCCATTCAAGTCGAGGGGCAATCCCATGCATATACCATGCTGCAGCATATTCAGTGGGAATGTACCCCTCACAGTCCAGAGCACCGCGGCCCACAGTTAGACCATAAATAGCTGGCCTAACCCGGCCAGCCACCCACAGGCAGGCTGCAGATGTGCACCCAGGTGAACAGCAGTCTGGCGGCCCTGGTAGAGGTACCCCCTTTCCATCCCCAATCTAGCCAACTCCATCCCTGAAGAGCTCCATAGTGTAGGCCCCCCCGACCTGACCCGATTACAACAGAGGAAACCATGGTCCATTTCCATAGTCTAGAGGACTCCCATCCACCGCCCCTGTACACAGACACCCTCACTCTTCTATACTCAACCTGTTGCAAAGAGTTGCACTGCTCTCCACACCCTGCCATGGCCAGCCATTGACTGCACTGAACCCAGGCTGGGGACCTGCACTCTGGAATGACCCGACTGTCTGTACCGTGCATTGGGGCACCATGCCAGCTGCAGATCCACCGGTGTATGCAGCTGTGTGTATGTCCCTGGAAAATTGAAGAGGGAATTTACATACCTCCAATGCATGCCTTGTCAGTGCTGTATGTTCCTGCTGTCCTACACCACTGCAAGTCGACACACTCCTCTGTTTCCCTGTGTAGCATGCCACCCTCTGGATTTCTGAAGTATCCCGGGTGCCATGGGGTGTGGTATCCTGTAATGCCATTTGCAGTGTACCCTTCAGGCTATAGATAGCTCATCCGCAGTTCCCCAGTTGTACAAATTAATTGGAGATAGACTGTTACATGCCTGTTTTGGGACTTGTGTGAGTGGGTACAGCATCGGCCGTCACCCACGCTGAGCAGTGCAATGGCACTGGGATGATGGATTCGCATGCGAGTGCCTGAGGAGTATGACCACTGGGTGTTATCACCCACACACAGCTCGTGCCTACGTATAACACATTCCAGCATTGTACTGTGAATATTCAGCCACCTGCCCATAGAGTGGTACGATCCCATTACAGAGCCAGTTGTCACAATGGTATGGGCTGGGGGCGGTAGGGAGGGGACTCTCTGTGCACCGTTGAGGGGAAGCAGGGGACACTACACTATGGACATGGACTGTGGGTGTATTCAGGTGCAGTTAGGGATGGCATTGGGGTCCCTGCAATATGGAACCAATTAGAGCCTGGACTCTGGTACGATTGAGGCCAGTGGAAGGGTGGGGGGGGTGCCACTATACCACCAGAGACTTCAGGGCCTGTCCCTCGTTGGAGCGATCAGGGGTCAGGGCTTTGGGGCAAGAGCTGCTCCATGCATTCATCCTAATGCCAACAGGTAAATGAGCTGGTAATGAGCATGCATTAGGCCCCTTTTGCACCCTGCATGCTCAGTTAGTTGATTTGCATTCCTGGGCTGAATATTGCCCATGGCAGCAGTGGCGCATGCCGGTATGTGCCATGCATTCCCCCCGGAAGGTATTCAGTTTGGGTCACCCTGGATGCACCTGACTTGGCAGTCGCTTGCACTGTGACTCCCATCCAGGGTCACATTTTCAACTAGAACGATGAAGCCCGCCAGGAGGAAGCGCAGTGTCACAGGTTTACTGCATGACAAAAGGGATTAACTACCTTTGAAACTCGATTGTTTGCTGCAGTAACTTCACTGCAGAATTTGCAGTGCTGCGCTTCATCCTGGTGGGCTTCAGAGTATGCATACCCAGTACCAATGGCACATTCTCTTTGAATGTTGTATCAGTGCTGACCGAGGCACCCTATTTATGCAACACATCTTTCTACTTGTGCATCTATCTGGCACTTAATATATCCCCCAGATATAAAATACTGTTTTTAGTGCATTCTGATTTTACACAATGCAGCATAATATTGTGTAGATGTAGAGCCAGCCCCACTGAAAATAAGATACCATTTCTTCTGTGAACTATCCAGACTAAATTAAATGGCAATCAACAGGCATATTCTAGGAAAACACATTGTAAAAATGTGTAAAAGGAAGACCACATTGAAACTGCCTCTGCACAGATATGCATTGTGCAGATTCATTAGAAATAATGGCTAAAAGCATCCCAAAAGTTCTGAACAACCATATCGGTTCTGACCCGTTCTTGTTTCACCAGGAACTGCTGTTTTCTTTGTTTTTTCTAGCGCTTATTATTTTGAACCGCGGTTCTTACCGCGAGGGAACCAACTGTTAAATTTTAATCTTTCCTATTGGGCTATTTGACCTTGGGCACAGTACTTGTGGCTTACGCCACTTGTGAGATTACCCAAGGTCAAACAGCTCCTGAGAAAATAAATCATGTATTGCACAGGTCACTGTTGCGTATCCCGTATATATACAAATGTTATTTTTGCATCTTATAGTTAGTTTTCAGACAAATTCTCATAGACATTTTTCTGGCCACCTGAAGGAATCTTGAATGAGTTAAGTAAACGTTATTTTATCAAGGCCCTGATCCAGCAACTCGGTAAATACACACTCAGTATATCATAGTATAAAAAGACAAAAAACAGTCTTCTGTTTGCAGTTGTTTGATCAGGAATTTTATAAGTGGTATAAGTTTTTTGTTACTTTTTATTGGACCAACATGGATGTATCAACTCATTTGTTTCTGTATCACTCATGGTTTGTCAGCAGTTAATTCATTAGATTTGAACTAGCTAGTCTAGAGTGTGTAATCTGAAATGTGTTTACTACTATGTTTCCCCAGCGTCAAATGATGCATTTCCCATGTTTGTTTACTGTGACAAAAAACTGTACTCTCTTTGCCAAGTCTCCTTGACTGTTGTTCCTCATGTTGTATTCTCCCGGGTCGTTCCTGAAAATAGGCGTAATACTTGTCTAGTGTACTAACCAGGTAAACAAAAGCTAAATAAGTAAAATAAAGATGAGGTCTCCCTGGCCAGGAGTTTGACTGTTTCTCCACCCCTCCCCCAAAAACACACAAATACACATACACACACTCACTCACACTCTTACTATGAGAGATCTAAGTAGCTCTTATCTGTTATGTTTGGGAAGCAGGCCGCAGTCCTTCTGTCAAAAAGAAATTTATGTATTTATTCTGGGTAGTTCACTGAAGACCTGGCATTTTATCAGATGGGTATTTAGAGGTTAAAAACAGCGTAAATCTTTACAATTTTTGCTGGGAAAGGGTAACATTTATGAGGTATGACTCTTTCAAGAAAGATATTCCTCCCAACTGAACTTAGTAGCAAAAAATATTTAAATGCTAATCATTTAACTGTGCAAGCTGTTACATTTTGAAGAGGGTAAACAAATCTCAAGTTTAGTAGGCAGCCAATATTTAACAAGCTATTTGAGTTTCCTAATGGCCATCAGATAAGCAGCTTGGAGTTACGTCTTCAACATTCTAAACATAAAGAAGGGAATATTTTATTTTAGCTGTCATAGTGATTTGTAGATGTGAAAGGATACATTGAAAAGTCCAAAAAATGTGTTTCACGAAACTCCATTTTCAAGCTACAGATACCAAAATGGCTGTAGGCTCCGCCCACAGCCATAAAAAATTGAAGCAAGGGTGCTGATGAGACACGTAACAAACCCAAGACTGCCAAATGCACTGAAGTGCCAGCTACCAAGAGAGAACCTGTTCAGGCTACTGAGGACTTATAAAGGAAAAACATGCCACTCCCACACCCCATAGAGAGTCATCAGTGGGCAAAAACCAGAGAAAACTAAAAATATAGAGCTGCAGGGTCAAAATCCCACTGATTATACCTGGAGATTTGCCCTCAGTAGAAGAGATGGCTAAAGCCTGGCACTTGTACCAACTCTGCAGAGCATGGGGTCCATGTTTCAAACCCCCGCCCCAGCTAGTGTACCTCCAGTGCAATTCCCTCGGATGCCGGTGATTTTCCACGGGAGGATGAGGACTGTTATGGAGATGATGATGATGCAGGGGGAAGTCCATTAAACATGATATTTCCCCTGACCTGGGGGGATGGCCCTGTGATACTGAGGGCTGGACATCACACCTTGAGCCACACCGGAGACCTGGGTTCGGGAACGGACTCGAGTCGGGGGTCAGCAGGGAAGGGATTGAGCATCCAGAGGACTGCTCTACCTTCCTAGGGGAGGAATCAGGACTTGTGCCGCTCCTCTGCAGCCCCTGGTGGAGACTAGGACCAGTACAAGAATTGCGGTGCCACATTGAGGGAGAGGAGCGTCGGCAGACTTTGGGTGGATGTCATTGCACTTTTGCGCTCCTGGGAACAAAAGGAGAAAACCCCTCTCTGGATGGGGAGGTGATGAAGGCTCCATGGACAAGATCCACATCCCCAGTGCTGGGCCATCTCTCTACCGGTACCTCTGGCTCTCCACTGGACCGACCCTCTATCAGGAAGGGCTGCGAGGCATAGGTGGGGCAGACCGTCCCCCATGGGGTGATCCAGGGGGATGGTCAGTTCTGGTGGGGGGGTCCTGGGCAGAGAGAGGCTTCAGGCGGGGAGTAGCGCTGACTGTTGTGTGGGCACCTCCGAGAGATGCCCTGTCCAAGAGAGAGCAATAAATAGAGTTAAAAAAAAAAAAAAAAATTTCCCCTGACCCTAATTTTGGAGCTTCCTCTATGTTAATTCTGCAACATATGGTGGATACCCTGGATCTCCCCTCACAGGAGTCCACTCAGGATGGATAGGAGGATGAGGATTACAGGGACATGATGGGCCTTCCTCCTCCAAAGAAGATTGTGCTCCCTGTATAAAGGGCTTTTAAAAAGAATACTGTGAAGCTCCTCCAGACCCCCACCTCCTTGTCTGGAGTAGATAAAAAGATAGATAAGAAATATCAGCTTTCCAGACTTGACACTGATTTTCTGTATGTACACCCCAGTCATGAGGGGGATGTGCAGCAGGCTGCTTGCAACAAGGCTAATGTCCCCCTCTCTTCTCAGCCCCCTGAGAAAGAGTCTGGGTGCCTGGACTTCATGGTTAGGAAGTCCTATACTTAAGCATCTCTCCTGCTATTCCTTTCCTCATACATGGCCTATACAGCCAAGTACCAGAAGGCCCCCTGGAGTTCCGTCATAGCCATTGCCAAGCACAAGCCAGACACAATGATTCAAGACATTATGGAAACAGCAAAGGCTGCCCTGGAGGCTATGTTCCAGTTCCACATGGCAGCAGATAATGATGATGCAGTCTCGAGGGTTATGGCCCAGGCCATCTCCCTTCGGTGCTTCACCTGGCTTAGGACAACCAGTGTGTCACAGGACACCCAGTCCAAAGCCATGGACTTTCCCTGTGAACCAGAATTCTTTCTTTGATAACAGAACTGAGGCCTGCATGAAAAAAGTAGTCTAATACAAAATGGCCTACCAAAGCAGTACAGCCAAAGTTAAGCCTGCTAGTAACCAAAGAGCACAAGGCAGAGGGCCTAAGGGTAGGGGTTACTTCTCTAGACCTTTCTTCTCATATCCTATATACCGGACTACTCTCAGATGAGGGTTTTTTTTTTTTCAGAAGAAGAGGGCAAAGGACGGGTATCTCCACCCCTGCTCCTTCTTCTCAGGCTAAGCCCTGATTCCAGTGTCTAGGTCGCCTCCCCTCTACCAGTAGGGGGCAGGCTCTCCCAGTACCTCCAGCTTTGGACCCTCATAACCTCAGACAAGTAGGTCATGGAGGTAGTGGGAAAAGGCCTCTCCCTTCAATTCAAAAAAATATCCATCTCTCAGGGTTCTCTTGCTGTCAAAACCCCAGTCTCCTACTGAGAAACTTCTTCTGGAGCTGGAAGTCAAAAAGCTGCTCTCAGCAGTTGCAATAGAGAAAATTCTGCTTTCACTGAGGGGCAAAGAGGTCTATTCCAGATACTTCCTGACAAAGAAGAAAAATGGAGTGGCGACCTATTCTCGACCTCAGACATCTGAACGGGCACTTGCTCAAACCAAAATTCAAAATGGTCACTCTCAACAGTGATCCACTCTCTTCAAAAAGGGGACTTGCTAGTCTCCCTAAATCTAAAGGACACCTACTTTCATATCCCTGTAAGGCAGTCCCACAGAAAATTCCTGAGGTTCAGGCTGCCATCAGGTCATTACCAGTTTGCAGCTGTGCCATTCGTCCTTTCTTCAGCCCTAAGGATATTCACCAAGTTCCTGGCCATGGTGGCAGCTTACCTCAGAAAACGGGGCATTTGTCTACCCTTACCTTGACAACTGGCTCCTAGAGGGCAAGACTCATCTGTCCAGGTGCAAGAGGCCCTCACCATTACAAAGAGAACTTTGCAGTCTCTGGGGTTCCTCATCAACACAGAGAAGTCCCACCTGACTCCAACTCAGACCCTCACTTTTATCAAGGCAGAGCTGGATACTCAACAAAGCAGAGTCTTCCTACCTGCAGATAGGATTCAGACCTTCCTGGCTCTGGCAGGCTCCTTTGTCCTGGATCAGCCCAGGCCTGCCAGGCATTTTCTGAAGCTCCTAGGGCACAAGGCATCTATGACAGCTGTTCCAGGAATTGGGTTCCAGATGAGGGACAAATAGTATCACCTTCAGGCTCATTGAGCCCAAAAAAGACATTCCGTGACCAAGCTGGTGCCAGTCACAAAAACCCTTCTTCAGGCTTTGAAATAGTGGAAGGACCCTTCCAATCTGTCAGTGGGAGTTCCCTTCTAACTGCCTTCTCCTACAAAAGTAATTACCACAGATGCCTCCCTTCTGGGGTGGGGCACTCATCTGGACAGCCTCTCTGTCAGTGGCATCTGGACTCCCAGGGAGTCAGCAAGCCACATCAACCTTCTGGAACTCAGGGCTATCTTCCTGACATTGAAATCCTTCACCCCGTAGCTAAAGGGCCATTCAGTGCAAATCAGAACAGACACTACTGCAATGTTTGACATAAACAAGCTGGGTGACACAAGGTCCTCAGCACTTTGTATAGAGGCAATGAGAATCTGGTCTCTGGCCTATTCCCTTGGCATGAGCCTTCCGGCCATACACCACCTGGGCAAGGACAATACCTTGGAAGATGCCCTTAGTCAAATCAGCCAAGGTCACAGTGAATGGACTTTGAATAAGCAGGTTCTTGTCACAGTCTTCAGAAGATGAGGCACACCACAGATAGATCTGTTTGCCTCCCACCTCAACCACTAGCTTCCTCTGTAGTGCTGCAGGCCTCCAGCTCTGGGGACTCTTCCTACAGACGCCTTAGCCCTGGACTGGACAGGGAGGTTCCTCTATGCTTCCCTCCCTTCTGATCCACAGGATGCTACTGAAACTGAAATCCCAGCCTGTAGCTATGATCCTGATAACACCAGATTGGCCAAGGCAGTCATGGTACTCCCTCCTGCTAGCCCTAGCTTCCAACAAGCTAATCAGGCTTCCTCTCTCTCACACCCTTCTGACTCTCCCTCAGACAGGAGTGGCTTATTCCAGTCTTCTGTCTCTTCACCTCAATGCCTGGCTCTTGAGGAGTTAGTTTCCAGAATCCCAGTATTCGAAAAAGGTCCTTAAAATCCTGAGACTGGCTAAGAAACCTAGTACTAAGAAAACTTATGCAGCCAAGTGGAAAAGGTTTTCTTTCTGGTGCAAAGGGAAGCATCTCAGTCCTCTCAAAGCATCAGTTCCCAATATTCTAGACTATCTGGCTCACTTACAGGCCTCAGGCCTCATCCTTGAAGCTACACCTAGCTGCATTTTCTGTTTATCTGTCCATAGGCGAGAAGCAGACCATCATTTCTGTGCCTGTTTTCAAAAAGTTTTTCAAGGCTTTCTCCACCTTCAGCCCCCAGTCAGGGAATCTGTTCCCCCTTGGGACCTTAACTTGTGCATTTCCAAGCTCATGGAGCCATCTTTTGAGCCCATGGCTACGGCCCTTCTGAAATATGTCACTTGGAAGACGGTCTTCCTAGTGGCCGTTACCACTGCCAGAAGAATTTCTGAGTTGCAAGCACTCTGCACAGAGCCCAGCTATACTATCCCTCACAGGGACAAGGTAAAGCTCAGAACAATCAGGACATTCTTGCCCAAGGTGGTCTCATCACTCTTCCTGTTTTCTTCACTGAAAATTCCACTACTGGGGAACAAAGACTCCACAGTCTGGATGTTAAGAGCCCTATCCTACTACTTGGAGCACATCAAATAGTTAAAGAGGGACACTCCATTACTTGATGTCTGCAAGGCAGCCACTTGGAAGACTGTGCACACATTCACAAAGCACCATTGCCTGGATGTACAGTCTAGGTCGGCTGCCAGATTTGGCAGGGCAGGTTCTGCAGAGCCTCTTCCCTAAGAAGGTTCTGTACCTGCCTCCCAGCTACACTGCTTTCTAGTCTGCAATTTGTTACTGAGGCTAAAGGACCCCTGGGGCGAGAAGAAAAAAAATACTCCCCGTAGTAATATTTTTCCTTCCAAGGTGTCCTTTAGCATTAGTAAGATCTCACCCATCCTCCCCTGGAAATCTTCCTGAAGAGGACTCTGTTTCCTCATGGAGGCCAGATTTATTCCTGAAGTTTTTGTGAATGCCTTTTGAGCAAAGTTTGTCTTTTAATGATTGTTTCTAGTTCATGCTGTTGCATGATTTTTAGATCCTGTTGATCCTCACTATCATGGGCAAGTTCCCATTCCACTTTCAATAAAATTCTGATGCCCTCTGGGCAGGCTCCAGACAGCACACACCCTTGCTCTTTTTCCATTGGCCAGTTCAATTCATGAATATTCATGGCTCCACCTCCGGGGCAGTGCTACAGGGTCAGCTTACACAATCAGTTACTGATGCTAAAGGACACCATGGAAGAAACAATACTACTAAGGTGAGTAATTTTTTCTTCTTTGCAATTCACTTCCAGCCTGGGACCTGAATTTTATTTTGGAATAGCTCATTTTGGGCCAGCCATGACTCGTAGCTTATGCTTTCTCATTTGAAAAGCATTATTTTTGGTTGCAATCACTTCTGCTCGTAGGACTTCAGAGCTGCAGGCTCTAATGCGTGAGCTGCCTTATTTGATTCTCCACAAAGACTGTGTCTTTTCATACTAATCCTAAGTGTCTACCAAAGGTGGTGTCTCAGTTTACTGTAAATCAAACTATCCACCTGTCAGTGCATTATCCAGAGCATGCCAATCTTGGGGAAGCATTGGTCCATACTTTAGATGTGCATGGAATATTCTGGCACTGTACACGCCATACCAAAGAGTGTAGGAAGTCCTCAGTTTTTTGTTTCTTCACCCCTGGGAAAGAGGGTACCCCAGTTTCGAAACAGTGCTCGTCTAGATGGCTAGCAAACTGTATTACTTTTTTTTACAGGAAGTACGATAAGGAACTTCCTGGTGTGGTTGTGGTCATTCCACAAGAGGCATGGCTACTTCTGTAACTTGTTTTCAGAATGTATCCACTGCAGAGATCTGTGCAGCTGCCACCTGGAATGTACTGCCCACACTTTCAGTGAACACTACAATTTAAACATTGTCTCTCATTGATCAGCTGGCTTTGGCCTAGCTGCGCTGCAAGGCCTACTGTTGTAAGCCTATAGTCTCCAGCCACCCAGACTGTCAGCTTTTGGTACGGCTTGGGACTCGTCCAAAAATGTGGCCTGATGAGATATCCTCAGAGAAGATAGAAAAGTTGTGTACTTACTATAACAGTAGATCTTCGAGAGAATCTTTCACTAGGCCATGCCATCCCACTGTCCTTCTCCCTTCTGGGTCTGCAACACTGAACACATGCAACATTCTTTAATTTTCCAGCCTCTGTCTCTCCTGGTTTGTAGTGTGTTTGGTTCTCTCCTGGTTCCCTAGAGGTAGTTCCTCTTAGCAGATCTCCAGTGGGGAACTGAGAAGAGATGGAGCCACCCACATTTATGTATAAGCTGGTGTCTGACAAAGTCATGGGCGTCCCCTGGCAGAGCATGCCAAAGTTTCCGTGTAGTCCTAGTGTCTGGCGTCTATTAGATCTTACTTCAAGGAAGGCTCTTGCAGCAGGTCACACCAGTAGGACTAAGCCGCCAGGCGCTAGGACCATATGGAAAACTTCCATCTAGCAGTCTTGTCACTGTCGTCGAAGCACAGGTCAGGAAGCATAGGAAAACCAGGAATAGTTGTAGAATTCACAAAACGTGTTTAATAGTACTAGCAGTAACATAAAAAAATAAACTTGTTCAATATAACTATTTATAAAGGCAGAACAAACAGAGAAGATCCATCTGAGTTTTCCTCCAGTCTCTGTGTCTGTCTCTCTCTTGCAAGCAATTGCAGCTCTGTTTTTATAAGTCCTTGCAACCCTTCTCCTTAACAAGCATCCCGTTTTTTTTCTAAAATTTTCTTGTAAATTTCCAATGTTCTTGTAAGTGTCAGGCAGGTGCAGCAAGAACACAATGTCCCAGAACTGAGGCCCCTTCACAGCTTCTGCAAAAAGGCTTAAAAACTGCTCTCAGGTTAACCCCTTGAGTTCCCAATAGCTTTTTGCAGTCATCTCAAACTATAATTATATACATTTCAACAGTAACACTATATATATAATCTCTAAACAAAGGGATCCCAATATCAGTTATATTTCCACATAATGATTTGCATATATTTTATACCAGCACATATGCTAGGGAAGAAAAGACAAACAGCAAGGGTAGACTAAGAGACAGTGAGAGGCAAAGAATTGCGAGACGATAGGATGATCAAATCATAGGTCACATGAGAAAATGTGGTTGCGTAACTAGACAAGAGACAGAAAAGGAAAGAACAGAACAGATCCCTGCATTCAAACTCTTCATAACAACGAGGACTTCCGGGTCTGCCACTGAGCAGCTTATAGCCTAATCTCAACCCTCCAAGCCGCCTTGGGCTTTAAAATATCTCATCCAGCCCAAAATAACTACAAAAATGTCAAAAGAAGGATGTAAAAAAGACCGGGGAGCCTCATCTGCAAAACAAACTCCTTCCAAGAAGCAAGATGCTGTCAGATTGCCATGCAATATCCATCATCAAAGTAGGAGCTGTTCGCCAGGCAGCACTCGTGGGTCAGACTATGAAACCGACTGGGAGGCCGATTTACTTTCCATGACCCAATTCGAGACCCTGCTTAAGGAAATCCAGGACTCACGATCTAAAACTAAGGAATGTCAAACCCTGTCCCAACAATTATCCAAAATAGACACCAGGATCACTGAAACAGAAAACCAAATCTCCAACCTGGAAGATACTACCGCACAGCTCGGTAAAACAGTGGAGGCCCACCTTCAGCACTCCTTCTCACTGAAGGCAAAATGCGTGGACTTAGGACAATCTCGCTGGAGTAACAAGGCTATATGGCCTGGCAGAGGGAGCCTAGGAAGCCCTAATGACGACCTTCCTTGAAAACCTGTTTAAAGGATGTCCTCGAGCTTCCACTGGGATATGCCCTATCCATTGAGTGGGCCCACAGATCCCTCGGCCCTAGCTCCAGCCTGCTCTCAATCATCTTTAAACTCAACAGCTTCAAAGTAAAAGAGGACCTTTTAAAAAGAATGTGGGCCAAAAAAATCACTGACATACCTCTCTTCACGACTCTCTCTGGTTCATGATTTTTCTCCCAAGGTCCAACAGGTCAGGCAAATGTTCATCCCTCTGCTTAAACCACTAGGAGAAAAGGGGATAAAAACCCAGACCCCATTCCCGGCAAAACTGCATATACATTGGGAAGACAGAGTGCAAACCTACACTACGCCCCGCAAAGCTTTGGAGGAAATGCAAAAAAGAGGAATAGCCATATCAACTACAGAGACGAAATGTATTGTGTGGCAACGGCCACTCCCTCCAGTCTGGAACGATGTTACACAACGGTATTTCCCCCTTGAGAGCTGCACAGGAAGCTCTAGACCTCATACATTCGCTAGTTAATCAAGTATACAAGACCCTGCCGACCTGATGAGGGAATGTCTGACTCTTGTGACTTTGATGTGGCGCCGTGGTAAGAACTCTATCTATGCAATGGTAAGAGCCCAACAACCTTCTTCTTCGGCAATCTGCAGAACGACTCTTTAGAATTGTACCCTGGGACTCAAACTACAACACATGTAGTGAATGTAGAGACCCACACTAACTGTATTGCTCCTGAACTGAGATGTGTTTTAGGGCTGATCTGTCTCAACCATAACAGTACTGGCTTAGCAATAGTTGTCCCCTGTTCAAAATTCTAAATCTTGTTTTTTGCTTAACCTATGCAGCGGGTAAGCCAATCTGTAACTTTTCACACTACAGTTCTGTAGTAGTTTTGGATGCAGATGTATATTGAACTTGAAAACACACTGGGACGATCATACCGCCCACGACGGGACTGAGGAGGTTGCTCCTGGCCCGACACTTCACCCTTATCTTTCAATCTCCACGTGGCAGAGTATATTTACAAATCTCTTCTCACGGAGTCTTTTGTTGAAGAGGACTCTGTACAGTGAGTCATCCCTCTCTTCATAACCCCCCCCCCCCGTAACTACTATCAACAGGGAGAGGTGCAGGGATCCCCAGAGTGGACCCCCTACCTTGGAAGCCCAAGTATTGTAATTCATAGTTACGAGTTGATTCAAAGTTGTTTCCTGTTGACAAACAGTTATAGAAAAGAAATCTGTTTTCTATTTTTTTATGTCTAACTTGATGTTAGTTCTACTGATTTGTGTTTCAGTATATGTTCAGTCCGTTATGTTAAGGGGTCTTCACGTCTCTTACAGCATAGAATGGGAAAATAAGCCTAGTCTTAGATGGATAATAAAGAAATGCACCATGTGTCTCACTATCTTTCAAGATGTTGGATAAAGCAACTATACTTTGCTTCTATAATGTAAACAGACTAACAAATCATTTAAAAGGAGCAAAGTTATTGGGTTCTTGAAAAAAAACTGAAGCCGACTTTATAATGTTACAGGAGATGCATTTGTCATTAGAAGAACACAATAAACTGACCAAATTTGGTTTTAGCACAGCTACATGTGCCTCATATGGGAAGGGGCGCAAACATGGAGTTGCTTTTTTAGTACCAACCAGAACACCTTTTATACAAAGTGATAAATCCCTGGACAAGGAAGGGAGATATGCCTTCCTGAAAGGAAAATTACACAACAAAATGCTCACACTGGTCTCCATATATGTATCCCCCAGATCAGATTTCTCAGTATACCGCTCCATCCTTTTAAAACTGCAGGAGTGGACTGAAGGAGAACTCATTATAAGGGGTGATCTAAATGTTACATTGAACCCGTTACTAGACACCACCTCTGTTATTCAAAGGAAAGACCACAACCTGGCTAAGAAGCTGTCTACCCTCATTTCAGAGCTGGGATATGTAGGTATATGGAGCGCCACACGCAAGGCCCAGAGAAATTATACTTTTTGTGCCCCCTCATAATACCCACTCCAGATTAGATTATTTTCTGATACCCAAAGAAGCAGCAGGACGAGCGAAGGATTCCTGATTTGGCAGCAGATTATTATCAGATCATGCCCCCGTCGTCTTAAAAATGTTTCTAGGGGATTTCGCTAAACCCACTTTCTGGAGATTGAACATCTCCCTGTTACAAGACCAGGAAGTGACAGAACTTATAGATAATGCTATAGATCAAGCGATAACAGATAATACCTCCCCTGATGTCTCTCCCACACTTCTTTGGGACACGATAAAAGCTATTCTCTGAGGAAAATTTGTCTCCATCTCGGCTTATAGGAAAAAACGAGAGGCTAGACAGGCTGCATTGAAAACCGAGATACAATCCCTAGAACTCCAACTCCAAATTAAATACGATGCATCTCTCTACAAACAATTAATGCAAGTTAAAAGAGAGCTCAACAAAATCCTTGATTATCAAGTAGAGCAAAAGATTCTCTACCAGAAACTGAGATATTTTGAGGGTGTCCCTCGATCAGTGTGACAATTGGCGACTCATATTAGAACACAGAGGGTGCGTGCCATTATCCCTACCCTAAGACATCCTATAAATGACAAACCGCTCCTGCATACCTCAGATATTGTTGAGGCCTTTCTAACCTACTACACCCACCTAAATGATAAACCGAAGCCACTCCCAGAAGAATCCAAAATAGCAGACAGCCTTGATACTGTTACCCTACCTAAGGTCTCCCCTTCTTATAAGACTCAACTGACTACCCCAATCACCAGCCTAGAACTACGTGCTGAAATGTTAAATCTGAAAACTGCAAAATGTCCTGGTACTGATGGACTTACATTGGAATTTTACAAACACTTTAAAGAAAAACAATCACCCATATTTCTCCAGGTGCTTAATACAACCATGCAAGACTCTGGATTCCTTCCAGAATTGTGAGTCCATGCAATCATTTCTGTTATCCACAAGCCAGGTAAAAACCCCACCCTATATTCCTCCTATCGTCCCATTTCAATACTCAACACTGACTATAAAATATTTATGTCAGTGTTAACAAGACACCCTCAACACATTGTGCCAAAGCTGATCCACATGGACCAGGTGGGATTTATACCTGCCCATCAAGCACAGGATAACCTACGTTGGACCACCCGTATAATAGATTACCTTAATTCAACACCCCTGCCAACTACCCTAATAAGTTTAGATGCTGAAAAGGCCTTTGACAAGGTCTCCTGGCCTTTTTGTTAAGGGCAGTACTCCATAAATTCGACATCCCGCCACAATTCATAAATATATTTAAAATCTAAAAAACACCCAATGGATTTGTTAGAGCAAATGGCCACATCTCCCCCTCATTTCCTTTAAATAGAGGTACCTGGCAAGGATGCCCGATGTCTCTGATTTTATTTGCATTATACTTGGAACCTCTAACACAAGGCATAAGGGAAAACCCGAGCATCCAAGGCCCATCAATTGATGGGTTACACCAGAAATTGGCCCTCTATGCGGATGACATTCTGCTACTGTATATATTACAGAGCCGGAAACCTCTATCCCTAACTTGTTTAAATTTGTCCAAGAGTTTTCAATACTGCCAGATTACTCAACTGACTACCCCAATCACTCTCAAACAAAACTGAAGTATTGTGCTTTAATTTCAAGCCATCTTATCACTAAATGCAAATTACCCCCTGAAATGGGATTTACCATGCATAAAATACCTAGGGGTTAAGCTTGCAATCAAAAATTATTTTATTTTTCTTAAAACTATCCTCCCCTAATGCAAAAAATCACACAGGATATGCACAGATGGTCTTTATTGCCTCTACCACTCCATTCTAGAATACAGGCCATAAAAATTAACGTATTACCTAGATTCCTTTTTTTATTCCCATGCCTACTATGCCTAGTTTCCAAAGCTGCTCTTGATAAGTGGCACAATCTACTAAAACATGTATGGGAAGGTAGACGACCGAGGATCAGAAGCCAAACCCTTTACCTACCAAAGACAGGAGGCGGTTTTGCCCTACCCCAACCTTCTGGATACTGGGTAGCCTCCCAGATGTGAATTGCCTTAATGTTACTGCATGCAAATTACCAAGCATGATGGAAAGATCTAGATCTGGTAATACCCAGTACCCCTAGTTTTCAAAATGAAGTGTTTACCATCCATCCAGTAGATTCTAGCCCTCCCCTAACACACATGGGAACATTAGCTGCTCTTGCGGGGTGCCGAAGAGGTTGCCAAAAAGGCTTGACTCTAATATTTCTTTGGAAATAAAGCTGGTCCCAGATCGCACAAAAGATGAAAGCACATGCTGATCCCTGGTATGCTACTCGAAGAGGTGAATGGCCATAGAGCTCCCTGGCAATTTTTAAAGGGAGAGAGAATTATCACATTTGAGGAAGCTAAACATATATTTCGTTGGAAACAAAGTGATTTATTACATTATTACCAAATTAGAGACTATATAAACACACAGTTCAGGAAGGCGCTCTTACACCCCACAGCCAAAACACATATACATGTGTTTGATGCCATATGGAGTTCCAGTGCGGGGGGAGCAGTATCCTTCCTCTATACAAATTACATAACAGATCAGGAGCACTCTACTCAATACATTAAAGAAAGGTGGGTGATAGACCTGGGACAGCTAATAGCAAATAACTCCTGGTCCCAAGTATGGAAAAACTCATGGCGCTCAACTTCCTCCCCAGGGTGGCAAGAATTTTTATGGAAATTGAGGTGTAGGTATTTTAGGGTCCAAGCTCAGGTAGCCAAATGGAACCTTGCAACTGGGCCATATTGCTGGAGGGGTTGTGGCACTGAAAATGCCACACAGGCTCGCGTCTTTTGGCTCTGCCCCATCATACAAGACTACTGGAAAGGCATACAGACACAACTTCAGACCATATTCTCGCTCTTAACCCCCCTGGCCCAGATCATTTGATCTTGGGACTATTACCCCTTGGAATTAAAGGTGGAGACTCAAAGTATCTCTGGAATATCCTAATAGCAGCCGCAAATAAAGGCATCACCAAAAAATGGCTCACCAGCAGTCCCCCTATCCTTAAAGATTGGAGGGTATAGTGGCCACGATCCAGACTAATGAAAGGATAACTTATTCTGTATTCCACAAACCCCTCAATACATCAACAAATGCACTAGGTGGGACCTACATTTAGATGAAACACCAGACCCCGAAAATGAACCTACAGTTAGGTGAAGATTGGACCCATTGATGGACACCTTATTGCTCTCTGTTGAGCTAGGCCCACCTTCCCTCAGATACATACAAAACCTTATTGAAAGATAACTGATAATTTGCTCCGATCGAAATTATATAGAACCTCATGATATGTAGACCCACATATAGTTATTTAATGTTTTTTATTACTAACATTTTTATGAACTTTCTTGTTAAATCTATTAATAATTCTTTTAAAGTTGTATAAAATTAATTAGAAGTTGATGTAGAGATTATTTAAAGGTGTAAGGCTTTACTTCGTGTGGTATGATTTAATATCATAAAGATATGTTTTTTCTCCAAAATAGCTCTTCTGTAACAGGAGTTGAACCAAGGCTATTTCGTCTTGCCCCTTTGTACTGAATGTGTTTGAAGAAGAATTATGAAGCTCTCTTTTTGTAAAATGTTTATTCCATTAACTGAATAAAATTTGAAGTGTAAAAAAAAAAACACTCTTCCTAACAACTGGGACAGGGTCCTGATCAACCCTTAAGAGGGAACCTATTTTATCAAACAGGTTTCCAAAACTTTCTATTAATTCTCTACTAACATTAGCTTCTAACTTTCAGAAATAGAGCACATGTGCAATAACCTTTTTTCTATAACAGTACAGCAAACAGTAAAGTTTAAACTCAATTTGTTTTTCAACCTTGAGAACCCTTAATTCCTGATCGATATCTTGACAGAAAATCAGCATTGCTATTCTTTTTCCCAGATTAGTGTATCGCCTTGAATTTAAATGGCTGTAATGCCAGGTACCACCTTGTGATTCTGGAATTTTTATCTTTCATTTGGTTAAGCCAACAGAGAGGATTGTAATCTAGTATAAGTGCAAAGTCGGTTCCTAACAAATAAAATTTAAGGGGACTCCATGGCCCACTTTGCTGCTAAACATGCCTTTTCAGTGGTGAAGTACCTTTTCTCTCTGTCTTGCAACTTCCTACTTATGTACAGAATAGGATGTTCCTTCCCATCTATATTTTGACTCAGGACTGCACCTAGGCCTACCTCTGATGCGTCTGTTTGTAACAAAAATGGTTTCTCAGAATCTGGGCCCCTTAAAACAGGGGATGAACATAATACAGCCTTAATGGCTTAAAAAGCTTAATCACTCTCTGGGGTCCATTTCACATTATTTGGGTGCCGTTTTTTTGTGAGTTCAATGAGGAGAGTAGTTAACTCAGCAAAGTTGGGAACAAATCTCCGATAATAACCAGGGAGGCAGTATAGCGCAGTGGTTTAAGGCTCTGAGCTGCAAACCTGGAGACCTGGGTTTGAATACCACAGCTCCCACTTGCATACTGTGTGACCCTGAGCAAGTCACTTAACTTCCGTGTGCTCCCAGGTTGCACCTGAAAACAAGCTTTCAGCTTAGTGTGTCTCACCTGGTAAAACAAAGGTTAAAAAAATAAAATAACCAGCCAGCCCTAAAAAATGATCTGACATGTTTCTTGGTTTTGGGGACAGGGCTGTTAGCTACAGCTTCTATTTTAGAGGCTTGACTTCTCCATTTCCCAACACATAGCCCAAATATCTGATTTCCTGCATGCCCAATGCACATTCGGTAGGATTAATACTCAGACCTGCCTTTTTGATAGCTTGAATAAGTGCTCGAAGGTGTTCCAGGTGGCTTTTCCAGTCTGGACTGTACACCACGACATCATTCAGGTACGCAGCACAGTAACCAGTGTGAGGGGATACAATTGCATCCATGTACTGCTGGAATGTAGCTAGTGCACCATGTAAACCAAATGGCATGGTGGTGAACTGATGGAATCCAACAGTAGTGGCAAATGCAGTTTTGTCTCTGGATTCCTTAGCTAAAGGGATTTGCCAGTAACCCTTGGTGAGATCGAGGGTAGTGATATACTTTGCACTCCCCAGTCTGTCCACCAAATCATCTGTTCTAGGCATAGGATAACTGTCAAATTCTGACACTTGATTAAGCTTCCTAAACTCAAGGCAGATACTAACACCCCCTTGTTTTTTGTTTACAATTACCACTGGAGATGACCAAGCACTCCTCGACTCTTCTGTGATACCCAGTTCTTTCATTTTTTGTATTTCCTTAACCACGTCAGCTATTTACCGCTCTGGTAACCGGTACAGTATGTCTTTTGCCTAATAGGGCGAGCATTCCTTGGCACTATTACATGTTCGACCCCTTTTTGCGCGACCTGGTACTGTGGTAAAAGTACTGTTAAATGTTTTTAGCACATTACGACTTTCTGCAGTTCCTTCTGAGGATAAGGAAACATTCACCTTTACAGCATCAGCAGTTAGTTTGTTCCAATCTATCATGAGCTACATCAATATCTTCATCAGTTTCTGTTAAACCCATTTCTTGAGGAGGTTAGCATGGGTATATCTTAGTAGGATTTTTCCTGTCAGGTGTCTCAATCTCATAGTTAACGGTGTCAGTGCGTCTAAGCACTCTGTAAGGCCCTTGCCACTTCATTAACAGTTTATTTTCTATTGTGGGTAACAGTAACAAAACCTTTTCACCTGGCTCAAAAATGTTTTCTTTTATCCCATGGTCATAATATACCTTCTGCTGGTTTTGGGCCTCTTGCTGATTATTATGGGCAATTTCAACATATTTTGCCAGGTTGACCTGAATATGCCAGATGTTAACTGGAGTACCTTTGCTGCAGGCACATCCAAGAGCATGGTCATTCTTGATTCCTTACAGGGGATATGCCTCAGACAGCTAATGTTGGAACCCACTCGGGAGGGAGCAGTCTTAGACCTGGTACTCTCAAATGGGGAAGGAGAAAGGATCTCAGATTTAGAAGTGGGCAGCCATCTGGGAACAAGTGACCACCAAACAGTGTGGTTCACAATAAACACAGCCATAGAGTAAAGCCATACAAAAACAAGAGTATTGAACTTTAGGAAGGCTGACTTTGGGGAACATGAGAGAGTGCCTCAGGAAAGCACTAGCAAACTGGCAAGAAGGAGGGGTGGAGAAACAATGGGGAATAATCAAAACAGCCATCACAGAGGCAACAAGCCTTTGTGTGAAGCAAATCAACAAAACGAAACGAAGGAAAAAAACCACTATGGTTCTCAAAAGAGATGGCAGGGACGGTTAAGGATAGCATTCAGGAAATTTAAGGAAACACAGAAGGAGCAGGACAGAGAACTTTATCAGTTAAAGCAGAAGTCATCAGGGAAGGCAGTCAGAATAGCAGAGGCACAAACTGAGGAAAAGATAGCCAGCTCTGTTAAGAAGGGGGATAAAGCCTTTTATAGGTACATTAGGGAGCGAAGAAAGACCAAGGGAGGGATACAGAGACTTAATAAAGGGGAGGGAATGTGGGCAGAGGGTGACAGTGAAAAAGCAGGGATACTGAACAAATATTTCTTCTCAGTATTCACATCGGAAGAGAAGAGGGAGGTACCAAAACCAAACGAGAGAAACTCTGAATAGGGGAGTCGATACCAGTCCATTCACAGAAGAAAGGGTTTTGAAAGAACTCTTGAAACTGAGTGTGGACAAAGCAATGGGGCCTGATGGGATTCACCCAAGAATTCTAAAAGAACTAAGGGTAGAACTGGTAACACCACTGACTACTCTCTTTAACAAATCATGGGAGCATGGGATGGTACCTGAGGACTGGAGGAGGGCAAATATGATTCCACTTCACAAAAGTGGGAGCAGGGCTGAGGCAGGAAACAGACCAGTTAGTTTGACTTCAGTGGTAGGGAAAATGATGGAATCACTTCTGAAGGAAAGAACTGTTGAGTACCTAGAGGCCAGTGGGACACAGGATCCAAGGCAGCATGGTTTCACAGCAGGAAGGTCATGTCAGACGAACCTAATTGATTTCTTTGACTGGGTGACCAAAGTAGTAGACCAGGTAGGTACAGTGGATATGGCCTACCTAGATTTTAGCAAGGTATTTTGACAGTCTTACACAAAAGATTAATATACAAGTTAGCCATCCTTGGAGTGGATCACAAGGTGGTAGCCTGGATAAACAAAATCTAGTCAGATCCACCATGGCTGCATTATGAAGTTAGTGAGATTGTTAAATTGTGAAGGATACATGGAGAAACAACACAGTGCTTTTTAACCAGTAAGATTTGTTTTATTTTCTATTCTAAGGAAGGCAGACACATTATTAGGAAAATATATGGAGGTGTTGATTTTAATGGAAGGAATGGTAAGCAATAAAGGTTTTGTATAACGATCATATACTCATAGTGATAGAAACAGACTGATTCAGAACCCTGGAACCCCACCATCAGAATCAATTAGGAAATGCACATTTCATTATGCATTGAGGTCAATCAAACCAAACATCATGACTCAGTTGGTCTATACTTGCATGGCATGGCTAACCCCTGTTCTTCAGATGCAGTCCCTGTTCTCTACATTAAGATGCAACATTTTACTGTATCTATGGACTACTGGTTGCTACTTTTGTGATTGACATCAGGACTATGACACTTTCCGCTATGCACAATTGGAACAAAAAAAAAATATTTAGGATAATACATACATTTTTCACAGATTTTTTTATTTATTTATTTTATTTAGTTGTTTAACCAGGTATAGCACACTAAGCTGAAAGCTTTTTTACAGGAGCGACCTGGGAGCACAAGGAGGTTAAGTGACTTGCTCAGGGTCACACAGTATGCAAGTGGAATCTGTGGGATTCAAACCCAGGTCTGGTCTGCTGGATGTCACCAAATTTGCAGCTCAGAGCCTTAGACCACTGCGCTATACTGCCTGCCTCCTATAACACATGGATGCTCCTATTTTACATAGCAACACTTATTCCAGTTTCTGTTATGCACAGACTTGTACCTAGGAATGACAGAGTTTGGATCAGTCCAAATTTCAGATATTAGGCTACTGCTATTTAATATATGACAATGCATATGTCACCTTGGGAATATTTCTGTATTATCATATTTTTTTTTGAGTGGGGCGGATTTTGCATAGAACAAACAGTGACACTCATGATATCGATCACAAAATTAGTATTACATACTGATTACACCAAGATGTTCCATCTTACTGTAAAGAATAGGGACTGCATCTGTGAAGTGGGGGTTGACCATACCATGCAAAGATACCTCAGCTATTCATCATGATGGTTGCAGAAGGACTGGAAGGAAACGTATGCCTCTTTACAGTCACAAAGATCTGCAACAGGGTTGATATACAGGGGAGGTGGAAAGGATAAGAGGAGACTTGACAAGGTTGGAGGAATGGTCAGAAGTATGGCAGCTTGGATTCAGTGCAAAGAAGTGCAAAGTAATGCACCTGGGAAACAAACCCAGGGGAAGAGTAAACAGTGAGGGGGGGGAGTAGTAACAACAGAAATGGAAAGGGACCTGGGGGTAATCATATCAGATGACCTAAGGGTTAGCAAGCAGTGTGAGAAGGCAGTAGGGATGGCTAAGGGATACTGGGATGCATAGTGAGAGGCATCACCGGAAGAAAAAGAGAAGTTATCCCTCTGTACAGATAGTTTGTGAGACCCCATCTGGAGTACTGCATCCAGTTCTGGAGACCCCACCTCCGCAAGGACATAGACAGGATGGAGACAGTCCAGAGAAGGGCAACTAAAATGGCGCAGGGTCTGCAACAGAAGCCATAGGAGGAAAGACTAAAGAAGCTTAATTTGTATACCCTCGAGGAAAGGAGGGAGAGGGGAGATGAGATAGAAACTTTTAAGTACCTCAAGGGAATCAACAAAGTCCAAGAGGGTAACATCTTACAAAAAAAGATGTGCAGGAACAAGGGGACACAATTTTAAAATAGAGAGGAGATGGCTCGGGTAATGTGAGGAAGTATTTTTTTCACAGAGAGGGTGGTGAATGCATGGAACGGCCTTCGTGAGGAGGTTGTGGGGTCAAAAATATTGGGGGAATTCAAGAACGCATGGGACAGACATAAGGCAATTCTTGTTTTGGGGGGAGGAAGAAATAGGCTGTTGGTTAACTAGGATCTGCAGCTTATCCACTAGGTAGGGATATGGGCAGACTAGGTGGGCCAAGCAGTCCATATCTGTGTTGAAGTCTACATTTCTATGATTTTTGTGTTGTATCTTTTTTTTTTTTTTTACTATGCTTCATGAAATGTGCATTCACTATTGATTCAGATGGTGGGGTTCCAGGGTTTCACTTCATCTTCCTGGACATAAAGTCTCCACCACTCATTCACACTAATGGGGACCCAGCAGGAGGAAACTTTTTTGCAGGAGGGCCGGCGGCAGATATGGAGCCATGAGGAGCGGCGCCACGAGCCTCTGCTCATGTGGCAATGACTATCTCGGCTTCTACCCTCCAACCGCCTCATTTAAACAACACGAAGTCTTGCAGTATTCTGACAATTGCAGTGATTCCCAACCTTTGAACTGCCCCGGAGAACTAAGGGTTAACTTTCCATGCAGGGCATGGAACGCTGAGCTTGAGCTCAGTTGAAGTCTCTGTCTGGAGTGTTTTGAACTCAAACCGTCAGATTCTTTACTCCGCCTCACTGAACGGTCGCTCTGGAGATTTCTCCTTCAGCTCGGTTCGAAGTCGGTTAAAGTTTTCAGTTTTTTGTCGGTTTAAACCGAAAATAAGTATCCGCATAGTCGGTTCAGTCTCTGTCTGTGGTGCCGTGAGTACTAGATAGGAATTGTTCTATTTTTCTGTGTGGAACTTGTAAAAGTGCGGTCGGTTCCGCTGAACCGACCATTTGATTGTGAATTTTGCTATATTTAGTGTGTGGTTACCGGTTCTTACCGGTTCTGAAAAAAAAAAAGTGTTTTAAATGTTTTTTTCCAATACCCGTGACACGGTTAGGAACCGGTAAGGGAGTCTTGCCTGGCAGTTGAAAAAGGGCAAGTTTGGTTAGGTTGGCCATGTCTGAGAACCACCCCCCCCCAAAAAAAAATAAATGGGCCCACTGGGTTTCAACACTGCAGTGAGTGTGGGGAGGTCTTTGCCAAGGCCGATGCCCACACCACCTGTGTTTATTGTCTGGGATTTGACCACCTCGATTCAGACTGCCAAATATGTAAACATTTTCTCAAATCTACCCTTGAGAAGAGATTAGGTAGACTGAGGGAAAAGGAGGCAGAGAAGTCCGCTGACCCGGATGGCCAGCCCGGTTCGGTTTCGACCGAACCAGAAGGAGTGCCCTCTGACCAGGGTGATACTTCTTCGGGCAAAAGGAGAGCCGATTCTGAGGGATCGGTTCCAACAAAAAGAAAGCGCAAAGATAAATCGACTGGTTCGGATCCAGAGGTTCATGTTCCGACCGTCGAAGAGATAGCCAGGGCGATTCAGATTGTGGAATCGCTCCGTCCAGTTCCAACTGATCCGGCTCCTTCTGGCAGGGGTTCGGTTTGGTTGGTCCCCCCCGTTCAACAGTATACCCTTGAAGATTTTTATGAACCGGAGTTTGAAGAGGAAGGGGAATTTGAGGATTATGATGTAAGTGAAGGTCTGGATGTGCCTGTGGAACCGGACACCTCCTCAGACAGACCATCAGGTGTTCATCTCCTAGGCTTTCTGAGTCCCCTTCTTACTTTGTTTTACAGAAAAGTGGCTGAAACCCTCCAGCTTCCTATGGAGGAGGCTGTGGAAGATCAAGAAGAGCCTGATTATGTAGAGAGGATGGATATCCCAGAGTCCAGGAGACTGTCTATTCCCCTCCATAAATCTTTTGAGAAACAGACACAAAAAATCTTAGTCTCCTAACACTATACCTCCTGTGGATAGAAGAATGGACAAGAGGTATACACTTTCAGGCTCAGACATGGAGTTCTAATATCAGCAATGCAGCCATATTGGGGTAGTGCATGCTGCTGCCTGTGACAAGGCAAATATTCCCTTGGCTTCACACACCCCTGACAAGGACTCCAGGAAGATTGATGCCATAGCAAAGAAGCAGTACATGACATCTTCTTTGGGACTCAGGCAGGCGAATTACATGGCCTATACAGCCAGGTACCTGAAGTCCAAGTGGGACACTGTACTGGCACTGGCTAAACAGGCCTCCCCCCAGCTAGCTAAGGAGCTGGAGGTGGTGGCTGCAGATGGGATTGAAGCATCTAAGGTTCAGTTTCATGCTGCTGTGGACTCTAATGATGTCTCAAGAGTCATGGCTACATCTGTGGCTCTTTGGAGGATGGCTTGGCTCAGATGTACTAGCCTCTCGCAGGACACCCAGGCTAAGGCTATGGATTTTCCTGTAGTGGGTAATTCTCTGTTTGGGGAGCAGGCAGAGAATTACATGAAGAAAATGGACGAGTACAGGACCACTTACAGGAGTGCTCAGGCTAAGGAAAGGCAGGCAACTCCTCAAAGGCAGCTGTCTAGGGGCAGGGACAGGCCTTTTCAAAGGCCTTTTTACCAAGCACAGGCCTCCTTTTCCTTTTCGCAGAGGGGTTCTTTAGAGGGAGAGGCAGAAGGGGGATGAGCAGGCCTGCATCCGCCCCTCAGCCTAAAGCCCCTGCCAAGCAGACACCCTGATGGGTCTGCCCGGGTCGACTCTCCTATTCCAGTAGGGGGCAGGCTGGCTTACTTTGTCCAGGGCTGGATGTCTATTACATCAGACAAGTGGGTCCTGGAAGTAGTAAGCCAGAGACTGGTTCTCAGTTTCAAAAAATTTCCAAAGATGAGAGCCAAATCTTTTTCACCTGCAGATCTTTCGGAAACCCTTGCCCTAGAGGCAGAGGTTTCTTCTCTCCTAGCTTTAAGAGCTATAGAGAGAGTACCTACCCTACACTGGGGCAAAGGGCTGTACTCCAGGTACTTCATGACCCCCCAAAAGACGGGTAGTGGCGACCCATCCTGGACCTAAGATATCTGAACAAACATCTTTTAAAACCAAAGTTCAAGATGATAACTCTGGGAATAATCCTTCCCCTCTCTAAGGCCAGGGGACTGGCTAGCCTCCCTGGACCTCAAAGATGCTTACTTTCACATTCCCATCAGGTGCTCCCACAGAAAGTACCTCAGGTTCGAGTTGCCCTCAGGCCACTATCAGTTCAGAGCAGTGCCCTTTGGCCTAACCTCAGCCCCAAGGGTTTTCACAAAGAGCCTGGCAGTAGTAGTTGCCTTCCTAAGAAGGCAAAAGATTAAAATATTTCCTTATCTGGACGATTGACAATTAATGGGTCAGTCTCCAGACCAAGTCAGGTCTTACCTGCAAGTGACCCAGCAAGTGCTCACTTCCCTAGGATTTCTTCTTAACCTTCCCAAGTCAGTTCTCGAACCAGTCCAGCTCCTTACCTTTATAGGGGCAGAACTAGACACACTCAGAGCAAGAGCCTTTCTTCCTCTAGAAAGGGCAAGGGCTCTTATGAAACTAGCTTCTTCCTTCAGCCTTCAGGTATCTCAACCAGCAAGGCATTTCCTCCAGCTCTTGGGCCACATGACAGCTTCAACAGCAGTGGTCCAAGGGGCAAGATTCCAGATGAGGGATATTCAGGTCCACCTGAGAGCTTAATGGTCTCAGAGAAAGAACTCCCTTATCAAACTGATTCCAGTGACTCTGACCTTGATCCAGGCCCTCCAGTGGTGACAGGATCAGGACAATTTAAGGCAAGGTGTTCCTTTTGTTGCTCAGCCTTGTTCAGCGGTCCTTACCATGGATGCTTCTCTTCTGGGCTGGGGAGCCCACCTGGGGTCCCTTACTGCCCAGGTCCTGTGGTCCCCCCAAAAATCCCTACTCCACATCAGTCTTCTAGAGCTCAGGGCAGTTCTTCTAGCTCTAAAAGCGTTTTCACAGTCAGTTCAGAACAAGGTGGTTCAAGTCAGAACAGACAACACTACCACCATATGGTACATCAACAAGCAGGGAGGCACTCGGTCCACGGCCTTGTGCACAGAAGCCATGATGTTGTGATCCCTGGCTTATTCCCTGCAAGCCTCTCTTGTAGCAGTTCACCTTCCAGGCAAGGACAATGTGCTAGCAGATGCACTGAGCAGGATTTCTCAGGGCCATCACGAATTGTCCCTGGACCCTCAGGTGTTGAAAGTGATTTTTTTAAGGTGGGGCACTCCAGAGATGGATCTCTTTGCAGCCCCAGACAATCACCAACTCCCTCTCTTTTGTTGCAGACCTCCAGTCTTGGGCTCAGTCCCCCTGGACAACCTGATTCTGAATTGGGTTGGGAAGTTTCTGTATGCCTTTCCCCCCTTCCCACTCCTGTTCAAAGTTTTAGTCAAAATAAGGTCTCAACTTTGCAAGGTGATTCTGGTTGCTCCAGATTAGTCCAGACAGCCCTGGTACCCCCTATTGCTGTCCCTAGCAGTCCATCTTCCCCCGTCTCTTCCCAGGAATTACAACCTGTTAACATCCTCTCAGGGGAGGATTTGGTACCCCAATCTTCAGTCTCTCAATCTCAAGGCATGGCTCTTGAAGAGTTAGAGTTTGCAGATCTGCATCTTTCCCAAGGGGTTCTGGACATCCTCAAGGCTTCTTGAAAGCCCTCCACCAGAAAGACTTACAACTCCAAATGGAAAAGATTCAGCATTTGGTGTTATAAGAAGAATATTTCTCCAGACACTGCTGAATTGCTTACGGTTCTGGATTATATGGTCCATCTTAATGGCCTAGGCCTCAGACCAGCTACTCTCAAGGTACACTTGTCAGCTGTTTCTGCATTTTTGTCTGTGGGGAAACCTTCCTCACTATCTTCCCATCCTGTGTTCTGTAAATTTTTTAAAGGATTGTTTCACACCAATCCTCCTTTTAGAGACCCTGCCCCTGCCTGGGATTTGAATGTTTGCATTGTTCAGCTTATGCAACCCCCCTTTGAGCCTATGTCTTCAGCAGAGCTTAAGTACTTGACTTGGAAAACTGTGTTCTTTGTAGCCATTACCTCTGCCAGGCATATCAGTGAATTGCAAGCCCTGTCAGTGGAACCTGATTTTATCTCCTTTCATAGGGATAAAGTGGCCCTTAGAACCAATAGAAGGTTCTTGCCCAAAGTAGTTTCAGACTTCCATTTAAACCAGTCTGTCTCTTCCTGTTTTCTTCACTGATCATTCTTCCTCAGGAGAGAGGAGGCTACACAGTTTAGATGTCAAAAGAGCCCTTAGTTACTACATAGAGCGCACCAAGGGTCACAGGTTTGACTCCCTCCAGTTGTTCCTCACTCATGGAGAAGTGGGAAAGGGCAAACCTGCCACCAAAAGATCTATTGCCTGGTGGATTGTCTTGTGTACAATTCTGCTATGAAAAACTGGGAAAAACTCTACCCCCAGGCCTGAGGGCTCATTCCACAAGAGGTATAGCTGCTTCCCTGGCTGCGGTCAGGGATATCCCTCTCCTAGAAATCTGTCAAGCAGCCACCTGGAAAACAGTCCATACTTTTACCAAGCATTACTCTCTGGATATCCAGGCTAGGAGTGATGCTCGCCTAGCACAAGCAGTACTTCAGAGCCTATTCCCAAAGTAGGTTCTATCCCTCCTCCTTGGAGGTACTGCTTGGTAGTCTGCAATTGTCAAAATACAGCAAGACTTCATGTTGTTTGAAGAAAAAATTACTCACCTTAGTAATTATATTTCTTCTAATGGAGTCTTGCTGTATTCTGACCTCCCTCCCTGCCTCCCCTCTCAGAACCTGTTTTTGGGAAGTGGGTGGGCAGGAGAAGTATTGCACCCCAGGGGTGTATTTGCTTATTATTGTCATTTTTGAGTACATTGGGTTTAGTTTTTGGGTTTCCTGACTTGTCTTCCTTGGGAATCCAAAACTTTTAGCCAGTTGGCTAGTAGAATTTTTACAATTTCCACATAGAATTTTTAGTTTACTTGGGCTCGTAAGAATCTGATGGTTTGAGTTCAAAATACTGCAGACAGAGACTTCAACTGAGCTCGAGCTCAGCGTTCCATGCCCCGCGTGGAAAGTTAACCCTTAGTTCTCCGGGGCAGTTCAATGGCTGGAAATCACTGCAATTGTCAGAATACAGCAAGACTCCATTAGAAGAAATATAATTACTAAGGTGAGTAATTTTTTCATTTCTTTTTTCCTGCTGAGTGCGCTTCAGTGACTGTCGCTCATCCGCCGGGAGTCAAACTTCAAACTAGCAATATAGTTTTCAGTTTTATTATTTTGTAGTATTACTCAAATAAGTACCGCTTACATTAATCTTGTAAAGAAAGAAGTCTCAGCCTCCATTGACGGAGTCGACCATGAGTGGGTCAGGTGACTGTAGGGAGACTTCGTATGAAAGCTGTTCAGTCAGCCGGGCTGGGTCCGGTCTGCCGCCCTCTCCAGAGGGTGGGTCTGTCAACGGACTGTCCAGTGCCTGAGGGAAGGGGTGGTCCCCCCCAGAAGCATAAAAGAAAACTGTTGCATTCTTGACACTGTTCGGCCTCGAGCTCTTCTTCAACCCGTAGGTCAAAAAAGAGAAGGCATCACTCAAGGTCGCCCTCTGATATGTCTGCGCGTAGACGGTCAGTCATTGGGGTCAGTTGCCGGTCTCCTCTTTCGGAGTCACCGGTTTCTGGTTCTAGTCACCAATCTCTTCGACATCGGAGCCCTTCCCTGCCTTCTGGTAGGGCTTCAGATGAGCATTTTCATCAGTGAGTCGCTCTGATGAAGCAATGGACTCGGAGGTTGGTCCAGCTATCCGGCCCAGTCACTCAGGGGTCCTTGGACCCTTCGGGGTATCAGATAGGGCATTTGGGCCTCCCTAGTCGAGCGGCGCTTTCTTCAGTGCCGTCGACTCTGCACTCAGGTGTTTTTCCCCAGTCACATGGCTGTGGCACTGGGGCCACACCAATGCCTCTATCTCCTGGTATTCTTCCTTCTTTTTCCTCAAATCCTAATTTTCAGGGCCCTGGCTTGGTTTCGGGCGCTAGGTCGCTCTGCACCATCCTCGCCTGTGTGGCTTTTGGTGCAGTGTTTTCTTCGCCGAGGCCTGGGTTTTTCGGCCAGTCTTCAGGGCTTCCTCCTCAATCCTTTTCCATCTTCCTTTCCTGCTGACTTTCTACCCTTTCCTGTCCATACAGTTCCCCCTGAACTGTCTGGAGATTATATTGAGCCTGATCCGGACCTTAGGCTGGGTGATAATGTGGAAGGGACAGGATATAATCCTGCTGCAGAGCCTGTGCTAGAGGACCTGTCATTTAAGTCTCTGCTGAAAAATTTGAATTCCACCCTTTCTCTCCAGACTATAAATATCAATCCTGGAAGCTTTTAAGACTCCAGTACCTTCATGTTCAGGACATCCCTATGGATTTAACTCCACCGATACAGCCCTCCTTTGAGATGCTTTCTCAAATGGTATGGAATAATTCTGCTCTCATTCCTTCTGTTGCTAAATCCATAGATAGGAAGTATGCTGCTCCCAAGGATCGACTTATTTTGGCCTCTCAAGACTTTGCGAACCCTATTGTAGTCTTGGCAGAGAATGATAAGGTTGTCCTTCCTCAGACTGCTACAGCTCAACCTATAAACAAAGAATCTCATAAGATAGATACTTTAGGTAAGAGTCTCTTTGCTGCATCCACCCTGGGTATGCGTGTTGCCAGCTACCAGGGCTATGACTCTCAATATGAGTATATTCTTTGGCATTCACTCAAACAAATTGTTGAAGCTCTACCGGAATCAGACACTAATTCAGAGCTTTTTCAAACCATAACTAGGGGTATCGAGTTCAACAACCAACAGGTTAAAGCAGCTGTGGACGCTTTCGATACTGCCTCCCGAGCTGTGGCGGTGGGAATTTGTACCCGCCGTCATTCCTGGCTGTGCACTTCAGGCTTCACGAATGATGCCCAGCAACAGATCATGGCGTTGCCCTTCGATGGTGTGCATCTTTTCGGTCCTCAAGTAGAACAGGCTCTAGAGGCCACACAAAAGACTAGGTCAGCCATTAAATTGGCTCGACCTGCTCCTGCCCCTTCTCGGGGGGGGGGGTTAAATGCCAGTTTCACAACCGCCAGTCCTTTCGAGGCAAAGGCAGAGGAGGTTTTAATAAAAAATCAAACCCCTCAGCCTCAAAAGAAAATGCAGCAGAAAGCACAAGGACCCAAAGCGCCCAGTACCGCCTTCTGAGTTTCTGGCCCAAGTCCCACCTCAGCTGCCCGAGGGGGGGGGGACTCCTTAGTGGTGGGAGGTCATTTGACTCAATTCTACAACCAGTGGAAGTCCATAACATCTGACAAATGGGTCATCAGGATAATCCGCAAGGGATATTCCCTCAATTTTTCAGAGAACCCTCTGGATTGTGCCCCCAAACAGCAGCCAAAACTGTCAATACCTCAGTCAAAACTTCTCGCCTCCGAGATGCAAGGCCTTCTGAACAACAGGGCAGTAGAAGTAGTTCCACTGGATCAACGGAACACAGGGTTCTACTCCCATTACTTTCTAGTTCCAAAGAAAACCGGGGGCATGTGCCCCATTTTGGACCTCAGAAAATTGAATAAATGTCTTCCCAAAGAGAAATTCAAAATGATATCGCTAGGAACCCTGTTACCTTTGCTTCATCAACACGACTGGTTAGCCTCCCTGGACATGCAGGATGCTTACCAACATATTCCTATTCACCCAAGGCATCGCAGATACCTAAGGTTCATGGCTTTGGGCCATCATTATTTATTCAGAGTCCTGCCCTTTGGGCTATCCTCTGCGTCGCGAGTTTTTACAAAGTGTTGTGCAATTCTCGCAGTGCATCTCAGAAAAATCGGAATACAAGTGTTCCCATATCTGGACGACTAGCTTCTAGCAAGCCCTTCCAGGCAAGGAACTCTTGACGCCATAGCCACGCCCTCAGACTTTCTCACATCCATGGGAGTCCTACTAAATCTCAAGAAATCGTAGTTGCAGCCCTCCCAGAGGTTCCTTTTCATAGGAACTCTTCTGGACACCTCCTGTGCGAAAGTTTTTCTACCGGAGGACAGAAGGAGCGATATCCTGAAGATGGCCCGACACATCAGAGAGAACAGCTCGGTTCAAGCTATCTCGATGCAAAGGATGCTAGGTCTCATGACATCCTCTGTGTTCACTTTACCCCTAGCATGCCTCCACATGAGAACCTCTCAATGGATGCTCAGTGGTCCCCAACCACTCACCCTCAGTCCTTTCTCATCAAGGTGACAGAACCTCTGAAGAAGTCACTCACCTGATGGTAGCAAGAGGACAATCTTCTGGAAGGGTATCCCTTTGCTCCCCTGGATCATCAGATTTCCATTGCCACGGATGCATCCCTGATGGGGAGCTCACTGTCAGACTCTCCACACTCAAGGTACGTGGACTCAGGACGAGTCCCAGCTTCACATAAATGTCTTAGAAATGAGAGCCATCCTTTATGCAGTTCGGGCTTTGAAGAACATTCTCTGTCACAAGAACATTCTCCTTCAAATGGACAACAAAGCAGTGATGCATTACATCAACAAGCAGGGCAGTGGTCACTCTTATCCTTTATGCAGGGAAGCGATGAGAGTGTGAGAATGGTGCTTGGAGCATAAGGCTCTAATTCAAGTGGTCTACCTGCCAGTAGTGCAGAACGAACTGGCAGACCATCTCAGCAGAACAGAGACAGATCCTCACGAATGGTCCCTCGACTCAACCGTAGTTGTCACTATTCGCAGAGTGGGGAACTCCAGACCTGGACCTTTTTGCATCCCCACTCAACACAAAACTGCCTCTCTTCTGCTCCAGAAATCCAGGGCCTGGCATTTTCTGTCAGAATGTGTTCAGGCTGCAGTGGACAAAATGCTTTCTAAACGCCTCTCCGCCTCTTCCTCTAATTCAGAGGGTACTTCTCAAGTTCCGAGTCCCAGGGGGACAAAATGATCCTCATTGCTCCCTTCTGGCCTTGACAGATATGGTTTCCGTTACTCAACAGTATGTCGGAAACCCTTCCAAAAGCGCTCCCCCTTCAGACGAACCTTCTGACTCGGGGGCTTGTGGTCCAAACCCAATTTGAGATCGCTTCACCTCCGGCTCCTGAAGAGATAGAAGTGAACAGGTTCAGTGTCTCTCACAGAGTTTCAGATATTTTTCTGGCTGAGCGCAGGCCAGCCACTAGGAAAACGTACACAGCCAAATGGAAGCGTTTTTCGCTCTGGTGTGCAAAATCCTCTTTGAATCCTTTTTCCTGTCCAACCAATAAAGTTCTAGAGTACCTTTTAGACCTCTCAAATTCAGGTCTGCAATACTTTACAGTAAAGGTTCACCTTTGTGCCATTTCAGCTTATCATGAGCCAGTACTGTCCTTGTCACTGGCTCAGTCACCTGTGGTTGAGGTTTCTTAAGGGAATTCTGCATACCAGACCTCCTATCAGACATCCATTCGCAGCCTGGGTCATTAATCTTGTGCAAGACATGCTCACTCGAAAGTCTTTCGAGCCTCTAGCTACCTGTGAGTTGAAATTTCTCACTTGAAAAACGGCCTTCCTGGTGGCCATTACCTCGGCCCACAGGGTCTCTGAGATGCATGCCTTGGTCACAGAGCCTCCGTATACTATATTTCATAAAGACAAAGTAGTTCTTAGGACCCATCCTAAGTTTCTCTTAAGGTTGTTTCAGAATTCCATCTAAACCAACCTTTGGTCCTTCCTACTTACTTTTCGAACTTCGAAAATAAAGGTGAGCATTCCCTTCATTCTTTGGATGTCAAAAGAGCTCTGCGTTTCTATTTAGAAAGAACAAAAGAATTTCTCAAAGCTCAACAACTGTTTGTTTCCTTCAGTGAGACCCGGCTGGGTCAACCTGTCGCTGTCAGATGCATTTCAGCATGGCTGGTGGCTTGCCTTCACCACTGTTATTCCATGGCACAGGTTAAGCCTGAGGGCAGAGTGTACGCTCACTCTGCTAGAGTGGTCGCGGCATCCCTGGCGGAAATCCGCAATGTGCCCATTGCAGATATTTGCAATGCGGCTACCTGGAGCTCAGTGCATGCTTTCGCCAAGCACTATGCCCTGGATGTCCATGCCAGATGATGTATTTAGTTTGGCAGAACCATCCTTAATGGACTTCTGTCCTGAAAGTGTGAGTTCTTGGTTTCTACTGCTGCTCTCTCAGGGATTATTAACTCGGTACTCTCCCATTAGTGTGAATGAGTGGTGGAGATTTTATGTCCAGGAAGATATGGAAATTACATACCTACCGTAATTTTTGGTCTTCTTGGATGAAGTCTGCACCAGTCTTTCACATGCCCACCCACCATCCCCCAAGCTCACGTCTGTTGCTGGTCTTCACTCCCTCGATCTTTAGGCTGTGAAGACTTCTTTCTTGACCCTTCTTATACGGGTCTTCCGGACTATCTTATGTCCAGTTTTTGTTATTCTATCCTTCTAGGTTAGTTACGCTGCACCTCCTCGGGGGGGGGGTACTGAGGCGGTTGGAGGGTTGATGCCGAGATGGTCATTGCCGCATGAGCCAATAAAATACATGCATCATAAAATAACTTGGATCATAAGAAACAAAAAATGGGAATTCCTAGATACTAGTGGATCTTTAGGAGTTTCTCAGGTGGAGGTGGGGTGGATCTTACTCCCCCAAAAAAACCCTAAGGCTTCCTCCCACTACTCAGGTTCCAGTTCTTGTACTGCCCATTTAAGAAAGAAAACAGTATCCTGCTACCATTGACTAACATGAAAGCATATTTATTTGAGGGCGGAAAACACTTCTTGGAGGAGGTAAGGTGGAGGAGACTATTCACACCTTCAGTCAGTTCCATGGACAGAAAGCATGACATCACTCCTTTTGTACATGCAGAATGTCTGCAGGCTCTATCTACTGCAGCCATAAAACCTGTCTGGACAACAGGACGCAAAGGGTAATAGTAAACAGAGTCCACATTGAAGAAAGGAGGGTAACTAGCAGGGTTCGACACTGGGACCGGTCCTCTTTAATGTCTTTATAAGTGACATTGGAGAGCACCTGGAAGGAAAGGTATGTCTCTTTGCAGATGACTAAAAGATCTGCAACAGGATTGATGCACAAAATGGGGTGGAAAGGAAGAAAAGGGACTTGGCAAGGTTGGAGGAATGGCCAAATATGTGGCAGCTCAGATTCAGTGCAAAGAAGTGCAAGGTAATGCATCTAGGAAACAAAAACCCAGGCAAAGAGTACACACTGGGGGGTGAGTTAATAACAACAAAAATCGAAAGAGACCTAGGAGTAATTATATCAAATGACCTACAGGCGGGCAAACAGTGTGAGAAGGCAGTAAGGAGGGCTGGGGGGATACTGGGATGCATAGGGAGAAGCATCAACAGTAGAAAACAGGAAGTTGTTATCCCTCTGTAGAGACCATTAGTGAGACCTCATCTGGAGTACTATGTGCAATTCTGGAGACCCCATCTCCGCAAAGACATAGACTGGAGGCTGTTCAGAGGAGGGCAACCAAAATAGTTCAGGGTCTGCACCAGAAATCATATGAGGAGAGACTAAAACAGCTTAATATGTATACCCTGGGGGGGGGCATGATAGAACTTTCAAGTATCTCAAGGGAATTAAAGCATAAGAAGGTAGCATCTTTCAGAAGAAGAGAGATGTGCAAGAACAAGGGGGCACAATTTGAAGGTAGAGGGGTCACGGCTCAGAGGTAATGTTAGGAAGTATTTTTTCACATAGAGGGTTATGGGTGCATGGGACAGCCTTCCTGAGGAGGTTGTGGAGTCAGGAACAGAGAATTCAAGAATGCATGGGACAGGCATAAGGCAATTCTAGTGGGGGGTGGGAGGAAGTAAGATGTTGATTAACTAGAATCTGCAGCTTATCCATCAGGTAGGGAAATGGGCAGATTAGGTGGGCCACGCAGTCCTTATCTTCTGTCAAATTCTAGGTTTCTTTCTTAGGGCACACATATAAGATGTTATAGATTGTTTCTGAGTGGGGTTATCTTCCCACATTTTTTTATCACATCCAGTGGCCCTCTTGGCTGCCTACCATACAGCATTTCATATGGTGAAAACCTTGTTGATGCTTGTGGCACTTCTCTGTAAACAAAATGTAGGTAAGGCAGGTATTGGTCCCAGTCTTTCCCTTCCACAAACCTTTTTAATATGCATTTTAGGGTTTGGTTAAAACACTCAACAAGAAAGTCTGTGTGAGGGTGATGGGGGAGGTTTGTATGGCAGTGATATCTAGTAGTCTGTGCAGCTTAAGCAATGCAGCAGCAAAATTACTACCCTGATCAGTAATTTCTTCAGGTACGCCCACTCTGCTGAAAATTTTTGCAAGCTCTCCTGCCACTTTTAAAGCTGTAACAGTATGCATTGGAACTGCTTCTGGGTATCGAGTAGCATATTTGCATACTACCATGATAAATCTATTACCCTTTTTAGTTTTGTCTAAAGGACCAACCATAGCCATTGCAATTCTCTCAAAAGGCACATCTGTCAAGGGTAGGGGCACCTTGTCTTTTCTAGTGACTGGGGCTACTTTCTGACACTCAGCACAGGAATTACAAAGGATGGCAACATCTTCATGAATTCCAGGCTAGTAAAATCTATAGAGCAATCTTGCAAGGATGTGATCCCTCCCTGAGTGACCAGCCATAGGACTATCATGCACTATCTGAAACAACTCTGTTCTATACTACTGTGGTATAACCAATTGTTCTTTCTGATCCTGTGTCTGAGGTTTAACCCATATTCTGTACAGTAACCCATTACATTTTTTGAGCATAGGTTCACCCTGTTTTGGTTTCACCCCAGCTGCTTAAAATAATTCTGGAGAGAAACATCATTAGCTTGCTCTGAAATAAAATCACAGTCAGTTATCAGCTTAGTTTCAGCATTTTCATGTTAACCTCTTACGTCCATCAGTCATTTGTTGCCACAGTTTCTTCAGGCAGTCTTTCTTTCCTGGCTTTTTTAATCTTGGAGCTGTGCTCAAACAAGTCTGAATCAAAATCAGCGAATGGAAAAGAGTCCCCACCATCTGAAATTTTCTTTGCCTGAGCTCTTGTCACCACAGCTGCTGAAATATCAGGATTTACTCCCTCTTTAACTCGGTAAATCCTGGAAAGTAATTTCCAATAATCACAAGTACAGGTAACTTGGGTTCTACCCCACTTTCATTTGGTATGACACTCCATTAATAGTCAGAGTCACTTTGGTGGTGGGATAGTATCAAGCGTCTCCATGGATGCAGATGACACCAGTGCCTGGTCCTTTTGCACAGTGTTTTCCCAGCACCTCAGCATGCACTAGGGTCTGTCTGCTTCCTGACTCAGTGAATCCCTTCACAGTTTTATCCCCCACCTTCACAACTGTTAAGTACTTACCTGAATTTGCTAAGGACAAATTGTCTCCAGTGTCCCTCTTCTTATGGCAATTTCTTGCAATATGACCTGGCTTATTACAGTTATAGCAGATAACGTCTTTTGGCACATATTTATTACCCCCACCAGAGTTCTTATCAGACTTGGAGTTTAAATGGGAAAAAGTGTCTTACTGGTGATTGGCTGTTGCCTCACTACTGCGGTGTCTGTCTGGCCATTTGGTAGTCCTCGGCCAAAGAGACGGCCTTTTCCCCACTTTCTGGTCGGTGTTCCTTTGCCACAGCTGCACATCTGTAGGCAGGATGTTGATGAATTGTTTCATTGGAAATGTGTCCATCTGTGGGACTGTTTTGCTCTCTGGTTAGAGCCATTTTATCAGGAGTTCTCTGAGTTGGGTGAAGGCTTCTCAAGGATTGTCGACTGAGTTGTACTTCAGAGATCGAAATCTCTGCCTGTAGGTCTCTCCTGAGATGTCATACCTTTTCAGGATTCCGCTTTTCACCAGGTCATAGTTTTCTGACTGTGCAGTGTCCATATTGCTGTAGGCAAGTTGGGCTTTCCCTGTCAGGTAGGGTACCAGTCTGATTGTCCATTGCTGCTTTGGCCATTGGCAGGCTGTGGCAACTCTTTCAAAAGTTGTCAGGTATGCCTCAATATCATCCAAGGGACACAACTTTATAAGTTTTATGGCTTTTAAGGTGCTTGTGTTTTGTTGCTTGTCTGGATCTGTGCCAGCTCCTCTGCCTTAGATAGCTTGCAAGGCATCCATCCATCCATCGGTGCATCTCTTCTCTCCTCTGCTGCATCTCTTCTTTCCTTGGCTGCTCCTGTCACTGCATCTCTTCTCTCCTCTGTCCTTTTAAACGTTGAAAAAGTCCATCAGGCTTTCAGGTTCTGTCACTTGCCTGTTCTTTTTCCATAACTTGTGTTGCCTGTACAATCTCGGTTTGGATTTCTGTCTCTGCTAGTTTGGCTGCCATTCTCCTGGTAACCACTCCTGGACTTGCTGCTGCAGAATCCATATCTTTCTCTATGCTTTCCTGGTACTAGGTCCAGTATGCACTCACAAAATTCCTGGCTTGGAGTATGCACGGTATATATTCCACTTAGGCTGACACCATCTGTCATCGAGGCACAGATCAGGAAGCATAGGAAAACTAGGAGCAGTTGTAGAGTTTATAAAAAGTGTTTATTAGTACTAGCAGTAACATAAAAAAATAAACTTGTTCAGTATAACTATTTGCAAAGGCAGAATAAACAGAGAAGATCCATCTGAGTTTTCCTGCAGTCTCTGTCTCTCTTGCAAGCAATTGCAACTCTGTTTTATAAGTCCTTGCAACCTTCCCTCCTTAACAAGCATCCTGTTTTTTTCTAAAATGTTCTTGTAAATTTCCAGTGTTCTTGTAAGTTTCAAGCAGGTGCAGCAAGAACACGATGTCCCAGAACTGAGGCCCTTTATCCACAGCTTCTGCAAAAGGGGTTAGAAACTGCTTTCAGGTTAACCCCTTGAGTTATCAATAGCTTTTTGCAATCATTTCAAACTATAATTATATACATTTCAACTGTAACACTACATAATTTCTGAAGAAAGGGATCCTAGTATCAGTTACGTTTGCACATAATGATTTGCATATATTTTATACCAGCAGATATGCTAGGGAGGAAAAGACAGAAACAGCAAGGGAAGACTGAGAGTCTTTGAGAGGCAAAGAATTGCAAGACTGTCAGGGTGATCAAATCCCTAGGTCTCACGAGAAAATTTGGTTACAAAACCATACAGATAAGAGACAGAAAACGAAAGAACTGAACAGATCCCTACATTCAAACTCTCCATAACAACTGGACAGAGTCCTAGTCAACCCTGTCACAATCACATGGGACCCCACCACTGATGTCAGTCAGCTGATGTCAGCCTAGCCTATATAGGTGGGCGGCCCCCCTCACCTTCCTCAGTTCTTTTTGTGGCATCGACTCGTGCACGTCGGACCTAAGCGGATGCCACAGCTACAGTCGACCACCATTTCCTGCGCTTACCGCACTTTATTTTCCATTTTTTTTCCTGTGTAAAACATTGAATTTTCGGTCTTATCCTGGCGAGTTTTTCTCCACCAGCCTTGTCTTCCATCCACTCCTCGAAGTGTGCTGCGGCAAACAGACCCCTGAAAAAGGATGGCCATTCTGCATGTCTCCTCTGTCTACGCCCCAGCCACAACACCTAAGCCTGCCAGTTTTGTCAGAAATTCAATCAGGCCACTCTGAGACATTGTTTAAAAAATCTGGAGAAGTCACCGTTGGAGGCAGAAGTTGGTCGCGATGGAGAAGGAGCTGTAGGCTAGGAGCTCTTTGGCCTCACTGACACAGTCCTCCAGGGCCTCTTTGTTTTCTCACAAGGAGAAATCTTGGAAGCACAAGCACCGGGATAAGCACTGGGACTGGGCACTGTCAGCTTCCCGTTCGTGATCGCACCACAGGCAAATGCGACTGCGGAGTGGGGTCCAGCGTGCCTCCCCAACCCCCACCATGGGGAGTCTGCTTCTCCAGTCCTCTTCTCTTCCAGGCTCCTGGTAGCTCTGTCAACCACATTTCTATTTTGGGCAGTGGCTGTTCGTAGCAGGGGACTGTGACTTCTGCTTCTGTGACGCTAAGGCCCCTATCATCCATGGGCTCTCAGCCAAGTGGCTTGGCCAGTGTTGGTCTCTTGGGCGTCAGCTCCACAACTGCCCCCCCAGCCGTGATGCTGCCTTCATCGATTCCCACCACTGGGATCAACGTCAGTTCGGCCAGGCAACACCTACAGCAAGCTACTGCCATCTTTCCTCACTGGCGTCGCCTCTGCCTTTGACTCGGGTGGGGGGGCTCCATCCCCTCAGGCATCAGCTTCTCCAGCTGGTGGATCCTTTGCCTAGACACTCCAGGCTGTCGCTTGCTGGGCCACCACCATTGTTGCCACAGCCTTAGCCCCAGTCTATGGGCCCGACTCTGTCATCACCCCTGCTGCAACCTGTGCTGCAGACGACGACTCCTGGGCCATCACTGGATTCTCTCCCGGCATTGGGTGGACCTGTGACTGGATATCCTTCGTCAGCTCCTCTGCCATTGTACCCTTTCTTGGTGCCCTCTTTTCCATTCCTGTCAGTGCACAATATAAGACCCCAGGTGGATTATAATGCTCTCTTTTCGGGACGATTGTATTTCATGCAAAAGCAGACCTCCCTCCGCCCTCCTCAGGACCCCCAGCTCCTGAATCCAGACCTTGCTGGTCTGAGAAAACCCCACATGTCAGGGTCCTCTGGCTCAACCTGATGTCTGTTCAGGTTCTAGAAGGGAGAGTCGACCCTGAGTCCTAGCTAGCAGGCGTCCTCTTAGCTGGCTTCCAGCATCTATCCTGGATAGTGATACTACTGAGGATGACTTTGATTCTTCGGGGTCTTCCTCCTCTCCTGGCGAGTCTTCAGAGGGAGATGGCCAGGCTAAAGAGGTGCTAAAGTCCTTCCCTGATGATACATTCTTCATGGATGTTGTGGGCCACATCCAGTCCATTATGGGCTGGAAGATGGAGGAGCAGGACCCGGAGAGATGCGTTTGTCCATCTATCTCCAGCAGCGGGATGCCGTCCTGGTGGCGGTGCCCCCTTTGACTAACTCATATGAGGATGTCACTAAGGGAGACTGGAATCACCCTTCTACCACCCCTCCTCTTCCTAAAAAGATGGACCGACTTTACCACGCGCCATTTGGCAAGCCTTTTCTGGAGAGCTACCCCAAGACAGATTCAGTGGTAATTAACGCAGCGCATGGACCATACTTAGAACCCCAAGCATCTTAATACCTTTCCCCAGATCACCTTGGCAATGTGTTTTTGCCTGTACCACGGTGGCAATCCAGGCCATAAATTATCTGGCCCACATAGTCCAATACCAGAATGTTCTTTGGGACCAAGCTAGGGACCTGGTACAGACTTTACCAGAGGACCCTACTAAGACGCAGCTCGCCTAGCTTATGAAGTCGGACCCTGACATTGGCAGCCATATCCTCCAGGCAGCTTATGATGCTGTAGACACGTCTTCCTCCGGTGCCATTCTTTGCTCTGGGTGTCCCGCTATGTGACATACAGGCCAGCATTTTGGATGCCCCCTTCCAGGGATCGGTCAGTTTTGGGGGGGAGGGGGTCCAAGACCTTATTTCTACACTGCAGGAGTCAGGGTGGGCCCTCACGTCAGTCCATTCGCTCTATCAGATTCATTTTAGAGCAGGCCAACGTCCATTCTTTCGCAGGTCCTCCCATAAGTAATCTCTGAACCAGCGTGCCAAGGTTGTGGGCTCACGAGTGGGAACTTCTAATCTCAGTGGTCGAAGATGTCTTCGACCAGTGGGGCCACTCAGAGTTGGCCCTCTTTGCATCCTTATTCAATGCAAAACTGCTGCTTTTTTGCTCGCTCGATCCTGAGCCTGGAGTTTTCTGGTGAGCCACATTGTCCCTCTCCTGGAAGGGGAGATTTCTGTATGTCTTTCCTTCCATCTCCTACAGAGGGTTCTGCTTAAGCTTCAGTTGGAAGGGGTGGAGATGATCCTCATAGCCCCCTTCTGGCCATGCCAGATTTGGTTCCTCTTGCTGCAGCAGCTGGAAGTGGAACCTCCGGTGCCCTTGCCCCTGTGCACCGGCTTGCTCTCCCAGGACCAGGGGGATCCGTGACAGTCGGTTGACAGATTATTTGTCGATGGACATTGCAGCGACTCCCTTATGTTGACCACATTTTGCAGTCGGCATAAAGGGAGTAAATGGACACATTGTTTTCTTAGGGGGGCTTCACCCCCGCTACTAAAATAATCATCTCTGAGTCAGAGTTGTTACAGGAAGGGGGTGCAATACCCCCGGAAAGCAGTGCAGGGCTGTTGTCGCAGTAGTGTTGAGCGCTGTTGAATTGTCGCAGTAGCATCGGTATAATGGACTGGGGCACCCTAATCCATATGGATCTGAAGTCCCTGCATCTCCATGCATGGCTCCTGTGGACTTAGCTATTGCCCCCTTCAGGGTATTCTCTGGGGTTACAGATGTTCTGGTGGCTGCCAGGAAACCCTTCACCAGGACCACTTATGCTATGAAATGGAAGCGCTACTCCATTTGGGCCACTGCTCGCCATTTGGATCATTTCATCTGTCTGGCTCAACATGAGATTAGAGCAGTGCAGAACGACTTTGTAGAACTGGGGAGGGGCCTAAGACAAGTAGCACACACAGTATCCTTCTCAGAGGTGCTGCCTGTAAATGGCATGAGTGAGGCAAGGGTACTTTGCACCATGCAGTTTAATGAGTGGTTGAAAAATGGTGTGGAGCACAGGGTTTAGCTTCATTGGGGACTGGGGTTCCACCTGGAGGACACCAGCCTATATTGGCAGGATGGTCTGCATCTGTCCAGGAAGGGAACGAAGTCTTTTGAGCAGTCTGTTTAAATGCTTAATTGGCAAGCTTTTAAACTAGTCAAGGGGAGGCACTGATAAGCAACAGGAAAATCCCAGCCTCTCCTACAAAACAGGGTACTAAATGGGAAAAAGACCGAGGTAGAAAGGTCAGTGGGGATGCTGCAACAGAAAGTAAAGCCATCAAAAATGGAAAGCAATGAGTACTAATGCACGAGTCTGAGTAACAAGCTTCCTGAATTAGTGGCCTTGATGGAGGAGGAACATCTGATATCGTGCAAGTCACAGAAACATGGTTTGCACAAACCATGACTGGGACGTAAACATACCAGGTACACTATCTACAGGAGAGACAGAGAGGGTAAGAGGAGGAGGAGAGCTCTTACATAAGGGAAGGAATCAAAGTAACAGAACAAAAGAAAACAGGAGGAGAAGAAGCACTGTGGGTAAATTTGAGACCGCAATGGCACCGACAATCCGCACAGGGTTACATGACCCCTTCTCAGGGAGGAAATGGACAAGGAAATGATAGAAAGTATACTTAGTATGGCAAAAAAGGGAGATATTGCTGATGGGTGATCTGAATATGCCAGATGTTAACTGGAGTGCAGTTGCGCAGCCACTCAAGAGTGGGTTATTCTAGATGCCCTACAGGGGCATGCCTTAGACAACTAGTATTGAGCCCACTCGAGAGGGAGCAATCTTAGACCTGGTTCTTTCAAATGGAGATGAAGAGAGGATCACAGATGTAGAAGTGGTAGCCATCTGGGAACTAGCCACCATCAAACAGTATGGCTCATAATAAACACAGCAATAGAGTCGCTTCATACAAAGGCAAAAGTACTGGACTTTAGGAGGGCTGACTTTGCCAAAATGGGTAAGTGCCTAAGGAATGCACTAGCAAATGGGCAGGAAGGAGGGGTGGAAGAACAATGGGGAATAATAAAACCTGCCATCACAGAGGCAACAAGCCTTTGTGTGAAGCAAATAAACAAAACTAAACAATGTAAGAAACCACTATGGTTCTCAAAGGAAGTGGCAGTGAAGGTTCAAGAGAAAAAGAAAGCTTTCAGGAAGTACAAGGAATCACAGAAGAAGCAGGACAGAGAACTGTATCAGTTAAAGCAAAAGGAAGCTGGGAAGGCAGTCAGAACAGCAAAGGTCCAAACCCAGGAAAAGATGGCCAACTCAGTTAAGAAGGGGGATAAAACCTTTTATAGGTACATCAGGAGCGAAGGAAGACCAAGGGAGGGAGGGATAGTGAGGCTTAATAAAGGGGAGGGTGGGCAGAGGGAGACTGTGAAAGAGCAGAGATACTAAACAAATATTTTTGCTAAGTATTTACAAAGGAAGGGGGGTACCTAGAACAAACAGTAGAAACACACTGGATACAGAAGTTGATACCAGCCCTTTACAGAAGAAAGGGTTCTGAAAGAACCTTAAAACTGAAGGTGGACAAAGCAATGGGGCCTGATGGGATTCATCCCAGAATTCTAAAAGAACTAAGGGTAGAATTAGTGACACCACTGACTACCCTGTTTAACAAATCATGGGAGGATGGGGTGGTACCCGAGGACTGGAGGAGGGCAGATGTGATTCCCCTTCACAAAAGTGGGAGCAAGGCAGAAGCAGGAAACCACAGACCTGTTAGTTTAACCTCAGTGGTAGGGAAAATGATGGAATCACTTCTGAAGGAAAGAATTGTCGAGTATCTAGAGGCCAGAGGGGCACAGGACCCAAGGCAGCATGGATTCACAGCAGGAAGGTCATGCCAGACAAATCTGATAGATTTCTTTGACTGGGTGACCAAAGTAGTAGATCAGGGAGGGGCTTGGGCATGGCCTACCTAGACTTTAGCAAGGCATTTGATACAGTCCCACACAAAAGATTAATATACAAGTTAGCTAGCCTAGGAGTGGGTCCCAAGTTGACAGCCTGGGTAAAAAATTGGCTGGAAAATAGGACATAGAGAGTAATAGTAAATGGAGTCTACTCTGATGAAAGGGGGTTACTAGTGGGCACCTGAGGTTCAGATAGGACCAGTCCTCTTCAATGTCTTTATAATGACATTGCAGAGGGACTGGAAGAAAAGTATGTCTCTTTGCAGATGACACAAAGATCTGCAACAGAGTTGATGCACAAGGTGGGGTGGAAAGGATGAAAAGGGACTTGGCAAGGTTAGAGGAATGGTCAAATGTATGGCAGCTTAGATTCAATGCTAAGAAGTGCAGGTAATGCACCTGGGAAACAAAACCCAGGGAAGAGTACACAATGGGGGGTGAGAGACTAACAACAACAAAAATGGAAAGGGACCTGGGGGTAGTCATATCAGATGACCTAAAGGTGGGCAAGCAATGTGAGAGGGCAACAATGAGGGCTGGGGGGATATTGGGATGCATAGGGAGAGGCATCACCAGTAGAAAACAGGAAGTTATTATCCCTCTGTACAGACAGCTGGTCAGACCCCATCTGGAGTACTGCGTGCTGTTCTGGAGACTTCGCAAAGACATAGACAGGATGGAAGCTGTCCAGAGGAGGGCAACTAAAATGGTGCAGGGTCTGCACCGGAAGACATATGAAGAGAGACTAAAGGAGCTTAATATGTATAGCCTCGAGGAAAGGAGAGAGAGGGGGACATGATAGAAACTTTCAAGTACCTCAAGGGAATCAACAAAGTCCAAGAGGGTAGCATCTTTCAAAAAAAGAGGTGTGCAAGAACAAGGGGGCACAATTTGAAGATAGAGGGGGCGGCTTAGAGGTAATTTAAGAAAGTATTTTTTCACAGAGAGGGTTGTGGATGCATGGAACGGCCTTCCAGAGGAGGTCATGGAGTCAAAAACAGTGGTGGAATTCAAGCATGCATGGGACAGTCATAAGGCAATTCTAGGGAATGGGGGTAGGAAGAAGTAGGCTGCTGGTTAACTAGGATCTGCAGCTTATCCAGTAGGCAGGGAAATGGGCAGACTGGGTGGGCCAAGCGGTCCTTATCTGCCGTCGAATTCTATGTTTCTATGGTGAATCAGGTGTTGGGAGTACCTGCTTTCCCTTTCGGATTCAGGCTTGGGGTACTCCTCACTTAAGGTGCACCTTTCTGCCATCTCTGTGTACCATGCACCTATTGAGGGCAAAGCTGTCGCCCAGTTTGAGGTGTCCAACACTTTTCTGTGGGGCTTCTTGCATCTGAAACCTCCCATTTGGGACCTGGACCCTCCATGGGACCTCAGCTTTATGTTGCAGAAACTCAATTTACCTCCCTTTGAACCAGTTGCGAACTGCGCTTTCTCTCGTGGAAAGCGCTCTTTTTAGTTGCTGTTACTTCTGCTCAAAGGATTTCCGAGCTCCAGGCTCTAATGTGTAAGGAGCCTTATTTGGTTTTTCACAAAGACAGGGTGCCTTTGCATACTAATGCAAAGTTTCTGCCCAAGGTGGTGTCAGAGTTTACTTTGAATCAATCTATCCACCTTCCAGTTTATTTTCCTGAGTACTTCAATCAGGGGGAGGGCTTGCTCCATACTTTGGATGTACACAAGATGATGTGGTACTACACAAATTGCACAAAGCCTTTCAGAAAATCTGATCAGTTGTTTGTTTCATTCGCCCCCAAGAGAAGGTGCTTCTGCTTCCAAACAGTGTTTGTCTAAGTGGTTAGCGAATTGCATTGTTTATAGCTACTGCAAGTACAGCAAACCCTTTCCGGGGGAGGTCAAAGGCCATTCCACCAGGGATATGGCTGTCTCCATGGCTTGCTTCAGAAACGTGTCTGCTGCAGAGTTCTGTGCAGCTGCCACCTGGAGTTCTGTCCACACTTTCACCAAGCATTACAGTCTGGAGATAGCCTCTCAGCACAGGGCCAGTTTCGGCCTAGCAGTTCTTCAGGGCCTTCTCTCTCTTGAGCTCTTGGCTGCTGATCTGTCCTTCTCCCACTCCCGGTGGTGTTTTCAAACCCCAGGAAATCTTACTGTATACTGCCAAATGCAGTATGATCTCCTCATTGGACTGCCCTGGAGCTGAAATGGTTAATAGAGCCTAGGCAAATTGTGGAATGCTAGGCTCGAGCTCGGTTTTCAAACCACTGTCCCTGGCTGCACTTCCTGCAACCGTCATTCTTTACTCCGCTTGCCTCAGTAAGACAACTCTGGAGAGCTCTTCTTCACTCTCTTGAAGAAATTTTATTTTATTGTTTTTCGAAAGTACCGTTTATTTCTTACGATTTTTGAAGCACTGTCCTTGGTTTACGGGTAGACAGTCTAGTTTTAGTGTTTATCAGGTGAGTTTTCTGTTCCCCACAACCAGGAAGGAACCGATATCTGTTACTTCATTCCTGTAGTAAATTTCAGTAGTCCTAAGTCTATTTTGACTTCTCTGGTAAGTTGCATTAATTTGAATATTTGGTTAATGGGGGTAACTCTCGGTCTTTATGATTTTAAGTTAACCAAAGGAAAAAAAGGTGTTTTCTTGGCTGGTTTAGATGTCACAGAAAACCAAGAAAAGAATGGGCACTACAGGTTTTCAGCATTATACCAAGTGTGGGTAACAGTTTGTTAAGGCTGATTCTCATTTAATTTGTATATTCTGCCTAGGGTTTGAACTCCTGAAGACAGATTGTGAAATCTTTAAAACTTTTCCACAGTTGATGCTTAAGAGGTGACTTAAGACTGCAGGAAAAAATGTCTGAAAAGGCTGCTGACCTGGCCTCAGACAAACCAGCTCCTCCTCAGAAGGGAACCGGAGGAACAGCCCTCTGACAGGGGTGATAGTTCCTCAGGAAGGAATCGTACCGTGGATACAGCTGCTGAACCGTCTACCGCGAGTAAAAGAAAAAAGAAAGAAAAACATACAGCGCAGAAACTGCAACTGAGAAAAACCTAGGTTCCAACTGCTGAGGAGATCGCAAATGCGATCAGGATCATTCAATCACTGCAACTTGGGAACCTGGTTCCGGCTGAAAAGCGGCTGCAGGCACAAACACCCGGTTCAAACCTCCAGTTCATCCTCAGTCCCTGGTTCTCTGGAACAGAGTGGTGGAATTCTGTGAAAAGGATGAGGATTATGGAGAGCCCACTGAGCTTGACATTTCTCCTGATCCACACCGTGCTGATTCCCCTGACAAGGGATCTGAGGATTACACTTCTCACTTTGCTTTCGTAAAGCAAGTTGCTCAAACCCTGGACCTCCCCTCTCAGCAGTCCACTGAGGAGGAGGAGGATCAGGACTATGTGGAGATATATGGTGTCCTCTTGGCCTTCTTGGGCTTGCACCGCCGACTGTGGTCGCTCCCGGAGTGGATTGTCTGCGCCTTCACGGCGTGAGGAGCTTGCCACCACCCGCCCCTGAGTCCTAGCTAGCAGGCGTCCTCTTAGCCCTCTTGGGCTAGCACTGCCGTTTGTGGTCGCCCCTGGACTGGACTGTCTGCGTCTCCATGACACGAGGTGCCTGCCGCCACCCGCCCCTGAGGCCTAGCTAGCAGGCATCTTCTTAGCCCTCTTGGGCTAGCACCGCCATCTGCAGTCACCCCCAGACTGGATTGTCCGCGCCGCAACGGCGTGAGGAACCTGCCACCACCCACCCCTGAGTCCTATCTAGCAGGCGTCCTCTTAGCCCTCTTGGGCTATCACCGCTGTTTGTAGTCACCCCCGGACTGGATTGTCTGCACCTCCATGGCACGAGGAGCCTGCCGCCATCCGCTTCTGAGTCCTAGTTAGCACGTGGGGCCTAGACATGGCCCTGGCTCATCAAGGCTGCGTGGGTTGTCTTTTGGGATTTTCAAAAGCCGGCACGTTCTCAGGGAAAAGCCCTCATTGGTCGCTTGAGACCCGGGAGCTCTCTGATTGGCTCTTTCCTCACCCAGTATTTTTTAATTTCTTAAGACTGGACTTGGCTCCAAATTTTACTTATATTGCTGCCTAATTTCTTGTGAAACCTACTGTTGGATATTTGGACTGCTTTTCCCCGTGCCGCATCAGAATTTCGGCCTCTGGGTGGTGGCTGCTCCTGCAGACCATTGAAATTCTTTAGGGATACCACAGTTCAGATTTCTGGGTTGGAGTGCAGCATACTATCTCACTGTCTTACAATGTGTTAAGTTTCTTGATTTTAGAGCACTGACTATAATTATTGTTCACTGCTTAGTCTAATTTTCAAAGCTACCTGAATCTCCCAGTCAAATTTGAATTCCTGTAAATTTTCCTAATGCCAGCCCCCGACCATTACATCCTTTTGTTTTCTCTCCCCTGCAGACCCAACTGGCACCTAGCTCACTGTCTGTGTACCGCCCCCAGATTTAGCTCCACATTGTGATTCAGCTCCTTTTGTGATTGCAGATCCTTTGTGAATTTAACCCTCCCACCATTTCTAAATTTTATGTAATCCCCTGTCTGTCCCTCTCTCCCTTAGGTGTCCTCTTGGGCTAGCACTGCCATCTGCTTTCACCTCCGGACTGGAATGTCCGCGCCTCCACGGCACAAGGAGCCTGCCGCCACTGGCCCCGGAGTTCTAGCTAGCAGGTACAGTCTGGACATGGCCCCGGTTCTTCAAGGCTGCGTGGGTTGTCATCTGGGATTTTCGGCTCCCCCACCCCCAGCACTCTCGAGTGTCACTTAAACCCCTCCCTCTCTCATTAAACCCTGGCTCCACTGATCTCTGCTTGAGCGCCCTGGATTTAAAGCAATACCCCTACCCAGTGTGCAAGGCCACACACTCCCCTGCTCCTGTTTTCACTCTCGCTCACGTGAAACAGCCCCTCTCCCACCGTAGCCATTTCACATTAAGTGGTACCACTGAATAGAAAGCCATTCTCTTAATTTTCACTTTTGGTTGCAAGCTATCCCTTTCCTATCCTGTCTTGTTCCCATCCTGCATCACCCTTACTTTGCTAGTCACTCCTGCCACTATGAACCTGCTTCCGCTTACACTGCTCGCTGTTTCACTGCCATCCCTCCTGGCGCTGACGGATACCTGTGCAACAGTGTTGGTTCATGACCAAGAGCACCTCGCCTACCTCTTGGTCACTCCCCCCCCCATGGGAACTCTCCTCCCTAGGACCTATCACCCTTTCCTCTCTCTCCAATCCAGAATGCCACCTACTTGGTCACTACCTAGCCTCCCTATCCTGTTCTTTTGCCGTCCCCTTCTGCCCCTGTTTACTCCCTACTATTCCTCCTCCTCCTCCTGTGTAACCCGGGTCCACCTAACTCTCAAATCACTCCCTTCTTCAGCTACTGGGCAAATGCCATGGGGCTGAAGATTGTCCACATCAATGTATGCAGTCCTCCCTCCAAGTTCCCTGACTTGGAGGCATGGACTGAGCTATACAAATCCCATGTCCTGGGCCTTTCTAAAACCTGGTTGAAGCCACACCTTGCCAACACCACCTTTCACCTACCTGGGTACACCACCCTCCATCTCAGTAGGTCGGGGGGAGGGTGGTGGTGTTGCATTGCATGTCAGGGAGCCTCTCTCTGCAATCACTGTTCTCTGCTCCGATCCAACCTTGCCCAGCGAATGGCTCCTCTTGGAATTTATCCTGCGAACCAGCAAGAAACTATACATAGGATGCTGCTAGAACCCTCCCACTGCTGGAACCGAGGGTCTAAACAGCTTCCTCTTGGGCCTGAGCTCCTTATACCCACATAGAGACACAATTCTTACCGGGGATTTCAATTTAAACTGATTGGGTACCCACCAGTCTGACTATGCCTCCCACCTGAAACAACACAACCTGGTCCAAACCATTACCCTTCCCACCAGACAAAACCCTCGCATGGCCACTCAGACCCTTCTAGACTGGATCATCACAAATAGGGATGATCATGTACTGCATGCTGGTACTGTGGCGGACTCCATCAGTGACCACTCCCCTACGTATCTTCTCTGGTCATCCAAACACAAACGGCCCCCTCCCAAATACCTGTCCTTGCGTAGCTTCAGACCCTTGATGCCTCAAACCTCCTTGTGGAGGCATGGTCGCTACACTGGGCCACTCTTTTCCCATTCCAATGTGTCCCAGGCAGTAACCCTTTTCACATGGACCCTGATGACCCTACCGGACTGTCATTTTCCGGTCGCCACCAGGAGATTCAGGGGTGGCTGCTTGCGCTGGGTCACAAAAGACCACCTTACCCTAATGAAGGATAGGGATCGTATTTGGTCCACCTATAAAGCATGCCCCTCCCCGACCCTCTGGGACACATACCAGCATCAGAGAAATCTACGTAAACATCTGTTGAAATCCCTTAAACAGACTCATTTCCGTAATCTCCAGTAGGCAAACCTTGGTGACCCTAGAAAATTCTGGGCCTCCACTGGCTCCCTTCTAAACCCCAACACCAGCAAGCCAGCCCTGCAACTAAACTCCACTGATGGCCTTATTACTGACCCACTGGAAGTAACCAGGGCATTTAATGACAAATTCTCCAACCATTCGGGAGTTTACTCAGATACTCATCTAACCATGTATCTGAATAAACTCCCAAATGGCCAGCAAAACAACTCTGTCCCCCACCCTAGCCAACCCCCTCTGGACCTACCACCCAGCCGCAGACTCCCCCTTTTTTCTTCAAAGTTCTCTCATGTGCTGACACAGCTAAACTCTTTAAGTGCCTTCCCAATCATGGCTCCCCTGGAGCTGATGGTCTATCCCTTGTCTTCCTTAGGCTTATCTCCCCAGCCATCATTACGCCACTCACGTGGATCTTTAACCTTGTCCTTCCCTTCTCCTCCATGCCTGATCCATGGAAAACTGCAAAGGTGATTCCTATCTTTAAAGCCGGGGACCCTCTATCCACGGACATCTGTCATTGAGTCATAGGTCAGGAAGCATAGGAAAACCAGGAGCAGTTGTAAAATTCGCAGAAAGTATTTTTTTGTACTAGCAGTAACATAAAAAAATAAACTTGTTCCGTATAACTATTTACAAAGGCAGAATAAATAGAGAAGACCTATCGGAGTTTTCCTTCAATCTCTGTGTCTCTTGCAAGAAATTGCAGCTTTGTTTTTATAAGTTCTTTCAACCTCCCCCCCCCACCCCAAACAATCATCCTGTTTTTTTTTTTCCCCCTAAAATGTTCTTGTATATTTCAGGCAGATGCAGGCAGGAACACAATGTCCCAGAACTGAGGCCACTTTTCCACAGCTCTTCTGCAAAAGGCTTAAAAATTGTATTTCAGGTTAACCCCTTGAGTTCCCAATAGCTTTTTGCAATCATCTCAAACTGTAATTATATACATTTCAACAGTAACACTATATAATTTCTAAACAAAGGGGTCCCAATAACAGTTGCATTTCCACGTAATGATTTGCATATATTTTTATACCAGCAGATATGCAAGGGAGGAAAAAGAAACAGTAAGGGAAGACTGAGAGACAGTGAGAGTCAAATAATTGTGAGACTGTCGGGGTGATCAAATCCTAGGTCTCACAAGAAAATTTGGTTGCGCAATCACAGACAAGAGACGGGAAAGGAAAGAACAGAACAGATCCTTTCATTCAAACTCTCCATAGCAACTGGGACAGGGTCCTATTCAACCCTGTCACAACAACTATTGTCCGATCTTCATCCTCTCCCACCTTAGAAAACTGCTTGAGAAAGCCATCCATCATCAGCTTGCGAAACCACATAGGCAAATACAACCTCCTGTGCAGCCAACAGCATGGCTTTCACAAGAACCATTCCACCACCACCGCCCTTGCACTTCTGACCAATCACATCCTAATAAACATGGACCATGATAACGCCACCGGAGCAGTCTTCCTTGACCTCTCAGAAGCCTTCAGTATGGTTAACCATGCCCTCCTCCTCTCCAAACTTTGTTGCCTTGGCTTTTCACAGGACGTTATCACCTGGTTCAAGAGCTACCTCACCAACTGCTCCCAATTCATGTGTATTGACCCTGCTTGCTCCCCCGCCTTTCCCAGCTCTACAGGTGTCCCCCTGGGCTCCATCCTGGGCCCCCTTCTTTTCTCTTTATTTATTAACTCCCTTTCCTCTGACTCTCTCAGATGTCACTCACTCCTCTATGCAGATGACCTCGTGCTCTTCTGCAGTGACAAATCTCCTGCCCGCATTTCCTCTACTCTCTCATTAAACTGTGCTGCAGCCCATAACTGGTTTGCTGACCACCTCCTCCTGGTCAACGCAAAAAAATAAAAATAAATAAACTCTTACGTTCGGATTCAAACCCTTCTTAGCCAAGTCCAAAACTGACTCCCCTCTGAACATTGTATCCCCTGATGGCCAAACCCTTGAAGAAGTAAAGCGTTTCAAATACCTAGGAGTCTTGCTCGATCCCTCCCTCTGCTTTTCTGAGATCAACTGTTTAGTTAAAAGGTTCCATCAGAAACTAGGTGCTGCCTACAGATTCCGGTAATACTTCATCCCGGAGGCCCGACTTGCTATCGTCCAGAGAAATCTTCTCCCTATCCTGGACTACTGCTCCTTTGTCTATACCAGGACTACCTCAGCTGTCTTGGTCAAGCTTTCTTCAGCCTACAACAATGCCTGTCGGTTCACCTTGTTGGCACCTTTCACCACACACCACTGTGTCCTCTGTAGTTCTCTAGGGTGGCTCCTGCTGCAAGGCTGCTTCAACCTCACCCTGTATTGCATGGTGGACTCCACCATCCATCTTGGCCAGGAATCTCCTCTCGGACACCCCTCCTCGCTGTCTGTACCTCACACCGCAGCCTCAGCTCAAACTGTACCCCCCTCTCTAAACATTCCCAGGGCATCCACAAATATGGGCGGTAGAGCCCTGTCGGTGGCTGCCCCCACACTATGGAATAAACTGCCTCCCGAACTTCGCTCCATTGACACACTTCGCCAGTTCAAAACCCACCTTAAAGACTGGCTCCTAATGGTGTCCAGTTGCCACTGCGTCTGGGAGTAGTCTCTCTGACCCCGACTGCTCTTTCCACAGGAATTAATGTCTTTATCCCCTTGGTCTAATCCTCCTTTCTCCTATCCCCCCTCCCCCTTCACTACTTGCTCACCTCACCCTTTTTCTATTTATTTTACTGTTTTGAACTGTGATTTTACCTAGGGCAATTTCTTTGACCTCTTTGTATGTCTGTTTTACTAATTTGTTTTAGCCTTAGGATGCACGTATTTCCTAAAACCCTGTATCAAGTAACTCATCTATTCTCTACCTTTGTACTCCTGTGTACTATTGTAACCTTCTTATTACTTATACTGTGCTACTGTTCCATGCCTTGTTGTTACTACTTTAAGTCTGTGCTGCAGTATGTGGCCCGGATCGTGCCTGAAAAACGGTCCCTGGGATCAGAGCACCCTACCAGTCATAAATAAAAATAAAAAAAGATGGATGTCTGAGTGTTCAAGAGAATACTGTTGCCCAACCATAAGTCCCCGAAAAAAACAGGTCAACAAAATATTGCAGACACCCACTTCTGTGCCACCAGTGGACAAAAAGCTGGACAAGAAGTATTGGATAGCCAAGGGAGGAGCAGAATTCCTTTTTGGGCACCGTAGCCATGAGGGGGGTTGTATAGGCTGCAGCTTGTGATAAAGCTGGCATCACATCCCCCTGATAAAGATTCCAGAAAAATAAACTCATTGGCTAAGAAAACTTACCTGGGGTCCTCTCTGGCTATTAAACATGCCTCTTATATGGCCTATGTCTCCACGTATCAAAAAACACTCTGGAATACTGTCATGGAAATAGCAAAGGCTGTTCCAGCTCCTATGGCAGCTGACCCAGAGGAAGCTGCAAAAAGGGACATAGAAGCTTCTAAAGCCCAGTTTAGGATGGCAGTTGATACCAACGACACTGCAGCCAGGCAGATGGCAATGTCAGTGTCTCTAAGGAGGTTTGCTTGGCTTAGGACTACTAACCTGACCCAGGACTCACAAACAAAAGGCTTTGGATTTTCCATGTGAGCCCACATCTCTGTTTGGAGAGCAAACCGAGACCTACATGAAGAAAATGGATGATTACAAGACTGCTTACAAAAGTGCTGTTGCCAAAGAAAGGGCATCCACACCCCAAAAGCATCAAGCCAGAGGTGGTAGGGGCAGGGCCCATTATAGGCCATTCTTTTCAGTCTCAAGCTTTTCCCAAATATCAGCAGCAGAGGGGGTATTTTAGAGGCAGGGGCAGAAGAGGCAGTGGCCATACTAGCCCCAGCACACAGCCAGCAACTCTAGCCAAGCAGGCACCCTGAGGTGTCTGTTCAGGTTGCCTCCCTAATCCATGTAGGGGGCAGGCTGTCCCACTGTCTCCAGGAGTGGCAAACCATCACCACATACAAGTGGGTCTTGGAGGTAGTGGGCCAGGGCCTTGCTCTCAGCTTCAAGTTCATACTAAAGCTGAGGGCAAGGGTTGTCAGACCTTCTACCCCATCAGAAACAGCTCTGGTGGAAGTATCCAACCTTCTGTCACAAAGGGCAGTAAAGCCAGTCCCCTTGGCACAAAAGAGAAAAGGCCTGTACTCTAGGTGCTTCCTCACAACAAAGACGACTGGGGAGTGGTGACCCATACTGGATCTCAGTCATCTAAACAGACATTTGTCAAAACCAGAGTTCAGGATGGTGAGTCTGGCAACCATCCTCCCAACACTAAGGCAGGGGGATTGATTAGCATCTCTAAACCTAAAGGATGTTTATTTTCACATCCCCATCAGGCAATTCCACAGAAAGCATCTCAGATTCAGGTTGTCATCAGGCCATTGTCAATTCAGGGCAGTGCCCTTTGGACCGACTTCTGCCCCAAGGGTATTCACAAAGTGCTTGGCTGTGGTAGTAGCACACCTAAGGAGGCAGGGGTGGCAGTGTTTCCCTTTCTGGGTGACTGGTTAGTTGTAGGTCAATCACCTCATCAGGTTAGAGATGCTCTGTCCGTCATGCAGGATACTCTGCAGTCCTTAGGGTTCCTAGTGAACCTGAAAAAGTCAGTGCTAGAACCAGTTTAACTTCTGGAGTTCATATGAGCCGAGTTGGACACAGTAAAGGGAAGGACATTCCTTCCACAGGGAAGAGTGGACAGCCTGGTGCAGCTAGCCAGCTCCTTCAGACTGCACACTCCAAGGCCAGCAAGGCATTTTCTACAGCTACTGGGCCACATAGCAGCTTCAACAGCAACAGTGTCAGGGCCAGGTTCCAAATGAGAGACATTCGGTTTCATCTTGGGTCACACTGGCATCAAAAAAGAGATTTGTTATCAAAGCGAGTGCCAGTTACAGGAACTCTTCTTCAGGCACTACAGTACTGATAGGCGAGGGACAACCTTAGACAGGGTGTACCATTCTTGCAGGAAAACCCCTCTCTGGTGCTAATCACTGATGCCTTCCCTCCTGGGATGGGGAGCACACCTGGGGGAGCACACTGCTCATGACACATGGCTCATGTAGGAGTCATTGGTGCACATCAGTCTGCTAAAACTCAGAGCAGTCCTCCTGGGCATCCAGTCCTTTGCCAACATGCTACAGGATCAGGTGGTGCAGGTCAAGACAGACAACGCAGCCACTATGTACTACATAAACAAACAGGGAGGCACAAGGTGAACTCCACTGTGCGTAGAGGCCATGAAAATTTGGAGCCTGGCATACGCCTTGGAGAGAGATCTCTCTCTCTCTCTCTCTCCCTCTCTCTCTCTCTCTCTTTCCATGGTCCACCTTCCAGGGAAGGACAATGTTCTGGCAGATGACCTCGGCAGAATCAACCAGAACCACCACGAGTAGTCACTCAGCAAGCAGGTCCTGAGCCAGCCCAGTGGTGCTGAGGGATGAGGCGCTGGACACCACACCAGCAACCCGAGTTCAGGAGTGAGCTTGGGCACTGGGGGTTGGCAGAGGAGGGAGTAGATCGAGCACCTGATAGGCAGCTCTCTTCTCCCGGGGGGAGGGCTGGGTTGGGTATGGAGTTCCAGCGGCCCCCGGTGACAATTGGGGGTGCTGCAGAAACCCGGACTGTATGTTGCAGCATGGTTGATGCTGGCAGGGTTGCCGTGTGCCATGGCGTCTGGTGCCCACACAGGGTAGGAAGTGGAGGAAAAACCTAGGGGGAAAACCCCTTCAGGCCTTGGATAGGTGACGGTCTGCATGTCCACTGGCCACACATCCAATGCTGGACCTCCATCACCACCCCTTTGATATCCTGAGGGGCTGAGTCCCTGGGGGCTCCACATGAACTGTAATGTCTCTTAGGTTGATGGAGGCCACAGCGGGCGGTAGAGCTGGGGACATGTAGTGGCCCGAGAGAATTCCAAGGGTCCCCAAAGGAGATAAAGAAATTCAAAAAAAAAACCAGGTCCTGCAGATTTTCATGATATGGGGCACTCCAGAAGTGGACCTCTTCACAGCCCCAGACAATCATCAGCTACCTCAGGTCTGCTGCAGACCTCCTGTGTGGGGCACAATCCCACTGGAGGCACTGCTGCTGGATTGGACAGAGAAGTTTCTGTATGCCTTCCCTCTCTTTCCCTTGTTGTTAAGGGTACTGAACAAACTCAGGTCTCAGCCAACAACAGTGATCCTCATTGCTGCAGACTGGGCCAGGCAGCCCTGGTATTCCCTGATTCTCTCCCTGTCAGTAGCCAAACCAATTGGCCTCCCCATGAGACACAAACTACTGCCATCTTCTCAGGGCAGGATCCTGTACCCCAGACTCCAGTCCCTCAGGTTCAAAGCCTGGCTCTTGAAGACTTTGAGTATGCCAACTTGCACCTCTCAGAAGGAGTCATGGTGGTCCTCAGGGTCTCTAGAAAGCCTTCCACCAGGGAGACCTACACATCTAAGTGGAAAAGATTTTCTATCTGGCTTCGGGGAAAAGACATAGATCACAGTCAGGTGGGTCTGCCAGTTGTTCTGGATTATCTGACCCACCTTCACTCTCTTAGACTAAGACCATCTACTCTTAAGGTGCACCTGGCAGCTGTGTCTGCTTACATATCAGCAGGTAGGGTCTCATCCCTGGCTTCGAACCCAGTCTTAAGAAAGTTTTTCAAGGGGTTGTTGCATTTGCATCACCCACATAGGGACCCCACACCATTGTAGGATCATAATATATGTATTGCCCAGCTCATGCAGCCTCCTTTTGAGCCCATGCCCTCAGCAGATCTAAAGTATGTGACCTAGAAAACAGGGTTCCTCATGGCAATTGCTTCTGCCAGGAGAATAAGCGAGCTCCAGGTCCTGTCCACAGAGCCTGACTACATTGCATTCCACAGGGACAAGGTCGTCCTCAGGACTAATAGGAAGATCTTACTTCGAGATACAGCTCTTGCAGCAGGTTACACCATTAGGACTGAAGCCGGCAGGCGCCCAGGACCCAGTCTTTCTAGCTAGCTATCTTCAGCGGGGACCGCCCGGCCAGCCTCCGGCGTCAGGCGTGATAAGAGGGGCGGTCCCGCCAGAATCACTCAGTTCTTTCCCGCCCGCCGAAGTGCATGCCCTCGACCTACGGTTAGTTCTAGCGACGCAGCGTGGTTTAAATTTCTCTGAAATTTGCTGTGGAAGATTTTCTACAATCAACATTTTCTTATCTGATGTCCTCTCCGACCGGCCATTCTTGAGAGTATGCATGCGGCAAACAAATACCTTAAGATCCGCACTCCGCGTCGTCAGGTGCCTAGGGCCCAGACCACGATATTAAGGCCTGTTCCTCTGCCAGGGTTCAATAGCGCACCAGGATCCGCCGGCAGAAGGCCCTTCAAGCCTACCTCCTGGAAGAACAACTACGGCGATGACTCAAGGAGATTACGGCTGATCGGCACGCCGAGAAAAGAAGAGATCCAAGGATCCTGCCCGTCGCGGTTGGACCTCCGAGTCGCGGAGCTCCAGGTCTCGGTCAGACCGCTCGCCTTCCAGGGCCTCTTCGCTCCCTGCTGCGGTCCCCGCTACTCAGCCCGCTCAGGCCTCTACCGCCAGGCCGTCATCCTCTTCATCTGCCCAGAAGGCCTTGGCGAAGTCGGGGGAACGCCACCACCACCACCACAAGTCGGGCTCCCGCTCCTCGGCCCCCGACGCCCGGTCTTCCTCACTTCCCCCCCGGAAGACCTTGGAACTCACTCCGTTGAGGAGGCCGGTGGATCCGGCATCGGCCAGACCGCCATCGGCCGTTCGCCATCGTTCCTCCGAGCCGACGTCGGCCGGCCGTCATCGGCCCCTTCTGCGCATCAGACGTCGAGTGGGGGGACCGACGCCCGCACTGCCTGAGCCGAGGGCTCCTGCGCCTCCGACGCCGGTCAGACAGGAGTCCCTCACCGAGGAGGATTCGGCCCAGCCCGATGACCAGGCGGACGCTCCCGGCCGTGAGGAGTCTCCCCGGGGTCCCTCGCAACCACCCGAGGCCCCCTTGGAGCCGTCGCCGGGACCCGACGTCCGGCCCTCGACCTCGGAGCCGACGTCGGGGCTATCCTTGGCCGAGGTGAAGGACCTCTTTACATACTGGTGGGATACTATCAGGAAGGATGTGGTGCCCCCAGTCCTTCCTCCTCCACCTCCTCCTCCTCCTGTTGATACAGCTCCGGCCCCACCTTCACCTGTGAGGTCGGCTGGCCATTCTGTCCCCAGGGAGCCTGAGACTCCTCCCAGGGGCCGACACTCTAAAAGGAGACCTCCGTCTAGATCATCGTCCTCCGGATCGCCCAGTCCCAAGAGGTCCAGGAGGCGACGTCAGTCGCCGTCAACGGAGGTTATGGGATCATCTTATTCATCGTCCAGATCCCCATCTCCGGTCTTGCTTCCCTCGCCGGACCCATGTGAGACTCCAAGGTCTCCTCCGGACGATCCATCCTTCATGGATATACTCAGACATATCCAGGAGAACATGGGTTGGGAAGCAGAGGAACTTGACCCCGAAAGGCTACGCCTGGCGAAGTACCTTCGGCAGAAAGACCCTAAGCCTGTGGTGGTGCCACCCTTGGTGGACACTTTCGTGGACGTCACCAAGGCTGCGTGGAAGCATCCACATTCACTCCCGGCGGTGCCGAAGAAGGCTGACAGGCTGTACAGGGCCCTTGGGGGGACCAGTACCTGTCACAGCACCCTCTGGCTGACTCCCTGGTGATTACTGCCTCACATGATCGGTCCCAGAGACCGCAACATTTGAGCACCCTGCCACCGGACCCAGAGTCCAAACAGCTGGAATCTCTGGGGAGGCACCCTTACGCTTCCGTGACTTGCGCCATCAGGTCCCTGAACTACCTCACCCACATGGTGCAGTTTCAGAACGCCCTGTGGGAGCAGGGGCTAGAGGCGGCTGAGAAGCTGCCGGAAGGTGAGCAGAAGGAGGAGATGCTTCAGCTTCTCCGGACGGGTTCAGACAGTGGGAACCCAAGTTTTAAAGCGCATATGATTCAGCGGACTCATCAGCCAGGCGGCTGCTTCAGGTGTTTGCCTCAGGAGGCACTCGGTAGCCGTGTCTCCGGTTCACCCAGGCGTCCAGAAAAATATTTTGGGCCTTTACCTGAAGGTGAGGTGCTGTTTGGTAATCCGTCAGAGATCATTACCAAACTCCAAGAGACTGGAAAGGCGGTCCGGACAGTCCAGGCGATGTACGGCGAGGCTTGCTTCTGAGAGCCAAGGCCGTTCGTGCGGACTCAGAGGCAACAGCCCGATCACACACAACACAGGGCTCTGGCTTCGAAGGATCCAGGGAAGCAGCCCGCCAGCAGGGGTCAACGTCCTTCCAAGGTCACCCAGCCAGCGGGTCCTTCAGCCGCCACAGCATGACTCCTTTCCAGCCCCCGCCCCTCAGGATCAGTGGGACTTTTCGGTCGGGGGTCGCATTGCGAACTTCCTGTCAGGTTGGCAGGCAATAACCACCGACAGGTGGGTTCTTCAGTTGGTCAGCAAAGGCCACTTTTTAGAGTTCGAAGAACGGCCACCCTCGAGGCCTCCTCTGCTTTCCCGATACTCGGGTCAGCACCGCGACTTGATTTGGCAAGAGGTGATCGCTCTCTTGGACAAGGGAGCGATTCAATCTGTCCCAGGAAACCAGAGAGGACTGGGGTATTATTCTCACTTCTTCCTGGTTCCCAAAAAGACAGGGGACCTCCGTCCAATTCTGGACTTAAGCGACCTCAATCAATCGGTCGTCTACAAAAGGTTTTGCATGGTGACCCTTCAGGTCTCATTCCATGCTAAAACAAAGGCCTATTTAGCGTCCCTAGACATGCAGGATGCCTCCTGCACATCCCCATAGCTCAGGCGCATCAGAGATTCCTGCGCTTCGAGTTCTCAGGCCACCATTTCCAATTCCGAGCTCTTCCCTTCGGGCTGTCATCCACTCCGAGGGCTTTTACAAAGTGCATGGCAGTCGTGGCAGCTGCTCTAAGGAGGAAGGGCCACTATGTGTTCCCGTACCTCGACGATTGGCTTCTCATGGCCACCTCCAGAGAGGCGCTTCTGCAAGCGATCTGGGACACTCAGATCCTGTTCAGATCACTCGGGATCTTGATAAACCAGGAGAAGTCGGTCTTGGTACCGTCGCAGAACCTGCAGTTCATAGGCGCAGTGCTGGACACGGTCCAGGGAAGGGTTTTCCTCCCAGGCAACAGGGCGGAACGCATCAGGTCCCTCATAGAGGACCTATCGGCGAATCAGACCACTCCGGCCAGATTGGTCCTTCGCCTGCTCGGTCACATGGCTGCAGCCATTCCCACGGTTCCTCTCGCGCGGCTCCACATGCGCGTAGCGCGTGGATGCTCAAGGCGCAGTGGGACCAGAGGCAAGACCATCTGCAGCATCCGGTCAGAATCACAAAAGAGTGATTCAGGACTGGCAATGGTGGTTAGCCCGCTCTCCAGGCGTCCTTTGCGCGCCATCCCCAGAATTACCCTCACCACGGACGCTTCCAGGTCTCGGGTGAGGAGCTCACCTGGATGGGGTGAAGTCTCAGGCGTTTGGAGTCCGCTGGAAGCTCATCTGCACATCAATGTTCTGGAGATGAGAGCAGTACTCTATGCTCTCCAGGCTTTCCAGTCCATGATCCCACCGTGTACCATCCTGCTTCAGATGGACAACCGGTGGTTATGTATTACCTCAACAAACAAGGAGGCGCACACTCTTACCCCTTTGCAGGAAGCCATGAGAGTGTGGGATTGGGTAATCGGACACGGCGCAAGTCTAGTCGGGATACACGTTCCCGGCGTGGACAACACGATTGCGGATGGCCTGAGTCGCTCCCAGGCCAGAGTCCACGAGTGGGAACTTCTTCAGGAGGTAGCAGAGGACCTGTTCCTTCAATGGGGAACTCCAGAATTAGACCTATTCGCATCCCCATCCAACGCAAAATGCCCAATTTCTGCTCGCTAGATCCAGGGCCTGGAGTTTTCTGGTGAGACGCGTTGTCCATCTCCTGGGAGAACAGGTTCCTCTACGCTTTCCCTCCTTTCCCGTTGATCCAGAGAGTTCTGCTCAAACTGTGCAGGGAGCATGCGCGTGTGATTCTGGTGGCCCCATTCTGGCCCAGACAAATCTGGTTCCCATTGCTGGCACAGCTGTCTCGGGAACCTCCACTCCCACTGCCGCGCAGTTCTCACCTTCTGTCTCAGGAGCAAGGTTCGTTATTACATCCGGATCTGCGGTCTTTGAACCTGCGCTTGGCTCCTAGAGGCGCAGCCATCATCTGCGACACGGGGTCTCGCGGGAGGTTGCCAGAGTACTCTCTGCAGCCAGAAAGCTGGCTACTCACGCTACTTACGCCATCAAATGGCGCCGATTCTGTCTTTGGTCACGGGCTCGTGACCTTTCTCCTTTAGGTTGCCCTGTGGGGGCAGTCTTGGACTACCTCCTCTCCCTTTTTCACTCTGGGTTAGCCTACTCCTCTATTAAAGTACACCTTTGTGCTATTTCGGCCTATCACCAGCCAGTGGGCCAATGCACCATTGCTCAACTGGACGCTTCTCGGGAGTTCCTGAGAGGGGTGCTGCACCTTAGGCCTCCTATTAAAGATCCGATTCCTCCATGGGATCTCCTTTTGGTTTTGGAGCAACTCACGCTCCCCCCCTTTGAACCAGCCGCAGATTGCGAGCTATGTTTTCTGTCTTGGAAGACGTTGTTTTTAGTTGCAGTTACTTCAGCCGGAAGGATTTCTGAGCTTCATGCCCTGATGTGTAAGGAGCCTTATTTGTTTTCACCGAGACAGTGTCTCTGAGGCGAATCCTAAGTTTTTGCCTAAGGTGGTCTCAGCTCTGACCTTAAATCAGGATATTGACCTTCCGGTCTACTTCCGAACTATTCCAATAGAGGAGGCTTTGCTCCATACTCTTGATGTTCACCGCAGCCTGAGGTATTACCTCAATAGAACTAAGTCCTTCGGGCTTGAAGCAACTTTTGTGTCCTTCGCACACAGAGAATGAGAGGTCGGCCAGTGTCTAAGCAATCCTTATCCCTCTGGCTTGTGCAGTGCATCTCCATTGCTACCAATCAAACAAAAGCCCCTCCGGGTTCCGAGCGGGCCATTCTACTAGGGGTGTAGCCACTTCTTTTGCAGCTCTCAAGAATGTCTCAACCTCAACTATTTGCGCTGCAGCTACTTGGAACTCTGTGCATACCTTTATCAGGCATTACAGTCTGGATATCGCCTCTAGGCGAAGGGCTGGTTTCGGCCAGGCCGTGCTGGAACCTCCTGTCCTGAATCGAGGTTGGGGCTGCTCTCGGTTTCTTCTTTCCTCCCCGATGTGAAGGGTCAAGCTTTACTGCTGGGAATCAGTCCTAATGGTGTAACCTGCTGCAAGAGCTGTATCTCAGTAAGATAGTACAGTTACGTAGAACTTACGTAACAGTAGATCTTCGAACAGCTCTTGCAGTAGGTACTTCCCTCCGCCATATCCCCTTGGAGGAGGTCTGGCCGCAGTTGCTCCTCTAGAACGGAGGAGTGAGGGAGAAAGGATGGTGAATATTTCAGCCAGCCAGTCTGAATGTTCAGACGACAGGAATTTGATTTCTTCCGCATGGCTGGGTGAGCGCAGGAGTCAGCTTTTTTCCTCGTAGGGGAATTTCCTTCTTTTCTACTCAGAGTTTGCGTACTCCTTTTTGCCTTCTGACGGTGGATCCTTGGTCTCCCCCGCTATTTCAACCTCTGGCCGGGAATCTCCGGCGGGAGAACTGGGGATTCTGGCGGGACGGCCCCCTCTTATACCACGCCTGACGTCGGAGGCGGGCCGACGTCGGGGGCGGTCCCCGCTGAAGATAGCTAACTAGAAAAGATCTCCGGGGTCCTGGCACCTGCCGGCTTCAGTCCTAATGGTGTAACCTGCTGCAAGAGCTGTTCTCGAAGATCTACTGTTACGGTAAGTTCTTACGTAACTGTACTTTTCTTCCCAAGGTGGTACCTGACTTCCACTTCAGTCAGTCCGTTACACTGCCAGTCTTTTTCACTGACCATTCCCCTTCAGGGGAACGTAGACTGCATAGCCTGGATGTTAAGAGCTATCAGCTACTACCTGGACCACACAAAGAGCCACAGGCAAGACGATACTCAGTTCTTCCTGACCTATGGGGAAGTGGGAAAAGTCAAACCAGCTACAGAAAAGTCGATTGCACACTAGATTGTTGCCTACATTAATTTCTGCTACAGCAAGTTGGGCAGACAGCCCGCTGCGGGTCTCAGGGCCCACTCTACAAGGAGAACAGCTGTCTCCACGGCAGCTGCTAGAGGCATTCCCCTGCTGGAAATCTACAAAGCAGCTACCTGGAAAACTGTCTACACATTTACCTAGTATTATTGCTTGGATACCCAGGCCAGAAGTGATGCCAGGTTTGGCACAGCAGTACTGCAGAGCTTGTTTTCTAAATAGGTTCTTGCCCACATCCAAAAGTACTGCTTGGGTAGTCTGCATTTGTCAGAATACAGTAAGATTTCCTGGGGTTTGAAGAAAAAATTACTCGCCATAGTTATCTTGTTTCTTCCAAGGAAATCTTACTGTACTCTGAGCTTCCGCCCTACCTCCTCTGCTAGAAACTAATGGGCACTGCATTCCAGCTGTCCATACCCTACTGCAAACCTGTCAGTATGTTTGGTTTTCTTGGGCATCTGTGACTTGAGTCTTAATGATGCCCCTATTTAAAAGAGGAGCTGGTCTTTAGGGGGGAATTGGTTTTATATTAGGATAGTTTAGTTATTTATGCATGCTTCGTAAGAATCTGATGGTTGGAGGAGGTGCAGCCAGGGACAGTGGTTTGAAAGCTGAGCTCGAGCCTAGCATCCCATCATTTGTATAGGTTCTGTTAACCATTTCGGCTCCGGGGCAGTCCTGTGGTGAGACCATACTGCATTTGTCAGAATACGGTAAGATTCCCTTGGAAGAAACAAGATTACTATCGTAAGTAATTCTTTCATCCTGGTGATACCCTGTACTGCTTGGGACTCAAACCTACCCTCAAAGTAAGATAGTACAGATCTTACTTCAAGCGGGCTCTTGAAGTAGGTATTCACATATAGAACTGACCCGCTAGGCGTCTGGATCAACGGAAAAATTACTAGCTAACAGCCTCTGGCGGGGACCACCCCCATGTCAGGTGACTGGCATCACACTACGTCAGTATAAAGGGGCGGTCACCCACGCCCACCTTCCAGTTCTTTTCTGCCGTCAGCTTGTGAAAGTTCCTTGTGGTAGAAGCGGCGCTCGTCACTCTTTCGTTGGTCCGTTAGTTTTCGAACTTTTCAACCTAATTTCTCTGTTTTCGAGTTATTCTCATCGATTCGCTGTGTATGTCGTCCCCGACGCCCTCCGAATTGCATAAAAATAAGTGCGACTCGTGTGGTTCCCATCTTCCACACAAGGACGGCCACTCCTTGTGCCTCTATTGTCTGGGCCCAGATCACCCCATGGGGACATGCCAGCACTGCCAGAAATTTAACTCCGCTACCCACAAAGGAAGGCAGCAGTCCCTGGAAGCTCATACCCTAAAGAAAAGAATGGCCTCCATGGAAAAAGAGCTAAAGAAACTAAGGCAGGCATCTACTTCCCCCGAAGGTCACAAGGAGAAGCACCGGGAGCGGGAAACGGCTTCCACAGCAGCCGCGACTCTGGCCATAGTCACGGCACTTAAGGTAATGTCCCCTCCAGGGGATCGCTCCATGACGGCTGTCTTGGTGGTGACCAAGAATGCGTCGCCCCTCCTGTCTGGCTCGCGCTATGGCCCTTCAGGAGCCTCCAGGGCAAAGGAGGTCTCTGCTCCCGGGAAGGCCACTTCTACCACGCGGTCTTCAGGTCAGAGCGGGTCCGGTAAGTTGGACGTCTGCCCCACGGACGCCCGCCTGGAAAAGTCTGATGAGCCACTTACACCTTCAGGTGGGGTGCCCAGCCAAATCTCCGCCCAACAAGGTCGCATCCCCGCGTGGCCTTCCTCAGGCAGGGAATCTGATAAGTCGGACGTTGGCTCCTCTGATGCCTGCCTGGATTTGGCTGATAAGTTGGATGCTGGTCCCACCGCTGTCCACCTGGCCAAGAAGCCTGCACCGGACCCAAAGGTGCCTTCTGAGGTCCCCGCATGTCCTCAGCTGACTCCCAGGGATTTTAATCCTCTTTCCCCAGTTGTCACGGGGGATACTGAAATGCTACCATCAGGGAACACTCCTTCAGAGCCTGATACCCTGACGACGGACCCTCAGACACCGGTCCCGACGACAGCATACCCGACACCATCCAGCATCCCCTTACCATCAGGTCCTTCGGACCCTGTCGAAAGCGTACCCTTGCCGGGCCCGACACCCACGGGGCCAGCATTACCACCGCCTGGTCCGCCAGCTGGGCCTCTGCCAGGTCCCTCTGCTCCATCAGAGCCCCTGACACTCGGGTATCCAACACCGCAATATCCAGTGTCACAGTTCCAGACTCCGCAGTATCAGGCGCCGCAGTACCAGACGCCTCAATACCCGACGCCGGGCTACCCACCATCAGGTTATAGATACTGTTTCTATGGATATCCTCAATATCCTTATCCCCCTTCTCCTACACCTCCGCTGTTTTACCAAGCACAGGCCGCCTCTTCTTCTTTTTCTCAGAGGGGGTTCTTCAGAGGGAGAGGCAGAAGGGGGATGAGCAGGGCTGCATCCACTCCTCAGCCTAAAGCCCCTGCCAAGCAGACACCCTGATGGGCCTGCCCACATAGTAAGGATTAGGAAGGGGGGTTGGGTGGAAGCAGGGTATAATAAGGCAGAAGCACTAAATGAGTACTTCTGCTCAGTATTTACTAAAGAGAAGAGGGGGGTGACACCCAAGGTGGGAGAAATGGCAGAAACGGGGGGAAGGGGTGACAGATGGGGAAATCATGGAGGGCAGAGTTCGAGAGGGTTTGAAGGCACTGAGGGTGGACAAGGCCCCAGGCCCAGATGGCATCCACCCCAGGGTACTGAAGGAGATGGCAGAGGTCCTTGCAGGTCCTTTGACAGACCTATTTAATGCCTCACTACATTCGGGGTGGGTACCTCAGGACTGGAGGATGGTTCATGTAGTGCCCCTCCACAAGAGTGGCCCCAAGGATGAACCGGGAAACTACAGACCAGTGAGCCTCACATCCATTGTGGGTAAGCTAATGGAGACTATCCTGAAGGAGAGGCTGATGGCCCTCCTAGAAGCCAAAGGACTACAGGACAGCAGACAGCATGGCTTTATATGTGGCAGATCCTGCCAAACCAACCTGGTGAAGTTCTACGACTGGGTAACTAGGCAACTGGACAGGGGCCATGCAGTGGATGTCCTGTATCTGGACTTCAGTAAGGCATTCGACTCGGTGCCGCATGGAAGGCTGGGAAGGAAGTTAGTAGGCACAGGGGCGGGTGCAAAGCTGGTGAGATGGGTAGGAAACTGGCTTCAGGGAAGGCAACAGAGGGTGGTGGTGGGTGGGGAGCTCTCACACCCAAGGGCAGTGACGAGCGGTGTTCCACAGGGCTTGGTGTTGGGACCAGTGTTATTTGGGATATTCATTGCAGACATATCATGGGACATCAAGAGCAAGATCAGTCTGTTTGCTGATGATACCAAGGTAGGCGTGGTGGTGGATGACCTAGGGGATGGCAGGGTTGCAGGATGATCTGGAAAAGCTTGAAACCTGGTCAGACACCTGGCAACTGGGGTTTAATGCCAAAAGTGCAAGGTGCTGCATTTTGGGATGAAGAACCCAAGGAGGAGTTACCAGCTGGGGGAGTGCAGCTAGCCCAGACAGAGGAGGAGGAGAAGGATCTGGGTGTGCTCATTACAGGGTCAATGAACAACTTGGCACAATGTAGGAAGGCAGCTGCAAAGGCCAACAAAATGCTGGGTTGTATTGCAAGGGGTATATCCTCGAGGAGGGAGGAGGTGATTCTGCCACTGTATAGGTCATTAGTTAGACCACACCTGGAGTACTGCGTGCAGTACTGGCACCCACATCTGAAGAGGACATTAAGTTACTGGAGGGTGCAGCGCGAAGCGACAAAGATGATCAAGGGGCTGGGGACTTATCATACGAAAAGTAGGTTGAAGGAGTTGAACATGTACTGACTGGAGGAGAGGAGGACAGGGTGACATGACTGAAACCTTTAAATACATGAAAGGAATAAACAAGACGGGTACAGAGGGTTGTTCAAAGTAGAGGAGGGAGGCCACCAGGGGCCATGATATGAGACTGGAGAGAGGAAGGTTCAGGAGGGAGATGAGGAGACACTTTTACAGAGAGGGTGGTGGCTGGGTGGAATGTGTTACCTGCAGAAGTGGTATCCAGTAGAACAGTGGACTGCTTCGAAGGGGATGGGACAGGACAAGGGGGAGGGTTAATGAAGGGGAAGGGTGGAAGGAAGGGGCAGCTGCAGAATAAGGGGTACTAGCTGCACATTTGAGCAGACTTGCTAGACCTCTAGGCCTTTATCTGCTGGCAAATTTCGTATGTTCGTATGCCCAGGTCGACTCTTCTATTCCAGTAGGGGGCAGGCCGGCTTACTTTGTCCAGGACTGGATGTCTGTTACATCAGACAAGTGGGTCCTGGAAGTAGTAAGCTAGGGATTGGTTCTCAGCTTCAGAAAATTTCCAAAGATGAGAGCCAGATCTTTTCCACCTGCAAATCTCTCAGAAACCCTTGCCCTAGAGGCAGAGGTTTATTCTCTTCTAGCCTTAAGAGACATAGAGAGAGTACCTACCCTACACTGGGGCAAAGGGCTGTACTCCAGGTACTTCCTGACCCCAAAAAAGACAGGGGAGTGGCGACCCATCCTAGACCTAAGATATCTAAACAAACATCTTTTAAAACCAAAGTTCAAGATGGTAACTCTGGGAATAATCCTTCCCTCTCTAAGGCCAGGGAACTGGTTAACCTCCCTGGACCTCAAAGATGCCTACTTTCACATTCCCATGAGGTGCTCCCACAGAAAGTACCTCAGGTTCGAGTTGCCCTCAGGCCACTATCAGTTCAGAGCAATGCCCTTTAGTCTAACCTCAGCCTCAAGGGTTTTCACAAAGTGCCTGGCAGTAGTAGTTGCCTTTCTAAGAAGGCAAAAGATTTCCATTTTTCCATATCTGGATGATTGGCTAATAGTGGGCCAGTCTTCAGACCAAGTCAAGTCTCACCTGCAAGTGACCCAGCAGTGCTCACTTCTCTAGGATTTCTTCGCAACCTTCCCAAGTCAGTTCTCGAACCAGTCCAGCTTCTTACCTTTATAGGGGCAGAACTGGACACACTCAGAGCAAGAGCCTTTCTTCCTCTAGAAAGGGCAAGGGTTCTTATGGAACTAGCCTCTTCCTTCAGCCTTCGGGTATCTCGACCAGCATGGCATTTCCTCCAGCTCTTGGGCTACATGGCAGCTTCAACAGCAGTGGTCCAAGGGGCAAGATTCCAGATGAGGGATATTCAGTTCCATCTGAGAGCCTTTTGGTCTCAGGGGAAGGATTCCCTTACCAAACTGATCCCAGTGACTCTGACCTTGATCCAAGCCCTCCAATGGTGGCAGGATCAGGACAGTTTAAGACAAGGTGTTCCTTTTGCCACTCAGCTTTGTTAAGTGGTCCTTTCCACGGATGCTTCTCTTCTGGGCTGGGGAGCCCATCTGGGGTCCCTCACTGCCCAAGGTCTGTGGTCCCCCCCAAGAATCCCTTCTCCATATCAGTCTCCTAGAGCTCAGGGCAGTTTTTCTCACCCTAAAAGCTTTCTCTCAGTCAGTACAGAACAAGGTGGTTCAAGTTAGAACGGACAACACCACCACCATGTGGTAGGTCAACACACAGGGAGGCACTCGGTCCACGGCCTTGTGCACAGAAGCCATGAAGTTGTGGTCCCTGGCTTATTCCCTGCAAACCTCTCTGGTAGCAGTTCACTTTCCAGGGAAGAACAATGTGCTTGCAGATGCACTGAGCAGGATCTCTCAGGGCCATCACGAATGGTCCCTGGACCCTCAGGTGTTGAAAGTGATTTTTCCAAGGTGGGGCACTCCAGAGATAGATCTCTTTGTAGCCCCAGACAATCACCAACTCCTTTTTTGTTGCAGACCTCCAGTCTTGGGCTCGGTCCTCCTGGACGCCCTGATTCTGAATTGGGAAGGGAAGTTTCTGTATGCCTTTCCCCTTTTTCCACTCCTGTTCAAAGTTTTAGTCAAAATAAGGTCTCAGCCTTGCAAGGTGATTCTGATTGCTCCAGATTGGGCCAGACAGCCCTGGTACCCCCTGTTGCTGCCCCTAGCAATCCATCCTCCCCTGTCTCTTCCCAGGAATTGCAACCTGTTAGCATCCTCTCGGGAGGATTTGGTACCCCAGTCTACAGTCTCTCAGTCTCAAGGCATGGCTCTCAAAGAGTTAGAGTTTGCAGATCTGCATCTTTCCCAAGGGGTTCTGGATATCCTCAAGGCTTCTCAAAAGCCCTCCACCAGAAAGGCTTATAACTCCAAATGGAAGAGATTCAGCATTTGGTGTTCTAAGAAGCCTATTTCTCCAGACACTGCTGGATTGCCTACGGTTCTGGATTATATGGTCCATCTTAATGGCCTAGGCCTCAGACCAGCTACTCTCAAAGTACACTTATTTATTTATTTAGCTTTTGTTGACCGGGTAAGTACACTAGACAAGTATTATGCCTATTTTCAGGAACGACCCGGGAGAATACAACATAATGGTACAGAGACAAAATGCAAGTACATCATGACAGCATAACAACATACAAGAGTTCAGTGGGCAACATTATCCAAGGGAGTAGAAAGTCATAATACAATTTATAATCATTGTATTACAAATTAACACAAGTCAATAAACATATAATAAACTTACAAATTAAGGCGCGACCTGGGTATGCAAAAGAAGACAGTTATACCCTAGTCAGGTACCTAGGCAAGTGTTAGAGTGGGGTGAACAGCAGTATGTTCCAGGCAGCGCCTGTAAGAGGCAGCTTGGGTCAGGTTTTCAAGTGACTTTGCCCTAGGGAGGTTTGGGGCAGTCCCACGCTGAGGCTTGTTTCAAGAAGCCCCACAGGGATTTGCGAAAACACTGATGGGAGGGGGCCGAGCGAACAAACTGTGGGAGGGAGTGCCAAAGTTTGGGCACACACACAGCAAAGTCCCTGTCTCCCATGAGAGTTCTGGTGGCAGGAACTTTGAGTGTCCCCGAAGCCTGGAACCTAAGGGAGTAGGGAGAAATGTCAGCTGATGGTAGAAGCTGGGCCAGCCCCGGGGGGGGTGCCAGTTCTAATTACCTTGCCCGTGAGGCAACCTACCCCAAAGTCCAGGTATCTGGCTGGAGAGAGCCAACAGAGTTTATTGTAAAGCTCGCAGCGATGGGTGAGGCGGGGAGCAGCCAGCACTTGTCAGCTGTTTCTGCGTTTTTGTCTGTGGGGAAGTCTTCCTCACTATCTTTTCATCCTGTGTTCTGTAAATTTTTTAAAGGATTGCTTCACACCAATCCTCCTTTTAGAGACCCTGCCCCTGCCTGGGATTTGAATGTTTGCATTGCTCAACTTATGCAACCCCCTTTTGAACCTATGTCTTCAGCAGAGCTTAAGTACTTGACTTGGAAAACTGTGTTTGTGGTAGCCATTACCTCTTCCAGGCGTATCAGTGAATTGCAAGCCCTGTCAGTGGAACCTGATTTTATCTCATTTCACTGGGATAAAGTGGTCCTTAGAACCAATAGAAGGTTCTTGCCCAAAGTGGTTTCAGACTTCCATTTAAACCAGTCTGTCTCTTCCTGTTTTCTTCACTGATCATTCTTCCTCAGGAGAGAGGAGGCTACACAGTTTAGATGTTAAAAGAGCCCTTAGTTACTACATAGAGCATACCAAGGGTCACAGGTTTGACTCCCTCCAGCTGTTCCTCATTTATAGAGAAGTGGGAAAGGGCAAACCTGCCACCAAGAGATCTGTTGCCAGGTGGATTGTGTCTTGTATACAATTCTGCTATGAAAAACTGGGAAAAACTCCACCCTCAGGCCTGAGGGCTCATTCCACAAGAGGTACAGCTGCTTCCCTGGCTGCTGCCAGGGATATCCCTCTCTTAGAAATTTGTCAAGCAGCCACCCGGAAAACAGTCCATACCTTTACCAAGCATTACTCTCTGGATATCCAGGCTAGGAGTGATGCTCGGTTCGGCACAGCAGTACTTCAGAGCCTATCCCCAAACTAGGTTCTGTCCCTCCTCCATTGAGGTACTGCTTGGTAGTCTGCACTTGTCAGAATACAGCAAGACTTCAAGTTGTTTGAAGAAAAAATTACTCACCTTAGTAATTATGTTTCTTCTATTGGAGTCTTGCTGTATTCTGACCTCCCTCCCTGCCTCCCCTCTGACCCTGGTTTTGGGAAGTGGGTGGGCAGGTGCAATGTTGCACTCCAGGGGTGCTCTCTTTACACCGTCTTGTTGTGTGGGTGTTTATTTTGTCATATTCCTGTTTGGTTTGGGTTTTGAGTTTTGGGTTTCCTGACTTGTCTTCTTTTGGTAGTCCAAAACTTTTTGTTGCCAGTTGGCTATTAAAAATTTTGTGTTACAGTTTCCACGTAGAATACTATTAGAGTGTTGCTCGTAAGACTCTGACTGTTAGCGTACAAAGGGAAACAGACAGAGACATCAACCAAGCTCAGCATTCTATGCTCTGCATAGAAAGGTAAACCCTTTGTTCTCTGGGGCAGTTTAAAGGCTGGGGCTAACTGCACTTGTCAGAATGCAGCAAGACTCCAATAGAAGAAACATAATTACTAAGGTGAGTAATTTTTTCTTCTGACTATATGCAGTTAGCCCCAGCACTTGAACTGCTCTGGAGAATAAAGGGTTAACTCTATGCACAAGCATAGAACGTTGGGTTCGAGCTCAGTTTTCAAACCTCTGTCTGTGGGACTCTGAAGTCTGTCAGATTTCTTTCTCCGCCTAACTGAAGTTGCTCAGGAGATCCCTCCTGCACTTCGGTTCGGTAAAGTTCGAATCAGTCGATTGTTTCAACCATAGTTCGTTGATTATTCGGTATTCTTACCTCTGTCCTGGTACAGTAAGTGATAGTAGTGGGTAGTGTTGTTTCTATTGTTTCTACTGTTAGAAATTGTTTTTCTCTTCTGTTCTTTTCCAGTTGGTCTGGTTTAGCACTGAAACTGATTGTTTTTTAACTGATAAAGTAACAAAAATTGTGGGTTTGCCGGTACTTATTGGTTCCTTAAAAAAAAAAATCCTTTTTTTCTGGGATGTTTTTAACTGACCTGTGACATGGTTGGAACTGATAGGTCTTAGTTACCTGGCTTAAAAGCTGTGAAGGGTGACTTTTTGATTTTCGGCATGTTTGAGAAACCCAAAGAGAAAACCGATCCCACTGGGTTTCAACACTGTTCCAAGTGTGGGGAGGGCTTTGCTAAGGTCGATCCCCACCTGGTATGTGTGTATTGTCTGGGGTTTGACCACCTCAAAGAAGACTGACAAATCTGTATAAACTTTCCAAAAGCCACCCTGGATAAACGCTTGAGGAGGCTGAGAAGTCCAATGACCCGGATGGCCAGCCCGGTTCGGTTGCAGTCGAACCGGAAGAGGTGCCCACAGACCTGGGCAATACCTCTCCGGGCAAAAGGAGAGGTGACTGCAGAGTCAGTTCCGTGAAAAAGAATGTGAAAATCAGCCAGTTCGGATCCTACAGCCTATGTTCCGACCACTGAAGAAATGGCGAAAGCGATCACAATAGTTCAGTCACTTTGCCGGGTTCTGACCAAACCGTCATCGGTTCAGAGCCAGTCAGTTCGGTCGGAAGTAGCTGCTTCCTGAGGCATATTATGAGGGCTATTGGGAGGAGGAGAAGGAGGAGGAAGATTATGAAGAAGAGCAATTTGAAGGCCTAGATAAGCCAGTGGAGCCTGACATCTCCCCAGACATGCCTTCCCATGTTTCTCCTCCCAGGCTTTCTGAGTCTCCTTCCCATTTCTTGTCTTACGAGAAAGTGGCTGAGACTCTTCAGCTTCCTATGGAAGAGGCTGAACAGGATCAGGAAAAAACCTGACCTTGTGGAAATGATGGATGTCCCAGAGGCGGAGTGAGTGTCTATCCCTTTACATAAATCCTTGGGAAAGCAGACACAAAAAGTTTTACAGTTTTCTACATCCATTCCTCCTGTGGAAAAAAGAATGGACAGGAGGCATGCTTTGTCAGGTCCTGGGACGGAATTCCTTTCAAATCATAGCAGCCATTTTGAGGTAGTGCAAGCTGCAGCCTGTGACAAGGTAACATTCCCCTGGCATCTCACCCCCCCCCCCGATAAGGATTCCAGGAAATTGGATGCCATGGCAAAAAACAGTATTTGGCATCCTCTTTGGGGCTCAGGCAATCAAATTATATGGCACATACAGCCAGGTACCAGAAATCTATGTGGGATATGGTTCTGGAACTGGCTAGGAATGCCCCTCCCCAGCTGGCCAAGGAGCCAGAGTAGGTGGCTGCAAATGGTATTGAGGCATCCAAGTTGCAATTCCATGCTGCTGTAGACTCAAATTATGTTCATTCCAAGGTCATGGCTACATCTATCTCCATGAGGAGATTTGCTTGGCTTAGGTGTATCAACCTCTCACAGGATACCCAGGCTAAAGCCATGGATTTTCTTGTAACTGGTAATTCTCTTTTTGGGTACCAAATAGAGAAGTACATGAAGAAGATGGATGAATACAGGACCACCTATAAGAGTGCTGCAGCCAAAGAAAAGTAGACCGCTCCTCAGAGGCAGCAGTTTAGGGGCAGGGGCAGGCCTTTTCACAGGCCTTTTTACCAAGCTCGGGTCTCCTCCTCTTCTTTCCAGCAGAGGAGGTTCTTTAGGGAAGAGGTAGACATGTGATGACCAGGACCCCATCATCCACTCAGTCTAAGCCCCCTGCCAAGCAGACACCCTGTGGTTTCGGTGAGGGTTGCCTCCGCAGTGCCAGTAGAAGGCAGGCTGGCTCACTACTCCCAGGCCTGGGTATCTGTTACTTCAGAGAAATGGGGCCTGGAAGTAGTGATCCTGGGACTTGCTCTCAGTTTCAAAAGATTTCAAAAATGAGAGCAAGGTCCTTCAGTCCTCCCTCCCCCTTGGAGACAAAGGTCTTAGAGGCAGAAGTCTCCTCTGTTCTGCTTCTGCAAGCAGTAGAGAAGGTACCTCATTGTCACAGGGGAAAAGGACTATATTCCAGATACTTCCTTACCCCAAAAAAGACACGGGAGTGGTGACCCATTCTAGATTTAAGGTACTTGAACAAACACTTAACAAAACCAAAATTCAAAATGGTGACTCTGGGAGTAATTCTTCCCTCTCTGAGACCAGGAGACTGGCTAGCCTCTCTGGATCTCAAGGATGCCTACTTCCACATACCTATCAGACATTCCCACAGAAAGTATCTCCGGTTCGAGTTGCCCTCAGGCCATTGTCAGTTCAGGGCCACGCCTTTCGGCCTAACATCTGTGCCAAGGGTGTTCACCAAGTGTCTCGCAGTGGTGGTGGCATCGTTCTATTCCATACCTGGATGACTGGCTAGTGGTAGGCCAGTCCTCCGACCAAGTCAAGTCAGCTCTAGAGGCCACTCAAAAGCTTCTAGATTCATAGGGGTTTATCCTGAACCTAGAAAAATCTGTCCTGCAACCTGCTCAAACACTGTCATTCACAGGGGTGGAACTGGACACTATTCAAGCAAGAGCATTTCTCCCTCTCAAGGGTTCAGTCCCTTGTCACTCTGTCTTCCTCTTTTCATCCTCTAGTTTCTCATCCAGCCAGGCACTTTCTACAGTTGCTGGGTCACATGGCAGCTTCCACAGCAGTGGTCCATGGAGCAATGTTTCAGATGAGAGATATTCAGTTTCATCTCAGATCCTGTTCGTCTCAGAAAAACCCTGTCTCCAAATTGGTTCCTGTATCTCGGACCCTAGTTCAGGCTCTCCAGTGGTGGCTGGAGGAGGAGGACAATCTTCGACAAGGTGTCCCCTTTATCAGACAGGCTCCTTCAGTGATTCTCACCACAGATGCCTCTTTACTAGTGTGGGGGCTCACTTAGATCTGCTTACAGCTCAGGGAACCTGGTCTCACCAGGAGTCCCTTCTTCACATAAACCTTCTCGAATGAAGAGCAGTCTTTCTGGCACTTCAGACATTCTCAACTGCTGTTCAGGGAAAAGTAGTGCAGATCAAGACAGACAATACCACAACCATGTGGTACATCAACAGGCAGGGAGGCACTCTGTCCTCGGCCTTGTGTACAGAGGCCATGAAAGTATGGTCTCTAGCTTATTCCCTTCAGACTTCTCTGATATCTGTGCATCTGCCAGGGAAGGACAACATTCTAGCAGATGCTCACAGCAGGATTTCCCGGGGCTACCATGAATGGACCCTGAACCCTCTAATTCTTCAGGTCATTTTCAAGAGATGGGGCATTCCAGAGATTGATCTCTTTGAAGCCCCGGACAATCATCAACTTCCTCTTTATTGTTGAAGACCACCTCTACTGGGCCCTGTCCCTCAGGATGCTCTTTTACTGAACTGGACAAGCAAGTTTCTATATGCATTTCCTCCCTTTCCTCTGATATTCAGGGTCCTGATCAAGATCAGGTCTCAACCTTGCAAGGTGATTCTGGTGACTCCAGATTGGGCCAGACAGCCTTGGTATTCTCTACTGTTGTCACTGTCAGTAACAATGCCCTTGTGTCTTCCCAGACAGTACAATCTCCTCACTTCCTCACAGGGGAGGATTCTGTATCCCAGCCTTCAGACTCTCAGGCTCAAAACCTGGCTCTTGAAGAGCAAGAATATGCAAGTTTGCATCTTTCTCAATCAGTCTTGGATATTTTAAAGGTTAGCAGGAAACCTGCTACTAGAAAGACTTACAACTCCAAATGGAAAAGATTTGGGTTTTGGTGTTCGCAAAAGCCTGTCAAGCCAGAGCTGGCTGACATTGCCACTGTATTGGACTATTTAGTGCATCTTAAGTTTAGACCTCCGGCCTGTCACTCTCATGGTACATTTGGCAGCTGTGTCTGCTTTCTTTCTGCTGGCAAGGGCTCCCCTAGCATCTCACCCAGTCTTCAAAAATTTTTTCAAGGGCCTAATACATGTTAACCGTCCCTTTCGGGAGCCTACCCCTTCCTGGGACCTGAATATCTGTATTGCTCAGCTTATGCAGCCCCATTTTGAACCCCTATCCTCAGTTGAATTGAAGTACTTGACTTGGAAAACAGTATTCCTGGTAGCCATTACCTCTGCTAGGAGAATCCGTGAATTGCAGGCCTTATCAGTGGAACCTGACTTTATTTCATTTCACAGGGATAAGGTGGTCCTTCGAACCAACAGAAAGTTTCTTCCCAAAGTGGTATCATACTCACTTGAATCAGTCTATAACATTGCCTGTATTTTTCACTGACCATTCTTCTTCTGGGGAGAGAAGATTACACAGTCTTGATGTAAAAAGGGCTCTTAGTTACTATATAGAATATACTAAGGCCCTTAGGAATGGTGGTTCTCAGTTATTTCTCACCTATGGAGAAGTGGGAGAGGGCAAACCTGCCCCTAAGAGAACTGTTGCCAGGTGGATTGTCTCCTGTATCCAGTTCTGCTATTCAAAGTTGGGGAAAGAGCCTCCCTCAAGCCTGAGGGCTCACTCCACCGGAGGTACAGCTGCTTAGGTCGCAGCAGCAGAGACATACCATTAGTGGTAATCTGTAAGGCAGCCACCTGGAAAACTGTTCACACATTTACCAAGCATTACTCTCTTGACATTCATCAAGAAGTGATGCTAGGTTTAGCACAGCTGTGCTGCAGAATTTGTTCCCAAAATAGGTTCTGTGACTCCCTCCTTCAAGGGGGTACTGCTTGGAAGTCTGCATGTAGTCAGAATACAGCAAGACTTCATGTTGTTTGAAGAAAAAATTATTCACCTTAGTAATGTTGTCTCTTCTAATGGAGTCTAGCTGTATCTGATCTCCCTCCCTGCCTCCCCTCCAGGAACCTAGTGTTTTGGGATGTGTCATGGCAGGTGCAGTGCTGCACCCCAGATGTGTAATTGGCATGCCTTATCTTTTAAGGGTTTATCTTTAATATTTTGGTTGTTCACTACCTACTTATTTTTCTTTTTAGGGCTCTCGACTTGAGTCTTTTGAACCTAAAAATCTGTGTTATGCCCTTTGGCAAAAAAGTTTTAGAAACGTTTTCTAACTATAGAGTTAGTGCTCATAAAAATCTGACAGTTAGACTTCAGAGTACCACAGACAGAGGTTTGCAAACTGAGCTCGAGCTCAACGTTCTATGCTTGTGCATAGAGTTAACCCTTTACTCTCCGGAGCAGTTCAAGTGCTGTGGCTAACTGCATATAGTCAGAATACAGCAAGACTCCTAGCTAGTATTTTTTCTGTGGCGTTCTGACGCCTGGCGGGTCAGTCCTATATGTGAATACCTACTGCAAGAGCCTCTCTCGAAGATCTACTGTTACGGTAAGTTCTTACGTAACTGTACTTTACGTAAGAACTTACTGTAACAGTAGATCTTAAAGAGAAACTCTTGCAGCAGGCCCTGCTTTCTCTCCCCCTCCTTCCTCCTGCTGCTGTTTTTCTCTCGCACTACTGCCTTTCTTTTGGCTCTCGGGAAACCTCCTCTGTTCTCCTTTAGCTGCCCATACGGGGTCTCCGGCAGGAGAACTGAGGTAGTTGTGGGGGATCATCAACCTATATAGGCTAGGCTGACATCAGCTGACTGATGTTGGCAGCGGGCTGTCCCCCATGATAGACTGCTAGCTAGAGGGTTTTCCTTGTGGTTCTAGTGCCTGGCAGCTTAATTATACTGGTGTGGCTTGCTGCACGAGCTTCTCTCGAAGATCTACAGTTACGGTAAGTTCTTACATAACTACTTTCCAAAGGTGTGGCCTGATGAAACAGATTCTCTCATCTACTGTTACAGTAAGTACGTAACTGTTCCGTCTTAATTCCTGAAGAAAAAAATTTAAACTATGTGTGATTTAAGTCCTTGGGCAGGTAACTCATTGCCATGAGTTGTCTTACCCAGGGGCATGTATGTGTCAGCTGGTCTTTAAAAAGGTTCAGCTAGCATGCAGTAAGACACAAGAACTGTAGTGACTTAAATTGAGTATTAGTAAACCAGTCTTGCCTTTGTTACATATTTTTTCCTGCCTTACCTCCTCGGCAGGGGTGATCCTATGGTTCCCTTTTCTGGTCTGCCCCTGGTGGCCCCCGGCGCCGTGCCGAGTTCACCTCTTTGCCCTCTCACCCATTCAGGCCACGTCACGCACCCCACAGCATGGAAGGCCCTCGAGGAGTAGGGGTTAGAGGGAGCACCGTGGGAGTATCCAGCGCGGTGCTGTGGGGGCAGTCCATCACGAGCACCGGAGGATTGGGGCTATTTGTTTTTACTGGTCTGCACCCCCCCATGGCGCAGGTGTGCAAGGACGTCGATGACGCTGCAGTGCATGCTTCCGCGCTGATCTCTCCAACTCGCCGTGGTGTGCACCAACCTCCAGTCACTGTCAGGAGCCAGGATAACCGCGGTTGTAAAGCTGTAGTGTTGGTTGTGATCATATGATACAGATATGACCATATGAGTCCACCAAGACCTGCTGTGCCAACATCATCATGTTGCAGTGTCAACCGGGAGAGCAGACACTGCATCTGTGGACTGGGATCTCACTCTTGGCCTTCTAGGTCAGGCGTGCCACCGAGGTAAGGCACTGTGCTTCCTGGGAAGATGTTGGCTGCCTGGCATTCACACACTCCTTCTGTGTCTGCCAAGCAGTAGCACTGATGTCTGCTATGAAACCAGCAACTCATAATGCTCTCCCAGGTGCTGCCATGGCAGTCCCAATCTTCAGGGCTGGAGACGGGAAAAGCCATACTGGAAACCAAAAGAACATGGCAGGACAAGTTTACTGTTTCTGCATGAAAGAAATATTGTCTTGCACAGTTAAGTCTGGAGATATAAGGTGACTCATTTAATAACTCATTTTAAAATATTTCTAAATGTTTGCTATTTTAAAAAGTTGGCATGACCTGCAGCTGGTAGTTGACAAGAGTTTTAAAGCGTTACTGTCATGCCAAGGCAACATTAGATGATATTGAAACAAAAATCTAGTTTACTGGTACAATTTTTTTTTTCTTCCAGTGATTATTTTTATAGGGAGTATTTCAATTGAAATACCAGCTTTGACCTTATAGCTGTGTATCACCTCCCCCTTACACCACCCCATCTGCTGGGGCATGCAGTGAAATCAGAATCTCATGCTTCTGGCATCTGTCATTTCCACAGTGTTAACCTATTGACAGTGTTTGATATGAAAAGGAGAGAGGTATGACTGGTTGTTAAAAGGTGCATTATCTATAGACAGACATTTGAAGGACATGGTGTTCACTCAGTTCCACTCAAGCCTGTTGATGCTGTTCTGTTTCTAATTTTCTTTTAGATCCTTTCCTCTCTGAATCAAATATGAATAATAATGTTTATTTGGGGGAAAAACAAATTTGAAACATCTAGGTGTACTGGAAACATACTGCTGTGATAGGCAGGGAGGCTATGTTGTGGCGGGGCGGGATGAGAACCATGTTATGCTGTAAATTGCAGTGTTACCCGAACACAAGAGTACAGGCTAAATAGAGCACAAGACAGCCAGCCTACTTAGTTGCTGATTTGCCTCCAGCTCAGATAAATGATGAAGCATTAAAGTGATGATTGCTACTGATTCGTCTCAAACTCTGGTAAAGGATGAGCATTAGAGAAATTAATTTAAAAGGAAAAAAAAAACATTTTTTAGAAACAATGGAAATGCTAGACAAAAAAGAACATTATTATTTTTAATATCAGTAACGCCTTCAGCCGTATGTCTTTCTAGGAGGGTAAGGCCCAGTGTGAGGTTTAAGGCCCTTGGCAATGCCTCCAGCCTTAACTCTGCTCAGTAGGTGTTATCCTCCTAGAAAGGCCCTCGTCCTCGAGCCTTTTCTGCATAACTGATTGTAGTGTAACAAATAGGGATTATGTCATTGTATCCTCCAACAGGAGTAGCTGGTTTATGTGGGAGACAATTTCTTTAAATGCATACATTTTTTATGATTAGTAAGAATGGGAAGAAAAAGACTAGTAAGTGGGTTTTGGTTTAAGTATTGCATTTAAGTCTCTCCCAGTGTGCAATTTCCTCTTGAAGTTATTAATATAGTCATTAGATGGGAAGTATCACTGAATCTGCATGCATATTGGCCACCTTGAAGTTCGTACTACTTGGTGTCCTACCCTTCAGCCCTGCCATTAAAATTACTGGCCCTTTACTCTACTTTTAGCACTCAGTTACTACTGGTTCATTGATAACATTCTAGCATTAAAACTCCATGGCTGTTAAGTACTATTTTAAGTGATTTTATATTTAATAACAAAATAAAACAATTTTTTAAGTAGCTATTCCTAAATGCATCCCATATTGGCTGGTTTATTTGGTAAAGCTGCAAACATGTACTGGATTCTTTGTTACATAAATGTACATTTTATATTTCATATGTTGTTACTCTTCAGGCTAATAGGTAGTAGGGGTTTAAAGATTAGGGACCATTTGTACAATAGGAAGTAGTCTTGTCTCATTTTCTGCTGTTCAAATGAATTTTACTACAGAGCGTAGTATACAAGATATTGGAAATTACATTTCTAAGGCTGGTTCGTTAAAAATATTTTACTGAGTACTGTATATTTATTGCTCAGTTTTAATTTATGACTAGTATTTGTGAACCTTTTGATTTTTCTATTTAAAATAAAATCTCAAAGCTGTGATATTTTAGTGATTGTAATAAGTTACAGCAGTTTGTCAAGAGCTTTCTACAGTAGTGTTGTACCATGCTTAACATGGGGGATATGCAGTGGCCTGACTAGAAATAAGCAGTTTATCTTCAAGTGTAAAGGGACAGGACAATAACTCATGAGTAGCAGAGCCACGAATGAGTTAAGAAAGATCTTACTTCGAGAGGGTTCCTGCAGAAGGTCTTCACATATAGGTCTGTAGCCCCTGGCATCAGGTCTGAATGGCAAACTTGTAGCTAGCAATCAGCGGGGACCAGCTCTCTCCCCCCCCCCAGTCGTCAGGTGATGCGACGTAAATGTGACTATAAAAGGGGCAGTCCCGTGCTCGCCCTCAAGTTCTTTCTTGCCGTTGCATCAGTCCGTTCGACAGATGTGGCAGAACAGCGATCAGTCGCCTGCTTAGTGTTCGACGATTTAACGTCTTTTTTTTCCTCTTTATTCTTAAAAAAAGTACCACTCGGTGTATGTCTTCTCGTCCCAAGGAGTGCTTCAAGTGCGGCGTGCAAATCCCACATGGGGACGACCACTCATGGTGCCTCCTCTGCCTGGGACCTAAGCTCAACTTGGCTTAGTGTGCCATTTGCCAGGGGTTCAACCAGACCACGCACACCCATCACAAGAGGACCCTTGAAGCCCACTTTCTTTCCCAGAGACTAGCCTGCATGGAAAAGGAGCTTCAGGACAAAAGAGAAAGGTCATTGTCGCTGTCCCCTGAAAAAAGGAAGGAGGAGAATAAGGAGAGACGCCGGGAGCGGAGCTAGTCTCCTCAGGGGAAGACCAGTCAGCCATCCATTGACATCCAGGGTGGACCCTCTACTTCCGTGAGTACCACACCTGCTGGGCCATCATCCGCTCCAGCGGGCCGAGCGTGCCCCCCACCGAGGTGAGCAGGCAGCTGGGGGTCACCTCCTTAGAAGTCTCAGTTAGGTCTCCTTTCCAGAGCACCACCGATAAGTTGTCCTCTGGCTTCCCCGCCAGGTGCACGGTCCAGGCCGATCAGTCTGACTGAGGTCCTACTGCAGTTAGCCTGGCTACGCTTAGTAAGTTGGTCGGATCCTCTGTCTACCGCGTAGACGAATCTTCTCTCCCGTCGGGCTCTCTTGTGGACCCTGACCCCGGGACGAGTCTGTTCACAGGGGAACCTTCATCCCTGCTGGTCTCTACTACCAGGGATTTGCCACCAGTACCTAACTTCTCTGTTACGTCGGATACTTTTCTGGACCTGTCGTTGAGGTCCCTACCGGAACTTAACCCTTTGCCAGGCTCCATTCCACCACAAGAACCCCTTTTTTCCTGGGGATCCGTCACCGGACCTAGGCGGCTCAGGTATGGATCCTCCTCCCTCAGACCCTTGCCTGCCCCACTGCCTAGCGGCCCTTCGGCACCCCCTCCCCCCAGGGGGCCTATTGGCTCCCCCTGCAGGTGATTTTCTGGGGCCAGACACCCACCACCCGCCCCCAGGACACACGCTGCCAGACAGTATCATTCCGACACTGGGCTGTGTTCTGCTGACTCTAGGTTACCCACCAACACCGGGTTACTCTCCGATGCCAGGCTACCCGATGCTAGGTTATCCATCGCCAGGTTACCGGACACCAGGATACCCTGCACCGGGTTTTCAAGGGCAGGGCTTGTATCGGTTCCCTTACTGGCACCAACCACCCAGTTACCCCTCTTTTCCAGGGTACCCAGAGTACCAGCCCCTGCTCCCACTTCCGCCACTTGACCGTGAGTCCATCCCAGCATGGTGGAAAGATGCTCGGATTCAACTTCTGATGGACCTTATGCAACCTCAGCCAGTAGGGGGCATCCCCCTCCCAAGGGCACCCCTTCCTTGTCCGGCACACTCTGGCCAAGCCTCTATAACTCTTCACCATGGGGAAACCATTGCTGACCCCTCCCTGCCTAGCAGGCTGGAGTCTTCAGAATCGGATGAAGAGTCGGACATTGACCAGTCAGAACGCCACTCACTGGTCAAACGTCTACCCAAGGAGTCCCCTAAATCGCCCCCTGAGGACCCTTTCTTTGAGGAGCTTTTGAGGACCATCCAGAAGGCTTGTGGTTGGTCGTCCAAGGACCTGAACCCCCAGCGTAAAGACTAGCCAAGCATCTGGACCTTACTAGTGTGGATCCCCTCCCCATTCCCCCCTGGATGGGACCACACGAAGCTCTTATGTCCACCAGCTGGCAACAGCCCTCATCAATCCCAGCTGTTTACCGCAAAGTAGCTGGGACCTGTACCCCCGGAGAAGTCTCTCACCTGACCGCGCAAGCAAAAGCTGACTCTGTGGTCATCACCGTGGCCCATGACAGATCAACGCAACCAAAACATCTGAGTGCTTCTCCCCTGGACAAGGACTCCAAGCATCTGGATCAGTACGGCAGAAAAATTTATACCTCATCCACTTGCACCATCAGGTCATTAAACTGTGTTTCCCACATGTTGGCCTTCCAGAAGTCCTTGCTGTCAGAACTGGAGAAGGATCTCCAGGAGATCCCTGATGAGCAACTTGGGGCTAAACTCCTGGAGAAAGTGCAGATGAACAAATCATCCTGCCGTCATGCTCTGAGTCTCATATGATTCTGTAGCATCTGGCAGGTTTGGCACAGGACGTGCAATTGTCCCTCTTGGACGCACCTTTTAGGGGTCTGGTGCTGCTTGTCAGCGAGGCCAAGGACATAACTGGACTGCACGAGAGCAGTAGGTCCCTCCGAGACGTATGCTCTATGTACCGTACCGGCCAGAAGACACAGCAGCAGCCTTTTCACTGCTAACGGAAGTGGAACAAGAACCAGTGCAAGCGTCAAAACGAGCAACGTTGCCACCAGTTCAGGAGCACAACCTCCTCAGGCCAAATTTGCCAAGGCCGCCTCAGGAGGAAATGCTCCCCTCCGCGTCCTGACTCATTCCCCCTCCTCCCGCTCACTCAGTCTCCCTCTGAGGAACTGGTAGGGGGGAGGTTCGGCCTCCACCTGGAAGGGTGGGAGGCAGTGACCGCAGACGTATGGGTCTTGCAACTCATACAGAGGTCACTCGATAGAGTTCCTGGAGAAATCTCCTTCAAAGCCTCCGGGAAGGTCTTGCTACCCATCAGGACAGATGCCTCTTGTCAGACAGGAAATCCAGGCTCTGCTGCGGAAAGCAGCCATAGAGCCCTTCCCTCCAGATCAAAGAGGAAGGGGATTCTACTCCCACTTCTTCATAGTACCAAAAAAGATGGGGGGATCTAAGACCTGTCCTAGATCTCAGCATGCTCAGTCTCTTCGCGGAATACAAGAGATTCCACATGCTGACTGTCCAGGGACTGTTGCCCCTGCTCCTTCCAAACACTTGGCTGTGTTCCCTGGATATGCAGGATGCCTACCTACATATTCCCATCCTCCTGGCCCACCACTGCTTCCTCAGGTTCTCCTTCTTGGAGGACCACTTCCAGTTCAAAGCCCTGCCCTTTGGCCTGTCTTCAGCACCTCGGGGTTTCACCAAGTGCTTAGCGGTGGTAGCGGTGTTCCTTCGCTGCAAGGGCATTTACATGTTCCCATACCTGGATGACTGGCTCTTTTCAGCTCCTTCACCTGACAGCCAGAAGGAGTCCCTCTCCTTCACCCTGGACCTGTTTTCCAGCCTGGGTATTTCAGCCAACCTACCCATATCCCAGGTAGTACCCTCCCAGTGCCTCCAATTCATTGGAGCAGTGCTGGATATGGTCCAGAGCAAGGCCTTTCTCCCCCTTGACCCAGTGGAGATGCTTGTCTCTCAGGCCACATTAGTGTCATCCTCTCGGTGGACCACAGCTCGGTCAGTCCTTCACCTGTTGGGCCTCATAGTGGCTGCCATACCCACAGTCCCTCTGGCCAGGCTGCATGAGGGTAACCCAATTGTCTCTCCGAGTCCAATGGGATCAACGCTTATATGACATGGACCAAAAGGTCATGATCTCCAGCAGTCTTCAGAAAGATCTTCTGTTTGGAAGAATCCCACCAATTGGTTGGGGGGGCTTCATTCCACCTTCCGGTTCCTTCTCAAACCCTTACTTCAGATGCCTCAAACACGGGTTAGGGAGCTCATTTAGGGGAACACAGAACACAGGGTTCCTGAGCCCCTACGGAGGAGAATCTTCACATCAACATCCTGGAGACAAGGGCAGTTCTCCACACTCTCCAGGCATTTCAGTCGATTCTTCTCCTGGGAACACTGGTATCTGAACAAACAGGGAGGTACCCGATTGTGCCCCCTTTGCAGGGAAGCAATGAGGGTGTAGTATTGGGCAATTCAGCATGGCCTATACTTGACAGCAGTCCACATGCCAGGGGTACACAACATCCTGGCGGACAGTCTCAGCCGATCAGTTGCCAGGGCTTATGAGTGGGATCTAAAGCAGGCAGTAGTAGAAGATCTGTTTCTTCAGTGGGGTCGGCCAGACCTAGATCTATTCGCCTCCCCATTCGATGCAAAACTACCCAGCTTTTGCTCGCTCATTCCCGTGCATGGTGCTTTTTGGCAAGATCCACTGTCTCTGTCCTGGACAGGGAGATTTCTGTACGCTTTCTCTCCCTTTCCTCTAATTCAGAAGGTTCTGCTGAAGCTCCAGGTGGAGGGGGTCTCGCATGATACTCATTGCCCTTCTGTGGCCTCAGCAGATATGGTTCCTGTTGTTGCAACAACTGGCTCTGGAACCACCAGTCCCTCTGCCTCTATCTCATGACCTTCTGTCCCAGGAGCTGGGCACCCTAGTACATCCGAGCCTCAAGCCTCTCCATCTTCATGCATGGCACTTGTGGACATAGTCATCTCTCGCTATGGAGTTTTAACTCGGGTAGCTGAGGTCTTGGTGGAAGCTAGGAAGCTATCCACTAGATCCACCTATGATATGAAATGGAAGAGATTTTCTGTTTGGGCCACAACAAAGTGCTTGGACCCATTTTCTTGCTCGGCCTCCCAGATGTTAGGGTACCTCTTACGTCTATCAGAGTTGGGCCTCAGTTATTCTTCACTGAAGGTCCCTCTCTCTGCGGTGTCTGCCTACCACCTTCCAGTGGATGGCAAAACCCTAGCTCAGCTAGAGGTTTCTAAGACTTTTTAGAATGGAATCTTTCATATAAAATCTCCAGTCTGGAATCCTGTTCCTCCCTGGGATCTCAATTTTATGTTGGAAAAGCTTACTTTGCCCCCTTTTGAACAGGCAGCAAGCTGTGATATGCATTTTTTAGTGTGGAAAATGCTCTTTTCAGTTGCTACCACTTTAGCTCGAAGGGTTTCAGAGCTTCACGCTCTAGTTTGTAGAGAGCCTTATTTAATTTTCCACAGGGACTGGGTGGTCCTGCGGACTAATCCTTCATTTCTTCCGAAGGTGGTTTTGGAGGTTACTCTACATCAGAGTGTCGAATTGCCGGTGTTTTTTCCAAAGCACACCAACAGGGGGGAATATCCCCTGCACATTTTTGATGTGTACAGGATTTTTAGGTATTCTAACTCTCAGACTAGAGAGGTTCATAAGTAGAACCAGCTCTTTGTTGCCTTTGCCTCCCAGTGTCAGGACAAGGCGATCATGAAACAGACTCTATCTAGGTGGCTGGCTAACTGTATTCATTATACCTACCAGAAGTACGAAAATTCCCTTCCAAGGGCAGTCAAAGGTCATTCCACCAGGAGTGTGGCCACTTCTGCTGCTTTTTTTCAGGAATGTGTCCACTGTCATTATCTGTGTAGCGGACACTTGGTCTTCTGTCCACACCTTCACTTAGCATTACAGTCTGGACATTGCCTCTAGGCATTGAGCTGGCTTCAGCCTTGCAGTTTTGCAAGGTCTTCTGTCTTGAACAGACCCTTAGTTGACAGATAATCTTCCTCTTCCCGTAACCTCGTCTCAACTCCTTCTTTTTTGTTAGACTGCTTGGTATTCAGCCCTTTATGGGAAGACTTACTGCACAAACCCTTTTGAAGTAAGATATAGCAGTTACATAAGAACTTGCTGTAACAGCAGATCTTTGAGAGAGGTTCCTGCAGTAGGTCTGCTTTCCCTCCCACCTTTCCCCCAGCTCCTGTAGTTTTTTCCTTATTTCCTGTCCAAGTCTCTGGCTTTGCCAGGGCACAGGGTATCAGGAGTTGTCACTCCTCTTTTCTACTCCCTTTACTTAGGTTTCCAGTGGAAAAGAACTGGAGGGCGGACGCGGGTCCACCCCTTTTATAGTCACGCTGACGTCGCGTCACCTGACGATGGGGGTGGCGGTCCCCCCTGATGATTGCTAGCTGCAAGTTTGCCGTTCGGACCTGACACCAGGGGGCGCAGTCCTATATGTGAAGACCTACTGCAGGAACCTCTCTCGAAGATCTACTGTTACAGTAAGTTCTTACATAACTGCTATTTCTGCTTCCCCACAAATGATGAACTGCGTATTGTAACAACAGGAATTAGAGCAGCCCAATCAAACTTATTTCTAATCTCCACGAGGAATATGGTGCCTCAAAACTAAGAAATCTTTATAGATACTGTATGTGGTGGTATCATCCTGCAAGCATTCCAGTGATAGCACCTTCTGTGGTGCTGTAACCTGCACTGACCAACTGAGTCAGTAAGATGAGGTGTCCACACAGCTCCTCTTCGCACCGATCTAAGCCACGCTGGAGAGGGGCCATGTGACTATGGGGGCAAGCCGGGGCGTAACTATAATAGTAACTGTGCTGGAGCACTGAGTACAGAAGAGATAAAGCAATATTTTTAGTCTGGTAGAATTCCTCGAAACAAAAACAAGGCTGAATCTACTAATCCAGCTTGACACCTCAAGTTGCCATCCTTAACCAACCGGGTAACACATCTAACATTTCCACAAGGTATATTTGAATGGTAAGCAAATATGAGTACTGAGCCCAAACATGTATTGAGCCAAACTTCTGTGTTTCGGTGGGCATTAGCAAAAGGCAAAGATTCTGGAAATGTTCCACCTGTGAGCAGAAGCGAGCGGTGCAGCCTGTCCATGTGACTGCTCACACCGCTAGCTCCAGTCAGCATTCCCAAGTTTTCTGCAGATCCGGAAGCGGCGCAGTGATAGACTTATGGCTGTCTGGTAAGAGTGTGTATGGCTGTGCCAGAGCAATCCAAGCACTCTCATTGCCCCAGTGCAAATGCGACCGTGTAAATGGGGCTTTCGTTTCCGCTGAAGAAAGTGGTGGTCCTGGAGGTGCTCCCAGCCAATTCAGTAGTGAAGTCCTAAAGATTTATAGTTTTAAAAGGTGTTTTTTTTTTTTTTTTTTTTAATTATTAGTACTTTGTCTCTTCTTCAGTCTTTGACACCAGACTACCTCAGGAACTACCAAGGTGCCACTGCACCTGCCTGACATTGACAGCATTCCACAGAGTCTTGGTTTACCTTCCCCAGCCAAGGTGGGGGGGGGGTTACCCCCAAAAGCAGTAAATCATCAGGAGGTGGTGCAGCAGCAGGGTGAGGCCCAGATATATCTGGGTTCATCTTTGGGTGCTGAGGCCATTTTCCTGCCCTTAGATGCTGGTGGCTATTACCTGCAACATTAGCCAGCATCTCCTCTCCTGTCCTCTGAAGTAGCTCTAACTGCGATCGCCCAAGTGGCACTGCTGTGGCAGCATCACATGCCTTCCTTCTTTGGGAATCTTTACCATGCCAGCTCTTGAAGGCTCAGACTCATTCCTGAACCATGGTCGCTGATGATGTGAGTGGCAGCCCTAACGCAGCACTGTCGGGCCAGCACTTGTTTTGAAAATTTTAGTTTATTTTAACATACATTTCTCTCATTCCAGTCTGTTGTAATTCAAAATTAGTGATTTTTGACTTTTTGCATGGTTCCCAAACTGTTCTAGGAAGTGTGGCCTGTGCCCCAAAGACACTCTACCCACAAGGACTGTGATGGAGTTTGCAATTTAATTTTACAGTCTAGTGGTTCCATTATGTTTCCAGTCTGAATTAAAAAGATTTTAATGTGCTTCTGTCCAGATTTCTTGTGCACTTTAGGCTGGGTTTTTTTCGGCTTACATTATTGGAATGTTACTGAACTGGTCGACTCACAGTAAATATGGTTGACAGTTAAGTGCTTCTGCCTTTCAGTTGTTTTATTAGCAGTACGTTTAAACGGTTTTCAGATCACAAAGACTATGTCAAATGAACTTAAACTGGTCAGCTTCCATCTGTGGTTAAAATAAAACCGTTGTCTGTCAGTGACTGAGGTCGGAGATTTTACTGTGGTGCCTTTGTTCTGGTCTTGTTTCTGAGTCTGAACCAAAACAGAAGCCTAAAAAACTGAGCACTCAGTATTCAAAAAGTGCCAAAAGTGTGGTACTGTTTGCCTAAGGCAGATAGAGATACAGAAGGGTTACATACACAAAAGAATCATAATTATTTGTTTATTAAAATTTTGGTAACCGGTAAGACCCACCGAGACAATGAAAGTCCCTTTTTCAGGGGAGACCCGGGATTAAGCACAGGTAGAGACAAGTACACATCTTTACATTACACAGATAGAAACAAAAATACATATCATTACATTAGAGTAACAGGTTAACATTTTGTGAGTTATACAGTAAGAAAATAGGTTTGAATACAAGTGAGACTATTTTTATAATACAGTATCAGGCTAACCTAATGGTAAGTTTCAATAAGCGCATTCAGCATAAGCCAAGACAGGTGACATACACTGATTACAGACACAGTAGCAGTAAGGAGGTATGTATCATATGGGAGTGCCAGTTTCAGCGATAGCAAGCGCATTGGTTGAGTTCTAGAAGATGAGTCTTGAGTCCTTTTTTGAAACCTCCAAGGGAATTATGTGTCTGTACACTATCAGGAAGCAAGTTCCAGAGGATGGGGATGCTGGCAGAGAATGACCTCTGTCCCTGGGTGAACCAAACTTTGGGCACTGTGAGTAGCTGATGGGTCGAAGATCAAACAGGTCTGGCATTTTATTTGGTAGATAACATTTTGGCCAAACTAGGTGGAGCCTCACCTGACCGTAGCTTGTAGGCTAAGCACAGGGATAGATATTCTAGGCACCCTTTCAGAGTGGGCCAGGACAGGTCATGGAGCACATGGCAGTGGTGTTCCCTTGGCTGGGTCCCAGTGGCAAATCGGCACAATCTGTGAATAGAGGGTGGTAAGTTTTTGCATTTCTCTGCCTTTTACTGTGAGTAGCACTGGTGAACCATACAACAGGGTGGGGAGGAGGATTCCATTGGCCATCCTTAGCTTGGAGACCTGAGTAAGGAACGGGCTTAAGTGGTACACAAGGCCAATTTTCTGATTCAGAGTCTTAGTCATCTGATCGATATGCAGCCTGAAAGTACAGTCCTGGTCTAAGTATTTTATGACATCTACTACTTGGATCCGTGCGCCATTTCTGAGGCTTGGAGTTAGAATTGAGGTTCTGTCTGGCCTCAGGCTTGTGGGACCAAAAAGGATTGCCTTAGTTTTTTTTTTTTTGATTTAACACAAGTCTATTGCTTTCCAGCCATTCCTCTAGGAGTTGCAGGTCCTTTGTCAGAGTGCTGTTTGAAGAGCCCAGGTCATCTGACCTGCAGAGCATTGCATCGTCTGCATATAGCAGTATGTTTGCATCACCACAATGATTTGGCAAATCATTTATGAAAATCGAGAATAGCAAGGGCCCCAGGATGGACCCCTTGGGGAACACCGTCTGTAATTTGGCAATTCTCTGATTGCGCTCCTTGCCATCTGACGACTAGAGACCTCCCACAGAGGTAGTTGGTAAACCACCTTTCAGGCAGTCAAGACCTATGTGTTTGAGTTTTCCAAGTAGTAACTGATGGTCCACCAGGTCAAAGGCCTTAGTGAGGTCAATGAAGACCGACCCCGTGGATTGGCTTTAATCTAGAGCTTGGAAGATGTAGTCGGTGAGGCAAACTACGGCGGTGTCTGTTCCATGTTTTTTTTCTAAATCCATGCTGTCTTGGTGTAAATAGACCATTCCTCTCAATATAATGTTAGTTGATTATATACAGCCCTCTCCAGTACCTTGCTCAGTATGGAGAGGATCGAGATGGGCCGATAGTTTTCCATAAATTCATGTGATCTGCCTTTGTGGATGGCCGTGACCATGGCAACTTTCCATAGTGAGGGGACTCTCCCTTCGAGTAGAGATCTGTTTAGCAGCCAAGAGACTGGAGCAGCTATGGCTGGGGCTGCAATTTTCAATAGCCTTGGTTCAAGCTTGTCATATTCCACAGAGCAATGGGGTTTTATGTTCATCAGTAGTTTAAGATCCTCATTTTTATGTTTGCTTGCACGCATGTGCAAGAAACATAGTGCCATCATCCAAGTTTTCAGAGGTGTGGCAGCCCTCTTCCAATTCAGTCAGTGTGTTTGCAGGTGGGGCCGCAGTTCTCCAATGCCTGCTCGAGCTGTCTGACAGCTCCAAAATGCAGTGGCGTACAGTTGAAAGGGGGAGCTACGCTTCAGTGAGCAGCGATAAGATATCGCCTGCTCATGCGCGCTCCCCCTACATACACACACACACACACATCGCATGCACTGCGTGTCGCCCACCCCACGCACACACTGTGTAGCCGACGGGGTGCCCAATACCCGTCGGCTGTGCTGCGCACCCAAAAACAGTGTTCCATATGCCATGCTGGGTGCCCAATCCCCGTCTGTTCCACTGGTTCACACACACACACACACACACCCAGAATACAGGGTGCCACGCTGGGAGCCCACCCAAGCGTGGCAACACTTACTGTCGCTGATAGGGGTGCCCAATCTGGTCGGCTCCATGCCCCCGCCCACCAGCCATCCTTGTGCCATGCTGAGAGCCCACCCCAGCATAGAAGCGTCCACTGTCGTCATTTAAAAAAAAAAAAAAAAAACTGAAAAGCGGTCCCTACGCGGTCTCTGCCCGAACGGCGCCCACCCATTGTGCACCCCGCCTCCCCACACCCCATACTTACCTCCGGACTCCGGCGCAATGATCTTCGGTGGACCGGGAACACGTCTGCACTCTTCAAAGCCGACCGCGAACTGAGGAAATGCTGGTAAGCTGTATAATGGGATAGATAGGGTTTTTTCAACTTTGCTGCATATCTCAGGCATTGTTTGGAATTTTTGCACCAAATTTTCAACATGGGGTTTTTGGGACCCTTCTCTTGAATACTCTCACTGTCATGGCGTTAATCTGGCCGAAGGGTGATTTGCAGTCACTGCATAAAATCACCTTTTGGGACCCAGTAACGAAATAACCTACCACCATTGATAAAGTGGGCTCTCAAAAACTATGTTGAAAATTTGGTGGAAAAATTCATAAAAATGACTGTGTTCTGACGTCGTTCTTGGTTCCTACATGCAGCTACCGTAAGTTTGCAATTTTCAATATTTTCACTCCAGATTTTCAACATTGCCATTTTACCACACCTCCTTATGAGCAGTACAGTTGTCATTTTCACATCTCACCCAAAAGCGTGTTTCTGCCCATGTGGCGCACAGTGGCACAGTTGGTGTCTTGAAATCAATGTGTGGGACACATTAAGAAAATCACAGTGGCACTGTTAATGAGCAGAGGTCTTAAAATGGCTATGTTGAAAATTTGGTGAAAAAATTCCTAAAATGACTGCTTCTGAGGCGTGCATTACTTATTCCTAAATAAGCTTATAAGTTTGCGAATTTTGTATATTTTCACTCCAGATTTTCCACATTGCCATTATATTACACTTCCTTATGAACAGTACAGCTGCCATTTTCCACATGTCTCCCCAAATGTGTTTCCATATGTGTAGCGCACAATGGTGCAGTCTGTGTGCGAAAGCAATGTTTGGGACAGTTTAAGAAAATCACAGTTACACTGTTCATGAGCAGAGGTCTTAAAATGGCTATGTTGAAAATTTGGTAACAAAAGTCCATAAAATGACTGTTACGAGTGAGCATTGTGCAGTTTCCACACACCCTCGTAAGTTCATGACTTTGTAATATTTTCAGTCCAGATTTTCACCAGTGGCATTTTCCACACTTCCTTATGAACAGTACAGCTGTCATTTTTCACAACATGGCGAAATGTGTTTTCACACTTTCAGTGCAGAGATATTGATCGCTGTGGGAAATCATTGTTGGGACAGATAAAGAAAATCACAGTGACACTGTTCATGATCGGAGGTCCCAAAATGCCTGTGTTGACAATCTGCTGTAAAAAATCCCCAAACTAATTACATTACGGGTGTGCGTTGCACAGTGTCTATGCATGCTCGTGACTTCACCTGTTTTTTTAATATTTTTACTGCAGATTTGCAACAGTGCCATTTTTTACACCTCCCCATGAACAGTACAGCTGTCATTTTTCACATCCTGTTCGGAATGTGTTTTTTGCACCTGTGGTGCTAAATGCCGTTGTCGCTATGCATAAGCAGCTTTTGGCTAACAAACTCATATTGCCACTGTTCATGAGGCGGGAGTCACAAAAAAAACATGCTGAAAATTTGGAGTGACAATACCAACGAATGCCAGAGGTGTTAGGGTTTCCAACCATAACGCCCCACCCTATAGAGAATGACAGGCATCAGGGGTGTGACTTGGGATTCTTGCCTGTAATGCTGATACCATTCCACACCCTGCAGCCAGTGGGAGGCATCGAGGTATTCCTTGGACTCTTCGGCCCCAAAGTTCACCCTATTCTCTTATATCACACCCATCTCACCGTATTTCCTGATGTAATGGGGTGCACATAAGGGCCAAAGACCCCAAGGCACACTGTGACACTTGTCAGTGTCTGCAGGGTAGGGTGTGGTGAAATGGCGTGGCCGTTATGCCTGACGACCCAAAGGCACACCCCAATGCCTGTCACTCTCTGCAGGGTGGTGGTGGGGTTGGTTTCAGTTAAATACTTCACTGCCATTTCTATTGTGCAGCTCTGTAACTTCTACACTACCAATGTCAGCAAGCAAACCTTCGGCATTGACAAATGCTTGTTGGATAACAATTTAAAATGGAAGTTAGGATGGCGGGGGGTGTTATAGGGGTCTGGTGTGTTGGGCAGGGGAGCCCCAGCATAAAGAGGTCTTGAACTTATTGAGGTCAGTGAAGAAGGAGTTGAATGCATTGGCATCATCCATCGGGTTTAAGCGGGTGCCATTAGCTGTTGTAGGGCATTCATCCTGTGTGGGATTACCCTTGATGAAGTAGTTTATCTGGGACCAGAGTGTTTTAGGATCAGAAAGGTTTTTATGCTGGAGATCCCTGATGTAACATTTCTTCACTGATTTGAGCTCTTTTTTTACATTTATTCCATAATTCCCTATATACTTGCCATACTTTGAGCTGATGGTTGATTTTAAAGTTTTCCCAGGCCCTGTTCCTTTCTTTCATGAGTTTTTTTTTAGATCCTGGGACAGCCATCTGGCATCCTGACCCTTCACTCTGATTTTTTTCAGTGGGGCATGTTTATTAGCTGCAGACAGGAAATTATTTATGAAAAATTCAATGGCATCATCTAGATTTGGGACATGTTTGATGTAGGTCCAGTTTACCTCTAATAGCGTGGCTAGGAAGGATTCAGTGGCAAAGTTAGAGAAGTTTCAGGCCCTGAGTATACTGGTTGGGGGGGGTTAGATAATTATTCTTCCATACTGCGAAAACTTGTGAGTGATTGCTTAGGGCATCGGCAAAAGTGCCTGCCAGTCTAATGCTTTCTGGTTTAGTGACTAGGATCCAATCCAGTGTGGAGTGGTTTCCTGTTTTAATGTTCAATCTGGTGTGATCATGAATTAGCTGAGTTGGGTCAGCCTGTAGTAGTAGGTTCTTCAGTTCACCTTTTGTTTGTGGCCCCCAGTGTATATTGAAGTCTCCTAGTTATCACCCTTTCACTCTTGGCAGGGGGGAGGTAGGGCAGCACTGAGAGAAGTGAGTTTAGGGCTGCTTTGGGGGGGTTATAGACACAACCAATAGTCAGGTTTGGCACCTCCCATCAGCAGGGTTATGAAAATTGCCTCACAATGGGGGTTATTCAGGATTAGAGGTGTTACCATGGTAGCAGTTAAGGGTGCTCTTACATAGATCAGAATCCCGCCACCCTTTTTTCCCCAGCCTGTCTGGTCTGAAAGTCTTGAACCCATTTAGCTCAACAACCTGGTCCAGTACATGTGGTTTGAGCCAGGTTTCTGAGATAGCGACAACATCTGGAGAGTAAAGGTTTACCCAGGCTTCCAGCTCATGCATCTTTGGCCTGAGGCTGTTGATATTCATATGGGTTATTCTTAAACCTTTTGAATTAGCCCATGTGGACTGGTTTGAGGAGGTGATGCGAACATTTGTGTCGGGGGCCTGGGTTAATTTCTGTATCACTTCCAAGTAGAAGTTTTATCTTGATTAAGTACCTGGTCAGGGACCATGGAACTGGGAGTGGGACCCTACCCCTTGAGGGGCAGATGTAGGAAGTTATAAAGTACAGGTTTCCTTTATGTTTACCTTGCATGTATATAAGAGAAGTATTAATACCAGTTTGTGGGTATACGTCTGGGCATTTGTGAGGTGGAATGTCTTTTCCCCCCCCCCCGGCACTGGGTACATGAGGACACGGTGTAGCAGGGGGTCAGAGCCTAGGACTGTCATGATATAGAGAGCTGCAACCGTGAGTCCCTGCGCCCTTGAGAAATAAGGCGCAGAAAGACAAGATAATAGTAATAATAAAACAGGGTTGAGGTGAGAATTAGTGGGAGCTAATCAAATTTGGGCTCGGATAATGGTAACCATCAGTAAAATTAGCACAATAGGTGAAGGAATTTGGTGTTGCCTTTATCCAAGAAGAAGTGGGGGTTGGGCAGGGAGTTGGCTAGCAGTCTGTGGAACCTGCCCAGTAACCAATCAGAGTGCCTGAACAGAGTGTTTGTGTATTTATTAGAGGTTGGGGCCGGGGTGGTTGGGCGGGGCAAATTAGTGGTGAACCGAAGAAAAGTTCGGGCCTCGGCAATTGCACCTTTGTCTTGCCGACGAAAAAGGTGCCAAGTTTAAAATTAGCAGCAGCTGTGGTGCACAAAGGAACTCCCAGCTGTTGGTCTGTACCTGCAAGTCTGTGCTGTTGGGCGGGATGGAGCTCCTTTGCCAGGTCAGGGAAGCAGCAGGTATGCTGACTGAGACCCTGGGGAAAGAAAAGAGGGGAGAAAGAAAAGATGGGAGAGATGAGTTAAATGAATGAAACTGCTGGCGGTTCAGTAGGACCCTTAAAACTGTGCTCAGGGCATTTGCTGACCCGCACAAAAGGGAGTGGGACAGATATTTGTCCCACCTCCTGTTTGCCTACAGGGAAGTCCCACAGGAGTCCACAAGGTTCTCACCCTTCGAGCTCCTGTTTATTCACAGGGTGAGGGGGGCCCCTAGATTTAGTCAGGGGTGAATGGGAAGGCGACCATGCCGCCCAATGGGAGTCTGTTGTGGGGTATGTACTAAACTTCAGGGCCATGCTTGAGGAGCTTATGGGACTTGCCCAGGAGCACTTAGCCACTGCACAACAGCAACAGAAAGCCTGGTACAATCATGGGGCCAGAGTCCGGGAGTACGAAGTCAGACAGCGAGTGATGGTACTCTGCCCAGTCCGACACAGTAAACTGCAGGCAGCATGGGAGCCCATTCTCCATAATCAGGAAGCTGAGTGATGTCAACTGTATTGTAGGGCTGCCTGACAAATGGCACAGGCAGAGGGTATATTATGTGAACATAATGAAGCCCTACTGTGATAGGGAGAAAATGATCCTCGCTGCATGCAGTGCACCAGAAGGAAACGAGGCCGATCCCCTGGTAGACTTCCTTGGGGAAGTCCGGAAGGGATCCTCTTTGAATAACCTCACCCTCTCAGGGCAGCTGGAACTGGCCAAGGCTGAGGTGATGAGGGGATCCTGCGAGAATTTGGGGACATGTTCATGGGGAATTTGGGGTACATCACAATGGCCGAACACCACGTAGACACTGGGGCCCAAGTTCCGCTGAGGCAGTCCCCCTACAGGGTACCCAAGGGGGTTAACTCATTCCTCCAGGAAACGCCTGTAGTTGGCAGCCTAATCATCCCCTTTGTCTCCCACAACGACTTCAGTCGGCAGATAGACTTAGTGTGTGCCCTGGACACTTCTCAGGTCATCAGCACTATCTTTCTGTATTACTTGCTAACCAAATTGATTAGAATTGACTGCATAGAACCATTAGAAAGGTAATTTTTTGCTGAACAAGTTTGACAGGATACTTTGTGTGCATCACATATACTTTAGGAGTTATTCACATTTCTTTATGAGATAGTGTGTGTGGCTGACATTTGTCCCTCAAGCCTCACCTAAGCACTTTGAATAAAATGGGGAAAAAAATACATGTTTTATATTAGAAAAATTGATTTTTAGTACAGAATTACTTTTGTACCTACACCTGATGTATGGATGCTTAATTTGGTGTTGATCTGTTATGTATTTTCCTACCAAAAATGGTTTGTTGACTTTTTTATTGCAAAAAAACCTTTTTTCAAACAACATGAAGTCTTGCTGTATTCTGACATATTGCAGTGATTCCCAACCTTTGAACTGCCCCAGAGAACAGAGAGTTAACTTTTTATGCAGGGCATGGAATGCTGAGCTCGAGCTCGGTTGAAGTCTCTGTCTGGAGTGTTTCAAACTTAAACCGTAATATTCTTTACTCCGCCTCACTGAATGGTCGCTCCGGAGAGTTCTCCTTCAGCTCAGTTCGAAAGTTGGTTAAAGTTTCAGTTTTCATCGGTTTTTTAAACCGTAAAAGTTATCTGCATAGTCTGTTAAGTCTCTGTCTGTGGTGCCGTGAGTACTAGATAGGAATTGTTCTGTTTCTCTGTGTGGAACTTGTAAAAGTGTAGCTCGGTTCGGCTGAACCGGCCATTTGATAGTGAAATCTTGTGTTTTGTGTTTTTACTTAGTGTGTGGTTACCGGTTCTTATTGGTTCTAAAAAAAAAAAGTGTGTTAATACGTTTTTTTCCAATACCCGTGACACAGTTAGGAACTGATAAGGGAGTCTTGCCTGGCGGTTGCCATAAAAAGGGTAAGTTGGTTAGGTTGGCCATGTCTGAGAAACCCAAGAAAAAAATTGGGCCCACTGGGTTTCAACACTGCAGTGAGTGTCGGGAGGTCTTTGCCGAGGCCGATTCCATACCACCTGTGTTTGTCTGGGGTTTGACCACTTCGATTCAGACTGCCAAATATGTAAAAACTTTCCCAAATCTACCCTTGAGAAGAGATTAGGTAGACTGAGGGGAAAAGGAGGCAGAGAAGTCTGCTGACCCAGATGGCCAGCCCGGTTCGGTTCTGACTGAACCAGAAGGAGTGCCCTCTGACCAGGGCGATACTTCTTCGGGCAAAAGGAGAGCCGATTCCGAGGGATCGGTTCCGACAAAAAGAAAATGCAAAGAGAAATCGACCAGTTCAGATCCAGAGGTTCATGTTCCGACTGCCAAAGATATGGCCAGAGCGATTCAGATTGTGGAATTGCTTCGTCCGGTTCCTACCGATCCGGCTCCTTCTGGCAGGAGTTCAGTTTGGTTGGTTCCCCCGGTTCAAGATTATACCCTTGAAGATTTTTATGAACCGGAGTTTGAAGAGGAAGGAGAATTTGAGGATGATGATTTTGAAAGTGAGGGTCTGGATGTGCCTGTGGAACTGGACATCTCCCCAGACAGACCTTCAGGTGTTTCTCCTCCTAGGCTTTCTGAGTCCACTTCTCACTTTATGTTCTACAGAAAGGTGGCTGAAACCCTCCAGCTTCCTATGGAGGAGACTGTGAAAGATCAAGAGGAGCCAGATTATGTAGAAATGATGGACATCCCAGAGTCCAGGAGACTGTCTGTTCCCCTCCACAAATCTTTTGGGAAGCAGGCACAAAAAATCCTAAAGTCTCCTAATGCTATACCTCCTGTGGATAGAAGAATGGACAAGAGGTATACACTTTCAGGCTCAGACACAGAGTTCTTATATCAGCAATGCAGCCATGTTGGGTAGTGCAGGCTGCTGCCTGTGACAAGGCAAATATTCCCTTGGCTTCACACACCCCAGACAAGGACTTCAGGAAGATTGATGCCATGGCAAAGAAACAGTACATGGCATCTTCCTTGGGACTCAAGCAGGTGAATTACATGGCCTGTACAGTCAGGTGGGACACTGTACTGGCACTGGCTAAACAGGCCTCCCCCCAGCTAGCCAAGGAGCTGGAGGCGGTGGCTGCAGATGGGATTGAGGCATCTAAGGTTCAGTTTCATGCTGCTGTGGACTCTAATGATGTGTCATCAAGAGTCATGGCTACATCTGTGGCTCTTCGGAGGATGGCTTGGCTCAGATGTACTAGCCTCTCGCAGGACACCCAAGCTAAGGCCATGGATTTTCCTGTAGTGGGTAATTCTCTGTTTGGGGAGCAGACTGAGAATTACATCAAGAAAATGGATGAGTACAGGACCACTTACAGGAGTGATCAGGCCAAGGAGAGGCATGCAACTCCTTAAAGGCAGCAGTCTAGGGGCAGGGGCAGGCCTTTTCAAAGGCCTTTTTACCAAGCACAGGCCTCTTCTTCCTTTTCTCAGAGGGGGTTCTTCAGAGGGAGAGGCAGAAGGGGGATGAGCAGGGCTGCATCCACTCCTCAGCCTAAAGCCCCTGCCAAGCAGACACCCTGATGAGCCTACCCGGGTCGACTCTCCTGTTCCAGTAGGGGGCAGGCTGGCTTACTTTGTCCAGGACTGGATGTCTGTTACATCAGACAAGTGGGTCCTGGAAGTAGTAAGATAGGGTCTGGTTCTCAGCTTCAGAAAATTTCCAAAGATGAGAGCCGTATCTTTTCCACCTGCAAATCACTTGGAAACCCTTGCGCTAGAAGCAGAGATTTCTTCTCTTCTAGCCTTGGGAGCCATAGAGAGAGTACCTACCCTACACTGGGGCAAAGGACTGTACTCCAGGAACTTCCTGACCCAAAAAAGACAGGGGAGTGGCGACCCATCCTAGACCTAAGATATCTAAACAAACATCTTTTAAAACCAAAGTTCAAGTTGGTAATTCTGGGAATAATCCTTCCCTGTCTAAGGTCAGGGGACTGGCTAGCCTCCCTGGACCTCAAAGATGCCTACTTTCACATTCCTATTAGGTGCTCTCACAGAAAGTACCTCAGGTTCGAGTTGCCCTCAGGTCACTATCAGTTCAGAGCAATGCCCTTTGGCCTAACCTCAGCCCCAAGGGTTTTCACAAAGTGCCTGGCAGTAGTAATTGCCTTTCTAAGAAGGCAAAATATTTCCATTTTTCCATATCTGGACGATTGGCTAATAGTGGGTCAGTCTCCAGACCAAGTCAAGTCTCACCTGCAAGTGACCCAACAAGTGCTCACTTCTCTAGGATTTCTTCTCAACCTTCCCAGGTCGGTTCTCGAACCAGTCCAGCTTCTTACCTTTATAAGGGCAGAACTGCACACACTCTGAGCAAGAGGCTTTCTTCCTCTAGAAAGGGCAAGGGTTCATATGGAACTAGCCCCTTCTTTCAGCCTTCGGGTATCCCGACCATCAAGGCATTTCCTCCAGCTCTTGGGCCACATGGCGGCTTCAACAGCAGTGGTCCAAGGGGCAAGATTCCAGATGAGGGATATTCAGTTCCACCTGAGAGCTTTTTGGTCTCTGAGGAAGGATTCCCTGACCAAACTGATCCCAGTGACTCTGACCTTGATCCAAGCCCTCCAATGGTGGCAGGATCAGGACAACTTAAGACAAGGTGTTCCTTTTGCCACTCAGCCTTGTTCAGTGGTTCTTACCATGGACGCTTCTCTTCTGGGCTGGGGAGCCCATCTGGGGTCCCTCACTGCCCAGGGGCTATGGTCCCCCCAAGAATCCTTTCTCCATATCAGTCTCCTAGAGCTCAGGGCAGTTTTTCTGGCCCTAAAAGCTTTCTCTCAGTCAGCACAGAACAAGGTGGTTCAAGTCAGAACGGGCAACATCACCACCATGTGGTACTTCAACAAGCAGGGAGGCACTCGGTCCACGGCCTTGTGCACAGAAGCCGTGAAGTTGCGGTCCCTGGCTTATTCGCTGCAAACCTCTCTGGTAGCAGTTCACCTTCCAGGGAAGGACAGTGTGCTAGCAGATGCACTGAGCAGGATCTCTCGGGGCCATCACGAATGGTCCCTGGACCCTCAGGTGTTGAAAGTGATTTTTTTAAGGTGGGGCACTCCAGAGATGGATCTCTTTGCAGCCCCAGACAATCACCAACTCCCTCTCTTTTGTTGCAGACCTCCAGTCTTGGGCTCAGTCCCCCTGGACGCTCTGATTCTGAATTGGGAAGGGAAGCTTCTGTATGCCTTCCCCCTTTTCCACTCCTGTTCAAAGTTTTAGTCAAAATAAGGTCTCAGCCTTGCAAGGTGATTCTGATTGCTCCAGATTGGGCCAGACAGCCCTGGTACCCCCTGTTGCTGTCCCTAGCAGTCCATCTTCCCCTGTATTTTCCCAGGAATTACAACCTGTTAACATATTCTCAGGGGAGGATTTGGTACCCCAATATTCAGTCTCTCAATCTCAAAGCGTGGCTCTTGAAGAGTTAGAGTTTGCAGATCTGCATCTTTCCCGAGGGGTTCTGGATATCCTCAAGGCTTCTCGAAAACCCTCCACTGGAAAGACTTGTAACTCGAAATAGAAGAGATTCAGCATTTGGTGTTCTAAGAAGCATATTTCTCCAAACACTGCTGGATTGCCTACGGTTCTGGATTATATGGTCCATCTTAATGGCCTAGGCCTCAGACCAGCTACTGTCAAGGTACACTTGTCAGCTGTTTCTCTGTTTTTGTCTGTGGGGAAGTCTTCCTCACTGTCTTCTCATCCTGTGTTCTATAATTTTTTTAAAGGATTGCTTCACACCAATCCTCTTTGTAGAGACCCTTCCCCTGCCTGAAATTTGAATGTTTGCATTGCTCAGTTTATGCAACCCCCTTTTTGAGCCTATGTCTTCAGCAGAGCTTAAGTACTTGACTTGGAAAACTGTGTTCTTGGTAGCCATTACCTCTGCCAGGCGTATCAGTGAATTGCAAGCCCTGTCAGTGGAACCTGATTTTATCTCATTTCACAGGGATAAAGTGGTCCTTAGAACCAATAGAAGGTTCTTGCCCAAAGTAGTTTCAGACTTCCATTTAAACCAGTCTGTCTCTCCCTGTTTTCTTCACTGATCATTCTTCCTCAGGAGAGAGGAGAATACACAGTTTAGATGTTAAAAGAGCACTTAGTTACTACATAGAGCGTACCAAGGGTCACAGGTTTGTCTCCCTCCAGTTGTTCCTCACTTATGGAGAAGTGGGAAAGGGCAAACTTGCCACCAAGAGATCTGTTGCCAGGTGGATTGTGTCTTGTGTCTTGTATACAATTCTGCTATGAAAAACTGGGAAAAACTCCACCCTCAGGCCTGAGGGCTCATTCCACATGAGGTACAGCTGCTTCCATGGCTGCTGCCAGGGATATCCCTCTCTTAGAAATTTGTCAAGCAGCTACCTGGAAACCAGTCCATACCTTTACCAAGCATTATTCTCTGGATATCCAGGCTAGGAGTGATGCTCGGTTTGGCACAGCAGTACTTCAGAGCCTATTCCCAAAGTAGGTTCTTTCCCTCCTCCATGGAGGTACTGCTTGGTAGTCTGCAATATGTCAGAATACAGCAAGACTTCATGTTGTTTGAAGAAAAAATTACTCACCTTACATGTTTCTTCTAATGGAGTCTTGCTGTATTCTGACCTCCCTCCCTGTCTCCCCTCTCAGAACCTGTTTTTGGGAAGTGGGTGGGCAGCTATAGTGTTGCCCCCCAGGGGTGTTTTTTGTTTGCACCCTCCTCCTTTTTATTTGGGTGCTGATTTATTATTATTTGTATTAGGTTGGTTTTTGTGTTTCCTGACTTGAGTCTTCCTTGGGAATCCAAAACTTTTTTCGGCCAGTTGGCTAGTAGGAATTGTTACAATTTCTACATAGAGTGTTTAGTTAGTTGGGCTCGTAAGAATCTGATGGTTTAAGTTTGAAACACTCCAGACAGAGACTTCAACTGAGCTCGAGCTCAGCATTCTATACTCTGCATAGAAAGTTAACTTTGTTCTCTGGGGCATTTCAAAGGTTGGGAATCACTGCAGTATGTCAGAACACAGCATGACTCCATTAGAAGAAACATAATTACTAAGGTGAGTAATTTTTTCCTTTTTGCTACTTCGACTGGTATAGAAAAAAATAAATTACTTATAATTAATTACATAGCAGTTAGCACCTACTGGAAAGGTAATCTTGTGCTGAACAACTTTGCCACTCATTCTTTGTGTGTAGCACTTACGGTTCATGAGGTATTTGCATTGGTTTGTGGCATGCTGATTATGGCTTGATTTTTGCTTAGAAAGGCCCAGGATGTAGTGTTAAGAGTATACAGGACACAGGTAGTAGAACTCTCAAAGAGCTCCTGTAGAGTGAATGAGTTAAGAAAATCATGCTGGAGGAACTTGAGGATGAGGAGATGCTGACCCTTGGAGTGATCCAGGAGTCCATTAGCCCCTGGGCTTCACCTGTGGTCCTGATCCCCAGGAAGAATGGTACCACACAATTCTGTGTTGACTACCGGAGGCCCAGCAGCTGTATGTAGTCAGATGCTTACCCCATGCTCAGAACAGATGAGACCTTGGAACGACTAGGGTGAGCCCGGTTCCTAACCATGATGGACCTGATGAAGTGCAACTGGCAGGTGCCGTTAACCCCTGCAGCCAGGGAGAGGTATGCTTTAGTTACCCCATATGGCTTATTCGAATTCAGAATAATGCCATTTAGGATGAAGAATGCGCCCGCAACTTTCCAGAGGCTTTTAGATTGCATACTGGCTGGGGCAGGTGAATATGCACTGGCTTACATGGGTGACATCGCTGTTTACAGCCAAAAATGGGAGGATCACGTCAGGCATGTGAGAGAGGTGTTATATAGACTGAAAGCTGCAGGGCCAACAGTTAAGGTGGAAAAATGCCAAGTAGGCATGGCTGAAGTGTCCTACCGTGGGCACCGGGTGGGCAGTGGACGCATCCATCCAGGCCTGGCCCTCCCCTGCTACAAAGAAACAGATAAGGGCATTTCTGGGAACAGCCAGGTACTACAGGATGTCTGTCTCTCACTACAGTGATGTGGCCAAGCTTCTGACAGACCTGACAAAAAAACAGAATGCCTGAAAAAGTTCTCTGGATAGAGGACTGTGAATCTGCCTTCCAACGACTGATGGAGGCATTATGTGGGTCACCCATGCTTGCTAGCCCCAATTATGAAGTTTGTGGTACATGTGCATGCCTCGGACCATGGGCTGAGTGCTGTCCTGAGCCAGGTTACACTGCAGGGAGAGGAGCAGTCCATAGTGTACCTGAGCCGGAAGCTTCTGCATAGGGAAGAGTCATATACCACAGTGCAGAGGGAATGTCTGGGGATAGTGTGGGCCCTTCAGAAGTTGCAGTCATATATGTATGGAAGGGAGTTCGCTGATCATAACCCCTTGACATGGCTCCATAGTACAAGTGGGCCAAACACAAAGATCTTCTCTGTCACAGTCTTCACCATTCTTCACTGGTGGGTGATCACCGGAGATGCAGCACCCCGTGGGAGCTTTTAATTTTTTGCTTTTTTTTTTTCTCAAGGGGGAGGAGGCAGCAATGCCCACAAGGCCGACGCATTGCATGGTGCTCGCGGGTTGGACAATAACTGCCATCAACTACTCCTCTGCCCCAGTTCTGCTTCTCCCACCGTCAAGACAACAGTACCTCATACAGCGCTCTCTACTGCACCACAGTGGCCTACTGCTTCTGCGACTTGTGGCGTAGTTCATTGGCTTCATCTTAGACGCTGTATAATTGCCGAAGTTCTGTCTGTCCCAGTTCTGTTCAATAACTACTCGGGCACCATTTCCTGCATTAACTGGTAAGACGTTTCCTTTTTATTCATTTATTCATCCAGCTATTTGGTCCCCGTCGCCTCCTCCCGCCAACTGGTGACGGGAGCACAGAGGTTGTTTTTTTGTTTTTTTGTTTTTTTTCTCTCCCCCCCCCGAGGCCCCCGCACACATCCGTGTGAGCATGTGGAGGCATGCTGCGTACCCCGTGGTGCCAGCTCAGCCCTTTCCCACCTCCCGTAGCGATTTGCCACCCCACTCTGCCTACGCTACCCACTGGACCCCCACCCGGTGGGAGCGGAACTGCGGGAGGACTCCAGCCCACCCTCTGAAGAGAAGGGCTGCCCATCAACATGCTCAGTCCTTCTTCACCCTCCCCCCATGCCGGCACCCAGACGACCCAAGGTCCCCCAACCCGGGTCACCAGCGTAGTGCAAGGTGTGGCATCCAGCACCTCAACTCTCAGTGCCACCGGGCCATCCTTTCCTTTTTATTTTACAGCATCTAGTCTTCTGCTAATTTGCTTTTCTGTTACTGCGAGTCATGTTGGGTTCATCTGGAGACAAAAAGAAGTGCTCTGCTGAGGCGGGCTGGCCCCCTATGTGTCGGTGTCCCTGCAGCTGGCAGATTTCCATCCTGGAACGGCATGACTGTTGTCTTTCCTGCCTGCGTCCGACTCGCAACATGGACAATTGCCACACCTGCTTTTCCATGAACTGCCATGTTCTTGACATCCACACATTTAAAGTTGGCAGCGATCTGCCGAATTTTGGAGGATGGCATCGCTGGAGGGACTCCAATCATAGGTCACTTCGCCCCTCTTCTGGGTCCCCTCCTGGTTCTATATGGACTGGTGAGAAGGGGGCCTCCCCCACCAGCCTTGCCGGGTAGGAGGCTTCAACCACAGTGGCGGAGGATCGGTCAGACCCTCTCGGGGGCAGGGAGCACTGCACAGGCCATCATCTCAGAGTGCAGGCTTCCCTGGTGTCATGGCCCATGCCTGCAGGGGCCCTGCATGGGTGACTCCTCAGCGCTGCCCATTGGTGCTGTTTTGGATCCTGGTGCAGTTTACGGCTATGGTGATCAAAATGGCGCCACGAGAACCTGTGGGGCTGCTCATCTGGAGGTTATTTGGATCTCCTGTTCTGCAGAGGAGCATGATCAAGATGCCGATCTGGATTGGCAGCCTGACTCCTTGGAGTCAGGGGGTTGTCCGGTACCCAGTACCTTTGCACCTTCCCATGTTCCCCTTCCCTCAGCTCTGACGGTTGGTGCCAGCTTCTGCACCATTGGTGGCACCCTGGAGTGGGGTGGTTGATAATGATGGTCAGTCTAAGGGAACGGTGGTTCTGGCCTCGGCAGTGCAGACGGCTACCAGCCTTGGTGCTGGTGCCATTTGCACGCCTGGGCCTGGGACTTCTCTTCTGCATTCCCCCCCTTGGAGGGACCATGGGATAGGAGCAGTCCCTGGTGTCCAGAGTGAGGAGGAGATCGACCTCAGAGACGGAGTTGAGGGGACAAGGTGAAGTGCGATGACCCTTCCCAGGGACCCTTCGGGGTTCCGGGAGGAGTCAGAGCGCTGAGCCCTTCGTCTCTCCCTTGTCTCCTTCAAGAAAGGACACTCTGGGTGGGGTTGGGGTCCACCCTTCTAGATCCATGCAGCCACAGTCTCCTCACAGGGGAGTTTCCCCTTCAGAGCTCAGTCCTGACTGCTTCAGGCTGGTTGAGTGGCCAGTCACTGCACAAACCCCTGGCTCTGTGGGAGGTCTTGCATCACCAGTGATGTCCCCTAGCCATGGCAGAGGTTGTTTGCACAAGGTGAAGTGCATTTTCCCCCTTTCCTCTGCAGCCCCCCCTCATTTCCCAGACCACGTGGGTCCCTTGGAGTCATTGGCCTGGGAGCAGTTCAGATCCACTGCTGCTGCCTTCCCTAGGTATGGTAGGGCAATGGACAAACAGGTCTTTCACCTATCGCCCCCCGTAGCAGATGGACTCGCTCTTTGGACTCATTGGGACATGACCTGCTTGAACCTCGGCTGCTGAGGGCTGCTGCCTCTGCTATCGCCTACCCTGTCACCCTGCTCATTAATATGTCCCTCCTCAAAGGAAGAGTCCCAAGTAAGTGGAAGGTATCAACTATTGTCCCTGTCCACAAAATAGGACCCAGGGACAAAGTGGGGAACTATAGGTCTGTCTCCCTACTCAGACCTCTCAGGAAAGTGCAGGAGAGACTGGTATACAATCAACTGCAGGATTACCTCGAGCAGCACCTACTCCTTGCCGACATACAACATGGCTTTAGGAAGGGTCTTGGCACTGACACTACCCTTATCCGGCTCACATCCGACATCCTCAAGGCCATGAACCAGGGCTCCCCGACGGGGGCTGTATTCATTGACCTGTCCAAGGCCTTCGACCTGGTCAGCCACAAACTTCTCCTTTCCAAACTCCTCTGACTAGGACTGGATGTGCACTCACTCTCTTGGTTCGAGAGCTACCTGATCAGTAGAACCCAAAAAGTTTGCTGGAGAGGAACACAATCCGGCACTAGACCCATGGTCTCCGGGGTACCCCAGAGCTCTATCCTGGGTCCCCTGTTATTCTCACTTTTTCTCAATGACATTGAGGGGGTCTGCGGGCGGAGCAACCTCATCCTATATGCGGATGACACTGTTCTCTACTGCAGTGACCCGCTACCCAGTGTCCTCTCCGCCAAACTGCAGGCCTGTCTCTCAGCTCTCGAGGCCTGGTTCACCTCCAATTCTCTAGTGCTGAGTGAAGAAAAAAACAAGGCTGTTCTGTTTGGGACTAGACACCTGGCACTGACAGAAGCAAGCTACTCCAGCTCAACACAGCCCAAGGGAGGAAAGTAGAGGTCATAGACAGGATCAAGTACCTTGGGATCCTCCTTGACCAGGAGCTGGCCTACAAACCCCACATCGACTCCTTAACAAGATCCATCTGCCAGAGGCTTGGTCCCCTCTACCAGCTTGGCAACTCTCTCTCTCTCTCTCTCTCTCTATCTGGCGAGGCGCGACAAGCCATAGCCAACTGCAACCTTCTCCATTCCATCCTATATGGTGCCCCCCCGCTACATTTCCTCCAAAAGAAGGAGCTCAGCAAACTCTCCGTGCTCTATCACAGGGTGACTCACTTTGCAATAAACTCCCCCCCCAGGAGCATCATTACGAGGCCCTCGCGGACCTAAACTGGCCCACCTTACGGCACAAGTTGGCCTATTCCTCTGCTTGCCTGGCCTTTAAATTCACCTCCTTCAGCCCTCCTCCCACCTGCGTGGGCTGCTCATTCCAAAAGTCCAGTGCCATACCCTGCGATTCTCAGCAAGTCGTCCTCTTGACATCCACCATGTTCGCACCAACCAAGGCAAGCGCTCCTTCCAGCATGCTGCTCCCTACTTATGAAATGCCCTCCCAGCAAGTCTGGTTGACAAGCCTACTCTCCTAAGGTTTAAGTCAGGCCTCAAAGTGTATCTTCTGGAACTTAGTCTCTGTGGTTGTAATTGCTAGCCCCCTGCCTGGGACGATTGTCATGCTATCACCAACTTAGCCACGCCTACTTACCCCATGATTCTCTTATGAAAAATTGTTAAAGGTACTGTGCACCTGTTTAATACTTGTGAGCCTTGTGATGCTTGCTGTGTCTGTTAAACATTTGATACCAATTTCCCAATATGTAGCAGCTGTAATTACTGTATATTGATACCTTTGTATGTATTTACTGTAACTAACTCCGGGTCGCCCCTGAAAAAGGGATCTCTGGTCTCAGTGGGCTTACCCAGTTACCAAAATCTAAATAAATAATAATAAATAAATTGGCCTCCTCGTCTTCCTCCTTCGAGGAAGAGGATACCTCTGTCCACCTGTCCTCGGACGCTGATCAGAGAGAGTATCAGCACTTCCTTGTGAGGTTGGTCATTGAGCTGCATCTTTCCCACATGGCAAGATGCAGTCCTGAGCAGACAACATGAGTATTCCTCAGTGAATACAGCGCTGACCATCTCGTGGTCCCTTTCTGGCCCGCACCTTTCCGGGAGGCATTGTTTTGTACCTGGCAGTGCCCGTCCATCCCAGCGCCAGCCCCAGCGGACTGTCTATGCAGGTATTGTGCACCACAGGGGTCTCCAGGTGACTTGTCTCATCCCCTTTCGGGAGTTGGGTTGCTGGGCACCCCTTCCAGGGATAGGTGCCCGGTACGCAACTGACCCCTGGATGCAGACTCTTTGGTGTTCGACCGCTGGGGACAGAGAGTGTTCTCCTTGGCACGTATGATGATGCTGAGCATTACATCCCATCAGGTGCACCATGCTGCCTACAATAGGCATCTGTGGTCGATGCTTGGTCAGGCGCTAGCATTGCTGCCTGATTCAGAGGCAGCCAGACAGGCCATTGCCCTCTCTGCACAGGGCCTGGAACGTGCACGGCACCAAGCAAAAACGTCTTATGATGCCAGTGAGGTAACTTCCAGGCTAGTTGGAACTGTGATCTGCATTAGGTGGATGGCGTGGCTTTGTCTCTCACGGTTGTCACCCTTGGCCTGACATAGGGTGCTTGCCTCTGCTTTCTGGGGGACCCGTCTGTTGTTCCACAGGGCAAGGTGGGAACTGCCGGGGCACCTTCCGTCTCCCAGGTCTCAGGAGACCTCGCCTTGCTCAGTCACAAGCCTAGTTGGCCTGTATGGGTCTCCTCCTCCTCCCGTAGTTCCCCTCTGTGGGAGGTTGAGGGACTTGCATCCCTCAGAGCAGTGCTGGACCCCCTTCGGGCGGAGGGGGCTCGGTACTCACCTGCCAGTGATGAACGGTGAAGATTGACAAAGGGAAGATATGAAAATGATGTACCTACCATAATTCTTGATCTTCCTGTGCATCTTCACCATTCATCACTGAAATGCACCCACCTTCCTCTCTTGGCCTCAGACTCTGGGCGGTGCTGCCTCACTGCCCTCCCTCTTGAAGCCATTGGTTGGCATCTTCTCTAGTTTCCCTGAGCCCTCTGTTGTCTTTAAACAACAGGGTGCCTATCCTGTCTGGGAGGGCAGATAGGGCCTTTTGCCCTATGTGACTGGACTCCCTGTGGGTCCCTCCCCATCGGGGGGGGTCCTCTCAGGACTCTGTCTGACCCGATGTAGAAAGGGCCAACTCCCCCATTTAGAGGGTCCTCTCTGTGATGGGAGAGAACAAAAAGGCCCATGAGGACTCTTGTTCTTTAGTTTAACTTGCTCTTTTTCTTCCCTCCCTTCTTTTAGGGGGGAGATTTTTTTTTGCTGGCTGGGTCCTTCCTCTCTCCCCAGACCCCTGGGGATCCTGGGTGTCAGCAGTAATGGGCGAGGAGCACCGTCTCAAGGTGGCTTTTCACCCTGTATTTAGGAAGGGAAGAGAGGGGCGGGGAGGACTTCTCCACTCATGATCTAAAGGCTCAGGCTCTGGAATCTCCTTCTGGTTGGGCTTTATCGAGACCCGGAGTCCACCTTGCCTTCGGGATGTCTCCAAGTGGGCAGCCCTCAGAAGCCAAACTATCTAACCTGTTTGTTCTGTTCAGGTGCCCTGAGAGACAGGGGCCTAAACATGACTTCTCGAGCCTGGTGACCTTCTGGATGTCCATATTCTTCTCCACAGCTCTTCTGTGGGATGAAGTGAAGTAGGTCCCTCTCTCTCTCTCTTTCTCTCCCTCCCCCCTTCTCTTCTTGGTTGCCCAGGGGTTGGGGTCAAAGCCCACACCCTTAGGTCTTCCTCCTCTGTCCTCTGGTTGGCATATTTCCTTTTTCATTTCATATCCTTTCCTTTTGCAGTCCCTTGGGCTCCCTTGCCCTGCCCTTGTCTTTCTCTGTCTGTCTTTTTTTCTGTCTCTCTGGCTAGCAGAACTGAGTCGGATTCGACGGGCGTTATTGGCCAACCCACAAGTGCCACTGAATGCTTTGGCCTCGTAGGCAGCGCTGCCTCTAGTGCCAACTCCTCCCCCTTGAAAAAGAAAAAGGAGGGGAAAAAAGCTCCCACGGGTTGCTGCGTCTCTTGTGACCACCCACCAGTGATGAATAGTGAAGATGCACAGGAAGGTCAAGAATTACGGTAGGTACGTAATTTTCATTTATTGTGCTGGAGTTTGGTACTACAGTCATATAATATGATTATTCAGCACCAAAGTGGGACACAGAATGCCAGTGTAAATGGACTGTCGAGGCAAGGCTAAGTGCATGGCATATTCCTTTAAGCATTCCCCAGGCCCTACATGACCGGCAGTGTCTCTAGGGGGTTGCTCAAGAGACAAACCTTAATTTCTTCAGGGGGAAGATGTGACAGAAAAGGGGACCAAAGCCATGTATTCCTTGTATTCATTTATTCTTTTCTCAACGTGCATATGCTTCAGGTACAAGATGGTTACCAGATCACATGATCAATTAGTATATGACAGCTTATGCTAGCCAGGGTGGATGTTCTGATGTTCTCATGGGAAAGTTTAACAGGAAAGCTAGGGAGGAGGCAATAAACCCAGTGGGGAGTCCTTCCTGGAGAAGTTCCCATGTTAAACAAAGGTCCCAGGTGAACATCATAATGTTAGCAAGGAGGTGCTGAAGGGTGGATGGACACACACTCTCTTTCTCTCTCTCAAAGAGGGCTGGGACAACATGGAACTGTCACTCAAAAGTGAGACCCCTCCCCACAGGGAGTGAGAAATGTATTGAGGGGCTGTAAGCAGGCTCTCTGTCTTAGGCTTGGAACATCTGACAATGCCAGAGCCCTGCCACTAGAAGTCTGATAAGAAAAGACAGCTTAGGGAACAGTGTTTTCTTAAGAGAGCAGCAGGTAAAGACATAGGTTAAAGTGAGACCTGCTCAGATTTCTTCTGTTTGCAACCTGTCTTGTATAACTTCCATTTCAAACCCCAATAATTCTTACTGTATTCTAACAAATGCAGTATGGTCTTCACCGTAGGACTACCCCAGAGCCGAAATGGTTAATAGAACCTATGCAGATAGTGGAATGCTAGACTCTAGCTTGGTTTTCAAACCACTGTTCCTGGTTGTACTTCCTGCAACCGTCAGATTCTTTACTCTGCTTGCCTCAGTAAGACGTCTCCGGAGAACTCTCTTACCTTTTTGAAGTTATTTGTTTTTATCAGTTTTCTAGTTACCGTTTCTCTTTATTTAAGCACTGTCCTTGGTTTACAGGTAGACTAGTTTAGATTTAGTGTTATTTGGGTAAGTTTCTTCGTTCCTTGTTGGTTCTTTGCAACTGGGAAAGAACTGGACATTCTTTATATTTTTGATGAAGTAAACTTAAGTGTTTTTATTTAAATCTACCTTCTCTGGTGGCAGATTTTCTTGGATATTGTTTTACCAGGCTAACCCTCGGTGGTTGTTCTGGTCACTGAACCAACGGGGAGGGAAAAAAATTTAAGTTTTCCAGAGAAGTCACTTCTTTAGACTGTGGGTCATAAATGTACTGAAACCTGGATTTGGGGTTTATTAGGCTATGTGTCAGACGCCCAAGAAAAGAACCGGCCCTACAGGTTTCCAGCATTGTACCGAATGCAGGGAACCATTTGCTAAAGCTGATTCACATTTAATTTGTGTGGTCTGCCTAGGGTTTGACCACCTGAACGCAGACTGCAAGATTTGTAAGAATTTTCCTTTGTCGACGCTTGATAGGCGACTTATCTGACTGAGGGAAAAAAGTCCGATAAAGCTGATAACCCGGCCTCTGATAAACCAGCTCCACCTCACAACAAGGATAAACCTAAGGAACCGGAGGAACAGCCCTCTGACAAGGGCAACACTTCCTTAGGAAAGAAGTGTACTGCGGAAGCAGCCACTGAACCAAAGGAAATGCACGCAGTGCAGGAACTGCAACTAACAAAATCGTCTGTTCCAACAGCTGAAGAGATTACTAACGCTGTCAGAATAATACAGTGACTACAATCCAGCATCCCGGGTCTGGTTGAGCGACAAGTTCCTCATCAGACACCAGTTCAAACTTTGGGTTCCTTATCAGTTCCTGGTTCCTTTGAACAAGGTCGTGAATATTATGATGAGGAGGAACAAGGATGAGAACTGTGGGGAACCCCCTGAACCATATGTTTCTCGTGATCCTCAACATCTTGATTCCCCTGACAAGGGATCTGAGGATTACACATCCCACTTCGCCTTTATGAAACAAGTGGCACAAACCTGGACCTCCCCGCTCAGGAATTGGCTGAGGAGGAGGAGCCAGATTATATGGAAAAGATGGATGTGCCAAAAGCTAAGAAGTTGCTACTGCCCATACACAAGTCCCTTAAGAAGCAGGTCACAGACATTTTGCAAACACCCACTTCTGTCTCTCCTTAGGACAAGAAGCTTGATAAGAAGTACTGGGTTGCCAAAGGAGGAGCTGAATTCTTTTTTGGACATTCCAGCCATGAAGGGGTGGTGCAGGCTGCTGCATGTGACAAAGCAGGCATACCACTGGCATCACATCCTCCTGTGAAGGACTCCATAAAATTGGATTCTATGGCCAAGGTTCATCTGGGGTCTTCCTTGGCCATTGGGCAGGCTTCCTATATGGTATATGTTTCCAGATACCAGAAAAATCTCTGGAACACCATATTGGAGATTGCTAAGGCTGTTTCTGCCCCCATGGCATCTTATCTGACAGAGGCTGCCAAATGGGGCATATAAGCTTCCAGTTATCAGTTTCGGATGGCAGTGGATGCCAGTGACACTGTAGCTAGGCAGATGGCAACTTCAGTGTCTCTGAGGAGGTTTGCTTGGCTCAGGACTACTAATCTGACCAGGATGCCCAGACAGAAGCCTTGGATTTTCCTTGTAAGCCCACATCTCTCTTTGGGGAGCAAACAGAGGCTTACAAGAAAAAGATGGACGAGTACAAGAGTGCTGCTGCTAAAGAAAAGGTGTACACACCCCACGAACACCAGAGTAGGGGTGGTAGAGGTTGAACCCAATACAGACCCGTTTTCCAGCCTATCAGAAGCAGAGAGGGTATTTCAGAGGCTGGGGCAGAAAGAGCAGTGGCTGTACTGGCTCCAGCCCACAGCCAACTGCACAGGTAACAGAACGCCTGATGTGCCTGTCAGGGTCACCTGCTCATCTCCAGTAGGGGGTAGGCTGGCCCACTACCTCCAGGCTTGGAAAATAATCAACACAGACAAGTGGGTCCTGGAGGTAGTGGTCCAGGGTCTTGCTCTCAGCTTCAAGGTTATGCCCAGGCTGAGGGCAAGGTTTTTCAGACCTGCCACCCTATCAGAAACAGCTCTGTTGGAAGAGGAAGTAACCAACCTTCTGTTCCTCTGGCACAAAGGGAAAAAAGGTCTGAACGCAAGATACTGCCTCACAATAAAGAAAACTGGGGAGTGGCGACCCATATTGGATCTCAGACACTTAAACAGGCATTTGACAAAGCCAAAGTTCAAGATGGTAACCCTGGCACCCATTCTCCCAACATTAAGGCGAGACAGGATGGCATCTCTGGACCTAAAGGATGCTAACTTTCACATCCCCGTCAGGCAATCCCAAAGAAGGTGCCTGTGGTTCTTAATGCCATTAGGTCATTATCAGTTCAGGGCTCTGCCCTTTGGCCTGACTTCTGCCCCAGGGGTGTTCACAAAGTGCTTGGCAGAGGTTGTGGCACACCTAAGGAGAAATAAGGTAACGGTGTTTCTCTACCTGGATGACTGGCTGGTTGTAGGAGAATCACCTGAGCAGTCCAGAGATTCTCTGGTAGTTACTCGGGATACTTTACAGTCACTAGGGTTCCTGGCGAATGAAAAAAAGTCAGTGCTAGAACCAGTCCAGCTCCTGGAGTTTATAGGAATAGAATTGGATACCTCTCAGGAAAAGTCATGTCTTCCTTAGGGAAGAACAGACAGCCTGGTACAGCTAGCCAGTTCTTTCCAGCTGCATGTTCCCAGGCCAGCAAGGCACCTCTTAGAACTGCTGGGGCACATGGCAGCATCAGTGGCAACAGTGTCAGGGTCCAGGTTCCAAATGAGACATTCAGTTTCATCTCGGGTCCAGTTGGTTCCAGAAAAGGGATTATCTGTTAAAGCTAGTGCCAGTTACAGGTACTTTTCTTCAAGCACTACAGTGGTGGCAGGAATGGGACAACCTCAGACAAGGCGTGCCATTCTTGCAGCAACCCCCTTCACTAATTCTAATGAGACACCTCCCTACTAGGGTGGGGCACCCACTTGGGGGAAAACACTGCACACAGTACATGGCTCAAACAGGAGTCACTGTTGCACATAAACCTATTTTAACTCGGGGCAGTCTTGTTGGGCATACAGTCATTTGCCACGATGCTTCAGGGTAAGGTGGTACAGGTCAGGATGGACAACACAACTACCATGTACTATATATATAAACAAACAAGGGGGAACAAGGTCAACCCCACTGTGCACAGAGGTCATGAGAATCTGGAGTTTAGCTTACTCCCTCAGAATCTCTCTTGCAGCAGTCTTTCCTACCAGGAAAGGACAATGTCCTAGCAGATGCTCTCAGCAGGATCAATCAGAATCATCATGAATGGTCACTCAACAGGCAGGTCCTGCAGGATGTTTTCAGGAGGCGGGGCACTCTAGAAGTGGACCTCTTTGTAGCCCCAGACAACCATCAGTTGCCACAGTTCTGCTGCAGGTCTCCTCTGGTGGGCACAGTGCCATTGGATGCACTACTGCTGGACTGGACAGGGAACTTTCTGTATGCCTTCCTTCATTCCCTTTGTTACTGAGAGTGTTGAATAAGATCTGGACTCAGCCAGCAACACTGATTCTCATTGCCCCAGATTGGGCCAGGAAGCCTTGGTACTCGCTCCTCCTGTCCCCATCAATAGCCAGACCAATCGGCCTCTCCAGGAGCCACAACCTACTGACCACCTCTCAGGGCAGGATCCTTTACCCCAATCCCCAGTCCCTCAGGCTCAAGGCCTGGCTCTTGAGGACTTGGAGAACGCCAACTTAATCTTCCCGAAGAGGTTTTGTCGGTTCCCAGGGTCTCTAGAAAACTCTCTACCAGGAAGCCCTACACATCTAAGTAGAAAAGGTTTTCCATCTGATGTCAGAAAAAGGATATAGACTACAACCAGGCGGGTCTGCTAGTCATCCTAGAATATCTGACACACCTCCATTCCCTTGGCCTCAGACCATCTACCCTTAAGGTGCACCTGGCAGCTGCCTCTGCTTACCTCTCAGCAGGTAAGGGCTCATCCCTGACTTCAAATACAGTATTCAGGAAGTTTTTCAAAGGGCTGTTGCACTTGCATCCCCCCACACAGGGAGACAACTCCAGTCTGGGATCTCAACATGTGCATTGCCCAGCTCATGCAGCCACCTTTTGAGTGCATGTCTTCAGCAGAGCTCAAGTATATGACTTTGAAAACAGTGTTCCTGGTAGGAATCACCTCAGCTAGAAGGATCAGTGAGCTCCAGGTCTTGCCCACAGAGCCGAACTGTATCTCCATCCATAGGGACAAAGTAGTTCTCAGGACCAATAAGAAGTTTCTCCCCAGGGTGGTATCTGACTTCCACCTTGATCAGCCCGTTACATTGCCTGTCTTTTTTTTTTACTGACCATTCTACTTCAGGGGAGCGTAGACTACATAGCCTGGATGTTAGGAGGGTTATCGGCTACTATCTGGACAACACAAAGGACCATAAGCAGGGCAATACTCTGCTCTTCCTGACCTTTGGGGAAGTGGAGAAAGGAAAACCAGCTACAAAAAGGTCCATTGCATGATGGATTGTTGCCTGTATCCAGTTTTGCTACCAGTAAGGTGGGTAAAGAGCCCCCTGCGGGTCTCAGGGCCCACTCTACCAGGGGAACAGCTCCTTCCTTGGCAACTGCCAGGGATATTCCCCTGTTGGAAATCTGCAAAGCCGCTACCTGCAAGACTGTCCACACATTTACCTAGTATTATTGCTTGGATACCCAGGCCAGAAGTGATGCCAGGTTTGGCACAGCAGTCCTGCAGAGCCTGTTTCCTAAATAGGTTCTTTGCCCACCTCCAAAGGTACTGCTTGGGTAGTCTGTATTTGTCAGAATACAGTAAGATTTCCTGGGGTTTGAAGGAAAAATTACTTACTGTACCATAGTAATCTTGTTTCTTCTATGGGACTCGTACTGTATTCTGAGCTCCCACCCTACCTCCCCTAGTTGAACCTAATGGGCACTGCACACCAGCTGTCCATATTTTATTGCAAACCTGTTGGTGTTACTGTTGATTGTTTTGATGGGCATCTGTGACTTGATCTTAGAGGTGCCCACACTGTTTAAGAAGGGGTTTGTTCTTTAGGGTTGAATTAGTTATTTTTAGGATAGTTTAGTTAGCTTGTCCTTTTGCATGCTCCATAGGAGTCTGATGGTTGCAGAAAGTACAGCCAGGGACAGTGGTTTGAAAACTGAGCCCGAGCCTAGCATTCCACCATTTGCCATAGGTTCTGTTAATCCTTTCAACTCCGGGACAGTCCTATGGTGAGACTGTACTACATTTGTCAGAATACAGTAAGATTCTCTTGGAAGAAACAAGATTACTATGGTACTTTAATTTCCAGTAAACTGTAATTCTTTTGTCTGACCGTACATAAATCCTGTTGTAAATACTTGTAGTATTTTAGTAAAACTTCTATTTTTACAGAATAGGTGACTGCTTGTTTTATTTAAAAGGGTAATTTTACTGTTTCTGCTGGACTCTTGCTTGCAGTCTGTCTCTGAAGGGGCGCTCTACCCACAGTTATTGTGTTGACCTTCCTGACCTTGAACAAGGAGATGGTAAAAAAAAAAAAAGGCAGTTTCCTGGTTAATGTTGGTAAAAACCACATGGCGGCAGTGGTCTAGAAGTCCCTGGTGAGTGGGATTTCCATTACACTGGCTACAAGGTCAGAATGGGATGCAAATACCCCATGTCCCCCCCCACAAAAAATATTTTCCTTTGTGACTGAGGAATTCTTCACTTGCTACTGTGATCTTTGGAAGCAAAAGTGGGAAGTACACAGACATAAGTTTTTTTAATTTGGATCTCAGATGACTCCCCAACCTGAAACAGCAGAAATAAAGTGCCATGTTTGATTCCTCACAAACTGAGAAACTTCCTGGACTTACAAGAAGCAACAATCCTCTCTTTGAATGTGGAATGGTGTTTTTCTTAACATTTTGGAAACGGGACTTTGACTCTTCTCTTGGCTTACGTCTTCTACCCTGGAGTGGGGAAGCTAACAACCGTCTATCCAAATAAACCCCTCCATGGTTGCAGTACCCCAGCCCTTGACAATCGCATCCTCTTGTACAGAGACTGATGAATTGTTATTGGCTATTTTTAATTATTTATGGATTTTTAATGTTTTAGCAATTGTAAAAGCGCTCTGATACTTGTGAATAGCACTTGTTATAAATAAATGTATTGATTGATTTAAGACTGATGGGAAATGGGACACAAGAGGATCACAGTCCCAGACAGAACTGGCAAACAAAAGGTTATGTGCTGCTGTAGTGGCAGTGAAGTCACGAGAGAGAGAGAGAGATGGAATGCAGAGGCTGACTTGCCTCTGAACAGATGTGGGGAGAGGTGCGTTGGCAGTGATCCAATGAGTTGCTGAGGAGCCTCGTGCCCGGCCACTGTCCTGCTACTGTACCCCTGGGGTGCTACTTCTGGAGCCTTGCATGCTGAATAAGGGACAGTGCTCAGGCCCCCAGTCCCCCTCCTCTAGACCGGGTCCTGGGTCTCGGGGATTGCAGGGCCACTTGGAGCCCATGTTGAGTGCTGCTTGGTCTGTAGGGGCACTTCTGGGCCCTGCAGAGCTGCTGACCTGCTGCCATTTCCACTGATTGTGCTGGCAGGTAAATCTGAGCCATTATACTGCTGCTGCTGTTCGCTGGGACACTCTATTTAGCACCCATTAGAGAATCTGTAAAACATCAGCCTCTAGCACCGCTGCCATTACAATATAATCCCAGCTAAGCTAGTAAAGCAAACTGGGACCGAGGACTGGGGAGCAGATTTCTCTGCAACTGTGCCAAGAAAAATCAAAGCATAATCCAGAGAAAAAGTAAACAGATCCAAAAATGCATGCCAACACCACCCGATGATGTGGCTGGCTGCAAAGGGTGGGGGGGTGGCGTTTCAGGATGTGTCTGGTTGGAACTGGAACGGGAGGGGTACGCTGCTGTGGAGGGGGATTAGATTCTGGGGGGTGGTTATAGTAGGGGGCAGGGGTCCACCAGCCAACAGGCAACGAAACAGAATTATTAGTGTATGGGCTAACCCCCTTTTAGCTGGTCACGTTGCACACACAACATACTGGTTACTATAAGAAATAATCTGTTCCATCAGTACACGTGTGGACTCTCCCACTGATGTATTTTTCCTCCTTGTTTATCTTCCGCATTCCAAGTCTGACCACTTGAGTAGCAACAGATCAGGGGTTAAACAACAAAAACAATTAAGTTTGATCTCATTTTTGCTGACTCTTGCTTGTACTGTACTATTAAACTAAGACCAGGATAATGAGTAAGAAGTTTGCGAGGTGCTTGTTGTGGCAGGATTTGAGATTTCACGTGTAAGCAGTTTCTTGTTGCACTTTGTGTGGCTCTGGCCTACCGAATGGCTCTGACCTCCTAAATGAAATTGTAGCGAGGTGCTGCTGAGCAGGAGATGGAGAGAGAGAAAGAGAATTAGTAGACATTTGCTCAGATGTCCCAAATAGCTCTGACCTGAAAGTATAGCGAGGTGCAACTGAGGGGGAGATAAGCAAGTAGCATGTTGTAGCAGAGCTAGAGAATTGATTGCTCCGTGCTAATAGGTGTACAAATGTTTTAAAAATGTTTTTAAAAAATACAACAGGAAATTCAGAATGGGTAGAAACTTTACAGACTGTACACATTAGCAATGTTTGTGGTTAGTGGTTTTATAACTTTAGCTTGCTTGTGTTGCGCTGTAAATACCACATTAATCTGTATGCACAGTTTTTCTTTGGCTGAATTGATGTGATACTTGCTCAGCTGCTTGCAGTTTCATGCAAATGATAGTACTGAAGCACTCTCTCATTGGAGTGCTTCATTTCTTTCAAGTACAGAACGTTTACACCTGTAAACTCTGAACACTGTTATACGCTGCTTGTGTGGCCATTGATGTGTCCAGGATGAGTCCAATGTAGATAGTCCATGACACACACCTGAAATGCTACTCTTTGACAAAATATTTCTTGCGCACGCACAAGGAAACATAAAAAGGACTCCAGGAAAAGGCAGGCAGGAGAGTCGTCCTCTCTCACTAACCATAAAAAGATCAAAAAAGAAAAACATTTTGAGCCTGAAAAAGAAAAGGTAAATGAACCCATCATCCACCCTGCTGGTGATACTCGGATACCCTCCATGGAGGAATTCAAATAAATGTGGCAGTCTTTCCAGTCTGTGAAAGAACAGGCAACAAAAATTCCTCCCACAGCCAGCCCAGTCGTGCAGAGTGTTGAGGTGCTGGACATTACACCTTGCACCACACCGTTAACCAGGGCTCGGAAACAGACTGAGGCCACCAGGCCAGGGGAGGGTGGAGAAGCTCAAACATCCAAGGTGCAGCTCTCCTCTCCTGGGGAGTGAGGGTTTGTCAGCCCAGCCTGTAACTGCTACCAGGTGGAGGCATGGTAATAGTACAAGCTAGGGCTGCAAGGAATGGGAGGGTCTGCAGCCTGGTGGGTAGTGCGGGCCTCCACATGCGCGCTCACATATGGCCACTAAAGGAGAATGGGTAGAAAAGCGAGCAAAAAATAGAAGGTGTTTGGCTGTGTGAAGCCCTGCCTGCCCATCTGTGGACCCATGCTGCCACCTGGAAGACCTGCAGTCCAGCTGGATTGTATATTTGAGGAGGGAGAGGATGGCCCTACCTCTTCTGTCCATGCCACAGGAAGGGGGTTGAAATTCTTTGGGGTACTAATTTTCTTATTCCCCACCTGTCACCAAATCCTCCTCATGGATGCCTTTGGTCTGGGTTGGGGAATGCACCTTGGCCCTTATCAGACCCAGGGGATATGGTCTCAGTGGGAGACCCACCTCCATATAAAGGTTCTACAGATGTGGGAAGTTCTGTATGCCTTACAGGCTTTCCAGAACCATCTCTCTCCAGGCCCACTGTTAGTACAGTTGGACAACCTCAGTGTGGTCTATCACATCAACAAGCAAGGGGGGGACCCATGCCTATTCCCTGTGTCAGGGGACGAGGAGAGTCTGGTATTGGGCTCTAGACATGGTCTAGAACTGTCAACTGTCCGTGTGCCAGGCACCCAAAACGCCTTGGTGGACAGCCTCAGCCAGTCACAGTCCAGAATGCACAAGTGAGAATTACTGACCTCGGTCATAGAAGACCTGTTAAACAGGTGGGGTCATCCAGAATTGGACTTTTTTGCATCCCTGCTTAACACAAAACTGCCACGTTTCTGCTCACTAGATTTAGGGCCTGGAGTTTTCTGGCGAGATTCGTCCCTCTCCTGGAATTGTAGGTTTCTTTACGCCTTCCCACCCTTTCTTCCGATTCAGAGAGTGCTCATCAAGCTATGGATGGAGGGTGCTACCCTAATTCTGGTGGCTGAATTCTGGCCTCATTAGATATGGTTTCCATTACTGCAACAGTTGGCTGTGGAACCTCCAGCTCCCCTGCCCCTTTGCAGGGACCATTTGGCACAGGCTCAGGGAACCCTGGTCCAGCCGTACCTCAAGATCTTACTTCGAGAGGATTTCTGCAGTAGGTCATAACATGTAGGACTGCACCCTCTGGCATCTGGACCGCACAGCAAACTTTTGACGTCAGCGTGACCCTGTAAGTGGGTGATCCCCGCGCCCGCCTTCGTTATTCCCACAGTCGACCTGTGCAAGGACCTCATTGCTCCAGTCAATTGACATTTTGATAAGTATTTCTTTATTTTCTGTCGATAATAGTTTGTTCTTCTGTAGATCTTCCTGGACATAAGTCTCCACCACTCATTCACACTAATGGGAACTGCACCGGAGGCACTAGAACCCATCAGGAGCAAACTTTTTTGTTAGAAGGTCGGCGCCTGAGATGGAGCCACGAGGAGCGGCACCGCGAGCCTCAGCTCGTGTGGTAATGAATATCTCGGCGTTAACCTTCCAACCACCTCAGTTCCTTTTTTCCCGCCGTCGAGTGTGCTTCAGTGATGACGTCGCTCGCCTGCCGGGAGTCAAACTTCAAACTAGCAGCATAGTTTTCAGTTTTGTTGTTTTGTAGTAATATTTCTATAACCCCCTTGTTACCCGGGGTTACTAGAAACCCAGTAAGACCTAGTGGTAGGCAGGGAAGGCAGCTTGTGGAACTCCAGTTAAATGGGTTTCACACTGTCTCAGTCTGTTCTCAGTCTCAGCTGAGACTGAGGGATGACATCACCATAGAACTATCGCGGCTGCATGAGCCACAATGGAATCTGTAGCAGGGAGCTGGAATAGAATGTTGGGAGGTTTGAACAGTAGTCTGTAGGTCAGTTGGAGTTTGGAGCTTGCTGAGGGAGCAGCACAGCAGCTCTGGTTAGGTTCTTGGAGCCTCAGCCCTGACATAGGGCTACATTTGCAGTTTGTAAGTGGTGGAGACCACTGAATTTGGGTCTCAGTGCCCCCTCCCTCCAGGGATGGGGGCAGGAAAGGGTTTCCTGCATATTCCAGGGGCAACCCCCCCTGGTTCTGCTACTAGTGGAGAAGCTGCCTATTTGTTAGAGTTTTTGGGAAACAAAAAGATTTGTGAATTGCCTGTGGGGCACCTGCAACCGGAGGGTGAGTTTCTGCTCTTCCTAAAGGGCCTATGTTTTTTACCCTGGGACTTGTGTGATAGTGGGGATTGGACTACTGAAATAGTGGGAGGCCTAGAGTAATAGGCTTAGCCAAAAGTAAAAGTATGTTCAAGTCTGGCAATTATGGGAAGTCAAAAGATATGTAGAGGAGATGTGACATACATCTACCCAGTAATCTACATTGCCAGGCTTTCAGTAAAAGAGTTGTTTAGTTTCCAGAGAAACGGCCGGGTATGGATTGTGGGAGCTGGAGGTGGGAGACCCCCCATCTTTAGTGACCAGGTCCATCTCTACAGATTTGCTCTGTGGATTTCTACTTTGCCTCATGCACTTGGCCAGTGATGAGGGAAGTACCCAGACGTGGGATTGGAAGGAAAATTCCCTCTAGGAGTCGAAGGCTCTAAGGTGGTTTGGGGAGCCACAACAGGAAAACTGATTCACTTCCCAAAATGGACTGTGGATCAAGTGGCTGGCGGGGGAGCCAAGCCAGTGGGGAAAACCTAAGTAGTGTACAAGTCAGGCTGTGTACCCAAAGCTGCATGCAAGTCCGTTCTGTGTGCCTGGTGGGTTCAGAGCCTGAGGGCTGGAAATAGAGAAGAAGTGTTCTGTTGTCTCTAATCTGCATTACCAGGAATGTAGCTCCGTGGGGGGTCCGTCTATGCTTTGTTTGTTCAGCTTGGATGTGAATAAAAGCCACACTGTAGAATCCCATTCCTGGTTCTGGACATTAGTTATTGCTTTCTGTGTTCAGATTTACTTGGGTGCCCCTGTGCAGAGTAGCTAAACCTAGGCCCCCTGTGTCGAGTAACCTCATCCTCCCCGAACCCAGTCCCCACCAGGTACTGCTGTCAGCTTCAACAGCATGCCACCTGTAGTTTTTGCTAAAAGGCAGGGGTGAGGGGTTACATCTCGAATAAGTATCGCTTAGTTTATTCTTATTTACAAAGAAGTCTCAGCCTACTTTGACGGAGTCGACCATGAGTGGGTCAGGTGACGGTAGGGAGACTTCATATTAAAGCTGTTCAGTCAGCCGTGCTGGGTCCGGTCCGCCGCCTTCTCCGGGGGGGGGTCTGACAACGGTCAGTCGAATGCCTGAGGGGGCGGGCGGTCCCCCCGAAAGCATAAAAATAAACGGTCACATTCTTGGCACCGTTCGGTCTCGAGCTCTTCTTCGGCCCACAGGTCAAAAAAGCGAAGGCATCACTCGAGGTCGCCCTCTGATATGTCTACGCGTAGACAGTCAGTTATTGGAGCTAGTTGCCAGTCTCCTCCTTTGGAGTCTCCAGCTTCTGTTTCTGGTAGCCGACGTCTTCGACATCGGAGCCCTACCCCGCCCTCTAGTAGGTCTTCAGATGAGCAGTTTCATCAGTGGGCTGCTCTTATGGAGCAATGGGTTCGGAGGTTGGTCCAGCTGCCTGGCCCGGTCACTCAGGGGCCTTCGGGCTTCTTGGGAGACCAGGCAGGGCGGTTGAGTCTCCCTGGTCGCGCGGCACCGTCTTCAGTGCCTTCGACTCTGCACTTAGGTGTTCCCCCCCCTCACATGGCTGCGGCGCAGGGGCCCACACTGATGCCTCTATCTCCTGCTTTTCTTCCTCCCTTCTCTTCAAATCCTGTTTTTCAGAGTCTTGGGGTGTTTTCAACGCCCTCGTCGTCGATAGCACGCTCGGCGCCATCTTCGGTGCCCGATCGTCTGTCGGCGCGTTGAGTGAGTTGGCGTAGCATCGCCGCGCCATCCTCGGTGCGCCGCGCCAGGATGTCGCTGGTTCCGTCCGCCTCGGCGCTGGTCTTTGGTGTCGTGTGGCTTCATCGGCGCCGTGTGTGTCTGCGGCGCCGGGGGTTCTTAGGGCATCATCCACCTTTCAGGACTCCTCCTTTAACCCTTTTCCTTCCTCATTTCCCTCTGATTTTCACTCTTTTTCTGTCCATGCAGTCCCTCCTGGACTGTCAGGAGATGACATTGAGCCTGACCCAGACCTTAAGCTGGGCGATGAAGGGGAAGGAACAGGATCTATTCCTGCTGCAGAGCCTGTGGTCGAGGACCTGTCTTATAGGTCTCTGCTGAAAAACTTGATTTCCACTCTTTCTCTTCAAACTACAGACATCGATCCTGGGAAATTGCTAAGACCCCAGTACCTCCATGTTCTGGAGATCCCTACGGATTTGACTCCTCTGGTACAGCCCTCCTTTGAGACGCTGTCTCAAATGGTATGGAATAATCCTGCTCTCATTCGTTCGGTGGCTAAATCCATAGATAGGAAATACTCAGCCCACAAGGATCGACCAATTTTGGCGTCCCATGCCTTTGTGGATCCTATTGTAGTTTTGGCAGTGAATAAGGTCGTCCTTCCCCAGACTACTACAGCTCGATCTATTAACATAGAATCTCGTAAGATAGACACTTTAGGTAAGAGAGTCTTTGCTGCTTCCACCCTGGGTATGCGAATTGCCAGCTACCAAGGCTATTTCTTTCAATATGAGTATATCCTTTGGCACTCACTCAAACAAATGGTTGAAGCTCTACCAGAATTGGACACAAAGTCAGAGCTACTTCAAACCATTACCAGGGGTACCAAATCCAACAACTAGCAGGTTAAAGCGGCTATTGATGCTTTCGATACTGCTTCCTGAATGGCGGCGGCCAGCATTTGTACCCACCGTCATTCCTGACTGCGCACTTCAGGTTTCATGAATGACGCACAGCAACAGGTAATGGCGTTGCCTTTTGATGGTGTGTATCTCTTCGGCCCTCAAGTAGAACAGGATCTAGAAGCTACACAAAAGACTAGGTCAGCCATTAAGTTGGCTCGACCTCCTCCTGTCTCCTTTCGAGGGGGTGTTAATGAACGCCAGTTCCATAACCGTCAGTCCTTTCGAGGCAAAGGCAGAGGAAGTTTTCATAAAAACCAAGCCCCCCAGCCTCAAAAGAAAACGCAACAGAAGGCGCAAGGACTCAAAGCACCCAGCGCTGCCTTCTGAGTTGTTGGCCCAAGTCCCACCTCAGCTGCCCGAGGTGGACTCTTCCTCAGCAGTGGGAGGTCATCTGACGCACTTCTACAATCAATGGAAGTCCAAAACCTCAGACAAATGGGTCCTCCGGATAATCCGTGAGGGATATTCACTCAATCTTGTGGAGACCCCTCCAGATCGTCCTCCCAAACGACAGCCCAAGCTGTCTACCCTTCAGTCAGACCTTCTCACCGCCGAGATACAGGGCCTTCTGAACAACAGGGCAGTAGAAGTAGTTCCGCTGCATCAACGAAACACAGGGTTCTACTCCCATTACTTTCTGGTTCCAAAGAAAACCAGGGGCATGTGCCCCATTTTGGACCTCAGAAAACTAAACAAATTTCTGCACAAGGAGAAATTCAAAATGATTTCACTAGGAACCCTGTTACCTTTGCTTCATCAACACAACTGGTTAGCTTCCCTAGACATGGAGGATGCTTACTAGCACATTTCTGTTCACCCAAAGCATCACAAATTCCTAAGATTTGTGGCTCTGGGACAGCATTATCAGTTCAGAGTCCTGCCCTTTGGGCTATTCTCGGCGCCATGAGTTTTTACAAAGTGTTGTGCAGTTCTCGCAGTGCATCTCAAAGATCGGAATACAGGTGTTCCCTTACCTGGACGATTGGCTTCTGGCAAGTCTTTCCAGGCAGAGAAGTCTGGACGTCATAGCCATGGCTTCATGCTTTCTCACTTTCATGGGAGTCCTGCTAAACCTCAAAAAATCGCAGCTACAGCCCTCCCAGAGGCTCCTTTTTATAGGAACTCTTCTGGACACCTCCTGTGCGAAGGCTTTTCTTCCAGAGGACAGGAGGAGCGATATCCTTCAGATGGCCCATCACATCAGGGAGAGCAACTCATTTCCATCTCTCTCAATGCAATGGATGCTAGGTCTCATGGCATCCTCTGTGTTCACTGTACCCCTAGCACGCCTTCACATGAGAACTTCTCAATGGATGCCCAGTATTCAGTGGTCCCCAGCCACTCACCCGGAGTCCTTTCTCATCAAGGTGATGGAACCTCTAAAGAGGTCGCTCACCTGGTGGTCGCAAGAGAACAGTCTCCTAGAATGGTATCCCTCTGCTTCTCTGGATCATCAGATTTCCATTACCACAGACGCATCCCTGATGGGGTGGGGAGCTCACTGTCAGGCTCTCCACACTCAAGGTACATGGACTCAGGTCGAGTCCCAGCTTCACATAAATGTCTTAGAAATGAGGGCCGTCCTTTATGCGGTCCGGGCTTTGTAGGACATTCTGCGTCACAAGAACATTCTCCTTCAAACGGACAACAAAGCAGTGATGTATTACATCAACAAACAGGGCGGTGCTCACTCTTACCCCTTATGCAGAGAAGCAATGAGAGTGTGGGAATGGTGCTTGCAGCACAAGTCTCTAATTCAAGCAGTCTACCTGCCAGGAGTGCAGAACGAACTGGCAGATCGCCTCAGCAGAACAGAGACGGATCCTCACGAATGGTCTCTTGACTCAGCCGTAGTTCAGTCATTATTCGCAGAGTGGGGAACTCCAGACCTGGACCTTTTTGCATCCCCACTCAACATAAAACTGCCCCTCTTCTGCTCCAGAAATCCAGGGCCTGGCATTTTCTATCAGGATGCGTTCAGGCTGCAGTGGACAGAATGCTTTCTATACGTCTTTCCACCTCTTCCTCGAATTCAGAGGGTACTTCTCAAGTTTGAATCCAAGGGGGACAAAATGATCCTCATTGCTCCCTTCTGGCCTCGACAGATGTGGTTTCCACTACTCAGCAGTATGTCGGCAGCTCCGCAGAAACCACTTCCCCTTCAGACGAACCTCTTGACTCAGGGGCCTGTTGTTCATCCCAACCTGAGGTTGCTTCACCTTCATGCTTGGCTCCTGAAGAGATAAAAGTGAACAGGTTCAGTGTCTCTCGCAGGGTTTCAGATATTCTTCTGGCTGCACGGAAGCCAGCCACTAGGAAAACTTACACAGCCAAATGGAAGCATTTTTTGCTCTGGTGTGCGCAGTCCTCTTTAAATCCCTTTTCCTGCCCACCAGATAAAATTTTGGAGTACCTCTTAGACCTCTCAAATTCAGGTCTGCAATACTCTACGGTCAAGGTTCACCTTTGTGCCATTTCAGCTTATCATGAGCCGGTACTTTCCTTGTCACTGGCTGTTACATGTGGTTAAGAGGTTTCTTAAGGGAATTCTGCATACTAGGCCTCCTACAGAATGCCCAGTCACAGCCTGGGACATTAATCTGGTGCTAGACATGCTCACCTGAAAACCTTTCGAGCCTCTAGCTACCTGTGAGTTAAAATTTCTCACTTGTAAGATGGCCTTCCCAGTGGCCATTATCTCAGCCCGCAGGGTCTCTGAGATACATGCCCTGGTCACAGACCCTCTGTATACTGTGTTTCATAAAGACAAAGTAGTTCTTAGGACCCATCCTAAGTTTCTCCATAAGGTTGTTTCAGAATTCCATCTAAACCAACTTTTGGTCCTCCCATCCTACTTTGCGAACTTCCAAAATGAAGGAGAGCGTTCTCTTCATTCCTTGGATGTCAAAAGAGCCTTGCATTTCTATCTAGATAGAACAAAAGACTTTTGCAAAGCTCAACAACTGTTTCCTTTAGCGAGACCCGGCTGGGTCAACCTGTCGCTATCAGATGTATTTCAGCATGGCTGGTTGCATGCCTTCGCCACTGTTATTCCATGGTGCAGGTTAAGCTGGAGAGCAGAATGTACGCTGACTCTACTAGAGTGGTCGCGGCATCCCTAGCGGAAATCTGCAACGTGCCCATTGCGAATATTTGCAGTGCGGCCACCTGGAGCTCAGTGCATTCTTTCGACAAACACTATGCCCTGGATGTCCATGCCAGACGGCATCTTTCTTTTGGCTGAACCATCCTTAATGGACTCCTGTCCTAAAACTGTGAGCTCTTGGTCTCTCCTGCCACCCACTTGAGGGATTATTAGCTCGGTACTCTCCCATTAGTGTGAATGAGTGGTGGAGACTCGTCCAAAAAGATCAAGAATTATGGTAGGTATGCAATTTCCATTTCCTCCATCTGCATGCAGTGCTCCTGAGGACATAGCCATTGCCTGCTTTGGGGTGTCACAGAAGGTGGCTGATCTCCTGGTGGCTGCCAGGAAAATCTTCCACCAGGGCCACTTACTCGATGAAGTGGATATGTTTTGCTATATGGGCCACTTCCCATCCCCTGGACCTTTTCACCTGCCTAGTCAACTAAGTCTCAGAGTATCTCCTGTCCTCCTAAGATGCACGACTTCAGTATTCATCTATTAAGGTGCACCTGTCTGCAATTTCTGCCTTTCATGTTCCTATTGATGGCCCTACAGTGGCAGAACTGAATGTGGCTTTTCTGAGAGGCATTCCACTTGAAGCCTCCTATCCGGAATCCGGTTCCAGCTTGGGACCTCAATTTTGTGCTTGAGAAACTGACCCTGCCTCCTTTTGAGCCAGCTCTGTCTTGCAAACTATGCTTTCTGTCATGGAAAACATTATTTTTAGTTGCTGTTACTTCTGTTCAAAGAATTTCATAGCTACAGGCTCTGATGTGTGAGCAGCCATACTTGATTTTCCACAAGGACAGGAGCTCTTTTCTTGCTAATCCTAAATTTCTTACTAAGGTGGTGTCTGAGTTTACTCTGAATCTGTCTGTCTACCTGCCTGTTTATTATCCAGAGCATGCCAATCCAGGGCAAGTATTGCTCCATACTTTAGATGTGCATAGAATTCTCAGGTATTATACAAACTGTATTAAGGACTGTAGAAAGTTCTCTGTTTCTTTCACCTCTGGCAGATATCTAAACAGTGTTTGTCCAAATGATTGGCCAACTGTATTATTTTTTGCTATAAGAAGTACGGTAAGGAACTTCCTGGTGTGGTTCGTGTCTATTCATTCAGAGGCATGGCCTCTTCTGTTTGTCGTTTCAGAAACTTGTCAGCTGTGGAAATTTGTGCTGCTGCCACTTGGGAGTTCTGTCCACACCATCACCAAGCACTACAGTCTGGACATTGCCTCCAGAAGAAGGGCAGGCTTCAGCCTGGCTGTGCTTCAGGTTCTTATTTCTTAGGCCTCTTGTCTCCTGCCACCCAGACTGTTTTATGCTGAGCACTGCTTGGGATTCATTCCGTAGGTGTGACCTGAAAAAGATAGATTAGTTACGTAAAAACTTGCATAACAGTAGAACTTCGAGGGAATCTGTGTCAGATCGTGCTGTGCCTCCCTCCATCCCCCCTTCTCTCTCTCTCCAGCTTGGTTGCTTCAGCCTTTTTGATAGCTGGGCATCTGCACTCTTTCTCCTCTCGGTTCCCTGGTGGGACTCCTGTCTTAAGTGGCCTCCGTCTAGAGAAAGAACTGAGGGAGTGGGGCTGCCCATGCTTATATTGTGCTGTGACATCGGAGTCTGACGTTGGCGTGGGCAGCCGCTACTAGACTGCTGCAGAAAGCTTCTGTGGGATCCTAGTGCTTGAAGGCTAAGTTCCATAGGTGTGACCTGATGATAGAGATTTCCTAGATTTAGTGTTACAGTAAGTTCTTGCATAACTGTTCCTTCTCTAACAGCATGAGTCCAATAGTGATATCATACAATAGGCTTTGACTTGAGGTATTGCCATGGAGGCAGTATAGACCCAGACTGTAATTAAATTTTTATAATTTGGTCACTCTCCCCTTAGTGTTCCAACATCAGATTTGTTTCCTCTAAGAGAACAAGTCACCCCAGAGTTCACTCCCAGTCCTCCCGGGCTAAGCTCTTAATTATATAGAAAGTTGTGTTTTTATTTTTAGTTAGTTTCTTAGTACTCTGTGTTAGTTTAGAGAATTTTTTTAATTTAATTTTAGCATTTTATTCCTGTTTCCTGTAAGTTCCTGGAACCGGAGAAATCACAGTAAACTGCAGTTCCCTCCTAGAACAAAGGAACTGCATTTTCATTTATAATAAATTTTAAAAAGCCGATTTCTATGGGCATGGATATAGTTCACTATCCACACACTAGTATTTTCGTTGGAAGGGCTGATTTGTCAGAGCATCTTTAAGCTAAACTACTCTCACCACCCGGGTGGTAATTCTGTAGCTTTCCGCATTGTCAGTGGGTAGTCTGTACCTATGCATAATGTGCACCCCTACTAATGGAAATGGCACAGGCCTAAGCGGCAATCAGCATAGTATATTGGGGACATGAACATACCGGACAGCAGCAACTCTTCAGTGTTTGCTGTGCCATCGAAGGGGAAGCAATATAAAAGATTTTTTTAAAGAATTTCTTTTTGTTGTTTATTTCTTAGGGCTGCGATTCTGAGCAGGTTGGAGCTACCTGGTGACAGGGAGCACCCCTAAATTTAAAATCATGCCTGTTAAGCTGGGGCTTTCAAGCTGCCTAATCTGCTTTTTTTCCGTTTTCACTGCCTGTCTGTTTGGATTGGGGGCCATGTTCTGCCATACTGTTCTGAGGGTGTTTATTCTTAATCAGGTCTGCGATTTTCTCATTTTATGGTGCCTCCGGTAAGTACACTTCTCATTTCGGGGCGATTGTTAAGGTTCTTCCTTGCCTCCTAGCATCCACACCAGTGTGCCCCCCTCCCAGACTGTTGAAGGGCTGTTCTTGTTTTAGCAGAGGTGCCTGTGTGGTGAGCAATTGACATTTTTTCTTGCCCTGGGGATTGTGTTTGTTGGCTGGGAGTTCTTTATTTTCCTCTCTGGAGACCAACTTAAAAAAAAAAAATTAAAAGTGTAAATACTGCAGCCTTTTCAGTCTGGCTTCTGCTTGTCAGTTAGGCTTGTGCTCTGTTTTCTTTCAGGTGGCTGTCCTGAGCCTCAGCAATTTCACTTTCGCGCCTCTAGTGTAAATCCTTATTGTTGCTCTTAGGTGAGCTTTTGAGCTTTGATGTTTCATAGGACATCCATTTCAACACACCTGAGCCCAAGCTGGGCCCTTCAGATAGGGAAGGCCCACACAGGCAAGTTCAGGTGTGCCAGAGCAGGACAAAGCTAATCCTGATCTGCAGGCAGACCCTGACGACCATCCAGAGGGACAGGAGGAGGCTACCGGGGATCTTGGTGAAAATCCTGATCCAAAAGTGTTGCTTGATGATGACAGTCCCTCTAATGAGGAGGAGGAAGGGGAGTGGACAGGGCTAAAGGGGAGGATTACAGTCCCTCCCCCTTTTGATACCAAAGCTCTGTCCTATCTGATAACTGAGGCTCGTAGGACATTGCAGCTGAAGGAGATGAAATCATGGAAGCCTTAGATGTGAACCCAATCCTGTCTGTGTCCACCTCTGCTCCAAAGTGTTTTCCCTTTATTCACTGTGACCAGATTATTGAAAAAGAATGGGCAGAGATGGACTAGAGAAAATATTTGAAATATGAAAGAAAATTACCCGCAAGTGAGAGCTCCACTCCTGGCTGAAAAGGCTGTTCAAAGCTCTGTAAGGCACTTGACTATGCCAGTTGAGGGATTGCTGGCCCTAGCAGATATGCACAAGAAGCAAGAGGCCATGGATATCGGCTGTAAAATACTCTCCCCCTCAGAATCTGGGGGAACAAAAACAACCCAGTGCCATAACCCACAAGTTTAATGCTCTGGCATCAAAGTCTATGAGGTACTAATGCAATACATTTCAATCCTAGGCAACAGACAGTACAGTATAGAGAAGGTGTTCTATAGCAAAGTAAGAAGTCATGGCTGTGGCACTGGGTCACAGACCAGGCGTCAAAGACCAAGCTGTTTAACTTGGCCTTTGAATTAAGCTTATGATTTGGATCAGGTCTGGATGACATTTTGAAGGATATCCAGGCTAAAAAGGGACATCTTCCGTTATGAAAACAGTAAAAAGGCCAGCTCAACTTCAGAAAGTCAAGGAGGTGGCTGACAGAGGCAGTATCGAGAGTTTTCATCCATTTCTAAGGAAACCTGAGAAGTAAAAGATCCTACTCTGTTTTTGTTTTGTTTTTTTCGTGTCGTACCCTGGTGGCTCAGCTCCCGGTTCCCCACTTGTCCCCTGTCCCCTGGAACTTACCTCGGGTGATGATCTTCCCAGGCTTGTCCCCCAGAGTGATGAAGTAGGTTCCCAGCGGATGGCTTCCGGTGTTCCTCCCTGGCTTCCTCCCCAGTGCGGGGCCATGAGGTACTGAACTCTGTCACAAGCCGAGTGCCACAGACAGGGTGGGACCAGCGGAGTGGGGCATCATTCATGGGGCCAGCATATTTCCAGATGCTTTCCCCCCCATGTGAGGCGTGGCATACAATGACATGGGTTGTGGAGACCCCAACTTCTGGCATGCCTCCTTGCAGCTTGGTCTCTGGCAGCTGCTTCCCTGGCCTCCACCAGAGGTCAGTTATGCACCGAACGCTCACCAATCCTCCTCCCCCCGGCTTGCCCTTCATCTCCCCAGGTCCGTTCCTGAACCTGGAAGATTAGCATTGCAAGCAGAAGCCCTACCACTGTGCTGGTGGGCTGGCAGGCTACTCTTGATTCAAGGGCAACAGGAGCAGAGGAGCCTTTGCCTGAAGACATAATGGAGGTCCAGGGCGAAGAGGTGGCACATCACAGTGAAGGTAAGTGGGCCTGTGACAGGGTCGAATAAGGTCCTGCCACATTTGTTATGCATAAAGAGTTTAAATGCAAGGGTCTTTTCTGTACTCTTCGTTTCTGTCTCTTGTCTGTCTGGTTGCGCAACCACATTTTTTTTTTTGTGAGACCTAGGATCTGATCACTCCCAACAGTTTTGCAGTTCTGTGCCTCTCACTATCTCTCTCTGCTTTCACTTGCTATTTCTGTCTTTTCTTCCCCCTTGTATATCTGCAAGTATGAAAATATAGGTGTATCTTTATGTGGAAGTGTCACTGATACTGCGATCCCTTTGTTTAAGACTGGATATAGTTATACTGTTGAAATGATTGCAAAAAACTATTTGGAACTTAAGTGGTTAAACTGAGATGCTGATGTGCAAACTTTACCGAGCTGTCAACAAGAGGTCAGTTCTGGGTCATTATGTTATTTTTGCTGCACCTGCAAGAACATTGTAAACTGACAAGAACATTCTGTGAAAAAATTGTCTTCTTAACGAGCTCCCTGCAAAGTCTTGTTATAAAAAAAGCAGTAACGTTTTGCCAGAGAGAGACTGAGGTTTGAAACTGAGAAGAAACTCAGAAGGACTGTTCTCTCTGTTTGAACTGCTTTTGTAAATAGTTATTCTGAACAATTTTTATTTTACTGCTATTGATAATAAAACACTCATTGCGAATTTTACAACTGCTCCTGGTTTTCCTATGCTTCTGACCTGTGCCTCGACAACAGGGCCCATCTCTGCCCCCCCTTCCCTTGGTGGAAGACTGCATGATTTTTACACAAGATGGGCCCAGATAACACAGATGCTTGGGTCCTGACGATTCTGGCATTAGACTACACGATACAGTTTGCAGCCATTCCCTCAAAGGGATGCTTTCTACCACCCTGTGTTCCAGAGGACACCATGAAGAGATAAGCAGTGTCTCAAATGTTAGATCACCTGAAACAGATCGAGGCGATTGCCCCTGTGCCTCCTGATGAACAAGGCCAGGAATTGTACTCTGATGTTTTTTGTGGTTCCCAAAAAAACGTCTGGGGGTTTCAGACCTCTTCTGGGCTTGAAACACCTAAACAAGTTTGTTCATCAAATGTCCTTCAAGATGGAGTCCTTACAATCAATCATCCGGGCTTTCCAGCTAGGGGAATATTTAGCATCCATAGACCTGAGGGATGCATTTCTCCACATCTGGCAGGTTCATCAGACGTTCCTCAGGTTCACGGTCCTGGTGCAATACTTCCTATATAGGGCACTCCCCTTTGGGCTGGCAACAGCACTCAGAGTGTTCTTGAAGGTGCTTATAATCCTGGTAGCACAACTTTGGCAGGAGGGACATCATGTCTACCCTTACCTGGACGACTTGCTCATTTGAGCACCCTCTGCCACACTGGCAAGGGAATCCGTGTCCTGGAGGTTTTGGAGTTCCATGGTTGGGTAGTCAGTCGGGAGAAAAGCTCTCTCAATCTGTTTCAGACCCTGGAGCACCTGGGAGCAGTGTTCAGGATGGACGAGGGGAAGGTCTTGCTCTCAGCAGCCAGGAAGGAGACCTTGACGCCGGAGGTTCAGTGGCTGAAGAGCCAGTCATCAGCTTCAGCTCACAGTCTACTGCATATTTTGGGTCTCTCGATGGCAGCAATAGAACTAATCCTTTGGGCTTCCTTACTCATGCAGCCCCTTCAGACCGAGTTGCTGGCAGCCTGGGACCTGACCTCAGAGGACAGTCAGTCAAAGATTCCAGTTTCTCCACCCCTTCGACAGTCCCTGAGCAGGTGGGTGAGTTTTGAGAACCTAAGCAAGGGGTCTCCTTGGAAGTACTCCCAAAGTTGATCCTGACAGCCAGTGCCAGGTTGTCGGGCTGGGGTGCAGTTCTAGACCACCTTCCTGTTCAGGGGTCTTGATCTGTGCAGGAATAGCTTATGCACATCAACATCCTGAAAATGAGGGTTGTACGCCTCACTCTCCTTCATTTTTACAATCTGGTACAGTCAGAAGCCATGAAAATAAGGTCAGACAATGCTGCCATGGTGGTGTACATGAACAGTCAAGAAGGCACAAAGAACAGAAAGATGCTAAAAGAAGCAACTCGTCCACTGTGGACAGAGGAGAATCTTCTCTCTGTCAGCAGTTTACTTGGCAGGAAAGTTGAACATTCAGGCTAATTGGCTAAGCCATGAGAATGTCCACCCAGCGGATTGGATGCTGAGCCCAGAGGGATTCTGCCTTCTGTGCAGGAAATCAGTCATCCACAGATCGGCCTGTGTGCCTCCAGCCATAATGCTCAAGTGCAGCATTTTTTCAGCCAATACTGGTGTCCACAAGCAGAGGCAGTGGATGTTCTGTCACAGGTATGGAATTTCTGCAGAGTGTATTCCTGCTGTTGTCTGCTGCTTATTCCCAAGGCCATATGCAAAATAAGACACTCCAGAGGAAGCTTTCTTCTGATAGTTCCAGAAGCTCGTGGTTCTCTGACCAAGTAAATCTAGCTCAACACCCTCAGTTTCATCTCCCAGTTCAGGGGACCTTCTTTCCCAAGGTCCCGTTCTGCATCCAAACCCTAAGGCAATGCAGCTTGCATCCTGGTTCCTGAGAGGAGGAGACTCCTGAAACATGGTTTCTGCAGAAAGGTAGTGGATACCCTGATGGCAGCCAGAAGGAACTCCACGTCTGCAGCTTGTGGTCCTGTATGGACCACCTTTTTGGCTTGGGCCATAGAAAAATATATCCAGCCTTTCAAAGCAGTCTGCAGATTTCTTCATTTTTGCTGGAGGGAGTGGACAAAGGTTTGGCCTTGAGCACCTTGAGAGGTCTGGTGTCAGCACTTGGGGCCTCCTTGGGGACCTAACTGGGAGGTTATCTGATTTCTATGAGCTGTCAGCAGAAGCCAACCCCTGTTCCGATCTCCTGTCCTACCATGGGATCTGAATCTAGTTTTGAATGCTCTTTGTAAAGAGCCCTTGGCACCTGTTTTGTCGGTACCATTAGATGTGTTGTCCTACAAGGTGTGTTTTTTAGTTGCTGTTTGTTCAGCCAGGAGGATTGATGAGCTCCAGACCTTGTCCCACAAACAACCTTACATTGTCATTCATAAGGACAAGGTGGTTCCCAGAATGGTTTCATATTTCATTCTGAAGGTTCCTACATAGTTACATAGTAGTTGTCTGCAGAAAAGGACCTCTAGGTCCACCCAGTCTGCCTGGTTTAGCTTTAAAAAATGTCTTACTTCCTTCTGTCAGATCCTGTGGGACCTGTTTCCATTCTTCCCTTCTGTCCTAGTCTCACCAGTCCTCTGTGTCTGTCCCATGCATGCTTGAATGCCCCCATGGTTTTCGCCCCCACCACTTCCTCTGGTAGTCTGTTCCTGGGTTCAACTGCTCTCTCCATGGAGGAGTACTGCCTCACATTGCCTCCAAGTCTCCTCCCTTCTAGCCGCATATCACGACCCCAGTCCTAATGCTCATTCTTTTTTGCAGGTAGATGTTCTCCCCTACCTTATTTATTTCTCTGGTATACTTGAATGTTTCTATCATGTTCCCTTGTCCCTTCATACCTCCAGTGAGTACATATTTAACTCACTGAGCCTTTCCTCATAACTTTTTGATGCATGCCCTGAACCATTTTGGTAGCTCTTCTCTGCACTGCCTCCACCTGGTTGATAAATTTTCTGAGATGGGGCCTCCACAACTGGACACAGTACTTGATCTATAGTGATCTATATAGGGGCAAAATTACCTCCCTCTTTCTACTTGTTATTCCTCTCCTAATGCATCCCAGTATCCTGCTTGCCTTACCCACTGCTTTACTACACTGACTAGATACCTTGACATTCTTTGTTATGATGACTCCTAGGTCTCTTTCCTGGTTAGTTGCCATTTCTTCCCCTTCTAGTTTGTTTACATCCCTTCTCATCCTGTCCACTCCCATCCTATGCACTACATCCATTCCTGAGAAAACGCTTGAGAAACATTTGGAAAGGCTTAAAAAGAAACTGCCTCCACCTAAGGGTCCCTCTGGCTCTGACCAGCCAACATCCTCAGTGGCTGTGGGTGAAACCACAGAAACCACTACTTCTACTTCTGATATGGGTGCAAAGGTCATTTCAGAAAGGCCTGCTGAACCGGCTAGCTCTCCGGTTCCACTGAAAAAGACTAAACACACAGAACCCCCTGCTGATGAGTGTCTGGGGACTTATGGTGTGGCAGTAAATATGCCCTCTCCACTCGAGATTGCTCAAGCTTTCAAGGTCTTGCAGGGGATGCTGCCTGCTGGACAGCAGTCAACAGTTCAGACCTCTGATGAATCAACCCAATCTTCCTTACATAATGTTAGGGAAGACTATGGGGAGTATGAGGACGATGATGAGGGAGACCCTATAGAGCCTGAAGTCTCCCCTGAACAGGGGTTTGGCGCTCCCCCCAGGGCATCAGAGGATTATTTATACCATTTTTCATTTGTCCAAAAAATGGTGGATGCTCTTGACATCTCTACCACTGAGGTGATAGAGGATGAAGAGGAAGCAGAATATCTAGAAAGTATGGGGCTAATACCCACAAAAAGGTACTCCTCCCTGTGAACAAATTCTTTAAAAAATACATAGCCAGACACCTGGGTCTGTCCCCCCCCCTTTGGACAAAAGGCTGGAGAAAGAAGTACCAGGTGGATAGGGAAGGGGATGAATTTTTATTCTCCCACCCTGACCACCAGGGGGTGGTACAAGCTGCAGCCTGTGACAAGGCAAAAGTTCCTCTGGCATCTCATCCCCGGAAAAAGATTCCAGAAAGATTGATAGTATGGCCAAAAAGGGCACTTATCAGCATCTTTGGCAGTCAGATAAGCTAATTTCCAGGCTTATGCAGCCCAGAATCAAAATTTTTTCTGGCGATCTGTCATGGCTATGGCAAATAAAGCACTCTCTAGTCTTTCAGCTGACCTAGCTGAAACTGCCAGATTTGGCTTGGAAGCAGCCAAATACCAATTTCAGATGGCAGCAGATACCAACAACACTGCTGCCAGGTGGATAGCTAATACCATTGCCGAGAGAAGGTTTACCTGGTTAAGAGACACAAACCTTACTCAGGATATGCAGAGCAAGGCTCTGGATTTTCCTGTTGAGGTTAATTCCCTCTTTGGAACACATACTGAAGCCTGTATGAAAAAGGTGGATGAGTACAAGACCACCTACAGAAGCAATTCTGCCAAGAAAAGGGCTCCCCTGTCCACTAGACCTTATGGAAGGGAATGCAGGGGCAGACAGTTCCTTATCAGGCCATGGCTGTACCCTAAGTTCAACAGTACCCACAGCAAAGGTACTTAAAGGGCAGAAGGGGTTTCAAGCGTAGTTCTCGGCCTCAGGCAAAGCAAGATCCCTGACATGCTTTCCCAGGCCACCTCCCCTCTACCAGTAGGGGGCAGACAGACTCACTATATCCAGTCTTGGAAACGGATCAGTAGTAAGTCAGGATTTGTCCCTAAGCTTCAAATCCATTCCTTCTCTAAGAACCAGAGTTTTCAATGTAGCGTCCAATACAGAAAGAAAGCTGTTGGAAAAGGAGGTGCAGAACCTATTGTTGTCAAAGGCAGCAGAACCTGTGCCTCCACAACAAAGGGGAAAGGGTTTTTATTCAAGATACTTCCTCACAACGAAGAAAAATGGGAAGTGGCGGCCTATCCTAGACCTAAGTGTGCTAAACAGGCACTTACTGAAGCCAAGGTTCAAAATGGTAACCTTATCACTGATTTTTGCCAGCTCTCCAAAAAGAAGATTGGCTGGCATCTCTGGACCTAAAAGATGCTTACTTCCACATCCCCATAAGGGAGTCTCACAGAAAGTACCTTGGGTTCAGACTCCCCTCAGGTCATTACCAGTTTTCAGCCCTGCCATTCGGTCTCACATCAGCTCCAGGAGTGTTCACAAAGTGCCTGGCAGTGGTTGTGGCACACCTGCAAAGGCAAGGTGTTATAGTTTTCCCCTATCTGGATGACTGGCTGGTGGTGGGATAATCACCATAACTGGTAGAGGAACACCTGCAGCTCAGTCAAGGACTTCTGGAGTCACTGGGGTTCCTGGTAAATCTCAAAAAGTCAGTTCTTCTCCCTGCACAAGTGCTGCAGTTCATTGGAGCAGAAGTAAATACCCAGCAGGGCAGGGCTTACCTTCCTCTAGACCAGCTAAAAAGTATTCTGCAGATGGCAGACTCCTTCAGCCTGAACAAATCAAAATCTGCAAGACAGTTTCTGCAGTTACTGGGCCACATGGCTGCTGCCACTGGCACAGTCCAGGGTTCAGGGTTCCGGGTTCCAGATGAGACATCCAATTGCTCCCAAGGACTTATTGGTGTCAAAGAAAGGATTGCTTCTCAATGATGGTTCCAGTAACAAAAACATTACTTCTGGCCCTCCAGTGGTGGAAAGAGGAAGCCAACCTCTGGGAAGGGGTTCCCTTTCAAAAAGAGTCCCCATCAGTGATTCTCACAACAGATGCATCACTACTAGGGTGGGGTGCCCATCTAGGGGACCACACTACTCACGGCACTTGATCCAGTGCAAAGTCACTCCAGCATATAATCCTGCTGGAGTTCAGAGCAGTATTCCTAGCACTGCAAGCCTTCACACCACCGGTTCAGGGCACAGTGGTACAGGTCAGAACAGACAATACCACCACAATGTACTACATAAAAGAGAATCTGGACTCTGGCCTACTCCATAGGAGTTTCTTTTCAGGCCATTCATCTGCCAGCAAGGACAATACCCTGGCGGATGCTCCGAATTGGATCAGCCAGGCCTATCACGTATGGACCCTGAACAGGCAGGTGGTGGAAGTGATTTTTCAGAAGATGGGGCACTCTAAAGATTGATCCCTTTGAATCCCATGAAAGTCACCACCTGCCACAGTATTGTTTCAGACCCCCGGCTCGGGGAACGATACCCCTGGATGCTCTAGTTCTGGACTGGTCAGGGAAGTAACTGTATGTGTTCCCACAATTCCCTCTGGTGTACAGTGTGTTCCTAAAGCTCAGATCTCAGCCAGATTCAATGATCTTGAAAGCTCCAGATTGTGCCAGGAAGCCATGGTACTCTCTGCTGCTCTCCATGTCTGTAGCTGAGCAAATACACCTTCCTTGGAGGCACAACCTGTTAACCTCCAGTCAGGGGAGACTCCTGTACCTGAACCTCAAGTCCCTCAGCCTCGAGGCTTGGCTTTTGAGGACCTAGAGTATGCAGGCCTGCATCTCTCTGAAAGTGTTCTGGATATTTTAAGTGGGTACAGGAAGCCTTCCACCAAGAAAACCTATGCCTCTAAATGGAAAAGGTTCTCTATCTGGTGTTCCACCAGGGATGAAGTGCCAGGTCAGGCAGGGGTTCCAGCTGTGCTGGACCACCTCACTTATTTGCATTCACTGGGCCTGCAGCCCAGTACTTTAAATACACTTCAGCTGGAAAGAATGCCTCTATGGCATCAGTCCCTCTCTTCAAAAAGTTCTTTAAGGGTCTAGCTCACTTGCAACACCCTCACAGGGAACCAGTGCCAGCCTGGGATCGAAACATATGTATTCAAACAACATGAAGTCTTGCTGTATTCTGACATATGCAGTTAGGGCCTGCCTTTCAACTGCCCTGGAGAACAAAGAGTTAACTTTTCTATGCCTTGCATAGAATGTTCATCACGAGCTCAGTTGATGCCCCTGTCTGCTACTGTTTAAACTGCAACCATCCGATTCTTTACTCCGCCTCACTGAACAGTCGCTCCGGAGATTTCTCCTGCTGCTCGGTTCAAAAAGTCAGTTGAAGTGTCGGTTTCCGGTCAATTTCTACCGAATTGCTGTTTCTGCATAGTCGGTTGGTTCAAGTCTCTGTCTGTGGTACCGTGAGTACTAGATAGGTTTTTGTTCTGTTTTCTGTGTGAAACTTGAAAACTGTGGATTGATCAATTTGAGGTAAAAAACTTGTGCTTTACTTTAGAGTGTGGTTACCGGTCCATATCGGTTCTAAAAAAAATGGATTTAATTACTTTTTTTTTTCCCCAAGACCCGTGACACGGTCAGGAACCGATAGGGGAGTCTTGCCTGGCAGATTGCCAAGAAAAGGGTAAGTTTTGGTTAGGATTGGCCATGTCTGAGAAACCCAGGAAAAAAAACGGGCCCACTGGGTTTCAACACTGCAGTGTGTGTGGGGAGGTCTTTGCCAAGGCTGATCCCCACACCATCTGTGTTTATTGTCTGGGGTTTGACCACCTTGATTCAGACTGCCAAATTTGCAAGAATTTTCCCAAATCTACTCTGGAAAAGAGATTAGGTAGACTGAGGGAAAGGGATGCCGAGAAGTCCGCTGACCCGGATGGCCAGCCTGGTTCGCTCCGACCGAACAGAAAGAGTGCCTCTGACCAGGGCGATACTTCGGCAAAGGAGAGCCGATTCTGAGGAATCTGTTCTGACAAAAAAAAGACAAATCGACCGGTTCGGACCCAGAATTTCATACTCCGACCGCCGATGAGATAGCCAAGGCGATTAGGATTGTGCAGTCACTTAATTCGGTTCCGACTGAACCGGCACCATCTGGCAGGGGCTCGGTTCGGTCGGTTCTCCCGGTTCCGGATTATACTTTGGAAGAATTTTATTAACTGGAGGAGGAGGAGGAGGAGGAGGGAGAGTATGAGGATGATTATGGTGATGGTGAAAGTCTGGATGTGCATATTGACCCCAGACAGACCTTCAGTTGTTTCTCCTCCTAGGCTTTCTGAGTCCCCTTCACACTACATGTTCTACAAAAAAGTGGCTGATACCCTCCAGCTTCCTGTGGAGGAAACAGTAGAGGATCAGGAAGAGCCTGATTATGTTGAGATGATGGACATCCCAGAGTCCAGGAGACTGTCTATTCCCCTCCACAAATCCTTTGAGAAACAGACACAAAAAATTCTTAAGTCTCCTAATTCTATACCTCCTGTGGACAGATGAATGGACAAGAGGTACACACTCTCAGGCTCAGACACGGAGTTCCTTTTTCAGCAATGCAGCCATTTTGGGGTTGTACAGGCTGCTGCCTGTGATAAGGCAAACATTCCCTTGGCATAACACCCCCCAGACAAGGACTCCAGGAAGATTGATGCCATGGCAAAGAAACAATGCATGGCAGCATCTTTGGGACTCAGGCAGGCTAACTATATGGCCTGTACAGCCAGGTACCAGAAGTCCAGGTGGGACACTGTACTGGCTCTGGCTAAACAGGCTCCCGACCAGCTTGCCAAGGAGCTGGAGCAGGTGGCCGCAGATGGGATTGAGGCATCGAAAGTACAGTTTCATGCTACTGTAGACTCCAATGATGTATCATCAAGAGTCATGGCTACATCTGTGGCTCTTCGGAGGATGGCTTGGCTCAAATGTATGAGCCTCTCACAGGATACCCAGGCTTAGGCCATGGATTTTCCTGTAATTGGTAATTCTCTGTTTGGGGAGCAGACAGATAATTACATGAAGAAGATGGACGAGTACAGGACCACTTACAGGAGTGCTCAGGCCAAAGAAAGGCATGCAACTCCTCAAAGGCAGCAGTCCAGGGGCAGGGGCAGGCCTTTCCAAAGGCCTTCTTACCAAGCTCAGGCCTCCTCTTCTTCCTTTTCGCAGAGGGAGTTCTTTAGAGGAAGAGACAGAAGGGGGATGAGCAGGTCTGCATCCACCCCTCAGCCTAAAGCCCCTGCCAAGCTGACACCCTGATGGGTCTGCCCGGGTCGATTCTTCTATACCAGTAGGGGGCAGGCTGGCTTACTTTGTCCAGGAGTGGATGTCTCTTACATCAGACAAGTGGGTCCTGGAAGTAGTAAGCCAGGGTCTGGTCCTCGGCTTCAAAAAATTTCCCAAGATGAGAGCCAAATCTTTTCCACCTGCAAATCTCTGAGACCCTTGCCCTAGAAGCAGAGATTTCTTCACTCCTAGCTCTCAGAGCTATAGAGAGTGTTCCCACCCTACACTGGGGCAAAGGATTGTACTCCAGGTACTTCCTAACCCCCCAAAAGACAGGAGAGTGGCAACCCATCCTGGACCTAAGATATCTGAACAAATATCTTTTAAAGCCAAAGTTCAAAATGGTAACTCTGGGAATTATCCTAAGGCCAGGGGACTGGCTAGCCTCCCTGGACCTCAAAGATTCCTACTTTCACATTCCCATCAGGTGCTCCCACAGAAAGTACCTCAGGTTCGAGTTGCCCTCAGGCCACTATCAATTCAGAGCAGTGCCCTTTGGCCTAACATCAGCCCCAAGGGTTTTCACAAAGTGCCTGGCAGTAGTTGTTGCCTTCCTAAGACGACAAAAGATTTCCATCTTCCCATACTTGGACGACTGGCTCATAGTAGGTCAGTCTCCAGACCAAGTCAAGTCACATCTGCAAGTGACCCAGCAAGTGCTCACTTCCTTAGGATTCCTTCTCAACCTGCCAAAGTCAGTTCTTGAACCAGTACAGCTCCTCACCTTCGTAGGTGCAGAACTGGATACAGTAAAGGCAAGAGCCTTCCTTCCCTTGGAAAGGGCAAGGACCCTTATGGAACTGGCCTCTTCATTCACCCTTCAGGTGTCTCGACCAGCAAGGCATTTCCTTCAGCTACTGGGCCACATGGCAGCTTCCACAGCAGTGGTCCAGGGAGCAAGATTCCAAATGAGGGACATTCAGTTCCACTTAAGAGCCTTTTAGTCCCAAAGAAAGGATTCCCTTACCAAACTAATCCAGTGACTCTAACCCTGATCCAAGCCTTGCAATGGTGGCAGAATCAGGACAATTTGAGACAAGGGGTTCCATTTGTCACTCAGTCTCATTCAGTGATACTCACCACAGATGCTTCCCTGCTGGGCTAGGGAGCCCATTTGGGTGATCTTACCACCCAAGGACTGTGGTCACCTCAGGAATCTCTGCTTCACATCAATCTCTTGGAACTCAGAGCAGTGTTTCTGGCACTGCAAGCTTTTTCCAAATCTGTACAGGACAAGGTGGTTCAGGTCAGAACGGACAACACCACCACCATGTGGTACATCAGCAAGCAAGGAGGCACTCGGTCTACGGCCTTGGGCACACAAGCCATGAAGTTGTGGTCCCTGGCCTATTCCCTGCAAACCTCTCTGATAGCAGTTCACCTCCCAGGGAAGGACAATGTCCTAGCAGATGCACTGAGCAGAATATCCCAGGGCCATCACGAATGGGCCCTGGATCCTCTGGTTTTGAAAGTGATTTTCTCAAGATGGGGCACTCCAGAGATGGATCTTTCTGCAGCCCCAGACAATCACCAACTTCCTCTCTTTTGTTGCAGACCCCCAGTCTTGGGCTCAGTCCCCCTGGATGCTCTGATTCTGAACTGGGAAGGGAAGTTCTGTATGCTTTGCCCCCCTTCCCTCTCCTGTTCAGGGTGCTAGTCAAGACAAGGTCACAACCATGCAAGGTGATTCTGATTGCTCCAGACTGGGCCAGACAGCCATGGTATCCCTTGTTGCTGTCTCTAACAGTCCATCTACCCCTGTCTCTTCCTTGGAATTACAACCTGTTAACATCCTCTTGGGAGGATTTGGTACCCGAATCTTTAGTCTCTCAATCTCGAGGCTTGGCTCTTGAAGAGTTAGAGTTTGCAGATCTGCATCTTTCCCAAGGGGTTCTGGATATCCTTAAGGCTTCTCGAAAGCCTTCCACCAGGAAGACTTACAACTCCAAATGGAAAAGATTCAGCATTTTGTGTTCTAAGAAGAATATTTCTCCAGACTCTGCTGAATTGCCTACGGTTCTGGATTATATGGTCCATCTTAATGGCCTAGGCCTCAGACCAGCTACCCTCAAAGTACACTTGGCAGCTGTTTCTGCTTTCCTGTTAGTAGGCAAGTCTTCCTCTCTGTCATCCCATCCTGTATTCTGTAAGTTTTTCAAGGGATTGCTTCACACTAATCCCCCCCTTAGGGATCCTGCTCCTGCTTGGGACCTTAATGTTTGCATTGCTCAGTTTATGCAACCCCCCCTTGAGCCTTTGTCCTCAGCAGAGCTTAAGTACTTGACTTGGAAAACTGTGTTTTGGTAGCCATTACTTCTGCCAGCGTATCTAGTGAATTGCAAGCCTCATAGTGGAATCTGACTTCATCTCTTTTCACAGAGATAAAGTGGTCCTTAGAACTAACAGAAAGTTCTTACCTAAAGTGGTTTCAGATTTCCACCTCAACCAGTCTGTATCTCTCCCTGTTTTCTTCACTGACCATTCCTCCTCGGGAGAGAGAAGGCTACACAGCTTGGATGTTAAGAGCCCTTAGCTACTACATAGAGCATACCAAGGGTCACAGGTTTGAATCCCTCCAGTTGTTCCTTACTTATGGAGAAGTTGGTAAAGCAAATCTGCCACTAAGAGATCTATTGCCAGGTGGATTGTTTCTTGTATACAATTCTGCTATGAAAAACTGGGTAGAACTCCACCCTCAGGCATGAGGGCTCATTCCACAAGAGGTACAGCTGCTTCCCTAGCTGCTGCCAGGGACATTTCTCTCTTAGAAATTTGTCAAGCAGCCACCTGGAAAACAGTCCATACTTTCACCAAGCATTACTCTCTGGATATCCAGGCTAGGAGTGATGCTCGGTTTAGCACAGCAGTACTTCGGAGCCTGTTTCCAAAGTAGGTTCTGTCCCTCCTCCATGGAGGCACTGCTTGGTAGTCTGCATATGTCAGAATACAGCAAGACTTCATGTTGTTTGAAGAAAAAAATACTCACCTTAGTAATGTTTCTTCTAATGGAGTCTTGCTGTATTCTGACCTCCCCCGCTGCCTCCCCTCTCAGAACCTAGTTTTTGGGATGTGGGTGGGCAGGAGCAATGTTGGCACCCTAGGGGTGTCCTTTTTACACCCTCTTTTTTATTTGGGTGGGATGTTGTGTTTTGTATGTGTTTTTGGGTTTCCTGACTTAAGTCTTCCTTTGAAACCAAAAATCATTTTATATATTTGCCAGTTGGCTAGTGAGAATTTTACGGTTTCTACATAGAACACCTAGTGAGTCTTTGCTCATAAAGATCTGACTGTCGCAGTTTAAACAGCAGCAGACAGGGGCTTCAACTGAGCTTGTGATGAACATTCTATGCAAGGCATATAAAAGTTAACTCTTTGTTCTCCGGGGCAGTTGAAAGGTAGGACCTAACTGCATATGTCAGAATACAGCAAGACTCCATTAGAAGAAACAACATTACTAAGGTGAGTAATTTTTTCTTGCCAAGCTCATGGGTTTACCATTTGAACCCATGTCTTCAGCTCCCTTGAAGTATGTTACATGGAAAAAGTTTTTCCTAGTGGCAGTTACTTTTGCTAGAAGGATCAGTGAGCTCCAGGCTGTCTGTGTGGAGCAGGACTACATTTCATTCCACAGGGACATAGTGGTCCTGCTAACAAACAGAACATTTCTTCCAAAGGTGGTTTCAGATTTTCATCTGAACCAGTCCATTAATTTACCTGTCTTCTTTACTGAGCACTTAAGCCCTGGGGAAAGTAGATTGCACAGTCTTGATGTCGAGAGAGCTCTTAGCTACTACATGAGTTACCAAGGCCCACAGACAGAACAGAAAACAGCTGTTCCTGACTTATGGGGATGTGGGAAAATAAATCCAGCATCTAAAAGGTCCATTTCTCGCTGGATAGTTGTATATTAAGTTTTGCTACTCAAAAGCTGGGAAGGCGCCCCCAGCAGGGCTGACAGCCCATTCCACAAGGGGTACGGCTGCTACTATAGCAGCTTCCAGGGATGTTCCACTTGTGAACATCTGTAAAGCAGCTACCTGGAGAACAGTGCACAACTTTACCAAGTATTACAGCCTGGACACACAGGCTAGGGGTGATGCCAGGTTTGGCACAGCTGTCCTGCAGAGTCAATTTCCAAAGTAGGTTCTGTGCCCACCTCCAAAGGTACTGCATCTTAGTCTGCTTAATAGTTAGAAATATTGGAGTATTCCTGGAGTGAGAAGAAAAAAATATTCACCATAGTAATCTAGTTTCTTCTAGGGGATACTCCAGTACTCATAACTCTCCCACCCTGCCTCCCCTGCTAGAACTAGTGGCCTCTGCACTCCATGCTGTATTACCAGGGGTATGTGTATTGCACGCTGGCATTTATATTTGAAACTGTGTTTTCGCTGGTTTTACCCTCTTCAGGTGATTCTGAAATTGAGGTGCTTTTGTGGATTTTTCTGTCCTGTTGGAGATTTTGGGTGTTAAATTATTGTTGTTGTTATAGTGTTAATTAATTATTAAATTCCTCTTGGGCCCCGTCGATCAGGCATCTATGAAATCTTGAAGGATAGAATGTAGGCAGTTGATAGGTGGCAGCATTTGAAAAGTGGCACGTGCCAGTGGTGTTCCATCATTAGCATAATGTTCCATCTCCGGGCAGATCGGGCTTAAAGGCATACTGATTAAGAGTTATGAATATTGGAGTATCCCCTGGAAGAAACAAGATTATTATGGTAAGTAATTTTTTCTTATGGTTGGCTACCCCAAATCCCATCTTGTCCCCTCCCAGCGTTTCCAGTTTATTGGAGTGGAGCTGAATACGGCACAGGATATGGGTTTCCTCTCAGGACAGGGCGGAAACCTTACAGAAGCCGACTCGTCTGCTAACCTCCAGCAGGTGGGTTTCGACCAGATCGTTTTTTCCAGCTTCTTGGCCTTATGGCAGCGACCATCCCCACTGTCCCTCTGGCCAGGCTCCACATGCGTGTTTCGCAGTGGGCACTCTGGGTGCAGTGGGATCAGAATTCGGACGACCTGGACCACATGGTCATAGTCTCCAACTCGATGCAACGGGATCTTCTGTGGTGGCAGGATGTCAGCAACCTTCCCGTGGGGGGTCTCTTTCCAGTCCCCTCCCCCTTCCAGACCCTCACTGTGGATGCTTCAGGGTTGGGTTGGGGGCTCATCTGGAGACCCACAGGATTCAAGGGCTGTGATGTCAGTCAGAACTCTCCGTAAACATAAATGTGTTGGAGATGAGGGCAGTGCTGTATGCTCTTCAAGCCTTCCAGTACTTGCTATGCCAGGGCCCACTATTAGTCCAGTCTGAAAATTTGTGTGTCGTCTGGCACCTAAACAAGCAAGGGGGCACTGCTTTGTATTCCCTTTGCAGGGAGGCGATGCGGGTTTAGAATTGGGCAATTCTGCATTGAATACACCTCTCGGCTGTTCATGTTCCAGGCATGCAAAATGTCCTAGCGGACAGTCTCAGGCTCACCAGTACTCACCAGAGTAAGGTCCCATGAATGGGAGCTCAAACAAGCGGTGGTAGAAGACATTTTCCACTTAATGGGGTTGTCAGACCTGGATCTGTTTGCTTCCACATACAATGCAAAATTACCCAGGTTTTGCTTGCTCGCTCCTGGGCATGGTGCTTTCTGGCAAGATGCGCTATCTCTTTGCTGAACAGGGAGGATTTTGTGCGCCTTCCCTCCCTTTCCAGTTCTGCAGAGGGTGGTGCTCAGGCTTCAAGCGGAGGAGGCTCATATGATTTTGATTGCCCCGTAATGACCTCACCAGATATGGTCTCCGCTCCTCCAGCAGCTTGCAGTGGAATCTCCGGTTCTCCTGCCCCTCTGCCACGACCTCCTGACTCAGGAGAGACTTACACTGGTCCATCCAGGGCTGAAGTCACTTCATCTTCGCACATGGCACCTTCTGACATAGCTACTTCATACTGTGGAATCTCCTCCAGAGTGGCTCAAATCCTTATGGAGGCTAGAAGGCCTTCCACAAGGACTCCCTATGCTATGAAATGGAAGTGTTTCTCCATTTGGGCCACTTTGAAGGGTTGGGAATCTTACTCATGCCCTGTTCCTCAGGTCATGGAGTACTTGCTGCATCTCTCTGACCTAGATCTGAGTTACTCTTCGCTGAAGGTTCACCTATCTGCTATCTCTGCCTACCACACCTTGGTGGAGGGCAAAGCTATGGCTCAGCTGGAGGTCTCTAAAACTTTTCTGAAAGGAATCCTCCACCTAAAACCCCCAGTGCACAGTCCTGCGCCACCTTGGGATTTTAATTTTATTTTAGAGAAACTTACCCTGCCTCCTTTTGAACTGGCTGGTAGTTGCGATATGCACTATTTATCTTGGAAAGCACTATTTTTAGGTGCTGTTACTTTCGCTCAAAAGATTTCCAAGCTTCAGGCCCTGATGTATAAGGAGCCTTATTTGAGTTTTCACAGAGACCCGGGTGGCTCTGCGTACAAATCCTCATTTTTTTTTTTTTTTTTTTTACCAAAAGGTGGTTTCTGAGTTCACATTGAATCAGTCTGTTCAGCTGCCGGTGTATTACCCTGAGTATTCCAATCGGGGGAGGCACTTCTGCATACTTTGGATGTTCACAGAATTTTACGTTTCTACACTAACCATACTAAGTCTGTCCGGAAATCGGATCAGCTTTTTGTTTTTGTTTTTTGCACCCAAAAGAGATGGGGCAGCAGTTTCCAAACAGTGTTTATCCAAATGGTTGGTGAACTGTATTGTATTCTGTTACCAGAAGTATGGTAAAACCCTCCCGGGGGAGGTTAAGGGGCATGGCCACTTCTACTGTTTGTTTCAGGAATGTGTCTGCAGCAGAAATCTGTGCAGTGGCCACTTGAGCTCCATCCACACTTTCACCAAGCATTACAGTCTGGACTTACCTCTAGGCACAGGGCTGGCTTTCTTCCAAGGCCTTCTGTCCTAATCTCTGTGCCTTTCTGCAGACCCTTTCCTGCCTCCCGTGTTTCAGTTCCTTCTGATTCACACTGCTTGGGACTCTGTCCTCAAGGTTATTACCTACTGCAAGAGCCCTCTTGAAGTAAGACAGTATAGTTACATAAGAACTTACGTAACAGTAGATCTTAGAGAGAGGATCTTGCAGTAGGTAACCTTTTTCCTTCCCTCCTTCCCCCAGCTTCTGCTGCTCTTTATCTGTGAACTTATTTTAGCTCCAGGAGCCTCTTTTCCATTCTCCTGTCACTCCGTTTGGAAGTCTGCGGTGGGAGAACTGGAAGGTGGGCGTGGAGACTGCTCACTATATTATCACGCTGACGTTGGTCACATGACGTCAGGTGGGCGGTCCCCCACCAGACACTGCTAGCTAAAGTTTCCATGTGGTCCTGATGCCAGGGGCTGCAGCCCTCGAGGTTGTTACCTACTGCAAGAGCCTCTCTCGAAGATCTACTCTTGCAGTAACTTTTTATGTAACTGTACTTTTCTGTTTCTTGTCATTAGCGTGCATGGGGATGTGAAACACGGCTGTCCACTACATGAAAATCGGCATAGTCACAGTTAGTGGCCTCCCAAAAAACACCTCCAAGCAAACTTATCCCATTCCCAGCATGCTCTTGCTTTGCAATTTTAAAATAGCCTGAGAGCGGCCAGTCCATCTCCCAATATGGACTCATTGGGTCGTGTTCAGAAATCTGACAGGAGAAGGCGGCCATGCTTCCAACATGAGGACACGTGGCAGCATTTTATTTCTTTTGCTCTGACCTGTCCCAGTGCCCCACACTGTCAGTACCCTTAGCTTCCCTGCTCCACCCGCCGGACTTAACTGTTGCATGGGGGCATTCACCTCCAGGCTCCCTAGTGAAGTTTATCCTCCCCTAAGTTTCTGGTGTATTCTTGCTAGGGGCCTTCCTTATGTCCAGGCAAAAGCACCAGAGGAGAGATGTAGCTGTGAATATCAGAGTGGACAGTTTGTGGTGTGGAGCCAGTGCAGATAGGGGCCTGCTGGTGTGTTGGGTATTGGAGCTGTCCCTCTTCAAGCAACTAGGATGGGTCATTCTTTTTTTTTTTTTTTTTTATGGCCCCACCCCCCGTCTCCTGGCACACTGACCCCGGCATCCTGGGAACAGGTGCATGCTTGACACATGGTCTCCAATGTCATTTGCTGCATTGAAAGCTGACCCCCAGGAGTCATTCTACAAGATGACTGTGGCAAACACAGATAGCTGTGTAACCCCCAGGTGGCGCTGCCCAAGGGCTACTACCCCTGCCTGCTTGACTACTGACAGGTTGAGGGGCCTAGGTTCTATGGCGGGTGCCTCCACCCAGAGGTTAGGATTTGTAATGGTTAGACTAGCTTGATCACAGCTCTCTGGGACACCGTGACCCCTTTTGGTTCTCTCTAGTGGCTCACACAGTACACAGGAGTCACAGCCCCAATATCCCATGTATACACAGTGTTCACTCATAAAGCACCGCTTACCCTCGAGACTGATTTCTGCAACACGTCTCTGAGGACCCCCTGTAAAATAAGGTTAAACAACATACACAGCGAAATACAATACTGTTTCCATAAGTACCAACACCACAGACAGTATATAGTATAACAACAACAAATCTGATTTATTTAGGGGACAGTAAACACGGGAGGGAGAAATCAGGTTAATTGATGGCATTCAATCATAGTACTGTGCACACATACAGGGTCTGAAAAGTCACACTCTGGGTACCCAGGTTGGGGGATGTGGAAGCTAGCCAGGTCTGTTGCCTGGGGTTGGCCAACAGGTACAGATGGATAGGGCCCTGTAGAAGAAAATATATGCACAACACCCAGTTGTAATCCGCAGCCGGATGGCTCAGTCCACGAAGCAGTGAAACAACAAGAATTAGATGACACACTTGTGATTGAAAACAGGCTGCAGGGGAATACCCTGATTTGTACCTCAATACCCAAGCTGAGAACCGATGGTGGATGTTCTCTGGATTGTCAGAAACAACAGGGCATGGAGACAAGGTCCTTGTGACTGGACCCCACTGCAGTTTATAGCAAACGGATTTAGTCCGAGACAAGCTGGGGTTTGCTTCCAGCTTCAACACACAGCACAGGGGATTGGAAATGGCGATTCTCCATAAGCACTATGCACATTCATATGTAAAAGGAAAGTACTATACCAGGCAGGCTGCTCCTCGATCCTGATTGCACTTACTGCAATATACCCAGGAGCACACACAGCAGCTTCAGTTCCTGACGGACCGAGCGCGATTCAGCAATTTCTCCAGTCTTCTACAGGGTGAGCCTGGTTTCCACTCTTCAGACTTCCTTCTTTCTCCTCACAAATCGGATTCAGTCCAAACTGGCACTTACAACGGCTGCAGGCTGAAGCTTAGGGCCTCACACGCACTTCTCGTGCGAAACTATACACTGCAGAAGCACAGAGCTCCTTCTCTCTTCACTGTCACAATTGGTCTGATCTTTCCAGTCACAGAGCAGTGCATTTCTTTTAGCTCCACACCACTCTGTTGGCTGGTTCGGCTGTCACTCACAATAAGACTCCCTCTGTTGGTGAAATAAGACGCCAAGGTCAAAACTACATTTCCCAAAGTCACTGCCCATACAATCCCCTTGTGGCTGGCTCCACTTGAGAGTCCAAGTTCTGGTTTGCCAGCAGGCTCCATTTTAAGGAACCTCTCCCCATTGATTGGTCCATTTCAGCAGTCCGGGACCAAACTGAAAGAGCTACACCACACAGTCCTTGCTGAAGGGAAAGCAGGTTAGATAAACTGTATTTTCATTATCACTCTTAACAGATTTGTGGCAAACAGTTGTATCTTAGTAGTAGTAAGTTTGTTAATACAGATATGAAGAGCAAGTTTCCCATTGAGCCCTGGTTCATTTTTAGTGGGTTACTGACTTTAAATATAAACAGTGTAAAATTCAAAGAACCCCACTACAAAAACACTGCAGCAGAAACAGTCTGAATTCTGTCATGGTAATTTACGTAGTCATCCCATGATGCTTTGCATTATTGATGTATACATGATTTTGTATTTTTTTCTAAACCATATAGCAATAAATAGACATAAGTATATAAATATACAACTTGTGATTAAACCTCAAATAACTCATAATATGAACACCATACAATGTAATTTTAACCACACATCTTGTACCCAGATTTTCTTTATCCAGCTCCATAGGTAAAACAATATGGAAGGAGCTTCCTTGCTTGGTCACAAAACCAAGACCATACGTCATGGATAAATTGGATCAAGTCGTGAATGTGGGTTTACTTCCAGACCACAGGAGCTACATTTACTGCTTTGTCAGTTTAATGGCTCATTGCAAGACTCACTGTCACTTTTTTGCACTTTTCACAATCAGCCATGGTTCAGATTCTAGCAGGGACTTATCTGTTTTGTAGTAGTTGTGTTTCAGTTATAGTTTGTATTGAGTGGTGAATCATGGGGACATAGGTAGAGTTGTAAATATGTAGCAGAAGAGAGTTAGTTACAAGAACATATGTGCAACAGGAAGTTGTTGTAATGATGCATTTTGTTGGAGAAATGTACCTTGGGCTGGATTTTCAGAGCCCATGAAATTTGGACAGCTGCAGAAAAAAAGTGATGCAAGTGGGTTGCCACGTGCAGTGCCACAGTTTTTCCCCCATCCATGGTGTTTTTCAAGAAGGAACTGGTTTACGACCAGCTCCATGATTTACAGCAGCTTGTAGCTAGTTTTTCGCTGCAGGTACACCAAAATGGTACGCCTAGTAGAACCAGATGTGCCATCTCCTGCAGTGGTGCAGGCTGAAAATACAGAAGTCCACAGATGTGGAGAATTTAGTCTGCAATAGCCACTGTGTAGTGGGACTTTGTCCTAGGAGGGCTAAAAATCCAGCCCCTCTTTGGTGGGAGCCTCCCCATTGGAGGAGTGTCCACATGGACCCTTTGTAACATTCCCTGCCGACCTCCACTCCTTACATCCCGAGCTCTCAGTGCATACCTAGGTCAAAAGCACCCCAAGTGAGTGCTTGACTTGGCAGCATTTCTTTTATGCTGTATATCTCAACCAGTTGGCATGAAAAATGTGTAACACTGTTCTTTCAAATGCAGGGCATTTCTCTATTTGAAAAACTGCAGTAATAACAATAGTAGGCATGTGGCAGAGTGTATGTCTTTCACGCTCCTTTCACCTGTAAACTTCTTCACAACCCTGCCACGCAGACAATGCAGGTTTTGACAGCAACTTTTGTGGGATTTGTATCAAACCCCTTTCACTTTCATACAGACACAGGATTTTATAAAAGTGTAATGAGGCAGTCACTTTTTCTGTTTCCTCTCTTGCCCTCCCCCTGGCATTACATGGAAAAGACGGATATTTACTGTTCATAGTGCATGCAGTTAGGTGTCACATTCCTTTACTAACCTTAAACTGTAATTCAGCTAATGCAATACACCCCTGCCACATACACCATGCAAGGAAACATTCAGCATAGACAAATGCTTGTTCGATAGCTGAAGCATGTAGACCCTTACAACTCAAGGAGGAATGGTCCATGGATTCGGTGGATGTCAATCCAGTTGTGTCTGCATCCTCCTCTGCTTCCAAATGTTTCCTGAGTTTTATTCACTGTGACCAAATTATTGAGCAAGAATGGGCAGGTGTGGAACAGAGACTGTATCTTCCAAAGCCGAAGACCGCCTTTTACGTTTTCAGAGGAAAAATCTTGCAGGTGGGAAGCCCCTCCACTTGTGAACAAGGCTGTCTATAATTAGGTCAAACACACTGCTCTGCCTCTCAAAGGCTTTCTGCCCTTAACGGATTCCCGTGACAAACAGGTAGATGCCACATGTAGGAGAGCTTTTGCCTCTTACAGTACAAACCTTGCGTACTTCTTATGCCTTCTTTGTTGTCAGAGCTTTAAACTTGTGGGTCACTACTCTGGGCAGTTTCGTTCCTCCTAATTCGGAAGGAGCAAGCATTTTGCAGGTGGTTGCCATGGCTTTTACATTTCAAGGTGATTCTACAGTGAAGAATTTGTGCATGTCGGCTTGTTCAGCCTACCACATTGTATTGGCCATGCGGGATGTATGGCTTAGGCACTGGGCTGCTGATCAAGGTTCTAAATCTAAGCTGTTAAACCTCCCATTTGAGGGAGGCTGCTTGTTTGGTTCCAGCCTGGATGCTATTTTAAAGGATATCCAGGACAATAAGGGCCATCTTCCAGTTTCAAAACAGTGTAAGACTACCTCAACCCAAAGAGGTCAAGGTGACAGCCGGCTGAGACTCGAGGAGAGTTTCATCCCTTTTGGAACTTTGCTAACCAGAGAAATATAGGAGCCTACTCTGGTAACAAGGGTTACAGTAATGGGGGGCCCTGGCCAGATGCCATGCAGTGGGAGGCCCAGCCCAAAAGCCTGGAACCTCGCAGTGAGGGTATGCGGGCTCATCCTTGCCCCCATTCCTTGGTAGGAGACTACAGGAATTTTACTCAAGATGGGCCCAAACAACATCGGACGCCTGGGTTTTGGAAATTATAGACTTGGGCTATGCCATAGAATTTTCAACAGCCCCCTTGAGGGGACATTTTCTGCCAACCCTTGTCTTCAAGGTTGCTGCAAGGAGACAGACAGGCAGTGTCCGAGACCCTGAACTACCGCATTCAAATCTGGGTGATTGTGACAGTCCTGCCAAGCGAGCAAGATCAGGGATTCTACTCTATCTATTTCGTAGTTCTCAAAAAATTGGGATTTCAGGCCTATCCTGGATCTGAAGTATCTGAACAAGTTCTTGCGCCACACAACCTTCAAGATGGAGTCCCTGAGGTCAGGTCACCCGAGCTGTTCAGGCGGGGGACTTCCTAGACTTGATAGATCTGACGGATGCCTACCTTCACATTCCCATCCGTCAATCTTACCAGAAGTATCTCAGGTTCTCAACATTTCACATTTCCAGTACAGAGGCCTGGTGGCGCTGAGGATTGAGACGCTGGATGCTACATCTCGCGCCATGCCAGCAACCCGAGTTCGGGAGCGAGCTCGGGTGCCTGGGGTCGGCAAGGGAGGGATTGGATTGAGCACCTGTGAGGCTGCTCTCCTATCCCAGGGGGAGGGTATTGGGGAGCACAGCGCTCTGGCGGCCCCTGGTGGGGCACTAGGACGATTAGTTGCCGGATTTAATACCGCGGTCATATGCTTGCGGTTTAAATGTCGCCAGTCCATTTCAGCACCAGATGAAACGTCGCCGAAAATGTTGTCGAGATCTAAAGTGGCGACGTATTGTCCGTTAGGTAGTCCAATTTAAATCAGTTTTATTATTCCCCTTGATTTCTCTCATGCATACAGGAAGTGATTAATTAGGGTGAAAGGACACAGACTGAACTTGAAAGTAAATGCGTTTCCTGATACCTGATTCATCTTTACCATGCTTTTGCTTCCATTTCTCAAAAGTGCAGCTTCAAAAAGAGGATCACTTACCCAAGAAATGTAAGTAAGTGTTACAAACCGCTAAAATAGCTTAAAAGAAAAAAGGTTGCCAGAAAGGTGGTCTCCGAGTCCTGGGATTCAAATTGTAGCACCATAGGGTGACCAGATGTATCTGTGATGATATAGGAGGCAAGAGGGAACAGGATCTCAAGGTAAATAAATTGTTAAAAAAGCTGACAGTGTTCCTTTCATTTGGTCAGGATCACCCAGCTGAACCCCGGCATATTCTTTTCAATGGGGTCTGGCTTTTTCCCATTTATAAGGCTGTCTGAACTGAAGCCCTAAAAGGTTAAGTGATTTATTTGTTCATGGTCATATACTGAGTGGCTGGCTGTTGGGGAATTTGAACTTGAGTTTCCTGGTCATTAAATATGTGCTCTAAACTCTAATCATTCTGGAGGAGGAGATGTACAAAAAGAGAAAGTCTGTTGTCAAACACAGTGCAGCACAGTGTATCACTCAAATGGCTTTCATTGTGTTTTTCCAAAAAGACTGCAACCACTTAAGCCTTCAAATAATACCTGCTGTCTGAAAAGTACAGATTCTAACATACATACTCACAAAAAGCGAGAGCGACATATAGACCACGACTATATGCGAGACGCGTCTTTGAAGTTCAACATTATTTTGACCAGTCGCCCTTATTTCCGCTATATTATTTCCTCGACATTTTGTCCGGGAACAAATCGTCCGCTTTCGCCTGGTGGAGACCGGGGTCGTTAGAGCTCTGGGTTGCACGTAGTCGCTTGACCGACGCTGGCAGGGTTGCTGTGCGCCTTTGCGTCAGGGTGTGCCCACGTAGTGGGGGGGGACAAAGGAAAAACCTGGCTCGTTGGAGCAGGCGACGGCACCAGTACCCCATGCCCGCTGCTGGGTTCTCCTTGGCTGGCCTTCTAGTTCCTCCCTCCAGGCCCACCTGCAGTCGAAGTCTGTCTTCTAAGGTAGCCCAAGAGGCATAGGGCTACCCTCCCCGGGCAGGTGAATCCGGGGGTGCCGGCTGCAGGGGGGGGAGGGGAGGCACAGTCTGAGAGAGCCACAGGTGGGCAGGAAAAAGACTGGATGCCCGAGAGATGGTCCCACGAGCCACAACCGGAGTGAAAAAGAGTTAACAAAAACAAAACATTTCCAGTACAGGGCACTTCCCTTCAGCCTTGCAACAGCACCCAGGGTCTTCTCGAAGGTGCTGATAGTCCTGGTGGCTCAGTTTCTACAGGAGGGGCATCATGTCTGTACTTATCAGGAAGACCTGCTTATTTGTGCACCAACATTGCCCTTGGCAAGGAGGTCGATGCTCAGGACTCTGGAGATGCTAGAGTCCCACAGCCAGGTGGTGAACCGGAAAAAAGCTCTCCCGAGCCATCTCAGACTGTGGAACACCTGGGGGCAGTCTCCAGCATGAAACAAGGGAAGGTCTTCCTCTCGCCTTCCCAAAAGGAGACTTTAATGGAAGTTCAGTGACTCAGAATCCATCATCAGCCTCTGCCCTCAGACTGCTTCATATCTTGGGCCTCATGGTGGCAGCGATAGATCTAGTCCTGTGGGCTCGCTTTCATATGTGGCACCTTCAAATGGGATTGCTGACGGCCTGGGTTACGACATCTGAAGATTATCAAGCCAGAATCTCTCTTTCTTCCGCTACATCAATTCCTGAGTTGATGGGTGAATGTGCAGAATCTGAGCAAAGGGGTTCCATCAGAACTCCCCCCCAGAATTATTCTAACAGATGCCAGACTGCACAGTTGGGAGGCAGTCCTGAACCAACTACCCACTCAGGAACTTGGGCAGTACAGAAACAGCATTTTCACATAAATGTCCTGGAAATGAGGGCTGTTCACCTAGTTGCTTTGCGATTTCAAAACCTGCTGCAAACCAAAGCAGTAAAATGAGGTCCAACAACACCGGCACTGTGGTGTACATAAACAATCAAGGCAGCACAAAAAGCAGGGAGATGCTAGAAGAAGCCCCGAATCTTCTCAGGTGGGTGGAGGAGAATCTTCTCTCTCTGTCAGCAGTACACTTGGCAGGGGAATTTAACATTCAGGTGGACTAGCTAAGTTGCAAAAATGTTCACCCCAGGAGAGTGGAGGTTGAATCCGGAGGTGTTCAACCTGCTGTGCAACAGGTTCAGTCGGCCTCTTCAACAGAGCATATGCCTTTGCCCACTGCCTCTTTTCCCCAAGGTCATACAAAAAAATGACACTCAGGAGGAAGCTTCCTCCTAGTAGAGCCAGAGTGGCCAAGAAGACTGTGGTTCTCAGATTTAGTGAACCTAGATCAGCAAGCACCCTTTCACCTTCCAGTGCGAGGACACCTTATGCCTCAGTGTTCCATTCTGCATCCAGATCCAGGAGCGATGCATCTCGCGGCCTGGCTCCTGACAGGAGGAGACTCCTAAAATGAGGGTTCTCTAAGAAAGTAGCAGATACTTTGATTGGTGCCAGGAGGAAAACTTGTGCTTCCGCAGCTTATGCTCGTGTATAGACCACCTTTTCATCTTGGGCCGGGGAACGGATCTTAAGTCATCCAAGGCCAAAATTCCACAGATTTTGGATTTCCAGCAGGAAGGTGTGGAGAAGGGGTTGGCACTGAGCACTCGGAGAGGCCAGGTTTCTGCTCTTGGAGCATCATTGGGCATTTCTCTAGGTACTAATAGAGAAGTTATTCGTTTTCTGTGTGCACTTAGCAGGAGTCTTTCTCTGTTCCAATTCCTGGTGCCTTCATGGGATCTAAATCTGATTCTGAATGCTCTTTGTAAGGAGCCTTCCGAACCACTGTCATCCATGTCGCTGGATGTGTTGTCTTACAAGGTGGGTTTTTTGGTTGCTGTGTGCTCAGCCAGGAGGACTGGCAAGCTCCAAGCCTTGTCCCACAAGGAGCCGTACGTTATGATGCATAAGGACAAGGTGGTACTCAGAATGGTCCCGTCTTTCATCGCAAAAGTGTCCACGGCTTTCCATGTGAACCAGGAAATAATACCTTACATCCTTCTGTCTGCAAGCATCTCACCAAGAGAGAAGGAGCTGCACAAGTTGGATTTACGACGGGCTGTTAGGATATACCTTAAACGGACTGCTGAGTTCCAGAAATCAGATGGCCTGTTCTCTTCGGAGTGGCCAAGCAGGGTCAAAAAGCTTCCAGAGCCACCCTAGCTAGGTGGACGGTGGCCTGCGTTTGCTAAGGCTCATGTTGCAGAAAATAAGAGGCCTCCAGCCTTCTTCAAGGCTCACTCCACCAGAGCTGTGGCCATATCCTGGGCAGAGAGAGGTGACGCATCAGTTGCAGGGTTTTATTTAACTCTAAAAATTGATTAGCGTTTTGCTCATAAAAGTGCTAAAACATTGGGAAAATGCATAACACTTGCCTCACTGTGTTTAACAAACAACACTTCTAGAAAACCTATATAAATACTTTCTGTACACTTAGTATTGTCCCAAGAAAAAAAACTGCTAATCAATTATTTAAAACCCTGGGTTGTAGAGTTATGCAAGGCAGGTACATGGTCTTAACAAAACGCTGCAAATTGGATGTTCAAAGTTCTGCTGACACAGCTTTTGGTTGCATAGTGTTGCATGCAGTAGTTTTCAAGTAATCTCTTTGGTACTTGTTTTTGGCATATTGGATAATATTCTCCCCCTTCCCAGCTGTTCTGGGTACTGCTTCTTGGAACCCAGTTGTTGTGAGTACCCATTGACAATGTGGAGCGCTACAGAAAGAAGAAATTTCTTCATACTTACCATAATTTCCTTTTCTGTTGGCTCCAACATTGTCAGTGGGGCCCACCCAGGAGCCTTGCCTCCTGTGGAAGAATATTATCCGGTATTTCAGTGGAGGATGTCCTTTTGTGTAATCAAAACCCCTATTGTGGCTTTACCAAGGTATCCCTCTATTTATCCTGCTGCGCTGTATTCCTGTAAAGTAAAAAAGGTTTTTCAATCAGACTGCAACCACACATGTTAACAGGTTTAGTTGTGTATCACTAAAGATGTTTTCCTTGTTGCAGGTAGTCTCAATGCATATAGTTTTGCCTGCCAAAATTCATTGTTGTGTTTAACATCAGATTTCCAGAATAGTTGCTGGTGCAGGACATTCCTTGTTGGCTGTTCGCCTTTTCCACAGAGAGGATCAACTCGACCAGGCCTTGTGTCCAATATGGAGCATACCTTCTTTTGGAGGTCTGCCAATAAGGTAAGACAGTTTCTACTTACAGTGTGGAAGGAATATTGCATACAAGTTATTAGTCATCTCTTATAAAACAGGCAAATACAGTAGTTTATGGAAGCACTGCAAGGTCAGTAGTGACTGGGGAGTTGCTGCTGCTTGGAATCCTCATATGCCCAACATTCTAAAGCTTGGGTTGTGCTACATAGAAACATAGAGTTTGACGGCAGATAAGGACCGCTTGTCCTACCTAATCTGACCATTTCCCTACTTGATGGATAAGCTGCAGATTCTAGTTAATGAACAGTTTACTTCCTCCTACCTCCCACAAGAATTGCCTTATGCCTGTCCCATGCATTCTTGAATTCTCCCACTGTTTCTGACTCCACAACCTCCTCAGGAAGGCTGTTCCATGCATCCACAACCCTCTCTGTGAAAAAATACTTTCTAACATTACCTCTGAGCCATCCCCTCTGTATCTTCAAATTGTGCCCCCTTGTTCTTGCAGATCTTTTTCTGAAAGATACTACCCTCTTGTACTTTAATTCCCTTGAGATACTTGAACGTTTCTATCATGTCCCTCCCCCACCTCCTTTCCTCAAGGGTATACATATTAAGCTGTTTTAGTCTCTCCTCATATGTCTTCTGGTGCAGACCCTGCACCATTTTGGTGGCCCTCCTCTGAACAGCCTCCACTCTGTCTGTGCGGAGATGGGGTCTCCTGAATTGCACGCAGTACTCCAGATGGGGTCTTACTAACTGTCAGTACAGAGGGATAACAACTTGTTTTCTACTGTTGATGCCTCTCCCTATGCATCCCAGTATCCCCCAGCCCTCCCTACTGCCTTCTCACATTGCTTGCCCACCTTTAGGTCATCTGATATAATTACTCCTAGGTCTCTTTCGATTTTTGTTGTTGTTATTAACTCACCCCCATTGTGTACTCTTCCCCTGGGTTTTTGTTTCCCAGATGCATGACCTTGCACTTTTTTGTATTGAATCTGAGCTGCCACATATTTGACCATTCCTCCAACCTTGCGAAGTCCCTTTTCATTCTTTCCACCCCGCCTTGTGTATCAACCCTGTTGCAGATCTTTGTGTCATCTGCAAAGAGACATACCCTTCCTTCCAGGTGCTCTCCACTGTCACTTATAAAGACATTAGAGAGGACCGGTCCCAGTACCAAACCCTGTGGTACCCCGCTAGTTACCTTCCTTTCTTCACTGTGGACTCCGTTTACTATTACCTTTTGCATCCTGTTGCCCAGCCAGTTTTTTATCCAGGCTACCACCTTGAGACCCACTCCAAGGCTGGCTAACTTGTATATTAATCTTTTGTGTGAGACTGTGTAAAATGCCTTGCTAAAATCTAGGTAGGCCATATCCACAGCCCTTCCCTGGTCTACTACTTTGGTTACCCAGTCAAAGGAATCTATTAGGTTCGTCTGACATGACCTTCCTGCTGTGAAACCATGCTGCCTTGGGTCCTGTGTCCCACTGGCCTCTATGTACTCAACAGTTCTTTCCTTCAGAAGTGATTCCATCATTTTCCCTACCACTGAAGTCAAACTAACTGGTCTGTAGTTTCCTGCCTCTGCTCTGCTCCCACTTTTGTGAAGTGGAATCACATTTGCCCTCCTCCAGTCCTCGGGTACCACCCCATCCTCCCATGATTTGTTAGAGAGTAGTCAGTGGTGTTACTAGTTCTACTCTTCCCTATTCCCTTGGTAGGGGTGCACTATTCTAGTTGTTGTGAATACCCATTGACAATGTTGGAGCTAACAGAAATGGAAATTACGGTAAGTATGAAGACATTTCTTTTGCTGGTTAGCAGGTAAATTCCTTTTCTTTTTTTTCCCTCCAGTTTGCTTATGTGACAATATTCTCCCCCGCCTGGGTAGATAATGGGTACTGCATATATGTGGAGCACTACAGAAAGAAGTAAATTTTTTTTTTATACTTACCGTAATTTCCTTTTCGATTTAGCTCCAACATTGTCAATGGGGCCCTCCCGGGAGCCTAGCTTCTGATGGAGAGTATGCCAGGACTGGGATGTCTGTTGTGTACTGATGAGGTTTTTCAAGCAAAAGATTGCAGCTCAGGAGGGCCGTTCACAAGACAGAACTGCAGCCCCTGCTTAGTGTTGACCCTCCTGCAGATCTTTCATCAGTTGTTGAGCTGAACATCTGGTGACTTGGGACCCCCATGGTCCCAAAACACATCTCGACCCACACCTGTGAAACAACTTCGACAGATAATCTTTTTTAATTCATACATCCAGAAACCTGGTACACGGAGGTAAATGTTGGGGGGAGGGGGCCACCTAGTTAATCGGCTTGCTCTCTGGTACTGTCTATACGTGCATGGGATATTTATTACATGTGTTAATGACCACCATTTGGCACATTAAAGATACTTTTGTGGATGTGGGCTGGCAGCGGGATGGTTGTGAAGTGTGATGACATTGTAGTTTCCAAAACCCTACCCACCAGGCCTCCTCTATTCCTCTAGATTGGAGGTTGGGCAAGGGGTTAAAAGTGGCTCACCTCAACATTCGTAGCCTGCTTCCTAATCTGGACGAGCTTGTCACATGGGTTGCACTATACAAGCCGGATATCCTTGGAATAATGGAAACCTGGCTTAAGCCCTCGAATCCTGACTCAGTCTGTGTGCTCCTAGGCTACGAGCTCATACGACTGGTTAGGTCCCGAAACAAGAGGGGCAGAGGCATCCTGATATACTTCAGGAGCCACCTTAAAGTATCTCTGGTGACCCACCAGACAGCCCCACAGTCCCCCTGTGAGCTGCTTCATGTTATGCTCCTACTTGGCAACACTAAAAAACTACATGTTGTATGCACCTATAACCCCGCAAAGGGAGGGCTTCCGGGTCTCACCCACCTCCTGGATACTGTTGGCCCCAGTATTGACGATAACGAACTCCTCATCCTGGGAGATGTGAACTTAAACTGGACTGGTGGCAATGTAAAGCAGTTTGAGCCTTTACTTGCAAACCTAACCCTGACGCAACTTGTACAGGAGCCCACCCGACGGTCGGCAAATGGATCCTCCATCTCTACTGACTGGATCCTGTCTAATCGCCCTGAGAGGATCTCTCTGCTGGTACCCTATCTGACTCCATCTCAGATCACTCCCGGTTTTCTGCATATGGAAAATCCTCCCAAACATTCCCCACAAAATCATCCACATCAGAAACTTCTCCAGGTTTGATCCCAGCGCTTCTACGGAGGACCTGAGGCACACGGACTGGTCAGGGGTGTATAGTGCCCTGATCCTCTCGTCCGTAACTCCAGTTTCTCAGTTCCTTTGGGGCCCTGCAAGACAGGCATGCCCCAACTATTAGGCGGAGGGTAAGGGATCAGCCCACAAATGGCTGCATGGGAGCCTTGCCCCAATGCGGGCGGGGGACAAGTGCTGGGCCCACTTCAAATGCCCTTGATCAGACCTTGCTTCAACAATATCGAAAACTTAGAAATGAGTGTAAAAAGCTGTTAGGGTTGCAAAAAGTGACTTCTGCAAGTCTGCCCTACTCAGCTCTGCAAATGACCCAAGAAGGTTCTGGAGAAACATAAAAACTCTTGTCAGTGGTTCCTCTAACTCAGGAGTAACTGACATGCTAATTGGAGGGGTTTCCTGCAACAACCCACATACGATTGCAAATGCTTTCAATTCCCATTTCACTGACCTATCTGCTCTCTCCTTACCCATCCCTGCTGACGAGAGTACCAGTTGCCCCTTACCCCCGGTCTGGCAGGAGTCTGACCCCTCCAGACCACCTTTCTTTCTAAGGGCTGTGTTGGACTAGGAGATGCTGAATCTCCTCTCCGGCCTCTCCCAGTACTCCAGTGCTGGCCTAGACAACCTGGAGCCCAAGCTTCTGAAATTAGGAGCCCTTCACATCGCCTCCCCAGTGGCCCACATCCTCAACCTGTCCCTTGCCACGGGGGAGATTCCTGATATCTGGAAGGTGGCCAGGGTTGTCCCTGTGCTGAAGCAGGGCAACCCAAAAGTCCCAGACAACTATCGGCCGATCGCCATCCTTTCGGCCATCAGCAAGCTCCTCGAAAAAGTAGTGGCTGAATAACTCTTGAGTACATTCTAGCCCATGAGTTGCTGTCCCCCGCCCAGCACGGTTTTCGTAAAGGGCATAGTACGACCACGGCCCTGGTCTCTGTCTCATCCAGCATCAGAGCAGCCATGGACCAGGGGAAACTCTCTGGAGCGGTGTTCATTGGCTTGTCCAAGGCCTTTGACCTTGTTGACCATGCACTGCTCTGTACTCAGATGAAGTCCCTTGGCCTGTCCCCCCTGCTCAGAAATGGCTAACTGACTACCTGCATGGCAGAGTGCAGCTGACCAAATTCAATGAAGTCCTCTCAGATCCCCTATCTGTGACCTCTGGTGTTCCTCAGGGCTCGGTCTTGGGACCCCTTCTCTTCTCCCTCTTTATTAACCATCTCCCATCTGTTGTAACTAACTGTAGGGTCACCCTTTATGCGGATGATCTGGTTCTCCTGGCCCACTCCCGGGACACAGCCACCCTTAATCTTCACCTGTCTGAGGACTTTAACACCATTCAGGCTTGGATAACCCAACAGAAGCTGGTCCTCAACCTGAAAAAAACACAGGCTATGCTATTCGGATCATCTGCTAAGATACATGCCTCTCCAGTCCCATTGCGAATCAACTGTGCAGATGGAACTCCCCTGCAAACTGTGACCTCCCTCAAATACCTCGGGGTGACACTTGACCCCCAATTGGACCTAGGGAGCCATATCCTCAACGTCTGTAGAACCGTGAACTGTAAGCTGGGTCTGGCCTATAGGGCCAAACATAACCTGACACCTGCTGCTCGCCTGGCACTTGCTAGGGGAGTACTACTTCCCTCCCTTAGCTATGGTCTCCACCAATTTGCATGTACCTCTAAAGCTCTTCTTACTCGGTGGCACATGACGTACAATAATATCTGCCGCTTCGCTCTGGCTGCCCCCCGCCTCACCCACCATTGTGACCTCTATGACAAGCTAGGTTGGCTTTCTCCGACTAACCACCTAAACTTTGGTCTGGGGTGCCTCGTGAGTAAAGTGATCAGTACTGGTACCCCCCCCGGGGCTGGCACAGCTTCTCTCTCCCACTGACCGTCCCTCCTACCCTCTCAGGTCCCAGGGTCCTGGGATACTAAAAGTACCCCCTACCCGTACCCTCATGGGGGACAGGGACTTCGCTGCATGTGCCCCTAGGCTCTGGAACTCCTTTCCTGAGCAGGTTCGCACCGCCCCCTCCCATCAGTGTTTCCAGAAATCCCTGTGGGGGCATCTGAAGCTGGCCTCAGGGTGTGAGTGTCCAAAGCCCACCTAGTACGAGGTCCCAGGTACTGGGCCGTTACGTTAGTCATTTACTCGGAACACAACCTGAATCGGCCTGTTGATGATCTCGATCCAACTTTTCTCTATGCACTTGTCTACGCTATGTGTGCTCAATACTATCTACTGTTTGTTCATTATGTACTCTACCAACTTCTGTCATTTAAGATCCCCTACATGCCTCTTTGTTTTGTGACTCAATGTACTAAGTCACTAATTGTAGTTGTTTATCTACTGTGTTGCGCTGATATATCTGTAATACCTGTTGTACTCTCCCGGGTCGTTCCTGAAAATAGACATATAACTTGTCTAGTGTACCTACCCTGTTAACAAAAGCTAAATAAATAAAACCATGCTAGCAGTTTACCTAGAGTTAATGGAGCCAGGAGAGTGAGCTCTCATGATCCATAACCCATCAGCAAACCCTGTAATGAACTCACCCCAAATTACATTGCGGCCTCTGAAGGCATGCTGTGAAGAGATCACTGGGTTCTGGACAGCAAGTCTTTCAGTTACTTTTTTTTCTCTCCTGCACCTGACCGTGCTAAGGGTCATGGGTACTGACACGCTGAAAAGGCAGGAAACTACATGGATTAGCTGATCCCTCTTGATCAAGTGTGCTTCCGAAACTTGCAGACTCTGCAGTCATTTTCTAAAACCATGGCAGGGGAGTGTGCGAGCTCATGATGACAAATTCCGGCAGAAGTGATAAGTACATGTAGCACTGGATCCCTGAGTGAAAAACCATCCTGGTTTCCCCATTGCACATCAGAAACCCTGGAACACATTTGATATGTGGCCCTAATATAGACTGAAACACTCTGACTGCATTAGTGGATGCAGGTAGCAACAGAACACGGGGTCTGTCTTCTCATACCCCTCAACTGTCCCTGATTTTCAGGGACGTCCCTGATTTTGCCTCATAATTTTAATCTGTCCCTCATTAAAATTGTATTTTTGTGACAGAACAATGGGGATTGTAAGCATAAAATAATGTTAAACATTAAAGTTAGAGATTTCTTCCTCTTCAGAAAATGCATCTTACACAAATCCCCTTATTCTATCAGCTTCCTGAGTGAATAGTACCACTTTTTAAGATGTGTCCCTGATTTGGTGTCTTTGTCCCTGATTTTTTTAAGCCCTATCCCTGATTTATTAGGCAAGAGGTTGAGAGGTATGTGTCTTCTTGCGGACTGCACCCCATGTTTGAAACTATCTGCTTCACATATCATAGACCTCTGTTAAATTACCCTTGCCAACAAGGGTCTGAACAGTTGCTCTCTTTGGGACTTTCTGAATAAGCACAGGACGTTGGGTGGATGTGTTCTCACCCCAGGAATTCTCCAATATTCATAACTCTTGCAGTCAACCTTTAAGATAGAACTGCCCAGATATAGAATGTATGTTAATGATGGACTCATCATTGGCTTATGCCACTTTTCAAATGCTGCCCTTATCAACTGCCAGTGTTCTAATGCTTCAGATTTCATTTTCCACCTGACAAGCACAGACACCTTGGAATCCTCTCCTCAACAGTCGTTCCCGTCATGCTGATTTCATAAAAACTTTTTATTTTCTTAAAATTTTTCATTTGCTGCCTTTATCTTCAGTTTATTAACTGCTAGCTAGTTTAGCTTTTTTTTTGTGTTATTTTCTCGGTTTCTCCCAGTTCGGGATAACTGGGGGGAGGGCAGCTTTTGAGTCAGTTCCTGAGTTTTTGGAATGTAAAACTCCAGTTAGTTTATTTAGTTTTAGTTATTTCATTGCAAATTTAACCGCTAAATTTAAGGTAACCAATAATCTCGGAATCCAGATTACTGTACTGGTTCCTATCGGAGCTTTTGTCAGTTCCTGAACTGGCCACAAACCGCTAAAAACACTTTAAACTTAAAAATGTGTTTGTGGTTTCTATTTTTATAACGGTTTTCATTATGTCAGATAAACCAAAAAGGAAAACCGGTGAACCTGGTTTCAAGAATTGTACCCAGTGTGTTGTCTGCCTTGGCCAGGACCATTTTTCTGCTGATTGTGACATCTGTAAAACCTTCCCTACTAAGATGGTGGAAAAATGTCTGGAAAGGTTATAAAAAAATTGCAAAAGGGTTCCTCAGGCTCTGACCAGCCGACACCCTCTAAACAAGTGGGTGAAATCACAGAACTTGTAAAGACCACCCCTGATAAGAGTGTCCTGGGCAAAAGACCCGTATAACCAGCCTACTCCCTAGTTCCTTTGAAGAAAACTAAAAAGACTAAACACATTGAAAACACATTGAACCCCCTGCCAGTTGGCCTAAGGGACTTCTACTGTGTCTCTAATGATGCCTTCACCTGAGGAAATTGCTCAGGCTTTAGAGGTCATACAAGCCTTACAGGGGTCCCTGTCCCCCCTACTCAGGGACAAACCCTTACCAGACAAGCTACCCCTTCTACACAGTCCTTAACCCATGAGCGTTTAGAGGTTGAGGAGGAGGAGGAAGGTATTGAATCAGAAGTCTCCCCTGAACAGGAGTTTGGTTCTCCTCCTAGAACAACTGAAGATTTTTCATTCCATTTTTCTTTCATCAGAAAGATGGTGGATGCACTGGATATCACTACCAGTGAGGCCATGGAAGATGAAGAGGAGGCGGAGTACCTGGAAATGATGGCACTCACACCTACCAAAAAGCTGCTGCTCCGTATATACATTTTTTTCAAAAAGGATATTTTTAAAATCTTGCAAACTCATAATTTTATCTCCCCTGTGGACAAAAGGTTGGAGAAGAAATACCAACTGGACAGGGAGAGTGCTGAATTTTTATTCACCCATCCTGACCATCAGGAAGTGGTACAAACCACAGCCTGTGACTGCAACAGTGCCTTTCAAACAACATGAAGTGTTGCTGTATTCTAACAAATTGCAGTTAGCGCCAGCCTTTAAACTGCCCCGGAGATCATAGGGTTAAATTTCTATGCAGTGCATAGAACGTTGAGCTCGAGCTCGGTTGAGGTGTCTGCAGCTCTTTGAAACCCAGTGGTCAGATTCTTTACTCCACCTCACTGAACAGTCGCTCCGGAGATTACTCCTTCAGCTCTGTTCAAAAGTCAGTTAAAGTGTCATTTTTAAACCGAAATTATTCTGAATTTATTCCGCATCATCTGTTAAGGCTCTGTGTGCGGTACCGTGAGTACTAGATAGTTGTTTCTGATTATTGTGTGGAAATTGTAAGTTTGTTCAATCGGTTTGGCTGAACCGATTCTTTATATTGATTTTTTTGTACTTTACTTTAGTGTGTGGTTACCGGTTCTAAAAAAACATGTATTAAACGTTTTTTTTCCAGTACCCGTGACACGGTTAGGAACCGATAAGGGAGTCTTGCCTGGCGGTTGCTGAAAAAAGGGTAAGTTTGGGTAGGTTGGCCATGTCTGAGAAACCCCAGAAAAAAACTGGGCCCACTGGGTTTCAACACTGCAGTGAGTGTGGGGAAGTCTTTGCTAAGACCGACCCCCACACCACCTGTGTTTATTGTCTGGGGTTTGAACACCTTGATACAGACTGCCAAATTTGTAAAAAATTTTCCTAAGTCTACCCTAGAAAACAGATTAGGTAGACTTAGGGAAAAGGAGGCCGAGAAGTCCACTAACCCGGATGACCAGCCTGGTTCGGTTCTGACCGAACCAGAAGGAGTGCCCTCTGACCAGGGCAATACTTCTTCAGGCAAGAGGAGAGCCGATCCTGAGGGATCGGTTCCTACAAAAAGGAAAAGGAAAGACAAATCAGCCGGTTCGGATCCAGAGGTTCCTGCTCCGACGCTGATTAGATTACCCAAGCGATTCAGATTGTTGAATCGCTTCGCCCGTTCCTTCCGGATCCGGCTCATGGCTAGGGCTCGTCTATTCAGTTCCACCGTTCAGGAATGTGCCTTGAAGATTTTATGAACCGGAATTTGAGGAGGAGGGGGATTTTGAACAGGATGATGACTATGATGAAGCAGAAAGTCTGGATGTGCCCATTGAACCGGACATCTCTCAAGACAGACCTTCTGGTGTTTTCCCTCCTAGGCTCTCTGAGTCCCCTCCCCACTATTTGTTTTACAGGAAAGTGGCTGAAACTCTTCAGCTTCCTTTGGAGGAAGCTTCAGAGGATCAAGAGGAACCTGATTGTGTAGAGATGATGGACATCCCAGAGTCCAGGAGGCTGTCTATTCCCTTGCACAGATCTTTTGGGAAACCGACTCAAAAAATGTTAGTCTCCTAGTTCTGTACCTCCCGTTGATAGAAGAATGGATAAGAGGTACACCTTACCAGGCTCAGACATGGAGTTTTTCTACCAACAATGCAGCCATGTTGGGGTCGTGCAGGCTGAAACGTGGGACAGGGCTAATGTCCCCTTGGCTTCACCCCCCCCCAGATAAAGACTCCAGGAGGAGGGATGCCTTGGCAAAGAAGCAATACACGGCATCCTCTTTGGGACTCAGGCAGGTTAATTATATGGCCTATACAGCCAGGTACCAGAAGTCCAGGTGGGACACTGTACTGGCACTGGCTAAACAGGCCTCCCTCCAGCTGGCCAAGGAGGTGGCTGCGGATGGGATTGAGGCATCTAAGGTACAGTTCCATGCTGCTGTGGACTCCAGTGATGTGTCATCAAGAGTCATGGCTACATCTGTGGCTCTTCGGAGACTGGCTTGGCTCAGATGTACTAGCCTCTCACAGGACACCCAGGCTAAGGCCATGGATTTCCCTGTGGAAGGTAATTCTCTGTTTGGGTAGCAGACAGAGAATTACATGAAGAAAATGGAGGAGTATAGGACCACTTATAGGAGTGCACAGGCCAAGGAGAGGCAGGCAGCTTCTCAAAGGCAGCATTCTAGGGGCAGGGGCAGGCCTTTTCATAGGCCTTTCTTCCAAGCACAGGCCTCTTCTCCCTTTTCGCAGAGGGGGTTCTTCAGAGGGAGAGGCAGAAGGGGAATGAGCAGGGCTGCATCCACTCCTCAGCCTAAGGCCTCTGCCAAGCAGACACCCTGATGGGTCTGCCCGGGTCGACTCTCCTATCCCTGTAGGGGGCAGGCTGGCTTACTTCGTCCAGGACTGGGTGTCTGTTACTTCAGACAAGTGGGTCCTGGAAGTAGTAAGCCAGGGACTGGTTCTCAGCTTCAAAACATTTCCGAAGTTAAGAGCCAGATCCTTTCCACCTGCAAGTCTCTCCGAAACCCTTGCCTTAGAGGCAGAGGTGTCATCTCTTCTGGCCCTAGGAGCCATAGAGAGAGTTCCTGCCCTACACTGGGGCAAAGGTCTGTACTCCAGGTACTTCTTTACCCCAAAAAAGACGGGAGTGGCAACCCATCCTAGATCTAAGATACCTGAACAAACATCTTTTGAAACCAAGGTTCAAGATGGTGACTCTGGGAATAATTCCCTCTCTAAGGCCAGGGGACTGGCTAGCCTCCCTGGACCTCAAAGATGCCTACTTTCACATTCCCATCAGGTGCTCCCACAGAAAGTACTTCAGGTTCAAGTTGCCCTCAGGCCGTTATCAATTCAAATCAATGTCCTTTGGCCTAACATCAGCCCCAAGGGTTTTCACAAAGTACCTGGCAGTAGTAGTGGCCTTTTTAGGAAGGCAGAAGATTTCCATCTTTCCATATCTGGACGACTGGCTCATAGTGGGTCAGTCTCCAGACCAAGTCAAGTCAGACCTGCAAGTGAGCCAACAAGTGCTTTCTTGCTTGGGGTTCCTTTTCAGCCTCCCCAAGTCAGTCCTCGAACCAGTGCAGCTTCTTACCTTTATAGGGGCAGAGCTAGATACTGTCTAAGCAAGAGCCTTTCTTCCGCTGGAAAGGGCGAGAGTTCTTGTGGAGCTGGCTTCTTCCTTCAGTCTTCAGGTGTCCCGACCAGCAAGGCACCTCGTTCAGCTCTTGGGCCACATGGCAGCTTCTACAGCATTGGTCCAAGGGGCAAGATTTCAGATGAGGGACATTCAGTTCCATCTGAGGGCCTTTTGGTCCCAAAAGAAGGACCCTCTTACCAAACTGATTCCAGTGACTCGGACACTGATCCAAGCCCTTCAATGGTGGCAGGATCCGGACAATTTAAGGCAAGGGGTCCCATTTGTCACTCAGTCTCATTTGGTGGTCCTTACCACAGATGCTTCCCTTTTGGGGTGGGAAGCTCATCTGGGAGCTCTCACAGCCCAGGGACTGTAGTCCCCTCAGGAGTTCCTTCTTCATATCAATCTCCTGGAACTCAGGGCAGTTTTTCTGGCCCTGAAAGCTTCCTCTCAGTCTGTGCAGAACAAGGTGGTTCAGGTCAGAATGGACAACACCACCACCATGTGGTACATCAACAAGAAGGGAGGCACTCAGTCTATGGCCTTGTGCACAGAGGCCATGAAATTGTGGTCCCTGGCTTATTCCCTGCAGACCTCTCTGATAGCAGTCCACCTTCTGGGGAAGGATAATGTGCTAGCAGATGCACCGAGCAGGATCTCCTAGGGCCACCATGAATGGTCCCTGGACCCCTTAGTGTTGAAAGTAATTTTCTCAAGGTGGGGCACTCCAGAGATGGATCTCTTTGTAGCCCCAGGCAATCATCAACTTCCTCTGTTTTGTTACAGACCCCCAGTCTTGGGTTCAGTCCCTCTGGATGCCCTGATTTTGAACTGGGAAAGGAAATTTCTGTATGACTTCTCTCCCTTTTCTCTAATGTTCAAAGTTCTAGTCAAGATAAGGTCACAACCTTGCAAAGTGATTCTGATTGCTCCAGACTGGGCCAGACAGCCTTGGTACCCTCTGTTGCCGTCTCTAGCAGTCCATCTTCCCCTGTCTCTTCCCAGGAATTACAACCTGTTAACCTCCTCTCAGGGGAGGATTTGGTACCCCAATCTTTGGTCTCTCAATCTCAAGGCATGGCTTTTTTTTTTTTTGCGCCTCCCCTTCTCCCTGGCTGCCCACTCCTTCGGGTCCCCTAATGCCCCTCCCGACTGCCTGCCCTGACTCTCATGCCAGCTATCACCTCATATGGCAGTCCCCCCGGGTAACCCGGCATATCCCTTCGCCGGGCGGATCCCCCTCCTCCGAGGGGCAAGGCACCGATGGGGATGGCCAGCACACTTTTCCATTGGGCCCGGGCATTGCTGCTGAGGCATGCCGTCGCGGGATCGCAGCAGCGGAGGGCAGAGACCCGTCATCCGGCCAGCCAGGAAGTATTTTCCTGGAGTTTCTCTGTGGGAGTGACGCCCTGACGCCAAGGCATACGCCAGACGTCTGTCACTCCCCTTTGAACTCCACATCAGTCATCACTGCTGTGCTCCCAGCCTCTGCCTGGAGTCAGCATGTGCCGATGCGTATCGTCACCCTCCCCCCAGAGAAGGAGAGCTGTCCTCAGACGCTTCATCCTTCTCCTCCCGGCCGGCACTCTGGCGACCCGAGTCCATTCCCGAACCCGGGTCACCAGCGTCGCAGATGGAAATTCAACTGTTGCGCCGACAGGCCGGCTACAAGGCATGGCTCTTGAAGAGTTACAGTATGCAGATTTGCATCTATTTCAGGGGGTTCTGGATATTCTCAAAGCTTCTCGAAAGCGTTACACCAGAAAGACTTATAACTCCAAATGGAAAAGATTCAGCATTTGGTGTTCCAAGAAGCATATTTCTCCAGACACTGCTGAATTGCTTACAGTTTTGGATTATATGGTCCATCTTAATGGCCTAGGCCTCAGACCAGCTACTCTCAAGGTACACTTGTCAGCTGTTTCTGCTTTCCTGTCAGTGGGGAAGTCTTCCTCATTATCTTCTCATGCTGTGTTCTGTACATTTTTCAAGGGATTGCTTCATACCAGTCCACCCTTTAGGGATCCTTCCCCTGCCTGGGACTTAAATGTTTGCATTGCTTAACTTATGCAACCTCCTTTTGAGCCTATGTCCTCAGCAGAGCTTAAGTACTTAGACTTGGAAAACTGTGTTTTTGGTAGCCATTACCTTTGCCAGAGGTATTGGTAAACTGCAAGCCCTGCCAGTGGAACCTGATTTTATCCCCTTCCATAGGGATAAAGTGGTCCTTAGAACCAGTAGGAGGTTCTTGCCCAAAGTGTTCTCAAACTTCCACTTGAATCAGGCTGTCTCTTCCTGTCTTCTTCACTGATCATTCCTCCTCAGGAGAGAGGAGGCTACACAGTTTAGATGCTAAAAGAGCCCTTAGCTACTACATAGAGCGTACCAAAGATCACAGATTTGATTCCCTCCAGTTGTTCCTCACTTATGGGGAAGTGGGAAAGGGCAAACCTGCCACCAAGAGAACTATTGCCAAGTGGATTGTGTCTTGTATACAATTCTGCTATGATAAACTGGGAAAGATTCCACCCTCAGGCCTGAGGGCTCACTCTACAAGAGGTACAGCTGCTTCCCTGGCTGCAGCCAGGGATATCCCTTTGTTAGAAATTTGTCAAGCAGCCACCTGGAAAACAGTCCATACCTTTACCAAGCATTACTGTCTGGATATCCAGGCTAGGAGTGATGCTCGGTTTGGCACAGCAGTACTTCAGAGCCTATTCCCAAAGGAGGTTCTTTCCCTCGTCCATGGAGATACTGCTTGGTAGTCTGCAGTTTGTCAGAATAGAGCAAGACTTCATGTTGTTTGAAGAAAAAATTACTCACCTTAGTAACTGTGTTTCTTCTAATGGAGTCTTGCTGTATTCTGACTTGCCTCCCCTCTCAGAACCTGGTTTTTGGGAAGTGGGTGGGCAGGTGCAGTGCAGCACCCCAGAGGTGCTTCTTGCACACCCTCCTTTTTATTTGGGTGTTTTGTTGTATTGTTATCCTTATTTTGGATTGGTTTTGGTTTTGGGTTTCCTGACTTGAGTCCTCCTTGGGAATCCAAAACTCTCTGTTGCCAGTTGGCTAGTTAAAAATTTTACAATTTCCACATAATATAGTCAGTGAGTTTTTGCTCGTAAGAATCTGACAGTTGGGTTTCAAAGGGCTGCAGACAGAGATCTCAACTGAGCTCGAGCTCGTTATATGCACTGCATAGAAATTTAACCCTATGTTCTCCGGTGCAGTTTAAAGGCTGGAGCTAGCTATAGTTTGTCAGAATATAGCAAGACTCCATTAGAAGAAAGAGTTACTAAGGTGAGCAATTTTTTCTTAGCGTCTCCTGGAAAGGACTCCAGAAAGATGGATAGCATGGAAAGGATATCTGTCTGCCTCCTTGGCTATTAGAGAGGCCAGCTATCAGGCATATGTTGCACAATGTCAGAAGACACTGTGGCAGTCTGGTCTGGACATGTCTAAGAAAGCCCAGCCTGGCGCCTCAGAGGATTTGGCTGAGACTGCCAGGTGTTGGGTTGGAGGCTGCCAAGTATTAGTTCCAAATGGCAGCGGATTCAAATGACACAGCTGCCAGATGGATGGCGAATTCTGTATGTTTGAGGTGGTTTGCATGGCTCAGGGCCACAAACCTCACTCAGACACCGAAACTAAAGCTATGGATTTCCCCATAGAAAATAATTCTCTCTTTGGGGACAAGACAGAGGCTTATATGATAAAGGTGGATGAAAACAAAGCCACCTAGAAGAGAAAGGGGGAAAGGGGAAATTGTTTAACCAGGAAAGGCACACTAAGACAGAGCTTGTTTCCAGGTGTGACTTGGGAGTACAGGGAAGTTAAGTGACTTGCTCAGGGTCACACAGTATGCAAGTGGGAGCTGATGGGTTTCAAACCCAGGTCTCCTGGTTTGCAGCTTTGTGCTCTTAACCACTATGCTGCACGGCCTCCTACAAGAGCAGCTCTGCCAAAGAAAGGCTGTCTCTTTTCACCAGGCCTTATGGAAGGGGAGGCAGGGGTAGATCTCCGTACAACAGGCCTCTTTACCAGATGCAGGTTGTTCCACAATACTAGCAGAACCCTTACCAAACAGGGTACTTCAGGGGCAGAAGGGGATCCAGGTTTCCAGGCTAGCCAGGCTCAGCCCCAGGCAAAACAGACTCCCTGACTCCATTGTCAAGGTCGCCTCCCCACTCCCAGTAGGGGGCAGACTGGCTCATTACTTTCAGGCTTGGAAGAACATTACCACAGACCAGTGGGTCCTGGAAGTAGTGAGTCGGGGTTTGTCCCTAAGCATCAAATCCTTCCCAAACCTAAGATCCAGAGTATTCAAACCAGCTTCCATAGCAGAAAGGAAGCTACTGGAGAAGAAACATAGAAATATAGAATTTGACGGCAGATAAGGACCGCTTTGCCAAACCAGTCTGCCCATTTCCCTACATAATGGATAAGCTGCAGATCCTAGTTAACTAGCAGCCTACTTCTTCCTACCCCACCCCCTAGAATTGCCTTATGACTGTCCCATGCATGCTTGAATTCCACCACTGTTTTTGACTCCACAACCTCCTCCGGAAGGCCGTTCCATGCATCCACAACCCTCTCTGTGAAAAAATACTTCCTTAAATTACCTCTGAGGTCCCCCCCCCACAATCTTCAAATTGTGCCCCCTTGTTCTTGCACACCTCTTTTTTTGAAAGATGGTACCCTCTTGGACTTTGTTGATTCCCTTGAGGTACTTGAAAGTTTCTATCATGTCCCCCCTCTCCTTCCGTTCCTCGAGGCTGTACATATTAAGCTTCTTAAATCTCTCTTTATATGTGTTCCGGTGCAGACCCTGCACCCTTGTAGTTGCCCTCCTCTGGACAGCTTCCATCCTGTCTATGTCTTTGCAGAGATTGGGTCTCCAGAACTGCACGCAGTACTCGAGATGGGGTCTCACCAGCTGTCTGTACAGAGGGATAATAACTTCCTGTTTTCTACTGGTGATGCCTCTCCCTATGCATCCCAGTATCCCCCCAGCCCTCCTTGCTGCCCTCTCACATTGCTTGCCCACCTGATATGACTACCCCCAGGTCCCTTTCCATTTTTGTTGTTGTTAGTATCTCACCCCCCATTGTGTACTCTTCCCTTGGGTTTTTGTTTCCCAGGTGCATTACCTTGCACTTCTTAGCATTGAATCTAAGCTGCCATACATTTGACCATTCCTCTAACCTTCTCATCCTTTCAAAACCTGCTGTTGTCAAAAGCAGTGGAACCTGTTCCTCCATAGCATAAGGGAAGGGGTTTTTATTCAAGGTACTTCCTCACATCAAAGAAAAATGGGGAGTGGCAGCCTATTCTAGACCTCAGACTGTTAAACAAGCATTTGACAAAGCCAAAGTTCAAAATGGTAACATTTGCAAGGATTCTGCCAACACTCAAAAAAGGAGCTTGTTTGGAATCCCTGGATCTAAACGTTGCCTTTTTCCACATCCCCTTAAGGGAGTCTGTCAGAAAATATCTTGGGTTCGGACTCCCTTCAGGTCACTATCAGTTATCAGCACTGCCATTTGGCCTCACTTCAGCCCCCAAAGATGTTCACAAAGTGTTTGGCAGTAGTAGAGCACACTTGTGAAGGCTGGGTGTCAATGTCACAGTATTTCCATATCTAGATGACTGGTTGGTGGTAGGAAACTCACCACAACAGGTAAGACAACATGTGTAGCTCATGCAGGACCTCTTGGAGTCCTTAGGGTTTCTGTTAGATCACAAAAAGTCTGTCCTGCTACCTGCACGGGTACTGCAGTTCATAGGAGCAGAGTTGAATACCCTGGAGGGCAGAGCTTACCTGCCTGTGGATAGGGTAAGAAGCATTGTGCAAATTATGGGCTCCTTCAGCTTGAATAGACCAAAAACTGCAAGACAGTTTCTGCAAATACTGGGCTATATGGCTGCAGTCACAGGCACAATCTTGGGGTCCAGGTTCCAGATAAGGGACGTGCAGTTCCACCTCAGGGTACATTGGTGCCAAAGAGGAGGCCCTCTCTCAAAGCCGATTCCAGTAACAAAAATGTTACTACAGGCCCTTCAGTGGTGGAAAGAGGAAGCCAACCTAAGGGAAGGGATTCCTTTTCAACAAGAGTTCCCATCAGTGGTTCTCACAACAGATGCTTCACTACTAGGGTGGGATGCCCACCTGGGGGATCATACCACCCATGGTACATGGTCAAATGCAGAGTCACTTCAGCGTATCAGTCTGCTGGAGCTCAGGACAGTGTTGGTGGCCTTGCAAGACTTTGCCACACTAGTGCAGGGAAGGGTTGTACAATTCAGAACAGACAATACCACTACATAAACAGGCAGGGAGGAACAAGGTCAGGCCCTCTGTGCACAGAGGCCCATGAAAATATGGAGCCTGGCTTACTCCATTGGAGCTTCCCTTCACGTCATCCATCTGCCAGGGAAGGACAACACTCTAGCAGATGAACTCAGTCGAATCAGCCAGGCCCATCACGAATGGGCCCTCAACAGGCAGGTGTTGGAAGCAGTTTCCAGAAGTTGGGGTACTCCAGAGATAGATCTCTTTGCATCCCACGAGAACAACCTCCTGCCAAGGTACTGTTGCAGGCCACCAGCCCAGGGGATAATTCCTCAGGATGCTCTTGCCTTGGATTGGTCAGGCATGCACCTGTATGCCTTCCCTCCTTTCCCATTGGTGTTCAGGACCTTGATCAAACTCGGATCCCATCCACCATCAATGATCTTGATAGCACCAGATTGGCCCAGGCAGCCATGGTACTCTCTACTGCTCTCCATGTCTGTAGCCAAACCGATGGACCTTCCTCGGAGGCATAATCTATTAACCTCCAATCAAGGGAGGATCCTGTACCCAAACCTCCGATCCCTCAGACTCAAGGATTGGCTCTTAAGAACTTGGAGTATGCAGGCTTGCATCTCTCATACAGTGTTCTGAATGTCCCAAGGGGTTACAGAAAGTCATCTATTAAGAAAACCTGTGCTTCAAAGTGGAAAAGGTTTTCTGTTTGGTGTTCCATCAATGATGTGGTTCCAGCAAAGGTGGGGATTTCTGCCTTGCTGGACTACCTTACCCATTTACATTCTTTGCGCTTGCAGCCCACAGCTTTGAAGATCCACCTGGCTTCAGTGTCTGCCTACGTTTCAGCTGGGAAAGGTGCCTCCTTGGCATCTAATCCTATCTTCAAGAGATTTTTCAAAGTTCTGGCACATCTGCACCCCCCTCCCCAAAATAGGGAACCGGTGCCAGCTTTGGACTTGAATGTCTGTATAGCCAAGCTCATGCGTCCCCCATTTGAGCCTATGGCCTCAGCTCATTTGAAATATGTCACATGGAAAACAGTTTTCCTAGTGGCAATAACCTCTGCCAGAAGGATCAGTGAACGTCAGGCCTTGTGCATTGATCAGGACTACATTTCATTTCATAAAGACAAGGTAGTCCTGCGAACAAACAGGAAATTTCTTCCCAAGGTGGTTTTTGATTTCCATTTAAACCAGTCCATTACTCTACCAGTCTTTTTCACTGAACATTCTAGTTCAGGTGAGCACAGACTTCACAGTCTGGATATCAAACGAGCCCTTGGCTACTACGTGACAGCTACTAAGGACCACAGACAGGACAGAAAACAGCTGTTCCTGACCCATGGAGATGTGGGAAAAGGAAATCCAGCATCTAAAAGGTCAGTTTCTTGCTGGATAGTTCAGTGCATTCGGTTTTGCTATTCCAAAGCTGGAAAAGAGCCCCCAGCAGGGCGAGGGCCCATTCTATAACAGAGACAGCTGCTATCTGTAAAGCAGCTACCTGGAGAATAGTACGCACCTTCACAAAGCATTACAGCCTGGACACACAGTCCATAAGTGATGCCTGGTTTGACAAAGCAGTCCTGCAGAGTCTGTTTACAAAGTAGGCTCTGTGCCCACCTCCAAAGGTACTGATTTGTGGTGTACAAGAGTTATGAATTGTGGAGAATTCTGGGGTGAGAAGAAAAATAATTTCCCATAGTAATCTTGTTTCTTCCAAGGTATTCTCCAATAGTCAGAACTCACCCACCCTGCCTCCCCTTCTAGAATCAGTGGTCTGTGCACTCCAAGCTGAGTGATTACATATGAAGAGTGCCACACACTGACATTTCTGTTGTTGAGCCCTGTGGGGCATTGGTTTCCCCGTCAGGTGATTCTGACATAAAAGGGGGGTGTATTCTTCCTCCAGTTGGGGGTTTGTTAGATTGTTGTTGTTTTTTATAATTATTATCATTATTAGATAGCTATAGCTCTCTTTTTTTTTGGGGGGGGCTGTCCTTGCAGGCTCTCCATGAAATCTGAAGCATTAGAACACTGGCAGTTGATAAGGGCAGCATTTGAAAAGTGTCATGAGCCAATGATGATTCCATCATTAGCATACATTCTATCTCTGGGCAGTTCTATCTTAACCCTTAGGCTGCCGCCGACAAGATATCTTGTCCTTAAAAACGTATACGTTCTAAATCTTCCGGCAGCCTAAGGATTACAGGCTGACTGCAAGAGTTCTAAATATTGGAGAATACCTTGGAAGAAACAAGATTACTATGGTAAGTTTTTTTTTCTTATTTGCCATCCGTTAGCTCACTAAAGATATTTTTGTGGATGTGGGCTGACAACAGGACAGTTATGAAATGTGGTAGTGTTTATGGCCCTGTCCACACTACGCCTCTAACGTTAGAGTGCCCAAACCGTTACTGCAGTGGTTTGCATTTACACCTGTAACGTTACAGAAGGCGCTTTCGTAACCGTTGTTGAAACCACACATGAGGTTCAGGAAAGATACTTCAAAGATTCTACAAATTCCAAGCTCTGTTTCCTCTCTTGAAAAGAGGCTGGATAAGAAATGTCAGCAGGACAGGGAGGGAGCTGAATTTTTATTCTCCAACCCTGTCCACCAAGGAGTAGTACAAGTGACAGCCTGTGACAAGGCAAAGATACCCCTGGCATCCCATCCTCCTAACAAGGATTCCAGAAAAATTGACAATGTGGCTTTCAAGCCTCTGATGCTCAATACCAAAGGTCACCATGGCAGTCTGTCCTTGCAATGACAATCAAGGCCCAGACTCCCCTGTCAGATGATCTAGCTGAAACAGTTAAGTTTGGTTTGGGAGCAGCCAAATAGCAGTCAGATGGCTGCTTTTATGACACTGCTGCCAGATGGATGGTAAATAGTGATTCAAAGGAGGTTTGCCTGGCTGAGAGCCACAAACCTCACTTGGGATACCCAAACCAAGGCTATGTATTTCCCAGTCGAGGGTAATTCCCTTTTGGAGGAAAGATAAAAGCTTATATGAAAAAGGTAGATGTGTACAAAACCGCCTGTAGTAGCAATTCTGCAAAAGAAAGCTTCCCCGTCCACTAAAACATATGGAAGGGGAGGCAGAGGCACATCATTTCACACCAAGCTTTTCTTTTATCAGGCCAGAGTTGTACATCAGTATCAGCAGTACCCACAGCAGAGGTACCTCAGGCACCACAGTGAGTCAGGGATTGTCTGAGTTCAAATCCCTTCCAGCAGTATAAAAAAAAGTTTTAAAACCATCTACAGATGTAAAGAGAAAACTCCTAGAAAGAGAGGTTCAAAACCTGATACTGTCAGACAGTGGAGCCTGTCTTAGTTCATCGAAAGGTACCACAAAGAAAATGAGGAGTGCCAGCCTTTCTTAGACTTCAGGGTACTAAACAGGCACTTAACAAAGCCAAAGTTCAGAATGATAACTTTATCACTGATTCTGCCAACACTCCAAACAAGGGAATGGTTGGCATCACTGGACTTAAAGGGTGCATATTTCCACATCCCCATAAGGGAGTCTCACAGAAAATACCTCAGGTTCATACTCCCATCAGGTCACTCCCCAAGAGTGTACACAAAGTGCTTGGCAGGGATTGTGGCACACCTTCGAAGACAAGGTGTCACAGTTTTCCCATACCTAGATGAGTGGCTGGGGGTTGTAAAATCAACCCAGCAAGTGGGAGCATCTGCAACTCACCCAGGAGCTCCTAGAGTCTTTAGGGTTCCTGATAAATCTAAAGAAGTTCTGACCTTCAGCCTGCTTAGGAACTACGGTTCATAGGAGCAGAGCTACATACCCTGCAAGGCAGAGCCTACCTGCCTCTTGGCAGGGCAAGAAGTATTCCACTGATAGCGGGCTCATTCAGCCTGAACAAACCAAAAGCTGAAAGACAGTTTCTTTGGCTACATGCCACATGGCACCTGCTACTGTCAGAGTCTTGGAATCCAGGTTATAGATGAGGGACATTCAGTTTCACCTCAGGGCTCACTGGGAGAAAGGACCCTCTTTCAAAACTAATTCTGGTAGCAAAAAAACATTATTCTCACCTCAGGAATTCTTTAGCATCTATTGACAGATGCAGTATGCCAGCTGGGTTCAGCTGCCCCGGAGAGGAGGAGTTAATGCAAATGAAGAAGGCATTGGCCAATCAGGATACAGTTAGAGTGCTGCCTGCAGTCAGCCTGAGGGACCTCAGAACTTTTTCTCCTTCTGAACTGGCAACACTGCCCTGGCGCTCTCCTCTTCAGAGATCTTCCTGTGCGATTTTCTTTCTTTTTGAGTGCTGCTTTTAAGGTATTTTGTATATTTTTCGTGTTTTCCTGCTTCTGCGTTTTTTTCTGAAGTAAAATTCGCCCGCATGCTCAATAAGTGAGCAGTAAGACACGATAGGGTGTGCATTAGACATAGCTAACGATGGCTAGGGGACGAGGCACACACACAGGTCAGTGTCCAGTCCGCATTAGAACCGTCTAATGCACATACTGGAGTGGTTTATTGCACTTATAAAATGAGCCTGTGTATTCTAAAGGGGATTTCTAGTTTTAGCTGTGCATTAGACACAGCTAATGCACGGCTAACAACCAATCAGATTGCTTCAAATCCTTGTGTAATTTTTATTTACTTGGTTAGTTTTTAGTATTTATCTGTGGTTTTTAACGCTTTTGTGCTAAGATCATTGAGTTGTTTTTTTTTCGTGCACGTGCGCATTTTTTCCGTTGTGCACCAACGCGAATTCTTGGAACCCTTTTTTCTCTATTTAAATTCAAAATTATTGATATTTGAAGGGTAATCCCCCTCTCTTTTGGGATGAGACTTTCTTGTTTACTGTGCAGTGGGCTTTGTTGACAAGAGGTGAGGAGGTGGTTGTTTTTTTCCTCATTGTGAAAAAAATATCTCAAAGTTGATTTTGATTTGTTTAAGCTTTGGCCTAACTATCATTATCTGGGCTTTCAGTCTACCTCCCCTTCCTCTAAAAGTGTTGAGGAGGGTACCTCAAGTTAACACATAAGAAATGACAAGTCCCCTTGGGACTTGTATTGTTACAATTCTGGTTCTGTAGTAGTTGTTTCTCTGTCCAAGCCTTTAATTTGAAAATAGGCAGGGTGCCCTCTTCCCTGCACAAAGATAGAGATTAATCTCCTCTGACCCTCCCTCCTGAAGGACTTAGGGAGTCATCAGGGGTTGATAAAATTATGCCCTCTGCAACTGAATTTCTGAGATCTTGGCAATTATTCCAGACTTTATATTTCTGGGCGTGTTCTAGGCTCCTTTGGGTCTGAGTATTCATCTCCATGTTAATCCTTATGCCCAAGAATATTACTGTTATTATTATTAGTAGTAATTTGGGAAAGGATTTTCCTTCATGAACTCCTCTCGGGGCCCACTAATTCCAATTGGTTACCCTGAAGTTAATTCAGGTTTTGGTATAATGAGGCATTTATATTCAACCGGTGGAGTCCCTGGACTTTTCCCTCCAGGACGACACAGATAAAGAGGTGGACAACAACGACGACTTCAAAGATCAGTGGTTGCTCTCCTCCAAAGAAGTTGACAACTCTCTGAAGACACTGACAGGTAGGTTCTGGAAACCCCTTCTTCTCTTTTGAGGTTGACAGAAGCATTCAGAGGAAACGCCAGCTCGGTAAGTGTCCTGCTGTTTTTATCTGTACACTTTCAGACTAAAGAGAGTTACTGCAAACAGCGGCCTGCTTCTCAGCTTTGGGCCACTGTCTGCTTTCCCTCCAGAGATGGACTCTAGATAATCATATACCATGTGTAAGAAATTGTTACGTAATGCCTCCTACCTTTGTAGCATACGTGATCATATATTAAGAGTTTTTTAATGTATCCTATCCTTGCCATAGTGCAGCAGCACTGGAGCACTATTCACAAGGAGGTTTGCTGAAATACCTAAGTGGCATATAGTAGCACTATGCTCTCATAGCCTTAAGTCATAATGTTACAGCTTCTAGAGTCTTGGCGTAGGTCATTTCCCTCAGGCTTGCCTGTCTGAAAAGTTCCAGCCTTTTGGGTTATGCTTTGGTGCAAATATTTTTAGGGCAAACTGAAGCTGACTGGCACGTATGGATGAGTTTAACTCTCCTAGTACTCAGTTAAAAATAAGAGTTCCTTCCCCAGAAGTCTCAGGATATGGGGGGGCTTTGGGTAGGAATTTTTCTCCCTTTAACCCTTTTTTCACTATGCCAACACATTAGGAATTTTCCAAATGTAGAGTTTTCCAGGGGTTAAGGCAGGAATGCTCTTTTCATTCCTGGTAATCCCTTTTTTCTTCAGTTACTCTTCTTGGTTCAAGTTTTTACCTCTTCTTTGTTGGTGTTAAAAAAAAAAAAATAAAGGGAATAGATGTATGCAGATATTGACATATACATATATATATATGTAATAGATATACCACTTTGAGGTGTGCGGTCGCGCTCTGATATACGCACACCTTGGTGTGCGTTGTATGCGTGAGGCCGCAGGCCGAGTGCATCAACCGCCCAAGGCATGTGTATATCAGAGCATGACCGCACACCTCAGAGTGGTTTATCTAGCTTATAAAATGTCAAAATTGTTTTGGAGGGGGGTAAAAGTGCAGGTGTGCGGTCGCGCTCTGATATACTCAGTCACGTGATGCTCATCATCCAGTAAAAGAACAATTTCCCTACCCATTTTATATATAAAAAAAATATATATATATGTATGGAACCCCAAGGGGGTGCTATCCCAAGGGCTACTACCCCTGCCTGATTTGCCACTAACAGGTTGAGGGGCCTGGATCCAATGGCGGGTGCCTACACCCAGAGGTCGGGGTTAAGACAGTCTGGTATGACTTGGTCACAGCCCTCTGGGTCACTACAACCCCCCTTTCTTCCCACTAGTGGCCCACACAAATAAATCACAGTACCCTTACCATATACACTTACCCCCAGGCTTGAACCAATCAGCTTGCTCCGGGAACCCCCTGAAAAGTGAGATGCTGTTACACAATGATCACTGTACAGTAATTCACCATAAACACACAAGTTAGCCAGTACACCTTTGCAAAACAATCAATCTGATTTATTTAGGGGGAAATAACAAGGACTGGGGTGATCAGGTTAATTATCTTACCACTCTAATATATAAGTATCTGTCTAGGGGACTGTGCACAGGCCTAACCTATAAGTCACTGTCTCTGGGTACCCAAGCAATAAAGGCTAGTCCCTCGATGCAGCTGGTTGGGGCCCTGACACAGAAACGAGCATGTGATTCCTCGAAGATTAAATAGAGCCAGCAGGCTCAGTTAGTGTAGCCAGCAAAGTAACCAGAAGATCTTGCCCTCACTAGGAACATTTGACAGGGAGCTACCCTGATTTAGTACTCACGACTCCAGAAGAAAGAGCATTCTCACACAACTCGCAGGACCGAGCCTGGACTTCAAACACTTCTCCACACATTTATATGAGAGACAGAGGGGTACCATACCAGGCAACTGCTGTATACCTCCCAATTGCTTTCATGGCACTCACCGGGCCCAACGACGCAGCTTCACATGTCCTGACAAACCGAGCGTGATTGAAGCAGATTCTCCAGTCTTCTACAGGGTGAGCCTGGTAGGTAGCTGCGCTTTTGCACAGCCTCCTCTGACCGCTGCCTAGCGGATTTAGTCCGACCTTGCTGGCGTTTAAAACCACTGACTTCTGGCCTTCCACACGTGCTTCCTGTGCGAAAGCTCAACAGCACAGGAGCCCCAGAGCTCCTTCCTCGCTCACAGCCACAGCGTCTCTCCCCCTTGGCAGTTTGGGCAAGGGCTCTCAATACAGGCGCCACCTGATCCCATTGGTGGGCTACAAATCTCAGACACTTAACTCTATCCCCATTGGTGCAAAAAGGGCGCCCCTAACCCAGGACTTCATTTCCAAGAATTACGGGCTATATCCCTGATGGCCAGCTGACTCCAAATTGTGTCCTGATCCTGGTTGGTTTAGAAATTCTCCATTTTAATCACCCTTTTTTCTCCCCCTTGGCCCAGTTCAATAGTCCTGGTCCAAAATGGAGGGGCCAAGCAGTCCCAGCTGCAAAAGAAGCAGATTAGACAAACTGTAATTCCTCTAATACTCCAACTAATTATAGCCAAACAGTTACATCTTTCAAAAGGGTTCCCGTTGCGCTTTTCAGTGACTACACAAAGGGAGCGATTTCCCCGCAGCCCAGGTGGGATTCGAGCAAGGAACCCCTGGTCCCCCTTGTACACACCACTGAAGTCTGCAAGCAGGCAATTCTTAAAGGGACCGTACTGGAGGCTTTGAAACACCCACAGAGGCCACATTTTGGCAGCATTGCGCCGAACACCAGTTAGGCGAGGAGCTCCTAAGCAGCTCCGGGAAGGCTTTTAGGAACCCCCATATCAAAAGGGGGTTACATATATATATAATCTACGTACATGGTAGGTAAATAAATAAATAACTAAGGTTTACCTCCACGTGCTGCATTCTCTGTTTTCTTCAGTAGCATGTCAGCAGTGGGAACTAGAGCACTAAAAGCAGTCATGAAAGGGTTCCCTTCTCCTTGGGAGTTGGACCTTTTTTTTGGGCTATTGCCTCAATTTTAATGGCAAATAGGGAACAGCAAATCACTATCAACTTTCGCAACCTGGGGTCAGGATGCTTCCTTGACTCAGGTCTTTCTTTTGCAAATGCAGGGTGTCTCCTTCGATACATTCTATGTTCTCAGTTCCTTAGCCCGGGTCAGGTGGTTACCAGTTTTCTTCCATGCCGTTTAGAGTCCCTCCAGAGTGTTTTCAGACACGGAATAAAAATTTAGGCTGTTCTTCAGGTATCTGGGTAAGTTGGCGTTTCTCACCTGAAGACAGGGAATCTCTGGTTTCCCTTCTCAGAGGCTTGGCCGACCTTAACCGATTCTCCTTGACTTTGGTTTTTCAAGTTCTAAGTCTGGCATGTTATTTTCTACAGTCGTAGGGTTTTTTTTGTACTTCCTAGAAAAAAGTTCCCTAACCATCTAAATCTCTGCAACTCTTAGGGGCCAATGCTCCTCTCTTGTCAGGGGAAGTTCGTGCCCTGTGTATGGTGCATCATTTTGTCACTAGAGTCCTAGGGGCTAGACCTCTAGGTTAGATTCCAAACAAGAGAATTTTTCATGAAGCCTGTCCCCTGTTACAAGCTGGACTGGTGTAAGGAAACAGGGAACTTCACACTAATTCCCTTCAAATCTTCGCTACAGAGGCTTCCTTCTGTTGGGCGCTTCCCTTCGGGGGAGTTCCATCATTGGGTATTGGTTTCTGAGAGAGTCCTTCCTTCATCAGTCCCTGGAATCTCAGAGCATCTCTATCAGGCCTGCATTTGTTCAGTCCAGAGGTCATTTACTACAGAGAGGACCGGAAGATATTCCTGCCCTGTATCACACGAATGAGCATTTGGGATACAAGGCTTCCAGTCTCTCAGCAATAGCTACGAGTTTTGATCTCTAGTTAGCTTCCTTTGAGGTGTTTGTCACTCATCCATCTGTCGGGCAAGGACAACACTTTGACGTAGTCAGGGCCACTACAAGTAGGCCTTTTGGCAGATCCTGTAAGCCGCATTAGTCCGGGCCACCGCAAGTGAGCCCTCGGCACACAAGTCCTAGCCACATCGTTCAGGAGGTAAGGTAAGGTCAGGTCCCGATCTAAATTTCTGCCTCCAGCCCAACCACCAGTTTTCTCCTTTTTCCTGTTGCATGCCCCAGCTCGGGGTTCCTTCCAATGGATTTTCTTATCTCGGGACTGGTCAGATAAGTTTTCTCTCTCCCATATATCCCTTGTTTCCTAAGTACCTCTCTAGTTAAGGAATCAGTCACCATGATCCCGGTGGCTCTGGGCAACCTTGGTACTTTCTGATAAAAAATGTTTCAGTTAAACAGCCTTCTGGCTGCTTTCGTTTCCACAAGCTATTTCCTTTCTTGCACAGGAGTAGTGTTTTTTCTCAGCTCCCTGCCTTCTCTCCTCAAGGCCTGGTTCTTGAGAGGCTAGATCTCCTAGAGTCCCTGTATCCAAACAAGTCTGGGAACATCTATGGAAAAAAAAGTTTTAGTACCACGAAAACCTCAGTTTCCTAATGGAAGCAGCTTTTCCTCTTGGTACAAGGACAAGAGCCTAGAGTTTTTCAATCCTCTTTTCTCTCATGACTGCATTATTTAGTTCATATACAGGCATTACTGTCTTGTACATGGAACTAGCTCAGTCTTTGTGACTTGTTTCCTGCAAAAATATAAAGGTTTTTATTTTCTTTCCTACAGTAGGCCTCTTTTTTGGGAGTACACCTAGCGGTTACTCTGATTCTTTTCTGTCAGGCAAGAGAAATCTGTCATTTCTCAGACCATTTCAAAGAATTCTGCAAGTAGCCATTTCACTTCCAGACCCTTATAGGGACCGGAGTTTTTTCCCATGGAACACAAACCTCTGTATATTCAAGTTTATGGGTGTCCCTTTGAACCTGTGGCAATTCTTTCCTGAAGCGAGTACCATCGAAGGCCATTTTTCTGCTTGTCTTCTCTGTCAGACGGGTTTCAGAGTTTCAGGTTTTTCTTTTAGACCTTATCCTCTCAGTGCCTTTAAGAACAATTTAGTCCTCTGGATGGATAGGAATCCTCCTTCAACCCTTTTCTCTCTGCCTGTACTGCTCTCAGGCAAGTCCTGTCTGGGCTATCTCAAGCTACTTGGATGGGGCATGAATTAGTCCTGCTGGTCTGTGTCAGCGGTCCTAGCAGTTCAGGTACTGTCATTATCATCCCTTCCTTTCCAGTGTTTTCGCAGAAAAGGAGAAACCAGTGACCAAGAGTATTTTCCCACGGGACTGTTTTCCCGTATTTCGGGTCTGGTGCAGTAAGGCTGACGTTCAGCCCTTCTCAGGCTTAGGGCCTACTTCCTGGAGAACAGCTGCCTCCTGGGCAGCGTTCAAGGCTATAACCTTACTAGAAGTGTGCAGATCACTTATTTGAAATTTGCTTCTCACATTCAATGAGATCTTTTCTTGGATTTGTAGTCTGATAGAATGCCAAATTTGGCAGGACGGTACTTCAGAGCCTCTCTTAAAATAGGTTTCTGTGCTCTCCTCCCAACTACACTGCTTCGAAGTCTGCATCTGTCAGTAGATGCTAAAGAATTCCTAGGGTGAGGAGAAACAGTTACTCACCAAAGTAATATTACTTCTTCCAGGGTATTCTTTAGCATTATTGACACTCCCACCCTTCCTCCCTAGAAACCTTATCTAAAGGCTCTGTTAGAGGATTTAGCCAAATCTGACGACTGTCATTCTTCCTGTGATTTAAAAAAAAAAAAAAAAAAAGTATGTAGTTTTTTTCTTGATAGTGGGTTAGGATATATGGCGGGTTATTTCTAAGTTTTTTTTTTTGCCCCTAGCGGGCATAGTTTTTGCTCTTTTTCAGCTCCGAAATGCGTTCTGAGGTCCCTCAGGCTGACTGCAGGCAGCACTCTAACTGTATCCTGATTCAATTCAATTAAATCTTTATTTATATAAGGCGTCTTTCTGAAACCAAAGCGCCTGTACAATACATGATAAAACAATAAATAATTAAAACAATATTACAATTAAGCTAAACAGCAGTATTCAAAATTCATTGTATGCTTGGCTAAAAAGATAAATTTTTAAAGCTTCCTTAAAGCTTTGGACAGTCGGGCAGTCTCGCACCTGACGAGGTAGAGAATTCCATAGGGTTGGGGCCATAAACCTAAAAGATCTGGCCCCTGAAGTTTTTAAACAAACCCTGGGAATCTCTAGCAATCCCTCATCAGTGGATCGGAGAGAGTGGGGGGGGTGACAGTAGGGACAAAGGAGATCTTTCATGCCACCAGTTGCTATCGTTTCAAGTGCTTCTCTGCCTAATTTCAATTTTAACGGACTTTACCCCAAACAGTATGGACAATGGTTTCCTGAACTGGGAAAAACATGGGTTAAAGTACTTATTACAAATAGTGACGCAGGGATGTATTTGGACTTATGCAGAAATCCAAACAAAATTCCACCTACCATATAAGGACTTCTTTCGCTATTTACAACTGCGACACTATGTGGAAAGTCTCCCTCGATCCTTGTGGAACCCAGAAGGTTACCCGGCACTAATTCAATGTCAAATCCAACTAAACAATACGAGGAAGCAGGGCCATTTGATATCACTATACTACCAAACCCTTAACTCACAAAGGGAAACCCTCACTAAGGACATTAGTATGCAATGGTCAGGGCCCCGATTTTTCTGCGGCACATCGGAGCAAAGTTCTGCGGCAGGGTTCTCATTTGCCGCAGAACTTCTGCGGCACTCAGCACCAATTTCTGGCACATTTTTACCCTTAATTTTTTTCCTTTTTTTTTTTTCCCAAATTTGACACAATGCACGCTCGTAACACAGTCATTTTAAGGGCGTTTGTCACCAAATTTTCAACATAGCTAGTTTAAGACCTCTGCTCATGAAAAGTATCACTGTGATTTTATTACTCTGTCCAGAACATTGATTTTGCTCACTGACCGCGCCATTGTGTGCTACATGTGCGAAAACACATTTTGGATGAAGTGTGAAAAATGACAGTTGTACTGTTCATAAGGAGGTGTGGTAAAATGGCAATACTGAAAATCTGGAGTGAAAATATTAAAAATGCTCGAAGTTACGAGTGTGCGTAGGGACTGCGCAACGCACACTCGTAAAACAGTCATTTTGGGGAATAATTTCACCAAATTTTCAACATGGGGTTTTTAGGAGCCTTCCTCATGAACTGTGACACTGTCATTTCGTTAATCATTCCAGAAAGGTGGTTCTGCGCAGTGACTGCAGAACCACCTTTCAGGACCAGTTAACGAAATAACAGTGTCACAGTTCATGAGGTGGGGCCCCAAAAACTCCATGTTGAAAATTTGGTGAAAAAATTCCCAGAAATGGCTGAGATATGCACTAAAGTTGAAAAAAATCCATTTATGCCATTATACAGCTTACCGGCATTTCTTCAGTTCGCGGTCGGCTTTGAAGAGTGCAGACGTGTTCCTGGTCCACAGAAGATCATCGCGCTGGGCTCCGGAGGTAAGTATGGGTTGAGGTGGGGATGTGGGGAAGTGGGCATGCAGAGGGTGGTGGTTTGGGGAGAGGGGCAAAAGAATCACCGATGGAAGTTTTTTTTTTTTTTCTCAGGGTCTTCTGAATTCTAACACAAGGAGGGACTTTGCCATGCTGGGGTGGGCTCCCAGCATGGCACCAGGCAGCTTTGGGGGTCTATGAAGCCGATGGGATTGGCCACCCCAGTGGCAAGGAAGTTTAACCATGCTAGGGTGGGCTCAGCATGGCAGAAATTTGGGGGGATGCAGGAAACCTGGAGGATTAAGACTCCCTGTTTGGCAAATGAAGCATTTGCCATGTTGGGGTGAGTCTCCCAGTGTAAACACCAGGCAGCTTGGGTCGATGAAGCCAACGGGGATTGAGCACCCCTGTTGGCAAAATAGTTTCCACGCTGGGGTGGGCCCAGCATGGCACAGAAACATTTGGGGGCAGTGAAACTGATGGGGATTGGGCACCCCATTGGCAAATGAAGCACTTGCCATGCTGGGGTGGGCTCCCAGCGTGGCATACTAACATTTCAGAGGGGGCACGTTTGTTCCGCGGGTGACGGCAAATTCCACGGGTATTTCCACGGTTTGCCGCACCCGCGGAAAACTCGGGGCCCTGGTAATGGTGTAGAGACTGCATCAGCCTCTCTGGGGGATTGGAGGCAGGCGTGCAGCTACTCAGCCCGGGTCACTAGCTCACACCAATGGAGGGAATATGCCTGGAAGGTTTTAGTCTGCTACTTTAGATCCCCGGTGGTCACAAGTCACTATTCCCCAAACAGCAGAGTGCTAGAGAATGTGTGGCGAACCACAGGTGAACTTGACTCACATTATGTGGGCCTGCCCAGCACTCAACACCTTCCTAACGCAACTGGAGGTCCAGTTACAAGAATTCATAGACCCACAACTCCAACTGTCACTAGAGATGTATTTATTCCTCATGCTCCCTAGGCCACATAGAGGCCCTAACACTAGATACCTGCTCTCTTTCCTTCTAACTGCGCCAAAAAAAGCAATAACTAGACAATGGTTAACAACCAGAATCCCATCATTATGTGACTGGTGGGACATCACAAAACAGAGTTATAACATGGAAAAAATAACATAGTCTAAATGAACAGGAGGAGACATTCACCACCAGATGGGCATGCTGCCAGATACACTACATGCTAAAAGACCCTGCTTTTGTTCCCTAAGGAACTACAGCTTGGGTGTCTGCCGGGGGTCACAGGCTGAGATTGCGGAGATCTTGACCCCAAAGACCCAAGCCTGGCTCCCCCGTGAGGTAGAGGCACATGTATAATTAAGCCTGGCTGAATAGGCTCAGTCAGTGCGGGACCTGTGAGGGTACAGTGAACTTGATATAGGAGATGTATGCAAATACATTGGCTATTAAGAGCAGATTGTAACCCAGAATGGGAGTTAAGGTAAATGCTGGAACTATGGTTTGGATTTGACCCCATTAACCCCTCTAGGGAACTCATCCCTTAAATAAGGGATGGGCGTCCTCGACTTTAAAAGTTTCACCAAATGAAAAATGGGACATTGGACCTTTGAATGCGGGGACACCCTATTGGGGCGCTGTCAATAGCTAGACCAACCTGAGAAACAACCATAGTATCTCACACCTTAAATGTTGCATTTAAAAACTAACCATCAGGAGGTGGGGCCGGGGATTCGGAACCAGTCCCCCAGATATGGAACTGCAAAACTGAGTAGTGTATTCTAGTTAATATGAATTTCATATTGGTTTTATAGACTGACTGTACAATGTGGAAAGCAATGAATGTTTTTAAATGTGTGAACACTGATGACCTGTATGTATGTAAGTTAAAAACTTAATAAAAAGAAAAATTAAAAAAAACCAAAAAAAAAAACAACCTTTCAGGTAAGCAGGTCCCTGATCGAGTAGGGCCTTATAGGTCAGCAAACCGATCTTGAAGGTGATTCGCCAGCGAATTGGCAGCCAGTGCAGTCCGCGGAGCACAGGCATTGTATCACTGGACCTAGAAGAACCAGTCAATAGCCTGGCTGCCACATTCTGCACTAGCTGCAGGCGGCGAATCTCAACCCCCGGTAGCTCAAGGTAAAGGGCATTGCAGTAGTCAAGGTGGGAGGTAACGAAAGCGTGGACCAAAGTAGGAAGATCGTCTGGAGGAACCAGGTGCTTCACCTGGGCGATGTTCCTCAGATGGTAAAAAGAGGTTTTGACACCTGCCAACACCTGAAATTTAAATGTCAAACAGTCATCAAACACAACCCCCAGGTTCCGCACCCGGTCTGAGGTAGTTAGCTGGACACCCCCAAGCCATAGACCTGAGGGTGATCCAACCAACAAACCCGCCTCCTGGTGATCCTGGTCCACAACCAACACCTCAGTTTTATCTGGGTTCAACCGCAGCCAACTCATATTCACCCAGTCCTGGATTTCGGCAAGACAGTTGTTAAAGACGGAAAAGGCAGCATCTTGGCCGGGCACAAAAGACATGTACAGCTGAGTATCATCTGCATAGCAGTGAAAACCCAGACTGTACTGCCTAATAATCGCTCCTAACGGCAGCATGTACACCGCAAACAACATGGGCACCAAAATGGAGCCCTGCGGTACCCCACAGGATAGGGAGAATGATACCGAGGAAAATATCCCAGACACCACCCTCTGAGTCCTACCCTCAAGGAAAGATTGAAACCAACTGAGGACTGTGCCAGACAGCCCACAGATAGAATACAAGCGTTCCAGTAGCACACCATGGTCCACAGTGTCAAATGCTGCAGAGAGATCAAGAAGGACCAAGATGGAACGAGTCCTTTGAACTCTCGCTATTAGGAGGTCATTTAGTACCCGGACAAGAGCTGTCTTGGTACTATGCCTTTCCTAAATCTGGACTGGAGAGAGTCATAGACATTGTGGCTGGTCAAATGATCATCCAGCTGTAACGTGACCACCTTCTCAATAACTTTACCCATAAAGGGTAAGTTAGAGACAGGCCTGTAATTTGCCAGACAGTCCGGGTCCAAGGAGGACTTCTTAAGAAGGGGTGAACCACAGCCTCCTTTAGAGGATTTGGAAAGATCCCCCTCTCCAAAGACCTCCAGACTATCTCAGTGAGGACGGGACCAATTTTATCCACACAGCCCACTAAGACGTATGGGGCCCGGATCCAAACCGCAGTTGGTCGGACGCAGTGATTGGATGATCATCACAATGGGAAGGCTGTTGTCAGACCACACAAACTGGGTGTCCGACATCTCTTGCCGACCATCACAACTCCCATTAGAGAGGCTCAAACGGATATCAGACCCGATTGTGGCATGGCAACCTTATCTGAAAAGAATAGAGCAAACTCCTCACACCATTCTTGAGAAAAAGCTCTTCTGGGCTGAAGACAGACTGTATTGCACAGTATGTCCACAGTCCAGAAGAGCTGAGCTGGTCTATTCTGTGCAGCAGCAATCTCTCTGGAAGTCTGCCTTCTTATGAGAGATTGCCGATTGATAGACCACATAGTGGTCCATCAAACTAAGTTTGTCACAGTCCAGGCCCGACTTCCGCCAGCACCTCTCTAACCTTCGTCCAACTCTCCTCAACTCCCTCAGAGTCTGATCGAACCAAGGAGACCTGGGGCGAAGAGTGAGAGGACAAACACGAACAGGAGCAATGGAATCCAGGGCCCCTGCCACCGCCTTATTATAGGCAAGTACCAGGTCTCTTAGATCCATGCACTCTCTCGGTAAGCCCGATAGGTCCAGCACCACCATCGGGCCATCCGGGGAAACACCCCTTAAAGGGCGATACCAGACCGTTTTCATAGGGGCCGGCCTACTAGGGGTGGCCTCAAAGCTGAACCCAATGGAGTGATGATCAGACCATCCGACTGGTTCCACCATCAAATCGGATATCTCCATCCCCAGAAGGAACACCAAATCCAATGAATGACCACCAGTATGGGTCAAGGAGGAAATAACCTGTGTGAAGCCCAGTGAAATCATTAACTGGAGGAAGTCTTGACCAAATTGCGAGAGTTCATCGTTGACCCAGGCATTGAAGTCCCCCAGAACCAACCATCTGGGGGACCCCAGTGTCAGGTCGACGACAAAGTCTGCGACTCCCCGAAGGAAAACATTCCCATCACCTGGTGGATGGTACACGAGAAGTATTCTGCACCCCACACCCTCGCCCATGATACATTCAAAGGAGTTGGTAGTTCCCACTGGTACCTCCACTAGGCCCAGTTCTGATCTAAAGCAGATAGCAACACCCCCGCCCCTACAATCCATCCTTGGGCGGTGTATCACTGAGTAACCGGCTGGAATTGCTGCCGCAAACTGGTCCAGCATTCTCATCCAGCCAGGTCTCAGTGATGCACGCCAGGTCAGATGTCCCAACAAAATCAGCTATACTAGCCGTCTTGTTTTTAATAGACCTGGCGTTGCACAACACTGCCCGAGTAGGATGAGCATCCGAGGATGACCGTGCTACCTGCTGGCTACAAGCAGAACCCTTGGGTATGGGAACCAGACAGGGAGAACCCCTTTCCTGGACCCATTTCGCCCCAGGGCGTCTCCTTGTCCCCACTGTCCCTATCTGCCCACTCCTTTCCATTCCCTCTCCAGACCCAGCCCTTGTCCTCCTCCTCCTTCCAATAATCCTCAAAGCCCTACACCGTCTATAAACTTCTGGCGATAGGGGACGACAGGAAAAAGGACGAAGGTCTCTGAGCCTGGAGGGGGAATAATACCCAACTGTCGCTGTGCCGTCCCAACACATATTTGGCACCCCTAAATAAATAACAAATAAACAGTCCCAAAATACAAAATTAACCCACTCCACAGAACTAAATAAATACAAGACCCTATATAATGATTTAACAACAAAATAAGTCTAAATTAAAACACAGAATAAATCTCAAAATATTGATTTAAGGGCTCTCACGCCCCCTCCAAACCCAAACACAAAATACAACAAATAACTAATTAATTCCCCCTCCCCACCCAGTCCTCTCACCACTGGGGAAGAGAGGTAAAAATAATATACACTAAAATAATTAATTCCTTCACCACCCAGTCCTCTCACCACTGGGGAGAGAGGGCAGCACTCACAATGCCGAACAATAACAACAACATAAACTACAAATCTAATAAACAAAATAAATGGACACAGGGTCCTCTCACCACCCGGTTGTCCAAATAATGAAAATTAATAAACCAGTTTCTTCAGTCCAATTCAAAATACATACTGGAGAGCTCACGCCAGTAGATGGATGCTATTGGGCATAACGCCAGGAATCCGCAAGAGAGAGGGAAGCATCTGTGGTAAGGACCACTGAATGACACTGAGTGGCAAATGGAACCTCTCGCTTCAAATTGTCCTGATCCTGCCACCATTGCAGGGCTTGGATCAGAGTTCGAGTCACTGGGATTAGTTTGGTAAGGGAATCCTTTCTTTGGGACCAAAAAGCTCTTAAGTGGAACTGAATGTCCCTCATCTGGAATCTTGCGCCTTGGACCACTGCTGTAGAAGCTGCCACGTGGCCCAAGAGCTGAAGAAAATGCCTTGCTGGTCGAGACACCTGAAGGCTGAATGAAGAGGCCAATTCCATGAGAGCTCTTGACCTTTCCAGGGGAAGGAAGGCGCTTGCTTTTACTGTATCCAGCTCTGCCTCATGAAGGTCAGGAGCTGCACTGGTTCGAGAACTGACTTTGGTAGGTTGAGAAGAAATCCTAAAGAAGTGAGCACTTGCTGGGTCACTTGCAGGTGTGACTTGACTTGGTCTGGGGACTGGCCCACTATGAGCCAGTCATCCAAATATGGAGAAATGGAAATCTTTTGTCTTCTTAGGAAGGCAACAACTACTGTCAGGCACTTTGTGAAGACCCTTGGGGCTGAGGTTAGGCCAAAGGGCATTGCTCTGAACTGATAGTGGCCTGAGGGCAACTTGAACCTGAGGTACTTTCTGTGGGAGCACCTGATGGGAATGTGAAAATAGGCATCTTTGAGGTCTAGGGAGGCTAGCCAGTCCCCTGGCCTTAGAGAGGGAAGGATAATTCCCAGAGTTATCATCTTGAACTTTGGCTTTAAAAGATGTTTGTTCAGGTATCTTAAGTCCAGGATGGGTCCCCACTCTCCTGTCTTTTTTGGGGTTAGGAAGTACCTGGAGTACAGTCCTTTGCCCCAGTGTAGGGTAGGTACTCTCTCTATAGCTCTTAGAGCTAGGAAAGAAGAAACCTCTGCCTCTAGGACAAGGGTCTCTGAGAGACTTGCAGGTGGAAAAGATCGGGCTCTCATCCTGGGAAATTTTTTGAAGCTGAGAACCAGTCCCTGGCTTACTATTTCCAGGACCCACTTTTCTGATGTAAGAGACATCCAGTCCTGGACAAAGTAAGCCAGCCTGCCCCCTACTGGGATAGGAGAATCGACCCGGGCAGACCCATCAGGGTGTCTGCTTGGCAGGGGCTTTAGGCTGAGGGGTGGATGCAGGCCTGTTCATCCCCCCTTCTGCCTCTCCCTCTGAAGAACCCCTCTGTGAAAAGAAGAAGAGGCCTGTGCTTGGTAAAAAGGCCTTTGGAAAGGCCTGCCCCTGCCCCTGGACTGCTGCCTTTGAGGAGTTGCCTGCCTTTCCTTGGCCTGAGCACTCCTGTAAGTGGTCCTGTATGCGTCCATTTTCTTCATGTAATTCTCTGTCTGCTCCCCAAACAGAGAATTACCCACTACAGGAAAATCCATGGCCTTAGCCTGGGTATCCTGTGAGAGGCTAGTACATCTGAGCCAAGCCATTCTCCGAAGAGCCACAGATGTAGCCATGACTCTTGATGATACATCATTGAAGTCCACAGCAGCATGAAACTGAAATTTTGATGCCTCAATCGCGTCTGCAGCCACCTCCTCGGCAAGCTGGGGGGAAGCCTGTTTAGCCAGTGCCAGTACAGTCTCTCACCTGGACTTCTGGTACCTGGCTGCATAGGCCATATAATTCACCTGCCTGAGTCCCAAGGAAGATGCCATGTACTGCTTCTTTGCCATGGCATCAATCTTCCTGGAGTCCTTGTCTGGGGGGTGTGATGCCAAGGGAATGCTTGCCTTATCACAGGCAGCAGCCTGTACAACCCAAACATGGCTGCATTGCTGATAAAGGAACTCCATATCTGAGCCTGAAAGAGTATACCTCTTGTCCATTCTTCTATCCACAGGAGGTATGGAAGTGGCAGACTTAAGAATTTTTTGTGTCTGTTTCCCAAAAGATTTGTGGAGGGGAATAGACAGTCTCCTGGACTCTGGGATGTCCATCATCTCTACATAGTCAGGCTCCTCCTGATCCTCCACAGGAAGCTGGAGGGTATCAGCCACCTTTCTGTAAAACATGAAGTGCGAAGTGGATTCAGAAAGCCTAGGAGGAGAAACACCTGAATGTCTGTCTGGGGAGATGTCCGGGTCAATAGGCACATCCAGACTTTCACCATCACCATAATTATCTTCCAACTCTCCTTCCTCCTCAAACTCCAGTTCATAAAATTCTTCCAGGGTATAATCTTGAACCGGGGGAACCGACCGAACCAAGCCCCTGCCAAAAGGTGCCAGATCAGTCGGAACCGGGCGAAGCGATTCCACAATACGAATCGCTTTGGCTATTTCTTCATGGACAGATTATTTGAGATTCTGGATCTGAACCAGTCGATTCATCTTGCATTTTCTTTTTTCAGAACAGACTCGAATCGGCTCTCCTTTGCCCAAGTAACGCCTGGTCAGAGGGCATTCTCCTGGTTCGGTCGTGACCGAACCGGGCTGACCATCTGGCTCAGCGGACTTCTCAGCCTCCCTTTCCCTCAGTCTACCCAATCTCTTTTTCAGGGTAGATTTGGGAAAATGTTTACAAATGTGGCAGTCTGAATCGAGGTAGACAAACCCCAGAAAAACATGGATGGTGTGGGGATCGGCCTTAGCAAAGACCTCCCCACGCACACACTGCAGTGTTGAAACCCAGTGGGCCCGTTTTTTGTTTTTTTTTATTTTAGAACCCATACGGACTGGTAACCACACACTAAAGTAAAGTACAAAATTTACCTAAAGCGATTGGTTCAGCCGAACCGATCCACACTTTACAAGTTCCACACAGAAAACAGAACAAAACCTATCTAGTACTCACGGTACCACAGACAGAGACTTGAACAGACTATGCGGAAACAAAATTTCAGTAGAAAAACCAACTGAAAACCGACTCTTCAACCGACTTTGAACCGAGCAGCAGGAGAAATCTCTGGAATGACAGTTCAGTGAGACAGAGTAAAGAATCTGACAGTTGCAGTTCGAACAACAGGCAGAGACATCAACCGAGCTTGAGATGAACATTCTGTGCCTTGCGTAGAAAAGTTAACCCATTGTTCTCCGGGGCAGTTTAAAGGCTGGGGCTAACTGCACTTGTCAGAATACAGCAATACTCCACTAGAAGAAATATAATTACTAAGGTGAGTAATTTTTTCTTGTATACCACTGGACACTGTTAAAACTCTTTGTCCACCAAGGATCTCGACAGTGGTCACAGCTCCAAAACAGGTTCAGAATGGCTTTCATGTATTGCCATGCACAATAGCTTATTCATGTGGAACACGCAAGACAGATAATGAAATGTGAACTGCTTTAACTCTGTTGCCTTACTTTAGCTTATTAAATTCAGAAGGCACTGTATACACATAAGGGTTAACATTGCTGACATACATAATTATAAAATGCTCCTTTTCTGTGTGGATGCTGTGAGCTAGGTTGTGGTGTTGGGGGCAGAAATAATTTCCCCTACTCCACCACAATCCTTGTCTCAGGGCTAAGATATAGCCAGTTTTATTTATGTATTTATTTGTATATGTACCTATATTTTTTCAATTTCTATTTATGCCCCCAGTCACTCTGCCAGGACTCCTTCAGGACTTCCAAAGTCACCCAGCTATCCCCCTTATCTTACAGTGCCGAGTAGCTTGCCCTTTGTTGAGCCATGGTTTATCCCCCAGATGGAGATGAGATGAGGCTATGAGCCCTCAAGGTTCCAAATGTCGTCAGGACCCGGGCTCGGATGTGAGGCTGGGTATCAGGTCGGTGTTCCGAGTCCATCATCTCCCAGTCAGGGCCAAAGCTTTTTGTAGTAAAGATCTTCCCTGTATCAATCTTCACCATTCATCACTGGTGGGTTCCAGATGAAGACACAGGACCCCACGGAAAGCTTTTGCTTTAAGAAAAAGCTTTTCCTTCTAAAAGGAGGGACGACGTCTGGAACGGTGCCACCATCTAAGCTGACTCATTACGTGGCACTCGTGGGTTGGCCGGTAACCGTTGTCCCCTCCACTACCTCAGTTCTGCTCTTCCCACTATTGAGGCTGCAGGTGCCCCATGGGACAGCTACTCCTGAAGAGATTAACTGCGTTATCAGCTGCTGTTTCGTTTTTTGCTCTCTTTAAAGTTACTCAATGCCACACTTCAACATTGTTCAGCACCGTTTTTGTTATTTTGATTGTTAGCTGGCGTCGAGTCTTTCACTTCATTTTTGTTTCTTTGTTCGGCTAGTTTCATGTCTGGTTCGAGGCACAAAAGTTCAAAGACTGGGACCTCACCCATGCATCTGTGACCCTGTGGAGGTCGAGGTACCGTAACTGACCCACATGACCAGTGTTTCAGTTGTCTGGGGCCGTCTGACAACATGGACCATTGCAGCACTTATTTTAATATGGACTGTCTCACCCTAGAACTCTGCGCAGCAAAGTGGGGACACAACCCCCAACCTTAGGCGGCAAGCGTCAAACAAGGGCCGCCAAGGCAAGGACTTTGGGCTTGTCCCCTGGGCCTCCCACCACTGCTATACACCCCGTGGGAGAGCAGGCTGCCTTGTATTCATGTCCTGCTGAGTTCAGGTGCTTGGGGAAGTGGTCGGGGGAGCAATCAACTTCCTCTGGGAGGTCGGCTGCTGACTGCTCCAGGCCTGGTTCCCCTTGGGAGGGATGGGGCGACCCCGGTATTGGGGCCTCAGCTACATGCTAGGCCTACATCAGTGGTCCCTCTGGGGGCATCAGAACATGGAGCTTCGGCTCCCGATACCGAGTTCAGTGTCGGTGAGCAGGGCCGACACTCCGGTACTGCAGAGTCCCTTCCAAACACTGACCTTGGTGCCGGAATCCAGGGTGGACCAGGTGAAAGGATTGCCTCTCTTGGGGTTTCTGCTGTCTCCTTTTCAGATTCGGAGGATGACTCAGAGAACCTGGACTGGCAACCCAGCTCTCCACAGCAATCATGCCCCCCCCCCCACCGGACTCTGTTCGAGAACTCCGGTGAGTTCAGGACTAGGACTAGTCACCGTGCACGTCACCACCCTGCCCTCTTCCGGTGCCGCGGAGGATTCAGGTGCTGTCCATGGCATCATCACGGGCGACAATGCTGCCTGTCCTGTTGTGCCCAGTGATGGTGCCGTGGGAGATGCCGGTGCCGTGGCTCCAGGTGATAATGCTGTGGCTGGTGCCATCCTCGGTGTCGGTGCTACTGTCAACATTGTTTCAGGGGTGGATACAGAAGTCAGCACTGTCCCCAAGGTCAGTTCCAACTCTGGTGTTGATGATGGAGTTGGCTCTGCATCTGGGAGCGGTGCCAAGGTCAGTGCAGCTACAGGACTCTGTGCTGTGTCTCCTGCCTCCCTTGGAGACAGTACCACTTTGGGACATGCCTCTGAGGGGAGATGGATTATGGCACCGGTCCATTGTTTGGTGCTGCTGTGGGGTTTGGGGAGTCAGAGGTTGACCCTGGTGCCGGCTTTTCTCTCCCTTTGTCCTTGAGATCGATTGCCACTGGGAGGTCTCACTCGAGGGGCAGGTCTCGGTCCTCTCCTGGTGGGTTGGGGCGCTGGTTCATGCCCCACTCTGCCTGGGTGCATTCGACCACTATGCTGCAGAGTAGGATTGCTGGTCAGAGCACCCCTTCCTCTTATATTGGACAGAGTCCTGCATTGGGTGGGGATGAGGACCACCCTGTTGGGCTAGCTGGGCTCTGGTCTCTCCAACCCCCCGAGCTTCCCCCTGCTGGCTTGGGGACGGTTAAACAGCAGGTGGGGTCTGGACAACGCACTCCCCTCATGATAGGAGGGTCTTCTGCTACTGTCCACAGCCCTGTCTGAGAGGGAGTGGTTTCTCAAGATCTTCCTATCCAGCCCTTGCACTCTCTGCAACCTCCCCCCTCCCAGATCTCGTGGGTCCTTTGGGGGCCCCTTACCTGGGAGCAGTATAGGGCCATGGATGAGTTGGTTTTCCCAGCTCCTCACACTGCACCGCTGTTTCCTATGTAGATCTACTCTGGGTTGTCGACTTCCTCCTCTCCTTCATACCAATCATCTGAAGCTGACTTTATGGAGTATCAGTGGTTCCTGGCGACGATGCTGGAGGAACTCAATTTAACCCCAGTTTTATGACTCAACACCAACCGTGCCACTGTGGTGTTCCTTGGAGATTACGGTCAGGAATTCTTAGTGATCCCTCCGTGGCCTCGGCCTTTAGTGGAGGAGTCGCACAGCGCCTGGTAGTTGCCCGATTCCTTTCCAGCCCCTGCCAGCACCAGTATTGCACCCCCTGTGGGTCTCCAGGATCTTTGCCCCACCCCTCCTCAGGTCTGGAGTGGCTGGATTCCCCTTCTGGGCGTCAGCGCCCAACAAGAGACCGTCCTCCAGATGCGGACTCTGCAGAGTTCGACCACTGTGGCAGGTGAGTTTTTGCCTCGGCATGTCTCTTTTTGTCTATCACAGCACATCAGGCGCACATGGTGACCTATCAAAGGCACCTGTGGGACATGATGGGATCATTCCTGTCGGCCTTGCCTGATAATTAGGCAGCCATGCAGGCTGTTGCCATCTCTACAAGAGGTCTGGAGCTATCGAGACACCAGGCACGAGTGTCATATGACACCAGTACGGTAGCTTCCAGGCTGATGGGATCTGTGGTCTGCAGCAGACGGACGGCATGACTTCACCTGTCCTGGCTGTCGCCCTTGGCCCAGTGTAGGGTGACTGCCTCGCTTTTCCGGGTGGCCTGGTTTTTCTCCCAAAGAGCCAGGTGGGAACTATGAGGGCACCCTCCTTCTCCTGCTAGCCAGGAGACCCGCACTGGCTCTCAGCAGTAGCAGGTTGGGCAGACCCATGATGGGTACTTCCCCCTCGTGTCTCAGGCAGTGTTGTCTTCAGGAAGGTATCAGTCCACTTTATGGGTTTGGTACTCACCCACCAGTGATGAACAGTGAAGCCTGATACAGGGACAATATGTAAATTATGTACCTACTGTAATTCTTAATCTTCCTGTATAGCTTCACCATTCATCACTGCTTCCCACCCTCCATCCCCTCTTGTGCCTCAGCCTTTGGGCAGTGCCTCCTCCCTGCTTGCCCCCCCCTCCCCCAGTGAGGCCAGTTGTGGGCAGAGTCCCACTGGTACCTCTGAAGTAACAGGGACCCGCCTGGTGGGGGAGGGCGGGTGGGGCTTTGGTCCTTTCTTTCCAGTGCCCCCCTCCGGGGCCCTCTTTCTCAGTAGGCAGTCTTCAAGTCGCTCTTGAGATCTGCTGTGAACTTCCCCCACCTCTGGTGGGGTGCTTCTCTTAGTCCTTGTGCTGGACCTAGAGGCCCAGGGATCCTGTAGCTCTTGACTTGTTAACTTTCTAATTCCCAACAGGGGACCTATTCGGGTCTCCTTGTTATGGTCTTAACTCTTGAGATTCAGGTTAAGAGAACCTCATTGAGGTCCTGACCTGATATATCACCTCCCTGGTGGTGTTATGTAGTAGTAATTTTTCCTTTACCACCCCGGGTCTCTTGGGCACCAAGGTGATCTCTGGTTGGTGGGCTGCCCTTTCTCAGTCCTTTGCTTTGAAGAGAAAGGGGAGAGAAGGCACTAGATACTGGTGTCTTCCCTGTGGACCTGGGAGACTGTTGACTAGTTGGCCAGGTCTCCTGTCTCACCCTCTTGTGGATAAGAATTTTATCCCTTTCCTTTTGGGATGCCTTGGAGCTCTGAAAATAAGATATCTTCTTAAGGCTGTTTTTGTTTCACAAGGTGGTGAAATCGGTCACTAAAGTTGCCTGGTCTACTAGGGTTCTGGAGAGTGGAGATATGCTCCATAGTCCCTCTGCGTCATCATCTCCTCCTCCTCCTTCCTCTTCATTCCTCGTTCTTCATTCTTCATCTCCTTTCTCATTCTTCCTCTTCCTTCCTCTTTATCTTTCTGCCCAGGTGTTGGGACCCTAACCCACACCCAGCTAGGCTTCAGTTTCCTTAAGAATCTGTCCTCTCGTGTTGGCTTATCCTTTTTCAGTTTATATCTTTTCATTTTACTATCCCTTTTGGCTCCGTTGCCCACACTCCACCCTTGTTTTCTCTCTGCTGTCTTTATCTCCGGTGAGAAGAACTGAGGTACAGTAGCGGAGGGGACGACGACTGATACTGGCCAACCCGCGAGCGCCACATAATGTGTCGGCCTCCAGGGTGGTGCCGTTCCCAACATCATCCCTCCTTCTAGAGCAGAAAAGCTTTTTCTTAAAGCAAAAGCCTCCCGCGGGGTCCTGCGCCTTCAGCTGGAAACCACTGTTAAGTTCACTGCTTTGCAGTCAGTCATCGGTAGTTTTACTGCCTGTTTTCACTTTTTCTTCAGCATTTCATCAGCCTTTACCTCAGCTGCCGTGTATGTCATCCCTGACTCCCTCCGAGCACAAAAACAAGTGTGATTCCTGTGGCGCCCAGCTCCCGCACAAGGACAGACACTCCCAGTGCCTTTTTTGCCTAGGCCCTGACCACCCCAAGGAGAAGTGCCAGCTCTGCAAACAGTTCAGCGCGGCCACCCGAAAGCATAGGCAGCAATCCCTGGAGGCCCACATTCTAAAACTCAAGATAACCTCCATGGAAAAGGAGTTGAAAAAACTCAGGCGGGCTTCTACTTCTCTGGAGGGCCACCGCAAGAAGAAGCACCGGGACTCCTTTTCTGTGGTCGCCGCGATCTCGGCTCAGGTCATGGTGCTGCAGGTTATGTCTCCTCCAGGAGACAGTTCTGCGATGGCTGTCTTGGAGGCTTCCAAGGCAGCGTCGACCCTCGCGTCTGGCTTGGGCCCCTCGGGAGCCTCCAGATCAAAGGAGGCAGCAGTTCCCAGTAAGCCTATCGCCGTGTGGCCTTCTGGTCCGAGTGGCCCCGGTAAGCTGGACGTCGGCTCCTTCAATGCCCGCCCGGGTAAGGCTGATGAGACACCCAACCCTTCGGGGCAGCGCACGGCCTCCAAAGCACCTGCCAAGGCCACCCCTCCATCATGGCCTTAGTCTAGCTCAGGGTCTGATAAGTCGGACACCAGCTCCTCCAACATCCGCCTGGATCCCGCCGGTAAGCCGGACGTCGGCTCCGACGTCTGCTCGGCGTTATAGCAGACGCCAGACTCTTCAGGCCTTTCCGTCGTCCCGAGCTCGCCACAACGCCCGTTGCATTCCAAGGCCCCAGTGTCTCCTTTGCTGGTCCCCGGGGAAGGTAACCCATCTTCCCCGGGTGACATGGAGGATGTGGGCACGCTGCCATTGGGTCTCTCTTCCGCTGGGGACGGATGTCCCGACATCAGATCCTCGGGCGCCGATGCCAGCCTACCCGATGCCCAGCAACATCCCCTTGCCAGACGCCGCCCCTACGCAGGGCCTCCCATTACAGATCCACCTGCTGGGCCGTTTCCAGGGCCCTCTGCTCCTCAGAGCCCCTGGTACCTGGGTATCCGATTCCCATCCTACCCAGGCCTGCAGTATCTGGCACCCTAGTACCAGATGCAGGGCTTCCCACCATCTGGATACGGATACGTGCCGCCGTACAGATACCCCCAGTATCCGTACCCCCCGTCCTCCTCCACCGCCCCCTCAGCTGCCGGTGGATTTGAAGAAGACTCTGGCTTCCTGGTGGGCTAAGGCCAAGGCTCAGCTCACCTGGGAAGTAGAGCGCTGTCTTCCAATGCCAAACCTGGTTCCGGACCCCTACGTCGGAGACGAGAGACTCCACCCCACCCCGGATACCAAAGGTGAGCCCTCTGGTTCCAGGGCAGGGCAGGATACGCTTCCCAAGGGGTCCATTCCTCCCATGCGCCGGGATGAGGAGTCCTCTTCTTCGTCATCCTCCTCGGAGACCTCTGATGACTCCAGTCATTCCTATTCAGACGACAAGCCACTCACTCCAGACAAGCCCAGGCCAAGGACTCCTCCGAAGTCCCCTTCGTTCATGGAGTTGCTGCGTAAAATCCAGGCTGTTCATCAGTGGCAATCCTTGGAGCCGGATCTACAGGATAAGAAACTCGCTGCTAACATGGATCTCCCTGAGACTGCTCCTACTCTGGTTCCACCCTGGATTGAGCCACATGCCGACCTTGTGTCCACCATTTGGAAGCAACCATCGGCATTAGCCCCCCCTTCCTAGGAAGTCGGGACAGGCTATATCAGGCTCCTAAGGGTGTTGACTCATTGAATTCACACCCCATAGCTGATTCAGTTGTGATTAGCACCGCTCACGGCCGGACGGCTAACCCCAAGCACTTGAGCTCATTACCACCCGACAAGGAATCCTGCCTTCTGGACCAGTATGGGAGGAAGGTCTATGCTTCTTCCACTCTGGGAATAAGGACCCTGAATTACGTTGCTCACATGGAGGATTACCAGAAGGCGATCCTTAGCAAGGCGGAAACTAAGTTGGACTTCTTACCCGAGTCTCAGACAAAGCAGGAAGTGGCTGACCTAGTCCAGTCTGTGCATTCGGCCAGTCGGTACATGCTTCGTGTCACGTACGATACAGTGGACGCTGCTGGTTAGAGCGCAGCTTTCGCCGTAGGGTTGCTGCATCATGCCTGTCTACGGGTGTCCGGTTTGGTCCTGGAGGTGGTCTATTATCCGGGATGTGCCCTTCAGGGGTTCAGTGATGTTCGGTGGCGATGTCAAGGACATCATCACCAATCTGCAGGAGAAGGGTACTGCACTTAAGTCTGTTGACTCCTTGTACAGACCCCCTCAAGCTCAGCGTTGTCCCTTTTGCAGACGATCTCAGAACAAGGTGAAACCTCAGGGAAAGTGGGCCAACAAATGTCTGGCCCCTTCAGCTGCCAAGCCCCCCCCAACCCAAAAAAGTGGTGGGAGCTTCAGCCGCGACACTACCTCACACCTCCTGACTCCTCTCCTCTCCTCTCCCACAGCCTCTGGGCCTCCCAGAGGAACCAATAGGAGGGAGATTCTGCTTCCATATACCAGGTCGAGAGGATCACTTTAGACATTTGGGTGCTCCAGCTGATTGCAGAAGGAGACTCAATAGAGTTTCTTCAGAAACCACCTCGAACCCCCCCCACCCCGGTTGTCTTACTCCCCAGAACACCACTTTCTGGTCCGGGAAGAAATATCATCTCTTTTTCTGAAGGAGGCGATAGAGCCCATCCCATCCCATCTTCGCGGGACGGGATACTACTCTCATTTCTTCCTGGTCCCGAAGAACTCAGGAGACGTGAGGCCGATTCTCAACCTCAGTTCCCTGAACTTGTTCGTGGAGTACAAAAGGTTCAGAATGCTCTCTGCAGAGTCTTCTGTCCCTCCTTCGGCCGGGACAGTGGCTGTACGCTCTAGACATGCAGGATGCTTACCTGCATATCCCTGTTCACCCTTCCCACCACCAATACCTAAGTTTTTCATTCCAGGGGGACCACTGCCAGTTCAAGGCCCTCCCATTTGGTCTTTCCTCGGTGCCCTGAGTGTTCACCAAATGCCTTTTTGTGGTAGCGGCCTACCTGCATACCCAGGGGGTTCAGGTTTTCCCATACCTGGATGACTGGCTCCTGGTGGCCCCATCCAGGGAGGAGCTTCTGTGCCTCCTTTCCTTTACCCTGCAGGTTTTCACCGGCCTGGGTATTACCATCAACCAGGCCAAGTCCCATCTGATCCCATCTCAGAGGCTCCAGTTTATTGGGGCCATCCTGGACACAACCTCCAGCATGGAATTCCTGCCACTGGACAGGGCGGCCACACTCCAGGCTCAGGTCAACCTACTGTCCAGCCGCAGGTGGGTCAGCACCAGGTCAGTCCTTCACCTCCTTAGGCTCATGGCGGCTGCTGTTCTGATGGTCCCTTGCGCGTGGCTCCACATGAGAATCTCTCAGTGGACCCTTCGGTCTCAGTGGGATCAGCTGGTGGACAACCTAGATCAGCAGGTTCTGGTCTCCAACCCTATGGTTCGGGACTTGCAATGGTGGATGGTTCGGGAGAACCTTTGCCGGAGGGTTCCCTTCTGCCTCCCCCTCCCCCAGATGCTAACAACAGATGCCTCAAGCGAGGGTTACGGAGCCCATCTGGGGCCTCACAGGACCCAGGGCTGCTGGTCCAGGCTCAAACAGTTGCTTCATATCAATGTGCTCGAGCTTCGGGTTATGCTGTATGCTCTTCAGGCTCTGCATCTGCATCTGTATCTGCTCCCCGGGCATCTGGCTGTCCAGACAGACATGTGTGTAGTCTGGTACTTCAACAAACAGGGAGGAACTCATTCCTACCCTCTCTGCAGGGAGGCAATGTGAGTTTGGGATTGGGCAGTGCAGCACAACCTTCACCTTATGGCAGTTCACGTCCTGGGGGTCGAGAACACATTGCCAGACCACCTTAGTCGCTCATCTGCTCACGCTCACAAGTGGGAACTGGATCAGGGGGTGGCAGACGATATCTTCCTACTCTGGGGAACACCACAGATGGACCTGTTTGCGTCTTCTCAGAACGCAAAACTTCCTGCCTTCTGCTCGCTTGCTCCAGGGTGCGGCATTTTTTGGAGAGACGCTCTGTCTCTAGACTGGAGAGACAGATTCGTCTATGCCTTCCCCTTGATTCCGAGGGTCTTACAGAAACTCAGCTTAGAAGGAGCTTGCATGATCCTAATCACTCCTTTCTGACCCAGGCAAGTTTGGTTCTCTCTTCTGCAACAGTATTCAGAGGAACCTTCTCTTCCTCTGTCACAACTTTTGCTGACTCAGGATCAGGGGACCCTGGTCCATCCAGTCCTTAAGTCCCTTCAGTTGCACGCGTGGCTCCTGCAGACGTAGCTCAAGCCCGATTCGGAGTTTCCCCGCTGGTGGCTGAGATTCTGGTGGAGGCCAGAAAGCCCTCCACTAGATCTACCTATGCCATGAAATGGAAACGTTCTCTATTTGGGCCGCCTCCAAAGATTTCGAGCCTTTCTCTTGCTCTGTTGGGTGGTTTCTGGACTACTTGCGCCATCTCTTTGATCTGGGTCTGTCATTCCTCTCCAAAGGTTCACATGGTGACCATCTCCGCTTGCCATGTTCCTTTTGGAGATGGAACCTTTGCGCAGTTGGAAGTCTCTTAGACTTTTCTGAGAGGGGTTCTCCATTTGAGACCCCCTGCTTTGTGTTCCTGCTCCTCCTCGGGATTTGAATTTTATTCTTGAGAAGCTTACTCTGCCTCCTTTCGAGCCGGCAGCCTCAGTGGACCTAAAGTTCCTTTCATGGAAGTCTCTTTTCCTAGTGGCCATTACTTCTGCTCGAAGGATTTCCGAGCTCCAGGCCCTCGTGTGCAAAATCCCGTGTTTGATTTTCTACAAGGAACGTGTGGCTCTGCATACCAACCCTAAGTTTCTCCCTAAGGTGGTAGCGGAATCTACGCTGAATCAATCCATTGAGCTGCCTGCTTTTTTTTACGCAGCACTCCAATCAAGGGGAGTACCTCTTGCATACTTTGGATGTTCACTGAATTCTGAGATACTACACCACCAGGACGAAGGATCTCAGAAAGACTGATCAACTGTTTGTCTCTTTTGCTTGTAAAAGAGAAGGCAGTGCTGTTTCTAAGCAATGCCTGTGTAAATGGTGGGCTCATTGTGTCACCTTCTGTTACGACAAGTACAAGACCCTGCTGGGTCAAGTCAGAGGCCACTCCACCAGAGGGGTCACTGCCTCTGCTGCTTGTTTCAAGAATGTGTCGGTGGCAGACATCTGTGTAGCCGCAACTTGGACTTCTACCCATACTTTTACAAAACATTACAGTTTGGACATTGCCTCTCGCCATAGAGCTGGCTTCGGGTTGGCTGTTCTGCAAGGTCTTCTTTCCTTAGACCTTCACAGCCACAGGGTCTACATTTGGGTAGTTTCCTCCTCCCCCTTGCTTCTTCTTGTTCCAGACTGCTTGGGACTTCGTCCTATCTGTAATTACCTACTGCAAGAGCCCTCTCGAAGTAAGATAGTACAGTTGCATAAGAACGTACCATAACAGTAGATCTTGGAGAGAGGCTCTTGCAGTAGGTATTACGTTCCCGCCCTCCATCCCCCAAAGCTTTTTCATCTCCTTTTCCAGGGAAGAAAACAACCACTTCTCTCTCGTCTTGCCTTTTTGGCCTTTGGCGGGAAAGAACTGGAAGGCAGGCATGGGGGACCACCCCTTTATACTGACGTCACCTGTTGGTCACCTGATGTGGGGGCGGTCCCCTGCCAGAGACTGCTAGCTAGAAATTTTTCCGTGGGGTCATGACGCCTGCTGGCTTCAGTCCTATCTGTAATTACCTACTGCAGGAGCCTCTCTTGAAGAGCTACTGTTAAGGTAAGTTCTTACGTAACTGTACTTTTCCTACTCCTCTCAGTCGTGCATGCAATGGCTGCAAGTAATGTTACGTGCCACTAGCGCTGACTGATGGAACCTTCCCTCTCCAGGGAAGGAGAGCATGCTCTGGGATGCTCAATCCTCCTTGGCCAGTCACCGATGGCACGGGTTCACTACCAAACCCCGGTCACTGGCATCGCGAGTGGTAGCGCTACCTCTGCACTGATGGTCCAATTCAAATATAGCCAATTTTAAGGTGCCTTTCTACTGGGTGCCTTTCACCCATGACACCATAATAGTTCAGACTGCTAATTGTTTGCAGTGGAAACACTGCTGATATTAGCTTGGCAAGGGGGGGTATGGGATCGTTTATAAGTCGGTTACAATGTGTAGTGCTAATGTTGTTGGTAGTTATGTTTACTGTCCTTATTGAATTGGGTCAGTGATTGGGTGTCCCACATAAGAGGGAGCGTGGAGCAAAGGCATGTGACAGTAATTTGGGGAGGGGGATGGAGTGGACATAAAAGGGGAATATTTCTGGTTTCATTATTGATTAGGTATCATTACTGGTGTGTTCAGACCAATCTTCTGCATTATGTTGTGCACTAGCTAGAACTTGGCTCTGGCTGTTAAGTGCATGTCGACACTCGCTCCCAATGGATAACTCACGTAATATATCCACATGGAATGTTAGTGGACTTAAGAATGTGGTGAAAAGACTGAAAGTAGCAGAAGAGGTTAAAAAGGCCCTGATCAATGTATTACTAATGCAGGAGACACACATGAGCATTCTAGAAGCACAGAAAACTAGGCAAAGTATGGGAGAGGGCAACTGGGTTATGTTCAGTTATTCCTCTAAAGCTAGAGGAGTGGGTATCTGGTCCCCTCTCTCCCCCCCCGGTGTCCAGACCAGTGTGCATAGCACCCTGGTGGACACTGGAGGTCAGTACACCCTGGCTAATGTGACATTGGTGGGGGGGAGGATATATCCCCAGAGTCCATATATATCAATCAGTTAAACTTTGTTTAACCAGGCATAGACACCATTGAGCAAGCTTGTTTTCAAAGTGATCTTGGACATAAATACAGAACGAGGGCAAAAAAAAAAAATAGGGAAGACGGAAAGGACATAGCACATTTGGAGGAATATTCAGGCCTATACATATGTAAATCATATAGGATACATAAATGTGAGGTCGTAACTAGTAGGCCAATACTTACATAACGAACATCATTGTTAAGGTCATAATTAGTAAATTCAAGAGGTAAAAATGTAATTCTTGGATAGTCATCTGTAACAATCAGTTATAACAATAAGAAAAAAGTATGCAAAGGGAGAGGAGGGGAGAATGTAAAGGGGCAGAGGGGGGAAGGGAGAGACTAAGAAGTGCTAAATCCCTCGTGGGGAGATGACATATGGTGGGCTTTGATATTGGAGTCAGCTTATACAGGTGGTAAAATAGAGCATGTATGTAGAGGGAGGTGGAAGGAGGAGAGGGTAGAGAAAAGTGGGGAGAGAGATTAATAAGTGCTAGGCACCCCCAAACATGGAGATAAGTGGGGTGGTAGCAATGATGACAGATGCGGGAGTGATACTAGGGGCTTACAGGTACCCGGTCACTTAAAGCAGCTACAGGCTTCCTTAAGGTATTTAGCTAATAGAGCTTTGAGAGTGAATGGACCAGGAAGGGTTGAGAATTTAAAAGTACTTTGCATGGCGTTCCATAAGGACGGGAGGGAAAAATGGATTGCAGCCACGCCATGGGTTGTTTTTACTCTGGGTATCTGGTAGCAGAGTATGGAGAAGTGTCTCAATCCATAAGATCCCTTGGCTCGTTCAAAGAAGTTTGAAATATAAGCAGGGAGTCTGTCGGACAAGGCTCTGGAGAACCAAAGAGTGTTCCTTTTCCTCCTTGTAGAGAGGGATGACCATCCCAACTCTTGGTACAGTATACAGTGGTGGGTGCGAGAGGGCAGGTTTAGGATAAACCTTATGGCCCAGTGGTAGAGCGTGTCAAGTTTGCTGACCTCTCCCCATCCACGTGGTCTGCCAACATCACGTTTTTCTTTAATTTATTTATTGAGGTTTTATAAAATATACAGGAACCAGAGTGATATGAAAACAGAAACAGAAACATAGATATTGACGGCAGATAAAGACTGCCAGGCCCATCTAGTCTGCCCTTTTTCTCTGCCTGAAGAAAGTGTTTATGACTATACTTAGTCAGTGTGACTGTTCACTCTTTCCCCATCTTTGTTACTCCCTTGTGCCTATCCCATGACCTCTTGAAGCCCTGCACTGTGTTCATTTCCACCACCTCATGTGGTAGGCCGTTCCATGCATCCACTACCCTCTCCGGGAAAAATAACTTTCTCACATTACTCCTTAGATGGCCTCCTTCTAATCTCATGTCATGACTTCTTGTCCTACTGTCCTTTTAATGCTGAAACGTATTTGATCTTTTCACCTTGTTTATGCCTTTAAGGTATTTCAATGTTTCAGTCCTATCTCCCCTTTCTCTTCTGTGCTCTAGGGTAAAATAAACACCATAAAGACATTCTCCCAGTTGTACAGGAGTTAACACAATGCTCCCTGACAACAAACTAAAGACCCAGTCTGAGATTGTGCATATACAACATAGAAGGATCTCACTGCAAAACAACTATATAAAAAAAAAAAAGGTATACAAGCCACTAAACAAACAGCAGAGAACGTGAATGAAGTGCCTTTATAAAACACCCACCTTAGTAATAACAGCAATGCCTAAACAAGATACAACATTAGAACAATGCAAGAAACTTAACACTTCTACTCAAAAAAAATTAATACAACCTTATGCAGTTAACTGTCAGTTACAAACTGTGATCTAACAATGAACAACAAGAATAGAAACATTTAGAAAGGGAAATTAATCTTCCATATGAGGAAGGACTTTGTCTAGAGAGGACTTAACAGTCCATAAGATATGACAAGGAAGGGCACTCCTGAGAAGTAATGCATCCTGGGATCGACAGCCCATCCAAGAACTTAGAAAGGGAAATGCTGGTGTTAAATGAAACACACTAATGAATCTACCAAATGAGGAGGGATTGTGTCTAGAGAGGAGCTCACGAGAAATGCTGCATCCTGTGATCGACCGTCCATCCAAAATTTGCCTATATACAGTTATCGGATGGTCCTTCCCTCTGTCTGAACTACTAGGGGGAGAGGAAGGGACCCCAAACTTCCTCAAACCAGTGCTTCTTACCAGCAGCCAAGTATAACTGTTCATATTCCATGAGTTTAAACGTATTATCTACCCATTCACTAAAAGTGGGAACCTCCTGTTTCTTTCATCTGGCTTCAGTAACAGCAGCCATAAACCAAGCACACTGAGATGGGTGCTGGGCCTGTAGGCAGACAGTATTCCCTATAACTATTTTTTTTTTTTTTTTGTACATTCTGTTTCTTCTCCGGTGGGCCAGGGCATCTCTCGGGAGTACCCACCCAACCGTTGCCTCTACTCCCAGCCTGAAACCACCCTCGTGAAACCCAAACCCATCGACTTGTTCTGCCCTCTGGATCACTCCCTGGGGTAGGACCTAACTGGTGGCCTTTCTGTGATTCAGAGGAATGGTCCCTGGGCCGGGTCTAGGAGCTTGGGAGAGCCGGTGGGGGGTTGGACCAGTGATGGGATGTGGGCCTTGGTTCTTGGGGTCTCCATCTCCTCCCTGGTCCTCTGGGTTTTTTTCTCATATGGTTTCACCTCTAAGCGTAGACGTGCAATGACACCAGCGCACCTACATGTAGATGTCTGCCGCTGCTCCGCCCACTAAATCCAGCATCACTCCCTACAGGGTCCCCGATCTCCACCAGGGGCTGCTGGGGAGCGAGGCATGCCCTGGTGCCCACCCCAGGAGGGGAGAACGCACTCTTCCAGATATTCAATCTCCTCCTTCCCCTGCTAACTCCCGATGACCTAAGTCCATTCCCGAACCCAGGTCACCGGCATGCCGCAAGGTGTGGCATCCAGTGCCTCAATCCTCGGCACCACCAACCCAGTTTCCCTAGAACTAAAAATGAAGTATCCCACAACAGACCTATTTCCCTTCTTACTACAGACTATAAAAGTATGGCAAAAGTCATTGTTGCTCGAGTTGAGCCCACATTAACTTCTGTGATCCACCCTGACCAAGCCAGGTTTGTTAAAGGAAGACACGATATCTTACTTTGAGGATATCTCATCAGCCCATATCTATAAAACTATAGCCACCAGGTGGTAGGACCACATGAAAACTTTTTTGCTAGTAGTCTGCTAGACATCGACATCCTCCACTATATAAATGTGGGCAGTCATGCCCGACTCAGTCCTTTTCCCGTTGTCAGCCATATTTGCCAGACTCCTCAAAGACACTGCCGCTGCAGTGGACCACTTATCTTTGGATTTCTAAACTTAGTTTTCTCGTCCTAGTACATTCTCACTTTATTCCTAAAGTGATTGCTGTCATCATGTATGTCAATGAAAGATCCTGCCAAGCTCTTTTGTTACTGTGAGTCTGGGGGAAATCTACTCCAACAACAACCATGATGTCTGCATCCGCTGTCTGACAGCCCCACAAGGTCAGGGTCTGTGAGATCTGCTTGAATTTCAGCTGTCACCTGGCACTGCTGCCAGAAAGCCTGCAGCCTTTCCTTTTGGGGCAGAAGGTAGCCAGAATGGAAAGGGAGTGCCAGGCAAGAATTCTGCTCCTCCACGTCGCCAGCCCAGTCCTTGGAATCCCATTTCTCCAAGGCACAGTTCAAGTCTTCTGGCAAGCACAAGCACTGGGAGAGGGAGTATTCATAACTTTATGCAGTCACCCTTCTAAGTAGAACTGCCCAGAGAGAATTTGGAACATATGCAAATGATGGAATCTTTTGCATGAGCCACTTTTCAAATGCTGCCTTATGCTAACTGCCTTTGTCCTAAACCCCTCAGATTTCTCTCTCTCTCTCTCTCTGCCTGTCAAGACTAGATGCTTAGAGATCCTCCTTTGTTCTGATGTGAGAAACCTTATAAAGTATTATAAGTATTCTTTACATTTCATTTGTTGCCTTTTACTTTTTGTAATTTTAGGTAAATCTGTAGTTTGTGTTTAAATTGCAAGTTTTCTCAGTTTCTCCCGGTTCTTTATAACCAGAGGCAAATTGAGGTTTATTTTTTATTTATTGGAGTTTTCTGATTTTAAAAAAACTCCATTAGTTGTGTTTAATTGTTTTAAGAACTGCTAATACCGGTTCCTGAACTGATGGCATTGGTTCATTTTATCTCATTTCCCGGGTCCTGATTGGTTCCTCATCGGTTCTGGAACCGACCACAAAACTTTACATTAAAATATTTCTTAGCGGTTGCAGCTGTTACTGGTTTTACATTGAAAATATTGTGAAAACCTGGAAGAAACTGGTGATCCTGGTTTCAAGCCTTGTATTCATTGTGGTGAAATTTTGTTATGGCAGACGTTCTCTTATTTTGCCTATCTGGACATCAACATTTAAAAGCTGAGTGAAATCTGCATTACGTGTCCTGAAAAACTACTGAAATGCCTGGATAAGGTTTAAAAAACAAACAAAACAAACTCACCACCTAAGGGTCCCTTGAGCTCTAACCAGCTGATACCCTAAGTTCCTGTGAGTGACTCCACAACAAATACTGTAACTGCAACCCCGAGATGTCATATTAAGCAGTTTTTAAGAGGCTTGTTGAACCGCTGACTCCCTGGTTCCCTCAGTGAAATTGAAGAAAACTAAGCACACAGAACCCCCTGCTGACAACATTTGGGGACGTCTGTGCGGGCTATAAAGCATGCCAACTCCTTCAAAGTATTTGCCAAGACAGGTAAGCACAGTTGTGTGTTGCTTCCCTTGGCTATGATCACCTAAATGAATATTGTGAAATTTGTAAACTGGGGAAAAAGTGTAGAGAAATGCCTGGAACGGCTAAAGAACACTTTCAGGCTTACAAGGGCTGTCTGTCTCTTAGCAGCAGATTTTTGCAAAGCAGTCTTCCTAATATTTAAAAGGAAGAATATGTAATTTATTATGAAATGGAGGAGAACCTATTAAATCTGAGGTTTCCTCTGAACATGAGTTGGTCTCTCCCAACAGAACATCTGAGGATTATTCCTCATTCTTCACATTGGTGAGAAAGATTGGGCTGACACCCACTAAAAGCTTCCCATTCTTGTGAATAAATTCTTCAGGGAAGATACTTTAAAGATTTTATAAACTCCAAGCTCTGTTCCCCCTCTGGATAAGAGGGTGTTTAAGAAATATCATCTGGACAGGGAGGGAACTGAAATTTATTCCCCCAACCGGTTCACCAAGGAGTGGTTAAAGTGACAGACTGTGACAAGGGAAAGATACCCCAGGCATCCTATCCTCTTAACAAGGATTCCAGGAAAAATTGACAGCATGTCTTCAAAAGGAATATTTATCAGGCTCCTTGGCCATCAGGCAGGCACAGACTTTTCAAGCTTATGTCAATACCAAAGTCACTATGGTAGTCGGCCCCTGCTATGTCTGCCAAGACCCAGACTCCCCTGTCAGATGATCTAGCTGAAACAGCTAAAATTGGTTTGGGAGCAGCCGAATAACAGTTCAAGTGGCTGCTGCCAGATGGATGGCAGGTACAGTGGTTCAGAAGAGGTTTGCCTGGCTGTGAGTCACAGACCTCACTCAGGATACCCAAACCAAGGTTATAGACTTTCCAGTTGAGGGTAATTCCTCTTTGGAAAAAGATAAAGGCTTACAAGAAAAAGGTGGAGATATATATGTATTATATACACCACAGCAAGCCCCCTTTTTTTCTATCAGGCTGGGGCTGCGCCTCAGTATCAGCAGTACCCACAGCAGGGGTATTTCTGGCACCACAGACAAGTGGCCCTGGATGTAGTGAGTCAGTGATTGTCTCTGAACTCAAATTCCTTCCACTAACAACAGTGGAAAAGGACTAGAAAGGTTGCAAAAGAGACCAAATAAGGGAGCTTCAGGCTCTGACCAGCCAACACCCTCCAAATCTGTATGTGAAACTGCTGTTTCTTACTGACACACCCCTGAGAAGGGTGCTTGAGGTTTTAAAAAAACAAAAAAAAAGGGGGAGTGAGTGGTCCGGCTGTGTCTCCGGTCCCTGCCACGAAAACCAAAAACACAAAGCATGTCAAACCCCAGGAAAACCTAAAGGGGTTCCTGGCATCACTGTATTTAAATTATTTCCACACTCCCATAAGGGAGTCTCACAGAAAGTACTTCAGGTTCAGACTCTCATCAGGTCACTCTCTAGGAGTGTGCACAGTGGTTGGATCACCTTCAAAGATAAGGTGTGACAGTTTCCCCATATCTAGATGACTGGCTGGTGGTGGTAGAATCACTCCAGTAAGTGAGTCTGCAACTCACCTAGAGTCTCCTGGACTCTCTAGGGTCCTTGATAAATCTAAAGAAAGTCTGACCTTCAGCTTGCTCAAATGCTCCAGTTCATAGGAGCGGAACTAAATACCCTGCAAGGCAAGGTCTACCTGCCCCTACGCAGGGCAAGAAGTATTCCACTAATAGCAGGCTCATTCAGACTGAATGAACCAAAAACCGCAAGACAGTTTTCTTCAGCTGCTGGCCACATGGCATCTGTCACTGGCACAGTCTTGGAATCCCGGTTACAGATCAGGGCCATTCAGTGTCACCTCATGGCTCAATGGTGTCAGAGACAGGACCCTCTTTTAAAACCAATTCTAGTAACAAGGACATTGTTACAGGCCTCCATTGGAGAAAAAGAGGGAATCAATCTAAGGGAGGGGCCTCTTCTTTTTCAGCAAGAGTCCCTATCAGTTGTCTAACAGATGCATCCTTACTAGAGTGGGGTGCCCATCTGGGGGTTCACACCACCCAGGGCACATGGTCAAGTGCAGAGTTACTCCTGCACATAAACCTGCAAGGATGTGCTAAAGGTCTTCACACAACTACTACAAAGGTGGTACAGGTCAGAACAGACAATACCACTACAATGTATTACATCCATAAATAGGGAGGGACAAGGTTAAGCCCTCCCTGCTCAGGACTTATGAAAATATGGAGTCTAGCATGCTCCATGGGCCCCTGCAGGATATTCATTTGCCAGGTGGGAACACTGCCTTGGCAAATACCTTGACTCGGATCAACCAGTACCATCAGGAATGGGCCTTGAATAGTCAGGTGGGGCAAGTTATATTCAGGAGGTGGGGCATACCAGAGGTAGACTTGTTCGCGTCCCACCACCTGCCACAGTACTAAGTCAGATCCGGGACCAATCCCCCTGGATTCTGTGGTTCTGAGTTGGCCAGGGAAACATCTGTATGCTTTCCTTCCTTCCCTTTGGCATACAATGTATTTCTCAAGCTCAGGTCCCAGCTAGCATCAGTGGTCTTGATGACGCCAGACTGGGCCAGGCAGACATGGTTCTCTCTGCTACTCTCCGTGTCTGGTTCCAAACCAATACACCTTTTCTGAGAGGCACAATCTGCTAACCTCCAACCGGGAGGCTTCTGTACCCAAACCTTGGGTCACTCAGGCCCAAGTCATGCCTCTTGAGGGCCTACTGTACAGTATGCAGCCTTGCATCTTTTTCACAGTGTCTAGACATTGTATGTGGTTACAGGAAGCCCTCCATTAGGAAACTGTACGCTTCAGAAGGGAAAAGGTTTACTGTTGATGTTCAACCAGAAAACAGTTTCCAGCACATGCTGGGGTCAAGCAGTGCTTGACTGACTAACTTATTTATATTCATTGGACTTGCAGTCCAGCATCCTCAAAGTCCACCTAACTGCAGTATCTGCTTGCATATTAGCTGGATAAAATGTTTTAATGGCCCCATATCCTATCCTCAAAGAGGTTCTTTTAGGGCCTGGCACATATCAGCACAGGCTGGTGTTCCTGCTGTGCTGGACTATTTTACCTATTTGCTTTCACTGGGCTTGCAGACCAGTACCTTAAAGGTCTGCCTGGTCTCAGTATCTATTTACTTTTTAGTTGGACAGAATGTTTTTTCAAGTCTCGTCAAAGGGTTCTTTAAAGGCCTGGTCCATTTGCACCCCATCACAGGGAACTGGTGCCAGCATGGGACCTAGATGTGTGCATAGTTAGGCTCATGGGTCCCCATTTTTGAGCCTATGTTTTCAGCTTATTTGAAATATCTTAAAAAAAAAAATGTATACTTTATTCCTTCTGGTAATGACTTCTGCCACAAGAATCGGTGGCCTCAAGTCTCTCTGCATTGAACAGGACCACATTTCATTCCACAGACACAAAATTCTTCTGGGAACAAATACAAAGTTTCTCTTTTAAATGGCTTCTGATTCCCATTTGAATCAAACTGTTATACATAAATGCATAGATACATAGTGTCGGCAGATAAGGGCCTACAGTCTGCCCATCTTATCTATCTTTTTCACTGAACACTTTAGTTCTGTTGAAAAGAGTCTTCTTGGTCTGGATGTCAAAGGAGCTTTTAGCTATAGCCTATTACTTGATAGTCACTAAAGTCCATAGGTAGGACAGAAAACAGCTGATCTTATCTGTGTCAATCTTCACCATTCATCACTGTTGGGTATCTGCCGGAGGTCAGGACCCTGCGGGAGTTGTTTTTTTTTTAAGGTAGGCGGAGCCGACACACCATCGGTGCCGCCCTCGAGGCCGGCTTGCGGGTTGGCCGTTAGGCTGTGTCGACTCCGCCTGCCTGCCAGTTCTTCATCTCCCACCATAGAGGTTACCTCGTGGGATGCTGAAAGAAGATTGAGGCCTGCTTTGCAGTTTCTCCGTTACTATTTTCTCAGTGCCGAAGTCCGTCAGTTCCTCCTGCCGGTTCTGTGTTGCCATACTCGACGTCGCCCGGTAAGATCTTTCCATTATTATATTTTTCTGCGACGTCGAGTCTGTGTTTGGTGTTTTTTTTTCACCGTAGGTCATGTCTTGGTCGGAGGGCAAGAAATCTAAGGTGGGTGCCCATGCGGCCGAAAGTATTCTGTCACTGACCAGCACGACTGGTGTCTTTCGTGTCTTGGCCCGCTTCACGACATGGATTAGTGCGACACCTGTTTCTCCATGGACCGCTGGGTCATCGAGCAACACGTGTGGAAAGTGGGGTGAGCTCCGCCGACTTTCGGGGGTCGGGTGCGCACTCATCGGGCCAAGCCACGCTCTCTCGGCCTTTCCTCCGGGTCCCCTCCTGGTTCTGTATGGACCGAGGAGGAGGGAGCCTTGGCTACTTGTAGCCTAGTCATTGCTGAGGCTTCTTCTGCAGCACAGGAGGCCCTTCCCGCTCCTTCTGAGGGGCAGGTGGGAGGCGCCACCATGGCAATCGCCCCTTTGGGGGGTGAAGGCTCCACTGGTGTCAGACCTGCGGGTCGCAAGGCCCGAGTCGGTGCCGTCCTCTGTGCCATTGTGGGCCCCGGCGGCGTTCGCGATGCCGTGGGTCCCGACTGAGTTGTCGACGGCGCCGACTTGTTGCACAGTGCCGTGGTCTCTGTTGTAGCTGTTTGTGCCACCGACACTGCTAGCGGCACCGTGGGAGATGCTACGATGCCGTCTTTTTCGATGTTTCGCCTCAGCGCTGAGGTTGAGCACAGCGCTGTGTCCTCGAGGCTCGGTGCCGTGGGGCCTTCAGATTCCTCTGTCGGCACCGTTCGCAGCGCTGGGGAGCCGGGTGGTGCCATCTCTGCCCTCAGTGCCGCTCGCAGTGCTGTGGGACCGGATGGTGCCATGACAGGTCCCGGCTCTGGACCTCTTGTTCGGGCTGGGCAGTGCCTCCTGTGGATTCCTCTCGCGGAGCTGCAGGGGGGCGCTGGAACCGGCTCGGACACAGCTTTGGTTTCTATGCCTATTGGTAAGGATGGCAGTGCCTGCCCTCCGGCAGTTTGGCACAGGGCCTCAGACTCTACCTCCTCCTCCTCGGAGGAATCAAGCTCTGAGTCAGACCCTTTGGGGTTGGCTGTTGAGGTGGGTAGCCCAGTAGTCTCTTCCTCAAGCTGGAGTCAGCCCCCTTCTGAGGTGGGGTCGGTGGCTGCCGAGACTAGTGTCAGGTGCTGACCAGCAGGCAGTGGTACGGGCCACCATAGCTCTGCAGCCTGGTCTTGGCGGTTTCACTGACCCCACAGTAGTGGTACCCCCACCTGTGGTGTGCCTAGATCACCCAACTTTGGGGCCGACCAGAGCACCTACAGGAGGGGAGGGTACTGTGCCCAGAGATACCAGCTACCTAGGCTGGTCCTCTCGAGGAGGAGGGCTCTTTCGGACTCCGAGGGGTGTGGGGTTGGTATGTCGGCCTTTTTCCGGGGTCCACCCGGGCTCTGGGAGAAGCCGTAGTGCGGATCACTGCTCTTCCTCCTCGGTCTCTTTGAGAGAGTCCCGTTCTTTTAAGGTAGGGGACCATCCTTCTGGACCTATACGGCCCCGGTCGCTTCACAGGGGGGATTCTTCCAGGCGCAGACAAGGCAGTACCGATATGGTTGTTCAGTTGTCAGCTGTGGGATCTTCTGGAGCACTTTCTTCCGTGGGTGCCCACGGTCCGCTCCTTAACCCAGGCGGAGGTCAGCCGACATCTCTTCTTGGCTGTGTCCCCATCCTTCTGCCACACTCTTCTGTGCTCCCAGGCATCCTGGGTCCTAGCGGGCCTCTCACCTGGGAGCAGTTCAGAGCGGTGGCTGCTCGGTTCACAGCTTACGTTAAGGCGATGGACAGCCAGGTCATTAGGGTGATGGACAGCCAGGTTTTTCAACCTCCCCCCGTGCAGCCACCCACTGAACAGCTGGTGACCTCCAGCTCCTCATCCCCCTCCTCTGGGGGAGAGGAAACTTCTGTCCATATCTCTCCAGCTGCTGATCTCGCTGAGTATCAGCGATTCCTCGTGAGGATGTTGGAGGACTTGCACCTTACTCCTTCCACTACCAGCAATCCTGAGCACTCGGCGCACGCCTTTCTAGGTGATTTTGGCGAGGCCACCCTTGTGGTGCTGCCCTGGCCGGCTCCCTTTTGGGAGGCATCATTGCATTCCTGGCAGAGGCCCTTCTCTGGAGTTCCTGCCCCAAGGGATCTCAGCCAGAGGTATTGCGCACCCGCGGAGTCTCCAGGTTCCATGCCTCATCTACAGTCTGGATTGATGCAGTTGGATACTCCTGATGGGCTTCGCGCCCTTCACCATGACCGGCCCCCAGATCAAGACTCCTCGGATTTTGACTTCTGGGGTAGGAGGACTTCCTACTCGGCACGGTTACTTCTTTCTATTTCTGCACATCAGGCCCACTATGCAGCCTATGACAGGTTCTTGTGGTTCAGGCTGGGTCAGCTCCTAGCCTCATTGCCTGACACTGAGCAAACCAGACAAGCCATTGCACTCTATGCACGTGGCCTGGAGCTAGCAAGGCATCAAGCGAGGGCATCCTATGATGCCAACGAGGTAGCTACCAGGGTCGTAGGGACAGCGATCTGCACTAGGCAGACTGCATGGCTCCGTCTTTCCCGGTTGTCACCCTTGGCCCGACGTAGGGTGATTAACTCCACTCACCAGGGAACCTATCTCTTCTCCTGCAGAGTGAGATGGCGCTTGTCGGGGCAACTTCCTTCCCCCTCTGGGGGGACTCGGTCTCACTCTCCCCACTCTCAGGCTCTGAAGGTTCCCCCCCACTCCTGCTTAGTGTGTCACCCACTGAGGGCTAAGGGATTTTATCCCTTAGGGTGTAAAAGAAAACCCCCTTCAGGGGTGCTCGGTACTCACCCAACAGTGATGAATGAAGACTGACACTGATAAGATATGAAAATTACGTACCTACCGTAATTATGATCTTTCTGTGCATCTTCACCATTCATCACAGTCCCACCCTCCATCCCCGTAGGGCCTCAGTCTCTGGGTCCCTCTCCCTCTCTGTGCCCTCTCCTCCTTAGGAGTGGGGTAAAACAGGGGCACACAAGGGGATATTGTTCCAGGGAGAGTGGACAGCTCGAGGGGCACTCCTTCTCCAGTGCCTTGGCTCCACCCCTGTGGGGTGGGAGTTGACAGTTGCGCTCCTTTCTCTCCTCCTCCTCCCTGTTTCCGTCCAACCTATTTCTCCTTGAGAAAAAAAAATCCCTTTTTTTTTTCACCAAAAATCTTTCCTTGAGAGAGTGTTGAATCTCTGTACCCTGTCCTTCTTCCAGAATAGCAGACTTTGCTTATCTGGAGTGTTTGCCAGCTATTCTGTGCCTTGAATTCTGGCGGAAAGCCTTTGCTGCTCCTTGCAGTTCCTGTACAATCTGGAGACGGACCAGGGTCTGGGATGTGTTAACCTTCTCCCCTCTCTTCCTAAATTCTTTTCCCACCCTACGTCCTTCTTCCTTTTCCAGAGATTGGGGCCCTTCCCAATCCTCTTTAGTTTCCAACTCTTCTCTTTTTCTGTCCTCTCAGTCGTTATTTCTCCTTTTGGTTCATACATCTTTTCCTTTTTCTGTCCCTTGGACTTCCTTGTCCAACCCTCCACTCCCTTCCTCTTACCTCTCCGGGACTCAGAACTGGCAGACAGGCAGAGTCGACACAGCCTAATGGCCAACCCGTGAGCACCATGCAGTGCGACGGCCTCGAGGGCGGCGCAGATGGTGTGTCGGCTCCACCTACATTAAAAAAAAAAAAAAGCTCCCACGGGGTCCTGACCTCCGGCAGATACCCAACAGTGATGAATGGTGAAGATGCACAGAAAGATCATAATTACGTTAGGTACGTAATTTTCATTTCCTGACCTATGAGACTGTGGGAAAGGGTAACCCAGCATCAAAAGATCAATTTCTGGCCGGATAGTACAGCTTTTTCTGTTTTTGTTATTCTAAAGCTGGAAAGGAGCCCCCAACAGGGTTGAAGGCCCATTCCACAAGGGGCACAACTGCTACTATAGCAGCTGTCGGGGATGTTCCCCAGGTGGACATCTGTAAAGCAGCTACCTGGAAAACAGCACTCACCTTTACAAAGCATTACAGTCTGGATATTCTCTCCAGGGGTGATGCCAGGTTGGGCACAGCAGTCCTGCAAAGTCTGTTCCCAAAGTAAGGTTATGTGCCCACCTCCAAATGTAATGCTTAGTAGTCTGCATAAAGTTATGAATACCTGAGTATTACTGGGGTTAGAAGAAAAAAATACTTGCCTTAGTAATCTTGTTTCTTCCAAGTGATACTCAGGTATTCATAATTTTCCCACCCTGCCTCCCCTTCTGGAACCTTTGGCCTCTGCACTCCTGAATACTGTGCTCTCGGGTAAAATTGCTAGTTCTGGCACAGATGTTGTGATTGTGATCACTATTGTTGTCCCCTTCCCCTTTTCGGGTGGTTTGGACATTCAAGGGTATCCTTTCATATGTTATGCCCTCCATTTGGATGCCCCTTTTTGGGGTATTAAGGAAGTCCCTCTCATTATTATGATAATAGTGTTATTATTACTATGATTATTATTATTTTAATTATCATTATTACACTTAGTCCCCATGGGCCTGTCTTTCTAGGCTTCCAGAAAATCTGAGGGGTTTAGAACAAAGGCAGTTAGTATAAGGCAGTATTTGAAAAGTGGCTCATGCAAAAGATTCCATCATTTGCATATGTTCCAAATTCTCTCTGGGCAGTTCTACTTGGAAGACTGACTGCATAAAGTTATGAATACCTGAGTATCACTTGGAAGAAACAAGATTAGTGTGGTAAGTAATTTTTTTCTTCCCCCAGGTCCATTGTTGGTCACCGCGTCCTTTTGCGCAGACCATTGCAGCATCATCGTTTGCTGTGGTGATGACGCCTCCTGCCACCCAAACCCTTGCTGTCACAGAGTTGACTTTGGCAGTAACTTCCACCAAACCTCCCATGGCTGACGAAGCCTCATCAACATCCGGGCTGTTGGCACCCCCGCCAACATTGCTAACCCTGCCGCCCAGACCTCTGCTTCTTCAAGGTCGACTGGCAGCGGGTTCCGCTGGACCTTTTACAGCCGGCAGTGGCCCATCTATGTCGGGGATCCTACCACCCCTGTCGACTCTGCAAGGCACTTTGTCAGCGTCGGAACTGCAGCCTTCCCTGTCAAGGTCCCAAGGCACCCCTAAAGTGTAGGCCACAGTCGATGTACAGACAGTGCTCTCCTCATTCATGGAGATTCTACAGCGCCTTGTGCCTCATCCAGGCCCTACAATGCTGGGGGCCTATCAGACCAGTCCCCACGTCGATGCCTGCCTCGTCCTTCTCACACTAGGGTGTCAATGTCCTTTCTTCCTTCTTTGCAGCCTACAGAGCCCATCGACGTGGATCAGGAATACATACCTGACCTCATGCTACAACAGGAGGAGTAAGATTTGGATGGGAGCACCGATAAATCTGGCTCCACCATTTCTTTCAGGAGCAAGGACTCTACATTATACACTCCTAGGTCCCCTCCTGAAGATTCTGCCTTCATTTACATCATGAGAAAGCCCCAGACTGCAATGAGGTTTGATGCTCAGGAGCAGGACATTACTCAGAGAAACCTGGTGGATTTCCTAGAACTTCCAGGTCTTCTTCATGGTTATCTCAGTCATCAGGTCACACCGTAGCAGCTTCACCGTCATTGAAGCAGGATCAGCACAGACGATTTTCCAGGAGTAGCACTGGGGTCACCCAGGCCTGTGTCACCTGCCAACATCACCCAACCCTATAAAGGTGTGAGCGGCCCCACTCCCTCCTCAGTTCTTTCCCATGGACTCTGTTCGCATGGGTCTCCATGGAAGCTACGCCATAGTTCGTGCCATTTTGGCCTACAATTTTATTTTCTACTCTAACTTTCAGAATCTCTTTTAAACTAGATTCCTTTACCTTGTTCATGTCAAGAGTTACTCCCTCCAGTTAGCTCTTCTGTCACTGCTGCAGCAGAAAGAAAATTGCCTCTTCAGATGACAACAACCTCTGTGCCTGCTGCCTTGGGCCTCACCATGACATCTCTGACTTTGAGCTCTGCCAGAAATGTAACCAAACAACCCTTAGGTGATGCAAAAAGGTTTTGAAGAAATTCCTAATGGAGCAGCAGGTAGCCAGTTCTGGGTAGGGGTCCTCCGGGGTCCCTTCTTCTCAGTCACTGCTGAGTTTGTCAAGCTCCCAGGCCTCAAAGGCTGAAGACAAGTCCTCGTGGGAAAAGTCACACAAAAAAAAAGACCGTGACTGGGACCACTCCCCCTGGCATTGCTCCTGTTCCCCAAGGGCTTCTTCTTCATCCTTTGGGAGCACTCTGTCCGCTGCAGTTGCACCAGCGTCCTTGGCTGTCCAGACCTCTGCTTCTTCCAGGCCCATACTGACAGCACCTCCTCCTGCTTCTCAGGGAGGTTGGCCATCGACTTTTGGGTCATTGGCCCTCTGTCCATCTACCCATGGGTTGTCGACGCCTGCTCCTCCACGGCCTGATGCTTCCCCAGCCCCTCGGACGTCAGGTTTTTCAGGCTGTCAAGCCACAACAGATAGTTAGTCACATCCTGCGCCGATGACCCCATCACTATCGACTTATCCTTCTCCTGCCATCAACTGTAGCATGATTTGGACCCAGATCACTACAGGCTTGGGGTCCCATTGTCATCAGTGCCTCTTTGGCCTTCTCGGTCCACGTCTCATAGGGTGCTGTCGGTACCTCGCTCATCAGACCTCAAATTTAGAGCAAGTAAATGCTGAAGAGGAGTACCATCCTGCCCTTGTTCTCCTTGAGGAAGAATAGGAGGAACTTACTTCCTCTGATAGGTCCATTGCTTCTTCAATGAGCAAGGATTCTGTTAAACATACTCCCAGGTCCCCTCTTGAAGAGCCTGCCTTTTTTAATGTAATGAAGCAGCCTGCTTAGCTATGAGCTTCCACAGCGAGGAAGAGGATGCCACCAGGAGAGACCTGGTGGACTTCATGGAGATTCCAGAATCTCCCTCTAAGGTCATTCCTCCCATTCTTCCAGCCCTGAGGAATACCACTACTGCAATTTGGCACCGACCAGACATGGTTCCTGCCATGCCCCACAAGGTAGACAAACTCTGTCATACCCTTCAGGGCCTCCCTTATTATGCCGCCCAACCTGAGACCAATTCTGTGGTCATTAAAGCAGTACATGACAGGTCCTAGGTTCCCAAGCACCATAGCTCTGTCCCTCCAACCCCCTGACAGGTAATCCAGGAAGATTGACCTTTGGGGCAAGAGGGTTTATGCCTCCTCCACTTAGGGACTTCATATTACTAACTATTTATCGCATATGGTCAAGTACCAAAACACCATGTGGAAGAAGGGCAAGGTGGCTGCCCAAGCTCTCCCAGAATGTTCCCAGAAACAGGAGGTTCTCAAATTCTTGCAGGCCGTCGAAGATTTTAGTAAGCATCTTCTCAGGGCCTTATATGGCATTTTCCGACACTGGTGCCAGGGCTGCTGCCACAGGCATTAGCCTTCATAGGTACTCCTGGCTGATGGTCTCTGGATTTGCAGTGGATGTCCAACAGAAGGTGCTGAATGCCTCCTTCAATGGCTCTAAGTTATTTGGCCCAGATGTCCAGGAGATCATGGACTTACAGGCATCTGGTAGGGCTATCAAGTTTGTCCATTCACTTTACCGGATACAGCCTGGGAAGAGACAATGGCCATCATTTCACAAGGAGTACCACAAGTCCGGAGCAGGCTCCCATCCCAAGGGCAAAAGAAAAGCCTCCTCCTCGGGCCCTGCCACAAAGCAACCCTGGAGCGACGGATCAGCCCCAGCAGCCTGATCCACCTCTGCCTGACTCCTTGTCAGACCCCCCCTCTTCTGGTCCCCAACCAAGAGATGGTGGTAGGAGGTCGGTTCTCCCTCCATCTCAATCAGTGGAGAACCATCACTTCTGATGCTTGGATTCTTCAGATTATAGAGAGGGGTCATACTCTGGAACTTGTAGAACTTCCCCCAGAGACTCCCCCAGTACTCTCCACCTATCCCCTGGCCTATCTAACAGTTGTCTTGGAGGAGGTACAGTCCCTTCTGTGGAAAAAGGCTATCGAGCCAGTGCCCAGGTACAAGAAGAACAGGGGATTCTTGTCCAGGTCTTTCTGGTCCGCACCTTAAGGACCTCAGTCTTTATATCCAGTGAAAAAAAAAGTTCTGCATCGTCACTCTGCTGGGCCTGCTGCCCCTACTCAGGCAGGGCGATTGGCTGTGCTCCCTGGATATGCAAGACACTTACCTGCATATCTTGGTGTGTTTTCCGCACAGGCGGTTTCTCCCGTTTCTATTTTAGGGCAAGCATTACCAGTTCAAGGTATTGCCCTTTGGCTTATCCTTTGCACCATGGGTCTTCACAAAATGTTTAGCAGCAGTAGCTGCTGCCTTCCGGAGAGAAGACCTGTACGTTTTCCCCTACCTGGACGACTGGCTCCTCAAAGCTCCATCCAGAGATCAGCTCCTCCGGACCCTGGAGTGGACCCTCCAGCTGTTTTTCTTCCTGGGCATCACTGTAGACCTGCCAAAGTCCATATTGATTTTATCCCAGAGGCTGCAGCTGCACTATATAGAGGCAGTCCTGGACTCTGTGCAGGGCCTTTCTGCCCCAAACCAGGGTGGAGTGCCTAATTTCCCAGGCTCAGGAAGTAGCCCAGAGCTGTTATGTGCCTGCAAGGGTGCACGTGAGGCTATTAGGGCTTATGGCCATGGTCCCACTGGCCAGACTGCACATGAAGGTGCTCCGGTGGACTCTCCAGGTGCAGTGGGACCAACACATGAGACAACCTGGAGCAGCTAGTGCTAGTATCCTTCCCATTCTGCAAGGTGCTACAGTGGTGGGTGGACCTCCACAACCTGTTGCAAGGGGTCCCATTCCAGATCTCTTCTCAGCAGATCCTCACCATGGATGCTCCGGTTCAGGCTGGGGTGCGCTTCTAGATCCCTTTCAGACTCGGGGAGACATGGTCCCTGATCAAGATGTGTCTGCATATCAATGTCCTGAAGATGCGGGCGGACCATCTCCTTCTGTGTTGTCTTCTACATCAACAGGCAAGAGGGAATGCATTCATAAACCCCCCGTGAAGAGAGGCCATGAGAGTCTGGTACTGGGCACTGGACCACAGTCTGGTTCTCTAGGCAGTCCATGTCCAAGGCATGTTGAACACCTTGGTGGACAGCATCAGCCGGACTCAGTCCAGTATGCATGAATAGAAACTTCTCTCATCTGTCACAGAAGATCTGTTCATCAGATGGGGTCACCAGATTTGGACCTTTTTGTGTCACTTCTCAATACAAAACTGACCAGTTTCTGCTCGCTAGATCCAGGGCCTGGAGTTTTCTGGCAAGACGCATTGTCCCTCTCCTGGATTGGGAGATTCTTTTATGCCTTCCCTCCATTTCCTCTGATTCAGAGGGTGCTAATCAAGCTACAGATGGAGAAGGTCAGCATGATCCTGGTCGCATCCTACTAGCTATGGCAGATATGGTTTCCATTACTGCAACAGTTAATGGAGGAACCTCTGGTTCCTCTGCCCCTTTGCAGGGATCTGATGATGCAGGCTCAGGGGGCCCTGGTCAATCCGAATCTCAAGTCCCTTCATCCGCATGCCTGGCTTCTGAGGACATAGCCATCGCCTGGTTTGGAGTATCTTAGTGGATAGTGGATGTCCTCATGACAGCTCGAAAGCCCTCTACTAGAGCAACATATGCCATGAAGTGGAATAGATTTTCCATCTGGGCTGCCAGACATCATTTGGACCCTTTCACCTGCCCAGTGAGCCAGATTCTGGACTATATGATCTCCCTCTTGGACTCAGGCCTCCAGTACTCCTCCCTCAAGCTGCACTTTTCGACTATTTCTGCCTTTCACAAGCCCGTGGGTGGTCGTACTGTGGCTCAATTAGATGTGTTGTGTACTTTTCTCAGGGGCACCCTGCACCTGAAACCTCCAGTCCATTCCACTGTCCCAGATTGGGGTTTAAATTTTGTTTTGGAGAAATTGACCCAGTCCCTTTTGAGCTAGCTGCAACTTGTGAGCTACACTTTCTTTCTTGGAAAGTGTTCTTTTTGGTTGCTGTTACTTCTGCTCAAAGGATTTTGGAGCTTCAGGCTCTCTGGTGTGAAGAGCCTTATTTGTTGTTTTACAAAGACCGTGTGTGTCTGTGCATGAATCCTAAGATCTTTCTTCGAGTTGGAGCTCTTGCAGCAGGCTATAACCATAAGGACTAAGCCTCCAGGCATTAGGATCCCTCAGAAAACTTCTGGCTAGCAGTCTCTAGGACCATCCCCTTACATCTGCCCACCCCCGACGCCAGCTGATGGTACAAAAGGGGTGGTCCCCAGCCCACCTCATTTCTTTTCCTACCATCAACCCTTTCGCATCAGCTCCACAGATGCCTCCTACTACAGTCTGCCGCCATTGCACGTTTACCCGCGTTTCTTTTATTTTCTTTAAAAAAGGTAATTTATTTTCCTTTTTTTTTATCCTGTCATCTTCTCCGACTTCTTCAGTTGAGCATCGAAAGTTCAAGTGCGCATGCAGCAAGCAGCTCCCATCAAAGGATGGCCACGCAGCCTACCTCATCTGTCTGGGACCAGACCACGATACGGAGGCCTGCCAGAGCTTTAACCAAAGGACTAGGATTCGCCGTCTGAAGGCTCTTAAGACTCACCTTCTTGAAAAACAACTCACTGCCATGTGGAAGCGATCCTCAAGGAAGAGCCCCTCTTCTTCTTCCTCCTCATCTGCAACACATTGGGAGAAATCGTCTTCAAGAAAGTACAAGTCCCAGGACAAGGAGAAGGCCTGGACACACTTCTGCACTCGGTCTTCTCACAAAAAGACCGCTTCTGGTTCCTCTTCCCACAGGAATTCAGACAGATCTCCCTGGCCTGCCCTTGCCCCATCAGGGCAGCCAGTGGATAAACCTCCCGTCTTGGTGCTGGTGACAGGCAGAGGTTTGTCAGGGTTCGGGGCTTTGGTCCTGGCCCTGCTGCAGCCCCTGAAGGTGAAGGCTATACCCAAGTCTTCCGTCTCCTCAGGTGGCACAGCTGGAGTCAATTTGGGCAGTGGGTCAGCACCCATCATCCGCCTGGCCCAGACGTCGGACCCGACCTCTAAGTCTTCGAACAAGGCCCCCCCCCCGACACCCGCAGTATGCGTCCGCCTCTGCGGCTTCAGTGACACCTCTGGCCCGCTTCATGGTGTCTTCATCATGGGCTACAGCTCAGCCAATGATGGCCACATCCCCGGACCATCATCAGCAGACGCCCGTCCATTCAGTGTCTGGTTCCCCAGCGTTCAACTTGACGATGCCCCAGCCATTGCCTGACCCTCCTGCATCACCGGTAAACATGAATGTCTCTCCTACACTGATGACTGAGGGCCTGACATCTGGAGCTCCTATTCCTAAGGACTTGGCGCCCAGACACTCTACACCAGCTCCTTTGCCCACTGATCCTCGGCTCCAGGTGCCTACTGGCCCCTCAGGTCTTCTGGTTCCTCTGAGTGAGGTGAAGGACCTTTTCCACTTCTGGTGGAATGAGATCAAGGGTGACCTTTTCCCTCCTATGCCTCTCGTGTCAGTAGTGGTGGTTCCTGAACCGGAACCCAGGGAGTTGACTCCACAACCTAAAAGCCCATCCCCGCACTCTGATGACAGACACAGGGACAGGTCCAAGCACAAGGGCCAGAGACACAGGCGCTCTTCTTCTTGGTTGTCAGGTTGACGGTGCCGTTCTTCAGGCAGATGCCAGCATGACACCTCCTCCTCTGATTCGGAGGACTCGAGTCACAGCTTGTCTTCCTCCTCCTGAAGGTACTCAAAACCCAGAAGTCATCCTCCCATGCTGGACAACAAAGACAACCCCAGGTCCCCTCTTGATGATACAACATTCATGGATGTCATGAGGCATATACAGGCCAGTAACAGATGGGAGACAGAGGACCTGGACCCCAGAGAGGCCCATGCTGGCCAAGTACCTCTGCCAAAAGGAGCCTAAGTCTTTGGTGGTGCCCCCATTGGTGGACACCTTCCAGGACCTTACTAGGATAACCTGGAAGACAAAATTACTCAGCGTAGTAATGTTTCTTCCAAGGTATTCCTCAGCATTATCGACAGGTGCAATATGCCAGCTGGGTCCAGCTGCCTCAGAGAGGAGGAGTAAACGTAAATGAGCAGGAACATTGGCCAGTCAGAAAAGAGAGAGAGAGAGAGATAGGAGTGCTGCCTGCAGTCAGTCTGAAGGACCTCAGAACTATTTTGACACTGATAAAAGGACAAAGCTGTGTCCAGAACAAAAAGCACTGTTAATGTAACAACTGCAAATTCCAAACCACTATTATGAAACAAGTCAACGAAAGAAACAATGAAACTAGACAAATTTGGCTAAGGCACAATAACATATCCATCCCCAGACAGGTTTTGCAGGGGAGGATGGGTGGGAGTGTCAATAATGCTGAAGAATACCCTGGAAGAAACAACATTGTAAGTAATTTTTTCTTCTCACCCTAGGAATTCTTCAACATGTATTGACAGGTGCAGCCTACAAAGCAGTACAGTTGTTAGGTGGGCACAGAAACCTACTTGGGGAACAAGCTCTGTAGCACCGCTCTGCCAAATTTGGCATCAGATCTGGACTGCACATCCAAACATTAGTGCTTTGTGAATGGTTGTACAGTTTTCCAAGTGGCTGCTTTGCAAACTTCGAGCAAAGGGACATCCCTTGCAGCTGCCACTGTGGCAGCAGTGCCCCTAGTAGAGTGGGCACTGAGGCCCTGAGGGGGTTGTTTACCAGCTTTGCTGTAACAGAACTGGATATAAGAGACAATCCAGCAGGACGTGGTTCTCTTGGTAGCCGGTCTCCCTCTACCTACCTTACCATAGGTGAGAAAGAGCTGAGTATGGAACTCCCTGAACTGCTTTGTATGCTCTAAGCAGTAGGTCAGAGCTCCTTTCACATCTAGACTATGTAGTTTACGTTCACCTGGCATGGACTTGTCTGTGGAAAAGACTGGCAGGGTGAAATACTGGTTAATGTGGAACTCAGAAACCACCTTGGGCAGAAATTCCCCGTTTGTCCTAAGCACTACTTTGTCCTTGTGGGCAATAATGTAGTTAGGTTCTGTACAAAGGGCCTGCAACTCCAAAATCCTTCTGGCGGAGGTGATGGCAACCAGGGAAACAGTTTTCCAGGTTACATACTTGAGATCATCCGTCATCGGCTCAAAAGGAGGCTCCATGAGTTTGGCTATACAGAGGTTCAAGTCCCAAGGAGGGACAGGTTCCCTCTGAGGAGGTTGAAGGTGCAGCAGACCTTTGAAAAACATCTTGAAAATGGGCTGTGAAATAACAAATTTCTCTCTTCCAGTGGAAAGATAAGCTGAGATGGCTGCCCAGATGCACTTTCAAGGATTAAGCTTTAAGGCCTTCCACCTGGAGGTGAACTAGGTAATCCAGGAGAGTAGGAGGAGTAGCCCGTAAGGGTTCTATGTCCCTATCCTTGCACCATAGAAAGAACCTTTTCCACTTGGAAGCATAAGTCTTTCCAGTGCTAGTTTTTTTTAGCCATTCGCAAAATTTTCAGGACTTGTTCAGAGTACTGAGATTCAGGAAACTCTAACTCCTCAAGTACCAGGCCTTGAGGTGAAGAGATTGGATGTTGGGGTGCGCTACCCCTGTTTGGGGGAAGAGCCAGGAGACTGTGTGTAGCTGGCAGTCTAATGGGCTTCCTGACTGACAAAGCAAGGAGAAGGGAATACCCGGGTTGCCTTGCCCAATCTGAGGCCACCAGAATCATGATGGCCGGCTGAGCCCTGAGCTTGGGAAGGACCCTGTAAATCAGATGAAAGGCATACAGAAATCTCCCTTCCCAGTCCAGGGTCAGAGCATCTACTGGGATGGCCCCCAGCGCTGGTGGCCTGCAGCAGTACTGTGGTAGCTGGTGGTTGAGGCTGGATGCAAATAGATCCAGGTCTGGAACCCCCCACCTTCTGAAAACGGTGGCAAGGACCTGCTTGTTAAGGGTCCACTCATGGTGACCCTGACTGATGCAGTTTAGAGCATCTGCCAAAGTGTTGTCCTTGCCTGGGAAATGAATGGCTGACTGAGACATGTCCAGGGAGTAAGCCAAGGACCAAATCCTCATTGCCTGTGTGCAGAGTTTGGTTGACCTTGTGACCCTTTGCTTGTTGATGAAGAACATGGCAGTGGTGCTATCTGTTCTTATCTGAATAGCCTGTCATTCAAGCTGTGGGGCAAAAGCTTTGATGGCCAAGAACACTGCTTTGAGATTGAGGAGGTTGATGTGGTATGTGGACTCTTTGGGTACCAGGTGCAACTTATGGACTGGTCCCCTAGGTGGGCACCCCAATCTAGGAGGGAGGCATCTGATAGGATTTGGGAGGGTTGCTGAATCTGGAAAGGAACCCCTACCCTGAGGTTTTCTGCTTCCTTCTACCAGTCTACAGCCAGAAGAAGGGTTCTCATGACTGGCACTACCTTTGCAAAGAAATCTTTTTTGAGAGACCTGTGAGTCCTGAGGTGATACTGAATGCCCCTCATCTGGAATCTGGCACCTGGGACTGCTGCGGTCATAGAGGCCATGTGGCCGAGCAGTCAGGAAGTGTCTGGCGGCCTTGGCAGGCCTAGAATGAAGGAATTTAACAGGCTGAGGAAATTCTGAGTTTTGCCTGCAGGAAGGAAAGCCTTCCCCTGCAGTGTGTTGAGCTCTGCCCCATGAATTGCTGTGCTTGGGCTGGCTGAAACTGTGATTTGTTTTTGTTGATGAAGCCCAGAGACTGCAGGGTGTCTTTTGTCTGGTTCAGGGCTTCTGCAACTGCCTGTGGAGAGTTGGCCATGATTAGCCAATCGTCCAGGTAGGGAAAAACATAAATCCCTTGTCTTCTGAGATGAACTGCAACCACTGCCAGGCAATTGGTGAAAACCCTGGGAGCAGAAGTTAGCCCGAATGGCATGGCTGTAAACTGGTAGTGGCCTGAAGGCAGCCTGAATCTGAGGAATTTTCTGTGGTACTGCCTGACATGGATGTGGAAATATGCATGCTTCAGATCTAGGGAGACTAGCCAGTCCCCTTGCTTCAGAGAATGAATGTCCTGATTTAAAGTTACCATTTTGAACTTTGGTTTCAGCAGGTGCTTGTTCAGGTACCTTAGGTCCAGAATAGGTCACCACTCCCCATTTTTCTTCAGAGTAAGGAAGTACGTGGAATAGAGACATTTTCCCTACTGGGGGAAGGGCACTCTTTCCACAGCTTTGACTTCCAAAAAGTTCTTCACCTGTACCTCCAACAGCAGTTTTTCTGTTGGGGTTAGTGGTTTTGAGAGCTTAGGGCCTTGAAGGGAAGGGAGGGCAATTTTTTGAACTGAAGAGATAGGCCCTGGCCCACCACCTCCAGAACCCACTTGTCTGTGGTGATGAGTTGCCAGCGATGGAGGTAGTGGGAGAGCATGCCCCCGACTGGGAGAGGGGAGGCAACACAAAAGGAGTCTGCAGGCCTGTTGACTGTTTTGGGTAGAGGGGATAGAAGTAAAGTTGGCTCTCCTGTGGCCGCTTCTGCCTCTTTCCCTGAAAAAACTCTCATCTGAGATAAACTCATAGGCATCGGCATAGGATATAATGCCCTAGGAAAATAACCCCTGCCCTCCCTTGTTTTAAAGTTCCTGGGAGGTAGAGGGCTTCTCTTTGGCTGAGTTACTCTTATAGGTAGCTTTGTACTCATCCATTCTTTTCATGTAAGCTTCTGTTTGATCCCCGTAAAGAAAATTGTTCTCACAAGGAAAATCCATAGCCTGTAATTGGGTATCCTGAGTGAGATTAGTAGCTCTTAACCAAGCAAACCGCCTGAGAAAAATGACCTACGCCATAACCCTTGAGGCTGTGTCAGTGGCTCAGCAGGTAGCACACACGCCTTTGAGGCCGGGAGATCAGAAAGCTATGGTTTCTATCCCCAAACCTGATACTTGGGTTAAATCCCAATACTTACTGTAGTGCAGCATGATCGGGGTGCTGCACTCCTGAGGTGCAGTCTTTCGGATGAGACGTTAAACCAAGGTCCCATCTGCCTGTTCTGGTGGTAGTTCAGGTGGATGTTAAAGATCCCATGGAACTTCTAAAAAAGAATAGGGGCAATTTTATTGCAATAGATCCATAACATACATAAATACAAACATGTCTTATTTCCCATCACCAGTCACCCAAAACCAAACTGTGCCCATCTGTCACCCCTTCCCACCACTGTTGTATCTTAGTTTAAAGGTCTTTTCCAATGTTTAACCATACTTCAAAATAAAGGAAAATCCCCTCCACAACACCAACACAGGTGCTCTTGGATGCATGTTCAAATCTCTATGATACACTTCCTCTAAAGCATTTTCACAGTGCCTACAAAATATTGGATATACCATGATTTTTTGCTGAAACAAAAATTGGCATCTACTTTGCCATATACTTGGTATCTATACTTGGTATAGAACAGCAGAAGAACATTGGTCCATATAAACTGTCCCCCAGTTTAGTGGGTGCACATCAGCCTATTTCCCAAAATATATTTATCAATCTTACCCTTAAATTCCTTTAAGGATTTGCTATCCACCACCTCTGCAGGCAGAGTATTCCACACTCTCCCTGCTCTATTTACAAATGAATAGAATATACCATTCTTAGTAACAGTTTTCAATTTAATCTGCTTATTATGACTTCTCAGCCCTTTTGGTTTTTCTTGCATATTCACCCCATTTCAGTTCATTGTTATTTATTATTCTGAATATCATCATTAAATCTCCTCTTTCCTTTCTTTGTTCCAGTGTAAATAATCCTGTCCTTTTTAATCTTTCACTATATTCATATCTATTTAAATTTCCAATCATCTTAGTATATTTTCTCTGCACGTCTTCCACTGTCCCTGTTTCCTTGTTTGTGTATGTACTCCATAACTGGGACCCAAAGTCCAAATAGTCTAACATAAGACCTATACATTGGTACCATACATCCCACTGATTTATTCATAAAACTACGTTTTATGTTTCTCACCATATTATTTGCTTCTTGTATAGCCACCGTCCATTTATTATATTTCAGTTCTTTATCAATTATCCCACAATCTCTTTCCTCCTCTGCTTCTTTAAGTTCTTTTCCATGTAATGTATACCTATTTTTTTCCCTATTCCCCTTTCCTAGATACATTACTCCTGATTTCTGTGTACTAAATTTCATGCTATTCTTTCTAGCCCAAATTTCAATGTACTATAAATCCTTTTTTAGCCTTTTCTGCTGCTCTGTTCTTCTTACTGGTCCTCCTATTTTAATATAGTCTGCAAATTTTACTACTTGATTAGTAACCACCTGATGTAAGTCGCTAATATGTAAGGAAAACAATATAGGCCCCAACATGGATCCCTGAGGGACCCCACTTCTCACTTTCATGGACCTAGATAATTCACCTAGTATTCTCACTTTTTGAGTCCTATCAATCAACCAGTTCCTTATCCATAGTACGATTCGACTATCTAATCCCATTTTATTTAATTTCACAATCAAATTGTCATGGAGTACCTTATCGAAGACTTTTTGAAAATGTAAAAATATTATATCTATAAGTGTATTATTAATCAATTTCTCTTAAATATTTTCATAGAAGCAGAAATGGTTGGTACCACATGCTGTATTTTTTTTTTTTAAATCCATGCTATTTTTTTATCTGTGTAACTCAATAAGTTCAAACTTTCCTCTATTTTTAATTTCAGTATACTCTCAGCTACTTTCCCCAGGATTGCAGTCAGGCTTACTAGCCTATAATTTGACACTACTGATCTCTTTCCCTTTTTAAATAAGGGCACAACAAAAGCCTGCCTCCAATCCTCCTGCACTTCTCCTGTTCTAAAGGACTCATTAAATATCCACACCAAGACTTCTGATATTAATGGTAACACCTTTTTAATATGTCTTGGATACAACAGATCAGGTCCAGCAGAGTTATATATTTTTACCTTATTTATTATTCTTTCCACGTCTTCCTTCGTAGTTACTATTTCTAGATTTTGTTGATTTATATTTACTTTCACATTTTTTACATCTTTCCCTCCCTCAAAAACTGATCCAAAATATTCATTTAATACATTGGCCATATCACCGGAATCCTTAATTTCCTTACCATCAATGTCTAATGGCCCTATACCTTGTTTATCCTTCCTCTGTTGATTTATATATGTATAAAAACTTTTCCCATTGTCATTTCTATATGCCAAATTAGCTTATAATTTCCTTCTTTCATTTTTTATATTCTGCTTTACTTTCTTTACACTGTTTTTATAATACCTTACCGTGTCCTCTATTCCTAATATTTTCATTCTTTTGAATGCTTTCTTTTTTTAAGCAAGCTTTTAGTATCTTACTAGTACACTATAATGTTTTTGTTTTTTTTTTTTACCTCTTTTATTATAAAGTTTCTTATTTGGGACATATTCCTTTTCCAAATTTAATAACTTATTTTTTAATTCTTCCCACACTTGCCCTACTTTTTTATCTCCTAAACTCTGTCTCCAATTCCATTTTTTAAATGTCCATTAATTTTTTTTAACTCTGCTTTATTGTAATGTTTTGCAACTGTTTTTCCTTTCATACATATGACTATTTTTTAATATTAAAGGTCACCATAGCATGATCACTATTTCCCAACTGTCCTCTTATCTTTATTCTTTTAATATGTGTTCTATTTGTTAACAGTAAATCCAAGATATTCTCTCCTCTTGGGTTTATATATTAATTGTTCCAACCCTACCATTTCTAATAATTGCACAAACTTTCCACTATTAACACTCTTAGTACCTTTTTCCCAGCAGATATCAGGATAATTAAAATCTCCTACTATGACATCTCCTTACATTGTTATATGCCCCGTTTCCTCATTTATTATTTTATCTATTTCCCTATTACAATTTGGTGGCCTGTAAATATATTCCAAATAGAATATTTTTATCTACCCCCAATACTTGAATCCATAATGATTCTATACTCTCATTTTCACTTTTGTTATATAAACTACTGTTTATTTCCTCTTTTATATAAATAGCAACTCCTCCCCCTTTTCTATTCGATCTGGAATACAATTTATATCCCTTAATACCCCTATTCCATTGTATTTCTGGGTCCCACTAAGTTTCGGTTATCATAGCACATGTCAGTATTTTCCTTAACCAACTTAACTTCCAATTCAGCCTTTTTTTCAATATTTAAACTCCTTGCATTAAGTAACCATATTGACATTTCCTCCTTTTTTCCTTTAATTTGTAGTTCCAATTTTTCATTTTTCTTCTCTGACCTGGATTCATTTATTTCTCTTCTCCCCTTATCTTTTAGTTTAAATTACTGTCCACCACCAATTTGATGCCCATCCCTAGTTTTCTACTACCTTTCTTACTTAAATGTAGCCCATCTCTACAAAAAATATGATGGTTCATAAATATATTCCTCCCAATGTTTTATACAACTCAAATTATTGTATAATGTCCACTGGCTAAGCCAATTATTTTAATTTTTTTTATTGTATTTTCTATACTAGTTTCTTTATGGACTAGCAAAACTTCTGAAAAATATATCCTACATTGTAATTTCTCTGCTTCTATCTTTATTTCTTCAAACTCTTTCTGTATATCTTCTGATCCCTGGTGTTTGTGCACTTAGGGGTGAATAACATCAATCAAAACAGCTGATCTGTCCCTTTCTTTAATCATATCCCCTAACATTCCCTTTATATCTCTCTGCCCCTGAAAAATAACTTGTTATAATCTCTTTATTATCTTTGGATGTATATCTATCCGTATATTTCAGTATTGAATCTCTTAATATATAAATATTTTTTTCCCTCTTCATCTGCTCCATTTGTTCATCATGCTGGTCAGTCTCATCAGTTTGTTTCCCCCTGTTAAGATGTAGGGTTGTCAGAACTAGTTCGTGAAAGATTCGAACCCTCCTCGAACCCTGGTGTTTGAGGTTCTAACTAGCATTTCGAACACTAAGCAGTTCCATAAAGGTTCAAATCACCATGAGGCGTTGTCTGTTTGCACTTGCGTACCACATGTACAGGTCAGGTGGGGGTCGAGTAAGCTACTGCGAGCCGCTGGGATCTGTGGGGGTATTTAGGCAGATGTGCTGGTGAGGGAGAGCGCCATTTGCTGAGGATCGGATGAGGCAGCAGCAGTTCAGCTAAACTGTAGCGTTAGCGGTTAGCGTACCGCCACTCTTGTCCAGTGGCCACTTCCATCATCCATTTTCCTGTGAGACCGAGAACAAGAGAAAGGCTGAAAAAGCTCAAAATCGGGTGGGAGTGGGACTAGGGGAGGTTCAGGACAGGTGGAGGGATTAATCAAGAATGGGAAGGGACTGGGGAATAGGGAGGATCGAGACCGAGATCAATCAATATCAGGACTGGAGGAGGACTCAGGAGGACTCGGAGAGAATAAAAAAAAAAGAAGTGAAGAACCTTTGTGAAATGTGATTATTTGAAACTGCAGCACTGCTCAGTCAGTGGTGCACACTGCACACTCAGCAGCTGCCAGCAACAAGCATACAAGGGGGGCAAAAAAAGGCAATAAATCTGAACCCTTCCCAGTGTAGTGTGTGTGTCACAGAGAGAAGCCCAGTGTGTGCCCCTTGACTGCACTGCACCCTACCCAGTGTGTGTTACAGAGAGAAGTCCAGTGGCCAGTTGTGTGGTGGCATTAACCTTACATGACAGAAATGTAGAAATATAATTCTCATTCCCTGGGTTGCGTATGTGACTCCGTTTCCTGTGGTCAGCCCATCACCCTGCTGCTGTGTGCCCCTTGACTGCACTGTACCCTACCCAGTGTGTGTTACAGAAAGAAGCCCAGTGGCCAGTTGTGTGGTGGCATTAACCTTACATGACAGAAACGTAGAAATATAATTCTCATTCCCTGGGTTGCATATGTGACTCATCTCCTGTGGTCAGCCCATCACCCTGCTACTGTGTGCCCTTTGACTGCACTGTACCCTACCCAGTGTGTGTTACAGAGAGAAGCCCAGTGGCCAGTTGTGTGGTGGCGTTAACCTTACATGACAGAAATGTAGAAATATAATTCTCATTCCCTGGGTTGCGTATGTGACTCCGTCTCCTGTGGTCAGCCCATCACCCTGCTGCTGTGCACCCCTTGATTGCTATGTGTATGCCTATGCCCAGCAGCCCAATCATTCTGTAAGCCTTGAACCTGGGATCCTTTAGTTGCAAACTGTCATATTCTTCAATTACTTTCAGTCCACGGTATCACAGTGTCACAACCAAAATAAAATTTTGGAGTTGTAGCCAGTGATCACAGATCACATTGCTTTGTTACACAGGAATTGTTTGGGTGTGGGTGTGTTCACCGCAGTATACTGGTAGTACTGGTACTTACTGTCTGTTATGGCTGACACCAACATAGATGAAGCATCTAGTGCTGGTGTTGGAGCAGGTGTTGGTGGTAGTGGTAATCCTGGTGCTAACAGAAATAACCAAAATGTTTCACGTGATAAAAATTCAACAAACAGCAAAAGAGCAACAGTGAAGTGTGGTAAAGGGGGACCTTTTAAGAAAACCTGTACAGCTGCTGGGGTCACACGGAGAGGCACCATAAGGTATGCCATTCATGCTGTTAAGATCCCTGTGACTAGCAGCAATAATGCAAGTGACAGTGAGTCCCTATCTGACTCAGACAGTAGCTCTTTGTCTCAGTCCGACACTGTTGTGTCTCGCAACAAATCATTACTTCCTCAACAAAGTGAAATGAGCAAGTCTGCTGACAATGAATCAGGTAGTGCACTTGCAAATACATCCAGCACTGTTGGCAATGAAAAGGTCATATCCATTGAATCCACCACTTCTGTGTTGGCCAGCAATGAAAATCCATCAGAGTCTTCTGTCCACTCTTCTAGCACCAAGGAGCATGTCCCAGGTTCTGTTAGGACAGGTGAAAAGACACAAACAGTCTTTAACTATCTTCCTAGCACTCGAACAAAATCTGTCACATCTGAGGTGTGGAATTATTTCTCTGTCAGTAAAACTGATCCATGCAGAGCAATTTGTTCCTGTTAAACAGAGTGTAAGCCGTGGTAAAGTTGTCATGCCTTGCTTTCAGGCTCTTAAGCATCATCTGAAAAAGCATTCAGTTTTGCTTGATCATCCAAAACCCATGTCCTCCATCTTCCAGACCGCACGTGAGAAGGATCAGGAATCTGAAATGGATACTGAATTGTCTGAACTTGATGTGGGCAGAACCACTGCCAGCCCTAGAATCACTGTTACCACCAATGCCAGCACCATTAGTACCAGTTGCACATCCAGTGATGGCACTGAATGTATAAGTCCTAGTCCACCATCTCTGTGTCCATCTGCCCATCGAAGCACGGTGTATAATAAACCAGCAGGAACATGTTGCAAACAGCTAACACTGTCTCAGGCATTTGAAAGGAAGAATACCTTTACTAGAAATCATCCAAAGACCCTTCATCTTAATCACCGAATTGGTGAACTGTTAGCGGAGCCCTTCTCCCATACTCTTTGGTAGATCATGAGGATTTTAGGGAGCTCATGACATTAGCAGAGCCTCGTACAATGTTCCTCATCAAGGTACTTTTCCTATGTTGAAATACCAAACATTTATCAGGCTTTAAAAGCGACAGTGATGCTTGCACTTAAAACTGCAGAGGTGGGGTTATTCATGTCACAACAGATATGTGGACCAGCACTCAAAACATAGATACATGTCTCTTACACGCTCATTGGGTCACATTTTCTTGTGCTTCTTGAAAAACAAAGACACCCCAAAAGATGGTGCTGCGCATGCATAAAAAGTTTGGGCAAGTCATACTGCTGCAAACATCTTGCAGGAACTAAATGACCTCCTTGACCGAATGGGTTTATTCTCACGGTCTAAAATGTGGCTTCATAGTAAGTGACAATGGAGCCAACATCTTAAAAGCAGTACAGGATGGAGGATTTCTGCATGCTTCTTGCTTTGCACATTGCTTACACTTAATTGTCACGGGATTTCTCAGCAACGAAACACAAGTGGATGGTATGATTGCTGTTCACAAAAAAAATTGTGACTCACTTGTCACATTCAACCAAGGCTATACGGACATTGTCCGAACTGCAAAAAAAACACAAGCTGCCCCAGCAAAAGCTGATTCAAAATGTTTCCACTCATTGGAACTCAATGCTTTATATGCTGCAGCCTCTTGGAGCAAAAGCAAGCTGTACATGAGTACTGCTCCAGTTACATTATTGGAGATGGCATTATGCTGTCTGTGCTGCAGTGGAAATTAATGGAGACAGTGTGCTGTATCCTAGCTCCTTTTGAGACAGCTACAAGGGACATGTCTTCTGAAGGTGCATCTGTGAGTCAGGTTATCCCACTCATAATGCTCATTTCACATCATCTTAGTGTTCCAAATCTACAAATAGAAAAAGACAGATCTGAAGCGCAGACATGATGTCGCCTGTATCATGGGAATCTCGTAAAGAGAATGAGCGAGCGCTTCAAAACCAATGACAAATTAGTTGCAATGACGAAATCAAGACACTACATCCTTGCAACTCTCTTAGATCCCAGGTTCAAGGCTATACATCTTCCAAAACAGATGATATAGAGCAGTACAAATGTATGTTGCTAGATGAGCTGCAGCACTCACAGGAGTCAAACACAGACACGCACAGTACCCTCAGGTTGTCATCACCACAACATGCAGGTTCATCTTCACAAAGGGATACAGAACTGGAAAAGTCACCAAACATTAACAGTAGTTGTTCCACAACTGTCACTTCTTCAGCCCTTAGTAGCAAGCTAAATCTGTGGCAAAACCTTTCCCAAATTGCTGCCATACCAGCTGATTCCTCTTCTGAGCGGTCTCTGTCCAACATGGTAGACAGTTACCTGCAAGAACTGCCTATTCCTATTGATGCATGCCCTTTTGAATACTGGAGATCAAAAAAGTCAATTTGGACAGAGCTGTATGATGAAGCCTGTAAATATCTTGGTTGTCCTGCAACAAGTGTCTCTTCAGAACGCATGTTTAGTACAGCTGGCAATATTGTGACAGACACCAGAAATAGGTTGCTGCCAGAAAATGTACACACGTTAACTTTTATTAAAGTTAATAAGTCAAGATTTTCGATCCCTACAAGAGTATACAAACTGATCCTGAAGTGATTGATGTTGTGGATGTTGATGGTGATGACAACTCAGATGGTGGTGGCTGGTAAATACTGTGTGGGACGGAGTCTCTCTGCACCAAAAAGGAAACTTTTACAGACTGTGATGACTTTGGTTGTCATCTCTCTCCTTTCTCGATCTTCTACCTTGGACTATATACCCCCCAAAACTTTCACCATTTCATGGTAAACTGCTTTGTAGCTAGGGTCTAAACTAAAGTTAACAAGTTTTATATACAGGGCAATTTTAACATCAGTGGGAACAGGCCCAAATTTGGCATAAAAGGGACACTGTCACGTCAATCCTTTCTGTATCATATTATTTATAGTTAAAGTGCAAACATATATTTTTGGATTTACCTTTTGTGACTTTGTGGCGCATCACTATGGGCTGGGACAGGAGACGGTCTATTTCAATTTTAAAGAGGACAAAACAATGAATTCTAATTGGTAGCTGTTTATTATTTTTTCAATTACAGAAATGTTAGTCATAAACGAAAAATGGATGCTAGTACATGGGTGAGGGTTGTGGGTTGGTTTTAACATGGGTGTAAGGGTGGCATGGGTGCTACTGCACAGATGAGGGTGGTGGAAGAAAAGTGGAATGGGTGATGGGGTGAAAGGTGGGTGTTGTTTTTAGTTCTTTCATTTACAGATTCGTGATCAGCTGGGGATGGTGAGGAAAAAAATGATGACAGACCGAACCTACTGTACACATAATATATATTCTTATTAAATACATTGCAAACTGCTGCCACCTAGCACAATTGTCCTGTCCCCTTTAAAAAAAGAATAAAGGAAACCGAAATAAAAGAAAATCTGCATCAGCAGTTTTCACAGAATGTGACGTATCATAAAGTGTTTTTGCTTTACAAGTAGTGATAATTTGATACATAATGGGGTTGACAGACGCTGTCCCTTAAACATCACATGCCAACTGCTGCAGCTACATTAAATGTTCCTTAGTATGTGGTGAGGAAACCACTTTTTTTATTTATGTGACTGAAATACAGATTTTATTGAAGTATCAGCTGCAAAAATGCATCATCTTAGAAAGTTGTATGTATTACTTCAATTTGCCAACAAAATGTTGGTATATGTATGCATTACCTTAGAAAATTGTATGCATTTTTGCCAGCAAATAATGACTGGCATATTTTTTATTCAAATGTCATGACTGACTACGTTATGACATAATATGTTTTGCAACAGTTCCACATGCTGTTGCTGTAGTACTTGGCTTGACTTTGTTATAAAAGCTTTCTTTTAAACATAGCAACTTTTGATCTACTCATTTAAAACAGAAAGCAGCAAATAGCTGAAATTAGGTAATATCAGTTATTTTTTCTCATAATTCACGACGATGAGTATATATAACTGAGTACATAAATGGCTAATGTGCCTCTTTCTTTCACTAAGGAACTATGATGCAGCTGCAGCAGGAAAACTTTTAACATATGGGTGGGTGGGCCTGTTACGTATTAAGTTGCTGGCTTTTAGCAAACAGAAGAAACCATAAATAAACCCTAGTTGTATTCCTATCAATGTCACACATGATAATTTCTCTCCCCATATATTGAACAGTTTTTCCTTTACATGTATTTTATTACTATCTTTGTTACTGGCAGCACAATAAAAAAATAGGGTTCGAGTTCTAAAAAGTTCTAAAAAAGATTAGAACCCTAGAACTTTTTCAAAAGTTCTAGACTAGAACTAGAACCCAGAACTTCAGAGGGTTCTGACAACCCTATTAAGATGTTCTCTCCCTGAATTTAAAGTTAACATTTTCTCCAGTGGAATCAATATGCCCTGCCCCATTATTATGTCCAACATCAGTCCGTGTTCCCTCCACATTGTTTCCCATTTGGCTCTCATTTTCCTTCAACCCTGAATCTGTTTCTCCATCTTTATCACCTTCTACCTTGTTTTCACACTTTTTTCCCATTAGATGTATCCTTTATAACTCCATCTCTGATACCCAATACATTCGCTGTCTCGAATAAATCGCCCCTTATATTTACTGTTTCATTACAACTAGTATCTAAACTGTTTTCAAGATGTCCTTTCATACCTTCGTAATCTAATGTAATTAAAGGATCAAAGCTATTTGAGCATTCCACTGAAAAGTTCATTGCTCTTTGTCTCGCAGCTTTTTTCGTTTTGGCTTTTCTTTCGACTACCACCCAATCCCCATCCTGTTTCTTTTCTCTTTCTGTTTTTCTTGACTCTCCTTCATTTACACCTTCATGAATCTCGTCCGTTTGTGTCTCATTATTTTGCACCTGCAACTGTTGTTTGCATATTTTTAATTCTTGTTTCACTTCTTCCAACTTATCTTGTAACACTTTAATCCTGTTACATTGTTCACTAGTGTATATTAACAATTCATTTGCTACATCCGTGTTAATCATTCTACAAACTAAGCATCTTAAACCCATTGTACCACCCTCTATCCTTACAACATTAGTATCCATTCTTTATTTGTATTCTTAGTTATTTATTTCTTTCTTATTTTAACTACACCTCCTGTTGTACCAAAAGTACAGCACCGCAATCCCGTAAGATGTTATACCTATTGTTTTTGTTTTGTATTACACAGCCTTTACCAGCCCAACAGTCACTTCTACCTGCTTTGTTGCCACTATCCAGTGCTCCCTGAATGAACAGCGCCCACTTCCCCATCAGATGCCGCTGACCTCTGCCCACATCACCTCCACTCCACGCTCGACTCCGCTTGCAGGAGCCGAGAATTTAAAGACGCTCACTGCCCACGTCACTTGTTGCTATAGCAATGGTCCTGACCACGGAAGTGCGTTCAGCGGACTTGGGAGTAGTCTGGTAGTTTAAAAGATCAGACTAAACTCCAATGGCAGCTGAAATGCTTCTCCAAAGCACACTACTAGGTGTTTGTCGTAGCTGCAGAGACCCTCAAAAAACGGGAGTCCCTGTAACGCCAAACATATCCACACTCCTCAGGTCAGACGTCTACAACAAGTACTGCTGCCTGCCCCCACAGCGTTTCTAAAAACCTCTTTAAAAAGTCTCAAATGCACGACAGCTTTCTCAGTATAGCCGTAGCTCACTCACAGAGCTTGTTATCACCCCTTCTCATATAAAATAGATAATATTTTATACAGGTGAAAAGAACTTATAGTTCTTGGTTCATACCTTTCAGGAGTTGGGGAAAATCTCTCAATGCTGTCATTTCATATGTCACTTTCATCACTCATGGCATCTTCCACGTGACTGCTAAGTACTTCCATAATTCTGTTGAATATGAACATTCTATTAAAAAATGTTCCTGTATTTCTAATCCACTAACACAGACTGGGTACAAACAATTCCTGTCCTCTATCACTTTATGTTTGTGATTTCCTCCTCACTCCTATTCTCCCATGAGTGCATAGCCACTGAGTGTGCCACATTCGTGTTGGAATCCTAGAATCTGTTAGTTGCTTAAACACTTCTGTTTGCCTTCCTTCCTGGCAGTGTTTAAATTCTGGTTCCTCCGGACCCAGGATCCTTAAAACCTTCTGATATAATTATTTCCTAGTCCTTTGTAATATCATTTGTTTTGTCATATTCCATTTTTATTTACTTATTTAAATCTAGGATTACAAGTACCTTTGAGCCAAAGCTCATTTACAAAGGTTCCAAGTCAGGAGTAGTACATACATGTTAATCAAGAGCATACAACATTAATCAAGAGCATACAGTATACATTAGTACAGGTACACGTCACAGTATGTAATATACATGATACACATTCAGGAGGATCATATTTATTTATTTAGTTTTTGTTGACCAGGTAAGTGCACTAGACAAATCCTGCCTATTTTCAGGCACGACCTGGGGAAGGGGGATACAGATGAATGCCAACTAACCTTGAACCAGATTAAGCTGTTGGTGGTATTTTTTTTTTTTTTTAGTGAATGAGGGAAATTTGGCCAGGACACCGGGGAAATTCCCCTACTGTTTGGCCAGTAGGGGGACGGGCTATCGGCAAGATGGCCACTTTGTGCAGGTCATTGGAGAGAGAGGACGTTACTGCAGTGGGAGAGCTGGCCTCATCTCCCGCTGTGCTTTTGCAAGAGGCATACTGTTTGGTTTCGCCAGATTTTGATTCAGATGATGAATTTCATGAAGCTCCGTTTTTTTCTGATACTTGTGATGCTATCGCTACCCCTGAAGTTTGCAATGTGAATATATCACCTGTTTTAACAATGAGCAGCTCTTTTCATTCTCCGCCTGCAGTTTCTGCTGAGCTACAGATTCCAGGGTCGCGCCCTGTCATTAGTAAGTTAATCCCTGACAGCTCTCCAGCTGAGGAACAATGTTCTACTCCTTCTACAAGGCTCGGTGAGTCTGTTTCTTTATCTATTGGTGCTTGCGCTACAGAATACAAACGCAAACCCCCTCTACTCTGTCAAGCTTTGCAATTGGCTGGCAATCCTTTCGTTGGACCTGATGAGTGCCTAAAGCCGAATTTAGAGGGACAAGGGGAAATATTGACTGAATCCTTCTCAGCGTTAGAACAAGCTCCCAAAAAGTCTACAACTCCTGTTATATGTCAGATAACACAACCGGCTGGCAGTAATGTCGTCGGAGCTGACAAGTGCCTACAGCCATTCTCAGGAAAGCAGGAGCATTTAAAAGATGCTGCAGAACTATTGCAAGCCCCAGTTTCTTCTAAAACTGTTGGAAATTCAAAATTTGTACCTCCTTTACTTTGCAAACCTGCACAACCGGCTGGCAGTATTATTGTCGAAACTGACGAGTGCCTGAAGCTGATTTTGGAAGGGCAGGAGAAATCTAGTACTTCAGAAATTTTACAGAACCCTGCATCTCCTGTGGATTTTCCCTCATCTCTTATCACTCCACTTAGTAAAACTGCCGGGTTTGTTTACAAGAAACCTGCTATGGGAACATCAGTTGATCCTCCTACAATAACTTATTAAACCAAAATGACACCTCAGCCTGGTGTCACTGAATTTTTCTTTAAAGATGCACTTCATAGTGCTGGAGGAACTGTTCCTGTTAAAACCACAAATGCTCCTTTAGTCCCTAGTCTCATCCATCCTGCAGCTCAAATTGAAGGGCCCTGGATGACAGGAAAGGCTTTGGTCAGAGCGTGTTGGAAACGGGCACCTTCAGGTATCTGGGTGCCTGACCCAGAGTGGGATTCTGATTTCCAGCTAACTCAAAACTCTCCTACATGGAAACCAGGCTCCACTACTACATTAAAGCAAGCTGCATTCCCATCTCCTTCTGCAGCTTCCTTAACACTTTATACCCTGCAAAGCAAAACTGTTATTAACACTTTGCCCCCCTTCTCCTTCAAGTTTAGAGGCCTCTAAACCATCTCAGGATAAACCTTTAATGTCTGAACTTTATTCAACTACTAAACGGGAAGCAGCCCCCCCCCCCGGAGAAATGCTGTTCGGATTCATTATAAAGGGGGTTTGGATTCCAGACCGGGCAGATATTATGCTGGGAGAACTCTAATTAAGGATTCTTTGCATTTTCTTCCTAAAGACGTTTATGCTTTTATTAATATTTCAGGAGAAGATAATTTTGATATCAGCTTTCAGTCATCTCATCTTTTAGGCTTATTTTGGGAGAGGTATGGGCAGGTTAAGTTTTCACCCACATGGACCCCCTTTTTGGTTATACCCGTGACTAAACCCTTAGTTAAATCTGTGACTGTAATGTTCCGTAATGAGTGGGTTCATGTGGACGATATTACTTTCTGGCTTTCACAAAAAATGTGAAGTGTTGAGTTCTCCTGAACCTATTTTGGATACAGAGCATTTTTGGACGGGAGGGTGGAAATACAAAGTTAAGCTTCATCAGTCTGATTCTGGTATTGAGCATATTCCTAATTCCTTTTTGTTAGGGAGGGATCGGGGAGTTTGTTTTTATGGTTGTCAGATTCTGGCCTGCTATAAGTGTGGTTCACGAACTCACTTATCCAGCGTGTGTGATCAGCCCAGGTGTGATAATTGTGGGGAAGTGGGCCAAGGCACTGTGCAATGTGCTAATCACACACGGTGTGACTTATGTGAAGAATATAGCCTTGTGTTTTGGGATTGTCCATGGGCAGCAAAAAGCAAAGCATCCTGCATCAGTCCTGAGTTACTAATTCAGAAAGCACAAGATTCGGTTTTTCCCCTCCCCATCTCCTCCTCCCCCTTCTTCTGAGATACCAGTACAACCTCCACAAGAAATTCTCCCTTTAGTACCTCCTTCCCCTGCATCTGTAGGTCAGCACACTGATATTTCCTTTCAAGCTCCTGCTACAACAGGGGTAGACTTGGCTCCTGTAATACCTCAGGAGCTGGTACCTGTTTGCTATACTGATTCAGTTTCTGTAAGTGATGATATTGCTTTTGTAGCCCCCTCCTCTCCCTTGCCTGGGCGGGTTTTACTGATTGATGGTAAATGGCATGATACCTGTTACAGATTTATCAATATTTACAACCCACAAACTAAAGCTGATAGAGTGCAATGTATGAGGGCAGTGCAACCTTATTTGTTTACTTCTCTACCTATTTTATGGGGAGGTGATTTCAACTGTAGCCTTACTGGCCTAGCCCAACAGACAAAGAACATCTACTGTGATTCACATGCACTAGCCTCCATAATTAAAACTGCAGGTTTATGCAACTGTCTCACTTTTCACTCAAATGGCCCGCTTTTCTCATTTTTCCAAAGGTAAATTACATTCTCTTATTGATTATATGTTTGTCTCTTCATCAATTCAGGTTCAGGTCTTCCAAATGAAACCTTTAGAATTTTCAGACCATTCATTATTGCTTAGTTCTTTTGATCCTGGGAATTTAGGCCGTGTTAGGCAGGGTAGGTGGAAACTAAATGTTTCCACTCTAGATTTACCTCAGACTAAATTTGGAGTCAAAATGCTTTTGCAAGCTAGATTATCAGGTTTTTTTATATTCTGATATAGGGGCCTGGTGGCTTGATACTGAATCTCTTTTACAGAACTGGTTCAAGCATCAAGGTGTGGTTACTAAAGATTTTAATTTTATGGAATATTTATCCTTGAGGCAGCAATTGCAACGGTTAATTTCGATCTCTTGCATTTCTAAACTTGATTATTCAGCCCAGATTAGTTCACTTAAAATTGCTATGAAAGCCTTTCAATATGATAGGGCTAAAACACTGCAAGCTATATTTATTAATGGTACTCAGAGGGCTCCTACTGGGGATCCTTTTGAGGCCTGTAAGTCTTTAAAAGATTCTTCTACCATTGATTTCTTTAACTCCTGATGGCTCAAAAGCAACCACTGTACCTCAGCTTAGGACAGTTATTAAACAGCATTTTCATACTTTAGAATCCAAATTACCAATTTCAAACATAGATTTTGATAAATTTTTTAGTATTGTAGAATTACCCTCTCTACTCACTGCAACCTTGCATCTGTTAGGGCCAGTTACACTTGAGGAAATAATCACAGTCATACGAACACTTAAACCTAATGTTTCACCAGGTTTGGATGGTTTACCCCACCAACTTTATAAATTTTTATTGAAGAATTTAGTCAGTGTCTTCATTTACTGTTTCAATTTTTTCTAGACACTAAGACTGTGTTTCCTTCCTTTACTGATGGATTATTACATTTATTTAAATCAGGGGATAGGAGCGACATTAAAAATTGGAGGCCAATTACTCTTTTAAATATGGATTACAAAATATTCACAAATATTTTAAATAACAGGCTCAAGCAATACGCCAAACTAGTAATATCTCCATATCAGTTTTGCGGAATCCCTGATAGGAGGATTCGGTCTGCTTTGATGCTTGCTAGGGATACTGTAGAGTATTCATCACTGTAGCGGGGTTGGGATAGTCAGGATAACAAATCATGCAGACCCACAAACTTAGTGCATAAAAAGTGCTGGAAAGGCACTTATCATTTTATTTCTGTCAGGAAACGCTGACTTCAGGATTCACAGAAATCAGGAAAATAAAGTTAGTTCAGTCATTTTCAAAGTCTCAACGAAATATTGAACAGATGAGCTATACTCAGGATGAACCACTGCTCTGCTCAGCAGTACCACCAGGCTATCTCCTTGCAAATGTATATACTTCAGAGGCCCAGCACCTCTGGCAGTCAGCTCCAACTGACATCCTCTATTTTAGGGCCTGTACTCATCACAGGGAGCACCCTGTGACATTCCTCCCCACCTAAGAGGGCAACCATTTTACTGGTTGTCCGAACATCCATACCTTTTCCAATATAGGGAAAGGTGGAGCTCTGGTCCACCCTCACCTTAGAGCTCCACCCCAGGGTCCCATATGCCTGTTAAACATAACATTAGCTATCATTCCAAGCAGTTGCAATACAACATGCTATACATAACTTTTCCCTGGGGTAACATATTACTAAGTTATGTGACTAAAATAAAATATATATGCCTATAACACTGGCAACCAGTATTGTCTGGGTAATAACTCTCAGCCTTTTCTGACAGGATACCCAGCACATGTTCCAATGTGTGCACATTCTGCTATTATCACTATGGTTGACATTTATAATGTTGTTAACCTTAATACTCTTAGACCATTGAGAAGGAAAAACAGATCAGCAGTACAAGAAAAGATCAATAGATGAGAAGAAATCGTCTGTAGGTGGCCAGCCTATCAAACTAGAAAAATGAAAATAGATAAGAACAGGATAGCAAGACTGTCGCGACAGAAGTTTCTAGAAGATTTATAGAAGAAATGGTCCATACTAATCAGGCAGCATAGCTCCACCTTCCTTTCCCTGGAAGGGGATGGAGTTAGGCCATTTTTGCTTCAGGGTATACACCCTGTAGTGACCGTTACCTTAACCATTAAGCATACTATATATTGCAGTATTTTGGTCTTCCACCATTACTAGGAATTCCTAAAATATATTCCCAGGCAAGTACAGTCCCCAACAGGTATATCTGTGAAATACCCAGTCTATTCTCTTACAGACAACCTTTGGGATTTGTACTACTTTGTACTACTCAACATGGTCTAAAATCTCAATCAGTAATGTTCCAGTCTACCACCTCCCTTCAAGTGGCCTACGTGGGAGTCTCCCTCGCCTCCAAGAGTGCCACTTCATGGTGGTCCCTTCCCTTTGGTACCTTTTCTTTACAGTACCTGTGTTAGTATTTCTGCTAACCTGATACCTTCCATTCCCAGCAGTAGCAGGAACCTCTGTCTGGTTGCACTCATGGCAATTCTTTAGATAAACTGCTACTTGCTTATACATACCTGGCCAGTAATAGAATGGAGTGAGTCTAGCCAACACTCCACCATGGCTCAGGTGCCCACAGGGACTGAAGTGTGCAGCTTCTATTACATGTTGCCTATAGGCCACAGGCACCACAACCTGTGCATCTATACTTTTGTGCGGCTACTTATGTGGTAAAGGACAATCTCCTTCTGTTCATACCACCACCCTTGACTTTGACCCCATATTACCATTAACATGGCTACCTTCTTTCTCTATAACGCTTTGCTTTAACATGGCTACCTCTGATCCTCAGCCTGCAATTTACTCCCAGTCAGTATTATACATGCTATTAAACATTTCATGGGTATTGGAACAAGACAGTGTCCCTTCAGCCTCAATGGCTTCTTCAGTCTTGCTTGTAGACTTCTCCCCAGTTTACAATGTCCGATATAGTCTTACCTGGGGTCTCACTGACTTCATCATCTTCCACCCAGTAACAGCCCGAAATATTGGTAACTCTGGAAGCAAAAATTCCCCAGCGTGCCATGATAAATCCAACAGAGGGTCCACCTCTTCCAGTAACCTCAAGTCCTGGTACTCCATCGCTTTCACCATGTCTTCTTTAGCATCTCGCAGTCTGGCCTCCTCCATTAGTACCCTGCAGTGGTACTCTGCATCACTCCTGCGCAGGTCAGCCTCTTTTCGGCACTGGTTTGCCTCCAGCCATTCACCACTAAGCCAGTGTACCAGCCTCATCAACTCTTCCATCCGATCTCCATCCATCTTCGGTGGAGCTTCTCCCAGGTCACTAGCTCCTCAGACACTCTGATTTCTGGCGCCATGCACCTGTCTGCTTATTCTGTCGATGCCAAGTCTGGCACCCGGGTGAACTCCCCACTATACCATGGACATTCAGCCGGTATCCACTTCTGACACCAATTGTAGCGGGTTGGGATAGTCAGGATAACAAATCATGCAGACCCACAACTTAGTGCATAAAAGTGTGCTGGAAAGGCACTTATCATTTTATTTCTGTCGGGAAACGCTGACTTCAGGATTCACAGAAATCAGGAAAATAAAGTTAGTTCAGTCATTTTCAAAGTCTCAATGAAATATTGAACAGATGAGCTATACTCAGGATGAACCACTGCTCTGCTCAGCAGTACCACCAGGCTATCTCCTTGCAAATGTATATACTTCAGAGGCCCAGCACCTCTGGCAGTCAGCTCCAACTGACATCCTCTATTTTAGGGCCTGTACTCATCACAGGGAGCACCCTGTGACAATCACTACATGATATAGAAGGCTGTATACTTTCAGTAGACTTAGAAAAGGCCTTTGATAGGGTTCATCTTCCATTTCTTTACTCAGTTTTAGGGAAATATGGGGCTCCTGGGTCAGTGATTCAAGTTATAGTCTCTCTTTATGAGCATAATTTAGTTTATCCCTTTTTGCAAGGAACTGTTGCTGAAGGATTTCGCTTAAATACTGGAGTTAGGCAGGGGTGTCCTTGAAGCCCCCTTTTGTATATCTTTTCTCTTGATCCCCTTTTATGGCTTATAGAACAATCTAAGTATTGGTTGGGTTATTACCTTCTTTTTTGTACAAGCTTATGCTGACGATTTGATTGTATATTTTGCTGATTATACTCAGTTTCATTATTTTTTGAAAATTTTTTCACATTTTTCAGCAGTTTCCAATGCACAGTTGAATTTAAGGAAGACTCTGGGATTATTTATTGGAGTATCTGGTTTGACTGATGTTTATTAAAATGGGATCTGGGTTTCTCATACTCCTTTGAAAATGTTGGGCCTCAGAATTTGCCTCAGTTTAATTGGGAACCAGTTCTTGGGAAAGTGGAAGTTAAGGTTAATAGATGGAAACAGTGGAAGTTTTCAAAGCTTAAGCAAATTCATATTTTGAAGCAATTTATTCTTCCCAGTTTACAATATTTAGCTATGATTTTTCCCCTCCTACCCCTGCTTGAAACAAAATTATATAGTTTATTTTGTCAAATGCTGTGGGGAAATAGGCGAAACCCTGTTAAAAGACGATATACATATTTGGATAAAACCTCTGGAGGGCTGAGCATGTTAGATCGTGTTGTGTTTGTGCACTCTCTTTTTTTTACAACTACACTTAGATCTGGGTTAAGTCATGAAGATACTATTTGTAAAGGTTGGGTGGTTACTGTTTTGGGCAGTTACTTTACAAAATGGCTTACTCTGGCCCCAAAATTGAATCCACACATGATTATCCCGGTTTATTTCAAACCAGCAGTACAAAGTTGTTTAAATAGCAATTAACTAAGATTATGATTTTGAATAATACCACTCAGTCTTTATATCGGCTAATTGTTGGATCACTTTATCCTCAGGAGCCTTGTTTCAAAAACTGTCCTCCTGCTCTTAATTATAGGGTTTTGCCCAGCTTAATAATTCTAGATTACCAGTTTCTCAATGGGAAACGCAGTGGCTTATAGTTTATGGGCGTTTAAACGTAAGGGGAAATGCTAAATACAAAGCTAAGGAGGAAAGGAACTGTCCCTATTTAGACTATATTAATACAGAAGAAACCATGGAACATGTTTTTCTTTTTTCTTGTTAGGGGTTTATGGCCTTATTTAGCAAAAACATAGAAATTTAACTGGCTTATGAACCCATCATATATGTTATGTTGGTCCTTGGGATTTATCCTCCTAGTTTATCATCTTTTTGGGATAGCACTTTGTTACTATTTTTTTGTTGTATACAGTACTATTTGTGGCAAGCTCGGTACCAATGGGTAATCTATCGACGCAAAATGTCTTATGATTGTTATGTTTGTTTAGTAACCAATGAACTTTCGAGGATTTATAAACAGGAATCAAAAAAATTTTCCTCCCGGACAGTTTCCAAATGGTGGAAAGGGTTTTTTCATTTTATCAAATTTAAATGATTTTTGAGGATGATTTTACTTCCATGAAGTTTTCTGTATGTTTTGTGAATATTTGTATGCAATTTTTTCATTATTTTTGAATTCTGTAAAATGAATTATTGAATTGTTTCTCCTATGTTTCTTTACAATAAAAACTCTCCTACTGTTTTCGATAAGTGCCATGGGATCTTTAACATCCACCTGAATTACCACCAATCCAGGCAGATGGGACCTCGGTTTAACGTCTCATCTGAAAGACGGCACCTCAGAAGTGCAGCACCCCTCTCATGCTGCACTACAGTGTCAGTACTGGGATATTAACCCAAGTGCCAGATATGGGAACTGAACCCACAGCCCTCTGATCTCCTGGCCTCAGAGGCGAGTGTGCTACTTATTGAGCCACTGACACTATCAGAAAATATCAGAAACTGGGAAGAATTCAGGGAGGAAGGGTGAGAGGATAGGGGACTGGCAGCCAAAAAGACTAGAGCAGCTCAAGGCATTGTCAGAGTACATCAGAGAGAGGCGCTTGATCTCAGTGGGGAAGGGGGAAAGTTAGGGGTGGCAGTCACAGGAGCTAGATGCAGTGAGATGAAGATGGAGACTGGATTTGAACATGTCCAGTGAAGAGATGGAGATGATGTGAGTGCTGAGGGCATTCATCCAGCTGGGTGCACGGTGTGCAAAGGATCTTTGGCCCAGAGTGGTGTGGCATCGGGGAACCTGTAGAAGCTGACGTTCAGAACCTCTGGTGTTGCGAGGATTAGTGTTTGGGCACAGGAGGGCTTGGACACTAGGTGGAGTAAGGCCCAAAGTAGTTTTTTTTGCCATCATACAGGTAAGGTACTTAATGTGGTTAGCGAGTTGAAGCCATCCCGTTTGAGCGTAAAGGTCACATGTATGTGTGAGTCTGTGGGCTCCAGTAAGAAGTCAACAGGCCATGTTTAGGGAGGTCACAATGCGCCTGAGGGCAGTAGTAGAGGTAGAGCCATAGATTGAGGCTGTAGTCTATGACTGAGACCACAGAGCTCTGTATAGCAATCTTCAATGCTGCCTGGGTAAGATGCTGTTTCGGTAGAGAATTCCAGTGCATGAGTTTATGGCTCTGGCAACACTATCAATGTGGGTCCCATAGGATAAGCTAGGGTCGAGTGAGATTCCAAGGTATTTAAAAGATGACACTTTTTCAAGGGTATTTCCAGTACTTGTAAAAATGTCAAGGGGATATGATATAGCCTATGTTTGTTTTGCGAGCTGCAAAAAAGCATTGACTTGGTCTTTTTGTGGTTTAGAACCAGTTTATGTTTTGCGAACCAGTTTTCAACAGCGGAGAAAGCAAGCTGTAGGTTGTGTTGTAAGGGTTGTGGGTCCTTATGGGGGGTGAGAATCACATCATCATCGGCATAGAGGATAATTTGTTCTCGGCAGGATAGTGGAAGGGAGTTCAGGAAAAGGCTGAAAAGTAGTGGACCCAGTATGGATCCCTGAGGGATGCCTAAGAGGACAGGTTTGGAGTCCGAGAGTACTCCTGAGATTTTTACTCTTTGTGAACGCTGTTCCAGGTAACTATTAAACCATGCAGTAGAGTACTGGGAGAGCCCAGCATTCAGCTGCTGTTTGGTTAGCAGGCTATGGTGAACAGTATCAAATGCCTTAGTCAAGTCGATAAATACTGCTCCAGTTAGATGACCTTTGTCCAACGAGTTGTGAAGGACTACAGTAAATTCCAATTTGTACATTTTCTGAAAGGAACATTTCAGGTATTCTGGTATTTTCTTCCCTCCTACCACTCGGACTGGTTGATTCAAACAACATGAAGTCTTGCTGTATTATGACATATGCAGTGAGTCCCAACCTTCTAACTGCTCCGGAGGTGAAAGAGTTAACTTTCCATGCCAGGCATGGAACGTTGAGCTCGAGCTCGGTTGAAAACTCTGTCTGTTGTTCTTCAAACTCAAACTGTCAGATTCTTTACTCCGCCTCACTGAACAGTCGCTCCGGAGATTTTCTCCTTCTGCTCGGTTCATTTTGTCAGTTAAAGTATTATTTTCTCGGTTTTTTGACCGAATTTAAACCGCAACCGGTCGGTTCAAGCTCGTCTGTGTTATTGTAAGTACTAGATAGATAGGTTTTACATTTCTTTCTTCTTTGTGGAACTTGTAAACGGTTATCTGTTCGGTTTGAACTGATCAGGTTGTTTTAAAATACATTAAATCTGTCTTTTAGAGTGTGGTTACCGGTTCTTATCGGTTCTAAAAAAAATGGATTTTATTACGTTTTTTTCCACGACCCGTGACACGGTTGGGAACCGATAAGAGGGTCTTGCTTAGCGGATTGCCATAAATGGGCAAGTTTGGTTAGGACTGGCACTATGTCTGAGAAACCCAAAGAAAAACCAGGCCCACTGGTTTCAACACTGCAGTGTGTGTGGGAAGCCTTTGCCAGGCTGACCCCCACACCACCTGTGTTTATTGTCTGGGGTTTGACCACCTCAATGCAGACTGCCAGATTTGTAAAAATTTTCCTGCAGCTACCCTGGATAAGAGAGTTGGTAGGCTCAGGAAAGGGAGGCCAAAGTCTGCTGACCGATTGCCAGCCCGGTTCGGCCCAACCGAACCGTGGAGGGAGTGCCCCCTGACCAGGGCCAGACTTCTCGGACAAAGGAGAGCCGACTCGGAGGAGTCGGTTCCAGCAAAGGACAAGGAAGGCTGGTGTGGAGCCAAAACTTTCCTCTCCAACTGCTGAAGAAATAGCCAAAGCTATTAAAATTGTCCAGTCATTTCTTTCTCGGTTCCGACCGAACCAGCACCATCAGGTAAGCGACGGTTCGCGGTTCCACCGTTCAAGAGTATGATTTAGAGGAATTTTATGAACCGGAGGAGGAGGAAGAGGAGATGAGGAGAGTGAATGTGGATTTGAAAGTCTGGATGTGCCCATTGAACCGGACATCTCCCCAGACAGACCTTCAGGAGTGTCCTCCTAGGCTTTCTGAGTCCCCTCTCATTTTATGTTTTATAAAAAAGTGGCTGAAACCCTCCAGCTCCCTATGGAGGAAGCTGTGGATGATCAAGAGGAGCCTGACTATGTGGAAATGATGATATCCCAGAGTCCAGGAGACTGTCTATTCCTTTGCATAAATCTTTTGGGAAACAGACAGTAAAAAATTCTAAATACTCCTCACACTATACCTCCTGTTGATAAGAGAATGGACAAGAGGTACACATTGTCAGGCTCTGATATGGAGTTCCTTACACAACAATGCAGCCATGTTGGGGTAGTGCAGGCTGCAGCCTGTGACAAGGCAAATATTCCCTTGGCCTCACACCCCACTGATAAGGACTCCAGGAGGATTGATGCCATGGCAAAGAAACAGTACATGGCAGCATCCTTGGGACTCAGACAGGCAAATTATATGGCTTATGTTGCTAGATACCAGAAATCCAGATGGGATACTGTTATGGCTCTAGCAAAACAGGTCCCTGGCCAGCTTGCCAAGGAGCTGGAGCAGGTGGCTGCTGATGGTATTGAGGCATCTAAGGTGCAATTCCATGCTGCAGTGGACTCTAATGATGTGTCATCAAGAGTCATGGATACATCTGTGGCACTTCACAGAATGGCTTGGCTCAGATGTACTAGCCTGTCACAGGATACCCAGACTAAGGCCATGGATTTTCCTGTTGTGGATAATTCTCTGGGGAGCAGACAAAGAATTACATGAAGAAAATGGATGACTATAGGACCACCTATAGGAGTGCACAGGCCAAGGAAAGGCAGGCCACTCCTCAAAGGCAGCCTTCCAGGGGCAGGGCAGGCCTTTTCACAGGCCTTTTACCAAGCCCAGGCCTCCTCTTCAGCTTATGCCCAGAGGGGGTTCTTTAGAGGGAGAGCAGACAGGGTACAAGCAGGCCTGCTTCCACCCCTCAGCCTAAAGCCCCTGCCAAACAGGCACCCTGATGGGGTGGCCAGGGCCGATTCTCAATTACCTGTAGGGGGCAGGCTGGCTTACTTTGTCCAGGACTGGAAGTCTCTGACATCAGACAAGTGGGTCCTGGAAGTAGTAAGCAAGGGACTGGTTCTCAGCTTCAAAAAATTTCCAAAGATGAGAACCAGGTCCTTTCCACCTGCAAATCCATCAGAGGCACTTGCCCTAGAGGCAGAAGTCTCTACCCTCCTGGCTCTCAGAGCCATGGAAAGGGTTCCACCCCTACACCAGGGCAAAGGATTGTACTCCAGGTACTTCCTTACCTCAAAAAAGACAGGAGAACGGCGGCCCATCCTGGATCTCAGATACTTAAACAAGCAGCTTTTAAAACCAAAATTCAAAATGGTGACTCTGGGAATTATTCTACCCTCTTTAAGGCCAGGGAACTGGCTAGCATCCCTGGACCTCAAGGATGCCTACTTCCATATTCTCATCAGAAGCTCCCATCGAAAGTACCTCAGGTTCGAGCTGCCCTCAGGCCATTACCAGTTCAGAACACTGCCCTTTGGCCTCACCTCTGCTCCAAGGGTATTCACAAAATGCCTGGCAGTAGCAGTTGCCTACCTAAGAAGGCAAAAAATTGCCATCTTCCCTTACCTGGACGACTGGCTCATAGTAGGCCAGTCTCCAGACCAAGTCAAGTTACATCTTCAGATAACTCAGCAACTGCTTATCTCTCTAGGTTTCCTTCTGAATCTTCCAAAGTCAGTTCTAGAGCCTGTCCAGCTCCTCACCTTCATAGGCGCAGAACTGAACACAGAGGAAGCCAGAGCCTTCCTTCCTTTGGACAGGGCAAGGACCCTGGTCTCTCTGGCCTCCTCATTCACCCTGCAGGTCTCGCAACCAGCAAGGCATTTTCACAGCTCCTAGGGCACATGGCCGCTTCTACAGCAGTAGTGCAAGGAGCCAGATTTCAAATGAGGGACATCCAGTTCCATTTGAGAGCCTTTTGGTCTCAAAGAAAGGACCCTCTAACCAAATTGATCCCAGTGACTCGAACCCTGATCCAAGCCCTACAATGGTGGCAGGATCAGAGCAATCTGAGACAAGGGTCTTTGTCACTCAGTCTCACTCTTTAATCCTTACTACAGATGCATCCTCTTGGGGTGGGGAGCTCACATGGGCGACCTCACTACCCAGGGACTGTGGTCCCCTCAGGAATCTCTGCTCCACATCAACCTGTTGGAGCTCAGAGCAGTTTTTCTAGCACTTCAAGTTTTTTCCAGATCTGTTCAGAACAAAGTTGTACAGGTCAGAACAGACAACACCACTACAATGTGGTACATCAGCAAGCAAGGAGGCACTCGGTCTACGGCCTTGTGCACCAAAGCAATGAAGTTGTGGTCTCTGGCTTACTCCCTGAACACCTCCCCTACGGCAGTTCACCTCCCAGGCAAGGACAATGTCCTGGCAGATGCTCTCAGCAGGATTTCCAGGCCATCACGAATGGTCACTGGATCCCCTGGTCCTGGAGGTAATATATGACAGGTGGGGCACCCCGCAGATAGATCTTTTTGCAGCCCCAGACAATCACCAACTTCCCCTTTTTTGCTGCAGGCCTCCAGTGTTGGGCTCAGTCCCTCTGGATGCCTTACTTCTCAATTGGGAAGGGAAGTTTCTCTATGCTTTCCCCCTTCCCTCTCCTGTTCAAAGTGTTAGTCAAAATCGGATCTCAATCCTGCAAAGTGATTCTGATTGCTCCAGATTGGGCCAGACAACCCTGGTATCCACTCCTACTGTCCTTAGCAGTCCATCTTCCCCTGTGTCTTCCCAGGAATCACAATTTGTTAACCTGTGCTCAGGGAAAGGTTTGGTACCCGAACCTCAAATCTCTCAATCTCAAGGCCTGGCTCTTGAAGAGTTAAAATTTGCTGATCTACACCTCTCCCAAGGTGTAATGGATATATTGAAGGCTTCTAGGAAGCCTTCCACCAGGGCTACTTACAATTCCAAATGGAAGAGGTTTTCCATATGGTGCTCTGGGAAGCATATTTCCCCAGAATCTGCTGTTTACCCACAGTCCTGGATTATATGGTCTATTTGAACACTTTGGGGCTCAGACCAGCTACCCTAAAGGTGTATTTGGCAGCTGTGTCTGCTTTCATTTCAGCAGGTAAATCCTCTTCTCTTTCAGCTCATCCTGTATTCTCTCTAAGTTTTTTAAGGGATTGCTTCACACCAACCTTCCATTCAGGGACCCTGCCCCTGCCTGGGATCTTAATGTTTGCATTGCTCAGCTTATGCAACCTCCCTTTGAGCTCTTGTCTTCAGCGGAGCTTAAGTATTTGACTTGGAAGACTGTGTTTCTGGTAGCCATCACTTCTGCCAGACGCATAAGTGAATTACAGGCTTTGTCAGTGGAGCCTAATTTTATCTCCTTTCATAGAGATAAGGTGGTCCTCAGGACTAACAGGAAGTTCTTGCCTAAGGTGGTTTCAGATTTCCACCTTAATCAATCTATTTCTCTTCCAGTGTACTTCACTGACCATTCCTCCTCTGGCAGAGGAGGCTGCACAGCCTAGATGTGAAGAGAGCCCTGTTACTACATTGAGCGTATTCAAGGGTCACAGGGTTTGACTCTCCAACTGTTCCTCACTTATGGTGAGGTTGGTAAAGGAAACCTGCCACTAAAGATCCATTGCCAAGTGGATTGTCTCTTGTATCCAATTCTGTTATGAAAAGCTGGGTAAGGTTCCTCCCTCAGGCCTGAGGGCTCACTCTACCAGAGGTACAGCTGCTTCCCTGGCTGCTGCCAGGGACATCCCCATCCCCATTCTAGAGATTTGTCAAGTAGCTACCTGGAAAACAGTTCACACTTTTACCAAGCATTACTATCTGGACACCCAGGCTAGGAGTGATGCTCGGTTTGGCACAGCTGTGCTTCAGAGCCTATCTCCTAAGTAGGTTCTGTCCCTCCTCCATGGAGGTACTGCTGTGTAGTCTGCATATGTCATAGTATAGCAAGACTTCATGTTGTTTGAAGAAAAAATTACTCACCTTAGTAATGTTGTTTCTTCTAATGGAGTCTTGCTATATTATGACCTCCCCCCCGCCTTCCCTCTCAGAACCTCTTGTTTTGGGATGTGGGTGGGCAGTGCAGTGTTGGCACTTGGTAGATGCCACCTTGTTTTTTCACCCCTCCCTTTTTGGGGTGACTGGGTGTTGTGTTTTTCATTTTTTGGGTCTCCTGACTTGAGTCTTTGTTTTGGGAACAAAAAATGTGTTTCTTATATTTAGTAGCCAGTTGGCTAGTGTAGGTTTACAGCTTCCACACAGGACCTTAGTGAGTTTAGCTCATAAAGATCTGACAGTTTGAGTTTGAAGAACAACAGACAGAGTTTTCAACCAAGCTCGAGCTCAGCGTTCCATGCCTGGCATGGAAAGTTAACTCTTTCACCTCCGGAGCAGTTCGAAGGTTGGGACTCACTGCGTATGTCATAATATAACAAGACTCCATTAGAAGAAACAACATTACTAAGGTGAGTAAGTTTTTCTTTACCCATATTGGTAAAATGCCCTTAATATTTCGGGCTAACCACGTCCTGGCCAAATTTGTTTTACTTAAAAACAAAGGTTTAATGTTTACTGCCAAAAATGTACAGTGGAAGAATACCACCAGATTTATCAATCTCAATCCCACGCACTTCATTTTGTCCATACATCCCTCCTCCTAAAATCACAGCTTTACTTTTCTGTGAATTCAGGCTTGCCCCTGATACCATGCCAAATTCCTTCATTTCCTGAAAGAGATATTGTACCCCTTCTTCACTATTTACCATTGCACACACATCATCTGCATAAGCAATTATTTTTATTTCAGACCTGTCAGATGTGCCCTCAATGCCCTGCATATCCCTGTTTAGAAGCACTTTTCTAATGAAAGGATCCAACATGAACAAGTGTAGCAATGGGCTCAAATGACACCCCTGTCTAGTCCCTTTCTGTATCAAAAAATGTTTTCCATGAGGTCCTGGTAATATTGAAGTTATTACTGCATTTTGATATAGCACCTTTATCCATTTTATCAATCTCAACTGTACACCATACGTCCTTAATACGGCAAACAACAACTCATGACTATCTCTATCAGATGCTTTACGTTGGTCTAAAGATAGTAAAAACCCTGGTATCCTTTGTGTCTCACAGTAATTATAAACATCCCTTATGATACGTAAATTGTTTTGGATGTGTAACCTGGCAATGTGCAAGTTTGAGTTGGATGAATTAAACCAGTAGCTATCTCTTTTAAACGATTTTGTGAAATAAAGGCCAGGATTTTGAAATCTGCATTTAATAAACAAATTGGTCTCCAATTACTACTTTGTTCTCTGTCCCCTGATTTAAATAAAGATATCACCAAACCCTTTGTGAATTCTTCAGGTAAGATGTCTTGTGATTTAAAAAAAAAAAAAAAAAAATTAAAATTTTTCCCCAGTATAGCTGCCACGATGTCTGGGAACAGTCTGTACCACTCATTTGGTATTCCATCTTCGCCTGGAGCTATATTTAATTTCAAATAATTGATTGCCTGTAATATGTCAGAATCCTGGATATCAGTTTCCACTTTTCCCTTAGATTTTTATCTAAGCCTAAATCCTGTAATTCCTCTAGATATGCTTCCATCCTACTTAGGTTTAAATTAGCAGTTTGTATAAAATCATGTAGTTGGCTTTCCACTATTGGTAGCATTCCCTTTATTCCCACTTGTCTCACCCCTCCTCATCCATTAGAGCTGAAAACTGTACAGTTTCTATCCGTTCTTTGCATGCCTCACATGAATCACTGTCTGGTGTTCTCTGTTTCCCAAAGGTGGGTTCTGCTTGTAAGGAGTTAGCCCTATTATGTTGCACCTCCATCATTTCCTGTTTTAATTTCCTTATTTGGTCTCCTAAATCTACTCTCTGTTCATGTGAGATAGTTAATAAATTATACAGTTGTGTACTTAGTGTAATATACCTCAACCCCTTTTCATTTGCTCTTGTTTTCCCACATTTTTGAAGCCACTTCCTGGTATCTGTTTTTGTATCAATCCACCACCTCACTAAGTCTTCTTATAATGACAGCACCGATGTTTTATGAATTAAAGTATCCAAAATCCCTTTTGAGCCTCGGGCATATTTATAGTCTGTGTTCATTTTCCATCTATTCTGCCTGGCTGTGCCTCCAGGTACTGGTTCTACATAAGAGTACACTGCTAGGTGATCTTAAAATTCCATTGGTATTCCTGTAGTTTCTAACCCCAGTAATACTCAAGTATTCATAACTTTACACAGTCATCCTTGTAAGTAGAACTGCCCAGAGAAAATTTGGAACATATGCAAATGATGGACTCTCTTGCATGAGCCACTTTTCAAATGCTGCCTTATACCAACTGCCTTTGTTCTAACCCCCTCAGATTTCTCTCTCTGCCTGTCAAGTCTAGATGCTCAGAGATCCTCTACTCATCCTTTGTACTGATGTAAGAAACCTTATAAAATATTATAAGTATTCTTTACATTTCATTTGCTGCCTTTTACTTTTTGTTATTTAGGTAAACCCATAGTTTTAGTGTTTAAATTGTAAGTTTTCTCGGTTTCTCCCAGTTCGGTGTAAGTGGGGTAAACCGAGATTTATTTTAGATTTATCGGAGTTTTCTGAGTAAAAAAACTCCATTAGTTATGCTTAATTTTATTAAATTAGTTTGTTTTAGAACCGCTAATACCGGTTCCTGGACCGATAGCCTCGGTTCATTTTATCTCGGTTCCCGGGTCCTGCAGCGGTTCCGGAACCGACCACAACTACTAAATAAACTTAAATTTAAATATTTATTTTTAGTGGTTGCAACTGTTATCGGTTTTACATTGAAAATGTTATAAAAAGAAACTGCCGATCTCTGTTTCAAACCTTGTATTCAGTGTGGTGAACTTTTGTTAAGTCAAACATTCTCTTGTTTTGCCTATCTGGACATGAACATTTAAAAGCAGAGTGAAATCTGCATTACATGTCCAGGAAAAAACTACTGAAATGCCTGGATGAGGCTTAAAAAAAAAAAAAAAAAAGTTTTACCACCTAAGGGTCCCTCCAGCTCTAACCAGCCGACTCCCTAGGTTGCTGTGGGTGACTCCACGACAAATACTGTAACTGCTGCCCTCAGATGGGCATATAAGCAGTTTTTTAAGAGGCTTGTTGAACCAGCTGACTCTCTGGTTCCCTCAGTGAAATTGAAGAAAACTAAGCACACAGCTTACAGCATTTTGGGGACTTCTGTGTCTGCTATAAAACCTGTCAATTTCTTTTTCTTTTTTTTTTTTAAACTTTGTTTATTGTTTTCACAAGAACATACAATTATTTTCCTAACAATCAATTTAGCAGTCAAATTAATAAGCATGAGAGTGCCACTTCTCTTAATACAATCGATGTGTGCATTGAAAGTTATAAGATACATCAATGGGGAGTAATACTAAACAAGAAAGAAAACATTTTATAGCAAAAAGCTGTTACAGAACCCATGAGCAGCATGGTGATACTTTAAAGTTATATTGTTCGCAAAGTCTCAAGTTCCTAACCCTACCAGAGGGTACGACTACTAGTATTCACCATGTAAGTTCCTAATTAATACACCAGAATGGTGTTCACCTTAGAGCTGTTGCTCTTACTTGATCTCCATAGGTCTTACAGGCTCCAAGCTAACCAGTCTCATCCCCAGACAAAATACTATCCGAAGTAGCATAAGCAGAGAAATCTTTAAACATAACAAAATTTTAACTACCCAGCAGTAAAAGCACCCTCTGACCTCCTAAGTGCAGCAACAGGCTACAATTAGTATTAATTTTAAATTTAATACGAACATTCAACACTCCGAAAATTTCAGACAGTTTGTTTAAATTGTTCAGTAGAACAAGGGAATTTTAACAAAAGACTTCAATCGGGGAAAACTCTGTCCGTAAAAGTACCTGACTCATCTCAGCACGTTTATAGAGGTACTTCATGTTTGATCGTCCTCTTCAGATCCCGATTCATCATCCTGAGGCCTACGAATACGATCTTGGGTGTTCCTCTGGGCCCATTTCATGGCATCTGTAACATCTGTGAAGACAAGAACCTTCCCCTGATGGGCAATACACAGCTTCGCTGGAAAGATTAGGCCGTGTTGAGATTCCGGCCTCTCTCTCAGTATTGCTAGGACCCCATCAAAGCCCTTACGCCTCTGCCGTGTGGCATAACTTAAATCAGGGAACATCTTGATCTGTAGGCCGTCCTGCAGTAAGGATCTCTTGACTCTGGCCAGGGCTAACATACGATCTTTCGAGCCCACTCCATCCATAACCACCACTACTGTCCTCAGGGTTTTCAAGTCGACCCCTCAGAGTGATACAATAAGCTTTTTGGAAACGCTGTACTTCAAGAAGCACTTCCTCTCCTAATTGCTGAGTAAACCAGTCTCTTAAAAACATCAGAAGATGATCTCCCTCGCAGCCTTCCAGCAATCCGATGAGGCGCAAATTGTGGGATCTCGCTTGGTTTTCCAAGGTTTCTAATCGAGACCGTAGATGAGAATTTTCTTTTATTGTCTTGACTGCTGTACCCATTGCAGTTTCCACTGCCTTTTTAGCTTCTAAAGATGTGGTGGTAGTCGTATCAGTCTGGGTCTCCACAGCTGTAACCCTGTGCATAAGGGCATCAAACTTGTTTGACAAACCAGTAACTGATATAATTAGTACATTCAATTTAGCCCCTAAGGTTTGCAGCATTTCCATTGGAGTCTCCTCAGCTTGTTCTTGATCTTGGGCCTGTGCCATCCATGTGGTGGGAGCTCCCGTTACATTTTTGGTAATTGCTCCTTCCCCTTGTCCTTTGTCTCTCCGAGGAGGCGGCATTTTAATTATTCAAAACTTCCAAAACAATATTTCACTGTTTTAATTGAAATTTGACTGTTGATAATGTTCAATAAATTGTATTTTTGAAGCTGGATTTCGGAGCTTTAAAGACCCACGTCCATATCGCTCGGGCTCCACAGCCCCCCCCAAAAAAAAAACTGCCAATTTCTTCAGAAATTGCTGGCTGTTATGATCAGGGAAGTATTTGCCAAGACAGTTAAGCACAGCTGTGTATTGCTTCCTTTGGCTATGATCACGTAAATGAATATGGTGAATTCTGTAAACTTTCCCGGGGGAAAAAGTGTGGAGAAATGCCTGAAACGGCTAAGGAAAACACTTTCAGGCTTACAAGGACTGTCTGTCTCTCAGCAGCAGACCTTTGCAAAGCAGTCTTACTAATATTTAAAAGGAAGAATATATAATTATTATGAAATGGAGGAGAACCTATTGAATCCGAGGTTTCGTCTGAACATGAGTTTGTCTCTCCCCACAGAACATGTGAGAATTATTCCTCATTCTTCACATTGGCGAGAAAGAGTGGGCTGACACCCACTAAAAAAGATACGTTAAAGATTTTACAAACTCCAAGCTCTATTTCCCCTCTGGATAAGAGGATGTATAAGAAATTTCAGCTGGACAGGGAGGGAACTGAAATTTATTCCCCCACCCTGTCCACCAAGAAGTGGTTAAAGTGACAGCCTGTGACAAATCCTAGCCTCTTAACAAGGATTCCGGGAAAAATTTACAACATGGCTTAACAATATATATATTTATCAGGTGCCTTGGCCATCAGGTAGGCACACATCTTAAGCCTATGTCAATACCAAAATCACTGCGGTAGTCGGCCTCTGCTGTGTCAGCCAAGGCCCAGACTGCCCCGTCAGATGATCTAGCTGAAACAGCTTAAATTTGGTTTGAAAGCGGCCAAATAACAGTTTGAGTGGCTGCTGCCGGAATGGATGGCAAGTACTGGGGTTCAGAGGAGGTTTGCCTGGCTCCGAGTCACAGTCCTCACACAGGATACCCAAACCAAGGATATAGACTTTCCAGTCGAAGGTAATTTCTCTTTTGAGAAAGATAAAGGCTTACATGAAAAAGGTGGAGATATATATATACATACATACATACACACACCACAGCAAGCCCCCTTTTTTCTATCAGGCTGGGACTGTGCCTCAGTATCACCAGTTCCCACAGCAGGGGTATTTCTGGCATCACTGTCAAGTGGTCCTGGATGTAGTGAGTCAGTGATTGTCTCTGAATTAAAATTCCTTCCACTAACAACAGTGGAAAAAAGGACTAGAAAGGTTGCAAAAGAGACCAAATAAGGGCGCCTCAGGCTCTGACCAGCCAACACCCTCCCAAATCTGCACGTGAAACTGCTGTCTCTTACTTACACACCCCTGAGAAGGGTGATTCAGGTTTAAAAAATTAAAAAGTGGGTGAGTGGTCCGGCTGTTACTCCAGTCCCCTCCATGAAAACCAAAAAGACAAAGCATGTCAAACCCCAGGAAAAACCTAAAGGGGTTCCTGGCATCACTGTATTTAAATTATTTCCACAGTTCCATAAGGGAGTCTCACAGGAAGTTCTTCAGGTTCAGACTCTCATCAGGCCATTCTCTGGGAGTGTACATGGGGGTTGGATCACTTTCAAAGATAAGGTGTCACAGTTTCCCCATATCTAGATGATTGGCTGATGGTGGTAGAATCACTCCAGTAAGTGAGTCTGCAACTCACCTAAGGTTTCCTGGACTCTCTAGGGTCCTTGATAAATCTAAAGAAAGTCTGACCTTCAGCCTGCTCAGACACTCCAGTTCATAGGAGCAGAGCCAAATACCCTAAAAGGCAGGTTCTACCTGCCCCTACGCAGGGCAAGAAGTATTCCACTAACAGCGGGCTCATTCAGGCTGAATGAACCAAAAACCACAAGACAGTTTTCTTCGGCTGCTGGCCACATGGCATCTGCCACTGGCACATTCTTGGAATCCAGGTTACAGATCAGGGCCATTCGGTGTAGCCTCATGGCTCAATGGTGTTAGAGACAGGACCCTCTTTTAAAACTAATTCTAGTAACAAGGACATTGTTACAGGCCTCCAGTGGAGGAAAAGAGGTAACCAGTCTAAGGCAGGGGCTCCTTTTCAGCAAAGAGCCCCCATTAGTTGTCTGACAACAGATGCATCCCTACTAGAGTGGGGCTCCCATCTGGGGGTTCACACCACCCATGACACATGGTCAAGTGCACATTTACTCTTGCACATAAACCTGCAGGGGCTAAGAGTACTGTTACTGTGCTAAAGGTCTTCACACAACTACTACAAAGATGGTAAAGGTCAGAACAGACAATACCACCACATTGTATTGCATCCATAAATAGGGAGGGACAAGGTTAAGCCCATCGTGCTCAGGACTTATGAAAATATGGAGTCTAGCATACTCCATGGATCCCTTCAGGATGTTGTGGTCGCAGATTCTCTTTACTGTCTATACTTTACCTTAATTTCTATGTACTCAATAACCACACCCAATGGTTATTCCAATAAACTCAGTTTATTGTCTGCACACATATATGTGGGAGCCTCAGCTAAAGGAGAGAGCTCCTCGATTATTGTTCACAGAAGCTTATATACCTTTTTCAGTTTTACAGTCTAACAGTGATCTCATGCTTACAACAGCTTCTCCTTATCTCTAGCAAAAACCTCAGATTCAGCACTTTCCGTATAAGGAGTTGTTTTTCTATACTTACTATGTGTCTCCCCTTTATCTTAGTTACAACCAGCTGTATTTAGCTTCATTTAATTTTCAAGGTTTCCTTATCTCTGTCAAACAACCTCCTTTGTTTTAGTCAGCACAGAACTGTACATTCATTATGGCTGTTTTACAAAGCAGATAGTTTTAAAGCATATGAAAGGCAACATGGCTATATGGCTATAACAAAGCAGATAGTTTTAGAGCATATGAGAAACAACATATCTATATGGCTATAATCGCATATAACAGTTATAAGCTCTGGTACAATAAGCTTTAGGACATAAAGTTATTATACTTTAGGATATATAAAAATTCCACCACAATGTTCATTTGCCAGGTATGGACACTACCTTGGCAGATACCTTGACACAGATCAACCAGTCCCATCAGTAATGGGCCTTGAATAGTCAGGTGGTGTAAGTTATCTTCAGGAGGTGGGGCATACCAGAGGTAGTCTTGTTCGCATCCCACCACGACAACCACCACCTGCCACAGTACTAAGCCAATCAGAGATCCGGGACCAATCACCCTGGATTTTCTGGTTCTGAGTTGGCAGGGAAGCATCTGTATGCTTTCCTTCCTTCCCTTTGTCATACAGTGCATTTCTCAAGCTCAGGTCCCAGCCAGCATCAGTAGTCTCGATAACGCCAGACTGGTCCAGGCAGACATGGTTCTCTCTACTACTCTCCATGTCTGGTTCCAAACCAATACACCTTTTCTGAGAGGCACAACCAGCTAATCTCTAACCAGGAGGCTTTTGTACCCAAACCTTGGGTCACTCAGGCACAAGTCATGCCTCTTGAGGGCCTACTGTACATTCTGCAGCCTTGCATCTTTTTCAGTGTCTAGATATTGTATGTGGTTACAGGAAGCCCTCCATTAGGAAACTGTACGCTTCAGAAGGGAAAAGGTTTACTATTGGTGTTTAACCGGAAAACTGTTTCCAGCACATGCTGGGTCAAGCAGTGCTTGACTAACTTACCTATTTGTATTCATTGGACTTGCAGTCCAGCATCCTCAAAATCCACCTAGCTGTGGTATATGCTTGCATACTAGCTGGACGAAATGTTTTAATGGCCCCAGATCCTAGCCTCACAGAGGTTCTTTTAGGGCCTGGCGCATATCAGCACAGGCTGGTGTTCCAGCTGTGCTGGACTGTTTTACCTTATTGCTTTCACTGGGCTTGCAGAACAGTACCTTACAGGTTCACCAGGTCTCAGTATTTATTTACTTCTCAGTTGGACAGAATGTTTTTTCAAGCCTCAGACCCTGTCGTCAAAGGGATCTTTAAAGGTCTGGTCCATTTGCACCCCCCTTCACAGGGAAACGATGCCAGCATGGGACCTAGATGTGTGCATAGTTAGGCTCAGGGGTCCCCCTTTTTGAGCCTATGTTTTCATCTTATTTTAAATATCTAAAAAAAAAATATATATATATATATATATATTATGTGTACCTTTTTCCTTGTGGTAATGATTTCTGCCACAAGAATCAGTGACCTCAAGTCTTTCTGCATTGAACAGGACCACATTTCATTACACAGAGACAAAATTATTATGGAAACAAATAAGAAGTTTCTCTCTTAATTGATTTCTGATTCCCATTTGAATTATACCATTATACTTAAATACATACAGTGTCTGCAGATAAGGGCCTACAGTCTGCCCATCTTATCTGTCTTTTTCACTGAGCACTTCAGTTTTGGTGAAAAGAGTCTTCATGGTCTGGATGTCAAAGGAGCATTTAGCTATTACTTGGTAACCACTAAAGTCCATAAGCAGGACAGAAAACAGCTGTTCCTGACCTATGACAGTGTGGGAAAGGGTAACCCAGCATCAAAAGATCAATTTCTCACTGGATAGTACAGCTTTTTCAGTTTTTGTTCTAAGGCTGGAAAGGAGCCCCACCAGGGTTGAGGACCCATTCCACAAGGGGCACATCTGCTAGTGTAGTAGCTGTTGGGGCTGTTCCTCTGGTCGACATCTGTAAAGCAGCTACCTGGAAACAGTGCACACCTTTACTAAGCATTATGGTCTGGATATTCTCTCTGGGGTGATGCCAGGTTCGACACAGCAGTCCTGCAAGGTCTGTTCCCAAAATAAGGTTCTGTGCCTGCCTCCAAAGGTACTGCTTAGTAGTCTGCATAAAGTTATGAATACCTGAGTATTACTGGGGTTAGAAGAAAAAATAACTTACCATAGTAATTTTGTTTCTTCCAAGTGATACTCAGGAATTCTTAATTTTTCCTCCCTCCTCCCCTTCTGGAACCTTTGGCCTCTGCTGTCCTGAATACTGTGCTCATAGGGGTAGAAATGCTATTTCTGGCACACGTTATAACTGTAACCACTACTGTTGTCGTCCTCCCCTTTTTAGGTGAGCTGAACATTCAAGGGTATCCTTTCATATGTTATGCCCTCCAGTTGGAGGCCCCTTTTTTGGGTATTTAGGAAGTTCCTTTATTATTATTATAATTAATGGTGGTGGTGTTGTTATTATTACTATTATAATTGTCATTATTGTAATTAGTCCCCAGGGTCCTGTCTTTACAGGCTTCCAGGAAATCTGAGGGGTTTAGAACAAAGGCAGTTAGTATAAGGCAACGTTTGAAAAGTGGCTCATGCAAAAGATTCCGTCATTTGCATATGTTTCAAATTCTCTCTGGGCAGTTCTACTTGCAAGGATGACTGTGTAAAGTTAAGAATACCTGAGTATCACTTGGAAGAAACAAGATTACTATGGTAAGTATTATTTTCTTTCTGTATTTGTATATGTTTAGATATAAAAATACAGTCTTATTTTCAAGGAGAGAGTTCTCTTTACAAATGTATAATTTATCCCTGGTTGAGCTTCCATACTGCAGTCAATCAGGCCCGTAGCCTCTACACATATTTTTAAAGCATTCGAATCACAGTATATCTTCTTTCCTTCCGCCTTTCATGTAGAAACATCCAGAGAACAATTGAAGTCCCCGGCTAGATATACATCTCTTGCAGTAGCCAAAAATTATTTTAAATCCTCCAAAATCTGCACCCTCTCTGCTCTTGTTGGGGGGGGGGCATAAATCACTAGGAACCTACTGGACCTTCCTTTCCAGATTCCATTCAAAATTAAAACTCTTCCCAATACCAGATCTACAGTTTTCTGAAACTTAAAACTAGACCCTGAAAACAGTGTACCCACCCCATCCGCCGTCTTCCCCAAATGACCAGTAAGAAGGTCCCCATAGCCACTCCTTTCATGCCAAAGAAATGAATCTTGCTGTAGAAAACCATGTTTCCTGTACAGAAAACACATCTATAGTACCTTCATGTCATGCATATAAGAGAATACTGCCCTTCTTTTACTATCATTTACTATGCTGTGCACATTTGATGATAAGATGGAAAAAGCAGTCATATGTTTTAAGCCTTTTTTGTTTGTTTTTTGTCTTCTTTTCTTTCCCTTTCATTTTCACTTTAACCCCTCTCTGTTTTTCAGTGGGAATCGAGTGTAAGGAAGAAGTGTCAGAGTCCTGATCTCCTAAGTCCATCGACCCCCCCCCCAACTAGAGGACCCAAGAACATCGTAGGGATTATCCAGTTCTACTTCCATTGAAGATGTTTTCTGCAGTCTAAGGCTCCGTCTCCTAGGATAAGGTGTTTTCTACTCTGGGGATGATGGGCACCCTGCCTGTTTGCTCTTCCTAGTGTCCTATCCTTGGACCCATGAGCTACTTCTTCTAAAGGTGCATCTCCTAGGTGTTTTCTTATCCCCTCCATGTCCTGTGTCAGGGGCTGGTCTGGGGCTAATGGGTCTGCGCCTTCCGGGATATCCTTCTCTGTAGGAACAGATTCTGGAGTAGTTTCTTCTTCCCCTGTGGGTGTCTCTGTAGGTCTTGATGCTCCAGAGTGGGGGGGTGCCTCATCCGAGGGAGGATGGGCTGGGGGAGGCGTATTTGCAGACTGTTGGGCTTTTTTTTATTAAGTCATCCTGGTTCAAATTTCTCATTTTGTTGTGAGCCGCCCATGGGCAGTTTTGAAAAATATGTCCGAACTCTTCACACAGGTTGCAGCGTGTATGGTTTGCACATTGCATGCTAATATGACCAATGTCATTACAAATACCACACCATACCTTGTCGCAAATGCTTGCAAGATGCATTAAGTCCCCACACTTATGACATGCCTTTGGTTGTCCTACGCAGAAAAGGACCCCTCTGTCCCTCCCAATAAAAAAATACAGGCTTCAGGAAGAAAAAGACATCAAGACCTCATGCTGTTGCTGTAACCAGTGGATACTGTTACTCACATGCACCCCTTCATTTCGGAACATGATGATGATAAATTTTATGATTTGTCTAGTCCGGCGTATACACAAAAAGGGAGTCCATAATGGTGTGGACTTTAGCTGGTTGTACTTTATCCAGAATCTCTCCAAAGCATGGGTGGTCCGGAAGCTAATGTCTAAGGTCTCCTCCCCAGATATGTGTATTAAAGCATACACTTCTGATGCCATAAAACGCATTGAATTTTTAATCAGTTGTTTGCCCACAAAATGCCTATCTGGGGTGGTATCTGAACCTCCCCTATACTGTATTCGCACGGCATTTCGTCTGGGGGGCTGGTACTGCAGATGAGAACAAATCTGCATATCATCTTGATTTCCCACTTGGAGCTCCTGAGAGAGGCATGGGAAGGGTTTGTTGCCTCTTGTTCTGTTTGTGCTTCCTCGTGATATCTGGAATGTCTTATCTGTGAAAACACCCCTGTGTTCATTTACCTTGTAGCTTCCCGGGCTGGGTTACCATTTTCTGAGGTCCTATGGGCTGCCCCACCCACTCTCATGGCATCCTCAGTATTCTCCCCTGCTTTATTTTGTGCCAAAAGTTTTTCTTTATCTGGCATTGCTAACATTTTTTTGGCCTTATTACTGCCACCTGTATCCTTTTTTCCTCCATACACCCCCTCTCCCTCCTGGGTTTTTCCCTTCCCGCATCACTCGTTCTTTCCTCTGTAACTGATGTTTTGTCCTGTACCTAGGACTCCTGTCAGAAGATGGGATCCTTCTCCAACCCAGTAGCATGTTCTTCCAAGCCTCCACTCATGTCCAAAAAAGTCGTCTCGGAGTCGGGTAGCCATCTCCCCGAGGATACCTGTTTCCACCCTGCGTTTTGTAATGCCTGCTTGGGAGACCATTGCTGCGCATCCCCAGGCTCTGCCATGGTTCCAAACACCTGCTGTATAATTTCCTGTGCTGGCAAAAGGTGTGATGGTGCACCGCTTTCTTCTGTCTGGGTCTGTTCCGTAGTTCTTCCTGCCGGCGCTCTGTAGTTCTGTCACTTCCCCTTCCATCGCACTTCTCCAGGCGCTTCTTCAGAATCTTTCTCTTTAAATACTGCTCCTCATCCTCAACTAGTAGCTGAAACAGAACTGTTCTCACGTCCAGCTCCTTTTCAAGCTGAGTACCTGCCAATGCTATATCCGTCGAGGTCGTTCTCGTGGAGCTGACTTCTATATTGCTTACTGCACGTTCCTCACACAAGTCTTCTGGCTCTATTTCCATAATTCCCTCTTGGGCTTCGCTAGTGTGCTCCTTTGTCCATCGGCTGGGGCGGAGGATGAACCTCCAGCCTGCTGAGACTCCTCTGAGCTCTCCATCGACCTGGGCCAACAGTGCCCCCTCTTGAAGAGTAGGGGAATTTCCCTGGTGCCCTGGCCAAATTTCTCCCATACACTAAAAATACCACCAACAGCTTAATGTGTTTCAAAGTCAGTTGGCATTCATCTATATCCCCCTCTCCCAGGTAGTGCCTGAAAATAGGCAGGATTTGTCTAGTGCACTTACCCAGTCAACAAAAACTAAATAAAAATAAATTATTATGTACAGCCATGTGAAACTGATACTTAGTAGCTTCTATGGCCAATTTTAAAGTTTCATTGACATACCTAAGCTTAGAAATTGGGTAGGAAAAAGACCACTTTCTGATTGGCTTATGGCACTAACTAGCCTGATTATCTTACAATATTATTGGGCCGATCGAATTTTTAATTTCAAATAGCTGCCATTTGTTTTCACTCCGTTAGTGAGAGATAGAGCCTGCCATGCTGAGTTTTAACACAGAAAGGGGGTGGGTCTCACACTAAAAATGGGCCAGCACTCACTGGGAAACCAAAGAACCGTAGCTAGTCCCAGTTCAGTGAAACAGACTGCACTTAATCCAAACACCTGTTGTCGGCTCAAGTTATTTAAAAAAGCATTACCTCAGTTTTGTGTGAAGCTAAAAGTTTATTGACTGATACAGCATGTGTATAAAATCCCGTAGCCAAAAGCAATGTAAAACGTTGAGATACACGGCCAAAGTTAAAACAGATATCCACCGACAGTGCACACAGTGCTTCTCTAATGGAAACTGTCAATACATCAGGTAGCTGACAGGCATGTTGTACCAGGGAATAATGTTTTAGCTTCGCGCAAAAGTGAGGTAAGACTCTCATTTTAATGACTTGGGCTGACAACAGTTGTTTTCCTGTTTTTGTGTGTGTGTCAGTTAGTAAGCAACAGCAGTTAACAGAGCCCCTGTCTCCCAATTTCTGTAACTACATATTTCTGCCACCACTAGTTTTGGCAGTGGCGTCGAGGTTTCAGGCATGGCAGCTATGTCCCTGATGATCTTAAACAGGCCCACGCCATCTTTCAGTCCACTCCAGACTTGCCTGCTCAGCTCCCCCGCACTCTCGCTGTAGCGTCAGTAAGCTGGGCATTAAACAAATATAAAAAATAAAAAAAACTGTCCCATTGCTTCCCACCTGCATCACGTTTCTTATCCACCGCTCCCCACCAGCAGCACATCTTTCCTTTCCACCTGCATCCTGCAGCATGTCTCTTTCCTTCTCACTGCCGGGACTGCTCCCCATCTCTGCACAACTTACCGGGAGATGCGATCAGTACCTCCCAGAAACAAGTATACCTGCAACAGGTCTCTACTTCCTATTGTTTCCCACCTGCAGCACGTTTCTTATCCACTGCTTCCCACTGTTGATACTGCTCCCCATCTCTCCACAGCTTACTGGGATCAGTGATTGGGAGCTCCAGAAATGGAAAGCAGGACAGGGGTTTGTGTCACACCCAGTAGCGATCCCAAAGATGGCATTCTTTTCTTTATCTTACTTAACTAATTTTGCCACCACTCCCAAAAGTGCTGTGTTTTTTTTTTGGGGGGGGGGGTAAACCCTGACAACCATCTCAAAGGCACAAGCACAGAGGCTCCACTAGCACAAAAGTCCCCTGATAAAAAGAAATAAATACATAATTCTCTTGCAGGTGGAGAAACTATTTTATGACTAATTTTTTATTAAACTTTTGTTTTGCAGTGCCATTTTCTAAGCACAATAATACCCTCCAAGGTGGGCGGTATTGTGCTATACCAGACCTTCCAGGGGCTATAAGGCCCTCCGTCTGCGGCGTCAGGCCTCATTACGCCCCTGGGCAGTCCGGTATAGCTCAGTACTGCCCACCCTGTCGGGTATTATTGCTTACATAGTGTCTCCCCCACCTTGCACTATAGCCAGGATAGATTTCAACAGAGCTCTCTGATGTCTAGCTGCATATGCCATGTAAGTAGACAAGCGTAACAGCAAAGAAGCAGTAGTATAGGATTTCTTGCCCATGGAATCCAATTTTTTTTTTTTTTTTTTTTTACTCTTTTTCTGGAGACTGAGCAGACAGTGGCACATTAGCTTGTCACAGGCTGCCGCCTGAACCACACCTTTGTTGTCTGGATGTGTATAGAGAAAGTCAGCAGTCAGTTTACCAAGTTGGTATTTCCTCTCAATCTTTCTGTCCACCCTTAAAGCAGATGAAGGGGTTTCCAGAATTTTAAAAGTTGCTCTTTTTAATGTATTATGTATGGGCAAAATCATTTTCTTTGAAGGAGTATGACCCATCATTTCTCCATCTCTTGGTCGGTGTCATCCTGGAGGGGCAGTTCCAGGGTGTACACCACCTGTTTAACAAAGGTAAAATGGGAAAAAAATGTTATCATTATCGTAAGATAAATCGCCACTAGTGTGCCATCTGGGTCACCTTGTGGAAATTCTTCATCTTTTCTTTCATAATAAAATCCTTGGGCATACCCAGAGTCATGGAGAGAACTACTAGGCCCCAAAGGTATTGCCCTTAGATTGTAAAGTCTGATATACATGCCAACCTTTAGCCATTTCATCTGCAGAGGGCATATCTTTGTCAACCACTGATGTTTCCCTATGCCTTCCGGGGGGAGGAGCAGTGGTGTGTTTATCTTTCTTTTTTTTATATATATATATTTTTATTGGATTTTTTCTTCCTTTTATATCAGGAGACATTTTACAATCAGAGCATTTTCTATGCTTACTTCAGATTTGTTGTGATACAGGTAGACAATGCATGAAGATCTTTTACATTTGATACAGTTTGGGATTAAAACAGGTTTTTCATTTTCTGTGTTAGAATCAAACAATTCTGTGACCCCACTCTTTTCTCGTTCCCCCCCCCCACCCGCTATGGGCAGAAATCAGGGTCAACCCTCGCCTGATAAATTGACCATCTCTGCCAGAGAGTGGCAAACTTATCCGTTTGGTTATTTAGTTTTGCAGTGATGTTTTCCATCTGATATATAGAATTCACAACTCACCTCCAATCTTGTATGGTAGGTACTACTTTGGTCATCCATTTCCTCATTAAGGATTTTTTTGCAGCCAACAGCAGAATGGGAAGCAGGGTTTTTGTCCAAGGGGGGAACGATCCGGGTAGACAGCCATGAGCACCACTTCGGCTGTGAGCTCGACACACTCACCTAGGCCCTCACTGATTTCTTTTTGTATACATAATCAGAAGGGCATTAAGAGTGGACATTGCCACATTATATGTGCTAAGTCAGCTAATTCGGCTCCACATTCCCTCCAACAAGCACCATATTCAGTCAGAAGGTATTTAGTCAGACTTGCCGACGACCTGAAAAATCTTGATCTACATTTCCAGGAGTATTCTCTCCAGACGTGAGATCGGGTGATTTTTGACCACTCTCAGAGACGAACAGGACCATTCTTCTTTGGATACAATGAGGTCCAAGTCCTTATTTCAACTTGCTAGTATTGAGTTTGTTGATTGTTTAGATTGATCTTGCATCGTTTTGTATAAATTACCGATTAAGTGGTTCCAATGTTGTCCCCGAGAGTGGTCAATAAATAGTTTTAAAGGGGGGGGGTCAGTTTAACCTGAAAATTTCTGTTACGTAGTAGGTGGTTTCTGATTTGGAGGTATCTGAAATGGTCAACATTTGGGAGGTTAAATTTGGATTTTAATTCTTCGAATGGTAGGATCCCATTTGGGCCTAAGAACTGGAATACCTGCTCCAATCCCAATCTGTGCCAGCGGGAGAAGGTTAAGTCATTGTGGGACGGAATGAAATGTTTATCTTTCTTTGTCTTTTTAGCAGGGACTGAATCAGAACCCTGCTCACTTTGTCTTTTAGAGGCTTGGCTATAATTTTTACTTTTGTCAGACTTATTTTCATTAGGATCCTTAGAGAACTTATCTATATTTTTGTGTTGACTTGAGGTACCTCCCTCAGCGCTTTTGGAGGAGGAGGAAGCAGACTGGGTGGCCATGCTAATATGCGTTTGGCCAAAGCAATAAGCCAATATATGTCCAATTAAAAGAAAGACCTGTTTTTGTTGTCTCTCCCCCCCCCCACAACAGTGGTATGGAATGACAGTAACAACCTTCACACCTCTTGCCAACAGAAGCTCACTGCACAACAAAGAGAGGTTTCCCTGAGAGATAATGCAGATAAATCCTATAGTTTACTGATAGGATACTTTCAATTACTTGAAAAAATGGTTAGAAAAGACACATGCGTGCGAGGAAAAAATTACCGCAATGGTGCGATTTGAAATGGAAAAAAAGTGTGCAAATGCAGGAAAAATAACACTGCACTAAAACTATCAAGGAAAATAAGAAAACCACTGATTTCATGCAAACGTAAACTTTTACCTCAGAAATGACGCAGAAGCAGGAAAAACAATAAGTTTGCAACTGCGAGGAATCAAAACGCAACCGTGGAAAAAATGTGTAAAAATACAATAAATACCTTAAAAATGTAAAGGCAGCAGTCAAATGAAGAAAATAACTCAAATGGCGGTCTCTGAAGAGAGAGAGAGCTCCGGGGCAGAGTTGCCAGGTCAGCGGAGAAAAGGTTCTGAGGTCTTTCAGGCTGACTGCAGGCAGCGCTCCTTTTTCTCCTGATTGGCCAGTGTTCCTACTCATTTACATTGACTGCTGCTCTCCGGGGCAGCTGAACATACTGCACCTGTCAATACATGCTAAAGAATTTCTGGGGTGAGAAGCACCCCTCCAATTTCTCAGCCATATCCAGGCAATCGGATAGGCTCTATAGGGCACCCAGGGATGAACCCTTCCTTGTGGAACATCCAGTGGCTGACTCAGTGGTCATTACCATGGCCCATGACAGGTCTAAGAGGGCTAAGCACCTTAGCAACCAGCCTCCTGATCAAGAGTCCTAACATCTGGACCAGCTGGGCAAGAAAGTGAACGCTTCCACTACTTGATCTATTAGGTCCTTAAATTTTCTCACCCACATGGTGCAATATGAAAATGCCCTGTGGGAAAAGAGCCTCGAGCTCTGACCCAAGCTCTGCTGGATGTACCACAGAAAGCAGAGCTTCTGGATTTATTAAAGTCTGGCTTAGGCGTCTGCACACATGTTTTGCGTGCCTCATACGATACTGCTGATACAGCTGTCTGGGCAGCAGCCACCGGTATCTGTCTCCGGTGTCATTCATGGCTTCGGATCTCAGTTTCACACAGGACCTCCAGGCCGGAATCATGGACCTACCATTCAAGGAATCTGTTCCTTTTTGGGAATGAGGCCGAGAAATTGATTACTTGACTCCATGACTCTGGAAAAGCTATCTGATCGGTCCAGAAGATGTACAAGACCAACCAGAAGTCTTTTTGGAAGTACTCCTTTTGTAAATCCTCAGGACAGAAGTCCTGAAATCAGTGGCAGCAGTGAGGTGGCTTTAAAGGTAAAGTCACCTCCCAAACACCGTGGGGTGGGGGGCCTCACAAGAGCTGCCAGACTCTCCCAGGCCGCTGTGCCAACTCCTGAGCCTGGCCTGACTCGTTGCCAGACCCCCCCTCCCCCAACCAAGACCTGGGAGAAGCAGTGGGGGGGTCACTTCTCCCTCTATCTGGAGGGATGGAGCAAAATAACAGCTGACCAGTGGGTCTTTCAAATCATAGAGGACACACTGGAGTTCATTGAAAGGCCACTGGACAATCCGCCAGTGTCCTCTCACTATCCTCAGTCTCACATTGCTCGGCTGGAAAGGAAAATTCGGGCTTTTCTTAAAAAGCAGGCCATAGAGGCAGTCCCTCCAAGTCGGAGACGAAAGGGATTTTGTTCCCATTTCTTCCTCGTACCCAAAAAGACTGGATCTTCAACCCATTCTGGACCTCAATCATCTGAACAACTACACTAAGTACAAAAGATTCAGAATTGTCACTCTTAACAGGCCTAGTCTGCCTTCTTCATCAGGGAGACTGGCTCTGCTCTCTGGACATGCAGGATGCATACATTCACATCCTAGTGTTCCAGACCCTCAAAAGTTTGCTACGCTTCCTCTTCCAGGGGCACCATTATCAGTTTCGAGCTCTGCCATTTGGCCTATTCTCTGCTCCCCGAGTTTTCACCAAGTGCCTAGTGGTGGTTGTGGCCCTCAGAAAATAAGGCCGTTACGTTTTCCCTTACCTTGACAGCTGGCTTCTGACAACACCCACAAGGGTTCAGCTGTTAAGAACACTAGAAGACACCTTTACTCTCTTCAGAGAATTGGGGATCACTCTGAACCTACCAAAGTCATCCCCCGATCCAGCCAGAGACTCCAGTATATCGGAGCAATTCTGAACACAGTACAGGGCAAGGCGTTTCTGCCTTCAGGCAGAGCAGATCACCTTCTGTCCAAAGCTCGGACAGTATCATCCTCCTGTCAAACCTTAGCCAGGTCGTTTCTATGGATGTTGGGTCACATGGCGGCCGCCATTCTGACTGTCCCTCTGGTGCCTTTGCATATGAGGGTCTGCCAGTGGACACTCAGGGTGCAGTGGGAACAACGTTCCGATGACCTGGAACTGTGTCTCAGTCTCCGACCCAGTTCATCAGACCCTGAGTTGGTGGATGGAACCTGGCAACCTTTCCAAGGGGGTTTCTTTCAGACAGGAGTCTCTGAGGCAGGTTCTAACTATGGAGGCCTCAGGTCGGGGCTGGGGCACCCACTTAGCTGACTGGCAGACTCGGGGGTCCTGGTCCCCTTCAGAGCAAACACTGCACATCAGTGTCCTGGAGTTGAGAGCAGTCCTCTATGCTCTACAGGCATTTGACAGACCACCTCCCAGACCCTCTCCTAATCCAGATGGACAATATGTCTGTGGTCTTTTACATCAACAAGCAGGGGGGCACTCACTCGTATCCCCTTTGCAGGGAGGCCATGAGGGTCTGGTATTGGGGACTGGAGCACTGCCTAGAACTCACTGTAAAACTCTCGGCTCCACCCCATGACGCTAGATCTTCCTTACCACTTGGAAGCTCAGGTTCCCTCCTTAGCGCTCTGCATTTTAGACTGGATCCTAACTCTTCGGTTCGTCCGAAATTGGTTTTGAAGTTTTCTAAACTTCAGTCTTCATCTTCCCTCGTGGCTGCGATGGACAAATCTATTCCCAGCTTTCGGAGGTGCCCTTGTGGGCAGAAAATGTCCAGGACGGATCCGCACTCCACGTGCGTCTACTGCCTAGGCCTAGATCACGACCCGCAGGCCTGCGAGTTGTGCCGCTCTTTCTCGGCCAACGTCCTCCGGGATGATCGCGCTGCCCGATTGAAGCTCGGGCACCCCGTGAAGTGTTTCCCGCCGGTAAAATCAAAAGAGGCTCAATGGGCGGAGTCCGTGGTGGCTGGCTCAGCTGAGCAGCTCGAGCAGATGATCGCCCTTGAGGAGGAGGCGGCCCAGGCCGCCTCTTCCTCCTCCTCAGCCGCGGCATTTATCCCGCTCTCTCTGATTTCCTCATATATGGCTTAGTTCAAGGAGCTTTGTCAGTCCTTTTCCACGAAGGGAAAGGGGCCATCGGGACATTCTTCTCAGCCCAAGAAGAAGGAGTCGAAGGGTAAGTCCCACCGTCGGCGTTCGTGGGAGCGGGAGAGGTCCCCTTCCCTGGACAGCCGACCGTCGACTTCGGTCGAAGTTGCGGCTCTGGCCACTGGCTTCACGGTGTCCCCGTCAGGCCAGCCTGCCAAGACTCCCGTCGATGCAGTCGAGATTTTTCTCAATCCGTTAGAAGGGCTGTCGACTGGTGAAGCCGGCAACCCACCTTCACCGGTTCCTCCGGTGAAGACCGAGGATCTGCCTGCGCCTTCGGGGCCGCAGTCCCGTTAAAGTGCTCGAGCCGAGGGAAGAGCGGGTGTCCCCCGCCCCTTTCCAGACCTGCCCTCAGTCCCCCGAGGGTCTTGGTCTCGGACTTCATCTCGGTCAGGCGTTCCGCCGACATCTGCGGTCTCGGTCTCAATACCGAGCGGCTGCACCATTCCTCCTCGTCCTCTTCCTCGGATGAGGAGAGGCCCAGCGTAAGTCGTCCAATGATGCGAGCTTATGTGGCAGCAGTTGCTGTTGTCTGGGTCTAAGCGACTCGGTCAGACCCTGGCCATCAAGTGGCTGTCGCCCGAGTGACCAAAGCAACCACTCGCCCCAGTCGAGTTGCCCATTCCAGGGCCGGTTGCTCGGCCGAAACCAGCTGCTCCACCAATTGTGGTGGAACCTCCGCCTCCACAACCGGAGTCTGGGGCACCGACCAAGGATTCTCAGTCGGGTCACGGCCCTGCCCCACAGGTTGTTGGTCACCCTTACTCCCGACCGTCCTCGGCAGGTAGAGGGTGGCTCAGGGCCGAGGCAGCTCTTCGCAGACTCTTCAGAATCCGACGACGATTCCTCCCTGTTCTCCAGGCAGGTCGACCTGAAGTCCTCCGGGGGCCAGTCATTGGACGGTAGCCCATCGTCCTTCTTGGGTCTGCTTCGACTCATCTCAGAGTCCACCGGGATGCAGCTCGAGCCCGTGTCCAAACGGGCCAAGTATCCCCTGACGGAGATACTGGACCGAGGGGATTCCCCCACGGAGGCCTTTCCGGTGGCTGAGGTCATTGTCGGCCCAGCCTTGGAGCTTTGGCAGCGGCCTGCTTCCTGTCCTGCGCCCTCGGCCAGGATGGCCAGGAAGTATGCGGTCCGTACGCTCTTGCCTGGTTTCTGGAGCACCCCTCTGCCAAGGGGTTAGTCACGACAACGCCTCGCGCCCGCACCAGGATGTGGATAAGCCCCCTGACAAAGAGTCCAACAAGCTGGACTTTGCCGGGCGCAAGGTGTACGCTGCATCTTCCCTCAGCCTCCATCAGGCCAGCTCGGCCATGCTGATGGCACACTTCTCCCACGCCCTCATGGGCTCCCTGGATGAGGTTGTCCCTCATCTCCCGACCGACCTGCAGACCACGGTCCGCCAGGTGCAGGACCAGGTTAGGGCGGTGGCAAAGCAGCAGCTTCAGACTGCTCTGGACATAGGTGATTCCTGTGCCAGGTCAGTAGCGGCCACGGTGGCCATGCGCCGCAGGGCGTGGCTGAGGATATCCACCTTCACGGCGGATACCCAGCATAAGTTGGCGGATGTCCCCTTCTTGGGGACTGACCTCTTTGGCCCTGTAGTGGGGGGACACCTCCAGCGGATTGAAAAGTCCAGTGCCACCTTGGACTCGGTCACCTCCGCCCAGAGGGACAAAGGCCGCCGTCAGCAACAGCAGAAGTCCTTTCGTCCTTCGGCCCCTGCATCTCGACCAGCCCAACAGCACCAGCAACAGGGCCAGCAGGCTCGCGCTTGGCGTCCCAAACCCAAGCCAGCGGCTTCCTCCAACAGGAAGCAAGGAGGTAAAGGCCCAGGAGGTCCCTCGGCTGGTTCTTCCTCCAAGCCTGCCCAGTGACGGGTTGAGGGCAACTGGGATTTAATGCAAAGAAGTGCAAAATCATGCACATAGGGAAGAGAAACCCTGAAGCCACTTATAGGCTGGGAGGGGAGTTGCTAGCAGTCACAAAGGAAGAAAGAGACTTGGGCATCATCATCACTGATGACCTGAAATCATCCAAGCAGACCTCTAAAGCAGTAGGTAAGGCTAGGGGGGTGTTAGGTGTATTAGTAGGGTATCACAAGTCGTAAGAGGGAGGTAATAATCCTCTGTACAAGACATTGGTTAGGCCCCATCTGGAGTACTGCGTGCAGTATTGGAGGCCACACCTTCACAAGGACATTAACCAAATTGAGGCAGTCCAGAGAAGGGCAACCAAAATGGTGCAGGGACTGCATCAGAAGACATATGAGGACAGATTAACGGAGCTCAATATGTATACCCTTGAGCAAAGAAGGAGAGAGGTGATATGATCGAGACATTTAAACACCTTAAGGGCATAAACAAGGTGAAAGAGTCTAACATGTTTAAATATAAGAAAATAGCAGGACAAGAGGACACAGCATGAGATTAGAGGGAGGCCGATTAAGGGGAATGTGAGGAAATTCTTTTTCACAGAAAGGGTGGTAGATGCATGGAATGGCTTACCACAAGAAGTAGTGGCTATGAATACAGTGCAGGGCTTCAAACAGGCATGGGATAGGCATAAGGGAGCAATACAAATGACTATGAATAGATAGGTCACTGACATAGCAAAGGCCGATGGCACATTTATAAGGTAGAAAAAGAAATGGGCAGACTGGATGGGCCTTGCGGTCCTTATCTGCAGTCAACTTCTATGTTTCTATGTTTCTATGAGGGGTGCCGCCCCCAGCCTCGTCACTCCCCCCGGGTTCCCCCCGTGGGGGGATGGCTCTGCCACTTCCTTTCCGCCTGGTCCGCTATCACCTCGGACTGCTGGGTATTGGAGGTGGTAGGAAAAGGCCTGCCTCTGGAGTTCGAGCAGGCTCCACCCTTTCGAGCGGTCACCCCTCGGGGGGCCACGGGGTCCGCAGCCTTGCTGTCGGCCTGCCGAGCCAATATTGCCCAGCTCCTCGAAAAAGAGGTGATCAGGAAGGTGGCAGATCCTCCTCCAGACCCGGGATTTGTGTCCAGGTATTTCCTGGTCCCAAAACGGATGCGGGGGGGCTGGCGCCCCATTCTCGACCTGCACGGCCTGAACAGGTTCCTAAGGTCTCGGACCTTCAGGATGGTCACTCTGGCTCAGATAATCCCATCCTTGGAACAAGGTGTGTAGTTCTGTTTCCTGGACCTCCAGGACGTGTTCTTCACGTCCCAATCCGTCCATCTCATCAGAGATTCCTCCACTTCAGAGTGGAGGGATCCCTTTACGAGTTCCGGGCTATGCCCTTCGGCCTCTCCCTAGCTCCCAGGGTCTTCACCAAATGCATGGCAGTGGTGACAGCATTCTTGCGGCACCGAAGGGTCCGGGTGTACCCCTACCTGGATGACTGGCTGATTGCAGCCCCCTCCAGAGTGGAGGCGGAGTGGTCCAGAGATCTGGCCCTCCAGGTTTGCTCTCAGATTGGCCTCCTCATCAACGAGGCCAAGTCGGAACTCGTGCCGAAGCAGGTGATGTTCTTCATTGGGGCAGAGCTCGACTCTCTTCGAGCCAGAGCTTGGCTCCCGGCGGAAAGGGCTGAGGTTCTTTCCTCCTTTGCCCAATCATTTCTGGTTGGGCACTCGCGCCCTGCCCGGGACTTCCTGGTCCTCATGGCGGCCTGCACCAGCATGGTCCGTTGGGCCTGTTGGTACATGCGTCCCCTTCAGTGGGGACTGGTCAGCCAGTGGTCACAATGCTGTGATCCGTTAGACCAGCCCGTGACAGTGACCCAGGAGATGTGGCACGCTCTCCAGTGGTGGATCATTCCGGCACATCTGCAGGAGGGCATCCTGTTCGTCCGCCCCGAGCCACCGGTCTCTCTATTGACCGATGCATCTCTGATGGGTTGGGGTGCCCATCTGGGGGAGCACAGAGCGCACGGCCTCTGGTCCCCTCGGGAGTCCCAATACCATATCAACCTGCTGGAGCTCCGAGCGGTCCACCTAGCTCTCACCACCTTCGCTCCATTTCTATGGGGTCAAGTGGTTTAGGTTCAGACGGACAATACCATGACCATGTACTATCTGAACCGCTAGGGTGGGACGTGCTCCATGCCATTATGCAAGGAAGCGCTCTGCATATGGTCCCTCGTGCGCAGCCTGGAGGCGGATCTCCTAGCCATTCACATGGCAGGAGCCTCCAACACCCTGGCCGATGCCCTAAGCCGGATAGGGGCTGCATCTCACAAGTGGTCTCTCTTGCCGGAGGTAGTACAAGATCTCTTCTCCCACTGGGGCACGCCTCAGGTGGACCTGTTCGCCTCCAGGGAGAATGCGGCTGAGTCTGTTCCATGCCGCCCCCTCAGCAGGGCTCGCTGCAGGGATGCTTTCTTGAGGCCGGGACCCCGGCCTCTTCTACACCTTTCCCATTTCCCTTGATCCACAAGGTGCTTCTCAAGGCGAGGAGGGACAAGGCGCAGGTGATTCTGGTAGCCCCAGACTGGCCCTCCAGTTCTGGTATCCCGATCTCCTCAGCCTCAGCTCCAGGCTCCCCGAGGCGGCTTCCAGCCCACCCGGACCTGATCTCAGTCAACCAGGGGAAGGTATTCCATCTGGACCTTCAATCTCTGCACCTGACAGCCTGGTTCCTGAGCGGCTAGAGTTCCAGGCCTTGGGTCTTTCCGACGAGGTTCTCAACGTCGTTGAGGCGTCCCGTAAGGAGTCAACCAGAAAATGCTACGCCTTCAAATGGAAGAGATTTTCCATTTGGTGTCAGGGCAAGGGCCTGGACCCTTCCACCTGCTCCTTGGCAAGCATCCTGGACTACCTGTGGTCTCTTTCTCAGCAAGGGCTTCGGTCGTCGATCCTTAAGGTGCACCTGGCAGCTATCTCTGCTTACCGGGCGTGGGCCAGGAAGCAGTCGGCGCAGGAGAAGGTGGTCAGGCACTTTTTCAAAGGTCTTGACCACATTTCCCCTCCGGTGCCAGAACCTCCACCTCCGTGGGATCTACTGCTGGTATTGGCCAAGCTCATGGGCAAGCCATTCGAACCGATGCACAGGTGCGATATTTCCCACCTCTCGTGGAAGACCACCTTCTTGGTGGCTATCACGTCAGCCAGAAGGATGGGAGAGCTCCAGGCGCTTTCCATCGTGTCTCCTTATCTGGTCTTCCACAGGGACAAGGTTGTCCTGTGCCCCCACCCGAAATTCCTTCCGAAGGTGGTGTCAGAGTTTCACCTTAACCAGGTGTTGACTCTGCCGGTGTTCTACCCCAATCACACCTCGGAGGCAGAATATAGGCTCCATACTTTGGACCCTAGAAGAGCGCTCGCTTATTACAAGGAGCGGACGGCTGAAGTTCAGGGAGAGGTTCGCCAGCTGTTTGTCACCTACGCTGAAGCCGCACCTGGCAGACCTGCAGCCAAGCGGATGATAAGCAGGTGGGTCACCTCCTGCATAGAGCTCTGCTATAGGTTGGTGGGCATGGAGCCTCCCAGAGGGATAAGAGCTCATGCTACCCGCCATACTGCTGAATCGGTAGCTGCTTCCGGGGATGTCCCTATCCAGGATATCTGCAGGGCTGCTACCTGGAAGTCGGCACATACCTTTATTACCCACTACCACATCGACCTCGAGTCACGCTGGGATGCTGGTTTTGGGGCCTCGGTTCTCCAGTCTCTGTTTCCCAAGTAAGTATCGGGGGTGTGCGCCTTGCCTCCCTCCTCCCGGAGAACTGCTGAGTCTGCCAATAAGTGTGGATTGAACAACATATCATGTCCCTAGAAATACAGGTTACTACCTGTGAAGTTGAGAATGGTATAGCTTCATCCACACGACCCACCCGACCTCCCCGGCTTCTACACACAACCTGGCTTCCAGCGGGCTAGATCTGGCATCATGGGGCGGAGCCAAGAGTTTTACCACCCAGATGGGTTGGAGGAGCCAGCTTGAAGACCTTCCGGCAAGATTTAAAGCGGCAAGGAACCTGCCAATAAGTGTGGATGAACAACATATACCATTCCTAGAACTCCTGTTACAGGTGAGTAACCTGTATTTTTTGATTGCCGTTACGTCTGCTCAAAGGATTTCTGAGCTCCAAGCTCTGATGTGTAAAGAGCCTTATTTAGGTTTCCACAAGGACAGGGTGTCCATGAGAACAAATCCTAAGTTTTTGCCTAAGGTGGTGTCCAAATTTACCCCAAAGCCAGACATCCACTTGCCTGTTCATTACCCAGAGTATTCCAACAGAGGGGAGACCTTATTGTGTACTCTGGACATCCACAGGATGTTTCACTACTACCTTAATTGCACAGATCCTGTCAGAAAGACTGCCCAGTTGTTTGTTTCCTGTGACCCCAGATCTGAGGGGGCACCAGTTACTAAGAAGGCTTTGTCTAAGTGGTTAATTAACTGCATTGTGTATTGAATGGTACGTATGACAAGCCTTTACCGGGCCTGGTAAATGGCCACTCTACCAGGGGTGTTTATAGCTCATTTGCCTCATTGAGGAATGTGTGTGCAGCAGATATTTGCGCAGCTGCTACCTGGAGTTTTGTCCACACCTTCGTTAAACACTACAGTTTGGACGTCACTTCCAGATGATGGACTGGCTTTGACCTTGCTGTTCTTCAGGACCTTCTGTTCTGAAGTCCTTTCTGTGGCTATTTTTAGCCCCCTCCCATGCCTGTCAGTCTCTTCTCCTGGAGAGCTTGGGACTCTGTCCTTATGGTTATAGCCTGCTGCAAGAGCTCCAATAGTTAGTACAGTTAAGTAAAAACTTACCGTAACAGTAGATCTTCGAGAAGAGCTCTTGCAGCAGGTGCTGCTTTCCCTCCCTCCTTCCTTCCTTCCCCCAGTATTCCTTCTGCTGCTTTCATTAATTTAAAAATCGAACCTCCTTGGTTCTCCTTCCACCTTTGAGATCGTGTCTGCAGTGGTAGAACTGCAGTGGGGCTGGGGACCACCCCTTTTATACCATCGGCTGACGTCTGGGGCGGGCCGACATTAGGGGGTGGTTCCGCTGGAGACTGCTGACTAGAAGTTTTTCTTGGGGTCTAACACCTGGCGGCTTAGTTCTTATGGTTATAACCTGCTGCAAGAGCTCTTCTCGAAGATCTACCGTTAAAGTAAGTTCTTACGTAACTGTACTTTTTTCCCTAAGGTAGAGTCTGAGTTTACCCTGAACCAATCTGTCCACCTACCAGTTTATTTTCTGGAGCATGCCAATACAGGGGAAGTGCTGCTCCATACCTTAGGTGTGCATAGAATTCTGAAATACTCTTTGCTCTGCACTAAGGACTGCAGAAAAACAAAGCAGCTTTTTGTTTCTTTCACCCCAGGGAGAGAGGGCACTAAGGTCTCCAAACGATGTTTGTCCAAATGGTTGGCCCTTTATATTGTGTTCTGCTACAACAAGCATGGCAACAGGTTGCCAGGGACAGTGAAAGCCCACTTCACAAGAGGCATGGCTACCTCTGTGGCCTGTTTAAAGGGGCTCTCAGGAGCTGACATTTGCACTGCTGCCACCTGGAGTACCATCCATACTTTTGCCAAGCACTACAGTCTGGACATTGCTTCCAGAGCCTGAACCGGCTTCAGTTGGGCTTTTTTGCAGGGCCAGGCTTTGGTTGGCCTTCCTCCCAGACTGTTCTGCTGCACCTGTTACTGCTTGGGACTCATTCCTACAGTGTGACCTGATGACTGAGATATCCCTAAAGAAGCAAGAACTTACCATAACTAGATCTTTATGGGGATGTCAGTCATTAGGTCTGACTTTTCTCCCACCATCCTTTTCTTGGGGTCTTCTGCTTAGACTGGCTACATGGTGTATCCAGCCTTTTATTTAGGCCTCCGCACTTCTCTCTCTCTCTCCTCAGTCCCCCATGGCACAGGTTTGCTCCCTTAGTCTCTTGGGGGGAAGAACTGAAGAGGGAGCAGGGCCACTTACATCTTTATAGGGTTGGTGACGTCGACGTGGGCAGCCCCAGTGGTACTGCTGGAAAATCTTCTGCATGGATCCTGCTTCACCAACGGTGATGTTCCTACAGTGTGACCTTTTGACTGAGATCCCCTCGAAGATGTACTGTTATGGTAAGTTCTTATGCAGCTGTTCTGTTCTCCACCTCTGATCATCCCTCCTCTACAGGCTGCACTAGAGGATGCCACCCTGGCTTCTTGGTACCGGCCAAGCTTGATCCCTGCCATGCCCAGTAAAACAGATGAGCTTTACCAGGTTCCCTCAGGGAAGTCTTTTTTTCCTAGGGCAACCTGTGGCAGATTCGGTTGTGATCAAGGCAGCCCATGATAGGTCCAAGGTGCTTAATCACCAAAAAATCTCTCCCACCAGATAGAGTCAAGAAAGCTGGTACTCATGGGAAAGAGAACCTTTGCCTCTGTCACACTTGGCCTTAGAATAGCTAACTATCAAGCCTATATGGTCAAATTCCAGAACACCGTTTGGAAATAGGTTAAAGCGGCAGCCCAGGCCCTTCCAGAGGGTCTTTAAAAACAGGAGAAGCTAAAGGCGCTCCAGACTAGTGCTGATGTTGGTAAGCACCTTTTGAGGTCTACCTGTGATATTTCAGATGCCTCAGCCAGGACAGCTGCAGCTGGCATTTGCATCAAAGGACACTCTTGGTTTAGGATGTCAGGATTTGCTAGTGATGTCCAGCAGTCCATTCCGAATGCCCCTTTCAATGGTTACAGGCTCTTTGGGGCAGATCTGCAGAATATCATCCAGGCCTCAGGAAGGACTCTATGATCGGTTCACCTTTACCACACCCAGCCAAGAGGTGCCCTTACATTGGGCCACCCACAGACCAGACCTGGGAACCAGGCAGCAGGGCAAGCATAGAGCAGCAGCTGCCTGCCTCTACCTTCACCACAGGAAAATCACCCAGAGATGGTGGTGCACCCCCAGCCACAGGTTCCGGTTCAGCATGACTTCTTACTAGACCCCAGCCCTTCAGTACTCTAGGAGGTGGTGGTAGGGGGTCACATCTCCCTTCACCTGGAGAGGTGGAGAGATTACAATAGATGCATGGGTCCTGCAACTCAGGGCAAGGTCAGTCTTTAGAGAATTTGTGGAGCTGCCTCCAGACCTCCCTCCAGATTACTCAAACTACCCTCCAGACCAGAGGGCCATAGAATTGGTTCCTGGCGAACAGAGGAACAGGGGGTTCTATTCTCACTTCTTACTCATTCCCAGATCCACTGAGTACTTGAGGCCCATCCTGGATTTCAGAGATCTAAACATATATTCGGTATAAGAAGTTCTGGATGGTAACTCTGCAAGACCTGCTGCCCCTACTACAAAAAGTGGTCTGGATATGCTCCCTAGACATGCAGGACACTTACATGCACATCAAGATTTGCATCCCCCAGAGGAAATACTTCAGGTTTCTGTTTTAGGGGGAGCACTACCAGTTCAGGGTATTGCCCTTTGGCTTGTCTTATGTGCCACGGGTCTTTACCAAATGCTTAGCAATGGTGGCAGCAGCCCTCAGGAGGGAGGGACTATATGTCTTCCTCTACCTTGATGACTGCTTGCTCAAAGCTCTGTCCAGGGAGCAACTGTTTTACACCCTAGCACATACGATGCAGCTGCTCAATGCACAAGGGATCACGGTCAGTCTGCCTAAGTCAGTCTTGACTCCATGTCAGTATCTCTAGTACATAGGGGCTGTACTGGACACTGCTCAGGGGTCAGCCTTTCTGCCCCAGGACAGGGCAGAGTGCCTGATAGTGCAGGCCCAGGAGCTGTACAGCAACAGGTATGTCACAGCCAGGACATTCCTGAGACTGCTGGGCCTGATAGCTGCAGCCATTGTCACGGTTCCCCTGGCAAGGCTGTACATGTGGATTCTCCAGTGGACATTAAGAGTCCAGTGGAACCAACACACCGACTATTTAGAGCAGAAAGTTCTACTAACCTCACCAGTAAGGAAGATGCTCCAGTGGTGTATGGAACCCAGCAACTTGCTCAAAGGGGTTCCTTTTCTAATCCTTTCCCCTCATCAGATCCTCACCACAGACACTTTGGGGGATGAGCCGGGGGCACATCTGGGGCCTCACCAGACCCAAGGTTCTTGGTCCATGGTGGAGAGTTCCCTCCACATAATGTCTTGGAGATGGGGGACGTCTGTATGGCCTCCAAGCCTTCCAGAATCACCTGTTCTAGGAGCGTGGATATGTTGTTCATCCACACTGTCTGGGATTGTCCCTTTCCCCTTTAAATCTTGCCAGAAGTCTTCAAGCTGGCTCCTGCCACCCACCCAGGTGGTAAATACCTCGGCTCCGCCCCATGATGCCAGATCTTCCGTTCCGCTGGAAGATACAGGTTCCCTCGTGCTACCTTGCAGTAACAGAGGCCCTGGAGTCAAATCGACGGTTTTTGCTGCACTTACTCACCTTAAAACTCGTAAGAGTGTACGATTCAGATCCAAACACTTCGGATATGGAGGACAATTCATTCCCCAGGTTTTGCTGGTGTCCTTGTGGACAAAAAATGTCTTGCACCGATCCCCACCTCTCGTGCGTATACTGCCTCGGCGCCGTGCATGATACTTTGGTGTGCACCATCTGTTCGGCCTTCCATCCCACCGTTCTGGAGGATAGTAAGGCACGCCTTAAGCTGGGGAGACCGGAGCTTCAAAATCCACCGGTGAAATCGAAGGAGGCCAGGTGGGCGGTTTCTGCGGCTGCGGGATCCGCCGAGCAGCTTGAGCAGATGGCGGCCTTCGAAGAAGAAGCTGCCCAAGCTTCAGCCAACTGAAGCTTCTTCGTGCCACTCAACTTGGGCTCCACCTTCACAGGATCCTTCCGGGAGTTGTGCCAGTCTCTCCCTACTAAGGTTGAGGCACCCTCGGGCTCGCACTCCTCTCTATCCAAGAAGAGGGATAAGGATCCTAAAACATCTTCTTCTACCCGAAGAAGACGCTCCTGGGACTGAGAGCGGTCCGAATCTCAGGAGCAAGGGGTCTCGACCACGGTCGAGATTGCCTCCTCGTCTGCCGGCTTTTCAGACCTTCCATCAGGCCAGGGCACCGAGGCCGAGGATACGGCAGAACCAGCCGAGATTTCTCTCGACCCGATTGAGCCGTTGTAGTCGACGCCTGTCGCTGACTTTCTGGAGAGGACTCCTATTCTCCCTTTCCCCAACGAGGAGACCCGTCCTTCGGGCATCCCGATGGAGGGACAGGAGCCAGAACCCCAGTTCTCACTGAATCCGGCTTCTCCCGACCGACAGAGCCGACGCCGTCGGTCTCGATCGGTAGGACCCGTCGGTCAAAAACCAAGAAAGGGCCACAAACACTCCCGGAAGAGGTGCACGCCACTCTCTCATCCTCCTCGGACGAGGGAGACTTAGACGGAAGCTCCGTCGACGTTATGAGGACCTCATGTGGCAGCAACTTCTTTTAACAGGTCAAAAGCCGGCTGCCCCGGCAGTACCGGCCATTACTTGGCCTCAGCCTCTTCAGCCGAACCGACTCCCTCGGTGCCGAGGACTCGGGTTCTCCCTCCGGTGGGTCCGATGTGCAATTCAGCTCGGCCTGTTATGGGCTCCCCACCAATTTTGGTGGAACCACCACCAAAACAGCCTCAGGGAGGGGTTCCCTCTAAGGAGGACTGACTGACTACGGGCCTGCCCCATAGGTTGTCCATCACGGTCACTCCTGATCGCCTTATGCGCATCGAGGGGGATTTAGGTGGGAGACCCTTGTATCCGGACTCCTCGGATTCGGATACTACCGGCCTTCACTCTCATGATGAGCTGTCGGTGTCAGGCATGGAGGAAGGGACTTCTTCCTTCCAGGGCATCCTTCGATTCATTTCAGAGTCCACAGGTATGCCTCTGCAGCCCATTCAGAAGAAAGCAGAATATCCTGACACGGATATTCTCAAGAGGGGGGGATACCCCGACGGAAGCCTTCCCAGTGGCTGAAGCCATAGTTGGCCCGGCTCTGGAACTTTGGCAGCGTCCAGCCTCTTGCCCGGCTCCCTCTGCCCACATGGCCCGCAAGTACGTGGTGCCCATGGGGTCTTTGGTGGGCTTCACTGAGCATCCCTCAGCAGAAAGCCTTGTGACTGCCTCAGTATTTAGGCAAATGGGCAGCTCTACAGATACTGACCGCCCTCCGGACAAGGAGTCCAAACTGATGGACCACTCGGCCCGGAAGGTCTGCGTGGCATCATCCTTAGGCCTTCGTCGGGCTAGTTCAGCAGTGATCATGGCACACTTCTCTCACGCCCTTTTGGGGTCGCTTGATGAAGTTCTCCCTCATCTCCCAGCAGACATGCAGACCACGGTCAAGCAGGTCCGGGACCAGGGCCGGGCTGTTGCTACACAACTGCTCCAGATGGCTCTGGACATTGGTGATTCCTGTGCCCGTTCACTAGCTGCAGTGGTAGCCTCTCGCCGCAGGGCTTGGCTGAGGTTATCCTCCTTTCCTGCGGATACTCAGCACAAGCTAGCTGACGTGCCCTTCCTTGGCACCAACCTCTTCGGTCCGGGAGTGGCAGGTCATCTACAGTGCATTGAGCAGTCTAATGCCACCTTAGATGCCACCTCTGCTAAAGGTTCTTCTGGCAAGAACCAGCAGAAGCACAAGAAGTCCTTTCGGCATTCTTCCCCTGCGGTCAGACAGCCCTCCATCCAGGGAGGTCAGCAGCAGCAGCAGGCTCAAGCTTGGTGCCCTAGGCCCAAGCAAGGTCCCCAACAGCCCCACAAAGGAGGCTGAGGTGCTGGTCCAGGTGCCTTCTCCAAGCCTGCACAGTGACAGGTCGGGGGTGGCCTCCCCCGCACCCGTCATGCCATTTCTGGGTCCTCCCGTGGGGGGCCGGCTCCGCCACTTTCTTTCCGCCTGGTCCAGTATCACTTCAGATAGGTGGGTTCTGGAAGTGGTCGGGCAGGGACTGCCTCTAGAGTTCGAGCAGTACCCCCCCAGCTGGGCCCGTGCCCCACGGGAGGAAAGGATCTCAGTTGGTGCTCAGTCGGCCCTTCGGGATGACATTGCTCAGCTCCTCCTCAAGGAGGCGGTAGCTCCAGTGCCGGATCCTCCTTCAGACCCAGGCTTCGTCTCCAGGTACTTCCTGGTGCCCAAGCAGACGGGGGGTTGGCGCCCCATTCTAGATCTCCACGACCTGAATCGGTATCTCAGGTCTCGCACCTTCCAGATGGTAACTCTGAACCAGATTATACCATCCCTCGAGCGAAACATGTGGTTCTGTACACTGGATCTTCAGGAAGCATTCTACTATGTTCCAATCCGTCCGTCCCATCAGCGGTTCCTCTGCTTCAGGGTCGAAGGGACCCTGTATGAGTTCAGAGCCATGCCGTTCAGCCTGTCATCGGCCCCAAGGGTCTTCACCAAATACATCGCAGTGGTGGCAGCCCATCTACGGCGTCAAGGGGTTCGCATTTACCCCTATCTAGACGACTGGCTCCTGGCGGGTTCCTTCCTTCAGGAGGTGGAGAGGTCCAGGGACCTGACCCTCCGAACCTGCTCCCACCTTGGCCTCCTAATCAACGAGGCCAAGTCAGAACTCATGCCTTCTCAGGTGATGGGCTTCATCGGGGCAGAGCTCGACTCTTGTCAAGCCAGAGCTCAGCTCCCGGCAGACAGGGCGGAGGTTCTTTCCTCCTTTGCCCAGTCATTTCTGGTTGGGCACTTGCGCCCTGCCCGGGACTTCCTGCGCCTCCTGGGTTATATGGCGGCGTGCACCTCAGTGGTCCACTGGGACAGACTGCACATGCGCCCCCTTCAATGGGAGCTGGCCGCCCTGTGGTCTCAGCGTCAGGGTCTCTTCAACCAGCTGGTCACAGTCACCAGAGGATGTGGGATGCTCTCCAATGGTGGACTGTCCCGTGACACTTGCAGGAAGGAATCCCATTTGTCCACCCCGAGCCGACGGTCGTCCCTACGACCGATGCCTCTTTCATGGGCTGGGGAGCCCACATGGGGGACAACAGAGCTCATGGGTTCTGGACCCCCGAGGAGTCCCGATGCCACATCAACCTGTTGGAGCTCAGAGCAGTCAGACTGGCCCTGTCAGCTTTCGCTCCTCAGCTCCGGGGTCAAGTGGTTCAAGTCCAGACGGACAATACCACGACCATGTACTACCTCAACAAACAGGGCGGCACACACTCCCGTCTGCTATGCAAGGAGGCGCTCCGGATCTGGACTTTCATCAGCCAGCTGAAGGTGGATCTCCTAGCCATCTGTGTGGCAGGAGTCTCGAACCAACTGGCAGATGCTCTCAGCCGCATAGGCCAGACATCCCACGAGGTGTCTCTCCATCCAGAGGTAGCTTATGATCTGTTCTCCCATTGGGGCAAACCGTTGGTGGACCTGTTTGCCTCCAGGGAGAACACCAAGCTGAGGCTGTACCATGCCCACCCCCCTCAGCAGGGCTCGCTGCACAGGGATGCCTTCTCGAGGCCGTGGACCCCAGGCCTCCTCTGTGCCTTCCTTCCATTTCCCTTGATCCACAAGGTGTTACTCAAGGTGAGGAAGGACAAGGCGAAGGTGATCCTGGTAGCCCCAGATTGGCCACTCCAGTTTTGGTATCCAGATCTCCTCAGCCTCAGCTGCAGGGCCCCGGAGCGGCTTTGTACACGCCCGGACCTGATGTCGTTGAACCAGGGGAGGATCTTCCACTTGGACCTTCAATCCCTGCACCTCACATTCTGGTTTCTGAGTGGCTAGAGTTCCAGGCTTTGGGTCTTTCTGAGGATGTCTACACCGTGGTGGAAGCATTTTGAAAAGAATCGACCAGGAAATGTTGTGCCTTCAAATGGAAAAGATTTTCCATTTGGTGTCAGGGAAAGAGCCTGGACCCCTTATCCTGCTCTGTGGCTAACATTCTAGACTACCTTTGGTCCCTCTCCAAAGGGGGTCTTCGGTCATTGATCCTTAGGGTGCACCTGGCAGCCATTTCTGCTTACCGGGCGCGGGCCGGTCAGCCGACGTTGGCACAGGAGACGGTGATCAGATGTTTTTTTCAAAGGCCTGGATCACATATCCCCTCCGGTGCATGAACCTCCACCTCTGTGGGATCTCTTGCTGGTTTTGGCAAAGCTCATGGGCAAGCCATTCGAACCCATGCACAAGTGTGAGCTCTCACACTTGTCATGGAAGACTGCCTTCTTGGTGGCTATCACGTCAGCCAGAAGGACAGGGGAGCTCCAGGTGCTTTCGGTGGACTCCCCTTATCTGGTCTTTCACAGGGACAAAGTTGTCCTGCGCCCCCACCGAAATTCCTTCGAAGGTGGTGTCAAAGTTTCACCTCAACCAGGTGTTGACTCTGCCGGTATATTACCCTAACTACACCTCGGATGCCGAGTACAGGCTCCATACTCTGGACCTCAGGTGTGCTCTCTCCTACTATAAGGAGAGGATGGCAGAAATTCGGGGAGAGGTTCGCCAGCTGTTTGTCACCTACGCTGAAGCCGCTTCTGGCAGACCTGCAGCCAAGCGGACTATTGCAAGATGGATTACATCATGCATAAGTCTGTGTTATGAATTGGCGGGCAAGGAGCCTCCCAAGGGGATAAGAGCTCATTCTACCCGCCATACTGCTGCTTCGGTGGCTGCTTCCAGGGACATCCCTATCCAGAAAATCTGTCGGGCTGCTACCTGGAAATCAGCGAACACCTTCATTACCCATTACCACATCGACCTTGAGTCACGACGTGATGCTGGTTTTGGGGCCTCGGTTCTCCAATCTCTGTTTCCTAAGTAGGGGGAGTGCGCCTTGCCTCCTAGAAAAACAGGTTACTCACCTGTAACAGTAGTTCTAGGAGTGGTATATGTTGTTCATCCACACGCACCTACCCGACCGATCTGGCGTCATGGGGCGGAGCCAAGGTATTTACCACCCGGGTGGATGGGAGGAGCCAGCTTGAAGACTTGTGGCAAGATTTAAAGGGGAAAGGGACAATGCCAGACAGTGTGGATGAACAACATATACCACTCCTAGAACTACTGTTACAGGTGACTAACCTGTTTTTCCTGGAGTCTCTGCTGGTGCAGATGGACAATATCAGTGTAAAACACAACATAAACAAGCAAAGGGGGACTTATTCATACTCCCTGTGCAGAGACAAAATGAGGGTCTGGTACTGAACTCTAGAACACGGTTCCAAACTGTCAGCAGTCCATGTTCCGGGCATCCAAAATGTCCTGGCAGACAGGTTAAGTAGGTCATAAAAAAACAAACAAAAAAAAACCTCTGCACTTGTGGAAATGGTACCAGACTTACAGTTGCTTGTTCAAAAGATTTAATGGTGGCAAGAAGTGCCCGGACAACACCCTACAACCTCAGTGCTTCAACTCAACATCATAGGGTGTTCGTCAGGAGGTGGGACTAAGGAACAACAGACACTTTCCAAATTTAAAACACCTAGTTAAAGTGATACACACCCATTAGCGAAAATGTATATAAAACTTAATGACGTTTAAGCATACAACATTATAAACAATTTCATCAAACATGTTTGCAGTCCTAGGCAAACTAGGGTTTAGATTCCTTGAAAGTAGTCTGTGGCATTATACCATTTGACTTATATTTATTCCTTTTTCTACCTTTTAATGCCTAGAACTGGTAACTCATGTTAACCAAAAGAATGGGTGGGGGAGAGGAGAAACGCTATGAAAATAAGGCAAGAAAGAGTAAAACATTATAAAGAAATTTATAGAAGGAAATTTAGAGGAGGATAGATGGTGGCATCTTGTGGGGGGCTACCTGGAAGGGGAAAGAGTAGAAAAGCAGAGGAAGAATACAGGGAAAAAACAAGAGACTTAATATACCTACAGCAATGGGAGTTCATTTGTTGTTTAAAGAGTACAGGGAATACAAAGATCTAAACAATAAAGAATTACCCTACCCCTAGTCCAAAATTTATTGAACTGGATCTGTGCTTGGTGGGCAGGCAAAATACACAATTCTCACTTTGCATTTATTCAGGGAAAGTGGTCCAAGGCTATTCTCCAGCTCGAGGAAAAATGGCAACTGTAAAGAGAATAAAGGTTAAAAAAATGTACAAATATGGTGAAAAGTCCATCTCTTCATCCAGACCTTTTGGTACAATTGTACCTAGCATCGAAATCCATGTTGTTTCTATTTGGGATAGGGTTCTAACCCTATCACCTCCTCTTGGGTTCCTTTTCAGATGTTCTAACACTGTGAATTTCAAACTGTCAGGCTTTCCATTGTGGGCTAATGCAAAGTGTGCTCCGGTTGCATTGTACATATTGCCATTAATAATGGCCCCTACATGTTATTGTATATGTTGTTTTGCAGGCCTGGTTGTCCTCCCTACATTAGTAGTACGTACAAGGACACTAGCAAATGTACATGACAGATGGTGTACTACAGGTAAGAATGTCATTAATGTCAAAGGTTTTACCATCTTTTACAAATGTTATCCCAGTTTGTGTATATTGGCACATGTTGCACCATCCACACTTCAATAGGCCCTTTGGTATGGTGGCAAGCCATCCACTCCCAGACTGTGTATTTTTTGAAGAGGTAAAGTGACTGTTGGTGATTCTATCCCCAATACTTCTCCCTTTAGAAAATGTGACCATCATTTTTTGTGGTGTTTGGTCCTTTAAGACCAGCCAAAACGTATGGACGAGACCCCCTACCTTCCCTGCCATGGGATTAAATTCTGTCATGAATGTGACTGTCCTTACTGTCTGATTCCTGGCCACTGATAATACCAATCTTCCTGGATGTAAAGTCTTCACCATTTATTTGTGCTGCAGGGTTACAAGCCAGAGGCGCTGGGACCCTGCAGGACCCAAAAATCTTCAGGAGGGCCGGCGGTGCCAAGATAGGACCATGCATGCGTGGCACCGCGAGGCTGGCTCATACCTATATGGGCTATCTCAGCATTGATCCTCCAAACCGCCTCAGTTCCTTTTTTCCCCCCCTGCTGTCGAGTGCGCTTCAGTGATGACGTCACTCGCCTGCTGGGAGTCTGATCTTCACGTCTGTATGACAACAGCTTTCAGATTTACTTTATTTATACTAACATATTAAAATGCCAGCAGAAGAGGCCTATTGGTCTTTCGTGTCTACTCCATAGTCAGCACCCATACTGGGCGCCGATTTTGCGGTCTCCACCCCCCCCACCCCGGGTTTCTCTGTCCCCAGTCCAAGATGTTCCCCTTGTATTGGACTTCATCAGCTTCACCCTCCCCCATACCTGTCCCAGCCCCTCTTAAACCCCTCCACAGTCTCTGCGGCAGTGTATTCCTTGGTTCCACCACCCTCTCCGTGAAGTAACACCTCCTCCTCTCCTCTCTGAGCCTCCACCCTCTAGCTTCCACCTGTGTCCTCTAGTTGCCCTCCCCTTTCGAGCACCCCGACTGAGCCTCCCTTATTGATCCCCTTTATGTACTTGAAGACCTCTATCATGCCCCCCCATCCTTCCTCTCCTCCAGGGTGTACATGTTAAGCTCCTCGAGCCTCTCCCCCAGGCCCCAGATCATTTTGGTTGCCCTCCTTTGTATCCTCTCCAGGAGTGCAATGTCCCTCTTTAAGTGCGGTCTCCAAAACTGCACACAGTACTTGAGATGTGGCCCAACCAAGCAGTTATACAGAGGAAGGATCACTTCTGCCCTTCTAGAGGTAATCCCCCTGGCGATGCAACCCAGCATCCTATTGGCTTTTGCCGCTGCCCTCCTACAAGTCTTACAGTTCATTCTGACATCCACCACCACCCCAGGTCCCTCTCGCCCTTTGAGACTTGTAGTACGCCCCTTCCCTTGGGTATTCCCATGGCCCAGATTTCTGGCCCCCAGGTGCAGAACCCTGCATTGAACTTCAGTTTCCATTTTCTCTACCACCTTTCCAGAGCCTCCAGGTCCTCCTGCAGGGCCACTCTCCCCTCCTTCTCATCCACCACCGCACCCAGCTTCAAGTCATTTGCAAAGAGACTCATTTCACTCCTGATACCTTTCCTTATGTCAGAGACATAGGCATTAAACAGGAGGGGCCCTAGTACCGATCCCTGGGGAACCCCACTAATGACCCTCCTTGGAGATGAGACTAGCCCCCAACCACCACCCTCTGAATATGCTCTGAGAGCTAGTTTCCTATCCATCTGATCATCTGCATCACCACCCCCATTTCCCCCATCTTAGGCAGCAGACCACCATGGGATACCGAATCAAACGCCATGCTGAAGTGTAGAAAGAGGACATCCACCAGCCTACCCTGGTCTAGGGCATTCATCACCAGTCGTAGAACTCCACAAGGTTTTTCTGACATGATCTTCCTGGGATGAAGCCATGCTGTCTATTGTCCAGATACCCCATTTGTTTCAGTACCTGCCCAGCCCTTCCTTGACAATACCCTCCATCACCTTGCCCACCGTCGACGTCAGGCTAACGGGGCCTGTAGTCCCCCTGCCTCCTCTCTTGATCCTCCCTTGTGGATAGGCACGATATGGGCCACCCTCCAGTCTTGGGATACCCACCCCGTCTTCAGAGAGATGTTGAAAAGCTCTGCCGGGGGGCTGCCAAGACATCCGCCATTTCCCCCAGTACCCTGGGATGTATTTCATCTGGCCTTGGTGCTTTCTCCATCCGAAGGGACCCGAGGGCTTCCCTCACTCGCTCTACCTGGATTTCAACCTCCATGTCCTCACCCTTTGCTCCCTGTATTGTCATCACCCCACCTGACTCTGCCGGTCCTTCCCTCTCCCCAGACACGTCAGGGCTCCCTATCTCTTAAGGTCCCACCCCTTCCCCCAGGTTACCCCCTCTCCCCCGACAGACGTAGCTCCCCTATCCTCCCTGGTAAAAACTGAGGCAAAGTACTCGTTTAGTACCTTGGCCTGCTCCCCCGGATTCAGTGTCCATCCCTCCCCTGTCCTAATCCTGCTGGATCTGCCCCCTCGCTTTCCTTTTTTCCCCCAAGTGTATCTAAAGAACCCATTGTCTCCCCTCCTGATCTCCCTGACCAAGATCTGCTCCTTCTTCGCCTTAGCCGCTTTTACTACCCTGGTGACCCTCCTGGCCATCAACTCGTACTCCTCTGATCCTTTTAGTTCCTTGAGCACTTGAAACACCTGTAGGCTGCCTTCTTATCCCTCACTGCCTCTTGAACCTGTTTATTTAAGAAAAAAGAAAGAAGATACATTTCTTACTTTTCTCTCAGCTCTACCATTTGAGGGAGTCTGTCTACTGTGGATGGTGGTGGTAGGGACTCTTGGAAGGCTGCTCTGGCAGCTGGGCTGTATCCGGTCTGCCACCCTCTCCGGGGGGGGGGGGTCTGATCACTGGCAGTCCAGTGTTCAGGAGGGAGGGAGGACAGTCTTCCCGTAAACACAAGAGGAAGCGGGCCCGTTCCTGATCTAGGTCAGGGACCTGACACTGCTGGACCTCGAGCTGTTCCTCTTCGGAAGGGGAAGAAAAGATACCACTTGAGGTCGCCCCCGGTATGTCTGCCAAGAGGTCTTTGGTGGTCAGGAGTGGTAGGCTGTCCCCAGTTCCGTCTGGTTCCTTGACTGCCTCTGCTCCTGGTCGCTCAGACTCTTGACACCAGAACCCTTCTCTGTCTTCGTGCAGGGTTTCCGGTGGGCAGTTTCATCAGTGGGCCACTCTTATGGAGCAATGAGTACAGCGTCTGTCTCGATTGCCCCTCCTGGTGGATCTGGTTCCAGAGTCCTCGGGCCTAAGAACTTCAGAGCCTTGGCTGGGACTTTCGGAGCATGTTGAGCGTCCAGTGCTGACAATGGATTTTCTTCACTTGACTGTGCATGTACCGCCAATGCTGGTTCCATGTGGCCCCCCCCCCCCAAACTCTGTTTCCTTGCAGGGGCCGGCACAGGTACCATCTTTCTCTCTGATTATTTCTAGGTTTTCTCTTGATCTTCAAGCAGCACCGTACCAGCTTTAGTGCTGCATGCAGCTCTGATTCCTGGTGGCGTGGTGCCATGTTTGGCATCAGGGCCCGTGGTGCGGGGTCCAGTGCTGGTTCTGGGGTGTCTGTTTATCCTTTGCCAAGACCAGGCAATGGCCTATTTGGAGCAGCTCCTACCCCTTCTGAAGGGCACTTGGAGCAAGATGAGTCTGAGCCTGACCTTATAATTTCTGAAGAAGGTGACAAAGACTCGTTCTATAGTTTGGATGGTAAGCCCTCACTTCAGACTGAAAAACCAGTTAGAGACTCTTTCGTTCCAGTCTCTACTCAGAAATATGAGGGCAACCCTGGCTCTGCAGACGTGTTCTGTGGACCCAGGTGGGCTTTTGCACCTAGAATGACTTCATGTTAATAACATTCCAATGAACTATACGCCACCAGTACCCACACCCTTCGAGACCTTGTCTGAGGCGGTGTGGGCAAGGCTGGCTCTTATTCCTTCTGTCTGCAAAACCATAGACAGGAACTGTGTCCCTCCCAAGGACAGACCCATTTTGGCATCACAACCCATCGCGGATGTGCTGGTTGTCCTTGCTGAGAACGACAAAACTGTCCTTCCACATGAAGTATTAGCACGTCCTATCAATAAAGAGTCTCATTAGAAACATACCTTGGGGGGGAAAAGGGAATTTTTAGCCACAACCCTGGACATGCGTATTGCCAGCTATCAAGGGCACTTCTCCAAATATGAATATGCCCTTTGAACTTCCCTCAAGTCTTTAATGAAGTCTCTCAGAGTCTGATTCCAAAATGGAGATACTACAGACTGTTACCGAGGGATAGAATGTAATAGTTATCAACTTAAAGTGTCCATGGATGCTTACGGCACAGCTTCTAAAGCAGCCGCTGCTTGAATCTATATAAGAAGGCATCCCTGGCTTACGACATCAGGATTTTCCTCTGGTACTCAACAGCAGGTGATGAATGCCCTCCCCCCTTTTTTTTAAATCATATTTTATTGACTTTTTGTTATATGCAAGACGCACACAGTACATTTGACAGGTTAGTCATACAGAAACTGAATTTATGAGGTACCATTTCCCGGTTAACCCTAATAGTTTGTACCATATTACTAGACCTGTTAAGGTACTTACACTTAAAATGATCCCTAAATCAATGAAAACAGGGTACTATACAAAACAAGATTTAAAAGAAATAGAGTTAGACCAAAGACACAACGATAGCAATATCCCTGATTGTCCTTATATAATTGAACATGCTTATTCTTAGTGTAAACCTAGGTGCCCTGGGGAGGGGGAGGCGGGAAGGGGGTCTCAAGGAGCCAGGGGCCTGCATAAAGTTACTCCTGTAGAGCTAATTCTGCAAGGATATCCCTTATATCTTTGCCCTCCTTTAGTGCCTTATAGTGCAGAGAGGGCAACCATCTGCCTTTATACTTTTCCAACTAGAATCTGAGGTTTGCAGTGATTTCCTCCATTTCCATTATCTTAATACAGATGGAGTACCAGGAGTCTGATGTGGGAATTTTGGGGGAAAGCCAGCTTAAAGTTATTGCTTTAAGGGCAGCTACCACGAGTATATTATATAGATATCTGTGAGCTCTGGATCTGACCATAGATGGGAGACCAAAAAGCCAATTCTGAAGTTCTTTGGGTGGAGGTATATTTAAAATATTGCCCACTAGTTTACCAATTGCTTCCCAGTAGTTCTGGAAGTTTGGGAAAGCCCAGAAAATGTGTGTGTGGATATCTCTCTCAGGGCATCCCGGCCAGCTTAAGTCTGATGTGTGCTTACCATAGTGTTTAGCAATTGCCGGTGTCCGAAAAAATCTAAGCACCACTAGCTACTGGAATTCTCTCCAAAACGGAGAGGCTGTAGTAGAGTTCACTCCCTTCCAAACCATGTCCCAATATGAATCACTTAAACCAACCCCAGCCTCAGAGGCCCATTTCTCTTTTACATTTATTATTTGATCTGATTCTAGGGTGGCCAACGATTGTAGAAACTTGCCCCTTAAATTGTGACTGATATGCTGGAGTTGATAAACATTCTGAATGGGGTTGGGTGTCCTGGAAATCTGTGCGCCCCTACCTTCTCCCGGCAGATAATGCCGTATCTGCAGGAACCTAAAGAAATCCTTGTAGGGCAAAGCAAACTCCTCCTTTAATTGCTGGAATGACTTAAAAATGTCTCCATAGTAAGCCGGCCCGGTTGCGCTGAGGCACTGGATGCCTTACCTCGCCCCGCACTGGTGACCTGTTTTTGAAAAAGAGCACGGGCCACCGGGTGTTGGCAAGGGTGAAGAAGGTTTGAGTGTCCGATAGACTGCTCTCCTTCTCCGGGAAGGGGGGTTCTCAGAGGTCTGCGCTTTTCTGCTCCCTAGTGGAGGCTGGGGGACAGGGCGCCACACTGAAGAAAGGGGAGGAGTCAGGGCAGATGCTTGGAGGGAGCACATGCAGACACGTACACGCTCCTCTCTGCATGCGTTATTGTACGTCTTGACTCCTGAGGAGAAACCAGGAAACAAGTTGCCGCAGCAGAATGGTGGAAGACGGTGCTGGTCCACTGAATCCAGTCTCTGTTGGGGGTTGGGAAACCCTGCCGGGGGTGTAAACCCTGGGAGCCGGGCCAGTGCCGGATGGTGGACGCTGGGGGCTCCCTCCGGAGACAAGCCAGCAAAGTAGTAGAAAGATGTATCCCAAAAAAAATAATTCTCCTTAGTAAAACTGGCCCAAAAACTTAAGACCCAGTCTGGCCCAGTTCTGAAATCCTGTATCCCGTTTCACAGGTAGGAAATCAAGACAGGCCAGTAAAGGGGTTGCTACTCTAAATCTCATTTGCAAATTGAAAGTTTGACATACCTCTCCCCAAGAAGACTGAATTACTTCAGTCCCCGGGTTATCAATAATTAGTTTTTGATATCCTGCTCTGTCCATAAGCAACATGTCACCCACATTCGATAATGCCAGGGATTTGTTTAAAAGTTCTACCCACAGAGGAGGTTTCACCCTTGTCATAAAGGGGATAAGGGCCTGTAACTGTGCGGCCCAAAAGTATACCTTAGCCCCAATCCTCCCCAGTCTTTAGATGGTAAGTACTTTCCACCTAACTCTGGTGTCTCTCTCTCTAAAACAGAAATTTTGATAGGGTTGTTTAAGGGTTTTCCAAAAGACTTCAGGGGTTTGAAAGGGAGGGACGTAAAACCAAAAAGAAAACGTGGCAGCACATTCATTCTTATGCATTCCACGCTACCTGAGAATGACAGAGGTAATTCTTTCCAGCGGTTACAATCCCCTTGCATCTCTTGAAGTAATCTGTAATAGTTGCTATGGCCTATTTGCATTATATTTCTGGGAATCTAAATCCCTAAATATCGAAAACCAGTTGTGCCCACTTAATTTGCCCTATATCTGGTAAATTAACCTCCAAATGTCTTCCTACTGAAATCATTTCTGTTTTGAATTCATTAATTTTATACCTTATACCGCACCAAAAATACAAGGTAGAGTCTGATAGGAGTCAGAGACATAAAGAAGCGTGTTGTCTGCATATAAAGAGACCCTCAGCTCTGTCTTCCCCACCCTGATACCCTGGAAAGAGGGAGACTGCTTAATCTTTGCCGCTAGGGGCTCCATACTGAGCACAAATAAGAGGGGAGAGAGCCGGCAACCCTGCCTGGTCACCCTTATTTCAAAATTGGAAGAAGTGACCCCATCCACCTTAATTTGAGCACTTGGGTTTCTATAAAGATTCCCTATCCAGCTGCAGAATTTATCATGAATGTCCCCTTTGATGGTACGTATCTGTTTGGCCATCAAATGGAGCAAGCCCTGGAGGCCTCTCAGAAAACAAGGACTGCCATTAAAACAGCTAGGCTGGCTCCTTCAGCTCCTCAGAGAGGCAGGAACCATCAGTTTTTTCGTAATGGGCAGCCCTTTCAAGGAAGAGGCCAAGGAGCCCCTAACAGGAACCCTTCCTCCTTAGCCACAAAAGAAAACTCAGTACAAGGCACAGGGCCTGAAAGCTCCCAGTGCTACCCTCTGAAGTCTTGACATCAGTCTCTCCTCAACTGCCCAAGGTGGACATCTCCACAGCAGTGGGAGGTTGTCTGACTCAGTTTTACAACCAGTTGAAGTCTTTCACCATGGGCAAGTGGGCCCTCAGGATTGTTTGAGAGGGCTACTCTCTCAGCTTTGCAGAGATTCCCCCAGGTCTTCCACCCAAGTGACAGCACAGTTTGTCAACCGTTCAGTCAGACTTTCTCACTTCCAAGATCAGGGCTTTCTCAGAAACAAGGCAGTAGCAGTAGCTCCCTGGGCAGAGAGGAACACAGGATCTTCACGGACTAAGTCTCCACCACTCTTTCACACTAATGGGACTACGCCAGAGGTGCTAGGAACCCGCTGGAGCCAAAAATCTTCAGGAGGGCCGGCGCCAGGATAGGACCACACATGTGCAGCACTGCGAGACTAGCTCAAGCTGCTTAGGCTATCTCGGCATCGACCCTCCAACTGCCTCAGTTCCTTTTCTCCTGCCGTCGAGTGTGCTTCGATGATGTCGTCGCTCACCTGCTGGGACTCAAGTCTTCGTCTATATGACAGCAGCTATAGCCGTTCAGTATTTGATTTACTACTTTTTGTGTTCTTTTCTTATTTAAAAAAAAAAAAGATGAAGAAGAGGAGGAGGAAGAAATTTTCAGTCTGCCATAAACTGAGTCGACCTTAGACTGTAGGTAGCGGTGATGGTAGGGAGACTTTGTTTGAAAGCTGTGATGGCAGTGGGGCTAAGTTCGGTCCGCCACTCTTTGCAGAGGGGGGTCCAACCACAAGCAGCCCGCTGCTTTGGTGGGGGGGGACAATCCACTCGAAGCACAAAAACAGCAGGCCCATACCCGACCTCGATCGGGGACCTGGCTCTGCTCGACCTGGAGCTCTTCCTCCTCCTCCTCCTGTAGGAGCAAGAAAATGAAACGGTACCACTTGAGGTCACCCCATGGTATGTCTGCATGGGGATCATCTGTGGTGGTGAGCGGTAGGCCTGACCCAACTTCGGTGGGGTCCCTCTGTGGCTCCATTCTTGACGGCCGCGATCTCCGATACCAGTCCCCATCTCTGTCCTTGATGGGGCTCTGGTGAGCAGTTTCACCTCTGGGCTGCTCTTTTAGAGCAGGGGATATGACGGCCCAGTTGACTTGGCCAGTTGACCTGGTTCCGGGGCCTTCAGGTCTCGGAGCCACTGGGCCATGGCCGAGTCGAGCGGGCAGGTTGTGCGCAGTGCCCTCGCTGGCGACATCAACGCCGACCCTGTGTGCCTATGCCCTCACCTTTTTCTCTGCAGGGGCCGGCATATGTATCGCTTTCCTTCTCTCCCTTTTTCTTCAGGTCTAGGGCCAGTATGTCCGATGCCGTGTGTAGTGCCAGCGCCACATGTGGTGCCTGCGCCGTGAATGGCACCGAACTCCTGGACGACGTTCTGAGTGGCGGTGTCTCTTGTGATTCTGGCCTGGACCTGTCTTTTGGAGGTTCTTCTAGGGTAGAAATGGATCGGGATGAGTCCCTCCGTGTCCTACTTTGTTGAAGACACAGCGGATGACTCATTTTAGGGGCTGGAATGCAAGCCTTCTGTATCAGAAGAGCCTGTGATGGAAAATCTTTTGTTTTCTCTCAGGGATATGGGGTCCACCATAACATTTCAGACTTCATCTGTGGACTAAAGCAGAGTTCTACGTCTGGAGTTCCTACATTCCTCAGTACGAGTACACCCTGTGGAACACAATAAATTCAGTGGTCGAGGGCCTCCCAGACTCTACCGCTTCTTTCCTAGGGGCATATAGCCCAATACAGTAATCGGCTAAAAGTTTTTATAGACCCTTATGACGCTGCCCCTAAGGTGGCTGCTGTTGGCAGCAGGTGATTAACATCTCCTTGATGATGCTTATTGGTTTGGTTCTTAGGTTGAGCTCTGGAGGGTGCTCAGACTCCTGTTGCCCCTCAGAGGGATGACACCGTTGTCATTCTCATAACAGGCAGTCCTTTCAAGGTGGATGCCTGGAAGCTTTTGTCAGGAACCAACTCCTCAACTGCAAAAAATCGCAGCAGAGGGCACAGGGCCCGAAAGTGCCCGATACCATCCTCTTGGTTCCAGCCCAGGTCCCACCTCAGCTGTCTGAGGTGGACTCCTCTTAACGGTAGTGGGAGTGCCTGATTTGGTTTTTTAACTAGTGTAAGTGCAATCCAGCGGACATATGGGTCATTAGGATTGTCCGAGAGGGGTACTCTCCCACTTTCGCAGAGACTTTTCCCCAGACCCAGCCAGCAGCCCAGTCTGTTTCCCTCTCTACCAGACCCTCTTTCCTCTGAGAGACAGGGCCTCAGAGCAGTAGTTGTTCCACTGCGAGTCAGGACACAGGTTCCTACTTCCTTTGCTTGGTTACAGGATAACAGGTGGCATGCGCCCATTTCTCAACTTTGAAAGGTTAAACAAGTACCTGTTCAGGGAGGAGTTTACTACAACCTCGATATTCAAGCCTTCACTTCCTGGACGTTTGGCTCCAAGCTGGGCTGGAGTCTCAGGAAATAGTTGCCACAGCTTCTTAGCTGCTTTCTTCCTGGAGGGGTTTTCTGATTCAGGGAAGGTGCCAGATTCACCTTCCCAGCAACTCCGCTTCATAGGAGCACTCCTGGATACCTCCAGGGTGAGCGTTCTTCCTTCCGGAGAACGGAAGAAATGACATCTTCAGATGTCTCTTTACTTCACAGAAAGAGACTCTGTCTGGGCTCTTTTCAATGCTGCGGATGCTGGAAATTATACCTTCATCCGTAACAAATAGTGGTCTCCGACCACGCATCTGCAATCCTCCGCATAAGTGACAGAACCTCCGACAAAATTACTTACATAGTAGACGCAGTTGGCCTAGCCTCTGCTAGGTCTACCCATACCCTCTAAATCCCAGATCCCCATCACCATGGTTGCACTCCTGATCGGTTGGGGAGCTCACTTTCAAGACCTCTACACTCAGGTGTGGAGCCAGGAGGAGGAGGAGCATCTTCTCATAAATTTCTTAACGATGAAAGCTGTCTTATATGCTTTCCAAGTCCTGAAGGAGGTCCTCTGCCATAAAGTGATCCCACTTCGAATGAATGACATAAATTGTGATTTCTAGGGACATGGATATGTTGTTCATCCACACTTATTGGCAGGTTCCTTGCCGCTTTAAATCTTGCCGGAAGGTCTTCAAGCTGGCTCCTCCCACCCATCTGGGTGGTAAAACTCTCTGCTCCGCCCCATGACACCAGATCTTCCTTACCGCTTGGAAGCTCAGGTTCCCTCCTTAACGCTCTGCGTATAAGACTGGTTCCTAATTCTTCGAAAGTTCGAAATCAAAAGTTTTTGCTAAAAAGACTTCGGTCTTCTTTTCCTCGCGGCTGCGATGGACAAATCGACTCCCGGTTTCCGGAGGTGCCCTTGCGGGCAGAAGATGTCTAGGACGGATCCGCACTCCACGTGCGTCTACTGCTTGGGCCTTGAGCACGACCCGCAGGCCTGCGACTTGTGCTCGTCCTTTTCGGCCTACGTCCTTGAAGACCGTGCTGCCCGATTACAACTGGGGCGCCTCGAGAAAAGAATTCCACCGGTTAAATCTAAAGAGGCCCGGTTGGTGGTGTCCGCGGCGGCGGGCTCGGTGGATCAGTCGAGCAGATGATCGCCTCTCAAGAGGAGGAGGCGCGACTGCTTCTACCCGGCCATGCATTGTCCCGCCTTCTCGGTGCCTGTTACTCGCTTCTTTCAAGGAGCTTTGTCTGACCCTCTCGACGAAAGGTGAAGGTCCAGCTTCTTCTGGACCCTTTTCCAGGTCCAAAAAGAGCAAAAGTAAGTCTCACCGTCGACGCTCTTGGGAGCAGGAAAGATCCCCCTCCCCTTCTTGTCGACAGTCTACTTGGCCGACCTTCAGCTTCAGCCACTGGCTTCACGGGTGTCCCCGCCAGGCCAGTTGACCGAGACTCACGACGCCGTCGAGATTTTTCTCGATCCGCTAGGACTGGTTGTCGGCTGGAGAAGCTGAGAATCCCCTCTCCCGGTTCCCCGGTGGGAGTTGAGGATCCCGTCGGCTTCGTCTGTGCCTCCGTTCCAAGCCTCTGGTGGATAAGTCTGAGCCGAGGGAGTGTGATTTCTGACACTTCTCCTCGCCTCCTCGCCTAGTCGAGACTCTCGGTCTCGACATTCCTTCGGTCCAGCCGATCCCGTCAGGCGGTCTCGGGTCTCGCACTGCGGGTAAGCGGCGCCGGCCCGGCTTCCTCCCTCCTCGGACAAGGGCAGGCTTCGCTAAGTTGGCGCCAGAGGTATGAGGAACTCATGTGGCAACAGTTCCTTTTGACCGGGAATAAGCCGACCCAGTCGTCTTCCCCGGCCATTAAGTGGCTGTCACCGGAGCGGCCGAAACAACCCCTCGTTGTAGCCGAGGAGCCTGTTCCCAGGCCGGTTGTTCGGCCAATTCCAGCTGCCCCACCGATTCTGGTGAAACCTCCACCTCCACAGCCATTAGTTGGGGCTCTGACCAAGAATTCTCGGTCGGCTTTGGGTTTGCCCCATAGGCTGTCTGTCACCCTCACTCCTGATAAACCTCGGCAGGTGGAGGGTGGCTCAGGCCCGAGGCAGCTCTTTGAGGTCTCTTCCGAGTCTGAGGATGATTCCTCCCTTTTCTCCAAGCGATTCGACTTGGAGTCCTCGGGAGGACAGTAGGTGGACGATAGCCCTTCGTCCTTCTTAGGGTTGCTTCAGCTTATCTCGGAGTCCACCGGGATGAAGCTCGAACCCGTTTCTAAATGGGCCAGGTATCCCCTCACGGAGATTCTGGACCGAGGGAATTCCCACGGAGGCCTTTCCGGTGGCCGAGGCCATAGTGGGTCCAGCCTTGGAGCTTTGGCAGCGCCCTGCTTCCTGCCCTGCGCCTTCGGCCAGGATGGCCAGGAAGTGTCTGTCCTAGTTCCCTGTCCGGTTTTTCGGAACACCCCTCTGTGGAGGGGTTGGTTACCGACAGCGTTTTCCTGCGTGCCGGGAACGCCAGGGATGTGGACAAACCTCCCGACAAGGAATCCAAGAAATTGGATTATGCCGGGTGAAAAGTCTATGCTGCGTCCTCTCTTGGCCTTCGTCAGGCCAGTTTGGCCGTCCTCATGGCACATTTTTCACATGCCCTGTTGGGCTCCCTGGATGAGGTCGTCCCTCATCTTCCCGCGGATCTGAAGACTACGGTCAGGCAGGTGTGGCACCAGGGCAGGGCAGTGGCCAAACAGCAGCTCCTGACTGCTTTGGACTTTGGGGACTCATGTGCCAGGTCGGTGGCAGCCGCAGTGGCCATGCATCGTCGGGCTTGGCTGAGGATATCCACTTTTACCTCGGATACCCAGCACAAGTTGGCGGATGTTCCCTTTTTGGGGACTGACCTCTTCGGCCCTGGGGTGGAAGATCACCTGCAGAGGATCGAGAAGTCCAATGCTACCTTGGACTCGGTCTCTTCCGCTCAAAAGGACAAAGGCCGCAAGCCACAGCCTAAGCCCTTTCGTCCTTCTGTGCCCGTGGTGCGCCAGGCCCAGCAACGTCAGGGCCAGCAGGCTCGAGCTTGGCATCCCAAACCCAAGCCGTCGGCTTCCTCCAACAGGAAACAGGGAGGAAAAGGCCCAGGAGTCCCTTGGCCGATCCTTCCTCCAAGCCTGCCCAGTGACGGGCTGTGGGGTGTCGCCCCCATCCCCTTGCCCCTGGGTTCCCCCCGTGGGGGACGGCCCGACACTTCCTTTCTGCCTGGTCCGCCATTACCATGGACAGGTGGGTTCTGGAGGTGGTGGGAAAAGGTCTGCCTCTAGAATTCGAGCAGGCCCCGCCCTTCAGAGCCGTCGCACTCGGGGCCTCGGGTCCGAGCCTCACTGTCAGCTCGCCGGCCGACATCACTCTCCTCCTCCTCCAAAGGAGGTGATCAGGAGGTAGAGGACCCCCTTCAGACCCGGGTTCGTGTCCAGGTACTCCTGGTTCCGAACGACTGGGGCTGGCACCCCATTCTCGACCTACACAACCTGAACAAGTTCCTAAGGTCTCGAACCTTCAGGATGGTCACTCTGGTGCAGATAATACCATCTCTGGAACACGGCATGTGGTTCTGCTCTCTGGACCTGCAGGACGCGTTCTTTCACGTCCCTATCCGTCCGTCACATTGGAGATTCCTTCGCTTTCGAGCGGAGTGATCCCTCTCTTCGAGTTCTGAGCCATGCCCTTCGGCCTGTCTCCAGCTCCCAGGGTCTTCACCAAATGCATTGCAGTGGTGACAGCTTTCCTGCGGCGCCGAGGGGTCTGGGTGTACCCTTACCTGGACGATTGGCTGATAGCAGCCCCCTCCAGACAGGAGGTGGAGCGGTCCAGAGATCTGGCCCTCCAGGTTTGCTCTCAGGTCGGCCTTCTCATCAACGAGGCCAAGTCGGAACTCGAGCCGAAGCAGGTGATTCTGTTTATCGGGGCAGAGCTCGACTCTCTTTGAGCCAGAGCACGGCTCCCGGCGGACAGGGTCGAGGTTCTTACCTCCTTTGCCCGATCATTTCTGGTTGGGCAATCGCGCCCTGCCCGGGACTTCCTGCACCTCCTGGGTCTCATGGCGGCCTGTACCAGCGTAGTCCATTGGGCACGCTGGCACATGCGCCCCCTTCAGTGGGGACTGGCCAGCCAGTGGTCACAACGCTGCGATCCATTGGACCAGCTAGTGATGGTGACCCAGGAGATGTGGAACGCTCTCCAGTGGTGGACCGTTCCATCTCATCTGCAGGAGGGCATCCCATTTGTCCGCCTCTGAGCCAACGGGTCTCTATCGACCGATGCCTCTCTGATGGGTTGGGGTGCCCATCTGGGGGAACACAGAGTGCATGGCCTCTGGTCCCCGCGGGAGTCCCGATGCCACATCAACCTGCTGGAGCTCCGAGCGGTCCACCTAGCTCTCACCGCCTTTGCTCCATTTCTCCGGGGTCAAGTGGTCCGAGTCCAGATGGACAATACCACGACCATGTACTACCTGAACCGCCAGGGCGGGATGCTCTCCATGCTTCTATGCAAGAAAGCTCTCCACATTTGGTCACTCGTGCACAGCCTGGAGGCGGATCTCCTAGCCATTCATGTGGCAGGAGCCTCCAACACCCTGGCCGATGCCCTGAGCCGGATAGGGGCTGCATCTCACGAGTGGTCTCTCCTGCCGGAGGTAGTACAAGATCTGTTCTCCCACTGGGGCATACCTCAGGTGGACCTGTTTGTCTCCAGGGAGAACGTGAAGCTGAGGCTGTTTCATGCCCGCCCCACTCAGCAGGGCTCGCTGCAGGGGGATGCTTTCTCGAGGCCCTGGACCCCGAGCCTCTTTTACGCCTTTCCCCCATTTCCTTTGGTTCATGGTGCTTCTCAGGGCAAGGAGGGGCAAGGCAGGTGATTCTGATAGCCCCAGACTGGCCCCGCCAGTTCTGGTACCCAGATATCCTCAGTCTCAGCTCCAGGCTCCCGAGGCAGCTTCCAGCTCCCCCGGACCTGCTCTCAGTCAATCAGGGGAAGGTGTTCCATCTGGACCTTCAATCCCTGCACCTGACGGCCTGGTTCCTGAGCGGCTAGAGTTCCAGGCCTTGGGTCTTTCCGACGAGGTCATCAATGTTGTTGAGGCGTCCCATAAGGAGTCGACCAGAAAATGCTACGCCTTCAAATGGAAGAGTTTTTCTATTTGGTGTCAGGGCAAGGGCTTGGCCCCTTCCTCCTTTTTTGTGGCAAGCATTTTGGACTATTTATGGTTCCTTTCTAGTCAAGGGCTTAGGTTGACGACCCTAAAGGTCCACCTGGCAGCCATCTCTGCTTACCGGCCGTGGGCCGGGGAGCAGTCGGTGGCGCAGGAGAAGGTGGTCAGGTGCTTTATCAAAGGCCTTGATCACATTTCCCCTCCGGTGCGAGAACCTCCACCTTCGTGGGATTTACTGCTGGTACTGGCAAAGCTCATGGGCAAGCCATTCAAACCAATGCACAGGTGTGATCTCTCTCACCTGTCGTGGAAGACCACCTTCTTGGTGGCTATCACGTCAGCCAGAAGGATGGGAGAATTCCAGGCGCTCTGCATCGAGTCTCCTTACCTGGTCTTCCACAGGGACAAGGTTGTCCTGCACTCCAACCCGAAATTCCTTCCGAAGGTGGTGTCAGAGTTTCACCTTAACCAGGTGTTGACTCTGCGGTGTTCTACCCCAGTTACACCTCGGAGGCTGAATACAGGATCCATACTTTGGACCCTAGAAGGGCGCTCACTTTTTATAAGGAGCGCACGGCTGAAATTCAGGGAGAGGTTCACCAGCTGTTTGTCACCTACGCTGAAGCCGCATCTGGCAGAACTGCAGCCAAGCGGACGATAAGCAGGTGGGTCACCTCCTGCATAGATCTCTGCTATAGGTTGGCGGGCATGGAGCCTCCCAGAGGGATAAGAGCTCATGCTACCTGTCATACTGCTGCATCGGTGGCTGCTTCCAGGGACGTCCCTATCCAGGAAATCTGCAGGGCTGCTACCTGGAAGTCAGCACACCTTTATTACCCATTACCACATGCGTTGAGTCACGCCGGGATGCTGGTTTTGGGCCTCGGTTCTCAGTCTTTATTCCCTAATTAGGGGTGTGTGCACTTGCTTCCTCCCTCCCGAACTGCTAGGAGTCTGCCAATAAGTGTGGATGAACAACATATCCATGTCCCTAGAAATACAGGTTACTCACCTGTAACAGGAGTTCTAGGAATGGTATATGTTGTTCATCCACACGACCCACCCTACCTCCCCGGCTTCGACGCACAACCTGAGCTTCCAGCGGGCCAGATCTGGCATCATGGGGCGGAGCCGAGAGTTTTACCACCCGGGTGGGTGGGAGGAGCCAGCTTGAAGACCTTCCGGCAAGATTTAAAGCGGCAAGGAACCTGCCAATAAGTGTGGATGAACAACATATACCATTCCTAGAACTCCTGTTACAGGTGAGTAACCTGTATATTTTCATCAACAAGCAGGGTGGAGCACTCTTCTACTCTCTGTGCAAGAAGGCCATGGGGGCTGAGAGTGGTGTCTTGAGCTTGTTGCATCAGTTCAGCCATTGTGGAGTTGCTATTTGATGAGTGGGGCAGTCCAGACCTGATCGTTTTTGTGTCCCCTCAACGCAAATCTGCCTCTTTTCCTGCTTCAGAAATCCAGACCCTGGTGTTTTCTGTCGGGATGTATTCACCACAGTAGACAAGATGCTTCTGTATGCTTTCTTCCTCTTCCCTTAGTTCAGAGGGTGCTGCTCAAGTTGTAGCCAAACGGGGGCAGGATGATTCTTATCATCCCAGACTGGCCTCGGCAGATATAATTTGCGTAGATCAATAGTCGGTCAGAAGTTCCCCTAAGGCGACTCCTTCTACGAGCGGACCCTCTGACACAGGGACTTTGGTCCATCCTTCCTGCGTTCTCTTTATCTCCATGCTGGGCTCCTGAGATGAAAGTGGGCAAGTTTTAGGTTTCCAGACAATCGTAGAAATCTTCTTAGCCACGCATAGACCTTTCACCAGGAGGACTTGCGCGTCTAAGTGGTTACTCTTCACCGTCTGGTGTGCAGAGTTCCATTTGGACCCTTTTGGTTTCCCACCAGGTAAAATATTGGGGTGCTTCGTGGACCTGTTGAATGCAGGTCTGCATTTCTCAGCAGAGAATGTTCACCTCTGCACATTTTCGGACAGTCTTGAGCCAGTAGACATGTCAGTGGCTCAGTTATCGTTAATCAGCTTTTGCTTCCCCCTACGTACTTCCTTTACTCCAGAATGAAGGAGAGTGCTCCCTTTATCTCTCTGAATGTTGAGGGTTCTACAGTTCTACATTGACAGAACAGAGAGGGACGCATCCGAGCAACTATTGTATCTTTCCGCATGCCTTGGCTGGGTCAGCCTGTTGCCATGAGATGTATTTCTGCTTGGTTAGTAACATGTCTTCGACACTACTAATCCATGGCACAGGTCAAGTTGGAAGGCCGGGTTCATGCCACTCTACCAGAACGGTTGCGGCTTTCCTGGCAGAGATTCATAATGTACCCATTGCAGACATCTGCAAGGTGGCGAGTTGGAGCTCAGTGCTTACCTTTGTAAAGCACTATGTTCTTGATGTCCATGCCTGACTGTAAACTTTCTTTGGCAGGACAGTCCTTATGTACTTCTGTCCTGAGTGAGCTCTGTCTCCTACCACCCTACTTGGGGTGGGGGTGGGTGGTTGATTTTTAGCTCGGTACTTTCCTGTTAGTGTGAATGAGTGGTGGAGACTTTTAGTCTGGGGAAATTACATACTTAGTGTAATTCTTGATCTTCTTGGACGAAGTCTCCACCACTCATTTGCACGCCTACCTACCATCTGCCGAGCTCACTCATTCTGTTTTCGTCTTCACTTCCTTGTTGTTCAGGCCGTGAAGACATGGTTGAATTGATCCTTCTTACATGGGTCATCTGGGCCTTCACATGCCCGGAAGTTAGGGTTAGGTTTTCTTTTCGTTAGTTTACACTGCACCTCCTTGGTTGAAAAAATGCTGAGGCGGTTGGAGGGTCAACGCCGAGATAGCCGTTACAGCGTGAGCTAGTCTTGCGGTGCTGTGCATGCACTGTCCTATCCCGGCCCTCCTGAAGATTTTTGGCTCCCGCAGGGTCCTAGCGCCTCCAGCATAGTCCCATTAGTGTGAATGAGTGTTGGGAGACTTCGTCCAAGAAGATCAATAATTACAGAAAGTACGTAATTTCCATTTTCTGCTCCCATTACTTTCTAGTTCCAAAGAAGACAGAAGGGAGGCATGCACCTGATTCTTGACCTCAGAAAGATGAACAAGTTCTTATAAAAGGAGAAGTTCAAGATAATCTCCCTAGGGATACTACTGCCGCTCATCCAACAACACAACTGGCTGGCATCCCTGGACTTGCAGGATGCCTACCAGCACATTCTAGTACTCCCAAGTCACCATAAGTACCTTTGCTTTGTGGCCTTGGGCCAGCACTACCAATTCAGAGTCCTACCCTTTGGGCTGTCCTCCACGCCTCGAGTCTTTAGCAAGTGTTTTGCAGTCCTTGCTGCACACCTTTGAAAGCTCAGCATTCAGGTTTTCATATACCTAGATGAGTGTCTTTCGGCAAGCCCGTCAAGGCAGGATACACAGAAGTTGTTTTCCACAGCCTCTCAGTTCCTCACTGTCATAGGGGTTCTGCTGAACTTGGAGAAGTCACAACTTCAACCCTTTTGGCAGCTCCTCTTCATAGGAGCTCTCTTGGATACAACAAAAGTGAGTGCTTTTCTTCTGGAAGATCAGAGGAATGACATTCTCCAGATGGCTCGTTTCATCAGGGAAAGCAACCTTGTATGAGCTCACTCAATGCAGCAGATGTTGGGTCTCATAGTTTCATCTGTTTTCACGGGGGCTCTAGCCCATCTGCACATGAGGACCACTTAGTGGATGGTCAGCACACAGTGGTCCCAAACTACACATCTGCCGTCTTACCCCCATCAAAGTGACAGAGCCCCTGCATTGGTCACTTGCATGGTAGATACAGGAGAACAACCTTCTACAAGTTCTTCCCTTTGCCACACTGGAATCTCAGATCATCATTACCACAGATGCATCTTTGCTCAGCTGGGGGCCTCATTGCCAGGACCTTCACACATCAATCAATCAATCAATCACTTTATTTAACCAGGCATTTTAAGGGGTGTGGACCCAAGAGGAGTCTGAACATCAGTGTTTTGGAGATGAGGACAGTCTTGTATGCCCTATGAGTCCTAGAAGAAGTGATCAGTCTCAAGATAATTCTTCAGACGGACAACAAAATCTGCAAAGTACTGCATCAACAAACAAGGCGGAGCACATTCCGACCTGCTATGCAGAGAAGCCATGAGGGTATGAGAGTGGTGCCTCGATCACGATGTCCTGGTTCAGGCAGTTTACCTGCCAGAAGTCCAGAACAATCTAGTGGACCATTTCAGCAGGATGGAAGCAGATCCTCAAGAGTGGTCTCTTACACCAGACGTGCACTCGCCCTTCAAGTGGGGCTATCCAGACCTGGACCTTTTTGCGTCCCCATGCAACGCAAAACTGCATCTATTCTGCTCCAGAAATCCAAAACCTGACATTTTCTGTCAGGATGCATTCAGGCTGCGGTGGACAAGAAGTTTTCTGCACACAATTCTTCCTCTTCCACTAATTGAGAGGATGCTGCTCAGACTGGAGGCACACGGGGGCAAAATGATTTATTGCACCACACTGGCCTTGACAGATCTAGTTTCCCTTGATCAACAAGTCGTCAGAGGTCACCCAAAAGTTTCCTCTTCGAATGGACCTCCTGACACAACGAACACTGGTCCAGCCCAACCTGCACTCCCTTCATTGCCACGCCTGGCTTATGAGGAGATGGAAGTTGGCAGGTTTCAGGTGTCTCAGAGAATCTCTCAGATCCTCCTGGCAGCTCGTAAGCCTTCCACCAGGAAAGCTTACATGGCTAAATGGAAGCGTTTCTCGGAATGGTGTACTAAAATCCTCTTAGACCCATTTCAGTGTCCTCCAGAGAAAGTTCTGGAGTACCTACTAGACCTTTCAAATGCAGGTCTGCAATATTCATCTGTAAAGGTGCACCTCTGTGTGCTTTCTGCCTGTCACAAGCCAGTCCAAAGCATGACCCTGACTCAGTTGCCACTGTCCAAAAGATTCCTTAAAGGTATCCTTTATATAAAGCCCCCTGTTAAAAAGCCAGTTGCTCCCTGGGACAGTAGCCTTCTGCTAGATATGCTCACTCGCAAACCCTTTGAGCCTCTAGCTACGTGTGATCTGAAGTTTCTGACCTGGAAAACCACCTTCCTGGTGGCCATTATTTGTGCTCGAAGGATCTCTGAAATACATGCTTTGGTCACAGACCCTCCGTATACAGTCTTTCATAAAGACAAGGTGGTTCTCCGTACTCACCCTAAGTTCCTACCCAAAGTGATTTCAGATTTCCACCTCGGGTAGCTTCTGGTTGTGCCTACTTATTTCACTAACTTCCAAAATGAAGGAGAATGCACTCTTCATTCCCTTGATGTTAAAAGAGCCCTATGGTTCTATATCAGCAGAACCAGGGACACCCGTCAAGCCAAGTAGCTCTTTGTGTCTTTTAATGCAGCACGGCTGGGTCAACCAGTGTCCATCAGATGTACCTCTACTTGGATAGTGGCATGCCTTCGCCATTGTTACTCCATGATGCAGGTCAAGTTGGAAGGCCAGATGCGTGCCCATTCTACCACAGCTATAGCCGCATCTCTATCAGAGTTTTGCTCTGTTCCCATTGATGACATTTGCAAGGTGGCTACTTGGAGCTCAGTGCACACTTTTGTAAAGCACTGCACTCTGGATGTCTATGCCAGGCAGCATGTTTCCTTTGGCAGGACAATCCTTAATGGACTTTTGTCCCGAGTGAGCTCCGTCTCCTACCACCCTGCTCGGGGAATTTGATTTTTAGCTCGGTACTCTAACTCAGCAGTATGAATAAATGGTGAAGACTTTAAGTCCAGGAAGATATGAAAATTACATTCTCCCAGTAATTCTTGATAATCTTGGACAAGTCTTCACCATTTATTCATACACCCACCCAGCATCCCCCGAGCTCACTCAGATTGTTTCTGGTCTTCACTTCAGTTGATTTGGGCTATGAAGACAGTGTTTAACTGACTCTTCTTATACGGGTCAGAAAGGCTATCTTATGCCCTTATTAGGTTAGATGTTCTTAACTTATTTTATGCTGCACCTCCTAGGTAAAAAAGGTACTGAGACTGTTGGAGGGTCAACACCCAGATAGTCTACACAGGCGCAAGCCAGCCTCGTGGTGCTGTGGATGCGCTGGCCCTCCTGAAGATTTTTGGCTCCTGCAGGGTCCCAGTACCTCCAGCTTGTAACCCAGCAGTATGAATAAATGGTGAAGGCTTGTCAAGGAAGATCAAGAATTACGGCGAGTACGTAAATTTCATTTATTTCCCGTTTCTCTTTTTTGGGGTCAGAAGGTCACACCAGTCTAATTTCTGTACCTTTTCTAAGGCCTCATGTAACACCTTTTCAGAATAAACCCTCAGTTGCAACCCACGTCTAAGTGAAGCAACTTGTTCAAGGAACACGTCCTTCTCTGAGCAATTTCTTTTTAATCTAATAAATTCCCCATATGGTATTGAGGACACCAGTTTTCTTGGGTGTGCACTATTAGCATTTAAAATAGCGTTAGCCACAGTTTCTTTTCTGTACCCAGTGGTTTTAATGTTTTCATTTGGTATACCAGTTAGTTTAATATTAAAAAAAAAAAAACAATACTGTTTGGATCTGTTTCAGAGGTGAATTGAAGGCCCATGTCATTGCTGTTTAAGTACGTCATAAAATCTGGCATCACATCCACATTACCTGTCCACATGACAGTAGCATCATTAATAACGTAAACCAGGTATCAGTGTGGTCCAGGTAGATGTTTGCTGTACCATTAGAGATAAACATTTAGTCGAAGTGTCACATGAATAGATTTGCATATGGTGGGTCGAAGGCTTCTCTCATCGCTGTTCCACATGTTTGTAAAAATAATTCCCTATTAAATGTAAAGTAGTTATGCATTAGTGCGAACTCGGTTGCCCCACTAATGAACTATGTGGGAATTTCACGTTGATTCTGCAAGAAAGTGTCAATTGCATGAATCCTGATTCACATTTAATGGTAGTATCTAGGCTGCAAACATCTGTGGTTATTCAACTAAAGTTTTGGTCCCAGATTTTACCCTCAAACTTGCTAATTAGAGCCATACTAATATGTGATCTAAGCGAGAAAACCTGTGGCTGTAAATAACTGTCAATGAAGGGGCATAGATTTTGAGTTAAAGACCCAATTCCTGCCACTGTTAGTCTTCCAGGTGGATTCACCATGCTGTTGTGAATTTCTGGCAGGATATAAAAAGTGGGTATCACTGGGTAGTCCACTTAATAAAATCTGCCTCATTTTTTGTTATCCAACCACATTAAGACCTAGTTCTACAAACTCGCATAACTCCCTCTGGAATCGGGTGGTGGGGTTCAATTCAATAAATTTTGGACTAGAAATTGGGTAATTCTTTATTGTTTAGAGCTTTGTATTCCCGTTACTCCTCTATATAACAAATTAACTCCCATTGCTTTGGGTGTATTAATTCTCCCCTTTTATACTCTTTCCCCATCCTGGTAGCCGCGGCCCCCCCTCCGATGCCACCACCTATCCCTGCAATAAATTTCTTTCTTCTTAATGTTTTTATCCTTTCTTGACTTATTTTCATAGCTTTCTCCCCCATTCTTTTGGTTAACATTCATTACCAGTTCTAGCTATTAAAAGGTAGAAAAGGAAGAAATATAAGAACTGTATAATGCCACAGACTGCTTTCAAGGAATCTAAACCTGAGTTTCCCTAGGACTGCAAAAATGTTTGACATTGTTTAAAATATTGTATGCTTAAATTTCATTAAGTTTTATGTATATTTTCACTAATGGGTGTGTGTCACTTTAGGTGTTTTAAATTTGGAGAGTGCTTGTTATTCCTCAGACCTGCCCCCTGATGAAGACCATGTGTTGAGTTGAAGCGCTGGGTGTGACAGGGTTGAATAAGGCCCTGCCCCATTTGCTATGCAGAAAGAGCTTAAACACAAGGGTCTGTTCAATTCTCTTCTTTTCTGTCCCTTGTCTGTCTGGTTGCGCAACCAGATTTTCTTGTGAGACCTAGGAACTGATAACTGACGGTTTTGCAATTATCCGCCTCTCGCTACCTCTCTGCCTTCACTTACTGATCTGTCTTTTCTCCCCCTTGCATATCTGCAATTACAAAAAATATATGTGAATCTCTGTGTAAAACTGTATGTGATACTGGGATCCCTTTGTTTAAAACTGTATATAGTTATACTGTTGAAATGATTGCAGAAGCTATTTGGAACTCAAGGGGTTAACCTGAGATGCAGTTTTTAAGCCCTTTGCAAAGTTGTGAACAAGAGGTCAGTTCTGGGACACCATGTACTGTTGTGTTGCACTTGCAAGGAATATAACTTAAAAGAACATTCTGTAAACTTACAAGAACATTCTGTGAGAAGCAGGCTCTCTTAAAGAGTTCCCAGACAAAGACTTATAAAAAGAGCAGCAAGGCTTTTGCTTGAGAGACTGAAACTTGGAATTAAGAGATACCTTCGAAGAAGGACTTCGTTTTCTCTGTTTGTACTGCTTTTGTAAATAGTTGTACTAAATAATTTTTATTTTGCTGTTATTGAGAAAAACAAAACATGATTTGCGAGTTTTGAATCTGCTCCTGGTTTTCCTATGCTTCCTGTCTTGTGCCTTGACAACAGATGGTGTCCAACTAAATTGGATTTACACTGCTCATACCCTAAGCCAGGAGTTTTGTGCGTCGCTGCTAGATCTGGTACCAGGCAAGCATAGAAGAAAGGTATGGATTCTGCAGCAGCAGGCCCAGGAGTCATTACCAGGAAGATGGTAGCCAAACAAGCAGAGACAAAAGTCCAAGTTGAGACTGTACAAAAAAAAGGGGGGTGCTAGAGAGCCGATCTTCCAGCAGGAAGCAATCCATAGCTGCTCTGTAATTCAGCTCTATATAGTCCATATTTTCAACAGTTACTTTCAAAATATTTGGAAACTATCAAGATATCTACACAGAAGAGGTTGCCAGCTATCAGACGGTATAAAATTTTTTCATGGGGAAGCAGAAAAACTCTGCACCAGCTCTTTCCAGAACTGCCGTAGTGAAAACAACTAAGGCAGCTGAATCCCCGACTCCTAAAAGCGACAACGTGGTCAATACTGCGAACGCCCCTCTGTGGCAACAAATGTTGGCTTCCACGAAGGCAGTGGACGCCAAAATGGAGAAGACCTTGGCCCGCTTAGAAAAACACAATGTGGCCATTACTGAACTCTCCTCTACTGTAGCTGAAAGTAAGAAATGGATGATCTCCACCCAAACCATGGTTGCCACATTGACACAGGAGAATGTGCAATTGCATGGCAGGCTCAAGGCCTTAGAGAATGAGGCCCAAGCTAAGAATGTGCGCTTGGTAGGAGTACCAGAGGGAGCGGAGGGTCTTGAATTATTGGTGTTCCTCACAGAATGGATGCAAGCTGCTATCCCCGGTACCTGTTGAATTTGAATGGGGGTCTTTGTGGAAGGTGTATAAGGTCAATCCCAGAGTGCGCCCAGCTGACACCAACTTGCTGCGCATGGTGCTCTTACAAACTACAGGAGCTGATATTCGAGACACTCTGATTTCTGCTGCAAGAGCAGTCTACCCCTTGGATATTAATGATATGGACGTCAAACTTTATCTGGACATATCTTTTCAAACCCGTTCACGCAGAAAGAAATTTAATGGGGTACACCAGCGACTGAGGGCATTGGGGGTTGTTCATTCTTTTTTACTGCCGGCAAGCCTCAGAGTCACATATGGGGGAAAGTCCTGGCAGTTCTCTGACCCCATGGATGCGGGATGGTGGCTGGCAAAAACTGAGACTGAGTTTGCTGCCAGGGACATTGTTCCAGCGGAGGAGGAAAGCGCAGAGGAATATTGAAAGGTGATCTGCTAATTAATGCTACCAGAGCTTGGTTGGGACCTTCATCTCGTTATGCTGAGTTCGGTAATAAATTTGGGGTAATGGCCTGTACACAGGTCGCACATCCTAATGGGGAGGAGTGTCATGTAGGTAGTCCTCTTTCTTTATAAGCATAACTAGGGGTAAAGGATGGTAAAATGTAAGCCACTCTGTTTTAGTTATGAGTGGATTTACTTTACTGTTTGCTGATCACTTTTGCAGTTTAAATGATTGTGTTGTCTGTGAGCTGCTGAATAAAATAATCATTTGTTAAAAAAAGTGTATATGTCTGTTTTGCAGGTAGTTATGGGCTGCATTTTATTCTATGTTTCACTACTCTTGTAATATGGATAAATAGTATTCCTAAGAGAATGCCTTTAAAGTTTCTCTCAAATTCTACCTAATAATGGACACCCCATAGCTGCTGAGATGGCTAGCATTTTTGGACATTTTATGGACTCTATAGAAAATTCATGGTCCCCCCTCCCCAACCATTGTAACAGATTACAGGGGGTTAAGTCAAATGTCACAATTTACTGTATATTCCTCAGGTTTTTACTGTTATCCTGTATGAGGATAAAAGTGTGTATTATATTGAAAAATAAACACAGTTTAAAAAAAAAAAAAAAACAGGCAGTGACAGAACCTGAAAGCCTGTCTGCCTTCTTCAGATGGTGGACTATACAACAACTAGGGATAGAGAAGCAGAGAAAAGAGATGCAGTGACAGGAGCAGCCATACCTCTCAACTGTCCCTGATTTTCAGGGACGTCCCTGATTTTGCCTCATAATTTTAATCTGTCCCTCATTAAAATTGTATTTTTGTGACAGAACAATGGGGATTGTAAGCATAAAATAATGTTAAACATTAAAGTTAGAGATTTTTTCCTCTTCAGAAAATGCATCTTACACAAATCCCCTTATTCTATCAGCTTCCTGAGTGAATAGTACCACTTTTTAAGATGTGTCCCTGATTTGGTGTCTTTGTCCCTGATTTTTTTAAGCCCTATCCCTGATTTATGAGGCAAGAGGTTGAGAGGTATGGGAGCAGCAGAGAAAAGAAGTGCAGTGACAGGAGCAGCAAGGAAAAGAAGAGATGCAGAGAAGAGAAGAGATGCAGCGACTGGAGCAATGATGGCTGGATGCCTTGCAAGCTGTCAAAGCTGGAGGTTCTTCTTGCACAGGTCCAGCAGAGCAACAACACCAACAACTTAAGACCTTAAAGAGCTACTGACGCCAAAGAGAAAACTTTAAAAAAACGTAATAATTAGGTACAAATCGGCTTGCATTCCATGTGTATTCTGTATATTTCTCTTCCTTATTTATTACTGAGTAAATTTGCACTAGTACATGATTTTGTCCCTTAGTTTATCTGCCTCTGTATCTTACTCCCTACTTCAAGTCATAAAGCTCTGTTGTGACTGTGACGCTCTGCCACCTGATTATTATATGTATCATATTTGTATTTTTTAAAAAATGCGTATGTGTTTGGAACTGTCTGCTTGGCACACAAGTAAGCCAGTGTGTAAGAGGCTTGATCTTTGACCTCAAAGGTGTCCGTGTCACTGAAGCAGCTGGCTGGGGGAAAAGCAATCATAGGTTTCCTGCCTGCCTTAACAGAGGTCTTCCTCCCATATGCCAAGAGATGAGACTTAATAAAATTGTATGATCTTGCAGGAAGAGACAATTTGGTTACAGAATCTTGTTAATGTTATAAACCTAAAATCATTCTTGCAAAACAAGAAAGCAGCAGAGAGATCAAAGGAGAGGCTTTGATGAAGGAAACTCTTATTTTAAAAATTGCTTACTGTTGATTTCCACAGTAGAAATTAAGTGTGGGAGGATCTAACTGTGACCTCACCAAGTGGGTAGGGAGATGGATTTTGAAATGGTCAGGCATCTAGGGGAACATTGCCTTTTATCTTTGGACTTGAGAGGGGTGAGACTTCTGTCTCTAGACATGAAACAGGCACTTCTAACCCTAGGAATTACTCATTATGATTAAACTGATGCAGTCAGCCTCCTGTGTTGGACTGCCCAGAGAGATGAAATTATATGCAAATGATGGAACTCTCAGTTGGCTCATGCCAATTTCAAACCTGCCCTAGCAATTGCTGCATTCTGAGTGCTTCAGATTCTTCACTCTGCCTGCCTAGTGAAGACATCCCGGAGAGCTCTCCTTCAACCTCTTCAAAATCTGTTTATCTGGTCGATAAGTAGTGTTTTTAGTATATATTTCAGATTGCTGCCTTAGTTTTAGTTTATTTTGTAATTTGTCTGAATAGTTTGTGTGATTAGAGGTTCCTTCACGGTTCCTTGGAACCAAAGGTTCAGCTATTTCTAGTGAGGTTTTTACCTCAGTTTTGCTATATTTTAGTTCTTACGGTCAGTTCCTTAACCGCATATACTTGTTTAAAGTTTATTTAAATTTGTTGGTTTCTCGGTTCCCTTTTGTGTCAGGAACAGAGTAGCACCCAGTTCCCGGAACCATTAGTGGTTATTTATATTTGAAATATTCGGTTCTAAGGAACTGATAATTATATTTGTTTTCTTTAGCGATTCCTGCTCAATATCAAAGGCTCCTTAAGCCTAAAAAATGCATAGGACCCACTTGTTTCAAATTATGTGAGTCTTGTGGTCAGTTCAAAGCTAAAGCAGACAGACATTCGTTGTGTGTTGTTTTTTTTTGTTTTTGTTTTTTTTTTTGCCTGGGCACTAGCCATATTTTTGCAAATTGTGATATTTGTAAAACATTTTTGTCCTAAAACTCTCAAGAAAAGGTCAGAAATTTTGGAAGAAATGGCCTCTGCTTTCTTCTCAGGAACTGTAGGCATCCTTTCCTGAGGAGGAGGAGGATGATGATTTTGAGGAGGAACTGATGGATCCAGAGGTTTCTCCAGAACAGGAGTTTGGTTCCCCGGTCCCCAGGATTATACCTCACATTATAGTTTTGTTAAAAGCATGGTGGAAACACTCAACCTCCCTCTGCAGGGGACAGAGGAAGATGTGGAGGAAGTAGATTTTTTGGATATGATGGGGCTAACCCCCACAAAACATTTACTACTGCCTATGCATAAGTCCTTGAAAAAGGCAGCATTACAAATATTCCAGACTCCTAATTCTATTCCAGGAGTTGACAGAAAAACTGATAAGAAATATCAGCTTGATAGGTCAGCAGCTGATTTTCTATTCAGCCACCCTGACCCTGAAGGAGTTGTGCAGGCTGCTGCCTGCGACAAAACTAGAATTCCCTTGGCTACCCATCTTCCAGACAAGGAATCTCAGAAGATGGATGCAATGGGGAAAAAAGGGTATATGACTGCCTCGCTCATACTTAGGCCAATTATATGGCTTATGCAGTGCAATACCAGAAGGCACTCTGGAATGCAGTGTTAGCCCTGGCTGACAAGAGTGCCAGGTGAGGTGGCAGTGGACCTACAGGATACAGCAAGAGCTGCTTTAGATGCCACAAAATACCAGTTCCACATGGCTGTGGACACTTAACGATTCTGCAGCCAGGTTGATGGCACTATCTATCTCCCTTAGGAGATTTGCCTGGCTTAGGGCCACAAACCTGACCTTGGACACCCAGGCCAAGGCTATGAACTTTCCATCTGAGAAAAATTCACTGTTTGATGACAAAACAGAGGCCTGTATGAAGAAGGTAGAAGAATACAAGGCCACCTATAGAAGTAATTCTAAGGATAGGCCTTCCACATCCTATAGGGTCCAAACTAGGGGAGGCAGGGGTAGGGGATCCTATCCCAGACCATTTTTCCAGGCTCAGGTCTCTCAGCTGCAACAACAGACTAGAGGATATTTTTGAGGAAGGGGCAGGAGAGCAATGAGGAGAGCTTCTCCCTCCCCTGTGAATAAAGCACAGCCCACTCAGAACCCCTGATGGGCTAGTATAGGTCGCATCCCCTGTCAAAAATCCGCCAGTGGGTGGCATACTGGCTCATTACCTCCAGGACTGGTACATCATCACCACAGATAAGTGGGTCCTGGAAGTGGTGAGCCAGGGTCTAGCACTCAACTTCAAATCTCCCCAAGCTTGGAGCAAGAACATTTGTACCAGTTACATCTGCAGACAGACTCGTACTGGAAGTGGAAGTAAAACATCTGCTAGCAATAAAGGCAGTGGAGCTGGTGCACCTAAGCCAGAGGGGCAAAGGTTTCTACTCCAGATACTTCCTTACAAGAAAGAAAAATGGGGATTGGCGACTTATCCTTGATTTAAGACCTCTAAACAGACACATTCTGAAACCAAAATTCAAAATGGTCACTCTGGCACTAATCATTCCCATTTTACAAAAGGGAGAATGGCTAGCTTCCCTAGATTTAAAGGATGCTTATTGTCACATCCCCATCATACCTTCTCACAGAAAGTACCTGAGATTCAGATTGGTCTCAGGCCATTATCAGTTTGCAGCCCGCCCTTTTGGTCTGACTTCAGCCCCAAGGGCTTTCACAAAGTGGTCGTGGTAGTGGAGTTTCTGAGAAAACAAGAGGTGTCGGTCTTTCCCTACCTGGACGACTGATTAGTAGTGGGTCCATCTGTACAACTTGCAGAGCAGGCCTTAGCGTTAACAAAGTCTACTCTGGAATCCCTGGGTTTCCTCATAAATGAACAGAAATCTCAGCAAACACCAGTTCAGGTATTCAAATTCATTGGTGCAGAACTAAGCACCAGTCTGGGCAGAGCTTTTCTGCCACAGGACAGGGTAAACAGCATTCTGTATATTACAAGCTCCAGGTGCCAGGGAAACCCAATCCAGCCAGAGAGTTCCTCAGGCTCTTGGGCCACATGGCAGCTGCTGCCACGGTGGTACTAGGTTCCAGATTCCAAATGAGACATCCAGTTCCACCTGAGACAATATTAGTCGCAGAGGACAGATCCTTTGTCCAAACTGGTCCCAGTCACCCACAGCCTGCTACAAGCACTGCAGTGGTGGCTGGGCGAGCACAGCCTTCGGGTGGGTGTGCCTTTCATAAAGGAACAACCTTCCTTAGTTCTCACAACAGATGCCCCTTCTGGGTTGGGAGCACACATGTTGGATTACACAGCAAGTAGCACATGGTCTCCTCAAGAATACCTGTTGCACATAAATCTGCTGGAGCTCAGAGCAGTGTACCTAGCCCTGCAGTCATTTGCTCCACATCTTCAAAACAAAGTGGTGCAGGTCAGAACAGACAACACCACTACTATGCATTACATCAACAAACAGGGAGGAACCAGGTCAGCCCCACTGTGCACAGAAGCAGTGAGGCTGTGGTCTCTGGCTTACTCCAGGAAGGTATCCCTATCAGCCATACATTTTCCATGAAAGGACAATGTGCTGGCAGACTCCCTCAGCAGGATAAGTCAGGCCTACCATGAGTGGTGCCTGAATCCTCAAATATTCGGTTTGAATTTCAGATGATGGGGCACTCCAGATATAGATCACTTAGCCTCTGCAGAAAATCACCAGTTACCAGTATACTGTTGCAGACCTCCTCTCAGGGGCACACTACCCCTGGATGCATTGACACTGGATTGGACGGGGAAGTTCCTGTATGCTTTTCCTCTGATATTCAGGACCCCACTGAAATTGAGGTGCCAGTCAGCGAAAATGATACTGGTGGCACCAGATTGGGCGAGGCAACACTGGTATTCACTTCTGTTGGCTCTATCAGTAGTACCTCCAATTCATCTGCCCAGGAAGCACAACCTGTTGACGTCCTCTCAGGGCAGGATACTGTACTCCACCCTCAAATCACTAAGGCTCAAGGCCTGGCTCTTGAGGACTTAGAGTATGCTAATCTTAAACTGGCAGAACAGGTGCTGACAGTATTTAGGGGTTCCAGGAAACCTGCCACTAAAAAGACATACTCTAGCTGGAAGAGGCTTTCCGTATGATGTACAGGTAAGGGTGTTGACCCATCCAGGGCTGACCTAGCTAGTGTTCTGGATTACCTAACACATTTGCATTCTTTAGGTCTGAAGCCTTCGACGCTCATTTGGCTTCAGTTTCAGCTTATTTGTCAGCTGGTAAAGGGAGAGCCATGGCCTCTCATCCAGTCTCCAGAAAGTATTTTAAAGGTCTTAACTTCTTGTACCCTCCTTTGAGGGAGTCATTTTTGTCCTGGAATTTGAATATCTGCATTGCCAACTTATGGATGTCCCATTTGAACTGATGGCAACAACAGATTTGAAGTATATTGCTTGGAAAACTGTGTTTCTAACCCCAGTAATACTCTGGTATTCATAACTTTCTGTAGTAAGCCTGGAGGGTTGGACTGCCCGAAGAGAATGGAACATATAATAATAATTTTATTTATATAGCGCCTTTCAGTGTATCAAGGCACTGAACAAATTAAGATCATAGATTCAAATTCCAATACAAGACTTCAAAACATATAAAAATACATCATAAAAGCATAATAAATTATGATAAAATTCCAATCATATTAAAATTAACTTAGCTATCCAAGAAGGCCATTCTCCATAAATATGATTTCAAGTCTTTCTTAAATATCTCCACGGAGGTGCACTCCCGTAACCGGCATGGTAGAGAATTCCAAAGAGTGGGTGCTGCATGAGAAAATGCTCTGCTGCCTGAAGATTTTAAACTCACTCTTGGAATCTCCAACAACCCCATGTCGGCCGAGCGGAGCGATCGGCCAGGGCAGTAAGGTACCAGCAGGTCTTTCAGATAGGATGGACCCTGATCGCGAAGGGCTTTGAAAGTCAGTAAAATGACTTTGAAGGTGATCCGCCACTGTATAGGAAGCCAGTGCAGTTTGTGCAGCGATGGATTTCAACCCCAGAAAGCCCAAAGTAAAGGGTGTTGCAGTAGTCTAGGCGCGAGGACACAAAGGCATGGACCAACGTTAGCAAAGAGTCAGACGGAACAAGGTGCTTAACCCTGGCAATATTCCTAAGATGGTAAAAGGAAGTCCTGACAACGGCTGACACCTGGGATTGAAGAGTCAGCCTATCGTCTAGGATCACCCCAAGGTTACGCTCCCGTTCAGAGGTCGGTAGTGACATGCCGCCAAGAAAAATTCAGGAAGGCGCGCCAGTGTGCGACCTCTCGATCTGACCACCCGGGTCCACCGCCAAAACCTCCGTCTTCTCTGAGTTCAACTTTAGCCAACTAGAATCCATCCAGTCTTTGATTTCCCCCAGACAGTTGTTAAACACCGAGAGAGCTCCATCCTGGTCGGGTGCGAAAGACAGGTATAGCTGGGTATCATCTGCATAGCAGTGAAACCTCAGCCCATACCATCTTATAATGTTTCTGAGGGGCAGCATATACACTGCAAATAACATGGGTGACAGCACAGAACCCTGAGGCACTCCACACAACAAAGAGACTGGGCCGGAGGAAAAAATCCCCTACACAACTCTTTGTGATCTCCCAGTGAGGAATGAAGTGAACCATTGAAGAACGGTTCCTGACATTCCACAGATTTGCCTCAGGCATGCTAACAACACCACGTGATCCACAGTGTCAGAAGCTGAGGAGAGATCAAGGAGAACCAAGATGGAACGTCTCTTCTGATACCTCACCCTCAGAAGATCATTAAGCACCCAAACCAGCACAGTCTTGGTGCTATGTCTTTTACGGAAACCAGACTGGAAGGATTCATAGATGCTATGGATGGTTAAATGGTCATCCAATTGGGCAGCCACAACCTTCTCAATAACCTTCCCAATAAAGGGAAGGTTAGAGATAGGTCTGTACTTTGGAAAACAGTCTGGGTCCAGGGAAGCTTTCTTCGAGAGGTGTCACCACCGCCTCTTTCAGGGAGCCAGGAAACTCACCTGACTCCAAGGAGCACCAGACTATTTGCACCAAAACTGGACCAATGATATCTACACGACCCAAAATTAGGGTAGTCGGTCCAGGGTCCAAGCCACAGCTTGTGGGGCGCACACTATGGATGATCGTCATAATATCCACGAACTTAGGTCGACAAAAGGAACTCCAAGAGAATCGAGGCACTGTGTTCTCGCACGATCCTACAACATCACCCTTAGAGGTTGTCGGACACAAGTCCACCCTGATGTCAGCCACCTTAGTTGCAAAGTATCGAGCAAGCTCGTCGCAATCTATTTGAGAAAAGGCTTTTCGAACTTGCAGACAGGCTGGGTTGCACAGTCTATCTACAGTTCGAAACAGCTGAGCCGGTCGATTCTGAGCAACTGCAATCTCCCTGGACAGGAATTCTGCCTTCTTATGGGTGATTGCAGATTGATAGCTAACATAATGTTCCATCAATCTAAGGCGGTCGGCTTCAAGGGTGGACTTGCGCCAACAACACTCTAACCTTCGCCCTTGTCTCCGCATCTCCCTCAGAGTCCCATCAAACCAAGGGGCCCTGGGGTAAAGGGATAGGGGGTGCTCACGAACAGGAGCAATAGAATTCAGGGCAACCGTGATGGCCTCTTTATAGGCCAACACCAGTGCCTCTGGATTACTGCTCACCAACGCGGGGGATAATAGGTCAAGGACCGCCGCTAGGCCTTGTGAAGTAACATTCCATAATGGGCAGTACCTGATCATCTCCACAGGGGATGGCCTTCTAAGGGGGTGCAAAAATTTAACCTCACGGTGTAGTGGTCAGACCAGGCGACTGGTTCCACCCCCACGTCGGATGCATCAATCCCTAGAAGGAAAACTTAAGTCCAGAGAGTGTCCAGATTTGTGCGCAGCAGTGGAAACTACCCATGTAAGGCCCAAAGAAGACATTAATTGGAGGAAGTAGTTACCAAATTGTGAGAGTTCGTCGTCGACCCAGGTGTTGAAGTCACCCAGCACCATCAATCTGGGTGACTCAAATGACATGTCAACGAGGAAGTCTGCTACTTCCTGTAGGAAACGTTTCCCATCTCCGGGTGGACGGTAGATGAGAACGATTCCAACACCTACACCTGCTACAACTGTACACTCAAAGGACTCAGCCTCACCTACTACTACATTCGTGCGGCCCAATTCAGTCTTAAAACAGACTGCAACCCCCCCGCCGCAGTCCAATCTCGGGCGGTGTATCACAAAGTACCCGGCCAGAGTCATGGCCTCCACTATAGGGCCTGAATTTTCATCCAGCCAGGTCTCAGTGATGCAAGCCAGGTCAGCCAAACCAACAAGATCGGCAATAATGGCGGTCTTATTCCTAACAGACCTGGTATGGCATAACACCGCCCGAGCTGGACAAACCTCGGAGGTTGTCGGGCCTATCTGCCTACTGAAATCAGTAGTGCCCTTGGGTATGGATACCAGACAAGGTGAACCCCTATCTGGATTCCATTTTGCCCCAAGAGCCTCTGGACTTAATAACCACAATGACACGATGGTCCGCTCGTTCATCCTCCCCTGTTCGTATACCCCCACCCCCTCACTCTCCCACGAGCAATCCCTAGTGCTCTACAACGCTGATAGATATCAAATTGTAGGGGAGGAGTATAAAAGGGGCGGAGGGCACGAAGAGAGGAGGATGAGTAGCGCACCACCGTGGGGAATAAAGGCCAGCACATGTCACTACTTAACTAAATAATAAACACAAAAACACAATCTTATAACAATTATCAAATAATCCCTAAACATATCCAATATAATTAAACAAAAACAAAACCCAACTTCACAAAAATATTCAAATTAAACTAACAATCCTACTAAATAATAAACAGAAATAAATATAGAATTAAAATAAAATACAAATTTAAACAAAATGAATAATAAATTCCTGTATAATCCCTCCCCCAGTCCTCTCACCACCGGGAAAGAGGGTACAGTGGCACTGTCACTGCCAAACCATCATGGAAACATACATTTTAGACAGAAAGAGTTATGAACTCCCACCAGATTCTCTCACAACTGGGGAGAAATAATATTAATCTTTCTCACTGCCAGGAGAAAGACACAAACTGTGAAGTCAAACAAACAAAAAAGAATTAAATAAACAAAAGTTTATGGACCCAGGGTCCTCTCACCACCCAAGTGTCCAAAACGAAAAAAAAATTTTAATCCAGGACGGAGACAACAGTCAGCATCCTCTCAATACAGGTCCAGAGTTTCACGCAGATTCAAAAAATCCAAGTCCAGGGAAAGGCAGCCAAATAAACCCGAGAAGGGAAAACAGTCCAAGGGCAGATCCACAAAAAACTTTATCCAGCGAGGTTCAAGGATCCACAAAGAGTTTTATCCAAAGAGGATCAGACACACTCCAACCCCTTTACTCCCTGCTAAGTGCACTCCCAAGACAATTAATGCTACTCGCACCAAAGGACCATGAGAAAAGCCACTATTACAGCAATTTCCATGGTCCAAGGGAGCGAGGTACCCCACCCAGTTCCCCGGCTGGAAAATACCCCAAACCCCCTGTGGAGTAGCAAACTCAAAGAGAGCACCTGCCGGAGTAAGTAAGCAGCTAAAATATCCACCTAAAGTTTCAGGGTAATCAAGGGCACACACAGTCTCCAACAAAGCCCCGATCGAAAAATCCTCCGGATTCTCTGATCTCTACTCTTGCCAGCATACACTGTGTCCAGATTTCCACCAGACACGCTTCAAAGCTGACCAATAACTCCTCGACCTCCACGCGACCGTAAGCTTTTCCACAATAGGGAACAGAATGCAAAAACACAGAGTCCCCGCATCAGTCTGTGGAGGAGATAGAAAAACCCAACCAGCGTGTCTCTCCAGAATCCCGTATTAGTCTATAAGAAAAAATAATAAAAGAGAAACCTGACTGGGGTCTCTCTCCAACTCCAGGTCCAGGAAACATATCCCACCCGATGTTAAGCCACCGCCGCGGTAAAACTTAAAACAAAACCTGTAAAGTCTGTAAAAAAAAAAAAAAAGAGAGAAGCTCGACCGGTGCTCTCTAGGTCCGGAGACAACCCGCTTCTACATCAAGCCACGGCCGAACGGTACAACTTAAGAGCCAAACCGGGACCGGATTAAACAAATAGAACACAAAGTATATACAGAATAGCTAAGAACTTAAACTAAAACTTAAACTAAATACGTGAAATTAAAACTTCTTCAAAGGAGCGACAGCAACGCTCCCAGCCTGGCGGCCATCTTTGTGATGCAAATGATGGAATCATGTACAAGTGACCGCTTTTCAAATGCTGCTCTATACTAACTGTCAGTGTTCTAAACCTGCTCAGATTTTACTCTCCACCTGAACAGTCTGGTCGCCCGGAGTGTTGCTCTTCAATCAACTGTTTGACGTGAAGAAACTTATAAAAATATACAAGTATTATTTCTATTTCATTTGCTGCCTTGTATTAATTGTTTTACTTTAGCTAAACTTAGTTTTATAGTTATGTAGTTGTTTGTGCCGGTTCCTCTCAGTTTGGAATAACCAGGAGGGAACCGGGTTAGTTTTTCATATTTTAGGGTTTTTCTGACACAAAACCCATTTTATTTTTGGTTAAATTTAGTTTAAAAGTGTTTTTTTGTAACCGTAATTTTCGGTTACTGAACCGCTAGTACCGGTTCCAATTTTTCCTATCGGTTCGGTTCCTCTTCGGTTCTGGAACCAATCGCAAGTGTTATTTAAATCTTTTTTACTTGGTGGTTCTCTTTTTGTATCGGTTCAATGGCAGAAAAACCGAAGAAAAAGATTGGTGAGCCCGGTTTTAAAAATTGTACACAAAGTGGGGACATTTTTGCAAAGGCAGAGCACACTGTGTGTGTGTGTGGCTTGTCTGGGATATGGGCATCTTAAAAAGGATTGTCAAATCTGCCTGACTTCCCCTGAAAAAACTATTGAAAAACGCCTGGAACGGCTAAAAAAGAAACTCCCCAAGGATCCCTCCAGCTCTGACCAGCTGATACCCTCTGTTATTGTGGCTGAACCCACATCTGTTGCTACTTCCACCCCTGAGACGGGTGATAAAGCTACCAAGAGGATTTCTGAACTGGCTAGCACCCCAGTTCCCTCTAAGCTAAAGCATACAGAACCCCCAAATATTGACCAGGGGACTTTTGTACCTGCTACTATCATGCCTATTCCTCAGGAAATCGCATAGGCTTTTAAAGTCATTCAGGCTTTGCAGGGCTTAGTGCCCCCTGCTCAGCAACCACCTGCTCCAGCAGGACAGCCTGGCAGAATTCCCCTTATTAAAGAGGAGGAACACACGAGTATGAGGAGGATGAAGGGGAACCCATCTTACCCGAGGTATCCCCGGAACAAGAATTTGGTTCACCCCCTAGAACATCTGAAGATTTTTCATCTCACTTCACTTTTGTGAGAAAAATGGCAGATGCCCCCGACATCTCCACAAGAGAAGAAGTGGTGGATGAGGAGGAAATAGAGTATCTGGAGATGATGGGTTTGACTCCCACCAAAGCCGCCCTCCTCCCAGTGAACAAATTCTTTATGCTCTAAAATTGTTGCAAACCCCAAATTCTGTCCCCCTCTAGATAAGAGGATGGACAAGAAATATCAGTTGGAGAGGGAAGGGCAGAGTTCCTTTTTCCCATGCAGATCATCAAGAGGTCATTCAACAAGCAGCCTGTGATAAGGCTAGAGTACCTCTGGCATCCCATCCACCAGATAAGGATTCTAGGAAAAGAGAGAGTATGGCTAGGAAAGGGTACCTGTCATCCTCCCTAGCCATACGACAGGCTAACTTTCAGGTCTATGCTGCCCAGTACCAAAAGTCCCTGTGGCAGTCAGTTTTGGCCATCTCTCAGAAAACTCCATCATCCCTATCTGATGACCTAGTAGAAAACAGCTAGGTTTGGGCTAGAGGCAGCTAAGTACCAATTCCAGATGGTTGCTGATACCAGTGACACTGCAGCCTGATGGATGGCAAATATGGTAGCCCAGAGGAGATTTGCTTGGCTGACAGCCACAAATCTCACTGCTGATACACAATCTAAGGCCCTGGATTTTCCTTTAGAGGGAAATGCTCTTTTCTGAGAATCTTCAGTGGCATACATGAATATCGATGAGTATAAGGCCACTTACAGAAGCAACTCTAGTAGAGAGAGAGCTTCTCTATCCACCAGGCCTTATGGAAGGGGAGGCCGGGGCAGGTCCTTCCACACCAGGCCCTTTTTCTAGCCAGTGGCCTTGCCCCAGTATCAACAGTACCCACAGCAGGGATATTTTAGGGGCAGGGGTCAAAGGGGTTCTAGGCGTGGATCTCAAGCACAGGCTCAACCCCAAGCCAAGCAGACCCCCTGAAGTACAGGCCACCTCCTCACTCCCTGTCAGAGGCAAACTTTCCCCACTTCCTCCAGGCTTGGCTGAACATCACCACAGACAAGTAGGTCCTGGAGGTAGTGGATCAGGGTCTGTCTCTGGCTTTCAGATCCCTTCCTCCTCTAGCAGTCAGGGGTTTCAGTGCACCTTCCCTGGCAGAAAAGAACCTGCTGGAGGCAGAGGTCCATAAACTGTTATTTTTAAAAGCAGTGGAACATGTCCCAAGCTTATGAAAATGGTAACTTTGGCATTGATTCTGCCAACAATTCAGAAAGGGGATTGGTTGACATCACTGGACTTAAGGCGCATATTCCCACATTCCCATAAGGGAGTCTCACAGAAAATATCTCGGGTTCAGACTCCCTTCAGGTCGTTGCCAATTTTCAACCCTGCCTTTTGGCCTTTCTTCGGCCCCAAGGGTGTTTACAAAGTACCTAGCACCAGTGGTAGCACACCTTTGAAGACGGGGGGGTGACAGTTTTTCTCTACCTGGATGATTGGCTGGTGGTGGGCAAGTCACCACAACAGTTCACTCAGTATCTAAGCCTTACCCAAGGCCTGTTGGAATCCTTGGGGTTCATTATCAGTCTCAAAAGGTCAGTCCTTATTCCTGCACAAAAGTTGCAGTTCATAGGGGCAGAGATAAGCACCCTGCAGGGCAGGGCCTACCTCCCTCTGGACAGGATCAGAAATCTTCAGCTAGTAGCAAATTCCTTCACCTTGAACAGGAGCAAGCCAGCAAGACAGTTCTTGCAACTTCTGGGTCATATGGCTGCGTCCACAGCCACAGTGCTGGGTTCAAGGTTTCAAATGAGGGACCTCCAGTTCCACCTCAGGGCTCACTGGAGTCAAAGGAAAGATTCTCTTTCAAAACCCATTCCGGTCACAAGAACTTTGCTATAAGCTTTGCAGTGGTGGAAAGAAGTACCCAATTTAAGGGAAGGTGTTCCTTTTGAGAAAGAATACCCCTCAGTTGTTCTCACAACAGATGCATCCCTACTGGGCTGGGGCGCCCACTTGGGAGACCATATAACCCAGGTACTTGGTCAACCACAGAGTCCCTCCAGCACATAAACTTGCTGGAGCTCAGGGCTGTTTTACATGCTCTAAAAACCTTTTCAGGACTAGTACAGTCAAAGGTGGTACAGGTCAGAACAGACAATAGCACCACAATGTATTATATCAGCAAACAGGGAGGCACCAGGTCAGGGCCCCTTTGCACAGAGGCCATGAAAATTTGGACCCTGGCATACTCTTTGGGAGTCTCCCTGCAGGCAGGGGGACACAATTTGAAGATAGAAGGGGGATGGCTCAGGGGCAATGCGAGGAAGTATTTTTTCACAGAGAGGGTGGTGGATGCATGGAACAGCCTTCCTGAGGAGGTTGTGGGGTCTAAAACTGTGGGAGAATTCAAGAATGCATGGGACAGACATAAGGCAATTTTTGTGGGGGGTAGGAAGAAATAGGCTGTTGGTTAAATAGGATCTGCAGCTTATCCTCTAGGTAGGGAAATGGGCAGACTAGGTGGGCCAAGCGGTCCTTATCTGCTGTCAAAGTCTGTTTCTACAGTATGTTTCTAATCCATCTACCACGAAAGGACAATACTTTGGCAGATGCTTTAAGTCGAATCAACCAGGCCCATCACAAATGGATTCTGAACAAACGGGTGGTGGAAATAATTTTCCAAAGGTGGGGCACTCCAGAGGCGGACTAGTTCACATCCCACTAGAACCACCATTTGCCTCAGTACTGCTGCAGGCCACCAGATCAGGGTATTTTCCCCTGGATGCCCTGACTCTAGATTGGTCAGGGAGGTTCCTGTATGCTTTCACTCCCTTTCCCCTGGTTTTCAGAGTGTTACTCATGCTGAAGTCCCACTCAGCATCTCTAATCCTAATAGCCCTGGATTGGCCCAGGCAGCCATGGTACTCTCTAATGCTCTCCATGTCTGTGACCAAACCGATACGACTCCGTCTGAGGCACAATCTATTGACCTCCAACCAGGGGACCCTGTTGTACCTGAACCTCAAGTCCCTCAACCTCAAAGCTTGGTTGTTGAGGAACTAGAATATGCTGACTTGCAACTCTCTGAATCAGTGCTTCACATTCTGGGGGGCTATAGGAAACCCTCTACTAAGACAACTTGTTCTTCAAAATGGAAAAGGTTTTCAATCTGGTGTTCGACTAAGGATTTGATTCCATTACAGGCTGGGGTCCCAGCTGTTTTGGATTATCTCCCTCATTTACACTCTGTGTCTACAACCCAATTCACTCAAGGTACCCCTTGCAGCATTGTCTGCTTACATTTCTGCTGGTGCCAGGGTAACACTAGCTTCAGACCCCATTTTTAGAAGGTTCTTCAAGGGTTTGTCCCATTTGCACCCTCCTCACAGGGCACCTGTGCCAGCATGGGACCTTAATGTTTGAATAGCCAAGCTCACGGGGCACCCCTTTGAGCCTATGGCTATAGCTCAACTTAAAAATGTAACTTGGAAAAGTTTTTCTAGTGGCAGTAACTTCTGCAAGAATAAGTGAGCTCCATGCTCTCTCTCTGGAGCAGGATTCTCTCTCTCTTCACAGAGATAAAGTAGTTTTGAGAACAACTAGAAAATTCCTACTAAAGGTAGTCTCTGATTTTCACCTTAACCAATCCATTACCCTACCTGTCTTCTTAACTGAGCATTCTGCTTCTGATGAAAGAAGGCTTCATAGTTTGGATGTAAAGAGAGAGCTCAGTTATTATATTACAGCCACTAAGGACCATAGGCAGGACAGGAAACAGTTGTTTCTGACCTATGGGGATGTGGGAAAAGGTAATCCAGCTTCTAAGAGATCTGTTTCTCACTGGATAGTCCGGTGTATTCAATTCTGCTATACAAAAGCTAGTAGGGAGCCCCCAACAGGGTTGAGGGTGCATTCCACCGGGGAGCAGCTGATACTCTGGCAGCTGTGAGAGATGTTCCACTGGTTGATATCTGTAAAGCAGCTACTTGGAAGACAGTACACACCTTTACAAAGCATTACAATCTGGATATGCAGTCTAGAAGTGATGCTAGGTTTGACAGAGCAGTCCTGCAAAGCCTATTTCCTAAGTAAATGTTTTGGGCCCACCTCCAGTGTACTGCTTTGTAGTCTGCAGGAAGTTATGAATACCTGAGTATTACTGGGGTTAGAAGAAAAAACTACTCACCTTAATAATCTTGTTTCTTCCCAGTGATACCGAGGTATTCATAACTTCCAACCCTACCCCCCCTTCCAGAACTTAAGCCTCTGCACTCCTGCATGCTGCGCTACCACAAAAGGGTACATCCCTATGACTGTATATATGTTGCCACATAGTGGTACAAGTTGGTAAACAAGGCTTATGGTCTTTACCTTTCTTCAGGTGTTTCTGACATGCTGATTCTTTAAAAATGTGTGTGTTTTTCTCCAGTTGGAGGTTTTTTCTTAATAAAATTGGGGTCATTTTGAATTCTCTCTCTAATCACACATACTTGCAGTATTTTACTGCATGGCTTTGCCTATTCATGCTCCTAGGAAATCTGAGGAGGTTTAGAACATTGGCAGTTAGTATAGGGCAGCATTTGAAAAGTTGTCACGTGCAAATGATTCCATCATTTGCATATGTTCCATTCTCTCCGGACAGTCCAACCCTCCAGGGGTTACTGCAGAAAGTTATGAATACCCGAGTATCGCTGGGAAGAAACAAGATTACTAAAGTGGGTAATTTTTTCTTCTGGTTGCTATTACTTCAGCCAGAAGAATCCGTGAGTTACAGGCCCTGTGCATGGATGTAGACTACATCTCATTCCACAGGGATAGTGGTCCTCAGGACCAATAGAAAATTCCTTCCTAAAGTGGTGTCTGATTTCCATTTAAATCAGTCCATCACTTCACCTGTCTTTTTTACAGAGAACTCCTTTTCTCCAGAAAGGAGGCTTCACTCCCTTGATGTCAAAAGGGCACTTAGCCACTATATTGACAGAACTAAATATTACAGACCAGGTCAGACACAGTTCGCTCTTACCTATGGAGAAGTAGGTAACGGTAGACCTGCCACAAAATGTACAATTGCTCACTGGATAGTGGCATGTATACAGTTTTTTTACAGTAAAGTGGGTGAACAGGCTCCCCTGGGCCTGAGGGCACATTCCACCAGGGGCACAGCTGCTTCAGTGGCAGCTTCAAGAGAGCTTCCACTATTGGAAATCTGCAAAGCAGCTACATGGAAAACAGTACACACCTTCACAAAGCATTACAGCCTGGCTGTACAATACAGAAGTGATGCCAGGTTTGGTACAGCAGTGCTGCAGAACCTGTTTCCTAAATAGGTTTTCTGCCCAACCTCCAAAGGTACTGCTTAGTAGTCTGCATCAGTTAATCATGAGTGATTCCTGGGGTTAGAAGAAAAAATTACTCACCATAGTAATCTTGTTTCTTCAAAGGGATCACTCATTATGATTAAAGCACCCACCCTGCCTCCCCTACTAAAACCTATGAAAGTTGTTCTGCATCTCTGTTTTAGGGTGTTTTTCCATATAGGTCAGGTTAGAGACTCACTTTGTGTTAACCAGTTGGTTCCCTTATGGTCTCAAGTTTTTTAGGTTTACTTATTGGGATTTTTTTTTTTTGATTTGAGAGAAAAAAAAAATGATTTTATAGAAATATTGTTCTAGGGACATGGATATGTTCATCCACACTGTCTGGCAGGTATCCTTGCCGCTTTAAATCTTGCCGGAAGGTCTTCAAGCTGGCTCCTCCCACCCACCCGAGTGGTAAAACTCTCGGCTCCGCCCCATGACGCCAGATCTTCCTTACCGCTTGGAAGCTCAGGTTCCCTCCTTAACGCTCTGCGTATAAGACTGGTTCCTAATTCTTCGGTTTTGCGAATTTAAAGGTTTTTGCATTTCTAGACTTCGGTCTTCTATCTCTCATGGCTGCGATGGACAAATCGACTCCCGGTTTTCGGAGATGCCTTTGCGGGCAGAAGATGTCTCGGACGGATCCGCACTCCACGTATGTCTACTGTTTAGGCCTTGAGCACGACCCGCAGGCTTGCGACCTGTGCTCTTCCTTCTCGGCCTACGTCCTCGAAGACTGTGCTGCCCGTTTACAACTGGGGCGTCCCGAGAAATGTTTTCCTCCGGTGAAGTCAAAAGAGGCCCGGTCGGCAGTTTCTGCGGCGTCGGGCTCGGCGGATCAGCTAGAACAGATGATCGCACTCGAAGAGGAGGCGGTGCAGGCCGCATCTTCCTCGGCCACAGCATTTTTCCCGCTCTCCCTGGGTTCCTCTTATACAGCTTCCTTTAAGGAGCTTTGTCTGTCCCTCTCCACTAAGGGAGAGGGACCAACGTCTGCTGGACCGTCTTCTCGGTCCAAAAAGAAAGACAAGGGTAAGTCCCTCCGTCGACGCTCTTGGGAGCGGGAAAGGTCCCTCTCCCCGAGTTGTCGACCATCGACTTCAGACGATCGTTCGGCTTCGGCCATTGGTCTCACGGTATCCCCGTCAGGTCAGCTGACCGAGACTCCCGTCGACGCAGTCGAGATTTTTCTTGACCCATTGGACGGGTTGTCGCCAGACGAAGCCGAGAATCCTCTCTCCCCGGTTCCCCTGGTGGGAGTTGAGGATCCCGTGGGCTTGCCAGTGCCTCCGGTTCCGGAGCCCTCGGGTGAACCCTCCGAGCCGAGAGGAGGCTGGTTCCACCGTCCTCCTCCCTCACCGTCCTTGGAAAGCGAGGGTTCTCGGACTTCTTAGCCAGGTCCAGCGATCCCGTCATAGGCGGTCTTGGTCTCGGCACCGCGGTAAGTGGCGCCGCCACTCGTCCTCCTCATCGGACGAGGGGAGGCTTCGATGTAAGTTACGTCAATGATATGAGGACCTCATGTGGCAACAGCTCCTTCTGACTGGGAACAAGCCGACGCCGTCGCCTTCCCCGGCCATTAAGTGGCTGTCACCGGAGCGGCCGAAACAACCTCTCAACTTACCCAAGGAGCCTGTTCCCAGGCCGGTTGTTCAGCCAAAACCAGCTGCTTCACCGATTCCGGTGGAACCTCCACCTCCACAGCCGTTATTTAGTGCTCCAACCAAGAATTCTTGGTCGGCTCAGGGCCTGCCCCATAGGCTGTCTGTTACCCTCACTCCTGATCGACCTCGGCAGGTGGAGGGTGGCTCAGGCCTGAGGCAGCTCTTTGCGGACTCTTCCGAGTCCGACGATTCCTCCCTTTTCTCCAGGCGAGTAGACTTGGAGTCCTCAGTCGATGGACGATAGCCCTTCGTCCTATCTGGGATTGCTTCGGCTCATCTCGGAGTCCACCGGGATGAAGCTCGAACCTGTGTCTAAGCGGGCCAGGTATCCCCTCACGGAGATACTGGACTGAGGGGATTCCCCTATGGAGGCTTTCTGGTGGCTGAGGCCATAGTGGGCCCAGCCTTGGAGCTCTGGCAGCGCCCTGCTTCCTGTCCTGCGCCCTCGGCCAGGATGGCCAGGAAGTATGCGGTCCCTACCGGTTCCTTGTCCGGTTTTTCGGAACACCCCTCAGCTGAGGGGCTAGTTACCGCCAGCGTTTTCCGGTGTGCCGGGAACGCTAGGGACGTGGACAAACCTCTCGACAAGGAGTCCAAGAAATTGGACTATGCCGGGCTCAAAGTGTACGCTGAGTCCTCCCTCAGCCTTCGTCAGGCCAGGTCAGCCGTACCCATGGCACATTTCTCTCATGCCCTGTTGGGCTCCCTGGACGAGATAGTTCCTCATCTTCTGGCGGACCTGCAGACCACGGTTAGGCAGGTGCGGGACCAGGGCAGGGCAGTGGCCAAACAGCAGCTTCAGACTGCTCTGGACATTGGAGACTCATGTGCCAGGTCAGTAGTGGCCACAGTGGCTATGCGCCGTCGGGCATGGCCGAAGATATCCACCTTCACTTCGGATACCCAGTACAAGTTGGCGGATGTCCCTTCCTGGGGACCGACCTTTCAGCCCTGGGGTGGAAGGTCACCTGCAGAGGATCAAGAAGTCCAATGCTACCTTGGACTCGGTCTCATCTGCACAGAAGACAAAGGCCGAGACCACAGCCTAAGCCTTTTTAGTCCCTCTGCGCCAACAACATCCGACCCAGCAGCGTCAGGGCCAGCAGGCACGAGCTTGGCATCCCAAACCCAAGCCCTCAGCTTCCTCCTCCAGGAAGCTGGGAGGTAAAGGCCCTGGAGGTCCCTCTGCCAGTCCCTCCTCCAAGCCTGCCCAGTGACGGGTTGAGGGTTGTCGCCCCCAACCCCGTCACCTCACCCCAGGTTCCCCCAGTGGGGGCGGCTCTGCCACTTTCTTTCCACCTGGTCCATTATTACCACAGACCAGTGGGTGTTGGAAGTGGTCGGAAAGGGCCTGCCTCTGGAGTTCAAGCAGGCCCAGCCCTTCAGAGCCGTCACACCTCGGGGGGCCTCGGGGTCCGCAGCTTCACTGTTGGCTCGCCGAGCCGACATCGCTCTCCTCCTCGAGAAAGAGGTGATCAGAGAGGTAGCGGACCCTCCCTCAGACCCGGGGTTTGTGTCCAGGTACTTCCTGGTTCCGAAACGGATGTGGGGCTGGTGCCCCATTCTTGACCTGCACGACCTAAACAAGTTCCTAAGGTCTCGGACCTTCAGGATGGTCACTCTGGCTCAGGTAGTACCATCCTTGGAACGCAGCATGTGGTTCTACTCTCTGGACCTGCAGGACGCATTTTCTCACGTCCCTATCCGTCCGTCACATCAGAGATTCCTTCGTTTTCGAGTGGAGGGATCCCTTTTCGAGTTCCGAGCCATGCCCTTCGGCTTGTCTCCAGCTCCCAGGGTCTTCACCAAATGCATGGCAGTGGTGACAGCATTCCTGCAGCACCGAGGGGTCTGAGGTGTACCCTTACCTGGACGACTGGCTGATAGCAGCCCCCTCCAGGCAGGAGGTGGAGCGGTCCAGAGATCTGGCCCTCCAGATTTGCTCTCAAGTCGGCCTCCTCATCAACGAGGCCAAGTCAGAACTCGAGCCGAAGCAGGTGATTCTTTTCATCGGGGCAGAGTTCGACTCTCTTTGAGCCAGAGCACGGCTCCCGGCGGACAGGGCCGAGGTTCTTTCCTCCTTTGCCCAATCATTTCTGGTTGGGCAATCATGCCCTGCCCGGGACTTCCTGTGCCTCCTGGGTCTCATGGCGGCCTGTACCAGCGTGGTCCACTGGAACATGCACCCCCTTCAATGGGGGCTGGCCAGCCAGTGGTCTCAACGCTGCGATCCATTGGACCAGCTAGTGACAGTGACCCAGGGGATGTGGAATGCTCTCCAGTGGTGGACCATTCCAGTTCATCTGCAGGAGGGCATCCCATTTGTCCGCCCCGAGCCGACGGTCTCTCTATCGACCGATGCCTCTCTGATGGGTTGGGGTGCCCATCTGGGGGAACACCGAGCGCACGGCCTCTGGTCCCCACGGGAGTCCCGATGTCACATCAACCTGCTGGAGCTCCGAGCGGTCCGCCTAGCTCTCACCGCCTTTGCTCCATTTCTCCGGGGTCAAGTGGTCCGAGTCCAAACGGACAATACCACGACCATGTACTATCTAAACCGCCAGGGCAGGATGCGCTCCATGCTTCTATGCAAGGAAGCTCTCCGCATTTGGTCACTCGTGCGCAGCCTGGAGGCAGATCTCCTAGCCATTCACGTGGCAGGAACCTCCAACACCCTGGCCGATGCCCTAAGCCGGATAGGGGCTGCATCCCACGAGTGGTCTCTCCTGCCAGAGGTAGTGCAAGATCTGTTCTCCCATTGGGGCACACCTCAGGTGGATCTGTTTGCATCCAGGGAGAATGCGAAGCTGAGGCTGTTCCATGCCTGCACCCCTCAGCAGGGCTCGCTGCAGGGGGATGCCTTCTCGAGGCAGTGGACCCCGGGCCTCTTCTACGCCTTTCCCCCATTCCCCTTGATACAAAAGGTGCTTCTCAAAGCAAGGAGGGACAAGGCGCAGGTGATTCTGATAGCCCCAGACTGGCCCCACCAGTTCTGGTACCCAGATCTTCTCATCCTCAGCTCCAGGCTCCTGAGGCAGCTTCCAGCTCGCCCAGACCTGCTCTCAGTCAATCAGGGGAAGGTGTTCCATCCGGACCTTCAATCCCTGCACCTGACGGCCTGGTTACTGAGCGGCTAGAGTTCCAGGCCTTGGGTCTTTCCGACGAGGTCCTCAATGTAGTTGAGGCATCCTGTAAGGAGTCGACCAGGAAATGCTACGCCTTCAAATGGAAGAGATTTTCCATTTGGTGTCAGGGTAAGGGCCTTGACCCTTCCTCCTGTTCCCTGGCGAGCATATTGGACTACCTGTGGTCCCTTTCTCAGCAAGGGCTTAGGTCGACGACCCTTAAGGTGCACCTGGCAGCCATCTCTGTTTACCGGGCGCGGGCCGGGGAGCAGTCGGTGGTGCAGGAGAAGGTGGTCTGGCGCTTTTTCAGAGGCCTTGACCACATTTCCCCTCCGGTGCGAGAACCTCCACCTCGGTGGGATCTACTGCTGGTACTGGCAAAGCTCATGGGCAAGCCATTCGAACCAGTGCACAGGTGTGATCTCTCTCACCTGTCGTGGAAGACCGCCTTCTTGGTGGCTATCACGTCAGCCAGAAGGATGGGAGAGCTCCAGGCGCTTTCCATCAAGTCTCCTTACCTGGTCTTCCACAGGGACAAGGTTGTCCTGCACCCCAACCCGAAATTCCTTCCGAAGGTGGTGTCGGAGTTTCACCTTAACCAGGTGTTGACTCTGCCGGTGTTCTACATAATCATACCTTGGAGGCCAAATATAGGCTCCATACTCTGGACCCCTAGAAGGCGCTCGCTTACTATAAGGAGCACACGGCTGAAATTCGGGAGAGGTTGCACAGCTGTTTGACACCTCACGCTGAAGCCGCACCTGGCAGACCTGCAGCCAAGTGGACGATAAGCAGGTGGGTCTCCTGCATATATCTCTGCTGTAAGTTAGCGGGCATGGAGCCTCCCAGAGGATAAGAGCTCATTCTACCCGCCATACTGCTGCATGGTGGCTGCTTCCATGGATGTCCCTATCCAGGAAATCTGCAGGGCTGCTACCTGGAAGTCAGCACACACCTTCATCACCCATTACTACATCGACCTTGAGTCACTCCAGGATGCTGGTTTTGGGGCCTCGGTTCCTCAGTCTCTATTCCCTAAAGTAGGTGTGTGCTTGCCTCCCTCCTCCCGGGAGAACTGCTAGGAGTCTGCCAGACTGTGGATGAACAACATATCCATGTCCTAGAAATACGGGTTACTCACCTGTAACAGGAGTTCTAGGAATGGTATATGTTGTTCATCCCTCATTCTCGACCTCCCCGGCTTCGATGCATAACCTGAGCTCCCAGTGGGCCAGATCTGGCGTCATGGGATGGAGCCGAGGGTTTTACCACCCGAGTGGGTGGGAGGAGCCAGCTTGAAGACCTTCCGGCAAGATTTAAAGCGGCAAGGATACCTGCCAGACAGTGTGGATGAACAACATATACCATTCCTATAACTCCTGTTACAGGTGAGTAACCTGTATTTATAGCTAGTGGGTCTTGTACCCAGTTTAGGCTACGTAAGAATCTGAAGCACTCGGAGTGCAGCAGTTGCTAGGGCAGCAGTTTGAAATTGGCATGAGCCAATTGAGAGTTCCATCATTTGCATATGATTCCATCTCTCCGGGCAGTCCAACGCAGGAGGCTGACTGCATCAGTTTAATCATAATGAGTGATCCCTTTGAAGAAACAAGATTTCTATGGTGAGTAATTTTTTCTTCATGTAACATCTAGCTAAGCAAGAACTTTTAAGTATTTGCAGGTGTCTTTCTTTGTTCTGTAATTTCTCAATTATTTTATTGACTGGAAGTTATTGATGTATATGTTCTGTGTTTGATATTTTACCTATTTTACAATTTTTAGTAAACAATATTTTCCTTGAAATTCTGCTTGTTTTTTCTCCGTTTTCTTTTGCATGTGAATGCTGAACCAGTGTTTAATTCTGACAGCTATTAAGAGCTAAAAATGGCATGTTACTAGCTGGACAAAAGGTAAGACTATACCTAGATATCATATTGAGTTGTAAGGGTACATTTTGGGAACCAGGCTGGGTGCTACTGGGCAAAGGATTATATTGCATTTCCCCAAAGAGAGTATATATCTGGGCCTGTTAACTGGGTATGCTAGCATAAGGTTCACATTTGACCCCCAGGACTCTAGGCTGGTAGGTGATTCAGGCCCAAAATAGACAGGAGGGTTACCCTGTTTGTCTCCTGTTCACACTATTGCACTTTGAGATTGGCACTGTGGGAGCAGAGGGCCTGACCTGCGGAGCGCGTTTGTGACAGTGACATCACAATCTGTTGCCATGTGAGTAACTGTGATGTCACAAGCAGGGCATTATGACCTCCAGTAGGGAGAAAGCAACAGAAATAAATGACCTCAGTAATTAATAATGGGGAGGAAGAATACAAAACTAATGTGAAATACAAGATGAACTGTGTCTAAATGTTATGTTTTGTTAAAGTTCTTCTGAAGGTGTCAACTGCTGTTTAAAATTACAAAGTTGTGTCCCTCGGATGATACCGAAGCATACCTTACAACCTTTGAAAGGGTTGCCGCAGCCTGCCAGTGGGCAATCGGACTGATACCTTACCTGACAGGGAAAGCCCAACTAGCCTACAGCAATATGGACACTGCACAGTCTGAAAACTATGACCTGGTGAAAACAGAAATCCTGAAAAGGTATGACATTTCAGGAGAGACCTATAGGCAAAAGTTCCGGTTTCTGAAGTGCAGTTCACTCGACAATCCTTCACCTGACTCTGAGAACTCCTTATAAAATGGCTCCAACCAGAGAGCAAAACATTCCCACAGAGCATCAAAACATTTATAATGGAGCAGTTCATCAACATCCTGCCTAGAGACGTGCCACTTTGTGTAAAAGAACCCTCACCAGAAAGTGGGGGAAAGGCAGTTTCTTTGGCTGAAGACTACCAAATGGCCAGACAGATGCCATAGCAGCGAGGTAACAGCCAAGCACCGGTGAGACACTCTTTTTCCCATTTAAACTCCAAGTCTAATAAGAACTCTGGTGGGGGTAACGAATCTGCACCCAAAGACTTTATTTGCTATAACTGTAGTAAGCAAGATCATATTGCAAGAAAATGTTGTAGTAAGAGTGACCCTGGAGCAGATTTGTCCTTTGCAAATTGAGGACAAGTACTTAACAAATGTGAAGGTGAGAGACAAGACTGTAAAGGGACTTATAGATTCAGGAAGCAGATGGACCTTAGTGCATATTGAAGTGCTGGGAAAATAATGTCCAAAAGGACCAGGTACTGGTGTCATTTGCATCCACGGGGACAGTCTATACTATCCCACCAGCCAAGTGACTATTAATGGGGTGTTGCACCAATTGAAAGTATTGGTAGTACTTAAGTTACCTGTGATTATTGGAAATGACTTTCCAGGATTTACTGAGTTAATCAAAGAGGGAGTAAAGCCTGATGTTTCAGCAGCTGTGGTAACAAGAGCTCAGGCAAAGAAAATCTCAGATGGTGGGGATTCTCCTTTCACTGATTTTGATTTGGACTTGTTTGAGCACAGCTTCAAGACCTGGAAGTTCAGAAAAGAAAGACAGTACCTGAAGAAACAGTGGTAACAAAAGACTGATGGACATAAGGGGTTAACATACGAAAATGCTGAAACTAAACTGATCACTGATTGTGTTGTTCTTTCGGAACAAGCTAATGATGTTTCTCTCCAGGGTTATTTTAAGCTGCTGGGGGTGACACCAAAACAGGGTGAATGTATGTTTAAATAATGTAATTGGCCACTTTACAGAGTTTGGGTTAAACATCAGACACAGTACCAGGAAGAACAATTAGTTATCCCACAAAAGTATAAATCTGAGTTGTTACAGATAGCACATGATAGTTCTGTGGATGGTCACTTGGGGAGGGATTGCACCCTTGCCAGATTGCTGTACAGATTTTACTGGCCTGGATTTCATGAAGATGTTGCTACCTATTGCAGCTCTTGTGCGGAGTGTCAGAAAGTAGTCCCTGTGACTAAAAAAGACAAGGTATCCCTGGAGCCCCTGCCCTTGATAGATATGCCTTTTGAGAGAATTGCAGTGGATGTGGTTGGCCTCTTAGACAAAAGTAAAAGGGGTTATCAATTCATTTTGGTAGTATGTGACTATTCTACTTGATATCCAGAGGCAGTTCCAGTGTGTACTGTCACAGCCCCAAAAGTGACAGCAGAGCTTGCCAAAATTTTCAGCAGGGTGGGCATATCTAAAGAGATTACTGATCTGGGTAGTAATTTCGGTGCTGCATTACTGAAGGAGCTATACCGACTACTAAGTATCACTGCCATAAGAACCTCCCCTTATCACCCTTAGGCAGATGGTCTTGTTGAGCATTTTAATCAAACCCTAAAACACATGTTAAAAAGGTTTGTAAAAGGGGAAGGGAAAGACTGGGACCAATACTTACCTTACCTGCTTTTTGCTTACAGAGAATTGCCACAGGCTTGAACAGGTTTTTCACTATTTGAAATGCTGTATGGTAGACCACCTATAGGGCCTCTAGATTTAATAAAAGAAACATGGGGAGATAACCCCCATCAGAAACAATCTATTACATCTTATATGTGTGCCCTGAGAAAGAAGCTGGCAAAATATGTTGTAATCGCCCATAGTAATCAGGAAGAGGCCCAAAACCAGCAGAATGTGTATTGTGACCATGGTATAAAGGAAAAAGTTTTTGCGCCAGGTGAAAAGGTCTTGCTACTGTTACCCACTACAGAAAATAAACTGTTAATGAAGTGGCAAGGGTCTTATAAAGTGCTTAGACGTACTGGCACAGTTAACTATGAGATTGAGACCCCCAAAAAGAAATATCCTACCATGATACACCAAGCTAACCTCCTCATGAAATGGGTTGAAAAAACACCAAAAGCTGTTTTGCTGGTTTTACCAGAAACTGATAAAGAAGATACTGATGTAGCTTATGACAGGCTGAAACAAACTGTAACTGCTGATGCTGTAAAGGTGAATGTTTCCTTAACCTCCAAACAAACCGCAGAAATTCCTAACTTGCTAAAGACATTTGAGTACTTTTTTTTTACCATAGTACCAGGCCAAGCAAAAGGGGTTGAGCACGTAATAGTAACAAGGAATACTCGCCCTATTAGACAAGACATACAGATTACCAGAGCAGTTAAGAACTGATGTGGTTAAGGAAATACAAAAAATGAAAGAATTGGGTATCATAGAAGAGTTGAGAAGTGTTTGGTCATCTCCAGTGGTGATTGTAAACAAAAAAGAAGGTGGTGTAAGAAGCTGCCTTGATTTTAGGAAACTTAATTGTCAGAATTTGACAATTATCCTATGCCCAAAATAGATTATTTGGGGACAGACTGGGGAGTGCCAAGTATATCAGTACCCTCTATCTCACCAAGGGTTCCTGGCAGATCCCACTAGCTAAAGAATCCAGAGACAAAACTGCATTTGCCACTTTTCACCACTATGCCGCTTGGTTTACATGGCATGGTGCACCCGCTACATTCCAGCGGAACATGAATGTAATTTTATCCCCTCACACTGGTTATTGTGCTGCGTACCTGGATGATGATGTGGTATACAGTCCAGACCGGAAAAGCCATCTGGAACATCTACAAGCAGTTATCCAGCTGATCAAAATGACAGTTCTGACAATTAATCCTACCAAATGTGCATTGGGCATGCAGGAAACCAGATATTTGGGCTATGTTTTGGGAAATGGAGAAGTCAAGCCAGAGGTTTCCAAGATAGAAGCTGTAGCTAACAGTCCTGTCCCTATAAGAAAGAATCATGTCAGTTCATTTTTAGGTCTAGCTGGTTATTATCGGAGATTTGTTCCCAGCTTTGCCAAGTTAGCTACTTCCTTTACTGAACTCACAAAGAAACAATTTTCGAATAGTGTGAAATGAACCCCAGAGTGTGTCGAGGCTTTTTGGGCCATTAAGGCTGCATTATGTTCAGACCCTGTTTGAAGAAGCCCAGACTTTGAGAAACTATTTCTGTTACAAACTGATGCATCAGAGGCAGGTCTAAGTGCAGTCTTGAGTCAAACTATAGATGGAAACGAACATCCTATTCTGTACATCAGTAGGAAGTTGCACGACAGAGAGAAAAGGTACTCCACCTTTGAAAAGGAAAGCCTTATGGCAAAGTGGGCAATAAATCCCTTACATTTTATTTACTAGTAGCTGACTTTGTACTTGTAACAGATCAAAAATCCTCTCTATTGGCTTAAGAAAATGAAGGATAAAAATTCTAGAATCACACGGTGGTACCTGGCACTACAGCCATTTAAATTTAAAGTGATGCACAAATCTGGAAAAGAGAATATCAGTGCTGAGTGTCTGTCAAGATATGGATTAGGAATTGAGAATTCCGAAGGTTGAAAAAATGCAAGTTGAAACTTTTCTGTTTGCTATGCTGGATATGCACTGAACTGTAAAAGTTATAAGCTAATGCTAGAAGATAATTAAAGGAACATTTTGGAAACCTGTTTTTGTAAAACAGGTTTCCTCTTAAAGAGGTGGGTATGTGACGGGGTTGGATACGGCCCTGCCCCATTTGTCATGTAGAAAGAGTTTAAACGCAAGGGTCTGTTCTATCCTCCTTTTTTCTGTCTTTTGTCTTTCTGGTTGTGCAATCAAATTTTCTCGTGAGACCTAGGAACTGATCACTCCTGATAGTTTCACAATTCTCTGCCTCTCACTGTCTCTCTGTCTTTACTTTTTGTTCTGTCTTTTCTCCCCCTTGCATATCTGCAGTTATAAAAAAAAATATGTTTATCTCTGTGTAAAACTGTATGTGATACTGGGATCCCTTTGTTTAAAACTGTATATAGTTATATTGTTGAAATGATTGCAAAAAGCTATTTGGAACTCAAGGGGTAGACCTGAGATGCAGTTTTTAAGCCCTTTGCAGAGTTGTGAACAAGAGGTGAGTTCTGGGACACCATGTACTATTTTTTTGCACCGGCAAGGAATGAAACTTACAAAAACATTCTGTGAGAAGCAGGCTCTCTTAACAAATTCCCAGACAAGATTTATAAAAAGAGCAGCAATACTTTTACTAGCGAGACGAAGACAGAGACTGAAACTTGGAACTAAGAAATACCCTCAGATGAAGGATTTGGTTTTCTCTGTTTGTACTGCCTTTGTAAATAGTTATATAATTTTTATTTTGCTGTTATTGAGAAAAATAAAATGCAATTTGCAAATTCTGAAACTGCTTTTGGTTTTCATATGCTTCCTGACCTATGCCTGGACGACACTGGGGTTGAAGGGTGTTGTCTGGGCACTTCTTGCCACCATTAAACTTTTGAACCATCAGTTGTAAGTCTGGTACCGTGCTGATTTTTTTTTTTTTTTTTTAATGTTTATATGTGGGCTGGCAGCCTTCTCAGCAGCACCTGGCTTTCCTGAGTGCACATGTTCTGTAGTTACGTTAAGTAGGTCACAGTCTAAAATGCACAAGTGGGAGCTGCTGACCTCAGTAGTAGAAGGCCTGTTCAGCAGGTGGAGTTGTCCAGAGTTGGACCTTTTTGCATCACCACTCAACACAGCTTCCACTTTTCTGCTTGCTCACTCCACGGCCTGGAGATTTTTGATGAGATGCACTGTCCCTCTCCTGGAAAGGGAGGGTCCTCTATGCCTTCCCCCCCCCCGCCCTCTAATTCAGAGGGTGATGATCAAGCTTTAGATGGAAGGAGCAACTCTGATACTTGTCGCTCCCTTCTGGCCTCATCAGATCTGGTTCCCTTTACTGCAGCCGTTATCAATGGAACCGCCAGTGGTCCTACCCCTGTGCAGAGGCTTGCTGTGACAGGAGCAGGGCACCCTGGTCCATCTGGACCTCATGTCCCTCCATCTCTATGCCTGGCTCCTGAGGACATAGCCATAGAAAGAGTTAGGGTATCCCAAAAGGTGGCCGATGTCCTTGTGGCTGTGAGGAAACCCTCCACCAGGGCCACTTATTCCATGAAGTGGATGCATTTTGCACTGTGGGCTGCTTCCATCACCTGGATCCCTTCACTTGTCCAATGAATCAGATTCTGGAGTACTTGCTTTCCGTTCAGACACTGGGCTACAGACTCTTCTATTAAGGTGCACCTGCTGCCATTTCAGCTTTCCATGTGCCTATTGATGTCCATATGGTGGCACAACTGGAGGTGTCCTGTATGTTCTTGAGAAGCATACTTCACTTGAAGTCTCCAGTCCACAATCCAGTCCTGGTGTGAGACCTGAATATTGTTCTAGAGAAACTTACTTTGTCTCCTTCTGAGCCAGCCACAACTTGCGAGCTACGCTTTCTGTCGTGGAAAGCATTATTTTTAGTTGCTGTTACTTCTGCTCGAAGGCTCTCCGAACATCAGGCTCTTGCGTGTGAGCCTCCTTATTTGATTTTCCACAAAGATAGGGTGTCTTTGTGTACAAGACCCTAACTTCTTGCCAAAGGTGGTATCTAAGTTTACCCTGAATCAAACCATCCACCTGCTTGTTTATTTCCCGGAGCAGCCAGTCCACAGGAAGCATTGTTCCATACTTCAGATGTACATGGAATACTCTGATGTTATGTTCAGACTATGAGGGACTGCAGGAATTCCTTGCAACTTTTTGTTTCCTTCGCCCCTGAGAAAGGGCGCATACCGGTTTCTAAACAGTGCCTGCCCAAATGGTTGGCCAGCTGTATTACTTTTGTTGTAGAAGTGCGATAAGTAACTTCTTGGGGATGTGCTTGGCCATTCAACCCAGAGGCATGGCCACTTCTGTTGCCTATTTCAGGAATGTGTCAGCTGCAGAAATTTGCGGTGCTGCAACTTGGAGTACTGTCCACACTTTCACTAAACACTGTAATCTGGACATTGCTCTAGAAGAAGGGCTGGCTTCGGCCTGGCTGTGCTTCAAGGCCTCCTTTCTTAAGCCTGTAGCCTCCAGACTCCCAGCCTGTCTCTCTGCCAGTACTGCTTGGGACTCATTCCATAGGTGTGACCTGATGGAAGAGATATTCTTAAAGTAAGATAGTGCAGTTATATAAGAACTTACCGTAACTGAAAATCTTCAAGAGCATCTCTTTTATCAGGCCATGTCATCCCACCCTCCATCCCCCTTGGACTCAGAGCTTCTTCGTCCCTGTCTCTCTTTCTGAGATGGTCTACTTTCGGTTCTACCTCTCTTGATAGTGGGAACCATCAGCTTTTTCTCGGTTCCCTAGGAGGAGGCCCTCTAAGTATGATCTGCGGTGGGGAACTGAGGAGAGCACGGGGCTGTCCGCGTCGATATAGTAGAGGATAGTGACATCTGATGGCACTGTTGGTGGCTCCTAGTAGACTGCTAGGATAAAAGTTTCCATGTGGTCCTAGCACCTGGCAGCTATAGTTCATAGGTGTGGCCTGATGAGAGATTTTTTCGAAGATCTAATGTTACAGTAAGTTCTTAAGTAACTGTACAATATATAGAACCCTGGCTATCATGTATAACTGGTCTAAATAAAAATGGCTCAACATGGGACTGTGGTCCTTGCTTTGGACACAGAAAAAGTTTTCACCCGTGTGGAGTGGGGGCACATGTTTGAAGCCCTTCAGCAAGTTGGACTCTGGCCTCAGTTTATCGGGTGGATACATGTGCTGTACTCTTCCACTACTGCCCAAATAGTGGTTAATGGTGAACTGACTCGTCGCCCCTGCTGTATGGTCCTATCCCTTAACTGTTGGCTGCAGCCATTAGGAATCAACCAATCATCCAGGAATTTGTTTTTTTGGAACATAAACATGAACATAAAATGACACTCTTCGCTGCTGATCTGTTTCTATACCTGGCGGATGCATCCCAGGGCCTACCAGCGGTCCATTCTCTCCTCCAAGAATATGACTCCTTATCGGGCCACAAAACAAACTGGACCAAAAGTGAAATAATGGCCAGTAAGCAAACTCCACAAAACACAGCTGGTTGGCAGTCTAAAGGGCATACAATTAATGGACCACATAAAGTATCTGGGGATACATATGCTTTCTAGATTGTCTGTTATACACCAAAAACTTCAAACCACACCTCTCTAAGCTCGCATAGGGACCACAAACGTTGGAAGACTTTACCCCATCCCTACTAGGCCAAAAAAATACCATAAAAATGTCCTTCCTTCTCAGAGGCCTTTACATGTACTAGTCCTTGACCTGTACCAGTCCTTGCCTATATGCATCCCACAAGCACATTTTAAACAGCTGAACTCCCTCTTACATAAACTTATGTGGAATGGTAAGAAACCCTGCATTAGAATTAACATCCTACAGCTTCTCTGTAGGCTTGGTGGAACCCCCAGGTGCACTTTCACTATTAATATTGGGCCTCACAGCTGGCTTTCCTACCAGTGGAGGAGGGGGAAGCTGCTGGTCGTCCTTGGATGTCCATAGACGAGGAGGAGAAGCTGGGGGGAGCCTGTGAGTTGATTATCTGTCCAAATCCCTGTGGAGGTTTGTGCCACCTCTGGTCACAAACCCATTTACGTCCACTACAGTTAGTGTTTAGATAGCAACCCATTTGTAACATACCTTAAACCTATGCTGTCTCCACACACCTGACTTATAGCAGCGATGAAGAAAAAAGGAACATATACAGTACAACTCCATCAGTGACTGCTCAGGTGGCAACGTAAAGGTTTAAAAAGTGTGACCCAGATGTATGGGGGAAGATTCTTGGACTTTACTAAACTTAGAATCATCTGGAACTAGACGATTTCTTTATTTATCTGACCATAAAGAACAAATGTGGCACTACACTGGCCAGGAATTCGGGTTGGGGAGATGCCACTCCACTTAAGGAGCTATACAGGCCCCAGCCATGCAGCAAACCTCTCACTACTTTGTATTGTACTGTCCAGGGGCAGAAGTTCCATCAACGGCAGACATTTGGGCTAAATAGTAATAAGATTTGGGCATCAGAATCGATGCAGCTACCTGGTACCTGGCATCCAAGCACTTCCAAAATTGTTCCCACAGCAACAAGTTGATACAAATGCAGCTTAACTTTATGTACAGGGCTTATATTACCCTACTGAAGCTATATGCTATTAGACCTTATAGCCCTGCAGATTGCCACAGTGTTTGTCAGAGGGTGCCAGCTTTTTGCAAGTCTTTAACGTGCCCTAAAATTATCCCATTTTCACATGAGATTCATAATATCTTAGAATACTCGCCCTCTAAATACCCCCTAAAGCTTATGGTGCTGACCTCAGTGGGCAACATGCTGGAGGCAAGTTGTCACTCTGGTCTCTTGCCTTAATAACAGCAAGTAACTAGCCAAGAACTGGATATTGGCAAACCCTCCTTCAGTTCAGCAGTAGGCCCTCAATTTGAAAACATGCCTGAAAGTGGAAAGGGTGAAGCTGTCAGCTGACAGGGCAGCTGAGATCTTCTCTAAAATATAGGACCCCTTGACTGCAGCCACTGAAAGTGGGCTCTTCCCATTATAGCTGTGGGACAAAACCTGGGACCTCTGTATCAAGGTAGGCTCACCTACTTCCCAGTAATACTCATTATCTTGCACAATATTTCTAACATTCCAAACTGGAATCAAACTTATCGGGAATCAATTTATTAGCTGTAGGATTAATGTTTTCACAATTTTCAAGAAAAGTATTTTCCAAAAAAAACTGTGGCTGAAAGACCGCAAGAAGGCCTCTGCTGCACTAGAGTCAGTGACTCAGGGCAGCGGCCAGTGCTGCAGTGGGCATCTCATTGGTCTCAGTGCTGCTTTTGGCTGGGGCCATCATCAGAGTGTCCTTCACCGGTGAATTCTGGTAGCTGCGTTGGGCCCTTCAGGCCCTCAGGGAGAGCCCTGCCCACCACAGTAAGAAACACAAGTGGCACTAGTCATGGGACTTGGGAGAGATCAGGCTCCTCTTACTCCTTCCATTCTCTTGACTCCCCCAACTGCTCAATGCATGTTAAGTCATCTTTGCTTGAGGGCCGGGTCACAAGCTCAGTGGTTCCCCCATCAGGCTTGCAGACCTCAACACCAGCAGATCAGGTGGTTGAGATTTTTTCTTGACCCCTTCAACCAGTTGCCGGAGGAGCTCGACTAGGACTCTATCTGCAAGACTCCAGTGTGCAGTCTTCACCCAGAAGGACTCACTCACTCAGGAACAGCCTCCAGCACAGATTCCATCACAGCTAGTGCACAGAATATATACTAAACCCCTGATAGCTTCACCTCAGCGTCTGCCCCACAGGTCAACAGTTGAGGTAGAGACCTAGGTCGAGGCGCCGTCTGCACTCTTGGTCCCACTCAACTGGAAGGTGTTGCTGTCAACGTTTCTCAACCTCCTCATCCTTGGACACAGTGAGACGGTCCTCACATGCGGTTGCACTATGAGGAACTCCTATGGGAGCAGTGGCCCATGACGGGGAAGGGTACAGCTGTATCCCCGACCCCTGTGGTTGACTGGGCGTCACTGGGCAAACCCATGTGGGTTTGCCCAAAGACAATTGTCTCTGTCACCTGTCTCTCCACCCCTGCTTGTGGTGCAGCCTCCACCACAGCCTTTAGTGGGAGCCCTGACCAAGTACTCCCTTGCAGCCGGCTTGCTAGGCTTGCTGTCGATGGAAATCACCCAGTCTTGTTACTCTAGGGTGGTCCATGACAGCAAACATTCAAGGGCCACTTTTGAGGAGTCCTTGGATGAGTCAGATGACTCACCTATGCAGTCGTCGAGTATGCATACCTTTGACTGCATGTTGGTTGAGGAGTTGATTACCAACTATGGGCCAGTATCATTCGGGACTCTACTCTGACTCATTTTGGAGTCCTTGTTTGTCTCTCTGGATCTGTTCAGAAAAGGGCTAATTACCCTTTCTCAGACATCCTAAACAGGGATGAATCCCAGGGGGTTGCCTTTCCCATGGCTGAGGTCATTTTAGGACTGGCCCTGGAGCTTTGGCAGTATTTAGCCTTCTGCACTGCACCCTCTATCTGTATGGTCCATGGTATGTACTCCCTACATGCTCTTTTTTTGGGTTCTCAGACCACCCATCAGCTGATGGTCTAGTCTCAGATTTTGCTTTGTAGGAGTCTGGAAACTGTGGGAATGTGGACAAAGTTCCCTGACAAGGAGTCGAAAAAGCTTGATCATATGACCAAGAAGGTCTGTCCCACCTCCTTTCTCGGTCTCCGTCAGGTGAGCTGTGCCACGATGATGCCCAATGGTGACTCTCTCTTAGAAGTGGTTAATAATGTGCACCCTCACCTGCCTACTGACAAGAAGCTGCCGGTGAAAGTGGTCAGAGACCAGGATCAAGTGCTGGCTAATCGCCAGCTCCAGATGGCCTTCGACATGGGCAACTCCTGCTCCCGTGCCATGGTAGTGGTCGTCATGATGCATTGCTGGGCCTGGCTGAGCGTCTTCATTTTCTTGGTGGATACTCGGCACAAGCTGACTGATGTCCTCTTCTTGGGCACCCACCTCTTTGGCCCAGGAGGTCAAGGTCATCTCACAAGAACTGAGAAGTCCAACATCACCCTTGACTCTGTGACTTCATCCCAGAAGGGCCCGAAACTGAAAAAGAAGACCTTTCAGTTTCAATCCTTTCAGCCACAGCACCCTTGGCAGCAGCAACCCCCAAAATACCAGGCTTTGGGGAAATACCAGACCTGTCACCCCAAAACCAAGTTCTGTGGCAGGGGGCCCAAAGGAGGTTGGGGTAGGGGAAGTAGAGCCCATCCAGCTCCAGTGGCTGATGCTCCCCCAAAGCTGCCCAGTGACAGGTCAGATGGTGTCTACCTCCTGCCTATCCAGTCCCTTACCCAGGTTCTCTGTTGGGGGTTGGCTTTGCCACTTCTGTCCATATTGGTCCATCATTACTACAGACAAGTGGGTTCTCAAGGTGATAGGCAGAGGGTTGCCTCTCTGTTTTGAGGCTCTCCCGCCTTACCAGTCCCACACTCTGAGTTCTTGGTGTGGCAGGACATTCTGTTTTTTTTTTGTTTGTTTGTTTTTTGACCAGGAGAGAGATTAAGCTGAAAACTTGTTTACAGGTGCAACCTGGGAGCATAATGAAGTTAAGTGACTTGCTCAGGGTCACAGTATGCAAGTGGGGGCTGTGGGATTCAAACCCAGGTCTCCAGGTTTGCAGCTCAGAGACTTAAACCACTGCGCTATACTGTCCAGAAGGACATTGATCAGCTTCCTACAAAAGGGGCTATAGCCAGTGTCCCAGATGCCCTGGTAAGTGGGGGGTATGTCTCCAGGTACTTCCTTATCTTGAAATAGAAGGGAGGGCTGGCACACCATACTAAAGCTGCACAATCTCAATCAGTTTATTTGGAGGCACAAGTTCTAACCCCAGGAATCATTCATTATGATTAAACTTAATGCAGTCAGTCTCCTGTGTTGAACTGCCCAGAGAAATGGAATTTTATGCAAATTATGGAATTCTCAAGTGGCTCATGCCACTTTCAAACTGCTGCCCTAGCAACTGCTGCACTCTGAGTGCTTCAGTTTCTTTACTCTGCCTGCCTAGTAAGGACGTCCCGGAGAGCTATCCTTGTACTGTCTTCAGAATAAAGTTTATCTGTGGATAAGTACTCATTTTAGTTTAAATTTAAAATTGCTGCCTTAGAAACATTGTTTAGTATAGTTTTATTATTATTTCACGGTTCCTTGGAACCGCGGGTTCTGTGTCTGTTTGGGAGGTTTTTACCTCAGTTTTCTTTATTTTATATGTATTTAGCGATCGGTTCCTTGAACCGCTTTATTTTTTGTTAAGTTACTGTATTTATTGGTTCCCTTTTCATTCAGGAACCGAATAGCGATCGGTTCCAGGAACTGCTAGCAGTTGTTATTTTAAAGATCCTCCGGTTCCGAGGTGCTTTAAATAACGGTTTATTGTAAGTAATAATCTAGGGACATGGATATGTTGTTTATCCACACTGTCTGGCAGGTTTCTTGCTGCTTTAAATCTTGCTGGAAGGTCTTCAAGCTGGCTCCTCCCACCCACCCGGGTGGTAAAACTCTCGGCTCCGCCCCATGATGCCAGATCTTCCTTACCGCTTGGAAGCTCAGGTTCCCTCCTTAACGCCCTGCATGTAGACTGGATCCTAATTCTTCGGTTCGCCCGAAACTTATTTTAAAATTTTCAAGACTTTGGTCAAGTTTCTCCCTCGTGGCTGCGATGGACAAATCGACTCCCGGATTTCGGCGGTGCCCTTGTGGGCAGAAAATATCCAGGACGGACCCACACTCCACTTGCGTTTACTGCCTCGGCCTAGAACATGACCCGCAGGCCTGCGAGTTATGCCGTTCATTTTCGGCCAACGTGCTGGAAGGCCACACTGCCCGGTTACAGCTTGGGTGCCCCAAGAAGCGCTACCCACCGGTGAAGTCAAAGAAGGCCCGTTGGGCGGTTACCGCGGTGGCTGGCTCGGCTGAGCAACTCGAGCAGATGATCGCCCTTGAGGAGGAGGCAGCACAGGCTGCATCATCCTCTTCCTCCGTCGCGGCATTTATCCCGCTCTGGGTACCTCATATTCAGCTTCTTTCAAGGAGTTTTGCCAATCCCTTTCCACGAAGGGAGAGGGGCCATCGGGACATTCCTCTCGGTCCAGAAAGAAGGACTCAAACGGTAAGTCCCATCGTCGGTGTTCGTGGGAGAAGTCCCCTTCCCCGGACAGTCAACACTCTACTTTGGTTGAGGTTGCGGTTAAGGCCGCTGGCTTCACGGTGTCCCTGTCAGGTCAGCCGGCCAAGACACCCGTCGACGCGGTCGAGATTTTTCTCGACCTGTCGGACGGGCTGTCGACTGGTGAAACAGACAGCCCTCCTTCACCGGTTCCCCCCGGTGGAGACCAAGGACCTGCCTGCGCCTCCAGTGCCACAGTCCCTGGTTAAGGCTTCCAAGCCGAGGGGAGAGCAGGTGTCCCCCGCCCCTTCCCAGACCTGTCCTCGGAAACGCTGAGGATCTCGGTCTCGGACATTGTCTCAGTCCAGCCAATCCCGCCGACATCGGCGGTCTCAGCACTGAGGTAAGTGGCGCTGCCACTCGTCCTTGTCTTCCTCCTCGGAAGAGGAGAGACTTCAGTGCAAATTGCGTCGACGCTACGAGGACCTGATGTGGCAGCAGTTACCTCTGTCCGGGAACAAGCCGACACCATCGCCTTCCCCGGCCATCAAGTGGCTGTCACCCAGGTGGCCGAAACAACCCCTTGTGGTAGCTGAGGTTCCCAAGCCTGGGCCGGTTGTTCGGCTGAAATCAGCTGCCCCACCAATTGTGGTGGAACCTCTGCCTCCAGAACAGAAATCGGGGATGCCGACCAAGGACTCTGTCTGGTCAGTGCCTGCCCCACAGGTTGTCGGTCACCCTCACTCCCAACCATCCTCGGCAGGTGGAGAGTGGCTCAGGCCCCAGGCAGCTCTTCGCAGACTCCTCGGAGTCCAACGACGACTCCTCCCTGTTCTCCAGGCCCATTGACCTGGAGTCCTCCGGGGGCCAGTCGTTGGACGAAAGCCCATCGTCCTTCATGGGTCTGCTTCTGCTCATCTCGGAGTCCACCAGGATGCAGCTCGAGCCCGTATCCAAGCGGGCAAAGTATCCCCTCATGGAGATACTGGACTGAGGGGATTCACCCACGGAGGCCTTTCCGGTGGCTGAAGCCATTGTTGTCCCAGCCTTGGAGCTCTGGCAGCGGCTTGCTTCCTGTCCTGTGCCTTCGGCCAGGATGGCCAGCAAGTATGCGGTCCCTACCGGCTCTTTGCCTGGTTTTCCGGAACACTCCTCTGCCGAGGGGTTGGTCACCGACAGCGTTTTCCGGTGTTCTGGGAATGCTAGAGATGTGGACAAGCCCCCCGACAAGGAATCCAAAAAGCTGGACTATGCCGGGTGCAAGGTGTATGTTGCGTCCTCCCTTGGCCTCCGCCAGGCCAGCTCGGCCGTGCTGATGGCACACTTATCCCACGCCCTCATGGGGGAGAAAAATAAAAAATGGGACATTAACCACACACCTGGGGGTGCAGGCCGAGGTTCAATTATACCATTTGACCATTTGTAAATTATGACAATGTTATGGTTACCTCCTGCTTTTAAATCACAGAAGCAGTTATGACAGTGATGAACATTATTTTCCTGTCTGTTGCAAGCAGGCCTGACTGAGACCTGAGTTATAAAATTTTGTAATGTTACAATAACACGCTTTAAACATATAGTTTATAGCAATATGCCTGTTACACAACGCAATTAGTGGAACAAATACATATGTTGTTGGCCTATGCCAATTTAATAACAGTGCCTATTGCACCTGTGACAAGTGAAAAGGTCTACCTTCTTTACCCTGTATAGTGAAATACTCCCGAAATACTGAGTGGGGTAAGGCTTGAAGCATAGGTTTGGAGTACAATCTAAATTTTGCATATTATAATTGTTAAAATTTAAAATGACAAAACCTGCATAGAGTACACTCATTCTTTAGGGGTACCTGTGAGTAATAAGACAAACGGAGCATTAATTGTACTTTTGGTTTTGCTTTGGAACATATTGTAGTAGGGGTGGGTCAGCAATGCTGGCCCCAGTATTTAGGTTTGGTTATGAGCATTAAAAACATTATACATGTGGAGCACTTTTCTGAATACACACATGATACAGTGTAGCAAGATGTATATCAAAACATTATAACATAAACATGAAACATAAGCATGTTTGTAATAGAACAATTTTAGTATTGAGCATAATGCATAAAATACATTTTAAACAACACATATAGACTGTAAACTTAGCTTAGAGTCCAGAAATGTTAGAGTACTGTGAATTTACTGGTTAAAAAAAAATGCATTCATTGCTGTAAGGCTATGACAAAAGTTGTTTTACATTTGTTTTAACAGGATAAGAAAGCTGAAAAGACAATTAAAAGAATGAATATGTGTGGACATACATACACAACTTCACCCTCCAGCGTAACTGATTACTTGCTGAGGGCAGAAACCCTTGTACCAATAATAGGTGTGAGATTTAACTAGAAAAAGCAGAAGGGCTTGGGCTGGGTTATGCTGTTAAAATGCCTTGGGTCTTTTTTTAAAACCTATAAATAAGAAACAATTATTGGCAAATACACATTTTCTTTATTTACCCCCTTTGGGGGAACAGTGATGTACCTTGCAACCTTTGTGGGTATTACACTGGAAGGGAGGAAGGGTAGCTTACCCCCTCCCTCCAAGCTCCTACTGGTGGAAGAGACAGCTCGAGGTGGAAGAGACAACTCGAATACTGTAGCAATAAAAAGGTTAGCTGTGGATGGTGACATGATTTCCACCTACTACACCTTATATTATAACAAGATAATATTACAATTAGTTTAGTAAGTTTCATACCTTACTATAAAGATGGGGAACTTCTTTTTCTTTAGAAGAAAGAGAAGAAACACAAACAACAAAATACTAAACCTACACAAGTTTAAAAATAAAACAAGATTATTTTCATAGGATAAAAGAAGCCAAGCGTCCCTGGGTTCCCTTATTCTAAGCATGACAAAATGTCAGCTGAGTTTATAAAGGATCCGGATTAATGGTAATACCGTACGTATGTATCTCTTAGAATGCATTTTAAAAAGAAAAAAAAAAATGATTACACCTTGGTCACACATAAAAACAAAAGCCATTGTTTTTTAACTGTAGATGGTAAACTCTCAAAAACAGCTGCAAGTCAGAAGAAATGAGAAGAGAAAAAAAAGTTTGTTTCTTTTTACTTAGAATATTAGTTTTGCAATAAAAATCAAATTACATGGTTCACTCTTGGTGTGTTTCATGAAAACATACATTTTGTGTGAAAAGTTGTGCTTTAGGTATGGAATACACATTAAGTTTGAACTGGTAGTAACATAGAATGTTGAAACACAAGAAGGTCAAATAATGTGCAAAAGGTCACAGTGTGCATGCAAGGGTCGTTTAAACCCAGTTATTTTTTTTTTTAGTGTCCTTGAACACTACTGATATTAAATATTTTTAAATAATAATAGAGCACACAATAAAACTGCTGGCCAAGACAGTACACACACATACACATACACAAAAAGAAATACTTAACACAAAATAAGACTGACATTATTTGACACCAATTTGCTGAGGTAATGCCCATAGTTTCATTAGAAAACTGTACGTGTTTTAGATATATGTGCTGCCTCCCCCTGTCTTGTAACACTGACAATTTATTTATTTTTTTTAAACCAACAAATTTATACATATCTCCATGCCAAATCTTTTCAGAACAAAACACTTTTTAAACACATTCTAACTCCTTTAAAATGCAGTACAACACACCATCTGTAACCGAACACATTTAGTATAACATGGTTACACCTTTTGGCGCATAGCCAAAATATGGCACCCTGCCATTTTGCAAAAAGTTTTTGGTTTTAACTAGAAGTATGATAAAGCCATTTATAGCTGTTAACACATTACATTTTCACCTAGCAGTGGCTTGGCACATTGCTTGCAAACTACAAATCTTTCTGCACATTGCAATATATGACGTCATAACTCTTTACCATCAACACTACCTGCTCCAACCAACAACTACAAACAAAAGTTCTTTACTGACCCTATCTAGGCAGCACAAATGTTCCATTAAAAATAAAACCAATTAAAACAGACAGCTATGAGGCAAAGAAGCTTCTTTTCTTTTTCTTTTTTTTTTTTACTGTAACATGTTGTGCACCGAAGGCAGTCAATCCTATTTCGCAACCTTGACAACAGAACATAATTACAGAACATAGATATAAGCTAGAAAATATGCACGAGAAAGACGGAGCATTACCTTGTTTAGTATATGTATTACAGAAATAAAACAGACAGACATAAAACAACTTTGAATAAAAAAATTTAGACTTACCCGGTGCCAAGGTATTTTCCTTCTTCTTTTCCGATACACTAGTCTGAGTAAGAAAACTGACTGCAGGACCTTTATGATAATTTCCAAACACTGCAGCTATTAACCCTTTCAAAGGTTTTAACCCTTTCAAAGGTTTTCTTTTGGCCATTTTAGTAACCTGCCAAATCAAGTCTTTTTTCAGAGCTCTGGTTTGCAGTTTAAAAACAAAACAAAAAAATCTCTAACAGTACTAGGTTGAGATCCATCTGGTAGAGGTCCCCAGTACTTGGGTTTGGGATCAAATGTTTCAGCCTCTATAGGAGGCAAGGGAACTTGAAATTGATACAGAAAAACTTGAAACTACACAGATAGGCAACATGGGGGATTTTCAAATCATTCCGTCTGTAGTCACCTACTGTGCGTACATCCACAGTAGTTTATTTTTCTTTCTCTAGATGTTGCTTATCTAACGTTACTTAATCAGCTGCTGCTTTTCTCCTAAAAGCAGCCTGAACTGTGACAGCCATCATTGGCTCTAACAGTATATACTTGCAGCAAGCACAAATTACAAGGGCAAAGGGCAGTGCAGTTGCCCTTGTAATTTGTTTGGCCAAACTTGTCAAACATACATTTTGCCGGTCCAGATAATACTAACTCTGGACCCAGCTATTTTTTCCTTGTTTCCCATATTATCTATGCCTGTCCTTTATAGTACTTTTCGCTCCAATGTATTCTTGTACTTACAGTGATGATGAGTGTCGCCGGCCCCTAGGCGTCACGTCCTGATGGGGTTCCACAAAAATGTCCTTTTTTTTGTCCAAGGGAAACAACCCGATCACGAGGTGACATGGACCGAAGAACTCATCCTGCCTACGCCAAAACTGTGATAGCAAATTCTCTCACTGTAAGTATTACCTGAGCAACCGCTCCCGTCGTCACGGGGCAAAAACCACACCACTGGGTTTTGTCTTAACGTCGCTTTATTTGATCAAACCTTACACATGCATGCAGGAGATTCTGCAAAGGTGAAAGCTCTCCGATTACAATTTACAGCAGCTTTTTATAAGCTAGATTTTGCACTTCTTATTTTGAAAAATACCAACATTTTAGTCCAAGCCAATCATAAAGCAGAATAACAAGTTGATACCAATGTAACAGAAAAACAAGTAGATACCAAGTACTTTTCCACTGCTTATTCCATTTCTTTCCCAATACTTCTTGATACATATGCCTGGGTCAATCTGACCTGAGTGAAACAATGAGTTTTCACTCACACCATAGCAACGTACAGCTTGCCTTCAATGCCTCAACGTGCTGTTATCTTATATTTTGTCCGAGCCTGTTATTCAGGCTGGTACAACCAGTTCTGCTCAGTTTTATCTTGCTTTCTGTTTTACAAATATACCTCAAGTAACCTCAGTATCATTCTATAACCCTGTAAAAAGAAAACATGAACTCAGAAATTTCTACTACATTCATTATGACTTTGTTACAGCATGACTTTCAAAGCAAGCATAGCTTCAAGGCATATAATAGCAAATATAGCTTTAGGATATATAAAAATTCCCTCACATCCCTCATCTCCCGGCCAACCTGCAGACCACAGTCCAGCAGGTACGGGACCAGGGTAGGGCGGTGGCTAAACAGCAGCTCCAAATGGCTCCGGACATTGGAGACTCCTGTGCCAGGTCGGTCGCGGCCACGGTGGCCATGCGCCGCAGAGCATGGCTGAGGATATCCACTTTCATGCCGGATACCTAGCACAAACTGGCAGATGTCCCCTTCCTGGGAACCGACCTCTTCAACCCTGGAGTGAAAGGTCACCTCCAGTGGATCGAAAAGTCCAATGCCGCTCTGGACTCGATCACCTCTGCCCAGAAGGACAAAGGCCACCGACAGCAGCAGCACAAGTCCTTTCATCCTTCTGTGCCTGCGGCACGTGCAGCCCAACAGCACCAGGGCCAGCAGGCTCGCACTTAGCATCCCAAACCCAAGCCTGCTGCTTCCTCCAGTAGGAAGCAGGGAGGTAAAGGCCCAGGAGGTCCCTTGGCCGGTCCCTCCTCTAAGCCTGCACAGTGACGGGTTGAGGGGTGTTGCCCCCAGCCTTGTCACTCCCTCCTGGGTTCCCCCCATGGGGGGACAGCTCCACCACTTCCTTTCCGCTTGGTCCGTTATCACTACGGACCGTTGGGTGTTGGAGGTGGTAGTAAAAGGCCTGCCCCTGGAGTTCGAGCAGGCCCCGCCCTTCTGAGCCGTCACCCCTCGGGGCTACGGGGTCTGCAGCCTCTTTGTCAGCTCGCCGAGCTGACATCGCTCTCCTCCTCGAGAAAGAGGTGATCAGAGAGGTAGCGGACCCTCCCTCAGACCCGGGGTTTGTGTCCAGGTACTTCCTGGTTCAGAAACGGATGTGGGGCTGGTGCCCCATTCTCGACCTGCATGACCTGAACAGGTTCCTAAGGTCTCAGACCTTCAGGATGGTCACTGTGGCTCAGATAATCCCATCCTTGGAATGGGGCATGTGGTTCTGTTCTCTGGACCTTCAGGACACGTTCTTTCACGTCCCAATCCATCCATCCCACCAAAGATTCCTCCACTTCAGGGCGGAGGGATCCCTCTACAAGTTCCGGGCCATGCCCTTCGGCCTTTCCCTAGCTCCCAGGGTCTTCATCAAATGCATGGCAGTGGTGACAGCATTCCTGCGGCGCTGAAGGGTCCAGGTGTACCCCTACCTGGACGACTGGCTGATTGCAGCCCCCTCCAGAGCAGAGGTGGAGCGGTCCAGAGATCTGGCCCTCCAGGTTTGCTCTCAGGTTGGCCTCCTCATCAACGAGGCCAAGTCGGAACTTGTGCCAAAGCAGGTGATCCAATTCATTGGGGCAGAGCCCAACTCACTACGAGCCAGAGCACGGCTCCCGGCGGACAGGACCAAGGTTCTTTCCTCCTTCGCTCAATCATTTCAGGTTGGGCAATCGCGTCCTGCCCGGGACTTCCTGCACCTCCTGGGCCTCATGGCGGCCTGCACCAGCGTGGTCCATTGGGCCCACTGGCACATGCGTCCCCTTCAATGGGGGCTGGCCAGCCAGTGGTCACAGCACTTCAATCCTCTGGATCAGCTAGTGACAGTGACCATGGGGATGTGGAACATTCTCCAGTAGTGAACCATTCCAGCACATCTGCAGGAGGGCATCCTGTTTGTCCACCCCGAGCCGATGGTCTATCGACCGATGCCTCTCTGATGGGTTGGGTTGCCCATCTGGGGGAGCACAGAGCGCACGGCCTCTGGGTCCCCCGGGAGTCCCGATGCCACATCAACCTGCTGGAGCTTCAAGTGCTTCGTCTAGCCCTCACCGCCTTCGCTCCATTTTTACGGGGTCAAGTGGTTCAGGTCCAGACGGACAATACCGCAACCATGTACTACCTAAACTGCCAGGGTGAGACGCGCTCCATGCCTCTGTGCAGGGAAGCTGTCTGCATTTGGTCCCTCGTGCACAGCCTGGAGGCGGATCTCCTTGCCATTCATGTGGCAGGAGCCTCCAACACCCTGGCCGATGCCCTAAGCCGGATAGGGGCTGCGTCCCACGAGTGGTCTCTCCTGCCAGAGGTAGTACAAGATCTGTTCTCCCACTGGGGCATGCCTCAGGTGGACCTGTTTGCCTCAAGGGAGAATGCGAAGCTGAGACTGTTTCATGCCCGCCCCTCTCAGCAGGGCTCGCTGCAGGGGGATGCCTTCTGGAGGCCGTGGACCCCGGGCCTCTTCTACGCCTTTCCTCCATTTCCCTTGATCCACAAGGTGCATCTCAAGGCGAGGAGAGACAAGGCGCAGGTGATTCTGGTAGCCCTAGACTGGCCCCGCCAGTTCTGGTATCCAGATCTCCTCAGTCTCAGCTCGAGGCTCCCAAGGCAGCTTCCAGCCCACCCGGACCTGATCTCAGTCAGTCAGGGGAAGGTATTCCATCTGGACCTTCAATCCCTGCACCTGATGGCCTGGTTCCTGAGCGACTAGAGTTCCAGGCCTTGGGTCTTTCCGACGAGGTCCTCAACGTCGTTGAAGTGTCCCATAAGGAGTTGACCAGAAAATGCTACGCCTTCAAATGGAAGAGATTCTCCATTTGGTGTCAGGGCAAGGGCCTGGACCCTTCCTCCTGTTCCTTGGCAAGCATTCTGGACTACCTGTGGTCCCTTTCTGAGCAAGGGCTTTGGTCGACAACCCTTAAGGTGCACCTGGCAGCCATCTGTGCTTACCGGGCGCAGGCAGGGAAGCAGTCGGTGGCACAGGAGAAGGTGGTCTAGCGCTTTTTCAAAGGCCTTGATCACATATCCCTTCCGGTGCGAGAACCTCCACCTCTGTGGGATCTACTGCTGGTATTGGCTAAGCTGATGGACAAGCCATTCAAACCGATGCACAGGTGTGACATCTCTCACCTGTCGTGGAAGACCGCCTTCTTGGTGGCTATCACGTCAGCCAGAAGGTTGGGAGAGCTCCAGGCGCTCTCCATCGAGTCTCCTTATCTGGTCTTCCACATGGACAAGGTTGTCCTGTGCCCCCACCCGAAATTCCTTCCGAAGGTGGTGTCAGAGTTTCACCTTAACCAGGTGTTGACTCTGCTGGTGTTCTACCCCAGTCACACCTCGGGAGGCTGAATCTCAAACTCCGTGCTTTGGACCCTAGAAGAGCGTTCGCTTATTATATGGGCGGATGGCTGAAGTTCGGGGAGAGGTTCACCAGCTGTTTGTCATCTACGCTGAAGCCGCACCTGGCAGACCAGCAGCAAGTGGACGATAGGCAGGTGGGTCACCTCCTGCATAGATCTGTGCTATAGGTTGGCGGGCATGGAGCCTCTCAGAGGGATAAGAGCTCATTCTACCCGCCATACCGCTGCATCGGTGGCTGCTTTCAGGGACATCCCTATCCAGGAAGTCTGCAGGGCTGCTACCTGGAAGTCAGCACATACCTTCATCACCCACTACCACATCGACCTTGAGTCACACCAGGATGCTGGTTTTGGGGCCTCGGTTCTCCAGTCTTTATTTCCCAAGTAGGGGGTGTGCGCCTTGCCTCCCTCCTCCCGGAGAACTGCTAGGAGTCTGCCAGACAGTGTGGATGAACAACATATCCATGTCCCTAGAAATACAGGTTACTCACCTGTAACAGGAGTTCTAGGAATGGTATATGATGTTCATCCACATGACCTACCCGACCTCCCCGGCTTCGACACACAACCTGGTTTCCTGTGGGCTAGATCTGGCGTCATGGGGTGGAGCTGAGAGTTTTACCACCCGGGTGGGTGGGAGGAGCCATATTGAAGACTTTCCGGCAAGATTTAAAGCGGCAAGAATCCTGCCAGACAGTGTGGATGAACAACATATACCACTCCTAGAACTCCTGTTACAGGTGAGTAACCTGTATTTTTTGTCTATCAATGTCAGAGGTCCATTTAGATAAACTTAAAAAAACATACAGGACCCACGGGTTTTAAATGTTGAGTCTTGTGGGCAGCTTATAGCAAAAGCAGATGGACACACTCTGTGTATTTCTTGTTTGGGTACAAGTCATATATTTGCCAATTGTGATATTTGTAAGACCTTTTGCCCTAAAACATTACAGAAAATGTCAAAAATTTTAGAAGATATGGTTTCTGCTTCTGCTGCTGGTATGGATAATTCTGCTTCTTCCTCTTCCCTTAAAAAGGATGGCGGTAAAGCCAAGGATCCTGACAAATACTCAGATAAATCTGAACAAGGTAAAACAAAAAGGGCTTTGGAAATGGGCTCTGAACCAGTTCCATTAAAGAAAAAGTGTAAAGAAAAACATGTCTCTGTGCCTCCGGCCGAGAAGGCTGAGGAGCTCCTAGCAGACAAGCATATTATGCCCACGGCTGAGGACATTGCTAAGGCACTTCAAGTGCTACAAGCCCTGCAAGGTGCAATCCCGGTTCCTACACCGACTGCACCGGTTCCTCTTATAGTCCCAGCAAGGCAAGAACTGCTGCAAGTGTTTGGGGAGGAGGAGGATGAATTGCAAGGGGAACCTATAGATTCAGAGGTCTCCCCTGAGCACGAATTTGGGCCCCCTCCTAAAGGTCCTGAGGAATACTCCTCCCACTATGCTTTTGTTAAGAGCATGGTGGAGACCCTGAACCTTTCTCTTCAGGAAACAGAAGAGGATATGGAGGAGACAGATTTCCTGGAGATGATGGGGTTAACCCCAACAAAACGTCTGCTTGTGCCCATGCATAAATCTTTAAAAAAGGCTGCAGTGCAGATTTTTAAAAAGCCAACCTCTATCCCTGGTGTTGATAAGAAAGCTGGCCAGAAATAACAGCTGGACAGAACTACAGCTGATTTTCTGTTTACTCATCCTGATCCTGAGGGAGTAGTACAAGCTGCTGCCTGTGACAAGGCCAGGATCCCCTTGGCTACCCATCCACCAGACAAAGATTCAAGAAAAATGGATGCTATGGGAAAGAAAGGGTACATGGCTGCCTCTCTATTAGTTAGGTAAGCCAGTTACATGGCATATTCAGTACCAAAAAGCTCTATGGAACATTGTTCTAGCTTTGGCTGATAAGGTCCCATGTAAAGTGGCTGTAGACTTACAGGATACTGCAAGGGCTGCGCTTCATGCTGCCAACTATCAATTTCATATGGCAGTGGATGCCAATGATATTGCATCCAGGTTAATGGCTTTGTCTCTTTTACTTAGGAGGTCTGCGTGGCTTAGAGTCACCAACCTGATTTTAGACACCCAGGCCAAAGCAATGGATTTCCCCCTGGAGAACAATTCATTGTTTGGGGATAAACCGGAGGCATACATGAAGAAGGTGGAGGAATATAGATCCACCTATCGGAGAAATTCCAAGGATAGGCCCTCCACCTCTTATAGACCCCAGAGTAGGGGAGGTAGAGGTAGGGGTTTTTACCCCAAACCCTTCTTTCAGGCTCAGGCCTCTCAGCCTCAGCAGCAGGCCAGAGGTTATTTTAGAGGAAGGGGCAGGAAAGCCATGAGAAGAGTGGCTCCTGCACCACAGGTTCAGGCACAGCCCGCACAGAACCCCATACGGGCTAGTGCAGGTTGCATCCCCTATGCAGGACCACTAGTAGGTGGCAGACTGGCTCATTACCTTCACGCTTGACATTCCATCACCACAGACAAGTGGGTGTTGGAGATAGTGAGCCAGGGCCTGGTACTCAGTTTCAAATAATTTCCAAAGCTGAGAACAAGAACCTTTGCTCCAACAACAGCTGCAGACAGAATTCTGCTGCAGGCAGAGGTAAAGCATCTGCTAGCAATCAAAGCAGTAGCGGTAGTGCCTCTAACAAGCAGGGCAAGGTTTTTATTCCAGGTACTTCCTCATAAGGAAGAAAAATGGGGATTGGCTACCTATTTAGGATCTAAGACTTCTGAACAAGGACATCTTGAAACCAAGGTTCAAAATGGTCACTCTTGCAATAATCATTCTCTCATTGCAAAAGGGAGACTGGGTAGCCTCCTTAGATCTAAGAGATGCTTATTTTCATATTCCCATCAGACCATCTCACAGAAAATTCTTGAGATTCAGACTGGCTTCAGGCCACTACCAGTTTGCAGCTCTCCCTTTTGGACTAACTTCGGCACCGAGGGTTTTTACAAAGTGCCTATCAGTGGTGGTAGAGTTTCTGAGAAAACAAGGTGCAACAGTCTTTCCCTACCTGGACGACTGATTAATCATAGGACAGTCTATGCAGCATGGAGTGCAGACACTGGCACTAGCAAAATCTACTTTGGAGTCACTTGGATTTCTGATAAACTAAGAGAAATCTCAGCAGGTACCAGCTGAGGCGCTGGAATTTATTGGAGCAGAACTAAACGCCAGACAGGGCAGAGCCCTCCTGCCACAAAACAGGGTGACAAGCATTCTGCAGATTGCAAAATCCTTTGTGTCCGGGAGACCCAAATCAGCCAAAGAATTTCTCAGGCCACTGGGCCACATGGCATCTGCCACTGCAGTGGTAATGAGCTCCAGGTTTCAAATGAGAGATGTTCAGTTCAATCTCGGACAGTATTGGTCTCAAAGGACGGATCCTATGTCCAGACTGGTTCCAGTCACAAAAAGCTTAGTCCAGGCTTTACAGTGATGGCTGGACAAGCACAAGCTCTGGGTGGGTGTAACTTTTATATGGGAACAACCCTCAGTAATCCTCACAACAGATGCCTCTCTGCTAGGTTGGGGGGCACTCATGTTAGAACGCACAGCAAGTGGCACATGGTTCCCCAAAGAGTCTCTGTTGCACATAAATCTCTTGGAGCTCAGGGCTGTTTACCTGGCTCTAAAAACATTTGCTCCTTACCTACAAAACAAGGTGGTGCAAGTCAGAACAGACAACACCACAACCATGTATTATATCAACAAGCAAGGAGGTACCAGGTCAGATCTGCTGTGCACAGAAGCAATGAGACTGTGGTCCCTGGTATATTCCATGGGAGTATCCCTGTCAGCCATACACCTTCCAGGGAAAGACAATGTGCTGGCAGACTCTCTAAGCAGGATAAGTATAGACCACCACACGTGGTGCCTGAATACCCAGGTACTCGGTACAATTTTCAGGAAATGGGGCATTCCAGAGGTGGATCTCTTTGCCTCCACAGAAAAACACCAACTTCCAATGTACTGTTGCAGGCCTCCTCTAAGGGGCAGAATTCCCCTGGACGCCATGGCCCTGGATTGGACAGGGAAGTTCCTGTATGCATTCCCTCCCTTTCCTTTGATCTTCAGGACCCTACTGAAATTGAGGTCCCAACCAACATAAATGATATTGGTGGCTCTGGATTGGGCGAGACAGCACTGGTACTCTCTCCTACTGTCTCTGTCAGTGGTTTCCCTAATCCACCTGTCCAGGATGCACAACCTGTTAACCTCCTCTCAGGGCAGGATCCTGTACCCCAATCTCAAATCACCGTGGCTCTTGAGGGCTTAGAATTTGCTAACCTAAACCTATCAGAGCAGCTGCTGACAGTGCTTAGGGGTTCCAGGAAGCCTTCTACTAAGAAATCATATTCCTCTAAGTGGAAAAGATTTACTATGTGGTGTACAGGTAAGGGTGTGAGCCCTTTCAGGGCTGATTTGACTATTCTTCTAGATTACCTTGCACATTTACATTCCTTGGGTCTGAAGCCTTCCACCCTCAAGGTCCAGTTAGCTTCAGTCTCTGCTTACCTGTCATTTGGTAAGGAGAGGTCTGTGGCCTCTCATCCAGTATTTAGAAAATATTTTAAAGGCCTTAATCTTCTACACCCTCCCCTAAAGGAACCTGTTTCTGCTGGAATTTAAATGTTTGCATTGCTAAACTCATGGATGCACCATTCGAACCTATGGCAACCGCAGATTTGAAGTACGTCACTTGGAAAACTGTTTTCCTGGTTGCCATTACTTCAGCCAGAAGGATCAGTGAATTACAAGCCCTGTGCACAGATGTGGACTATATCTCATTCCACAGGGACAAAGGTGGTCCTTCGGACTAATAGAAAATTCCTTCCAAAGGTGGTATCTGATTTTCACTTGAATCAGTCGATCACTCTACCTGTCTTTGTTACAGACAACTCCAGAAAGGAGACTCCATTCCCTTGATGTCAAAAAGGCACTTAGCCACTACATTGACAGAACCAAGTCCTACAGGACAAGTCAATCACAGCTCTTTCTCACATATGGTGAAGCTGGTAAAGGCAGAGCTGCAACAAAATGTACAATTGCTTGCTGGATAGTGGCATATATACAGTTTTGTTATAGTAAGGTGGGTAAACAGGTACCTCTGGGCCTGAGAGCACATTCCACCAGGGGGCACAGCTGCTTCAGTGGCAACTTCAAAAGAAATTCCACTACTGGAAATCTGTAAAGCAGCTACATGGAAAACAGTACACAACGTCACAAAGCATTACAGCCTGGACTTGCAATCCAGAAGTGATGCTAGGTTTGGTACAGCAGTACTGCACAGCCTGTTTCCAAAATAGGTTCTCTGCCCAACCTCCAAAGGTACTGCTTGGTAGTCTGCATTGAGTTTAATCATAATGAGTGGTTCCTGGGGTTAGAAGAAAAAAATTACTCACCATAGTAATCTTGTTTCTTCAAAGGGATCACTCATTATGATTAAAGACCCTCCTTTCACTCATTATGATTAAAGACCCTCCCTGTCTCTCCTACTAGAAGCTATAGAAGTCTCTCTGCATCCCTGCATTGGGGTATTTTTTTTTCTCGTATATTGGTTAAGGTAGAGACTCACTTTGTTTAGCCAGTTGGTGTCCAAGTGGTCTTAAAGTTTCTTAGGTTTGTTGGTTAAGAATGTTTTGACCTGAAAGGGCAAAAATGTTATTTTAATGTTGTTAATTTTTAGCTAGTGGGTCTTTTACCCAGTTAGGCTCCGTAAGAATCTGAAGCACTCAGAGTGCAGCATTTGCTAGGGCAGCAGTTTGAAAGTGGCATGAGCCACTTGAGAATTCCATCATTTGCATAAACTTCCATTTCTCCGGGCAGTTCAACACAGGAGGTTGATTGCATTAAGTTTAATCATAATGAGTGATCCCTTTGAAGAAACAAGGTTACTATGGTGAGTATTTTTTTCTTCTGGATGGTCACTCTGAACCAGTTTATACCACCTCCAGAGCAGAGCATGTGGTTCTTTTGCCTGGATCTCTAGAACGTGTTCTTCCACATCTCAGTCCGATCCCACTGGAGATGCTTCCAGTTCCTCACAGAAGGGGTTCTATATGGGTTCCAGGTCATGCCTTTCAGAGTCTCGTCTGCGCCCAGTGTCTTCACCAAGTACATGGCAGTGGTGGTGGCCTTCCTGCGATTCAAGGGCGTCATTGTATACCCCTGCTGGATGACTGGCTGATTGCAGGGCCATCCACGGAGGCTGTGGAGCAGTCCAGTGATCTGGCCTTCCACACCTGCAGAGACTTGAGCCTCTTGGTCAACCCGGCCAAGTCCAAACTGATCCCTTCGCATATGATTCACTTCATCAGGGCAGAGCTACACTTCCTGGGGGCCAGGGTCTTCCTTTCTGCAGACCAGGCACTGGATCTTACCTCTGTTGCCAATCATTTCAGGTTGGGTGCTTGCGCCCTGCCCAGAACATCCTGCCGCTGCAGGGGTACATGGCATCCTGCACCGATGTGGTCTGTTGGATCCAGTAGGGGATGCGGCACCTGCAGTGGGAGTTGGGCCATCAGTGTCACAGTTGCCTGGGATATTTGGACTAGCCGGTCACAGTGACCCATTAAGTGGTGGCTAATCCCAGAACATCTGGAGAAAGGAGTGTCATTTGTTCACCCAGATCTGACAGTCACTGTGACAACGGACACGTCTCTGGTAGGATGGGGAGCGCACCTGAGAAACCACAGGGCCCATGGGTTCTGATCACCCAGCGAGTCCCACCACCTCATCAACCTGCTGGGGCACTGTACAGTGCAGCTAGAAACATAGAATTTGACGGCAGATAAGGACTGCTTGGCCCAGCTAGTCTGCTCATTTTCCTACCTAACAGATAAGCTGCAGATCCTAGTTAACCAACAGCTTACTTCCTCCTACCCCCCACTAGGACTGCCTTATGTCTGTCCCATACATTCTTGAATTCCCTGACTGTTCTTGACTCCACGACCTCCTCAGGGAGGCTGTTCCATGCATCCACAACCCTCTCTGTGAAAAAATACTTCCTCACATTACCTCTGAGCCGTCCCCCCCCATCTTCAAATTGTGCCCCCTTGTTCTTGCACATCTCTTTTTCTGAAACATTCTACCCTCTTGGACTTTGCTGATTCCCTTGAGGTACTTCAAAGTTTCTATCATGTCCCCTCTCTCCCTTTTTTCCTCAAGGGTATACATATTAAGCTCCTTTAGTCTTTCTTCGTATGTCTTCTGGTGCAGACCCTACACCATTTTGGTTGCCCTCTGGACAGCCTCCACTCTGTCTGTGTCTTTGCAGAGATGGGGTCTCCAGAACTGCACACAGTACTCCAGATGGGGTCTCACCAACTGTACAGAGGGATAACAACTTCCTGTTTTCTACTATTGATGCCTCTTCCTATGCATCCCAGTATCCCCCCAGCCTTCCTTACTGCCTTCTCACATTGCTTGCCCACCTTTAGGTAATCTGATATAATTACCCCCAGGTCCCTAGCTAACTGACAGAATTTGCTCCTTTGGCCACGGGTCAAGTCGTGGAAGTCCAGATGGACAACACTACGACCATGGTCTTCCTGAACAGGCAGGGTGGTGTGCAGTGCCTTCCGTTGTGATGGGAGGCCTTCTGCACCTGGATCCTCATGTGCAGCCTGGGTTCAGATCTCCTGGCGATCCACATAGCCAGAGTGGACAGCTGGCAGATGCTCTCAGCTGGGTAGAAGAGGCATCACACAAGTGGTGCCTGCATCAGGAGGTGGTGAACCACCTCTTCTCCCTGTGGAGCACACCTATGTTGGACTTGTTGTCCTCCTGGGAGAATGCAAAAGTTAGGCTGTTTTGTGGCACCCCCCCCAAAGTCTGGGACACTGCTGGTAGATACCTTTGTGAGGCCCTGGACCCCAGGCCTCGTGTACACCTTTCCTCCCTTTTCCTTGATCCACAATGTGGTTGTCAAGGCCTGGAAGGACAGGGCACAAATTATCCTGATGGCTTAGGCTAGCCACGGCAGTTCTGGTACCCGGATCTCCTCAGCCTCAGCAGCAGGCCTCTGTGGTAGTTGCCTCTTTGCCTAGACCTGCTAACCAGACTATGAGGAAGGATTGTGTACCCAGACCTTCAGTGTCTGCACCTCTCAGCCTCATTCCTGAGTGGCTAGAGTTCCAGGCTTTGGGTCTTCCAGAGGATGTGCTCCACATTGTGGAGGCCTCTGGAAAAGAGTTGACTCGCCAGTGCCATGGCTTTCAGTGGAAAAGGTTTTCCATTTGGTGTCAGACCAGGGAGCTTGATCCCCTTGCCTGCCCTGTGGCTAGTATCCTCATGTACCTTTGGTCCCTCTCCCAGCTAGGGTTGCAAGCGATGACCCTCAAAGTGTACTTGGCAGTCATCTCTGCATACCTGGCACAGGTTTGTATGTCGATGGTGGCCCAGGAGAAGATGGTTGGGCACTATTTTAAGGGCCTGGGCCACCTGTCCCCTCCAGTGTGTGACCCACCACACATGGGCAAGCCTTTTGAGCCTATGCATAGGTGTGCAATACCTGTTGTGTAAGATGGTCTTCTTAGTGGCCATCATGTCAGCCAGAAGGATCAGTGATCTCCAGGCACTATTGGTGGAGTCTCTATATCTGGTCTTCTACAGGGACACGGTCATCCTTCACCACTAGCCGGAAGTTCTTACCAAAGGTTGTATCGGAGTTCCACTTTAACCAAGTGATGAACCTTCCTGTTTATTTTATCCATCCATCTTTGGAGGCCGACCACAGGCTCAACACTGTGGACCTGCAGAGGTGCTCTCTTGCTGTGTAGAGTGCATGGCTGGAGTTCGGGGTGAGGCTCACCAGCTGTTAGTAACATATGCTGAAGCTGCACCTGGAAGACCGTCAGCAGTGCAGACGATTGGCAGGTGGAGCACATCCTGCATTGATCTCTGCTATAGGATGGCTGATGGGGAGCCTCCTGCAGGGCTCTGAGGCAGCTGCTTCCAGGGATATTCCTAGCCAAGATATCTGCAGGGCTGCCACCTGAAAGTCCACACATCTTCATCTCCCATTACAACATCAGCCTAGAGTCTCGTTGGAATGATGCATTTGAGACCTCGGTTCTCTAGTCTCTGTTTGCCAGGTGGGGGTGCACACCTTGCCCCCCGCTCCCAAAGAACTGCTGGAAGTCTGCCAATGTGTGGATAATGAACTATATCCATGCCCCTATGAAAACTGGATCTTCGAGATACAGCTCTTGCAGCAGGTTACATAAGGACTGAAGCCAGCAGGCGGCAGTACCCCACAGAAAACTTCTAGCTTTCGATACCCAGTGGGGGACCACCCCCAACTTCGGCTCTGCCCCTGACATCGGATACATCATAAAATGGGTGGTCTCCCAGCATACCTCAGTTATTTTCCAGTCTACTCGCAAGCATCGGCACCACGGACACCTTCAGCCTACGAATGACACCAGAACTTTGTCTTTACTATTTCTTCAAGAATTATCCTCGCATGTCTTCGTCCCTGACCCGTTCAGTCAAAGGAGCCCCTCTAAGTGCACGTATGGCAGGCAGATCCACGTTAAAGACAGGCATATGGCCTGCATGCGGTGCTTGGGCCCAGTCCACGACACCAAGGCCTGCACCATCTGCCAACAGTTTAACAGTCGCACGAGGATCCACCACCAGAAGGCCCTTCAAAGTTTTCTTCTCAAAGAAAATCTCAAGCAAATGGAGAGAGATCCATCCTCCTGAGGGGAATCGTCCCACAAGTCGGGGAAACACAAAGAAAAGAGAAGGGATAGGGGGAGAGAACCCCTAACTGTGCATCGGACTCCCGGGCCAGCTCCGGCTCCAACTGCTCAGACAGAGTCCCCATCACAGGCAAAGTCCCAGCCCCCACCGGTCAAGGTTCGGACCTTGGGTGGGTCAGGTACGTCTGCCTCTCTACAGTCCTTAAAGATTAATCCTAAGGATAGCCAGCCATCAGGTTCGGCCGCCCAATCTGAGGCTTCAGACAGGCTCAAACAGCTGTCCAAGTCGGCCGCCAAGGTAGGCCCCAACTCCCAGGACCACGTCGGGACACCGACCCCAGACCGGTCTCCCAGCCCCCAAGGGGCTCGGAAGCTCTACTCAGACAAACCATAGAGCTGACGTCCCTGAAGCAGACATCCAACAGCAAGCGGTTGTCAGACCTGTCAACCACCAAACACCTGAAGGATCCTATGCCCCCCCCGCCTTCCACACCGGACGCCGGGGCATGTCAGAGGAGGAGGTACCAGAAATCAGTGCACAACCAGCTACTGACGACCAGACCGGTGAACTAGAGGACCCCTGGTTACCTCAAGACACAGCTACAGGCCAGACTACCCCTCAGGCGCCAGTGCCCGACCCCAAGGAAGGGAAGACACTGACGCCAGGGCCATCATCAGGCTTGAACATTGAAGAGGTGAAGGAATTATTCACCTCGTGGTAGGACACCATCCAAAAGGACATTGCCCCCCCAGCCCCAACAGGAGATACCCCTCATAGGGCACTGTCTCCCGAGCAGCCCCCCCCACCCAGGAGCAGGTCTCGAGAAAAGAAGCCAGGGAACTGGAAGCAGCAACATTCCAAGACCCCTTCAGTCTCCCAGTGTTCATGGGCACAAGAGGCCCAGAAGATGATCCCACTCTACTTCTAGTAAGGACTTCCACCCGGACACTTTAAATACGTCCAGGTCCCCCTCCCCCTTCAGTGTCCCATTGCCCAACCCCAATGACCTGCCTAGGTCACCGCCGGATGACCCCTCATTTATAGACATAATGAGGCACATCCAGGAGAACATGGGTTGGTACACCGAGGAACTGGACCCTGATAGGCAACACCTGGCCAGGTACCTCCGGCAGAAGGACCCAAAGCCTGTGGTGGTTCCACCTTTGGTGGATACCTTCCAAGACTCCACCGGTTCCCAAGAAGGCAGACCATCTATATAGGGCCCCTTCGGGCCAGCAACCTGTGTCGGACTTTTTAGTTTTAACTGCCACTCGCAACAGATCCCAACATCCTCGGCACCTGAGCAAACAGCCACCAGACCAGGAGTCCAGTCTATTAGACTCCATGGGAAGGCGCATGTATGCGGCTGCTACATGCTCCATCAGGTCCTTGAATTATCTTACCCACATGGTGCAATTCCAGAATGCACTGTGGACCAAGGCCAGGACCTCCTGAAGGATTTCCCGGACGAGGACGAAAAGGAGGAGTTACTTAACCTCCTAAAAACAGGCTCAGACGTTGGGATGCAGGTCCTCAGAGCAGCTTATGACTCTGCGGATTCTGCAGCCTGAGGTGCCACAACAGCTGTTTGCCTCCAGAGACCCTCTTGGATGAGGGTCTCCGTCTTTACGCCTGACGTCCAAAAAGGAATTTTGGATGTACCCTATTAACGGCTCTGTTCTCTTTGAAGAAGAATCTGAAAAGGTTATTACCAGGTTACAGGATGCTGGTAAGGCTATAAGGACAGTACAGGCTGTGTACAAACCAAAGCCAGGCCTTTTTTGTAAGGGCCAAAATCGTTTTTGCAGCAGACAGCAACCCCGGTCAGGCCAGCATCCCAGGAGCAACTTCGGCTGTAAAAAATAAAAATAAATAAATAAATAAAACAGCCGAGATATTCTGGAGGCCAAGATCAGTGTAAGCAAAAAGCCAGCCAGCCTTCTTGTCAAAACACCACCACAGCACGACTCCTTTCAGACCCCTGTCCCACCTCTGGATCAGTGGGAAGAAAGGGTCAGGGGTCGCTTTGCTTACCATCTCACAGGGTGGCAGAGGATCACCTCCAACTGGTGGGTCCTGCAAATTATCGTCAAGGACACTCTATAGAGTTCCTCGACCGCCCAACGACAAGGCCTCCTTTGCACTCCTGCTGTTCGGGGCAACACGCCTTGCTCATCCAACAGGAGATCTCTGTCCTCCTGGAAACGGACGCCATAGAGATCATCCCGTGGAACCAGAGAGAAAAGGGATATTACTCCCACTTCTTCCTGGTTCCAAAGAAAACAGGGTATCTATTCCCAATCCTGGGTCTCAGCGATCTCAACACCTTGGTGACGTACAAACGTTTCCCTGTGGTCACCCTTCCAGGCCTTATCCCCATGCTCAGGCAAGGCACATCGCTGGCATTACTGGACATGCAGGATGCATATCTCCGATCTCCCCATCATTCAACCGCACCGGAAGTTCCTGTGGTTTGAGTTCCTCGGGTGCCACTACCAGTTCTGAGCACTGCCGTTCGGCCTTTCCTCGGTGCCATGTGTTTTTACCAAATGCCTGGCGGTATTGGCAGTGGCCCTCAGAGAAGACAGGGCCACTATGTGTTCCTGTATGTTGACAACTGGCTCCTCATGGCCCCATCTCGCAAGGCAACTGATCAGGGCAAACCAGGATACCCGTTCCCTATTTGAGTCACTGGGTCTCACCGTCAGTCAAGAGAAGTCATCCCTGGTTCCCACTCAGAGGTAGCAATTCATTGGCAAGGTCCTGGATATCTGTCAAGGAAGAGCCTTCCTGCCAGAGGACAGGGTGGAACGCATATGAACCCCGGTACAGGCCATCACCTCAAAGAAGAAAGTTCCTGCGTGAACCTTGCTCCGCCTACTAGAACACATGGCGGCATCCATTGCCACAGTTCCATTAGCCCGCCTTCACATGAGGGTCACTCAGTGGATATTGACAGTGCAGTGGGACCAACGACAAGATCATCTGGATCATGTCATCAGAGTCACAAATCCAGTCATTCAGGACTTGCAGTGGTGATCTGTCCCGGAACACCTAACAAAAGGAGTCCCTTTCTTGGCACCTACTCCATCTCTGACGCTCACCATGGATGCTTCAGGGTCCGGATTGGGAGCTCATCTAAATGGAACCAGGACTCATGGAACCTGGTCCTCGCTGGAGTCACATCTCCACATCAACATCCTAGAGATGCAGGTGGTCCTGTATGCTCTACAGGCCTTGCAGTCAGAAATCTCATCAGACCACATGTTAGTCTGGACGGACAATGCCTCAGTGGTATACTACATCAACAAGCGGGGGGGGCACTCGCTCCTACCAGCTTTGCAGAGAGGCAAAGAGAGTGTGGGATTGAGTACTGCAGCACGGCGCCACAATCACAGCAGTACATGTTCTCGGTGTCTGCAGCATAGCTGCAGACCTGTTGAGCTGGTCGCGAGCCAGAGCTCACAAATGGGAACTCCTGTAAACGGTCGCAGAGGCTCTGTTCCTCAAATGGGGATGCCAGACGTAGACTTGTTCGCATCCCCATACAACCCAAAACTACCCAATTTCTGCTTGCTAGATCCAGGGCCTGGTGTTTTCTGGTGAGACGCGTTGTCCCTGTCCTGGATGGGCAGATTTCTCTATGCCTTCCTGCCCTTCCCTTTGATCCAGAGGGTTCTCCTCAAGTTACAGACAGAAGGAGCAACAATGATTTTGGTTACACCTTTCTGCCCCAGACCAATGTGGTTTCCGCTGCTCCACCAGCTGGCTCGGGAGCCTCCATTTCCTTTCCCGATCAGTTCACAGTTGTACCCAGAAGCCTGGTCTCTGGTTCACCCAAACCTCAAGTCCATGAACCTGCATGCTTGTGTCCTAGGGACATAGCCATCTGTAGGCATGGAGTGTTTAAGGGCATTGCAGACATTCCGGTAGCAGCTAGGAAGCCCTCCTCTCACGCTACTTATGCCATGGAATGGTGCAGGTTTTGTCTCTGGGCCACCGCACGGAATCTTGATCCTCTCCACTGTCCGAAGAAGTCAGTTTTGGACTATCTCCTTTCCTTATTTCAGACAGGACTTGTGTACTCCTCCCTGAAACTGCAGCTCTGTGCCATTTTGGCCTATCATGCAGCAGTCAGTCAAAAAGCTCTAGCTCAGCTAGAGGTGTCGCAAGGTTTTCGCCCTGGTATCCTGCACCTGAACCCCCCCATTAGGAACCAGATTCCCCCATGGGATCTTCTTTTTGTCCTGGAGCAGCTTACGCTGCCACCCTTTGAACCAGCTGCAGATTGCAAGCTACGCCTTCTCTCTTGGAAGGCATTATTTTTAGTTGTGGTTACCTCCCCAAGGAGAATTTCGGAGTTTCATACACTCGTGCAGAGAGCCTTATTTGATTTTTCATAAGGGCAGGGTGTCCTTAAGGACTAATACTAAGTTTTTCCCCATGGTGGTTTCAAAATTATCATTGAACCAGGATATTGACCTTCCAGTGTGCTACCCGAATTACGCCAGTAAAGGGGAAGCTTTACTGTGCAAATTAGATGTGCACAGGATTCTCAGGTTGTACCTGACCAGGACCAGACTGCACCAACAGTCTGATCAGCCATTTTTGTCTTTTGCCCTCAAGATGTTGGGGACACCTATGTCTAAGCAGACACTTTCCAAGTGGTTTGTGAACTGCATAGCTGCTATCAAAAGTGCAACAAGCCCTTACCGGGATTGGTAAAGGGCCATTCTGCTAAGGCGGTGGCTACCTCATTTGCTGCACTGAAAAACATTTCAGCGCCAACTATTTGTGCAGCTGCTACTTGGAGTACAGTGCACACCTTCATAAAACATTACAGCTTGGACATTGCCTCCAGACACAGAGCGGGCTTCAGTCTTGCAGTCCTCCAAGGACTTCAGTCCTAGGCGTTTTTTTTTCTGGATTTCTCCTATCTTCCTCCCGAAGGGTCGGGTATCATCCTTTACTGCTTGGGACTCCATCCCTATGATGTAACCTGCTGCAAGAGCTGTATCTCGAAGTAAGATGGTACTGTTACATAAGAACTTAACGTAACAGTAAATCTTTGAGAACAGCTCTTGCAGCAGGTAGTTTCCCTCCCACCTCCCCCTCAGGAGGTATGCTTGATTCCATGCTGTCTTCGGAGAGACACGTTTGTTAGTCTTCCTTTGGAAGTGGATCCTCGGTCTCCCCTTCAGTATTAAATCGCTATGCCGGGAGTCTCTGGCGGGAGAACTGAGGTATGCTGGGGGACCGCCCCTTTTATGATGCATCTGATGGTGAGGGCAGTCCCCTGCTGGATATAGCTAACTAGAAGTTTTTCATGGGGTCCTGCTGCCTGCCGGCTTCAGTCCTTCTGGTATAACCTGCTGCAAGAGCTGTTCTCGAAGATCTACTGTTACGTTAAGTTTTTAAGTAACTGTATTTTACTTGCCTGTAACCATAATTCTAGGAGTGGTATATAGTTCACATACACACTGCCTTTCTGGCAAGTGGCATATGGATCCTTGCATCCAGCATGCAGCATCTGACATGGAGCAGAGCCAGAGGATATACCACCTGGGTGGTGGGATGAGCTTAGCTTAAAGATGTTCCGACAAATCAGCAGTTCCACTAGAACCGCCAGTGTGTGGATGAGAAACATATAACACTCCAAGAACTATGGTTACAGCTGAGTAACCCTTTTTGGGGGGCTTATTTTTATGGCAGTTCATTACTTTTATACCAGGAACCGAATTTCTTTGTGTCTTGCTATTTTCAGTCAATCGGCATAACTGATGGGGACAAAAAAGAAAACTGCCCCTACAAGGTTTTAAAGTTCAGCTTCAAGTTCCTCGTGAAAGCAAGCAGCCACAGGCTGTGTTCTGTATGTTTAGACCCTGACCATGCATTTGAAAATTGTGACCTGTTTAAACAATTTTGTCCAGAAACACAAGAAAAGGGCTAAGTTGGTTTTTTTTTGTTTGTTTTGACTCCACAGTCCGCTTCTGTGTCACCTCAGAGCTGTCCTACAAAAGACTCTAAAATGGGGGGAATTATCACAAATGGTGAAAAGCATACATCGGCAGGTTCCTCACACTTGCAGCAGTCGCTGAACCCTAAGGTGACTGAAAAATTTGCAAGCAGCGTTCTCTAGCCTAGGAGGCTGACAAAGCTGCAAAGTCGTCCTCAGATCCAGTTTATAAGGGGGAGAAAATGTCAAAGAACTGCACTCCAGAACCAAGATGTTGCAAATGCACATTTATTTAGCAAACTGCAAAAATAGCAAACCAGGAGGGCAACTCCAACCTGGCACCTCAACACTTCAGCCAATGAGATCTTCATCAGTGCAGTTCTTTGACATTTTTGCTTAGCCTGCTTGGGGTTTGCTGCCCTTGAACTGCACCCTGCTTGCATTCTGGAAGGTGTGAGCTTTCATCTCGACATTAGTCTGTAAGGGAGAACCTGATGCAAAAGATGGCAAAAAGAATAAAAGAGCTTCAGATATGATGGTGCCATCAACATCGGCTAAGAAAAAAACAAGATCTTCTGCTCCACCTCATAGAATCATAAAATTGTGACAGCAGAAAATGACCCTCTTGGCCCATCTAGTCTGCCCTTTGCCCCTCCTCCAACTTGCCCCCCCTTCACTCCCAAGATCCCCGCCCACTGGACCAGCCCTTGTCTGTCCCATGCCCTCTTGAATCCCTCTAGTGTTTCAGCCCCCACCACCTCCTCCGGCAGACTGTTCCAGGGCTCTACCACCCTTTCCATGAAGTAACGCTCCCTCACACTACCCCTAAACCTCTTCCCCTCCAGCCTCAGCCCATGACCCCTTGTTCTAGCACCTGCCCTTCCCATGGATAAGCTCTCCCCCACATTATTAACCCCCTTCATATACTTGAACATTTCAGTCATGTCCCCCCCCCTCTCCCTTCTGGTCTCTAGCGGGTACAAATCTAACAGCCTCAACCTCTCTTCATAGGGCTTTCCATTCAACCTATGCACCATCTTAGTGGCTTTTCTCTGCACTCTTTCAATCTCATCTATGTTCTTTCGTAGGTGAGGTCTCTAAAACTGAACCCTGTACTCCAGGTGAGGTCTTCCTGGCTTTGTAAAGTGACATCAGCACCTCCCTCCTTCTGCTTGTTACTCCCCTTCCTATGCACACCAGCATTCCATTTGCTTTGCCCACCACCTTACTTCACTGGGCCCCTACCATAAGGTCATTTGAGATTGGGATCCCCAAATCCCTCTCTTGCTCCGTTGCTTTCAGTTTCTCTCCCCCCAGTGTGTAAACTTCTTGTGGGTTCTTCCTCTCTATGTGCATCACTGCATATTTTTTGGCATTGAATCTCAGCTGCCATGTCTCCAGCCACCCTTCCAGGAACCTTGGATCTTCCCGCATAGCCTCAACTTCCTCTGGGGTGTCCACCCTATTACAGATACTCAGTCGTCCACAAAAAGGCACACCTTCCCCTGCAACCCCTGTGCTATAGTATGTCACTGATATAGTTGTTAAACAGGATGGGCCCCAGCACTGACCCCTGTGGGACCCCACTCATCACCCCACCTCCCTGGAGTGCACCCCATTTACTACCACCCTGTGGCTCCTACCTGTCAGCCAGATCTTACTTTGAGAGGGCTCTTACAGTAGGTATTCACCAATAGGACTTAGCCACCAGGCATCAGGACCCCACGGAAAACTTCTAGCTATCAGTCTGTGGTGGGGAACCGCCCCATGTCAAGTGATCAGTGTCCGATGATGTCGGTATAAAGGGGCGGTCCCCCACACCCACCTTCCAGTTCTTTCCCACCATTGGCTTGTGAAAGATCCTCACAGTAGAACAGCGCTAGTCAGTACCTTCATCGCTTGTAAAGTTTTCAACTTTTTTGATTTTTTTTCTTGAATTTCTTCATTTTTTTTCTCATACCATTTGCCGTGTATGCCGTCCCTGATGCCCTCCGAATCGCATAAAAACAAGTGCAATTCAAGTGGTTCCCAGCTTCCACACAAGGATGGTCATCCCTTGTGCCTCTTCTGTCTAGGCCCAGACCACCCCGTGGAGAGGTGCCAGCACTGCCAGAAATTCAACTCTGCTACCCACAAGCGAAGGCAGCAGTCCTTGGAAACCCATCTCATCAAAAAGAAAATGGCATTCATGGAGAAAAAGTTGAAGAAACTTAGGTATGCGTCAACTTCCCCCGAAGGCCACAAAAAGAAGCGTGAGAAGGAGAAGCACCGGGAGCAGGATTCATCTTCTACAGAAGCTGCGATTTCGGCTGGAGTCACGGCCTTACGGGTATCATTTCCTCCTGGGATCGCTCCTTGATGGCCGTCTTGGTGGCTACCAAGAAGGCATTGCCCCTCCTGTTGGGCTCTCGCTTGGACCCTTCGGTAGCCTCTGGGGCAAAGGAGGCCTCCGCTCCCATCAAGGCCACTCCACCGCAGCCTTCCAGTCCGAGCGGGTCTGGTAAGTCCCACTGGTCCCACCGATGCCTGTCCGGACAGGGCTGCTAAGCCAGCTCACCTCCTCGGGTGATGGCCCACCCGACAAGGCTGCCACTCCTTCACAGCTTTCTCGGACAGGGAGTCTGATAAGTTGGACGCTGGCTTCTCCGATGTCCGTCTAGATACTGCTGACAAGACGGCCGTCGGCTCCTCCGATGACCGCCCGGTCAGTCTGCCTGGGTCAGACCCTATCGTCACACCTGATGCCTCAGGCTCTCCACAACAGATAACCCCGTTGCCTACTGAGGTTCCCGTGTCCCCTCAGTTCACACCCAGGGATTTCAACCCTCCTTCCTCGGTTGAAGCCAACGACCTTGGGGCGCTGCCGTTAGGGGTCCCCCCTCGACGCCGGACCCGATGCCAGCCGACCTGATGCCGCCCTCTGGCATCCCTTTGCCCGACAGAAGACATGTTCCTCTGTCAGGACTGTCTGACCCATCTGGTGGTCTCCCTACACCGGGCCCGACACCTTCTCTGTCTGGTCCACCAGCAGGGCCTTTGCCAGGACCCTCTGCTCCATTGGAGACCCTGGTGCCAAGGTACCCAACACCACAATACCTGGTGCCACAGTACCTGGCTCCTCAGTATCTGATGCTGCAGTACCCGGCGCCGGGCTTCCCGCTTTTGGGCTACGGATACTCTTATGACGGGTACCCACACTACCGGTATCCGAGCCCCCCCTCCTTCTCCACCTACTCCGCAGCTGCCATTGGATCTGAAGGAGACCTTGACCTCCTAGTGGACTGAGGTCAAGGCTCGTCTCACCGAGGAGGTAGAGAGTCATCTTCCGACGTCGGAGATGGGAGACTCCCTCCCCTTTACCTGATGAGAGAGGAGAACCTTCTGGCGCCGGGGGGTGGGGAGGACACACACCCACGGGGGCTTGCCAGAGGGGGTCATTCCTCCCTCTCCCAGGGAGGAGTCTTCTACCTCAGAGCCATCTGACTCAGATTCGGAGTACGACCATCCTGACCATGGAGACGAGCCCCAGACTTCAGAACGCCCAAAGCCCAGGGACCCTCCAAAGTCCCCTCCGGAAGACCCTTCTTTTCTGGAGCTCTTGAGAAAGATCTAGGAGAAACATCAGTGGAGCCAGACCTACAGCGTAAGAAGCTCGCTGCTCATCTGGATCTGCCTGAGACTGCTTCCACACTGATTCCACCCTAAACAGAGCCTCACGCCGATCTTGTTTCCACTATGTGAAAACAACCATCCACTCTAGCCCCCCTTTCCAAGGAAGGTGGATAGGCTATACCAGGCTTCAGAGGGTAAAGACTTCCTTAGTCTTAACTCAAGAGCGGATTCATTTGTGATCAGCGCTGCCCACGGCCACTCTGCCAACCACAAACATCTGAGCTCATCCCCACCTGACAAGGAATCCCGACTTCTGGATCAGTACGGGAAGAAGATTTACTCCTCTTTGACCCTAGGCATCAGGGCCCTCAACTACATCAGCCACATGGGGGATTTCCAGAAGTCCATCCTTAGCCAGGTGGACTCCAAGCTGGACTCCCCTGCCTGATAATCAAACTAAGCAGGAAATGGGAGACCTGGTCTGTTCTGCTTGTTCGGCCTGTAGGCACATGCTTCATGCCACCTACGAGGCGGTGGACACAGCTGGCAGGAGCTCGGCTTTTGCCGTAGGCCTACAGCGTCATGCCTGGCTCCATGTGTCAGAATTGGTCCCTGAAGTACAGTCCACTATACAGGATGCTTTCTTCAGGGATTCGGTGCTGTCGGGGGGTGATGTCAAGGACATCATAACTGAACTGTAGGAGAAGGGCACTGCACTAAAGTCGGTCCAGACATTGTACAGGCCCCCTCAGGGGCAGCGACATCCCTTTTCATCATCAAACCCAACAAAAACAAAAGCCCAATTAAGGAAAGCGTGCCAACAAATGGGCCCCTCCAGCAACCAAGACTCCCCCCAACGAAAATTCTGCAGGAGCCTCGGCTGCGCTGCCCCACACATCCTAACTCCCTGCCTCTCCCTATTCCAGAGGAACTGGTAGGGGGAGATTCTCTTCCCATCTACCGGGTTGGGAGAGGATAACATCAGATGCTTGGGTGCTCCAGCTAATATCTGCCAAACACTCAATAGAGTTTCTGCAGAAACCTCCTCAGAAACCACCCCCTCAGTCGTCTTACTCCCCGCAACATCTTCCTCTGGTTCTGGAAGAAATCCTATCCCTTTTGTCGAAGGTGGCGATAGAGCCAGTCCCCACTCATCTTTGGGGGATGGGTTACTATTCCCATTTCTTTCTAGTTCCAAAGAAGACTGGAGACTTGAGGTCAGTCCTAGACCTCAGCTCCCTAAACATGTTTGTGGAGTACAAACTGTTCAGAATGCTCTCCTTGCAGATCCTCCTACCGTTACTCCGGCTGGGACAGTGGCTTTGTGCTCTGGATATGCAGGATGTGTACCTGCATATGCCCTTCCCATCGCAAATACCTCTGTTTTTGCTTTTAGGGGGACCACTACCAGTTCATGACCCTCCCATTTGGTCTGTCCTCGGCTCCCTGCATATTGACCAAATGCCTGTCCGGGGGATAGTGGCCCACCTGCTTACCCAGGGTGTGCAGGTCTTCCCGTACCTGGATGATTGGCTCCTGGTGGCCCCATCCAGGGAGGAACTCCTGCACTCCCTTTCCCTTACCCTGCAGGTGTTTACCAGCCTGGGTATTACCATCAACCAGGCCGAGTCCCACTTGGTCCCTTGTCAATGCCTCCAGTTTATAGGGGCGATACTGGACACAACCACAGGCAAAGCCTTTTTGCCTCTGGACAGGGTTGAGACCCTTCAGAATCTGGCTCATCTTCTGTCCAGTCGCAGAGGGGTTGGAGCCAGGTCAGTCCTCCCCTTCCGCGGGCTCATGGCAGCTGCCATTCTGACAGTTCCGTTCGCTCGGTTCCATATGAGGATCTCTCAATGGATGCTTCGTTCGCAATGGGACCAAACCACAGATGATCCAGATCAAGAGGTGCTAGTGTAGGATTCCATGATCAGGGACTTGCACTGGTGGATGGTTCGGAAGAACCTGTGTCTGGGAGTTTCATTCTGCATTGCTCCTCCTTCCCAGACGTTGACAACACATACGTCGGGAGGGCTGGGGTGGCCACCTAGGGTCTCACAGAACTCAGGGTAGCTGGTCCCTGTTCGAGCAGAAACTGCACATAAATGTGCTTGAACTGAAGGCAGTCCTATATGCCTTACAGGCTCTTCTTCTCTTCATTCTTCCCGGTCATCATGTCATCCAATCAGTCAACATGTGTGTAGTCTGGTACCTCAATAAACAGGGAGGAACATGTTCCTACGTCCTGTGTTGGGAGGCGATGAGAGTCTGGTATTGGGCAGCTCAGCACAACCTTCACCTGACCGCAGTTCACGTTCCAGGAGTGGAAATCACCTTGGCAGACTAACTCAGTTGATCCTCAGCCAGGGCTCATGAATGGGAGTTAGACCAACAGGTCGTTAACGATGTCTTTCGGCAGTGGGGGACACCTCAGGTAGACCTCTTCACCTCCCCCCAAAATGCAGAACTTCCCGTCTTTTGCTCGCTCGTTCGCTCCAGGACGAGATGTTTTCTGGCGGGACGCTCTCTCTCTATCTCTCTCTGTTGGAGGGACAGATTTGTTTATGCCTTCCCTCCCATTCCTTTGATTCCGAGGGTCCTGAACAAACTCAGATCAGAAGGGACGTGGATGATTCTCATCGCCCCCTTCTGGCCCAGGCAAGTTTGGTTCTCTCTTCTGCAACAGTTTTCCAAGGAACCTCCTTTTCCTCTGTCGCAGCACTTGTTGACCCAAGATCGGGAGACCCTTGTTCACCCAGGCCTTAAATCCCTTCATCTTCATGCGTGGCTCCTGCAGACGTGGCCAAAGCTCGCTTTGGAGTCTCTCCCTTAGTAGCGGACCTTTTGGTGGAGGACAGGAAGCTTTCCACGAGGTCCACCTACGCTATGAAGTGGAAACTGTTTTTTATCTGGGCATATTCTAAAGACTTGGAGCCTTTCTTGTGCCCAGCCAACAAAGTCCTGGATTACATGCATCACCTCTTTGACCTGGGTCTCAGCCATTCCTCTTTAAAAGTCCACATTGCAGCTGTTTCAGCCTACCATATTCCCCTTGGAGACAGGACTTTTGCTCATTTGGAAGTCTCTAAGACTTTTCTTAAAGGGGTTCTCCACCTGAGACCCCCCCCTCATCCGCAATCCTGCCCGTCCATGGGACCTGAATTTTATCCTAGAGAAGCTCACACTGCCTCTTTTCGAGCCGGCAGCAGAAGCAGACTTAAGGTTCCTCTCTTGGAAGACACTCTTCCTAGTGGCCATCACTTCTGCTCAGCGTATTTCCGAGCTTCAAGCCTTGATGTGTAAAATCCCGTATTTGATTTTCCACAAGGAATGTGTGGCTCTACGCAGCAACCCTGAGTTTCTTCCTAAGGTGGTGGCTGAATCTACGCTGAATCAATCCATTGAGTTACCGGCTTTCTTTACACAACACTCCAATCCAGGGGAGTACCTCTTATATACTCTGGATGTTCACAGAATCCTGAGATACTACACCAATCGGACTAAGGACCTCAGGAAGACTGATCAGCTTTTTGTTTCTTTCGCTCACAAACGAGAAGGCAGTGCTGTATCCAAGCAGTGCCTTTCCAAATGGTTGGCCAATTGTATCACTTTCTGTTACATCTAGTACAACAAGACCTTTCCGGATCAGGTCAGAGGTCACTCCACTAGGGGAGTAGCTGCTTCTGCTGCTTGTTTCAGGAATGTGTCTGCGGTTGACATTTACACAGCTGCAACCTGGACTTCGGTCCATACCTTTACTAAACACTACAGTTTGGACATTGCCTCTCGCCATAAAGTAGGCTTTGGGTTGGCTGTTCTGCAGGGTCTCCTCTCATAAGACCTGCTCAACCCTGAGGGTTATGTTGTGGATGACAATCCTCCTCCTGGTTTTCTCTCTGTTCCAGACTGCTTGGGACTAATTCCTATCTGTGAATACCAACTGCAGGAGCCCTCTCGAAGTAAGATAGTACAGTTACGTAAGAACTTACTGTAATAGTAGATCTTCAAGAAAGGCTCTTGCAGTAAGTATTACCTTCCCGCCGTTCGTCCGCCTAAGTTTCTTTTCTTCTTTTCCATGGGGGCTTATCCTCTTCTCTCTCGTCTTGCCTGTTTTGGCCTTTGGTGGGAAATTACTAGAAGGTGGGTGTGGGGGCACCGCCCCTTTATACCAACGTCATCTGATGCTGGTCACCTGACGTGGGGGCAGTCCCCTGCCAGAGACTGCTAGCTAGAAGTTTTCCGTGGGGTCCTGATGCCTGGCGACTTAGTCCTATCTGTGAATACCTACTGCAAGAGCCTTTCTGGAAGATCTACTGTTACGGTAAGTTCTTATGTAACTGTACTTTCAAACAACATGAAGTCTTGCTATATTCTGACATATGCAGTGAGTCCCAACCTTCAAACTGCTCCGGAGGTGAATGAGTTAACTTTCCATGCCAGGCATGGAATGCTGAGCTCGAGCTCGGTTGAAGCTCTGTCTGTTGTTCTTCAAACTCAAACCGTCAGATTCTTTACTCCGCCTCACTGAACAGTCGCTCCGGAGATTTCTCCTTCTGCTCGGTTCATTTTGTCGGTTAAAGTATTGTTTTTCTCGGTTTTCGACCAAATTTAAACCGCAACTGGTCGGTTCAGGCTCTGTCTGTGGTATTTGTGAGTACTAGATAGGTTTACATTAATTCTATTCTGTGTGGAACTTGTAAACTGTTTATCGGTTCGGTTTGAACCGATCAGGTTGTTTAAAATATCTTAATCTGTGATTTAGTGTGTGGTTACCGGTTCTTATCAGTTCTAAAGAAAACGGATTTTATTATGTTTTTTTCCACGACCCGTGACACGGTTGGGAACCGATAAGAGGGTCTTGCCTGGCGGATTGCCATAAACGGGTAAGTTTGGTTAGGACTGGCACTATGTCCGAGAAACCCAAAAGAAAAAACGGGCCCACTGGGTTTCAACACTGCAGTGTGTGTGGGGAAGTCTTTGCCAAGGCTGACCCCCACACCACCTGTGTTTATTGTCTGGGTTTGACCACCTCAATGCAGACTGCCAGATTTGTAAAATTTTCCTGCAGCTACCCTGGAAAGAGTTGGTAGGCTCGGAAAGGGAGGCCAAAAGTCCGCTGAACGGATGGCAACCGGTTCGGTTCCAACCGAACCAGAGGGAGTGCCCTCTGACCAGGGCGAGACTTCCTCGAGCAAAAGGAGACCCGACTCTGAGGAGTCGGTTCCAGCAAAAAGGACTAGGAAATCAGCTGGCGTGGAGCCAAAACTTTCCTCTCCAACCGCTGAAGAAATAGCCAAAGTGATTAAAATTGTCCAGTTGCTTTCCCCGGTTCCGACCGAACTGGCACCATCAGGTAAGCGCCCGGTTTGGCCGGTTCCACCAGTTCAAGAGTATGAGTTAGAGGAATATTATGAACCGAAGGAGGGGGAAGAGGAGTATGAGAAGAGTGAATGTGGATTTGAAAGTCTGGATGTGCCCATTGACCCGGACATCTCCCCAGACAGACCTTCATGAGTGTCTCCTCCTAGGCTTTCTGAGCCCCCTTGTCATTTTATGTTTTATAAAAAAGTGGCTGAAACCCTCCAGCTCTCTATGGAGGAAGCTGTGGATGATCAAGAGGAGCCTGACTATGTGGAAATGATGGATATCCCAGAGTCTAGGAGACTGTCTATTACCTTGCATAAATCTTTTGGGAAACAGACATTTAAAATTCTAAAAACTCCTCACACTATACCTCCTGTGGATAAGAGAATGGACAAGAGGTACACATTGTCAGGCTCTGATACGGAGTTCCTTTCTCAACAATGCAGCCATGTTGGGGTAGTGCAGGCTGCAGCCTGTGACAAGGCAAATATTCCTTTGGCTTCACACCCCCCGGACAAGGACTCCAGGAGGATTGATGCCATGGCAAAGAAACAGTACATGGCAGCATCCTTGGGACTCAGACAGGCAAATTATATGGCTTATGTTGCTAGATATCAGAAATCCAGATGGGATGCTGTTATGGCTGTAGCAAAACAGGTCCCTGGCCAGCTTGCCAAGGAGCTGGAGCAGGTGGCTGCTGATGGTATTGAGGCATCCAAGGTGTGCAATTCCATGCTGCAGTGGACTCAAATGATGTGTCATCAAGAGTCATGGCTACATCTGTGGCACTTCAGAATGGCTTGGCTCAGATGTACTAGCCTGTCACAGGATACCCAGACTAAGGCCATGGATTTTCCTGCTGTGGGTAATTCCCTGTTTGGGAGCAGACAGAGAATTACATGAAGAAAATGGATGAGTATAGGACCACCTATAGGAGTGCACAGGCCAAGGAAAGGTAGGCCACTCCTCAAAGGCAGCTTCCCAGGGGCAGGGGCAGGCCTTTTTATAGGCCTTTTTACCAAGCCCAGGCCTCCTCTTCTGCTTATGCCCAGAGGGGGTTCTTTAGAGGAAGAGGCAGACGGGGTGCAAGCAGGCCTGCTTCAACCCCTCGGCCCAAAGCCCCTGCCAAGCAGGAACCCTGATGGGGTTGCCAGGGCCGATTCTCAACTACCTGTAGGGGGCAGGCTGGCTTACTTTGTCCAAGACTGGGAGAGTCTGACATCAGACAAGTGGGTCCTGGAAGTAGTAAGCCAGGGACTGGTTCTCAGCTTCAAAAAAGTTTCCAAAGATGAGAACCAGATCCTTTCCACCTGCAAATCCACCAGAGGCACTTGCCCTAGAGGCAGAGGTCTCTTCCCTCCTGTCTCTCAGAGCTGTGGAAAGGGTTCTACCCCTACACCAGGGCAAAGGGTTGTACTCCAGGTACTTCCTTACCCCAAAAAAGACAGGAGAATGGCAGCCCATCCTGGATCTCAGATACTTAAACAAGCACTTTTTAAAACCAAAATTCAAAATGGTGACTCTGGGAATTATTCTACCCTCTCTAAGGCCAGGGGACTGGCTAGCGTCCCTGGAACTCAAGGATGCCTACTTCTATATTCTCATCAGAAGCTCCCATTGAAAGTACCTCAGGTTTGAGCTGCCCTCAGGCCATTACCAGTTCAGAGCAATGCCCTTTGGCCTCACCTCTGCTCCAAGGGTGTTCACAAAATGCCTGGCAGTAGCAGTTGCTTCTCTAAGAAGGCAAAAAATTGCCATCTTCCCTTACCTGGATGATTGGCAAATAGTAGGCCAGTCCCCAGACCAAGTCAAGTTACACCTACAGATAACTCAGCAACTGCTCACCTCTCTAGGTTTCCTTCTGAATCTTTCAAAGTCAGTTCTAGAGCCTGTCCAGCTCCTCACCTTCATAGGCGCAGAACTGAACACAGAGAAAGCCAGAGCCTTCCTTCCTCTGGACAGGGCAAGGACCCTGGTCTCTCTGGCCTCCTCATTCACCCTGCAGGTGTCTTGACCAGCAAGGCATTTTCTACAGCTCCTGGGGCACATGGCTGCTTCTACAGCAGTAGTGCAGGGAGCAAGATTTCAGATAAGGGACATTCAGTTCCATTTGAGAGCCTTTTGGTCTCAAAGGAAAGACCCTCTAACCAAATTGATCCCAGTGACTCGAACCCTGATTCAGGCCTTACAGTGGTGGCAGGATCAGAGCAATCTCAGACAAGGAGTTCCTTTTGTCACTCAGTCTCACTTCTTAATCCTTACTACAGATGCATCCCTCTTGGGGTGAGGAGCTCACATGGGCGACCTCATTACCCAGGGGTTGCGGTCCCCTCAGGAATCTCTGCTCCACATCAATCTGTTGGAACTCAGAGCAGTTTTTCTAGCACTTCAAGCTTTTTCCAAATGTGTTCAGAACAAAGTTGTTCAGGTCAGAACAGACACCACCACAATGTGGTACATCAACAAGCAAGGGGGCACTCGGTCTACGGCCTTGTGCACCGAAGCAATGAAGTTGTGGTCTCTGGCTTATTCCTTGAGCACCTCCCTTACGGCAGTTCACCTCCCAGGCAAGGACAATGTCCTGGCAGATGCTCTCAGCAGGATTTCCCAGGGCCATCACGAATGGTCACTGGACCCCCTGGTCTTGGTGGTGGTATTTGCCAGATGGGGCACCCCACAGATAGATCTTTTTGCAGCCCCAGACAATCACCAACTTCCCCTTTTTTGCTGCAGGCCCCCAGTGTTGGGCTCAGTCCCTCTGGACGCCTTAGTTCTCAATTGGGAAGGGAAGTTTCTCTATGCTTTTCCCCCCCTTCCCTCTTCTGTTCAAAGTGCTAGTCAAAATCAGATCTCGACCCTGCAAGATGATCCTGATTGCTCCAGATTGGCCCAGACAACCCTGGTATCCACTCCTACTGTCCTTAGCAGTCCATCTTCCCCTGTGTCTTCCCAGGAATCACAACCTGTTAACCTGTGCTCAGGGGAGGGTTTGGTACCCGAACCTCAAATCTCTCAATCTCAAGGCCTGGCTCTTGAAGAGTTAGAGTTTGCTGATTTACACCTCTCCCAAGGTGTAATGGATATTCTGAAGGCTTCTAGAAAACCTTCCACCAGGGCTACTTATAATTCCAAATGGAAGAGGTTTTCCATATGGTGCTCTGGAAAGCATATTTCCCCAGAATCTGCTGATTTACCCACAATCCTGGATTATATGGTCCACTTAAATACCTTGGGGCTGAGACCGGCTACCTTAAAAGTGCATCTGGCAGCTGTGTCTGCTTTTATTTCAGCAGGTAAGCCCTCTTCTCTTTCAGCTCACCCTGTATTCTCCAAGTTTTTCAAGGGATTGCTTCACACCAACCCTCCATTCAGGGACCCTGCCCCTGCTTGGGACCTTAATGTTTGCATTGCTCAGCTTATTTATTTATTTATTTATTTAGTTCATCAATCAGATTTACAACCTTTGAGTCACAGACTCATTTACAAAGGCACCTCGTCACAGGGAGGGGAGACAACAAGTAGTGCGGCGAGACAGGGTGGAACAATACAGGTGCGTACATACATTATAAAGAGCATGAGACATCGGTGTTTTACAGAGTAAATTATACATAGCATAAAGAATCGGAAGAATACCATCGTATCACAGAATGGAGACCAAAAAAGAAAAAAAAAGGAGTGGGGCAGTATGCAACCTCCCTTTGAGCCTTTGTCTTCAGCAGAGCTTAAGTACTTGACTTGGAAGACTGTGTTTCTGGTAGCCATCACTTCTGCCAGACGCATAAGTGAATTACAAGCTTTGTCAGTGGAGCCTGATTTTATCTCCTTTCATAGAGATAAGGTGGTCCTCAGGACTAACAGGAAGTTCTTGCCTAAGGTGGTTTCAGATTTCCACCTTAATCAATCTGTATCTCTTCCAGTGTACTTCACTGACCATTAAATCCTCTGGCGAGAGAGGCTGCACAACTAGATGTGAAGAGCCTTAGTTACTCATAGAGCATACCAAGGGTCACATGTTTGACTCCCTCCAACTGTTCCTCACTTATGGTGAGGTTGGTAAAGGAAACCTGCCACTAAAAGATCCATTGCCAGGTGGATTGTCTCTTGTATGCAATTTTGCTATGAAAAACTGGGTAAGGTTCCTCCCTCAGGCCTGAGGGCTCACTCTACCAGAGGTACAGCTGCTTCCCTGGCTGCAGGGACATCCCTATTCTAAGAGATATGAAGCAGCTACCTGGAGAAAACAGTTCACATTTTGCAAGCATTACTCCTAGGACATCTCAGGCTAGGAGTGATGCTCGGTTTAGCACAGCTGTGCTTCAGCTTATTTCCTATAGGTTCTGTCCCTCCTCCATGGAGGTACTGCTTCGTAGTCTGCATATGTCAGAATATAGCAAGACTTCATGTTGTTGGAAGAAAAAATTACTCACCTTAGTAATGTTGTTTCTTCTAATGGAGTCTTGCTATATTCTGACCTCCCCCCGCCTGCCCCTCTCAGAACCTCTGTTTTTGGGATGTGGGTGGGCACTGCAGTGTTGGCACTTAGTAGTTACCCACCTTGTTGTTTTTCACCCCTCCTTTCTTGGGGTGACTTGGTGTTGTGTTTTTCATTTTTTGAGTCTCCTGACTTGAGTCTTTGTTTTGGGACCAAAAAATGTGTTCTTATGTTTAGTAGCCAGTTGGCTAGTGCAGGTTTACAGCTTCCACACAGGACCTCAGTGAGTTTAGCTCGTAAAGATCTGACGGTTTGAGTTTGAAGAACAACAGACAGAGTTTCAACCGAGCTCGAGCTCAGCGTTCCATGCCTGGCATGGAAAGTTAACTCTTTCACCTCCGGAGCAGTTCGAAGGTTGGGACTCACTGCATATGTCAGAATATAGCAAGACTCCATTAGAAGAAACAACATTAGTTTAGTTTAGTTTAGTTAGTTTTTGTTGACTGGGTAAGTGCACTAGACAAATCCTGCCTATTTTCAGGCACGACCCGGGGGAGGGGGATACAGATGAATGCCAACTGGCCTTGAACCAGATTAAGCTGTTGGTGGTATTTTCAGTGAATGAGGGAAATTTAGCCAGGACACAAGGGAAATTCCCCTACTCTTTTCGATAAGTGCCATGGGATCTTTAACAGCCACCTGAACTACCACCAATCCAGGCAGATGGGACCTCGGTTTAACGTCTCATCCGAAAGACGGCACCTCACAAGTGCAGCACCCCTCTCATGCTGCACTACAGTGTCAGTATTGGGATATTAACCCAAGTGCCAGATGTGGGAACTGAACCCACAGCCCTCTGATCTCCCGGCCTCAGAGGCGAGTGTGCTACCTACTGAGCCACTGACACTGACTAAGGTGAGTAATTTTTTCTTCTTCACCCACCTATCTATCTTCTGACCCACCCCCAAACTCTCCAGTTTATTTACCAACCTTCTGTGGGGTATAGTGTCAAAGGCCTTTCCAAAGTCCAGATAGGCCACGCCCTCTGCCCCTCCCTGATCCACCACCCTCGTCTCCCAATCGAAGAACTCTATTAGGTTCGTCTGACATGACCTCCCTTGTGTGAAGCCATGCTGACTAATGTCCTGCAGCCCATTATCCACCAAGTAACTGACCACCCTTTCCTTCAATATCACCTCCATCACCTTTCCCACCACCGGGGTTAGGCTGACTGGGCAATAATTGCCCGCATCCTCACTGCTGCCTCTTTTGTGAAGTGGCACCACTTCTGCCCTCTTCCAGTCTAATGGAACCCTTCATGTTTTTAAGGACAAGTTAAACAACCTTATTAGTGGTGCTGCTAGTTCTTCCCTTAATTTCCGGAGAACCCTAGGATGCAAGGTGTCCGGACACGTACCCTCAACCTACCTAATTCCTCTTTGACCCTGTCCTCACTGATCATGCTAGTATCCATCCCTGTGTCATCCCCTCCCTTCCTCTTTAACTCTGGTCCCCTTCACTCCCCTTCTACCGTGAAGACTGAGCGGAAGTACTAATTCAGCATCTCAGCCTTCTCGAATTCCCCTTCCACTTGTACCTCTTCAACCTTACTATTTATTTTTTATTATTTATTTATTTTTTGTTGACCCGGTAAGTGCACTAGACAAATCCTGCCTATTTTCAGGCACGACCCGGGGGAGGGGGATACAGATGAATGCCATCGGACCTCTGAACCAGATTAAGCTGTTGGTGGGACTCCTACTTCACAGGTCTGATGCTCTGACCACTAGGTCTCCATTATGGCTATGATATCCAGGCCCTCTTCCTCCATTATGGCCTCTAGGTCCACCATTTTATTACCCAAGCTTCTTGCATTTGCAGAAAGACCTTTCCACCATATACCCCCCTCCTCTCTACCATCCCTCCCTGCTATGCCTGTTCCCTTCCCTACTCCCTTTTGTGGGGGAGTGCTAGCGAGTCCATCATCTACTCCTGTTAAACGCTCACCCTTCCTAGCCTTGTACTCCCCCCCACCAGTTTCAACCCCCTACTTAAGACATTGTTAGTATATCCTTGTAGACCCCACTCAGCACTCTAGCCCCTCTCTCACTTAAATGCAATCTATTCTTCCAGTATAGATATCTGTAAGGTACTTGGAGCTAGTAGTGAAATGGAACTCTTGTACGCCCTCTGCAGAGGACATTACTAAGATATGGCAGATCTTCATCGGGGATATCTCCATCATCAGGTCACACATTAAGCACTTCTGCCACCAGGCAGTCGGACCACACAGAAACTTCTCAAGCAGTCTGTCAGGGGCTGCCCACGCCGACGGACGCTAATGTCTTATCGTACGTAAGTGTGGGCAGCCCCACTCCCTCCTCTGTTTTCCTGCTATCGACCAGACTCACCAGGACTCCACAGAGACTTCGCCATTCAGTCAACTGCCAAATTTCTTTGAAGTGTGTCCACTCCCTCTACCACACCCAAACCAAGGGTGGACAGTGGTCCTCCTTTTGTAAGGTATCCCACAGATCTAGGACAGGGACCAGACCCCAGGGAAAACATGGGGCAGGGTCGGCTTTGCATGCCCCGCCTCCACCTCAGGTGCCCACCCCAGAAGTGGAGGAGCAGCCTCAGCTGCTGGCTCTGCTTCAGCATGACTCATTCCCTGACCACCCTTTTCCAATGTTCAGTCAGGAGGTGGTTTCAGGGATCATTTTCCCTCCACCTAAAGCAGTGGAGACACCTCACTAGAGATGCCTGGGTCCTGCAACTAATAGATCAGGGGCATGCTCTAGAACTTCTGGAACTGCCTCCCGACCTTCCTCCTATTCCCTCAGTTTACCCTCCAGATCAGATACTGGTGCTTCTAGAAGTCTGCATGCTACTGCAGAAAAGGGCCACAGAACCTGAGCCTTTGCATCAAAGAAACATCAGGTTCTGTTCCCATTTCTTCCTCGTTCCCAGATCCACAAGGGACCTGCAGCCCATCCTGAATCTGAGGAACCTGAACTTCTACATTCAATACAAGAAATTCCAAATTGTCACTTTACAAGGTCCGCTGACCCTACCAAGACAAAGCAATTGAGTATGCTTCCTGGATATGCGGGATGTTTACCTGTATATCAAGGTTTGCACCCCTCACAAGAGGTACCTCAGGATCTTCTTTGGGAATATCTCAGTCATCAGGTCTCACTGTAGGAATGTCACTGTCTCTGAAGCAGAATCCACATGGAAGACTTTCAGCAGTACAACTGGGGCCACCCACACCAACATCACCTGCTGTTATCAACCCTATAAAGGCGCGAGGAGCCCCACTCCCTCCTAAGTTCTTTCCTGACATTGACTCCATTCACATGGGTCTCTGTGGAACCTTAATCACAGTTTGCACCATTTTTGCCTAAGCTTTTCCTTAGCATTTTGTAATCTCTTTTTCACTAGAGATTCTTTTGCCTTGTTTGTCATGAGTCTATCCTTCCACTTCTTTCTTCTGTCGCTGCCACTGTGGAAAGAAGACTGCTTCTTCTGATGAACACATCCCCTCTGTCTGCTGTCCTGGGCCTCACCGCTATGTCTGACTGTGAGCTCTGCCAGAAGTTTAATTTAACAACCTTGGGCAATGCGAAATGTCTTTGAAGAAATTTCTCATGGAACAGCAGGTAGCCAGTTCTGGCAAGGGGTCCTCTGGGGTCCCTCCTTCTCAGTCGCTGGTGAATCAAGCTCCAGGCCTCTAAGGTCTGAGACCAGTCCTTGGGAAAAGTCACAAAAAAGACTGAGATCGTGACCACTTCCCCCAGCAGCGCTCCTATTGGGCCTCTTCATCTTCTTCTGGGGGTACTCCGGTGGCTGCCCTGACGATCTCTGCTGTCCAGGCCCCTACCAAAAGCATCTCCTCCCGCTTCTCAGGAAGGCTGGTCACCGGCCCCATGTTTGTTAATCCTCAGGTTGTTGACTCCAGACCCTCTGTCTAGGTCTGATGCTTCCCAAGGCCCTCAGACGCCAGGGCCGTCAGGCTGTCAAGACCCATCTGATGGTTCATCATGCCCTGTCCCAACGACCCCTCTGCCGTCGACCTGAATACTGTTTTGACCCAGTTGACCATGACCTTGGTACACCATTTAGGGGCACACAGACTTGTGTCCCCAGCGCCATTGATCGCTCCGTCATCTATGCTGTTTCTTCCTTGCCATCCCATGCCCCTCGGGGCCGTCAGTCTCTCATTCAGACCCTGAGTTGGAAAAGGTCAACGTCAAAGAGGAGTACCACCCTGACCTGATTCTCCCTGAGGAAGAAGGGGGAGGAGGAATCTGTTTCCTTAGACATGTCCACTGCTTCTTCAGTGAGCAAGGATTCTTTTAGGCACACCCCCAGTTCCTCTCCTGAAGACTCTGCATTCTTCAGTGCTATGAAGCAGCTGTCCACAGCTATGGACTTCCACACCGAGGAAGAGGATGCCACCAGGAGAGAGTTGATGGACTTTTTGGAGATCCCAGAATTTCCCCTCATAGGTCATTCCTCCCATTCTGCCAGCTTTGAGGCATGCCATCACTGCTGCCTATTACTGCCTTGATATGGTGCCTGTTATGCCCCAGAGGGCTGACCAGCTCTAGCTTGCTCCTCACGACCTGCCCTATTATGCTGCCTAGCCTGTGACTGGCACCGTGATCATCAAAGCAGCGCATGACAGATCCAAGTTGCCCAAAAACCTTAGTTCCCTTCCCCCTGACAGGGAATCTAAAAGGATTGATGTTTTGGGTAAGAGGGCTTATGCATTCTCCACTCTGGGACTTCAGATTGCTAATTATTTATCTCATATGGTCAAATACCAGAATACCATATAGAAGAAGGGCAGGGTGGCTGCTCAGGCCCTCCCAGAATGTTTCCAGAAACAGGAGGTCCTTGAGTCCCTCCAGGTCACCAGCCTCCTCCGGGCCCTATACGACAGGTGTGACATGGTTGCCAGGACTGCTGCCACAGGTATTTGCCTTCGTAGGCATTAGGTTTTGCTGCTGATGTCCAGCAGAAGGTGCTTAATGCCCCATTCAGTGGCTCAAAGATCTTCAGACCTGATGTCCAAGACATCAGTAATGAGTTACAGACCTCTAGTAGTGCCGTTAAGTCCATCCATTCACTCAACCATACCCAGCCCAGGGGCAGACAGCGCCCATCCTTTCAAAAGGTGTCCCACCAGTCTGATGCAGGTTCCCATCTTTAGGGAAAACGGAAGGTCAGTTCTGCCTTGCCTGCCCCCTCCTCCAGCACTGCTGCGAAGTGACCCAGAGGCGACTGACGAGCCCCAGTGGCAGATCCACCTCTGCCTGACTCCTTGCCAGACCCCCCCCTTCCTGTAAGTGGCCTAGAGGTGGTGGTTGGAGGTTGGTTCTCCCTCCATTTCAGTCATTGGAGAACCATCACTTCAGATGCCTGGATCCTTCAGATTATAGAAAGAGATCACACCCTGGAGCTTTTTGAACAACCCCCAGAGACTCCACCGTTACCCTCCACCTATTCTCCAGACAATGCAGCAGTCCTTCCGGAGGAGGTACACTCCCTTCTGTGAAAAAGGGTGATCGAGCCAGTGCCCAGGTGGCAGAAGAACAAAGGGTTCTACTCCAGGTTTTTCTTGGTCCCAAAAAAAAAAAAAAAACAGAGACCTGAGGCCCATTCAGGATCTCAAAAACCTCAGTCTTTGCATCCAGTACAAAAACATTTGCATGGTCACTCTCTCAGGGCTGCTGCCCCTGCTCAAACAGGGTGACTGGCTGTGCTCCCTCGACATGTAGGATGCCTACCTGCATATTTCGGTGTGTCCACTGCACAGGCGGTTTCTTGGATTCCTTTTTCAGGGCAAACACTACCAATTCAGCATCTTGCCCTTTCACTTATTCTCTGCATTGTGAGTTTTTACAAAATACTTAGCAGCCATGGCTGCTGCTGTCTGGCAAGAGGGCCTGTACATCTTACCCTATCTGGACAACTGGCTTCACAAAGCCCTGTCCAGGGATCAGCTTCTCCATACACTGGAGGGGGACCCTCCAGTTGTTCCACTCCCTGGGCATCACTGTCGGTCTGCCCAAGTCAGTTTTTACCCTGTCCCAAAGGCTTCAGTATATAGGGGTGGTTCTGGACTCGTTGCAGGGCAGAGCTCTCCTGCCTCATCTTGCAGGCTCAGGTGGTTGCACACAGCCATTTCCATGAGAGTGTATTTGAGGCTCCTAGGCCTCAGGGCTGCAGCCATAGCCATGGTCCCTCTGTCCAGACTGCACATGCAGGTGATCCATTGGACCCTCTGGGTGCAGTGGGACCAGCGCATGGACAACCTGGATCAGCCTGTGTTGCTCTCCTCCCCGGTCCGCAGGGTGCTCCAGTGGTGAATGGATCCCCAAAACCTCTTGAGGGGTCCCTTTCCTAATCTCATCGCCCCAGCAGATTCTCACTTTGGATGCCTCCGGCTTGAGTTGGGGGGGCACCTGGGTCCCTTCCAGATCCAGGGTATGTGGTCGCAGATCGAGACTTCTCTCTATATAAATGTCCTGGAGATGAGGACAGTTTGGCATGCCCTGCAGGCCTTCCAGAGCCACCTCTCTCCAGGCCAGTTGTTGATTCAGTCAGACAATCTCCATGTGGTCTACTACAGCAACAAACAAGGGGGACACATTCGTACCCCCTTTGCAGGGTAGCAATGAGAATCTGGTACTGTGCTCTGGACCACAGCCTGGAATTTTCAGCAGTCCACGTCCCAGGCATGTTGAACATCTTGGCAGACAAAGTCAGCTGCACTTAGTCCAGGATGCACAAGTGGGAGCGTCTGTGTTCGACAGATGGGGTCATCCAGAGTTGGACCTTTATGTGTGCCCACTCAATGCAAAACTGCCCAATTTCCACTCGCTAGATCCAGGGCTTGGAGTTTTTTGGTGAGCCGTGTTTTCCCTCTCCTGGAGTGGTGGTTTCCTTTATACCTTCCCAGGGTTTTAAATAATTGATTAGCAGTTTTTTTCTTGGGACAATGCTAACTGTACAAAAAGTATTTATATAGGTTTTCTAGAAGTGTTATGTTTGTTAAACACAGTGAGGCAAGTGCTATACATTTTCATAATGTTTTAGCACTTTTATGAGAAAAACGCGAATCAGTTTTTGGAGTTAAATGAAACCCTGCTTCCCTCCATGTCCTCTGGTTCAGAGGGTGCAAATCAAACTGCAGATGGAGGGGCCAGCATGATCCTAGTCACAGCCTACTGGCCACGGTAGATATGGTTTACATTAGTGTAACATTTAGCTGAGGAACTTGGTTCCTCTGCCCCTTTGCAGGGACCGCTCATGCAGGATCAGGGGACCCTGGTCCATCCGAACCTCAAGTCCCTTCATCTGCTTGCCTGGCTCCTTAGGACATAGCCATTGCTCACTTTGGTGTGTCTCAGAAGGTAGCAGGAGTCCTCATGGCAGCTCAGAAGCCCTCCACTAGAGCCACATATGCCATGAAATGGAAGAGGTTTGCCATCTGTGCTGCCAGACATCATCTGGACTCTTGCACCTGTCTGGGGAGCCAGATTCTGGACTACCTGATATCACTGTTGGACTTAGGCCTCCACTACTCCCTCAAGGTGCACCTTTCAGCTATTTCTGCCTTTCATGAGTCAGTGGATGGTCGTACCATGGCTCAGTTGGATATGTCCTATACTTTTCTTAGGGGCATCCTGCACTTGAAACCTCCAATTTGCACCCCTGTCCTAGCTTGAGAATTAAATTTTATTTTGGACAAATTTACACTGTCTCCTGTTGTCAGCCGCAACTTCCAAGTTACACTTTCTCTTGTGGAAAGTATTATTTTTAGTTGCTATTACTTCTGCTCGAAGGATTTCTGAGCTTCAGGCTCTCTGATGTGAAGAGCCCTATTTGATTTTTCACAAAGACGGGGTGTCTTTGTGCATGAATACTGAGTTTCTCCCTAAGGTGGTGTCTGTGTTTACCTTGAACCAGTCTATTCACCTACTTGTTTATTTCCCGGAGCATGCCAATCTAGGGGAAGCACTGCTCCATATTTTCGATGTGTGCAGAATTCTGAAATATCTGCTGCGAACTAAGGACTGTAGGAAGTCAAAGCAGTTTTTGTTTCTTTCGCCCAAGGAATAGAGGGTGCTGAAGCTTCTGAACAATGCTTGTCTAAATGGTTGGCCAGTTATATTTTGTTCCGCTATAACAAGCATGGCGAGGAGTTGCCAGGGGTGGTGAAAGCCCACTCCACGAGGGGCATGGCTACCTCCGAGTTCTCAGCCGCTGACATTTGCACTTCTGCGGCCTGGAGTACCATCCATACTTTCACCAAGCACTAGTCTGGACATTGCTTCTAGAGCCCGAGCAGGCTCCAGCCAGGCTGTTCTGCAGGGCCTCTTGTCCTAGGCCTCATTTTGCCTTCCTCCCAGACTGTTTTGCTGCACCTGTAACTGCTTGGGACTCATTCCTGCAGTGTGACCTGATGACTGAGATGCCCCTGAAGAAGATGGAACAGTTAGGTAAGCACTTACTGTAACAATAGATCTTCAAGGGGATCACAGTCATCAAGTCTGCCTTCCCTCCCACCATCCCCCTTCTTGGGGTCCTCTGCTCAGACTGGCTATATGGTGTATCCAGCCTTTTATTTAGGCCTGGACACCTCTCCACCCCAGTTCCCCATGGCAAGAATTTTTTCCCTTAGTCTCCGGGTGAAAGAACTGAAGAGGGAGCTGGGCTGCTCACGCCTTTATAGGGTTGTTGATGTCAGCAGGTGACATCTGCATGGGCAGCCCCAGTTGCACTGATGGAAAAGTCTTCCGTGTGGATCCTGCTTCACCAACGGTGAAGTTCCTATGGTGTAACCTGATGACTGAGATCCCCTCTAACATCTACTGTTACGATAAGTTCTTACGTAACTGTTCTTTCCTGTTCCAGGAGAAGCATTACCAGTTCAGGGTATTGCCCTTTGGCTTGTCATCTGCACCATGGGTATTTACCAGATGCTTGTCAGTTGTGGCAGCAGCCCTCAGGAGGGAGGGACTGTATGTTTTCCCCACCTTGACTGGTTGCTGAAAGCCCAGTCCAAGAAGCATCCCCTACCGTGACTGGTTGCTCAAAGCCCAGTCCAAGGAGCAACTGGTTCGGACCCTAACGCATACCAGACAGTTGTTCGCAGCCGTAGAGATCACTGTCAATGTGCCCAAGTCTGTCTTGACCCCCTGTTTGTGCCTGCAGTACATAGGGGCAGTTCTGGACATGGCCTAAGGCTTAGCCTTCCTGTCCCAGGACAGGGCGGAATGCCTCATAGGTCAGGCCCAGCTGGTTTCCCAGAACAGGTTTGTTGCAGCCAGCACATTCATGTGGCTGTTGGGCCCAATGGTGATTGCCACTGTCACAGTATTCCTGGCAAGGTGGCATATGAGGATCCCCAATGGACTTTTGAGTGTCCAGTGGGGTCAGCGCACAAACAATCTAGAACAGTTGGTTCTAGTTTCTTCCCCTGTTTGTAGAGTGCTCCAGTGGTAGATGGACCCCAGCAATTTGAAAGGGGTTCCATTCCTCATTCCCTTCCCATGGCAGATCCTCACCACAGACACTTCACTGCAGGGCTATGGAGGGAGATCACCTGGGTCCTCATCAGACCCAAGGAACGGGGACCAAGGTGGAGACTTATCTCGACATAAACATTTTAGAGGCAAGGGCCATTCTGTGTGCCTTACAAGACTACCAGAAACATCTGTCCTCAGGAGCTTTGCTGCCTCAAACAATCTCAGTGCAGTATACTACATAAATGGGGGGGGGGCTCATTCTTGTCCCGTATTCCGGGAGGCAATGAGAGTTTGGTACTGGGCTCTGAAATATGGTCTAGAACTGTCAGCTGTCCATGCTCCAGGCATCCAAAGCACCCTGGCAGACAGGCTAAGCAGGTCACAGGGCAGAATGCACGTGTGGGAGCTGCTGACCTCAGTAGTAAAAGACCTGTTTGACAGGTGGGGTCATCCAGAATTGACCTCTCTCCACTCAGTGCAAAACTGCTGCTTTTCTGCTCACTTGATCCAGGGCCTGGAGTTTTCTGACGAGACAGTTTGTCCTTCTCCTGGACAGGGATGTTCCTCTATGCTTTTCCTTCCTTTCCTCTGATTCAGAGGGTGCTAATCAAGTTACAAATGGAAGGAGCCACACTAATTCTTGTGGCACACTTCTGGCCTCATCAGCTATGATTTCCTTGACTGCAACAATTAGCAGTGGAGCTTACAGTACCCCCTGCTCTTGTGCAAGGGCCTGATGTCACAGAAACAGTGAACCACGGTTCATCCGGACTTCCAAGCCCCTCCATCTACATAGAAACATAGACTTTGACGGCAGATAAGGACTGCTTGGCCCATCTAGTCTGCCCATTTCCCTACCTACAGGATAGGCCGCAGATCCTAGTTAACCAACAGCCTATTTCTTCCTACCCCCCACAAGAATTGCCTTATGTCTGTTCCATGCATTCTTGAATTCTCCCACAGTTTTAGACCCTATAACCTCCTCAGGAAGGCTGTTCCATGCATCCACTACCCTCTCTGTGAAATAATACTTCCTCACATTGCCCCTGAATCGCCTCCCCCATCTTTAAATTGTGTCTCCTTGTTCTTGCACATCTCTTTTTCTGAAAGATGCTACCCTCTTGGACTTTGTTGATTCCACTGAGGTACTTAAAAGTTTCTATCATGTCCCCCCTCTCCCTTCTTTCCTCAAGGGTATACATATTAAGCTCCTTTAGTCTCTCCTCATACGGCTTCTCTTGCAGACCCTGCACCATTTTAGTTGCCCTCCTCTGGACTGCCTCTATCTTATCTATGTCCTTGCGGAGATGGGGTCTCCAGAACTGGATGCAGTACTCCAGATGGGGTCTCACCAACTGTCTGTACAGAGGATAACAACTTCCTGTTTTCTGCTGCTGATGCCTCTCCCTATGCATCCCAGTATACCCCAGCCCTCCCTACTGCCTTCTCACACTGCTTGCTAACCTTAAGGTCATCTGATATGATTACCCCCAGGTCCCTTTCCTTTTTTGTTGTTGTTACTACCTCACCCCCATTGTGTATTCTTCCCCTGGGTTCTTGTTTCCCAGGTGCATTATTTTGCACTTCTTTGCATTGAATCCTAGCTGCCATACTTCTGACTATTCCTCCAACCTTGCCAAGTCCCTTCTCATCGTCTCCACGCCTCCTTGTGTATCAGCCCTGTTGCAGATCTTTGTGTCATCTGCAAAGAGGCACACTTTTCCTTCCAGTCCCTCTGCAATGTCACTTATGAAGACATTAAAAAGGACTGGACCCAATACTGAACCCTGCGGTACCCCACTAGTAGCCCCTCTTTCTTCAGAGTGGACTCCATTTACAATTACCTTCTGTGTCCTGTTGTCCAGCCAATGTTTTACTCAGGCTACCACCCTGGGACCCACTCCCAGGCTGGTTAATTTGACTACTAATCTTTTGTGCATGGGTTATGAGGACATAGACACTGTGAGATTTGGGGTATCCCCCAAAGTGGCTGACTTCCTGATGGCGACCAGGAAACGTTCCACCAGGGCCACCTAGTCAATGAAATAGAAGCGTTTTGCCCTGTGAGCCACTTCCACCACCTGGATCCCTTCACTTGTCTGGTGAATCAGATTTTGGAGTATCTGCTGTCCTTGTCAGATGCAGACCTTCAATACTCCTCCATCAAGGTGTACTTCTCCACAATAAAAAAAAAATATTTATTAAAAACAAAAGGTGCACTTCTCCACCATATCAGCCTTCCATGTGCCCACTGAGGGCCGTACCATGGCCCAACTGGATGTGGTCCATACATTTTAGAGAAGCATCCTGCATTTGAAGACTCCCATCTGCAATCCAGTCCCAGCCTGGGACTTGAATTTTGGTTCCTTTTTTTTTTTTTTTTAAACTTTATTGCTTTTTAAAATAAATGCAATTACAAACAAGTAGAGCTCTGTAAGGTTTCACTTATGCATTACCGGGGGTTGAAATAACCACCTGTCTGCCTGTCTCAGACACCCAGTTTTCTGCAGGGACAGCTGGTTTCATTACTCTGCCTGTCCGTGGGACAGGGAGCAAGTGAAACAAAGCATTAACGGGTATCAGGAACCCGGAGATCCTGCCGCCTGTAAGTCTGGGTCATGGACATCCTGACATCACGGTGCGAGATGCTGAGAGATGTGCATTCAATCCAGTGTCCCATGATGGGTTTTTCTGTGTTCAGCAGTTTTGTCAAGAAGCAGAAATGAAAACAGTACTGTGGTAGGACTAGACAGTGCACATGTTCTGTGTCATCATGCATGTGCAGTTGCCTAGTTTAATTTTGCTTTCTGCACAGCAAACTTCATTTCTCTGTGTGCCGCTCTTGCAGTAATAGTCCAAGACTAGCTCTTGTTTACAGGCAGCAGCGTTTTGGAGAAACAAATTAAAAACCCTTTTCAGGGCTGTCTAAGGGGAGCCTGGGTAATGGTAATTAAGTCATTGTAAGGGCTAGAAACCTGTATTTGAAAACCTTTTTCAGGGCAGAGCATCAAGGCATAAAGAAGGGGAGACTCAGTATTTAGAGCTTAGGAGGAGAACTTAAAGGGCAGAGGTGACCACTTAAAACATCTTGTCAAGGCAAGAGGGCTCCAAAGAGGCTGGTTAAAAGCACTTGTCTGCGTTACTAAGAAGGGGGACACTTTCAGTGTCTGGGTTCTACTCTGCAGCAAAGGAAGCTGATCTGTCTGTCAGGGCCGAACAGAAGGGAGATAATTAAGGCCCCATAGCCCATATCAAGGTCATGAACCGTGGGCACACTTAAGCCCTTTTCTGGGCCATGTACCAGCCAGTGGATAATATTTAGTAGCCCCTTTTAGGCACCTTACCATAGGCAGTATTAGTTGCTAAACCTTTTTCAGGGTACTTTACTAGCCAGGGGGCACAACAAATTATTATTAGCTCATATTCGTAAACAGAAATGTGAATTTCGTAAACAAAAATTAAACAGGACAGGTACAAATTCTGTGGGACAGTCAAAATGAATATTGCACCTGTCCATTGGACAGCCATCCACAAAAAAATTATTTCTAGACCTGTGCATTACATAATACATCCAATGTATTCATTATAACATAGCCTACACTATACAAACAGGTGTACGGAATTGGGGGAATCCCATTAAGTAAATTTAGTCAGAGTCTTCTGAATATGCTGCACCCTGCATGACTTTGGGTGTTCTAAGTATAATATTGTCCCAAAAATGTTTAAACTCAGCAGTAACTTTGATGTGCCCCCTAACCAATCATCAGAACCCTAACATATGAAACATCTGGGAGACAGCTACCACACACTTGGAGATAAAATATCAACTGATTTTTAACTTGTGCTTAAACAAGGTTTGTCCTAAATAAAGAAGTAGCTATAAGGACACAGCCAAAATTTTTATTGAATTACGAATGGGAACTCAATATTGACTCAATGTATATCCAAGTTCAAACAGACTAGTAGTTCGTTAAAGAATCTTCTGCTAGTAGAACATATAGAACGAAAGTAATTGCGCATGAGCCATGCTTCAGGTGTCCTCTTCCGAAGCAGAATCAAGCTGGGGCCTAGCAGCTTCAAACTCGTGCTATGGCCTCTGCTTTTTTCCCCTGCCTCCATTGGGTCTGAATATTGACAAGTATGTCCTCCATATTGGATCCAGCTACAAGCTGGCATCAGAAGTGAATGTGCTACTCCCAGTGCCTTGAGACATGCCCGGACAGCATCAGGCTTTTTGCGACGAGCTCTAGTCGCATAGGACAGATCTTGAAAAAGGTGAATTGTCGCTCCTTTGTAGTTTAGAGAACCCACCATACAAGCAGCTTGTAGCAGGAGATTGCAGATCATTGGCCCTGTTGTCACCACCAAGGTTGTTCTAGGCAAGTTGTTTCTAGGTCCTGCCACACGTGGGGAGATCCTGTAAGCCTTGCAAATGTAACTTTGATCAAGAGATAAATTTAAATCTTACTTCGTGAGGGCTCTTGCAGTAGGTAATCACCTTGAGGACTGCACACCCTGTCGTCAGGACCACATGGAAACTCTAGCTAGCAGTGTCTGAGAGACCGCCCACTGACGTCACATGACTGTCAGCATGACACTATATAGTGGGCGGTCCCCACGCTTGCCTTCCAGTTCTTTCCCGCCGTTGACCTATGCACATCTGACCTCGCGGAGAGCGTGCTTCAGTCGAGCCTTTTCAGATGAGGATTCCTCCTAAAATTTCTTTAAATTTTCTTCTAAGTGTTTCATTTCATTTCTTCTCCTTCATCCTTTTCCAGGTCATGGCTCCCTTGCTCTGGTGACCTTGCCATTCTGCCTTGTACCATATCTTTTTCTGGGGACTCTGCTGCCTACTAGTTCTTCCAGGCCATATGGCTTTTTGTTTTTTCCCCATACAGTCTCCATGGATAGGGAGCAGCAATGAAGGGGAACCTCGCTGGGAGGTTCTTCAGGTGTCTTCAGGCAGAAAGATCTTCAAGATAAGGAGAAGCATTGGGACCGGGATCGGTCTCCTTTGCACCCTCAGCTTCCCCTGGGGACCACGGGCAGTGAGCGGTCTTCTGCTAGTCTTGGAAGTGCCCCTCAGGCCCAGCCCACTTCTCCCTTAGGGGAGCAGTCGTTAGGGCCCCCACCTGAGCCAGTTTTGGTTTAGGCGGTTGTCTCTGGTTCTCTGGGGACTTTCACCGCTGTTGGGCCCTTTTTCTCCTCTGGGTTTAAGTCTTGGAGCGATGCTGGTAAGTTGCTCATTGGCCCTTCCAGCAAGCGCTTAGTCGCTGCTGATCAGTTGGTCGTCATCTCTGCCGGTGATCGCCCAGCTATAGCTGATTAGTCACTCGCCGGCTTCTACGGTGAGTGCCCAGCTCCGGCTGATAAGTCCCTTGCCGGCTCCTCTGGCAAGCACCCAGCACTGGTTGATAAGTCACTCGCCAGCCCCTCCGGTGAGCGCTCAGCCCCAGCTGTTAAGTCACTCGCTGGCCCCCAGGCAAACGCTCAACTTCTGTGGAGGAGCCACTCACCAGCTTCTCCAGCAGCCACCCGACCCCAGCTGATCAGTCACTCATCGGCTCCTCGGGCAAGCGCCCAGCACCGGCTGGTAAGTCGTTCACTGGTCCCTCCAGCGAATGCCCAGCCCTGGCTGTCAAGCCTATCGCTGGCCCTTCAGGTGGTCACACAGCCTAGGTGGGGAAATCACTCGCCGACCCCCGTGGCAAACACCCAGCCACAGCGATTCTGTCTGGTCCTCTCAGTAGGCCTGATGTTGGTTCTCCGAGACAGTGCCAGCTGCAGCTTCTGCTACAGCCATCCAGAGGGAGTCCTTCCCTCTGCCTTCTTTGGCAGAGTCTCCGGACTCTGCTGTGCTGGGGAGGCTCGTGGAGGGGAAGCAGCTGTCTACCGGTTCTCTTCAACCCCTGGCACTGGGTAGTGTCCCCAGTTCTCTTTAGAGATCTGGGTCCCTATGTCTCCAGCTCCCCCATCAGGATCCTGTTCCCCGACGTCTGTGGGTTTTTCAGGTTGGGCGTTGGACCTTCTCCAGGGTAGTCCACTGCAGAAAATGACTTATGGCCCTCCGCCTCTGCTTCTGGGGTCCCTGTCAGGTTCCCATGTCCTTCTGCCAGGGCCTTCGTTAGGCTACCCAGAGCAGGGTTTTCCCATGCCAGGTTACCCTTTCTTTGAGGATCCAATGCCAGAGTCCCTGATCCCGGTGTATGTCTCGTCGGGGCCTCCGACGATAGGCCCTTCTGAGCCACCACCGGTATACCAAGCTCCAGGCTACTGGACACTGGGATCCCCTGACATCAGATTATCTTCCTTCACGCCACCCGACGCCGGCTTCCCTGTCATCGGGTCCTTCTGTGCAGCTAACTCCTCTGCATCCTCCTTCTCGGTTGCGGGAGGGTTTGTCAGCAGTGTTCCACTACTGGTGGAACTAAGCCTTCTGGTGGCACAGCCTTGTGATCATAGGTTTGGCCATGCGCATATGGGGCATTGGGAAGGCGAAGGCCTGGTTTTGAGTTTTCTTTGTATATAATGTTCTGTTTTGTCTGGTGTGGGACAGTCCCAACTGGTCCTTTCCCCTTCTAACAATGCCATTTTTTTCTGACTCCTCCTGATTGGTGCCCTAATTGGGAGAGGGGGCGTTGCTCACGTAGGCCAGACCTCGAATGACGCGCCTGTTTGGGTCAGGGAGGGAGCCTCCCACTCACTCCCTTCCCCCGTCCCCTGGCTCAGGCGCCGATTGGGACCCCTTCCTCAGACTCAAGCTCTGGTGTTCTAGCCTCTCCCTTGGGAAGTTCGGTAGCCATGGACTTGGGGGACTAGTAGCATCAGTCCAGTTTCGGGCGTATGGTTCACCCGTCCTCCACCCTGGCTCTGCAGTCCATTAGTGTTCGAGGACATTGCAATCCCTTTCACAGACCATTGTGGGATATGCAGCACCAGGGCTCATAGTCTTGCCTGCCTCTGAGGTCAAGACTGACTCAGGCAGAAGGTCAGTGTAGCAGAGACCCCCCCAACTGCTACCCCTTCAGGGATTATTGCAGTGCGGCTGTCGCCTCCATTCAGAGTACTGATATGGCTGTCTGCTACCACACACTGGCCTAGTTGCAGGTCTTCACTTTGCCTAGGACGTTCTGGTATAGTCTGAGGCACTGCCCTTTCAGTGGTGATGTTACGGATATCATCACCCAGCTCCAGGGGAGTGGCATTGCCTTTCACTCCTCATATTCAGGTATCAGACCTATTCTAATCCTGGGCGGCCTGTTCGTCGCTGGCACAAACAAAGACCCAGGCGACAGCCTGACTGACGTCAGGGCTAACGTCAGGTGACCATAGCTACTGCCCCCATTCCCCCTCGGTCGCCAGTTCTGGCGGACACGGTAAGGGGTAGATTCTCCGACCACCTGTCCAGGTGGAAGGCAGTCACGTCAGATTCTTGGGTCCTTTAGACCTTGTGTCTGTGGCCTTCCCTTGCACCAGGGATAGTGGCTCTGTGTCCTGGATATGCAGGATGCCTTCCTGCATACCCCAGTTTTTTCAGACACATCGCTGCTACCTCAGGTTTGCCTTTCAAGCAGAGTATTCCCCGTTCAAAGCCCTCCTCTTCGGCCTTTCCTCAGCACACCAGGTTTTTAAGTGCCTTGCAGTAGTGGCGGTAGCCCTGAAGCGCCAGGGCCCTTATGTGTTCCCCTACCTTGACGATTGGCTTCTGTCAGCCCTATCAAGGGAGCAGTTGGAACTTTCCCTCTCGGCTACCCTGTACCTTTTTGTACAGGTGGGACTTATTGTTAACCTTCCCAAGTCCCAGCTTGCCCCTTCCCACCTCCTCCATTTTAATGGGGGGGATGCTGGATAAGGCCCAGGGTATGGCTTTCCTCCCTTTGGACGAGGCAGAAACCTTGAAGATGCAGGCTTGTCCAGTTGCCTCCAGCAGGCGGGTCTCAGCCAGGTCGGTTCTCCAACTCCTTTGGCTTTATGGCAGTGGCCATCCCCACTGTCCCTCTGGCTAGGCTGCACGTGTGAATTTCACACTGGACAGTTGGAGCGCAGTGGGTTCAGAGGTCGGGCGACCTAGACCATATGGCCATGGTCTCAAGTTTGATGCAGCGGGATCTCTTGTGGTGGGATCCCCACAGTCTCACCAAGGAGGGTTCCCCTTCCGGTTCCCTCCTCGCATCCAGACCCTAGCTTCAGATGCATCGGGGATGGACTGGGGTGCTCATTTGGAGGACCACAGGACTTCAGGGTTTTGGTCTCAGTCGGAGCTCTCCCAGCACCCAAACGCACTGGAGATGATGGTGCTGTATGCTTTTCAAGCCTACCAGCACTTGCCCTGCCATGGTCAACTATTAATCCAGTCGGACTATATAGTGTAGCCTAGTATCTCATCAAGCAAGGTGGCACTTGCTTGTATTTCCTCGGCAGGGAGGCGATAAGCGTATGGGCATGGGCAGGTTTGCATCGAATTCCCCTCATAGCTCTTCACGTTCCAGGTGTGCAAAATGTCCAAGTGGACAGTCTCAGCTGCACCAGAGTAAGAGCCTACGAATGGGAGCTCAAGCATGGGGTGGTGGATCACATTCTGGACCTATGGGGGTTGTCCAGACCTGGATCTTTTCGCCTCCCCATACATCGCAAAACTAGCCAAGTTTTGCTTGCTCACTCCTGGACATGGTGCAGTCTGGTGCGATGTGCTATATCTCTCTGCTGGATAGGGAGGTTTTTTCATGCGCCTTCCCTCCCTGGTTCTGTAGCGGGTGCTACTCAAGCGGAGGGGACTCGCATGGTTCTGTTCGCCCCACTTTGGCCTTGCCAAATCTGGTTCAAATAACATGAAGTCTTGCTGTATTCTGACATTATGCAGTTAGCCCCAGCACTTTAACTGCTTCAGAAAGGAAAGAGTTAACTCTGCACCAGAGCATAGAATGTTGAGCTTGAGCTCAGTTCAAACCTCTGTCTGCTGCACTTTGAAATGTAACAGTCGCTCCGGAGAGCTCTCCTGTGCTATCTGTTCGGTCCGGTAAATAACGTCAGTTTAAACCGCTATTTTACTTAATTTCGGTTCAGATCCCTGTCTGCGATACAGTAAGTACTTTAGGTAGTAGACTAGTGCTGAATTTTGTGGAAATTGTAAAACTTATTTCTCAATTGGTTCGGCTGAACCAGTTGTATTTTGCCAGGTGTTTTCTTTTAGTTTGAATTTAGTGTGTGGTACCGGTCCTTATCGGTTCTGAAAAAAACAAACGTGTTTTATTGTTCTTTCCAACACCCATGACACGGTTAGGAACCAATATGGGGGTCTTGCCTGGCTGTTGCCGGAAAAAGGGGTAAGTGGTAGGATAGCTTCATCTGAGAAACCCAGGAGAAAAACCGGGCCCACTGGGTTTCAACACTGCAGTGAGCATGGGGAGGCTATTGCTAAGGCTGATTCTCACACCACCTGTTTATTGTCTGGGTTTTGACCACCTGAAGTCAGACTGCCAAATATGTAAAGATTTTCCCTAAGGCCACTCTCGATAAAAGATTGGGCAGGCTTAGGGAAAAGGAGGCCGAGAAGTCCACTGACCCGGATGGTCAGCCCGGTTCGGTTCCGACCGAACCTGAGGGAGTGCCCATTGGCCTGGGCAAGACTTCCTCGGGCAAACTGAGAGCCGATCCTGAGGATTCAGTTCTGGCAAAAAGAAAGAAAAAGGACAAATCGACCAGTTCGGATCCAGAACCTCATCGTCCAACCGCTGAGGAAATTGCCAGAGCAATTAGTATAGTCGAATTGCTCTGTTCGCTTCCAGCTGATCTGATGCCTCCTGGTAGGCGTTTGGTTCGGTCAATTCCTCCGGTTCAGGATTATTCCCCTGAAGACTTTTATGAACCAGATTTGGAGGGGGATGAAGATTATGATGATGATGATGATGGTGTGGAAGGTCTGGATGAGCCCATGGAACCGGACATCTCCCCAGACAGACCTTCTGGTGTTTCCCCTCCTAGGATTTCTGAGTCTCCTTCCCACTTTATGTTCTACAAAAAAGTGGCAGAAACCCTCCAGCTCCCTCTGGATGAAGCTGTTGAGGAACAAGAGGAGCCTGACTATGTGGAGATGATGGACATCCCAGAGTCCAAGAGATTGTCTATTCCCCTTCACATACCCTTGGCGTCACACCCCCCCCAGATAAAGACTCCAGGAAGCTGGATGCCATGGCTAAAAAACGGTACATGGCATCCTCCTTGGGACTCAGGCAGGCTAACTACATGGCCTACACAGCCAGATACCAGAAGTCCAGATGGGATACTGTTCTGGAGCTGGCTAAACAGGCCTCCCCCCAGCTGGCCAGGGAGCTGGAGGAGGTGGCTGCTGATGGGATTGAGGCATCTAAGATCCAGTTTCATGCTGCTGTGGACTTCAGTGATGTGTCAAGAGTCATGGCTACATCTGTGACTCTTCGGAGACTGGCTTGGCTCAGATATACTAGCCTATCACAGGACACCCAGGCTAAAGCTATGGATTTCCTTGTCATCGAGAATTCTCTGTTTAGGGAGCAGACTGAGAATTATATGAAAAAGATGGATGAGTATAGGACCACCTACAGGAGTACACAGGCTAAGGAAAGGCGGGCAACCCCTCAAAAGCAGCAGTCTAGGGGCAGGCCTTTTCACAGGCCTCCTCTCCTTTTCTTCAGACGGGGTTCTTCAGAGGGAGAGGCAGAAGGGGGATGAGCAGAGCTGCATCCTCCTCTGTCTAAGGCTCCTGCCAAACAGACACCCTGATGTGTCGGCCCGGGTCGACTCCCAAATTCCTGTAGGAGGCAGGCTGGCTTACTACTTTCAGGACTGGAAATTTGTTACCTCATACAAGTGGGTCCTGGAGGTAGTAAGCCAGGGACTGGCCCTCAGCTTCAAAAAATTTCCAAAGCTGAGAGTCAGGTCTTTTCCACCTGCAAACATCTCCGAAACCATTGCCCTAGAGGCAGAGGTCTCATCTCTGCTGGCTGTCAGAGCCAAAGAGAAAGTTCCTACACCTCACGGGCGCAAAGGTCTGTAATCCAGATACTTCCTTACCCCGAAAAAAACAAGGGAGTGGTGGCCCATCCTAGATTTGATACTTAAACAAGCACCTAGTAAAGCTAAAACTCAAAATGGTGACTCTGGGAATAATTCTTCGCTCTTTAAGGCCAGGGGACTGGCTAGCCTCCCTAGACCTAAAGGATGCCTATTTTCACATTCCCATCAGGTGCTCCCACAGAAAGTACCTCCGGTTCAAACTGCCTTCATGCCATTATCAGTTCAAAGCAATGCCCTTTGGCCTTACATCAGCTCCAAGGGTGTTTACAAAATGCCTAGCAGTAATAGTGGTCTTTCTAAGGAGACAAAACATTTCCATATTCCCATACCTGGACAAGTGGCTCATTGTGTGTTAGTCTCCAGACCAAGTCTTGTCAAATTTGCAAGTGACCCAATAAGTGTTCACTTCTCTAGGATTCCTCTTCAGTCTTCCCAAATCCATTCTCGAGCCAGTACAACTCTTGACCTTCATTGGGGTAGAGTTGGATAATGTCAAAGCAAGAGCCTTTCTCCCTCTGGCAAGGGTAAAGGCCATTATAAAGCTGGCTTCCTCTTTCCACCTTCTGGTGTCTCAACCAGCAAGGCATTTCCTTCAACTCCTAGGCCACATGGCAGCTTCCACTGCAGTGGCCCAAGGGGCCAGATTTCAGATGAGGGACATCCAGTTCCATTTGAGGGTTTTTTGGTCTCAGAAAAAAGATCCTCTAACCCAGCTTATTCCAGTGACTGAGACCCTGATCCAGGCTCTCCAATGCTGGTTGGATCAGGACCACCTCAGGCAAGGGGTTCCATTCATCACTCAGTCTTATTCTCTCCTGGGGTGGGGAGCTCACTTGGGAGCCCTCACAGCTCAGGGAGTGTGGTCCCCTCAGGAGTCTCCTCTCCACATTAGTCTTCTGGGGCTCAGGGCAGTGTACCTGGCTCTACAAGCCTTCTCAGAATCAGTACAGAACAAGGTGGTTCAGGACAGACAGCACCACCACCACCATGTATGTGGTACATCAACAAGCAGGGAGGCACTCGGTCTACAGCCTTGTGCATGGAAGCCATGAAGTTATGGTCCCTAGCTTATTCTCAACAGACCTCTCTGGTAGCAGTCCACCTTCCAGGAAAGGACAAGGTGCTAGCAGATGTATAGAGCAGGATTTCCCAGGGCCATCACGAATGGGCCCTGGATCCCCTGGTGTTGCAGGTGATCTTTTCAAGGTGGGCACCCCAGAGATAGATCTCTTTGCAGCCCCAAACAATCACCAATTTCCCCTCTTTTGTTGCAGAACCCCAGTCTTGGGCTCAGTCCCCCTGAATGCTCCAGTTATGGATTGGAAGGGGAAATTTCTGTGTGCCTTTCCTCCTTTTCCTCTACTGTTCAAGACCCTGGTCAAGATAAGGTCACAATCTTGCAAAGTGATTCTGATTGCTCCAGACTGGGCCAGACAACCTTGGTATCCACTGTTGTTATCCCTAGCAGTCCAACTTCCCCTATCTCTCCCCAGGAATCACAACCTGTGAACTTCCTCTTGGGGGAGGATCTGGTACCCCAACCTTCAGTCTCAAGGCATGGCTCTTGAAGAGCTAGAATATGCCAATTTGCATCTGTCTCAAGGGGTTCTGGACATTCTCAAAGTCTCTCAAAAACCTGCCACCAGAAAGACTTGTAACTCCAAATGGAAAATATTCAACATCTGGTGTTCCAAGAAGCATATATCCCCAGATACTGCTGACTTGTCTACAGTTCTGGATTACATGGTTCATCTTAATGGCCTAGAACTCAGACCAGCTACCCTCAAAGTACACTTGTCAGCTCTTTCTGCTTTTCTGTCAGTGGGAAAGCCCTCCTCACTGGCATCTCATCCTGTTTTCTGTAAATTCTTCAAAGGATTGCTTCATACCAATCCCCCATTTAGGGATCCTACTCCTGCATGGGATCTTAATGTTTGCATTGCTCAGCTTATGCAACCCCCTTTTGAGCCTTTGTCCTCAGCAGAGCTTAAGTACTTGACTTGGAAAACTGTGTTCCTGGTAGCTATTACCTCTACCAGGCGTATTAGTGAACCACAAGCTCTGTCAATGGAGCCTGATTTTATCTCATTCCATAGAGATAAGGTGGTCCTTAGAATCAACAGGAGGTTCTTACCAAAAGCAAACTCTCCAACTGTACCTTTTTTGCCGGTACAGTACCTAATTTTTCACACTGGTACCGGTTCCTGCCTAGGTTGTACCATGTACTGTATTTTCATCCGCCTCGGTCCTGCTTTAATTTTTCTCCAATAATTTGTACTGTGTCTGCTCAGTGCCATAGCAGACTAAACTCAAAGTTCCAGTGTCCCTAGCTGCTGAAGCTAGACACAACACAGAGCGCATGTGACTCAGCTACTAAGAGATGTCATCATCATACAGAGAGGGAGTTCCTGGTGAAAAGCATGCTGCTGTATTGTCATCCGACAAGAGGCTAGAGTGCTGAGCCACGAGTGTCATCAGGTCATACTGCTTAAACCTGTGGAGTGGTTTGCAATGGCAGTGCTCTGCAGTGTGAGTCATGGTCCAGACTGAGAAAGAAGAAGAGAACTGTTCTGCTGGGCCCCAGACTAGGAGGCTGAGCAGCTGAAGTGTTACTGAGATGAGCGTTTACTGCCGGCGCCACCATCACCTTTACTAATCACCTGAGACTCAGAGCAATGCAGGCTGCGGGCGGCTTGCTGTGTGGCATGCATGCCAGCTGGTTGGAGACAGGACTGCTGCCTGGTCATGGTGTTTTGTTAGTCATCCATCCCACTGTCTCAGTCTCTGAAGAGGAGCGGAAGTTGAGGTAAAAGCTGTTACCCAGGCCTGATTGATGGCTGGCCTGTCGGGACTCTCGGAGTGAATGAGATGAATGCACAGCCTGGAGAAAACTGGTGGGGTGAGTCAAGAAAAGAATAAAAAAAAAGGACTGATTCAGTGGGTACCATATTTGGAAGGGCTCGGGGAGGGGGGTGTTGGGTTCCTAAACAGGAGGTGAGTCACGCTGGTCCGTGGTACAGTTTTGGAAGGTATGCCCTATGCTACTCATGTGCTCTACTCTGCACACTTCTATTGCTTATTGATACATGCCCTGTACCCTCAGCACTGTGCCTATCCTGTTTGTCATTTGTCAGCTGTCCTGCATTTATCTGTTCTTGAATAGTAACAGAGGTCAGCACCTTGAGACTATGGATAGTTGTTGCTCAGGAAACCACAAAGAAAACAACACCAATGACAACTGGTAAATAGTTATAAAAAGTAAAAATGCAGTGTCATCCAGCAGCCGGGCTCAGTGAATATAGGGCATTCATTCTTTCTCTCTCCCCTCTCTGGTCTCTGGGTGACAGGGTCCCGACATCTGCCGCTGCAGAAGTCAGTCCTTCTTGGTCCTGCTGCAATTTAAACTAAAGCTCTCTTAGTGCTTCTCTATGCACTTCATTAGGCAGGACAGCAGCTGTGTGAGGGAGGAGACTGGGGACTGGAGTCGCAGTCATCACTCTACTGCACACTGAGTCCACCCCACTGGGGTCCCTAAAATGATCCTTTTGCACATTCCTTCACTGTACCTGCCCCTGTTTAGCAACAGATAGTTGTACTGCCCCCCCAACTGTTTCCATTCCAGCTTCAAGAGGAGCATTTCAAAGGCGCATAAGGCCTCGGGCTCCCCTGAAGATTTTCTCAAATACTCACTTGCACCCTTCAAAATGCCTGCACCAGGCTGGAGGAGTCAGAAGCAGGTGTCTGGTATCTGGAGAACTTAGCTAGTAGTGAAGGACACTGTTGGCATTCAGGGGTTAAGTGCCTGCTGATGAACCACCATAAATGATTGGTGCAATGGTGCTGTTTCAGCAGGTGATTGCTAACTAGTGTTTCAGCCAGTAAACTGTGAAACATGGGCCCTTGGAATACTCACAGGCAAAAGTGGGGGGCAGTAGTCGTCCCTTCCCCCCCATTGATTGCAACACAGAAGTGTAGCTAATTTGATCTGTCAGATGTTGGAGGGTCTGCAAAAGTGGTTTCAAATTTTCTTCTGAACCAATCCATGTCTCTCTCTCTCTCTATTCTTCACTGATCATTCTTCTTCGGGAGAGAGAAGATTACACAGTTTGGATGTTAAAAGGGCTCTTAGCTATTACACTGAGCGTACTAAGGCACTTAGGTTTGACTCCTTCAAACAACATGAAGTCTTGCTGTATTCTGACATATTGCAGTGATCCCCAACCTTTAAACTGCCCCGGAGAACAAAGAGTTAACTTTCTATGCAGGGCATAGAATGCTGAGCTCGAGTTCGGTTAGAGTCTCTGTCTGGAGTGTTTCAAACTCAGACTGTCAGATTCTTTACTCCACCTCACTGAACGGTCGCTCCGGAGATTTCTCCTTCCGCTCGGTTCGAAAGTTGGTTAAAGTTTTAGTTTTCGTAGTTTTTTTAAACCAAAAAAGTTATCCGCATAGTCAGTTCAGTGCTGTGAGTACTAAATAGGAATTGTTCTGTTTTTCTGTGTGGAACTTGTAAAAGTGCGGCTCGGTTCGGCTGAACAGGCCATTTGATAGTGAAATCTTGTGTTTTGTGGTTTTACTTAGTGTGTGGTTACCGGTCCTTATCGATTCTAAAAAGGAAAAGAAAAGTGTTTTAGTACGTTTTTTTCCAACACCCGTGACACGGTTAGGAACCGATAAGGAAGTCTTGCCTGGCGGTTGCCGTAAAAAGGGTAAGTTGGTTAGGTTGGCCATGTCTGAAAAACCCAAGAAAAAATCTGGGCCCACTGGGTTTCAACACTGCAGTGAGTGTGGGGAGATCTTTGCTAAGGCCGATCCCCACACCACCTGTGTTTATTGTCTGGGGTTTGGCCACCTCGATTCAGACTGCCAAATATGTAAAAATTTTTCCAAATCTACCCTTGAGAAGAGATTAGGTAGACTGAGGGAAAAGGAGGCCGAGAAGTCAGCTGACCCGTATGGCCAGCCCGGTTTGGTTACGACCGAACCAGAAGGAGTGCCCTCTCACCAGGGCGTTACTTCTTCGGGCAAAAGGAGAGCCAATTCCAAGGGATTGGTTCCGACAAATCGGTCGGTTCAGATCCAGAGGTTCATGTTCCGACCGCCGAAGAGATGGCCAGAGCGATTCAGATTGTGGAATCGCTCCGCCCAGTTCCTACCGTTCCGGCACCTTCTGGCAGGGGTTCAGTTCAGTTGGTTCCCCCTGTTCAAGATTATACCCTCGAAGATTTTTATGAACTGGTGTTTTAAGAGGAAGGGGAATTTGAGGATGATGATGGTGAAAGTGAGGGTCTGGATGTGCCTGTGGAACCGGACATCTCCCCAGACAGACCTTCAGGTGTTTCCCCTCCTAGGCTTTCTGAGTCCCCTTCTCACTTTATGTTCTACAGAAAGGTGGCTGAAACCCTCCAGCTTCCTATGTAGGAGGCTGTGAAAGATCAAGAGGAGCCTGATTATGTAGAAATGATGGACATCCCAGGGTCCAGGAGACTGTCTGTTCCCCTGCACAAATCCTTTGGGAAACTGACACAAAAAATCCTAAAGTATCCTAACACTATACCTCCTGTGGATAGAAGAATGGACAAGAGGTATACACTTTCAGGCTCAGACACTGAGTTCTTATACCAGCAGTGCAGCCATTTTGGGGTAGTGCAGGCTGCTGCCTGTGACAAGACAAATATTCCCTTGGCTTCACACCCCCCAGACAAGGACTCCAGGAAGATTGATGCCATGGCAAGCAAACAGTACATGGCATTTTCCTTGGGACTCAGGCAGGCAAATTACATGGCCTATACAGCCAGGTGCCAGAAGTCCAGGTGGGACACTGTACTGGCACTGGCTAAACAGGCCTACCCCCAGCTAGCCAAGGAGCTGGAGGAGGTGGCTGCAGATGGGATTAAGACATTTAAAGTTCAGTTTCATGCTGCTGTGGTCTCTAATGATGTGTCATCAAGAGTCATGGCTACATCTGTGGATCTTCAGAGGATTGCTTGGGTCAGATGTACTAGCCTCTCGCAGGACACCCAGGCTAAGGCAATGGATTTTCCTGTAGTGAGTAATTCTCTGGGGAGGAGAGAGAGAATTACATGAAGAAAATGGATGAGTACAGGACCACTTACAGGAGTGCTCAGGCCAAGGAGAGGCAAGCAGCTCTTCAAAGGCAGCAGTCTAGGGGCAAGGGCAGGCCTTTTCAAAGGCCTTTTTACCAAGCACAGGCCTCTTCTTCCTTTCTCAGAGGGGTTCTTCAGAGGAGAGGCAGAAGGGGATGAGCAGGGCTGCATCTACTCTCAGCCTAAAGCCCCTGCCAAGCAGACACCCTGATGGGCCTGCCCAGGTCGACTCTCCTATTCCAGTAGGGCAGGCTGGCTTACTTTGTCCAGGACTGGATGTCTGTTACATCAGACAAGTGGGTCCTGGAAGTAGTAAGCCAGGGACTGGTTCTCAGCTTCAGAAAATTTCCAAAGATGAGAGCCAGATCTTTTCCACCTGCAAATCTCTCAGAAGCCCTTGCCCTAGAGACAGATGTTTCTTCTCTTCTAGCCTTAAAGGACTGTACTCCAGGTACTTTCTGACCTCAAAAAAGACAGGGGGAATGGTGACCCATCCTAGACCTAAGATATCTAAACAAACATCTTTTAAAACCAAAGTTCAAGATGGTAACTCTGGGAATAATCCTTCCCTTTCTAAGGCCAGGGGACTGGCTAGCCTCACTGGACCTCAAAGATGCCTACTTTCACATTCCCATCAGGTGCTCCCACAGAAAGTACCTCAGGTTCGAGTTGCCCTCAGGCCACTATCAGTTCAGAGCAATGCCCTTTGGCCTAACCTCAGCCCCAAGGGTTTTCACAAGGTGCCTGGCAGTAGTAGTTGCCTTTTTAAGAAGGCAAAAGATTTCCATTTTTCCATATCTGGACGGTTGGCTAATAGTGGGTCAGTCTCCTAACCAAGTCAAGTCTCATCTGCAAGTGACCCAGCAAGTGCTCATTTCTCTAGGATTTCTTCTCAACCTTCCCAAGTCAGTTCTCGAACCAGTCCAGCTTCTTACCTTTACAGGGGCAGAACTCTACACACTCAGAGCAAGAGCCTTTCTTCCTCTAGAAATGGCAAGGGATCTTATGGAACTCTCCTCTTCCTTCAGCCTTCAGGTATCTCGACCAGCAAGGCATTTCCTCCAGCTCTTGGGCCACATGGCAGCTTCAACAGCAGTGGTCCAAGGGGCAAGATTCCAGATGAGGGATATTCAGTTCCACCTGAGAGCTTTTTGGTCACCGAGGAAGGATTCCCTTACCAAACTGATCCCAGTGACTCGGACCTTGATCCAAGCCCTCCAATGGTGGCAGGATCAGGACAATTTAAGACAAGGTGTTCCTTTTGCTACTCAGCCTTGTTCAGTGGTCCTTACCACGGATGCTTCTCTTCTGGGCTGGGGAGCCCATCTGGGTTCCCTCACTGCCCAGGGGCTGTGTTCCCCCCAAGAATCCCTTCTCCATATCAATCTCCTAGAGCTCAGGGTGGTTTTTCTGGCCCTGCAAGCTTTATCTCAGTCAGTACAGAACAAGGTGGTTCAGGTTAGAACGGACAACACCACCACCATGTGGTACATCAACAAGCAGGGAGGCACTTGGTCCACGGCCTTGTGCACAGAAGCCATGAAGTTGTGGTCCCTGGCCTATTCCCTGCAAACCTCTCTGGTAGCAGTTCACCTTCCAGGAAAGGACAATGTGCTAGCAGATGCACTGAGCAGGATCTCTCAGGGTCATCACGAATGGTCCCTGGACCCTCATGTGTTGAAAGTGATTGTTTTCAAGGTGGGGCACTCCAGAGATAGAGCTCTTTGCAGCCCCAGACAATCACCAACTCCCTCTCTTTTGTTGCAGACCTCCAGTCTTGGGCTCAGTCCCCCTGGACGCCCTGATTCTGAATTGGGAAGGGAAGATTCTGTATGCCTTTCCCCCTTCCCACTCCTGTTCAAAGTTTTAGTCAAAATAAGGTCTCAACCTTGCAGAGTGATTCGGATTGCTCCAGATTGGGCCAGACAGCCCTGGTACCCCCTGCTGCTGTCCCTAGCAGTCCATCTTCCCCAGTCTCTTCCCAGGAATTACAACCTGTTAACCTCCTCTCAGGGGAGGATTTGGTACCCCAATCTTCAGTCTCTCAATCTCGAGGCATGGCTCTGGAAGAGTTAGAGTTTGCAGATCTGCATCTTTCCCAAGGGGTTCTGGATATCCTCAAGGCTTCTCAAAAGCCCTCCAACAGAAAGACTTATAACTCCAAATGGAAGAGATTCAGCATTTGGTATTCTAAGAAGCATATTTCTCCAGACACTGCTGGATTGCCTACGGTTCTGGATTATATGGTCCACCTTAATGCCTAGGCCTCAGACCAGCTACTCTCAAGGTACACTTGTCAGCTGTTTCTGAGTTTTTGTCTGTGGGAAGTCTTTCTCACTATCTTCTCATCCTGTGTTCTGTAAATTTTTTAAAGGATTGCTTCACACCAATCCTCCTTTTAGAGACCCTTCCCCTGCCTGGGATTTGAATGTTTGCATTGCTCAACTTATGCAACCCCCATTTGAGCCTATGTCTTCAGCAGAGCTTAAGTACTTGACGTGGAAAACTGTGTTCTTGGTAGCCATTACCTCTGCCAGGCGTTTCAGTGAATTGCAAGCCCTGTCAGTGGAACCTGATTTTATCCCTTTTCACAGGGATAAAGTGGTCCTTATAACCAATAGAAGGTTCTTGCCCAAAGTGGTTTCAGACTTCCATTTAAACCAGTCTGTGTCTCTTCCTGTTGTCTTCACTGATCATTCTTCCTCAGGAGAGAGGAGGCTACACAGTTTAGATGTTAGAAGAGCCCTTAGTTACTACATAGAACATACCAAGGGTCACAGATTTGACTCCCTCCAGTTCCTCACTTATGGAGAAGTGGAAAAGGGCAAACCTGCCATCAAGAGATCTGTTGGTAGGTGGATTGTGTCTTGTATACAATTCTGCTATGAAAAACTGGGAAAAACTCCACCCTCAGGCCAGAGGGCTCATTCCACAAGTGGTACAGCTGCTTTCCTGGCTGCTGCCAGGGATATCCCTCTCTTAGAAGTTTGTCAAGAGCCACTTGGAAAACAGTCCATACCTTTACCAAGCATTACTCTCTGGATATCGAGGCTAGGAGTGATGCTTGGTTTGGCACAGCAGTTCTTCAGAGCCTATTCACAAAGTAGGTTATGTCCCTCCTCCTTAGAGGTACTGCTTGGTAGTCTGCAATATGTCAGAATACAGCAAGACTTCATGTTGTTTGAAGAAAAAATTACTCACCTTAGTAATTGTGTTTCTTGTAATGGAGTCTTGCTGTATTCTGACCTCCCTCCCTGGCTCCCCTCTCAGAACCTGTTTTTGGGAAGTGGGTGGGCAGGTGCAGTGTTGCACCCAAGGGGTGCTTTTTGTTTACACCCTCCTCCTTTTTGTTTGGGTTCTGATTTGTTACTGTTATTTGTATTAGATTTGTTTTTGGGTTTCCTGACTTGAGTCTTTCTTGGGAATCCAAAACTTTTTTCTGCCAGTTGGCTAGTAGGAATTTTTACAATTTTCACATAGAATTTTTAGTTAGTTGGGCTCGTAAGAATCTGACGGTTTGAGTTTGAAACATTCCAGACAGAGACTCTAACCGAGCCTGAGATCAGCATTCTGTGCCCTTTATAGAAAGTTAACTCTTTGTTCTCCGGGGCAGTTTAAAGGTTGGGGAGCACTGCAGTATGTTGGAATACAGCAAGACTCCATTAGAAGAAACACAGTTACTAAGGTGAGTAATTTTTTCTTCCAGTTTCTCACATATGGTGAAGTGGGGAAGGGTAAACCTGCTGCTGAGAGGATTATTGGCAGGTAGATTGTCTCTTGTATACAATTCTGCTATGAAAAGCAAGGCAAAGTGCCCCCCTCAGGCCTGAGAGCTCATTCGACTAGAGGTACAGCTGCTTCTCTGGCTGCTGCCAGAGATACACTCTTATTAGAGAGATGCAAAGCAGCCACCTGGAAAACGGTCCGTATATTCACCAAGCATTACTCTCTGGACATCCAGGTGTAACCCCTAGGTGGTGCTATCCCAAGGGCTACTACCCTGCCTGCTTGGCTAGTAGCAGGTTAAGGGGCCTGAGTTCTGAAACTGGTGCCTCCACCCAGAGGTCAGGGTTGATAATGGTCAAGCAAACCTGGGCACAGCCCTCCTGGACACTGTAACCCCCCTCTTTCCCCTCTAGTGGCCTGAACACTGTACAATAATCACTTTCATAATACCCCTGGTACACCACACAAGTACCCACACTGTTTGCACTTAACCACCAGAACTGGTTCCTCTGGTTCGACCCTGGGGACCCCCTGTAAAACAAGGTTATGCACAGCAAATAGCAACAGTACTTTGAGCACATACTGGAACCACAGTCAGATTACATGCAGAAAAAGTTAGATCTGATTTATTCTGGGGACTTGAACAAGGGAGGGGCAAAAATCAGGTTAATTAGGTTAAAGGTTATATCAGTCAAGCAGTTATGCATGCGCTTTGAGTCCCCTCCCCACACAGTCCACCTCTGGGTACCCAGGTGGAGAAGAGATGGGCTAGCCAGGACTGTTGGCCGGCGTTGCAGCTGGTTGGAGCCCTGTGATGGAAAACGCAACATGCACAGTACACAATATTTGTAATCCAGAGCCAGAGGGCTCAGTTCATAAAGGAAATGAAACAACAAGACAATCGAATGACAGACTCAGATTAAGCTGTTGTTGCAGGGAGCTACCCTGCCATTTACTCATGATACCCAAGACTGGACACAGGCTGGACGAAAATCGAGACTGCAGGTGGTTGATCTGGAATGCCAGGAGTAGCAGGGCCCACATGAGTCGCAGAGGCGTCATCCCTGTTCAGGCATGGAGCAGGGGGCTGATCCCCAGGCAGGTCTCTCATCGATGGCTTCTCTGTGCAGTGAGTAGTCTGGCTGGGTCAGTCTGGCAAGGCCCAGACCGCATGGAGACAAATTTGGATGCAGTTCGTTTTGGGCTGGATACAGCTTCCAGCAAGCAGAACATCGTTCACACAGTGGGGAACTAACTCACGACCCACTAGCAGCTCATAGCACATTTACATGTATGGGAATTCTGCACTACCAGGCAAAGCGCTCCCCGGTCACAAATCACAAAGTCTCTGGGAGCTTAGGGGTAGCTGAAACTCCTGACAGGCTGATCATATTCTGCAAAATCTTCAGTCTTCTTCAGGTTGAGCCTGGCCCACTTCAGTAGCTTACTTTAGTCACACAAACTTGGATTTAGTCCAAAATACTTCTCTTCTCTCCCTGTCAGGAGCAGCAGACAGACATGCAGGCTGGAATTTAGCCCTTTCATGGTTCTCCCATGTGAATCCACTCAGGATTGCTGCTCAAAACCACTTCAGCTGCTCTCCTTTCACTTCCCAGTTCAGAACTAACTGAAAACTGCCAGCAGCCCGGGACTTCCCCAAGATTCAGAAGATTCGGTTGGCTGATTTGGTTGTCAGTCAAAGCAAGAGCTCCCCCTTCAGTTGCAAAAAAGGAGCAAGAAGTTCAAAACTACAGTTCTCTACAGATTTTGACTTCAGACAGCTCCTGTAGTCCGGCTACGTTTTAGGTCCCACCAGAACTGATTGGTCCAGTTTGCAGTCCAGGGCCATGATAGTGGAGACAAAACCGTCCTTGCTATAAAGAAAGCAGGTTAGACAAACTACATAATCATTATCATTCTAAATGATTTTCAGGAAATAAGTTGCATCTTTTAACAGAGCTCCCTCTCAAGCAACTCGTCATGGAACCAACTCAGCAGAAGGTAATACTGGACCTTGTGCTCACAAACAGGGACAGTGTGATGGGGGTAACAGTGGGGGAGCACCTGGGGAACAGTGACCCCCAGTCATTGTGGTTTGAAATCACAGAAAGAGCAAAACCAAACCACACAAAAACACGTATCCTGGATTTTAGGGGGCAGACTTTGGGAAAGTGGGGAGATACTTGAAAGAGGCATTAAGGAATGGGACAAGAATCAGGGTTGAGGAACAGTGAGCAGTATTTAAAATGGGATTACAAGAACAGAATATTATGCATTAAGCAGGTTAGCAAGAGGAAAATGAAGAGGAGACCATTATGGTTTCCAAAGAGGTAGCAAAGAAAGTGAAAGCCACAAAGACTGCATTCTAGGCAATACAAAAGACACAGGCAGAAGGGGATAGGGAGAAGTACCACGAGAAGCAAAGGGAGGCAGGGAGGTCAGTAAGGAAGCCAAAGCTCAGACAGAAGAACACATTGCAAAATCAGTGGGTAGAGGCGACAAAACCTTTTACAGGTACATAAGTGAAAAAAGAAAGACAAAGAGAGGGATAGTGAGACTGAAGGGGGAGGATGGGGGCCGCGTGGAGGATGACAACAGTAAAGCTGACGTATTGAACAGGTATTTCTGCTCAGTCTTTACTGAAGAGGAGGAGGGTAATGGGTCTGAAGGGAGACAAGGGTGAGAATGGTGCAGAAATGGACACAAGTCCCTTTACACGAGAAAGGGTCCTGAAGGAACTGGAAGTAATGAGAGTTGATAAAGCAATGGGGCCAGATGGGTGCACCCCAGGGTCCTTAAAGAACTAAGAGAGGTGGTGGCTGAACCTCTGGCTATCCTGTTAGCTGATCACTGGAAACAGGAGGTACCCAAAGACTGGAGGACAGCAGATGTAGTCCCTTATACAAAAGTGGGAACAAAGAGGAAGCAGGGAACTACAGACCAGTCAGCCTTCACCTTGGTAGTGGGAAGATCATGAAGCACTACTGAAGGAGAGATTGGTGGAACATCTGGTTGTCAGTGGACTCACAGGACCCAAGGCAGCATGGTTTCACCAGGGGAGTTCATGTTAGACCAACCTCATTGAATTTTTGACTGGGTGACTAGGGAGGTGGATCAGGGGAGGGCAGTGGACATGGCCTATCTGGACTTCAGCAAGGCCTTGACACTGTGCCACATAGAAGACTATTACACAAACTGGGGAATATGGGTGTGGGCAGGACAGTAGTGTGGTGGGTAGGTAACTGGCTGGGTGGCAGGATACAGAGGGTGGTGGTAAATGGCTGTCACTCCACAGAGGGAAGAGTGACCAGTGGGTACCACAGGGATCAGTGCTGGGACCGTCCTATTCAACATCTTCATCAGTGACATTAGCAGGACCCAGAAGGCAGAATTTCACTGTTCGCTGATGACACAAAGCTCTGTAACAGAGTAGACACACCAGAGGGTGTAGACAGAATGAGAAGGGACCTGCAGAAACTTGAAGAATGGTCAGGGGTTTGGCAGTTGAAATTCAATGCAAGGAAGTGCAAGATAATGCATATGGGGCACAAAAACCCTGGCACAATATATCAGTTGAGGGGTGAGGATATAGCATGCACCAAGCAGGAAAGGGATCTTGGGGTTATCATCTCTGATGACCTCAAGGTAGGGAAACAGTGTGACAAGGCAGCAAAGCAAAGCAAATAGGATGCTGGGATGTATAGGCAGGGGCATCACCACCAGGAAAAGGGAGGTCATAATTCCGCTATACAAGACACTAGTGAGGCCCCACCTGGAGTACAGTGTACAGTTCTGGAGACCATACCTACGTAGAATAGGGTAGAGAAGGTTCAGAGGAGGGCAACAAAGATGGTCATGGATTGCATCACAAGTTCTATGAAGACAGGTTGAAGGAACTGAACATGTACTCCTGGAGGAGAGGAGGGAGAGAGGATATGACAGAGACATACAAGTATCTTACAGGGAGGAACAGGGTGCAGGAATACACTATTTTTAAGCGAAAAAGATGTTCCAGGACTAGAGGGCATGGGATGAAGTTGGAGGGAGGACGATTCAGAGGAAACATGAGGAAGAATTTCTTCACAGAACGGGTGGTGGACAAGTGGAACACCCTGCCAGAGGAAGTGGTGGGGGCTGAAACAATCACGGGATTTAAGAATGCATGGAATAGACATAAAGGAATTCTGGAGGTCAGGGGGTAAGGGGCAACAGACTTCTAGGAAAACATAAACTGAACTTACAAGCTCAAATGGGCAGACTAGGTGAGCCATAGGCCCTTATCTGCCGACACTGTCTATGTATCTATGGAACACAGACCAACTCTTTATTTTTTTTTGTACCCAAGAGAAGGGGTTTGGCAGTTTCTAAACTGTTCTTATCCAAATGTTGGCAAACTGAATTGTGTTCTGTTACCAGAGGTATGGTACAACCCTCCCGGGGAGGTTATGGGGCTCTCTTCCAGAAACATGGCTGCTTCTACTGCTTGCTTCAGGAATGTGTCCACCACTGACATTTTTGCAAAGGCCACTTGGGGCCCCATCCACATTTTCACCCAACATTCCAGTCTGGACATTGCCTCTAGGCTCAGGGCTGGCTTGGGTTTCGCTGACCTCCAAGGTCCCTAGTCCCAAACCCTCTGCTTTCCTGCAGACTCCTTCTGCCTCCCGTGTTTCTGTTTCTGATAACTCACACTGTTTGGGACTCAGTCCTCAAGGTGATTACCTACTGCAAGAGCCCTCTTGAAAAAAGATAGTACAGTTACATAAGAACTTACCATAACAGTAGATTTTTGAGAGAGGCTCTTGTAATAGGTAACCTTTTCCCCTCCCTCCTTCCCCCTGTTTTCTTTGCTGCTTTTTATCTATGACCTCTTGTTGGGCTCCAAGAGCCTCTTTTTCTGTTCTCTTATCGCTTCGTCTCAGAGATCTTCAGTGGGAGAACTGGAAGGCGGGCATGGGGACCACCCACTATATGGTGTCACACTGATGTCGGTGGGTGGTCCCCCATCAGACACTGCTAGCTAGAGTTTCCATGTGGTCCTGATGCCAGGGGGTGCAGTCCTCATGATTAAGTACTGCAAGAGCCTGTCTCGAAGATCTACTGTTGTGGTAAGTTCTTACATAACTGTACTTTTTCCTGGTAGCCAGTTTATTATAAATCCCAGTAGGTCCTTTCCCTCACACGCTTCAGGTAGTCCCACGACACACACGTTAGAGGGTCGGTTTGCATTTAATAGAGTCTCCAACCTGTAGCGCAGCTGAGAGTTCTCCTGTACCAGCTTGCTCATGGTCATCAGAGCTTGGGATGCTAGGTTTTCAGCCGATACTGCAGATCTTATCTGTGTCAGTCATCACCATTCACCACCTTTGGGTACATGGCTGGAGGTCATGACCCGAGGATGTGTTTTTTTTTTTTTGGTGGCGAGCCGACGCATCAAAGGCGCCGCACTTGAGGCCGACGCATTGCGTGGCGCTTGCAGGTTAGCCGTTAGGCGCTGTCAACTCCACCTGCCTGCCAGTTCTTTGTCACCTGCCGTTGAGGTCACCTCGTGGGAAGCTACCGCAGAACTAACTTGAGGCCTGTCGCTTACGCAGTTTCGTCCTCGGCTATTTTCCTCCATGCCACAGTCTGTCGGCTCCTTTCCTGCTGGTTCTAGTTGCCTTACTCGACGTCGCTTGGTAAGATCTTTCCATTTATTTTATTCTTGGTGACGTAGAGTCTGTTTTTGGTGGGTTTTTTTTCCCCTCATAGGTCATGTCTGGGTCGGCGGGCAAGAAGACTTTGAAGACGGGACGGCCCTCCATGTGACGGTGCCCTTGCGGCCGTAAATTTTCCATCACCGACCAGCACGATCGTTGCCTTATGTGTCTTGGCCCGCTTCACGACATGGATTTGTGCGACGCCTGCTTCTCCATGGACCGCCAGGTCATCAAACAATGCACATGGAAAGTGGGGTGAGCTCTGCCGACTTTCGGGGGTCGGGTGTGCACTCGTTGGGCCAAGCCACGTACTGTTGGCCTTTCTTTCGGGTCCTCTCCCGGTTCTACATGGACGAGGAGGAGGGACTCGGCTACTAGTGCCTGGCCATTGCGAGACTCCTTAAGTGGTGCAGGAGGCCTGTCCTGCTCCTTTCGGGGGTGGGTGGAAGGCACCACCATGGCAGTCACCCCTTCGGGGTGAAGGCTCTCGTGTCGGACCCGCGGTTCGCAAGGCCCGGGTCGGCACCGTCCTCGTTACTGGTCGGCGCCATGGCGGGCCTCGGCACCATGGGCCCTGATGGAGCTGGCGGCGGCACCAGTTTCAAACAACATGAAGTCTTGCTGTATTCTGACAATTGCAGTTAGCCCCAGCCTTTAAACTGCCCAGAGAATAAAGGGTTAAATTTGCTATGTAGAGCATAGAATGCTGAGCTCGAGCTCGGTTGAGGTCTCTGTTTCCCTTTGAAATCCAACAGTCATATTCTTTACTCCACCTCACTGAACAGTTGATCCGGAGATTTCTCCTTCAGATTGGTTCAAAAGTCGGTTAAAGTCTCGGTTAAGTTGTCGGTTTTACCGAATTTATTTCCGCATAGTCAGTTCAGTCTCTGTCTGTGGTACCATGAGTACTAGATAGGTTTTGTTCTTATTTTCTGTGTGGAAATTGTAAAGTGTTAGATCGTTTCAGCTGAACTGATCATTTGTAGTGAATCCTTGTGTTTTACTTTAGAGTGTGGTTACTGGTCCTTATTGGTTTTTAAAAAAAAAAAAAAAACATTTTGAATGTTTTTTTCCCAACACTCATGACATGGTTAGGAACCGATAAGGGAGTCTTGCCTGGCGGTTGCCATAAAAAGGGTAAGTTTGTTTAGGTTGGTCATGTCTGAGAAACCCAAGAGAAAAACTGGGCCCACTGGGTTTCAACACTGTAGTGAGTGTGGCGAGGTCTTTGCTGAGGCCAACCCCCACACCACCTGTGTTTGTCTGCGGTTTGAACACCTCGATACAGACTGCCAAATTTGTAAAAATTTTCCTAAATCTAGCCTTGAAAAGAGATTAGGTAGACTGAGGGAAAAGGAGGCCGAGAAGTCCGCTGACCCGGATGGCCAGCCTGGTTCGGTTCCGGCCGAACCAGAAGGAGTGTCCTCTGACCAGGGCAATACTTCTTAGGGTAAGAGGAGAGCCGATCCTGAGGGGTCGGTTCTTACAAAAAGGAAACGCAAAGAAAAATCGACCGGTTCGGATCCAGAGGTTTGTGTTTCAACCGCCGAGGAAATAGCCAGAGCGATTCAAATTGTGGCATCACTTCACACGGTTCCAACCGATCCGGCACCTTTTCGTAGGGGTTCGGTTCAGCTGGTTCCCCCGGTTCAAGATTATATCCCTGAAGATTTTTATGAACCGGAGCTTGAGGAGGAGATGGTGAAAGTCTGAATGTGCCTGTGGAACTGGACATCTCCCCAGACAGGCCTTCTGGTGTATCCTCTCCTAGGCTTTCTGAGTCCACTTCCCATTTTCTGTTTTACAGAAAAGTGGCTGAAAGCCTCCAGCTTACTATGGAGGATCAGGCGGAGCCTGATTATGTGGAAATGATGGACATCCCAGAGTCCAGGAGACTGTCTATTCCCCTTCACAAATCCTTTGGGAAACAGACACAAAAAATCCTGAAGTCTCCCAATTCTGTACCCCCTGTTGACAGAAGGATGGACAAGAGGTACACACTATCAGGCTCAGATATGGAGTTTTTATATGAGCAATGCAGCCATATTGGGGTAGTGCAGGCTGCTGCCTATGACAAGGCAAACATTCCCTTGGCTTCACACCCCCGCAGACAAAGACTCCAGGGAGATTGATGCCATGACAAAAAAGCAGTACGTGTCATCTTCCTTGGGACTCAGGAAGGCGAACTATATGGCCTACACAGCCAGGTACCAGAAGTTGAGGTCGGACACTGTACTGGCACTGGCTAAATAGGCCTCCCCCCAGCTAGCCAAGGAGCTGGAGGAGGTGGCTGCTGATGGGATCGAGGCATCAAAAGTACAATTTCATGCTGCTGTGGACTCCAGTGATGTGTCATCAAGACTCATGGCTACATCTGTGGCTCTTCAGAGAATGGCTTGGATCAGAAGTACTAGCCTCTCACAGGACACCCAGGCTACGGCCATGGATTTTCCTGTAGTGGGTAATTCTCTGTTTGGGGAGCAGACAGAGAATTGCATGAAGAAAATGGTTCAGTACAGGACCACTTATAGGAGTGCTCAGGCCAAGGAGAGGCAGGCAACTCCTCAAAGGCAGCAGTCTAGAGACAGGGGCAGGCCTTTTCATAGGCCTTTTTGCCAAGCACAGGCCTCTTCTCCCTTTTCACAGAGGGGGTTCTTCAGAGGGAGAGGCAGACGGGGGATGAGCAGGGCTGCATCCACTTCTCAGCCTAAGGCTCCTGCCAAGCAGGCACCCTGATGGGTCTGCCCAGGTCGACTCTCTTATTCCAGTAGGGGGCAGGCTGGCTTACTTTGTCCAGGACTGGATGTCTGTTGTCTCAGACAAGTGGATCCTGGAAGTAGTAAGCCAGGGACTGGTTCTCAGCTTCAAAAAATTTCGGAAGATGAGAGCCAGATCTTTTCCACCTGCAGGTCTCTCAGAAACCTTTGCCCTAGAGGCAGAGGTTTCATCTCTTCTAGCCTTAAGAGCCATAGAGAGAGTTCCTACCCTACACAGGGGCAAAGGTCTGTACTCCAAGTACTTCCTTACCCAAAAAAAGATAGGGGAGTGACGACCCATCCTAGACCTAAGATACCTGAACAAACATCTTTTAAAACCAAAGTTCAAGATGGTAACTCAGGTTCAAGTTGCCCTCAGGCCATTATCAGCTCAAAGCAATGCCCTTCGGTCTAACATCAGCCCCAAGGGTTTTCACAAAGTGCCTGGCAGTAGTTGTTGCCTTTCTAAGAAGGCAAAAGATTTCTATTTTTCCATATCTGGATGACTGGCTCATAGTGGGCCAGTCTCCAGACCAAGTCAAGTCAGACCTGCAGGTGACCCAGCAAGTGCTCACTTCTCTAGGACTTCTTCTCAACCTTCCCAAGTCAGTTCTCGAGCCAGTGCAGCTCCTTACCTCTCTAGGGGCAGAGCTGGATACTGTCAAAGCAAGAGCATTTCTTCCCCTGGAAAGGGCAAGAGTTCTTATAGAACTGGCTTCTTCCTTCAGCCTTCAGCTGTCTCGACCAGCAAGGTATTTCCTCCAGCTCTTGAGCCACATGCCAGCTTCTACAGCAGTGGTCCAAGGGGCAAGATTCCAGATGAGGGACATTCAGTTTCCATCTGAGGGCCTTTTGGTCCCAAAGGAAGGATTCCCTTACCAAACTGATTCCAATGACTCGGACCCTGATCCAAGCCATTCAGTGGTGGCATGATCAGGACAATTTAAGGCAAGGGGTCCCATTTTCCACTCAGTCTCATTCAGTGGTACTTACCACGGATGCTTCCCTTCTGGGCTGGGGAGCCCATCTGGGAGCCCTCACTGCCCAGGGACTGTGGTCCCCTCAGGAATCCCTTCTCCATATCAGTCTCCTAGAACTCAGGGCAGTTTTTCTGGCCCTGCAAGCTTTCTGTCAGTCAGTGCAGAACAAGGTGATTCAAGTCAGAACAGACACCACCACCATGTGGTACATCAACAAGCAGGGAGGCACTCGGTCTACGGACTTGTGCACAGAAGCCATGAAGTTGTGGTCCCTGGCTTATTCCCTACAAACCTCTCTGATAGCAGTCCACCTTCCAGGGAAGGACAGTGTGCTTGCAGATGCACTGAGTAGGATCTCACAGGGCCATCACAAATGGCCCCTCCTCTGGTTTTGAAGGTGATTTTCTCAAGGTGGGGCACTCCAGAGATAGATCTCTTTGCAGCCCCAGACAATCACCAACTTCCTGTCTTTTGTTGCAGACCCCCAGTCTTGGGCTCAGTCCCTCTGGATGCTCTGATTTTGAAATGGGAAGGGAAATTTCTGTATGCCTTCCCTCCCTTTCCTCTACTGTTCAAAGTTATAGTCAAGATAAGGTCACAACCTTGCAAAGTGATTCTCATTGCTCCAGACTGGGCCAGACAGCCTTGGTACCCCCTGCTGCTGTCCCTAGCAGTCCATCTTCCCCTATCTTCTTCCTAGGAATTACAACCTGTTAACCTCCTCTCAGGGGAGGATTTGGTACCCCAATCTTTGGTCTCTCAATCTCAAGGCATGGCTCTTGAAGATTTAGAGTATGCAGATTTACATCTGTCTCAGGGAGTTCTGGATATCCTCAAAGCCTTCCGAAAGCCCGCCACTAGAAAGGCCTATAACTCCAAATGGAAGAGATTCAGCATTTGGTGTTCCAAGCAACATATTTCCCCAGACACTGCTGAATTGCCTACAGTTCTGGATTATATGGTCCATCTTAATGGCCTAGGCCCCAGACTAGCTGCTCTCAGGTACACTTGTCAGCCGTCTCTGCTTTTCTGTCAGTGGGGAAGTCTTCCTCACCATCATCTCATCCTGTGTTCTCTAAATTTTTCAAGGAATTGCTTCATACCAGTCCTCCATTTAGGTATCCTGCCCCTGCCTGGGACTTGAATATTTGCATTGCTCAGTTGATGCAACCTCCCTTTGAGCCTATGTCCTCAGTAGAGCTTAAGTATTTGACTTGGAAAACTGTGTTTTTTAGTGGCCATTACCTCTGCCAGACGTATCAGTGAACTGCAAACCCTTTCAGTGGAACCTGATTTTATCTCCTTTCATAGGGATAAAGTGGTCCTTACAACCAAACGAAGGTTCTTGCCCACAGTGGTTTCAGATTTCCAGCTGAATCAGTCTGTCTCTTTCTGTTTTCTTCACTGATCATTCCTCTTCAGGAGAGAGGAGGCTACACACTTTGGATGTTAAAAGGGCCCTTATCTACTACATAGAGCGTACCAAGGATCATAGGTTTGATTCCCTTCAGTTGTTCCTCATTTATGGAGAAGTGGGAAAGGGCAAACCTGCCACTAAGAGAACTATTGCCAGGTGGATTGTGTCTTGTATACAATTCTGCTATGAGAAACTAGGAAAGATTCCACCCTCAGGCCTGAGGGCTCACTCCACCATAGGTACAACTGCTTCCCTGGCTGCTGCCAAGGATATTCCTCTCTCAGAAGTTTGTCAAGCAGCCACCTGGAAAACAGTCCATACCTTTACCAAGCATTACTCTCTGGATATCCAGGCTGGGAGTGATGTTCGGTTTAGCACAGCAGTACTTCAGAGTCTATTCCCAAAGTAGGTTCTGTCCCTCCTCCATGGAGGTACTTGCTTGGTAGTCTGCAGTTGTCAGAATACAGCAAGACTTCATGTTGTTTGAAGAAAAAATTACTCACCTTAGTAACTGTGTTTCTTGTAATGGAGTCTTGCTGTATTCTGACCTCCCTCCCTCCTTGCCTCCCCTCTCAGAACCTGTTTTTGGGAAGTGGGTGGGCAGGTGCAGTGTTGCACCTCAGGGGTGCTTCTTTTACACCCTCTTTTGTTGTTTGGGTGTTTGTTTATTATTATTCTTATTTGGATTGGTTTTTTGGTTTTGGGTTTCCTGACTTGAATCTTCCTGAGAATTCAAAACTCTTGTTGCCATTTGGCTAGAAAAATTTTACAATTTCCACATAGGAAAGTTAGTGAGTTTTTGCTCGTAAGAATCTGATGGTTGGATTTCAAAAGGAAACAGACAGACACCTCAACTGAGCTCAAGCTCAGCATTCTATGCACTGCGTAGAAAGTTTAACCCTTTGTTATCCGGGGCAGTTTAAAAGCTGGGGCTAACTGCAATTGTCAGAATACAGCAAGACTCCATTAGAAGAAACATAATTACTGAGGTGAGTAATTTTTTCTTGTCTCTGGGTGCCGTGGCTGCTGTCGGCACCATTTGCGGTGCTGATACTGCTAGTGGCACCACGGGAGTTTCTACAGCGCCGTCTTTGTTTTTTTCTTGCCTTAGCACCGTTCGCGGTGCCATGTCTGACTGTGGACTCAGCACCGTGGGGGCTTCGAATTCCACTGTCGGCACCAGGGACGGTGCCCCAGCCATCAGTGCTGTTCGTGGGGCCGGACGGCACCATGGCTGGTCCCAACTCTGGGCTGCTGTTCGGACCAGGGCCGTGTCCTCTGCGGATACCGCTCACGGTGCTGTGGAGGCACTGGCTCAGCCATGGTCTCTGTTTCTGGCACCCCATTCTTAAGGATGGCTCCAGGCGCTCTCCTACGGTCTGGCACAGGACCTTGGCCTCTACCTCTTTGGAGGTGGGCTCTGAGTCAGACGAGCAGTCTGACTCCTTGGGGTTGACTGTTGGTGTGGACAGCCCTGTAGTGGCCTCGACAAGCCAGAGTTAGACCCCTTCTGAGGTGGGGTCGTTGGCTGCCGAGACTGGGGTCAGGGGTGCTGACAAGCGGGCAATGGTGCAGGTCATCATTGCTCTGCAGCCCGGTCTTCGTGGGTTCACTGACCCCCTCAGCAGTGGTACCCCGCCTGTAGTGTGCTTGGATCGCCCAACTTTGGGGCCGATCAGGGCTACTACAGGAGGGCAGGGTACTGTGCCCTGGATCGCTCTTTCGGGTGCTGGCCAAGGCTGTCAGCTACCTAGGCTGACCCTCTTAAGGAGGAGGGCTCTTTTGGACTCTGAAGGGTCGAGGGGAATGGGGTCTGCATACGACCTTCTTCTGGGTCCCTCCCGGGCTCTGGAGTAAGCCGTAGTGCGAATCTCCGCTCTTCCTTCTCAGTCTCTTTGAAAGAACCCCATTCTTTTGAGGTAGGAGACCGTCCTTCTGGACCTTTTCGGCCCCAGTCACCTCACGGGGGATTCTTCTGGGCACAGCCAAGGCAGTACCAAAATGGTTGTTCAGCTGTCTGCTGTGAAGTCTTCAGGAGCACCTTCTTCTTCGGGTGCTCTTGGTCCGCTCCTTAGCCCTGGCGGAGGTCAGCCGACATCTCTTCTCAGCACTGTTGCCATCCCTCTGCCACATTCTCCTGTGCTCCCAGACATCCTTGGTCTTAGCGGGCCTCTCTCCTGGGAGCAGTTCAGAGCTGTGGCTGCTCGGTTTCCAGCTTTCATTAGGGCAATGGACAGACAGGTTTTTCAACCTCCCCCCCGAGCAGCCGCCCTCTGAGCAGTCGGTGCCCTCCAACTCTTCATCCCCCTCTTCTGGGGGAGAGGAGCCTTCTGTCCACATCTCTCCAGCCACTGATCTCGCTGAGTATCAGCGTTTTCTTGTGAGGATGTTGGAGGACTTGCACCTCACCTCTTCCACTGTAAACAATCCAGAGCACTCGACGCACGTCTTTCTAGGCGATTTCAGTGAGGCCACCCTTGTGTTGCCCCCCCTGGCTTGCTCCCTTTCAGGAGGTGTCATTGCGCTCCTAGCAGAGGCCCTTTTTTGGAGTTCCTGCCCCTAGGGATCTCTGCCAGTGGTATTGCGCCCCCCCGGAGTCTCCAGGTTCCATGCCTCCTCCGCAGTCCAGATTGATGCTGTTGGACACTCCTGATCTCCTGATGGGCTTTGTGCCCTTCACCGTGACCGGCCCCCAGATCAAGATTCCTCAGATTTTGGCTTCTGGGGTAGGAGGGCTTTCTAGTTGGCACAGTTGTTGCTTTCCATTTCTGCACATCAGGCCCACTGTGCAGCCTATGACAGGTTCTTGTGGTCCAGGCTAGGTCAACTCCTAGCCTCGTTGCCTGACAAGGAGCAAACCAGACAAGCCATTGCACACTCTGCATGTGGCCCGGAGCTAGCAAGGCAGTAAGCAAGAGCATCCTATGATGCCATCGAGGTAGCTACCAGGGTCGTAGGGACAGCGATCTGCACTAGGCGGTCGGCATGGCTACATCTTTCCCAGTTGTCACCTTTGGCCCAGCGTAGGGTGATTAACTCTGCTCACCAGAGAACCTATCTCTTCTCCCGTAGAGTGAGACAGCGTTTGTCGGGGCAGTTTCCTACCCCCTCCTGGGCATCCCCATCTCACTCTCCCCACTCTTGGGCCTCTCCAGGCCCTGAAGGTTCTCCCTCTTAGTGTGTCACGCACTGAGAGCTAAGGGACTTTGTCCCTTAGGGTATAAAAGAAAACCCACTTCGGTGGGGGGGGCTCGGCACTCACCCAAAGGCGATGAATGGTGAAGATTGACACATACAAGATATGAAAATTATGTACCTACCATAATTATGATCTTTCTGTGTATCTTCACCATTCATCTCAAGCCCACCCTCCATCCCCCTGGGGCCTCAGTCTCTGGGTCCACCTCCATCTCTGTGCCCAACCTCGCCCCCCTCCTTTCATTGTTAGGAGTGGGGTAAACAGGGTTACATGGGGGATAATGTTCTGGGTAGAGTGGTCAGCATGGGGCGCACTCCTTCTCTAGAGTGTTAGCTCCACCCCTGTGGGGTGGGAGTTGGCAGTTGCCCTCCATTCTCTCCTCCTCTTTGTTCCCGTCCATCTTATTTTTCCTTGTCCTTTGGACTATCCTTTATTGCAAAAAAAAAAAAAATCCTTGTCCTGTTCACCAAAATCTTTCCTTGAGAGGGTGTTGATTCTCTGTGCCCTGTCCTCCTTCCAGAATAGCCAATTCTACTCCGATGGAGTTTTGCCAGCCATTCTGTGCCTTGAATTCTGGCAAGAAGCCTTTGGCTACTCCTTGCAGATCCTATACAGTCTGGAGACGGACCAGGGTCTGGGATGTGTTAACCCTCTCCCCACTCTTCCTACCTTTTAAATTATTTGTCCCACTCTACCTCCTTCCTCTGTTTCCAGAGATTAGGGACCCTCCCAATCCGTTTGGTTTCCGACTTCTTTCTTTCTGCCCTCTGTCGTTATTTCTCCTTTTAGTTCTATATCTTTTCCTTTTTCCTGTCCCTTGGACTTCCTTGTCCCACCCTCCACTCTCTTCTTCTTACCTCTCCGGTGACTCAGAACTGGCAGGCAGGTGGAGTAGACTGCGCCTAACGGCCAACCCGCTAGCGCCACACAGTGCATCGGCCTCGAGGGCGATGCCGATGGTCATCAGCTCCCATACCAAAAAAACTCCCACGGGGTCATGACCTCCGGCCATGTACCCAAAGGTGATGAATGTGAAGATGCACAGAAAGATCATAATTACGGTAGGTACGTAATTTTAATTTTTCATGGCGACCTCCAGTTTCACATCCTACTTTGTAAATTGTTGCAGGATGGGTTCCATTTTAATGTCGATCACCTTCATAGATGCAGCACCTTCCACAACGGGTCAGACCCTACTTGAGGCGTGGTGCTAGATATGGCTTGGTAGGCGGGAGTACCTGGATTCTTAGGGCTGCTTCCTCCACCTTTCTGCGTTTGTCCCATACTTGGATTTAGTATGTACTTGATCCTCAAAGTACAATATACACAAGGGAGTTGATCTTTTGCAGCGATTAAGTTTTGATAAAAATTGGATGTTTAGCTCCTCAATGTGCAGAGCAGCTCTTGGATGCATCTGGTCAGCAGGTGTGCTCAACAGCGCCCCTTACTATGGTTCTTTTTGAGCCAGCTGCGATTTTCGAGCTATGCTTTCTGTCATGGAAAGCGTTATTTTTAGTTTCTGTTACTTCTGCTCAAACGATTTCAGAGCTACAGGCTCTCGTGTGAGCCTCCTTACTTGTCTTTCCACAAAGATAGGGTGGCTTTGCATACTAACCCTAAGTTTTAACCAAAGGTGGTGCCCGAGTTTGCTTTAAATCAAACCATCCACCTACTTGTCCATTATCCAGAGCATGCCAATCCAGAGGAAGCATTGCTCCATACTTAAGATGTACATAGAATACTAGGGTGCTATACACATCGTACGAAGGACTGCAGGAAGTCCTCACAGTTGTTTTCTTTTGCCCCTGGGAAAGAGGGTGTTCCAGTTTCTAAACAGTGGTTGGCCAACTGTAGTACTTTTTGTTACAGGAAGTATGGTAAGGAACCTACGGTAAGGAACTTCCTGGCATTGTGTGTGGCCATTCAACCAGAGGCATGGCCAGTTCTGTTGCCAGTTTCAGGAATGTGTCTGCTGCAGAGATCTTTGCTGATGCCACTTGGAGTATTGTCCACACTTTCACAAAGCACTAGTCTGGACATTGCCTCAAGAAGAAGGGCTGGATTTGGCCTAGCTGTGCTTTGGGACCTTTTTTCTGAGACTTCCTCAGACTGTCTCACTGTATGTACTGCTTGAGACTCATCCTTAAGGTGTGACCTGATGAGAGATATCCCCGATGAAGATAGAACAGTTGCATCAGAACTTACCATAACAGATCTTACTTCGAGAATCAGCTCTTGCAGCAGTTAACACTGGTAGGACTGAAGCCAGCAGGCACCAGGACCCACGGCAAACTTCTAGCCAGCAGTCTATAGCGGGACCCCCCCGACGTCAGCCCATCACAATGTCATGCACGCTGTAAAGGGAGGGCGGTCCCTTGCGTCCCCTCAGTTCTTTTCCCACTGTCGACTCACGTTAATCGGCTCCACGGATGCCTCTCGCTAGTTCAACTGTCATTTGGCTAGTAGTAGTACCCGTTTTTACTTTCGATGAAAAAGTTCACTTTTTCAGGGCTCCACTGTTCTGTATGTCATCTTCTCCAACATCCTCTATCACGCGCCACCCTTCTAAGCGTGTCTGCAGCAAACAAATACCGTCCAAAGATGGGCACTTGGCCTGCGTCCTGTGCTTGGGCCCCTATCATGATACTCAGGCCTGCCTGCACTGCCAAACATTTAACAGCAGGACGAGGGTCCATCGGCAAAAGGCCCATCAAGCTTTCCTCACTGAGCAAAAACTTGCCGCAGTGCAGAAAGATTCCTTTTCCCTCAAGAAATCATCCAGAAAACACCATAAGGAGAGGGAAAAGGAGAGATCTCCCCCACAGTCCAGGTCTTCAGGCTCCCGCTCTGACTCCTTGGGTAGCTCGGACTCCACTGCCCAGGCGACCCGCTTTCCTACTCTGCTAGCGGTAGTGAAGCCACCCACCCTGGCTCATGTGTTGGGTGGCAAGGACCTTGGCTGTGGGTCCTCAGGCACAGCCTTGCAGCCTCTCAAAGTCTGGCTGCATGATCTGGCCTCAGGCCAGCTCTCTGACCTCGGCAGGTCCACCTTGGCCTCAGAGCTGGCATTAGCTCACTCCTGGTTTGCCTCTGTTTCCGGTGCTAACTCCCAGGCAAGCACAAGGCCTCAGGGCACTCTTCAGGGAGATCAGCCTTGCAGCCTCCTCTGCCGCATAAGCCACAGTCAGAGAAAAGTTTGGCGGACAAACATTTGTCGGCAGTCGACACCCAACGATGACACTCTGATGTTGTTGCTGCTTTGACTGCTCTGCTGTCAGCACCACCGGCCTTAGCTTCTCTCCCGCCGCAAGCCAACGTACACTCTGGGCATAGTCCTAGGGACAACCTGTCATCGGCCTTAGCTCAGGCATCTGCTACCGATGTGAGACTCGCCCCTACAGCTCCGATGTCATCCCCTGGATGCATGCTACCATCAGACCAAGACAATAGGCTGGCGTCGGGGCCAATGACCAGCACGGGGCCCAAGCTCCACTTGTCCCAGGTCAAGGACCTGTTTGGCTATTGGTGGTAGACCATCAGGACAGATCTCCTGCCACTAAGGCCAGCTCGGGCACAGGACTCTTCCCCCCAATACTAGGGCTCGACCCCTGAGAGAGTCCACTCCCGTTCAAGGCAAGGATAAGACAGGCCACAAACGTCGCTCCAGGACCAGGAGTCGCGTTCCTCCTGTTCCTCCAAGCACCATAGTTGCAAATGCCGGAATACAAGGTCTCGCTCCTCCTCCCTCATGGACTCTAAGCATTCCTCAGTGTCTTCCTCTTTGTTGCCTTCATCTGCTGGAGGTCTCCCCCTCCATTAACCCAAGGGATACCCCAAGTCACCACCGGATGATCCCTCCTTAACGGAGATCATGCACCACACACAAGAGAATATGGGCTGGGACACGGAGGGCCTTGACCCAGAGAGAGAGACTATTTGGCCAGGTACCTGCACCAAAAAGACCCAAAGCCCCAGTAATCCCACCCTTGGTGGAAATGTTTGCAGACATCACCAGGGTGGCCTGGAAGCACCCTTACACCTCCCATGCGGTGCCCAAAAAGCCAGAGATTTTATAGAGCTCCGAAAGAGGCACATTTTCTGGGTGAGCAACCTACGGCAGACTCTGTCATCATTTCGGCTGCCCATGACAGATTCCAGAGGCAAAAGCACCTTAGCACACAGCCCCCAGATTGGGAGTCTAAACAGCTGGATGCAATAGGGCAGAAGGTATACTCTTTAATGACGTGCACCATATGCTGTCTTAATTTTATGACACATAAGGTGCAATTCCTGAATGCCCTTTGAGAGCAGGGAGTGGACATTAAGGAGATCCTAGACTACCCACAGAAGGCTGAGCTGGAGAAGCTTCTGCAAATGGGCTCGGATTTCGGCAAGCATGTCCTCTGGTCGGTTTATGACTCAGTAGACACAGCGGCAAGAGCAACAGCCACGAGAGTTTGCGTCTGATGCCATTTATGGCTGCAGGTACTAGATTTTGCCCAGGATGTGCAGACCAATATCTTGGATGCACTATTCAATGGCGCCATCCTTTTCGGTGAGAACTCCTAGCGGATAATCACCAAGTTACAAGATTCTGGCAAGGCCATTCGTTCAGTGCACTCTGTGTATAAGCTGAAACAAAGGTCCTTTCGAAAGCCCTGCTTTCGTGGCAGCGTGGGACAGCAGTCCAGATTCCTGCCACTGCAGCAGCAAAGAAGTGGCTACGGCCACAAAGGCCCCTCATGAGGCTGAACAGGCTCACACAGAGCTAATTCAGGAGGAAATTTGAGCCCTCCTTCTAAAGAAGGTGATAGAATGTGTTCCCCCTCACAGAGGGGAACAGGGTTCTAGTCACATTTTTTCCTTGTGCCCAAAAAGTTGGGGGACCTACACCCCATCTTGGAGCTCAGCAACCTCAGATGTTTCCAGATGGTCACCTTGAAGGGCTTACTGCCCATGCTGTATCAGGGGAATTGGCTGGCATCACTGGATATGCAGGATGCATATCTCCACATTCTAATAGCCAAACCTCACAGGAGGTTCCTCAGGTTCAAGTTTCGGGGAAGGCACTACCAATTCTGGGTGCTGCCCTTCGCTCTATCATTGGCCCCAAGGGTCTTTACCAAATGTCTGGCGTTGGTCACAGCAGCCTTTCAGAGGAAGGGACACTACATTTTCCCTTACTTGGATGACCGGCTCTTAGCGGCCTCATCCAGTGAGCAGCTGCGGCACACTATCTGAGGCACCTCTTTGGGGAACTAGGGATCACCATCAATGCCGCAAAATCATCCTTGCTCCTGACCCAGTCTCTCCAGTTCATCGGGGTGCTACTCGATGCCATTAGAAGAAAGGTCTTCCTCCCAGAGGAAAGGGCTCTCTGACTCCGCAGTCTAGCCCGCCACATCTCGTCTCTCACAAGGGCACCATCCAGGACACTTCTCCAGCTCCTGAACCACATGGCAGCCTCAACTGTCACAGTCCCCCTAGCCAGACTGCATATGTGGATGATTCAGTGGACACTGAGGGTCCAGTGGGACCAACGATGGGACGACCTGGACCAACTGGTCTCCATCATGGAACCAGTTCATCAGAAGTTCAGTTGGTGGATAACATCCCCTTCTCTCGCAGAGGGTCTTCCCTTCCAGAGATCACCACCAGTCCAGACCTTGATGTCGGATGCTTCCGGCATGAGTGGGGCGCACACCTGGGCAGCCACAGGACCCAGGGCACTTGATCCAAATCCGAGGGGCTCTTACATATCAGTGTCTTGGAGATGAGACCCATTCTGTACACCTTGCAGGCACTGAGTACCGCGCTCCTCCTGGGACATCTCCTGATACAGACTGACAAACATAGTGGTGGTGTTGTACCTTAACAAACAGGGAGGCACCCACTCATACCCCCTTTGCCGAGAAGCAATGTGGTTGTGGAATTGGGTCATCGCTCACCAACTGGATATTTAGTCAGTTCATGTCCACAGGGTCTAAAACATGAGTGGGCCCTTCAACAGTCTGTCGTAGAAGATCTCTTTGACAGATGGGGCAGACAGGAATTGGACCGCTTTGCATCCCCTATCAATGCAAAGTTGCCCAATTTTTGCTCGCTAGATCTCGGGCCTGGTGTTTTCTGGCAAGACACATTGTCCCTCTCTTGGAGGGAGAGCTTCCTCTGTGCATTCCGTCCCTTCTTGCTCCTGCCGAAAGTACTTCTCAAACTGCAGGCAGAGGGAACAGTAATGATCCTGGTGGCCCCGTTGTGGCCACAACAGATTTTGTTTCCTCTGCTGCAACAACTGGCAGCTGAACCACCATTACCTCTGCCACTGAACTTCCATTTGCTCTCCCAGGACAATGGGACCTTGGTGCACCCAAACCTGAGGTCGTTGCATCTCCATGCATGGCTCCTAAGGACCTAGTCATGTCAAGTTTTGGAGTCTCGGACAGAGTTGCTAATGTTCTGGCAGCCACCAGAAAGCCTTCCACCAGAGCCACCTACGCCATGAAATGGAAGCAATTTTATCTCTGGGCTACCGCCCACTTCCTAGACCCCCTGGCATGTCCGGTGAGCTCGATTCTGGAGTATTTCCTGTCACTCTTGGAATCGGGGTTGGGCTACTCGTCTGTTACGGTCCATTTGTCTGCAATTTCTGCCTGCCACCTGCCTGCTCAAGGCAGAACCATGGTGCTGGACTTAGCCCGCACCTTCATGTGGGGCATTCTTCACATGAAGCCCCCCCGCATTCAGGCACCCCATCCCCCCTTGGGACCTTTTTTCACACTGGAAAAGCTCACCTTGCCCCAATTCAAGCCAGCCACGGATTGTGAGCTTCGCTTTCTTTCTTGGAAAGCATTATTTTTAGTTGCTGTTACTTTGGCTTGGAGGATTTCTGAGCTACAGGCTCTGATGTGTAAAAGAATCCTATTTAGTGTTCCACAAGGACTGGATGTCTTTGTGGACCAATTCTGTGTTCTTACTAAAAGTGATGTCTGAGCTGACACTGAATCAGGACATACACCTTCTGGTTTACTACCTGAAACACTCAAACCGGGTGAGGCTCTTCTGCACGTGTTGGATGTTCACCACATATTGCGTTACTATCTTTCCAGAACACAGAAGCTTAGGCGCTTCAACCAGCTTTTCGTTTCTTTCGCCCCCAGAATCCACGGGTTCCTGTATCCAAACAGACTTTCTCCAACTGGCTGGTACACTGTACTTCTTTTTGTTACCAGAAATACAAAAAACTCTTGCCGGACGCGGTGGAGGGTCACTCCTGCGGCTTTTGCCATTCTGAGGAATGTGTCCGCGGCAGACAAATGTGCAGCTGCCACGTGGAATTCGGTCCATACCTTCATCAGACATTACAGTCTAGATATTGCCTCCAGACGCAGAGCGGTGTTTGGACTTGCTGTACTGCAGGGACTGCTCTCCTGATAGAATTGTCCTCTTTTCCCTTTGCTTCATCCACCCAAGATCAGTCTTTACTGTTTGGGACTCAGTCCTACCAATGTTACTTGCTGCAAGAGCTAACTGTCGAAGTAAGATAGTACAGTTATGTAAGAACTTACCGTAACTGTAGATCTTCCCTTGTCAATCTTCACCATTCATTACTGCAGGGTGTAAGTCGGAGGCGTGCACCTGCATGGGAGTTTTTTTTTTGGGGGGGGGGTCGGTGCCGACAGTGCAGGCCATGAGGCCAACACACTGCATGGCACATGAAGGGTGGCCGTTAGGCGCCACAGACTCCTTCTTCACCGCCCCAGTTCTGTTTCTTCCACTGTCAAGGTCGCACTTGCTGCGCAAGTTCCAGAGTTTGCTGCGTCACTAGGCCTTGGCTGAAATTTGACACCGCATTCCTGCATCACTGTTTTCCTCCATCCCGGTTCTGAGAACCACCCGACACCACTGACCCCAGTAAGCTCGTTCCTTTTATTTTTCTTTACCAACGGCGCTGGATCTTTTCTGTAGTTTTGTTAAATTGTTTTCGTATCATGTCTGGTTCGGGGGGCTAAGAAGAAATCTAAAACGGGCAGTGCCCCCATGCGTCGGAGCCCCTGTGCTTGGCATTTTTCCTTTATGGACCGGCATGACTTCTGCCTTTGTTGCCCGAGTCCCAACCATGATATGGACAACTGTGATGCCTGTTTCTCCGTGGACTACCGCGTTCTCGAAATCCATGCGTTTAAAGTCGGCAGGGCCCCACCGACTTTTGGAGGATGGCGTCGTTCTAGGGATGTCATGGCGAGAACTCTTGACCTTTTCTCCGGGTCCCCTTCCGGGTCTATATGGTCCGGTGAGGAGGGAATCTCCTCTTCTGATTCTATCCTTGTCATCAAAGGGATTTCTTCCATGGTGCTGGAGGAACAGCTTGGTTCTGTGCAGAGCTGGATTGGGAGCACCTCTATGGCAGTCACCTCCTCGGAGGTGCAGGCTCCCACGGTGTTGTGGCCCATGGCTGCTGGACCCAGCACCGGTGGACCCTCTGTGCTGCCTGCCGGTGCAGTTTCTGATCCCGGCACTGTTCACAGTGCCGGTGATCAAGGGGCACCACAGACAGTGTCATGTCTCGTGGCAGCACCATTCTAGGTGCTGTTGGCAGGGGAGCTCCCAGGATCGCTAGTCTGGTGGTAAGTGTGGTCCCCTCCTTTTTAGAGGAGAATGATTCATTGGCTGATCCAGACTGCCGTCCTGACTTCTCTGAATCAGGGTGCCCTCTTGAACACGATACCAGGCGGCCCAGTGTTCATCTCCCGGGCTTTCTGGAGTCCCAGTCTCTGGGAGCTTCCACGTCAACCCCAGTGTCGGAGGCCTCACAATGGATAGCAGTGCCAAGGTGTCCTGCTCAACCTTGGGGGCTGGGACAGCTGCCACCCCTGGTGCTACCCTGGCTACCATGGTTGGGAAGGGGGCCCCCTCTTCTGTGGCCTCCCTCAAGGGTCCTGCAGGATCGGGGGACCCATTTCCACCAGGTTTGAGAAAGGGGGCATCCTCTGAGTCGGAGGGGTTCGGGGTGGAGAGGAATCACAGTGCCGAGACTTGCATCTCCTCCTCTGAGACTTCAGGGGTACCTTCAGTGGGCGGCGCTGGGAGTTGCCCTTCTGGATCCATAGCAGGCCCGGTCACACCACAGTGGAGATTCACCCTCAGGGTTCAGCCAAGTTTTGTTTTCACATTTACAGCATCCGCTGACTGGAACAACCCCCAGGTCCCTCCGTGTGGGAGGATCTACTGTGGGGTCTCAGAGCCCTGGCAGAGGCTGGGCACTTTCGGTTAGGTGCCCATCCCCAGTCCCTCTGCAGAACCCTCCCCCTCTCCAAGGCCATGTGGGCTCTACGTGGATCCTTAACCTGGGGAGACATTCAGGGCCACTGCAGCGGCCTTCCCTAGGTATGTTAGAGCCATGGACAAGCAGATCATTCACCTGTCTCCACTGCCTCAAGAGGATTCTGAGCATCCAAGCTCCTCTACTTCCTCATCTGGGGAAGAAGAACGTTCCGTCCACCTTTCCTCTGATGCTGATTTCACAACAGAGTATCAGCGATTCCTCTTGAAGTTAGTTCAGGAGCTCCACATTTCCCGTGTGGTAAGACTCAATACTGAGCGGGAGATGTGCGCCTTTTTGAGCAAGTTTAGTGCTAACCACCTGGTGGTACCTTCCTGGCCCATTCTCTTCCAGGAAGTATCAGTCCGCATCTGGCAATCACCAGCTGCCTCATCCCCAGCCCCAGTGGACTGCAGGAAGAGGTAATGCGCTCTCCAGGAGTCTGTTGGTTCTCTGCCTCACCCTTCCTTGGGGCTGACTGCTTTAGATACTCCTTCTGGGCTTCAACACCTGGCACATGACCGGTCACCGGATCTGAATTCCACTGAGTTAGACCGGTGGGGAAGAAGCGTTTTCTCTTCAGCTCATGTTACGCTGCATCAGCTCACATCAGACTCAGCACGCTGCATTCAACAGGCACATGTGGTCAATGCTGGTGCAGGTTTTAGCATCTTTGCTTGATTCAGAGGAATCTAGGCAAGCCATTGCCTTCTCTGCACAGGGTCTGGAGCTTGCAAGGCACCAAGCAAGGGCATCATATGACGCCACTGAGGTGGCTTCCAGACTGGCAGGGACAGCGATCTACATTAGATGGATGGCATGGCTTCACCTGGCGTAGGGTGAGTTCCTCTGCCTTTTGGAGGAACCCGCCTTTTCTCCCACAGGGCAAGGAGGAATTTACAGGGGCATCTTCTGTCCCCCTGACCACGGGGGACACCTTTTCATCCTGACCAGCCTTAGGCCATGTTGGTCTAGTATTGCTATAGGGTCTCCCCCCTCCTGCGTCTCCCCTGCAGGAGGCTGAGGGAGTCTGTTCCCTCAGTGCTGTGCCAGGTCCCCTCCGGGGGGCGGCTTTTTACTCACCCAGCATTAATGAATGGTGAAGACTGACAAGGGAAGATATGAAAATTACGTACGTACTGTAATTCTTGATCTTCTTTTGTATCTTCACCATTCATTACTGATTCCTGCCCACCACCTCCTCTTGGACCTTAGCTCCTGTGCGCTGCCTCCACCCTGCTCCCCCTCTTCAAGGCCAATTGGGGGCAGAGTCCCCCTGGTACCTCAGGACCCTCTGTTTCCTTCTGTAAAGTCACAGAGCGCCCAATCTAGGAGGGCGGCGAGTAGGGTCTTTTCCCTGGCCTTGGAGGGAACTCCTGGGATTCTCAGTGGGGGTGCATTTTAGGGTCCATTCATTTTGGAATTTTCCACCAAATTTTCAAAATAGGTTTCTTGAGAGCCCACCTTATGAACACTGGCAGTGTCGTTTCGTTAATCAGTCCCAAAAGGTGATTTCGCGCCCAGTGACTGTAAATCACCCTTCGGGCCCAAATAACGCCATGATAGTGACAGCATTCATGAGAAGGGGTACCAAAACCCCATGTTGAAAATGTGGTGCAAAATTCCAAAAAATGCCTGAGATATGCAACAAAGTTGAAAAACCCTATCTAGCCCATTATACAGCTTACCGGCATTTCCTCAGTTCGCGTCGGCTTTGAAGAGTGCAGACGTGTTCCCGGTCCACTGAAGATCGTCGTGCCGAGCTCCGGAGGTAAGTATGGGGTGGGGGGTGGGGAGGCAGGGTGCGCAGTGGGTGGGTGCGGTTGTGGGGAGGGGGGCAGGAAGACCGCGCGGGGACCATTTTTTCTTTACAGGTATTAAAAAAAAAAAAGATGACCGGGATGTTTGCCATGCTGGGGGTGGGCTCCCAGTGTGGCAGAGGATGGCTGAGCGTGGAGCCAAGGGTTATTGCACCCGTCTGCTATGGCATTGTTGCCACACTGGGGTGGACTCTCAGCGTGGCACCCAGTACTCGGGGGACAGTGAAGCCGGCGGAGTTGGGCACCCCGTCGGCTATACCATTGAGTTGCCATGCTGGGGTGGGCACCCAGTGTGGCATTTGAAAAACTTTGGGGAGGGGCGCAGCACAGTCAATGAAGTTGGGCACCCCCATCGGCTATAGGGTATTGCATGGAACACGCGGTATGCGTGTGTGTGTGTAGGGGGAGCTGCGCATGAGCAGGCGATATCTTATCGCTGCTCACTGAAGCGTAGCTCCCCCTTTCAACTGTATGCCACTGCATTTTGGAGCTTGTCATAGACAGCTCCAGCATGCATTGGTCGACAGGGGCCGTGCCTGCCAACACACTGACTGAATTGGAAGAGGGGGTGACACACCTCCGAAAACTCGGATAATGGCACTTTGTTTCTTGCACATGCATGCAAGCAAACATAAAAATAGGTTCGGTCCCTCCTCCATGGAGGTACTGCATGGTAGTCTGCATATTGTCAGAATACAGCAAGACTTCATGTTGTTTGAAGAAAAAATTATTCACCTTAGTAATTGTGTTTCTTCTAATGTAGTCTTGCTGTATTCTAACCTCCCTGCCTCCTTTCTCAGAACCTGGTTTTTGGGAAGTGGGATGGCAGGTACAGTGCTGCACCTCAGGGGTGCATCTAGCACTCCCCTCTGTATAGAGAGGAGGAGTGGGTTATGTTTATGTTGTTTTGATAGTTATGTTGTTCACTACCTAGTTTTTGTTTTGGAATTCTCGACTTGAGTCTTTTGGGACCCAAAACATTTGGTTGCCTTATTGGCTAGTAAATTTACAATTTCCACCTAGCAGGTGTAGTTAGTATTAGCTCAGAAGAATCTGACGGCTACACTTCAAAGTGCAGCAGACAGAGGTTTGAACCGAGCTCGAGCTCAACAATCTTCCTGGACATAAAGTCCACCACTCATTCACACTGATGGGATCACCGCCGGAGGTGCTAGGACCCAGCAGGAGCAAACTTTTTTGCAGGAGGGCCAGCACCAGAGATGGAGCTGCGAGCCTCTGCTCGTGCGGCAGTGACTATCTTGGCATTGACCCTTCAACTGCCTCAGTTCCTTTTTTCCCACCGTCGAGTGCGCTTCAGTGACAACGTCGGTCGCCCTCCGGGAGTCAAACTTCAAACTGACAGCATAGTTTTCATTTTTTTATTTTGTAGCATTTTTCAAATAAAGTACCACTTACGATAATTTATTCTTATTAAAGAAAGAAGTCTCAGCCTACATTGAGGGAGTCGACCATGAGCGGGTCAGGTAACAGTAGGCAGACTTCATATGAAAGCTGTTCAGTCAGCCAGGCTGGTTCCGGTCCGCCGCCTTCTCTGGAGGGGGGTCTGACAACGGGATGGTCCAGTGCCCGAGGGGAAGGTTGGTCCCCCCGGAAGCATAAAAGAAAACGGTCACATTCTCGGCACTGTTCGGCCTCGCACTCTTCTTCGGCCCGTAGGGCAAGAAAGAGAAGCCATCACTCAAGGTTGCCTTCTGATATGTCTGCGCGTGTTGATGGTCGGTCATTGGGGTCGGTTGCAGTCTCCTCATTGGGAGTCGCCAGTTTCTGTTTCTAGTCACCGACCTCTTAGACATCTGAGCCCTTTCCCACCTTCTGGTAGGGCTTCTGATGAGCAGTTTCATCAGTGGGATGCTCTTATGGAGCAGTGGGCTTGGAGGTTGGTCCAACTACCTGGCCCGGTCACTCTGGGGCCTTCGGCTTCTTCAGGAGATCGGGCAGGGTGATTGGGCCTTCCTGGTCGTGCAGCACCCTCTTCGGTGCCGTCAACTCCATGCTCAGGTGTTTCCCCCCTCACATGGCTGCAATGCAGGAGGCCACACCGATGCCTCTATCTCCTTGTATTCTTTCTTCTGTCTCCTCAAATCCGAGTTTTCGGGGCCCTGGGTTGGTGTCGGTGCCGTTGGTGTTGGTGGGTAGCTCAGCACCGTCCTCGGCGCTGTGTGGTTTTTTGGCGCCATTGAGTTTCTCGGTGCCATGTGCCCTTTTGGCGACATGCGGCTTTCGGCACCATGTTCTTAGGCACCAAGGCCAGGCTTTTCGTAAGCCAGAATTCTTTTCCTGCTGATTTTTATTCCTTTCCTGTCCATATAGTCTCTCCTGGACTGTCAGGAGATGATATTGAGCCTGACCGAGATCTTAGATTGGGTGATGATGTGGAAGGAGCAGGACCTAATCCTGTTACAGAGCCTGTGGTCGAGAACCTGTCTTTTAAGTCTCTGAGAAATTTGAATTCCACTCTTTCTCTCCAGACTATGGACATCGATCCTGGGAAGCTTTTAAGACTCCAGTACCTTCATGTTCTGGACATCCCTATGGATTTAACTCCCCCGGTACAACCCTCCTTTGAGTCGCTGTCTCAAATGGTATGGAATAATCCTGCTCTCATTCCTTCTGTGGCTAAGTCCATAGATGGGAAGTATGCTGCTCCCAAGGATCAACCTATTTTGTCCTCCCAAGCCTTTGTGGATCCTATTTTAGTCTTGGCAGAGAATGATAAGGTCGTCCTTCCTCAGACTGCTACAGCTCAACCTATAAACAAAGAATCTCGTAAGACAGTTACTTTAGATAAGAGTCTTTACTGCATCCACCCTGGGTATGCGTATTGCCAGCTACCAGGGGTGTTTCTCTGAATATGAGTGTATTCTTTGGCATTCGCTCAAACAAATGGTTGAAGCTCTACTGGACTCTGACACTAATTCAGAGCTTCTTCAAGCCACAACTAGGGGTATCGAGTCCAGCAACCAGCAGGTTAAAGCAGCTATAGACGCTTTCGATACAACCTCACAAGCAGCGGCGGTGGGCATTTGTACCCGCCGCCATTTCCCAACCTGCGCACTTCAGGTTTCACGAATGATGCACAGCAACAGGTCATGGCATTGCCCTTCGATGGTGTGCATCTCTTCGGCTGTCAAGTAGAACAGGCTCTAGAGGCCATACAAAAGACTAGGTCAGCCATTAAATTGGCTCAGCCTCCTCCCGCCTGCCCCCTCTCGAGGGGGAGTTAACAAATGCCAGTTTCATAACCATCAGTCCTTTCGATGCAAAGGCGGGAGGGTTTCAGTAAAAACCAAGCCCCTCAGCCTCAGAAGAAAACGCAACAGAAGGCGCAAGGACCCAAAGCGCCCAGTGCCGCCTTCTGAGTTGTTGGCCCAAGTCCCACCTCAGCTACCCAAGGGGGACTCTTCCTCAGTTGTGGGAGGTTGTCTGACTCAGTTCTACAATCGGTGGAAGTCCATAACATCAGACAAATGGATCCTCTGGATAATCTGTGAGGGGTATTCCTTCAATCTTTTAGAGACCCCTCCGGATCATCCATGCAAACGACAGCCCAAGCTGTCAGTACTTCAGTCAGAACTTCTCGCCTCCGAGATACAAGGCCTTCTGAACAACAGGGCAGTGGAAGTAGTTCTGCTGGATCAATGGAACACAGGGTTCTACTCCCATTACTTTCTGGTTCCAAAGAAAATCGGGGGCATACGCCCCATTTTGGACCTCAGAAAATTAAACAAATTTCTTCCCAAAGAGAAATTCAAAATAATATCGCTAGGAACCCTGTTACCTTTGCTTCATCAACACGACTGGTTGGCCTCCCTGGACATGCAGGATGCTTACCAGCATATCCCTGTTCACCCAAGGCATCACAAATACCTGAGGTTCGTGGCTTTGGGCCAGCATTATCAGTTCAGAGCCCTGCCCTTTGGGCTGTCCTCGGTGCCGTGAGTTTTTACAAAGTGTTGTGCAATACTCGCAGTGCATCTCAGAAAAATTAGAATACAAGTGTTCCTATACCTGGACGACTGGCTTCTAGCAAGCCCTTCCAGGCAGGGAACCCTCGATGCTGTTGCCACGGCCTCAGACTTTCTCACGTCCATGGGAGTCCTGCTAAACCTCAAGAAATCACAGTTGCAGCCCTCCCAGAGGCTCTTTTTCATAGGAACTCTTCCTGTGCGAAAGCTTTTCTATCAGAGGACAGAAGGACCGATATTCTGCAGATGGCCCGATACATCAGAGAGAACAGCTCAGTAAGAGCTATCTCGATACAGCGGATGCTTAGGTGTCATGGCATCCTTGGTGTTCACTGTACCCCTAGCACGCCTGCACATGAGAACCTCTCAATGTATGCTCAGTACTCAATGGTCTCCTACTACTCGCCCTCGGTCCTTTCTCATCAAAGTGACAGAACCTCTGAAGAAGTCAGTCACCTGGTGGTCGCAAGAGGACAACCTTCTAAAAGGGTATCCCTTTGCTCCCCTCGAACATCAGATTTCCATTACCACGGACGCGTTCCTGATGGGTGGGGAGCTCGCTGTCAGACCCGCCACACTCAAGGTACATGGACTCAGGAAGAGTCCCAGCTTCACATAAATGTCCTAGAAATGAGGGCCATCCTTTATGCAGTCCGGGCTTTGAAGGACATTCTCTGTCACAAGAACATTCTCCTTCAAACGGACAACAAAACAGTGATGTATTACATCAACAAGCAGGGCAATGCTCACTTTTACCCCTTATGCAGGGAAGCGGTGAGAGTGTTGGAATGGTGCTTGGAGCACAAGGCTCTAATTCAGGTGGTCTACCTGCTGGAAGTGCAGAACGAACTGGCAGACCGTCTCAGCACAACAGAGACAGATCCTCACAAATGGTCTGTCGACTCAACCATAGTTCAGTCACTATTCATAGAGTGGGTTACTCCAGACCTGGACCTTTTTGCATCCCCACTCAACACAAAACTGCCTCTCTTCTGCTCCAGAAATCCAGGGCCTGGCATTTTCTATCAGGATGCGTTCAGGCTGCAGTGGACAAAACACTTTCTATATGCCTTTCCGCCTCTTCCTCTAATTCAGAGGGTACTTCTCAAGTTTGAGTCCCGGGGGACAAAATGATCCTCTTTGCTCCCTTCTGGCCTCAACAAATATGGTTTCCATTACTCAATAGTATGTCAGTAACCCCTCCAAAAGCACTTCCCCTGCAAACAAACCGTCTGACTCAGGGCCTGTGGTCCATCCCAATCTGAGATTGCTTCACCTTCATGCTTGGCTTCTGAAGAGATAGAAGTGAACAGGTTCAGTGTCTCTCACAGAGTTTCAGATATTCTTCTGGCTGCGCGCAAGCCAGCCACTAGAAAAACATACACAATCAAATGGAAGTGTTTCTCTCTCTGGTGTGCAAAATCCTCTTTGAATCCTTTTTCCTGCCCACCGAATAAAGTTCTAGAGTACCTTTTAGACCTCTCAAATTGAGGTCTGCAATACTCTACAGTCAGGGTACACCTTTGTGCCATTTCAGCTTATCATGAGACAGTACTTTCCTTGTCACTGGCTCAGTTACCCATGGTTAAGAGGTTTCTTAAAGGAATTCTGCATACCAGACCTCCTATCAGACATCCAGTCACAGCCTGGGACATTAATCTTGTGCTAGACATACTCACTCAAAAACTTTCGAGCCTCTAGCTACCTGTGAGTTGAAATTTCTCACTTGGAAAATGTCCTTCCTGTTGGACGTTACCTTGGCCCGCAGGGTCTCTGAGCTACGTGCCTTGGTCACAGACCCTCCATATACTGTGTTTCATAAAGACAAAGTAGTTCTGAGGATCCATCCTAAGTTTCTCCCTAAGAGTGTTTCAGAATTCCATCTAAGCCAACCTTTGGTCCTTCCTACTTACTTTGTGAACTTCCAAAATGAAGGGGAGCATTTTTTTCATTCTCTGGATGTCAAAAGAGCTTTGCGTTTCTATTTAGATAGAACAAAAGAATTTTGCAAAGCTCAACAACTGTTTGTTTCCTTCAGTGAGACCCAGCTGGGTCAACCTGTCACTATCAGATGCATTTCAGCATGGCTGTGGCATGCCTTCACCACTGTTATTTCATGGCGCAGGTTAAGCTGAAAGGCAGAGTGTACGCTCACTCTACTAGAGTGGTCTCAGCATCCCTGGTGGAAATCCACAACATGCCAATTGAAGATATTTGCAATGTGGCTACCTGGAGCTCAGTACATACTTTCGTGAAACACTATAACCTGGATGTCATACCAGATGACATATTTCGTTTGGCAGAACCTTCCTTAATGGACTTCTGTCCTAAATTTATGAGCTCTCGGTGTCTCTCCTGCCACTCTCTCTGGGGATTATTAGCTCTGTACTCTGCCATCAGTGTGACTGAGTGGTGGAGACTTTATGTCCAGGAAGATGTGGAAATTACGTACCTACCATAATTCTTGATCTTCTTGGACGAAGTCTCCACCACTCATTCACACGCCCACCCACCATCCCCTGAGCTCACCTCAGTTATTGGTCTTCACTCTGTCAATCTTTAGGCTGTGAAGGCTTCTTTCTTTGACCCTTCTTATACGGGTCTTCTGGACTATCTTATGTCTGGTTTTTGTTAGGCTATCCTAGGTTGGTTACGCTGCATTTCCTCGGGGGGGGGAGCTACTGAGGTGGTTGGAGGTTCAATGCCGAGATAGTCATTGCCGCACGAGCAGAGGCTCACGGTTCCATCTCCGGCGACGGCCCTCCTGCAAAAAAAGTTGCTCCCGCTGTGTCCTAGTGCCTCTGGCGTAGATCCCATCAGTGTGAATGGGTGATGGAGACTTCGTCCAAAAAGATAAAGAATTATGGTAGGTATGTAATTTCCATTTCTATGCTGTGGCAGAGAGTTAACTCTTTCCTCTCTGGAGCAGTTCAAGTGCTGGGGCTAACTGCATATTGTCAGAATACAGCAAGCCTCCATTAGAAGAAACACAATTACTAAGGTGAGTAATTTTTTCTTCCTGACTTATGGGGATGTGAGTAAGGGTAACCCAGCGTCGAAAAGGTCCATTTGTTGATGGATAGTTCAGTGTATCCAGTTTTGTTACACTAAGTCGGGAAGGGAACCCCCAACAGGATTGAGGGCCCATTCCACAAGAGGCACAGCTGCTGCTTTAGCAGCTGCCAGAGATATTCCACTAGTGGACATCTGTAAAGAAGCTGCCTGGAAAACTCTACACATCTTTACAAAGCATTACAATCTGGACATCCAGTCCAGGGGTGATGCTATTTTCGGCCAAGCAGTCCTGCAGTCTGTTTCCAAAATAAGGTTCTGTGCCCACCTCCAAAGGTACTGCTTCATAGTCTGCATAAGTTAGAAATACCTGAATATTACTGGGGTTAGAAGAAACAATTACTTACCATAGTAATGTTGTTTCTTCCCAGTGATCCTCTGGTATTCATAACTTCCCACCCTGCCTCCCTTTCTAGAACCAGTGGCCTCTGCACTTCTGAATACTGTGCACTCAAGGATATAAATACCACTTTCTGACACTGTTGTGCTACTTACGTTCATAGTGTTTTCCCACTTTTTCAGGTGATTCTGACATTTTTGGGGATACCTTGTACTATTTTACCTTCCAGTTGGAGGGTTTATTTGGGGGGTTATGGATTTAATTATCATTATTATTATTGTTACTGAATATACATAGTCCTTGGCGGCCTGCCTTTCCAGGTGTCCAGGAAATCTGAGGGGGGTTAGAACTAAGGTAGTAAGTTCAAGGTAGTATTTGAAAAGTTGTCACATGCAAAGGGTTCCATCATTTGCATGTGTTCCATCCTCTCCGGGCAGTTCTATCTTAAAGGGTCACTGCAGAAGTTATGAATACCTGAGTATCACTGGGAAGAAGCAACACTATTATGGTTAGTCATTTTTTCTTCCCTCCCACCTTGCCCAGTGGTTATTTAAATTTTCTTCTCTCTGGGGGATGTTAGAACCTCCTCGATTTCCCCATCCTTTATGCTAGCTGGGTCTCTGGCAGGTAAACCAAGGTGGTGCAGAGGGGCCACCCCTTTATACTGTTGGTGACATTGGGGGCAGGGACGATGTCAGATGGGTGGTCCCCCACCTTAGACTACTAACTAGAATTTTTCCGAGGGGTCCTAGTTCCTGGTGGCATTGTCCTAACGGTGTTACCGGCTGCAAGAGCTCTTCTCGAAAGATCTCCTGTTACGGTAAGTTCTTACATAACTGTGCTTAAACCTCACACCCCCAGTTCCTTCAGCTTTTGAAACCCTTTCAGAGGTGGTGTGGGCTAGGCCTTCCACTATTCCTTCCATTTGTAAGTCTGTGGACCGGAAGTATTCTTCCCCTAAGGATAGACCAATTTTATCTTACAAGCCTATCACGGACAAAATTGTCATCCTGGCAAACAGAATGTCAAGGCCGTCCTTCTGCAAGAGGTTATGACACACCTTAACTCATTACCTCCAGTAGCTCCATATGAAGTCCAAACTATCCATCATTTACCTGACACAAAATGGCCACCCAGGATGTAATGAGTTAATAAGGAATCTCATAAGACTGACACTATGGGTAAGAGAATTTTTACAGCAGCGATTTGGGGCATGTGAACAGCCATTTCTCCCAATATGAGTATGTCCTCTGGACCTCCCTTAAACCTCTGGCAGAATCTCTGCAAGAGTTTGATACTAAACAGACACTTCTTCATAGGTGGCATTTCTGGCTGCAGACCTCTGGATTCTCCTCCGATGCCCAGCAGCAAGTTATGAATTTGTTCAGCCAACAGGTAGAGTGGTCTCTTGAGGATTCTCAGAAAACCAGGACTACCATAAAGTCTGCTAGACCGACCCCCTCACAACCCCAGAGAGGAATGGCCATCAGTTTATTTGTAACAAGCAGTCTTTTCGTGGCTGGGGCAGAGGATCTCCTGCCAGGCAGCAAACTCCTCAGCTGCAAAAGAAAATGCAACAAAAGACACAGGCCCCCAAAGCGCCCAGTGCCACCCTCTGAGTCTCCTGCCCTGGCTCTGCCTCAACTGCCTGCGGCAGATCTCTTCTCTCCAGTGGGAAGTCGTCTGACCAACTTTTACAATCAGTGGAGCTCTATCACCACAGACAAATGGGTTCTGAGGCTCATCAGAGAGGGATACTTAATGAACTTTTCAGAAATCCCCCCCTGGATTGTCCATCGAAGAGGCAACCCACCCTATCAGCTGCCAAGTCAGACCTCACTTCAGAGATTGCGGGCCTTCTGAGAAACAGGACAGTGGAAGTAGTACGTCTAACAGAACGCAATACAGGCTTTTACTCCCATTACTTTCTAGTTCTGAAAAAAATGGGGGGCATGTGACCTATCCTCAACCTCAGGAAACTAAACAAGTTTCTGTTCTGTGAGAAGTTTAATATGGTTTCTCTAGGGACCCTTCTCCAACCTCAGGATGGGTTGGCATCTCTTGACATGCAGGATGCCTACCGGCATATTCAAGTGCACCCAAGTCACCAAAAATGTTTACAATTTGTGGCCTTGGGCCAGCACTATCAGTTCGAATCCTGCTGTCCTTGGCACCTCAAGTCTTTACAAAGTGCTTTGCACTTCTCACAGTGCATCTTCAAAGGCTCTGGCTCCAAGTGTTTCTCTACCTGGACTGGCTTCTGGCAAGTCCATCCAGGATGGGTACAAAGGAGGCAGTGAGCACAAAAGTTCAATTCCTAACCTCCACTGATTCATTGCTAAATCTAGAGAAACTGCAGCTTCAGCCCTCACAACAGTTCCTTTTCATAGGGGCCCTCTTGGACATACCAAGGGAAAGGCCTTTCTTCCAGAGAACAGAAGAAAGGCCATCCTTCAAATGGCACAGTTTATCATGGAAAACGACTTGGTGTGAACCCACTCCATACAAAAAATGTTAGGCCTCATGGCCGCTTCAATCTTTGTGGTACTATTGGTATGACTACACATGAAAATGACTCAATGGATGCTCAGCACCCAGTGGTCACTGGTTACTCACCCTCAGTATTGCCCCATCAAAGTGATGGAACACCTTCATCTGTCAGTAGTATGGTGGACACAAGAGGACATCCTTTTTCAAGGTCTCCCCTCTCACTCCACCAGAGTCTCAGATAACTCTCACAAAGGATGCGTCTCTCCTGGGGTGGGGAGACCATTGTTGGGGCCATCACACCCAGGGAGTATGGACTCAGATGGAATCTCATTTCCATATCAATGTTCTGGAAATAAGAGCAGTTCTTTAAGTGCTTCAAGCCTTGGTAGACTTCGTCAGTCAAAAAGTAGTCCTGCAGACATACAAGAAGTCAGTGATGTATTACATCAGCAAACAAGGTGGGGCACACTCATACCCGCTTTGCAGGGAAGCAGTGAGAGTATGGGAATGGTGTGTGGTGCAGAATGCTCAGAGTCATGCAGTTTGTCAGGAGATCAGAACGATCTGGCAGATCAACTCAGTCGGACAGAGGCGGATCTTTATGAATGGTCATTAGCTCCAGATGCTGTTCAGTTGCTCTTTGGCGAGTGGTGAACCCCTAACCTGGACCTTTTTGCATCCCCACTGAATGCAAAATTGCCTCAATTCTGCTCCAGAAATCCAGGACCTGGCATTTTTTGTCAGGATGAATTCAGGATGCGGTGGACAAATCACTTTCTGTGTATGCATTTTCTCCTCTTCCACTAGTTCAGAGGGTGCTGCTCAAGCTGGAGGCCCACAGCAGCACAATGATTCTGATTGCCCCATACTGGTCAGGGCAGATTTGGTTTTCACTGATCAACAAGTTGTCTGTGGTCCCTCCAAAGACTCTGCCTTTATAAATAGACCTGCTGACACAGGGATCCCTGGTTCATTCCAACCTGCACTCCCTTCATAGCCACACCTGGCTCCTGAAGAGACAGAGGTGAGCAGGTTTAAAGTTTCTGAGAGGGTCTCGGAGATTCTCCTGGCTGCATGTAAACCTTCCACTAGGAAAACTTTACACAGCCAAATGGAAGTGCTTCTTGCAATGGTGTGCCAAGATTCATATGGACTGGACCCATTCCGTTGTCCACCAGAAAAGGTTTTTAGAATACTTATTAGACCTTTCAGATGCTGGGCTGCAGTACTGCTCTGTAAAGGTCCACCTTTGTGCAGTTTCAGCCTACCACGAGCCAGTCCAGAACATGACCCTGGTTCAACTATCTCTTTTCAAAAGGTTTCTGAACGGCATTCTGCACATGAGTCCCAAGGTCAGAAACATCCTGCTAGATATGCTCACTTGTAACTCTTTGTGCTTCTGGCTATGTGTGATCTCAAGTGCCTTATCTGGAAAATGGCTTTTCAGGTGGCCATCACCTGTGTTTGTAGGGTCTCTGAAATACATGCACTGATCACAGACCCGCTGTATACCATCTTCCACAAAGACAAGGTGGTTCTCCACACACACCCCAAGTTTCTGCCCAAAGTGGTTTTGGAGCTGCATTTGAACCAGTCTTTGGTATTGCCCACTTACTTTCCTAACTTTCAGAATGAAGGATAATGCACTCTTCACTCCCTGGATGTTAACAAAGTGCTTCAATTCTACATTGATAGAACCAAGGACACCTGTCAATCCAGGCAGCTCTTTGTCTCCTTTACTACTGTCCAACTGGGCCAGCCAGTAACCATTAAGTATATTTCTGCTTGGATAGTGGCTTGCCTTCACCACTGCTATTCTGTGGTGCGGGTCAGATTGGAAGACCAAGTTCGTGCCCACTCTATCAGAGCGGTGACTACGTCCTTGGCAGAAATCTGCAGAGCAGCCACTGGGAGCACAGTGCACACATTTATCAAGCATTATGCCCTGGAAGTCATTCCAAGATGGCTGCCTGAGGGTACGGATGTCTAGAGCAAGCTGCCACTCCTTAATCCTAAATAAAACTTGTATGGATTATGCCATTGGGTTGAACTATCAGATTGACAAAAAAAGAGACTTGATTGTAAAAACTTGGTTGCAAAACTGTTCCTTAGCTAAGCAGAGCCTTACATCTTCCAGCATGTCGTATTCGGTCCACAGGGCAAAAGAATTGCAAGAACAACCAGAAACTTCTAAACGCTCAAAGGTGGCCAAGGGAAAACTGGCAGTCGACTTACAGGAGTTGATGAATGTGCCAACCGCCACCACTTCTGTGTCTGCCGATACAGCCACTGGATCACGGACCCAACTTCAACAAAGGACATTACAATTCCTCCCGATAATGGAAAAGGGCTTACCCAAATTACCTAACTTGCTCTCCCCACTGCCAAAAACACCTGAAACAGAAGTAGAAACTGTGAATATGTCATCTGAGCAAATTGCAACTCTACTTGATGAAGCAAACTCTGAGTCTAATCTATTTTTTGATACACAGGACACACTCACCAGCTGAACAGGTCGAGCCTGGAGAATTTTATTATTATTTATTTATTTATTTATTGAAATGTTTCACCAGGAGGGCACACTGAACAACAAGTTGCTCATCTCGCTGTGCGACCTGGGGGGGGGAGGGGTTACATAGGGTTGTGAAGGATGATCAGTTACAATAGTATGTGGTTAGTACAAACAATACAACATTGTAAGATTATGTAACAGTTGGAACACAAGGTATTTGTACAATAAATAGAAGTGAAACATTGGGTAAATTACAATACATGTCCAAAATCATACAAAAGAACATATACATGTACCAGACAATAATAATGCAACAGAACCATTACAGTGAATGAGTGTACCAGGAGCAGGCTCAAGGTAGTACACAAGGGCTGTTGGAGTAAAAAGGATGGGGTAGGTTGTGCACACGGGTCACCCAGAAGGGCAGGTGGAGAAGAGAGGGGTAGAGGCAAGAACTGAATATAAAGAGAAGGGGTAGCCATTTCCTGATTCCCCCTTCAGGATGTTGAGAACCCTGCCGGGGGGATGTTGGGGTAGGAAGGCAGAAACTGGGGATAGATATTAAGGAGGGTTAAAGCAGGAATGGCTGAAGGAGAGGCAATTGTGTGGGGCAGAGGTAAGGGAGTAGTTGGAGGATGAGTGTTGTATTTCAGGGAGGAAGGAATTCCAGATTTTAGGGAAGCGATGGGCGAAACCAGTCTGAACGATGAGGGTGGAGCAGTGAGGGACCGTCAAGGTGCTGGCGTCATTAGATCTGAGAGAGTGGGTGGGGAGAAGTGGAGTGGAGAGAGAGGATGAGATGGGGGGGCACTCCAAACCAGAATTTGGAGGTTAGTTTGGCACAGTGTGAAATGCATCTGTGAGATAGTGGAAGGAAGGTTAAAGAGCGATAGAGTTCACAGTGGTGGGAGCAGGAAGGGGAGTTGAGGGCAAAGTGGCAGAATGAGTTAAAGAGAGTGTCCAACTTGGTCAGGGAAGATTTGGGAGCAGCGTCATAGACTATGTCAAAGTAGTCAAAGATGGGGAGTATCATCTTCTGGATAATTTCAAGCCTCGCAGTCAGTGGGATGCAACTATGATTCCTGTACAGAGCACCAAGCTTGGGGTGCAGTTTCTTCAGGATAGCATTGATATGCACAGAGAAGTTTAGGTGCTGGTCCAGCCAAACCCCCAGATATCTAAATGAGGTGTCCTCCAGGATGGTCCCATCAAGGGTGTGGAAGGTGGGTAGGGCCGGGAGCCTAGAGAGTCTCTGCCTGGTGCCAAAGGTCATTGAGACTGTCTTCTTGGTGTTTAGAAAAAGCTGGTGAGAAGCAAATCAGAGCTGAACTTGGTTGAAGTCATGCTGTAAGCTGGTTTCCACAGCAGCAGGTTTTGCGGAACTGTATAAGACAGTATCATCAGTGTACATGTGGATAGATGAGGATGAGCAGGCTGTGGGAAGATCATTAAGGAAAATGAAGAAGAGTAAGGGACCAAGCACTGAGCCCTGAGGGACACCAGTGTTGATGGGGGATGGAATCAAGGATTCTCACCGATTGGGTCCTGCCAATGAGGTAGGATTTAAACCAGTTGGTGGCTGACAGAGCAAGGCTGGCTGAGGAGAAGGAATCGAGAAGCAGGGGATGGGAAACAGTGTTGAAAGCTTTGGCTAGGTCAACAAAGATGGCAGAGGTGATCAGGCCATCATCCATCCTTGAAAGGATGGAATCCGTAAGCCTGAGGAGGGAGGTGGTTGTTGAGTGGTTCTTCTGAAAACCAGACTGGAAAGGGTGAAGAAGGAGGAACTGGAGAGGAAGGGTGATAGTTAAGAGAGAACTAAATGTTCTTGAAGTTTGGAAAGTGTAGGAAGGAGGAAAATGGGGCGATAGTTGCCAGGAGTGGCTGTATCACCACCCTTGGGGAGAGGAAGGACTACAGCATGTTTCCAGGATGAGGGTGCTTGGGCAGAAATAGAGAGGTTAAGGATTAAGGAGCTAGGATAAGCAATTGCAGGTACAGAAAGGTAGAGAAGTTTAGTATCTAGCTCATCTGGTGAGCAGCCTTTAGAGGGGTTCAGGGATAGGATGGTACTAAGAGCTTCGTCAGAGGAAATAGAAAAAGGGGAGGGGTAGGCACTGGCTGAGGTGAAGGGCGGAAGTGAGTAGGCAGCAAGGAGGAGAGGGAATTTAGAAGAGAGGTGGTGCACGAGGTGTAGTAGGCATTAAATTAATTGACCACGGAGCCAGGGTTGGAAACTAGGGAGTTATTTATTTTCAGAACTGAAGGGGGAGAGGGGGGATAGAATAAGGCATGAACTACACTCCAGAATTTAGATGGAGAGTTAATGTTAGTTAGGAATGAGGAGTTGAAGTAATTGGTCTTAGCCAGTCTATTAGCTTTAGTAGATGCATTGTGTAGCATTCTGTACTTGGCGTAGTTGTTTGGATGTTTAGTAGATTTGTGTTTTCTTCAGGCCTGATCACACTCCCTGAAGCAGGCCAGAAGCTTGGGGGTGATCTAGGGGAGGTGAAGCCCATGGACTCTGGTCCTTCTGAAAGGAGCAAAGGAATTCCAGGTGGCAATGAATTTATCCTTAAAATAGTCAAGGGCTTGGTCGACAGAAATGGCAGTGGAGAGGGGGGGCTCAATCGATCGAAGCAAGTGCAAAGCTGAGTGGGTCAAGGTCTAAGGATTTAAAGGACCAGAGCTGAATGATTTTAGGGGGAGGTTTGGGGCAATGGACCTTATGTAAAATGAAAATGGGGTTGTGATCACTGAGAGCATCAGGGAGGAGACTAGATTTAGTGACACGGTGCAGGTAGGTTGTGAGTGCCCAGTCCAGCAGAGTGTGGATTTGTGTTTTGGGATTAGGGTGTGTGGGCTCAAGTATAAGTTGAGTGAGGTTTACAGCAGTGATGTCATTGTGTAGCTTGTTTAACTTGGGAGACAACCAATTTAGATTCACGTCACCCATTATGAACAGTTCACCAGATTGCGAGGGGGAGGTGATATTGGCTAAGAGTTCATTCGTGACTGAGGGTTGAATGCTTGGGCAGCAATAGATGCCAACCACAAAGATTGGGATTGAGAAAGGAAGGGTAATGCGGGTGACAAAAGCTTCATAGGTAGCTGGGATGGAGGTAGCTAGGGAGGGAGTAAACTGCAATGAGGACAGGGTATACTTGGCCATTCCACCTCCATGACCTGATCAATCTTGTCTGGAGAGGGAATACCCAGGGATGGCAATGGCGTTGTCAGGGATGCTTTTTTAACCCATGTCGCGGTAATAATTAGGATGTTAGGGTTGTGTGAAATCATGAGAGTTTGTAGGAGGTCGATTTTAGGTAGCAGACTGCAGATGTTCAGGTGGAGGAGCTTCAACCCGTTAGGAAGTGTTCTATTGTAAGTGGGGTTGGAAGACATGTTGTTTGGGTAAGGAGTCAGGGTAGGAGAATTAGTAGGACCAGGGTTGGGGTGGATGTTCCCTGATGAAAGGAGGAGGAGGGCAAGGATTAAATAGTGTAGTTTTGGAATTTTGTAATTGGGGTAAGAAACAAAGGGGGGGTGGAGAGAAGGAGATAAGGAAATGAAGAAAGGCAAAGTGACTAGGAAGGGAAAACATGCTGGAGGGTAGGGAAAGTGGGGTCTGTTTACAAGAGGAGCAGTGGGGGTGATTGACAGGATAAAGGAGGTATCTGGAATGGAAGTGGAGCGAGAAGTGGCAGTAGGTGTAGAGGAGAAGACTTTGATAAGGGTAAGAACCAGGAAGGGTGTGAGTAGGAGGGAGATGGAAACCATTCTGGGTTGGGTAGTAGAGGCTTTCTACAGACTTGCAGATTCAGATCACACCACTGAATGTTAGGATGTAGATAATTTGCTTTAGGTATGAATGACCCAGAACTAGAAGTGTTAGGAGAGAGCAGTGGGAAGAGGATTGCAACCTACACGTCTTGTTGCCCTCTAGTGGCTTTACAATAAAATCTGCAAATGGAATAGTAGACAGTTAAAATTACACTTAAAACTGAAGAAATTCAGCACTGAGTATTAAAACAGTCCATATATCAGAGGCTAATATTAGATTGGGGGAAAAAAGGTTAAATAAACTGGCCAATGGTAGTGACATAGTCCAGTCGGGAGGAGTTTGAATATGCCTGGCAGGATGTGGAACCAAACAAGGAGCTTGTGGTCCATGGACAACCAGTAAGAGCTGTCCCAAGATAAAGGCAATTGTCCTCATTTACAGACAGCCATGCTGCTTTGAGTTTCGAGAACGCTGTCCAGGCCGTACTTGCAAGCAATGGCTTGGGGAGTGTGGCAGCAAGCTCTTCTCACCATGGAGGTGTGTAGACCCCCGTCTGAGGCACTGTTAGCCCAAAGGGCTATGAAAGGACAGCTGAAAGAGAATGGACAAGCTGGGGTTAGATATAGCTCCGAAAACAATGGGAGGCTTCCTGCTTTACAATTCACAAAAAAAAGCTTTGTCTCAAATAATGGGAGTTTAAATTGTGGGGATGGAGTCAGATGGAGAGCTAGGTGCCAGCTGGGTCTGCAAAGAATCTGAGCCAGCACCCGCCGCAATGGACACAACATAGACAAACTCTAACAAAAGTCAGCCTGACAAGGTTAGTAAACAATTTACTGCAGTTCCTGAAATTATCTGCAGCAGCAATGTAAACATAAACTTGAATAAAACTACACAGCAAGAGGGCTTAGTACCAATAACACTCACTCTAGTTTCAATGGGCTCATAGTCAGCTAGGCCATAAGGGGCTAATGCAGATATTTTTGCTGCAACACGACCCAAGGAAAACATTGTTTCAGTTGGGGAAAATGTTACGGTTAATGAATTGCAAAATACAGTATCTAATGCAATACAAATCTTGGAATACAATTTGTACATTGGAATGCTAACAAACCTTAAACAAGAACTACAAACCAATATTAAAGAAGGTTTTGAAAAAAAAATGTCCTCAGCTTTCAACACATTAAACAAATCCATAAGCGATCTTACAAACAAATTAAAGAACTTAACTATCAGAACTACAGAGGTGAAGCAGTGCATTAATAATATGGAAGACACAGTGGCCCCTATGCAGAAGCAAATTGCGGAATTTAAACAGCTGCTGCAGACCTTGCAGCAAAAAATCACTAATCAGGAAGACAGATCCAGAAAAAACTATCTCAGGCTGATAAACATTCCAGAAGGAACTGAGGGAAGAGTGGACCCGGTACCTTTTTTTGAAAACTTGATAACAGCTATGGGGCTTAAATACGCTGAAGAAATAATCACAATCGATAGAGCACATCTTGCAGGCAGAACAGTGCCACAGTCAGCTGCTAACTCTACCATCACTCACTCCAGTTCCAGACCAGTATACATTAAACCACACTTCTATCAAGATAGAGAATGAATTTTGAGGAAAGCAAGGATTGAAAAAGGTCTCCTTGCAGAGGGAGTAACATTTTTGGTCCTTCTAGTCTTTAACGCAGAGACAGTCCAGTCTAGAAAGGCATTTGACAAACCTAAAGCTGTCTTGCATGAAATGGGTATTTGGTTTTCTATATTACCCCCTCCTCCCTGCCAAACTGGGGTTCTTCTGGCATGGGAAAGTGCATTTTTTCACTGACCCCAAATGAGCAGAAAACTATCTCTGGTCTCAATGCCACATCAATGCATTGAACCCTGAAACACTGGAGACACAGGAGACTTAAGAGAATCCAGACGAATTGGACTCCCACTTGATGATAAATCAGATCTCAGAGACTAGAACTTAAATAAGAAATGTATATGAATACCATGAAGAGTATTCGCTAAAAGGAGGGGCGATGAGAAGGGGAAAAAATAATACAAATAACAGAGGGAGGGGAAAGGAGAGATGGAAGAAAAGAAAAGTGGCAACAGCGCAGAACTCTCAATGAATTGCTGAAAATGTAAGAAAGATATCATTAGGAATACAAAACAAGAAGAAAAGAGCAATACTGATTTATAAATATGGGGAAGGGGAACGAGGGGAAGAAGAAAAAAGAATGATTCTTTTTTCTAGTTCTGTTTTTTTGTTTGTTTTGTTTGTTTTCTTCTCTTTTTCTCCTCTTGGCTTTTTTTTTTTCCTTGGTTTATCTCACTTGGATAAGATCTTTGCTTTTGGTGGGAGTGTGGACGTGGATGATCTGACGTCTGGACCTCCACTGCAATACCTCTACCATGGCCATCAACATAGAAAAAAGGGGTGGGTTTTCCTTGGCTAAAAATACACATAATCACTGCATACAAATGATTATGGTTTTAGTAAAGCCCGAGGAAAATAGGGGTGTAATGGGGGGGGGGGAGTGATCTAGATATTAGACAAAAAAAAATATAGAAAACGTATCTATCAATAAAACAAAACAAGGTAATCTATGTAAGATTATAAAATCAAATAGAAGAACTCTAAGGAAGTATAGCAACCTAATTGTTGCTAAAAAAAAAAAAAAGGTGAAATCAGTAGCACAATCCAGGTATTTGATAAGGTAAGCATAAAATATAATATCGAGTATGGCTGAACAACTAAAACATTTTTCATGGAATGTGAAGAGTATGGGAAACAGAAAAAAAGGAAAAAAATATTTAATTACATTTATAGACAAGCTGCTAATGTTATATTTTTAAAAGAAACCTGTTTATTAAATAATGAATTCTTGTTTTATTCTAAAAAAATGGGGACAAGGGGTAAATGCACTGTATAGTTCTAATGCCAGAGGGGTGGCAATATGGTTTTAAAAAAATGTAAACCTATCAATACAGAGACACAACAGATAAAAATGGAAAGTATATTATTTGTGAAATTATGATCAATGGTAGTTTAATCACTTTGGTCAGTGTATATGGTCCTAATGACAACTCCTCATATTTCTATATCGAGTTGCTGTTACTAGCTGCAACATTTAAATCACCCCTAATCTTTGCAGGTGATTTTAATCTGGTTCTTGATCCAAAACTAGATAAATCTAATAATTTAAATCCTAAAATTCAATATGCAGCTGTTAAAATTAATGATTTCATGAAAGATTTTAACTTAATAGACCGACCTCTGGTGTTAATTACACCCCTCTGACATTACCTTTTCATTTTTTTTCAGCAGTTCATCAGCCACATTCCTGAATTGATTTTTCCTAGTACCCGAAACCATATTTTGTTATTTGGTGGACATACAATATAAAAGCATTCATATCTCTGATCATACACCCCACATCATGACATTAAGGCTAAAAAAATGCAACTTTCCATTATATATTTAAATTAGACACTATGCTACTTAAAGACAATAATTATGATGCTAAAATATTACAAGAAATGGATGTATTTTCTAAAATTAAATATAATGAAACCGTAGTCACTATAACCTGGGATACATACAAAGCTTATGTCAGAGGGATCACAATGGCATATAATTCTAAAGAAAGCTAGAAAACAAAAACTAACTGAATTAGAAGAAACTGTTAAATAAAAAGAAACTCTTGTACATTTAACCCAAGACCCTGAAACCCTTCACAATCTATTGGAACTCAGAGATCAATTTAATAAACTAACCACCAGTGAAGCAGAAAAACAAATAACCAAAACTAGATCCAAATACTATGTTATGGGGGACAAAACTGATAAATTACTAGCGTGGCAAATCAGAAAGGAAAACGAGCATTTGTCAATGCCAAATGTTTGCTTGCTGGCATTAGCAGTGGAAGTGCAGGAGTTAGACAGATGCAGTATAGGAATGGCAGTGATGTATTGAACTGATGCCAGCTCCACCCCCACCCTGCAGAGATGGACAGGCATTGGGGTGTATCTTTGGGCCTTCGTCCATAACGGTCGCAACATTTCCTCCTTACCCCTACCCCTACCCTGCAGACACTGACAAGTGTTGAGGTGTGCCTTGGGGTGTTCAGGCTTTACACTCACTTCATTCCATAAGGAAATAAGCTGAAATGGGTGCAGTATAGGAGAATGGTGTGAATACTGGGGACAAAGAGTCCAAGGTGCACATCGATGCTTGTCACTGGCTGCAGGGTAGGGGTGTGGGTGGACTGGCATGAGCATTACTGTCGCCAATCCCAAGTTGCCCCCTGACACCTGTCAATCCCTACAGGGTAGAGTGAATGCCTGTCAGGCCCTACAGGGTAGGGCATTATAGTCGGAAACCCTAAGGCCCTGAGCATTTCTTGGTATTTTTACTCTAAGTTTTCAACATGGGCTTTTTTTGACCCCACCACATGAACAGTGACACTGTCAGTTTGTTAGCCGAAAGGTGATTTTGCACAGTGACTGCACCATTTGGTGCCACGGGTGCAAAAACACATTTCGAGCATGTGAAAAATGACAGCTGTACTGTTCATGAGGAGGTGTAAAAAAAATAAAAAAATGGTGATGAAAATCTGGAGTGAAAATATAAAAAAAAAAAAAAATAAACTGGTGAAGTCACGAGCGTGCATAGAAACTGGGCAACGCACACCCGTAATGCAATTATTTTGGGGATTTTTTCACCAGATTTTCAATGTAGGCGATTTGGGACCTCTGCTCATGAACAGTGTTAATGTGGTTTTCTTAATCTGTCCCAAACACTGATTTCCCACAACGAGTGCGCTATTCTGTGCCAGAAGTGTGAAAACACATTTCCGCCCGGATGTGAAAAATGACAACTCTACTGTTCATAAAGAGGAGTGAAAATATTCCAAATTAACAAATTTGTGAGTGTGCATGGAAACTGTGCAATACACGCTTGTAACACAGTCATTTTGGGGAATTGTTTCACCAAATTTGCAATATAGCCTTTTTGAGAGCCCACCTCATGAACAGTAACACTGTTGTTTCATTAATCTGTCCCGCGCAGTGACTGTGAAATCACCTTTCAGGACCGAATAACCAAATGACCATCACAGAATTCATGAGGTGGGGTCCCAAGAACCCCATATTGAAAATTTGGTGCAGAAATTTAAAAAAATGACCGAGATATGCGCCAAAGTTGAAAATATCCTATTTATGCCATTATATAGCTTACGGCATTTCTTCAGTTCACAGTAGGCTTTGAAGAGTGCAGACGTGTTCCTGCTCAGCTGAACATCATCGCAACCTCGCAGAGGTAAGCTATGGGGTGAGGGGTGTGTGGGGAGGTGGGCACGTAGAGGGTGGGCGTGGGTTGTGGGAGGGGGCAAGAGAGTCCACGAGGGACCGTTTTTCTTTTGTTACAAGTTTTTAGTTTACAAAGATGATGTAAGATTTTGCCATGTTGGCGTGAGCTCCCAGCATGACATCTGGAAGTTTTGGGGGGGCAGTGGAGCCATTAGGGGATTGGGCACCCTGTTGGCCATACAGTGTGGGGGGATCGCATGAGGATGCTGAACTTTTGCCACGCTGGGATGGGCTCCCAGCGTGGCACCTGGAAGTTTTTTTGAGGGGTCACTGGAGCCAGTGGGGATTGAGCACCCTTGTCAGTAAGTAAGTAAGTAAAAATTTATTTATAAGCACTTTTCAGAAACCAAAGCGCTGTACAATAATTACATTAAATAATAAACAAATATTAATAATAAAATCAATCTTTAAACGCTTTTAAAAACAAAAAGGTTTTTAGCTCCAATTTAAAACTCTCAACGGTCAGGCAGCCTTGTATCTGGCGAGGTAGAGAATTCCACAGGGTGGGGGCAGCGTAAGAAAATGCACATGCCCCAGATATCTTTAAACGAGCCCTGGGAATATCTAGCAATCCCTCATCGTCGGATCGGAGTGAACGAAAGGGACAGTAGGGAGTAAGGAGATCTTGCAGATACCACAGTCTCTGTTCGTGTAGGGCTTTATAGGTCAGTAACCTGACCTTAAAGGTCAGACATACAGTGTGCTGGAGGGGAGTGTACATGAGCAGAGGGGGATTGGGCACCCCCTCAGCACACAACAAATGGGGTGCATACAATGACTGCTACAGTCAGCGGTGGTGACGTGTAGGAAATTTGCATACTGCTGATGGCATGGCAGTATGCAAATTGCTTACACATTACCACCACTGATGGTAGCGGTCATTTGCTTTCAACTGTACACCACTGCATCTGAACTGTCAGACAGCTGGGACATTCATAGGTGCGGTGCGACCGCACCTGCTGAAATGCTCAGGGCATTGGAAGCGTGGGTGCCACACCTATGAAAACTCGTATGGTGGCACTATGTTTCTTGCACATGCGTGCAAGCAAACATAATGAAACAAATACAATTCATAAAATAATAAATATAAAAGGCAATATAATTAATGAACCCACTTTAAACATTCAAAAATTATTATAAAAAATTGTATTCATCAGATAGAAATTCAGATAATATAGACATCGAAACTTTCTTAAATAAAATTGAACTACCACAACTACAAGAAGCACATATTAACAATTTAGAAAAAGTTATATCCAGTCAAGAGATACAGCAAGTGATTGAAGCATTACCCAGTGGAAAAGCAGCAGGCCCAGATGGCATACCAATTGATTTTTATAAAAAGTACATAAATATGTTTGCACCTCATTTAAAGATTTTATACCATAATATATTACAATTATAAGTTATGAACCCATGCTCAACAGATGCTACAATATTAAGAAAAAAGATAAAGCCCAATGCTTACATCAGCATATAGCCCAATATTATTAATTAATACAGACAGTAAAATACTAACCAAAATACTAGCTAACAGACTAAGCAGTATATTACCTGGTATTTTACACACTGACCAAAATGGTTTCATTAAAGATAGACATTTAAAAACCAATATCAGGCGAACAATAAAGCTAATCGACAAATTCAAAAATGATAACTTTTCAATACTCTCACTTGATGCTGAAAAAGCATTTGACTGGCTAAAATGGGAATATATTAAAACTTTATTTAAATCACAAAAATTTGGCCCAAAACTTAGGACATGGATAGATATTATATACCAGAACATCTCTGTTAGGGTCAGAATCAATCATGAACTTTCAGAATCGATAAAATTACAAAGGTGGTCAGACAAAGCTGCCCCCTCTCGCAGTTAATTTTTTGTAATAGCCATTGAGCCTTTAGCCATAACTATAAGAAACAATAATAATATACAAGTATTAAAAAGAGCAGAGAAAGAACATAAAATTAGTTTATATGCAGATGGTGTTCTGATATATACTCAAAACTTAAATTTAATCTACCTGGAATTAATACTCTATCATATGGGAAAATATTTGGCTATAAAATCAATTGGGATAAAACCGAATTATTAGAATCAAAAAACAGTACAAACCCATTTATGTAAACATCAAAAAAAGTATCAAAGCTTAAGTATGTGGGAGCAAACATAGATAACAATACTGAGTCGCTGTATATTAATAATTTTGAACCATTAATAAATAAAATACAAAGTGAACTTAATAAATGGGAATCATTCCCACTTCAAACAACATGAAGCCTTGCTGTATTCTGACAATATGCAGTTAGCCCCAGCACTTGAACTGCCCCAGAGAGGAAAGAATTAACTTTGTGCAGAAGCATAGAATGTTGAGCTTGAGCTTGGTTTTCAAACCTCTGTCTCTGGTACTTACCAGTGTAACCGTCAGATTCTTTGCTCCGCCTAACAGTGAAGTCACTCCGAAGATTTCTCCTCTGCTTGGTTCAGTGGAGTTTGAATTAGTGTTCGGTTTTAAACCACTTTATTATTTTCGAATTTCCAGCCTCTGTCTACGGTATAGGTAGTGTGGTAGATGTAGTGACTGGTGTTTATTTAATTTTCTGTGGACATTTTTTTTGTCTTGGTTTCTTTTCGGTCGATCCAGTTAGGAACTGATCTTTTTGCTTGCATTTGTTTATTTTAACTTTTTCTGGGATTTAGTGTGGTGTTCCGGTTCCGATCGGTTTCAAAAGAACCGGACTTTTTCTGGTTCTTTTATAAAACCTATAACACAGTTTGTAACTGATAGGGGATTTATTACCTGGCTTAAAAGCTTTCAAGGGTAATTGGTTAGGTTGGTCATGTCTGAGAAACCCAAGAAAAAAACTGGTCCCACTGGGTTTCAACACTGTTCTGAGTGTGGGGAGGCCTTTGCCAAGGCTGACCCCCACCTCATCTGTATTTACTGTCTGGAGTTTGACCACCTCAAAACAGACTGCCAGATTTGCAAGAATTTTCCTAAAGCCACTCTGGAAAAAAGGTTGAGTAGGCTGAAGGAAAGGGAGGCCGAGAAGTCCATAGACCCGGACGGCCAGCCCGGTTCTGTTGTGGCCAAACCTGAAGAGGTGCCTACTGACCTAGGCGATACCTCTTCAGGCAGAAGGAGGTCTGACTCCGAGGGGTCGGTCCTGTAGAAAAGGAAATGTATGTCAGCCGGTTCGGATCCAGCACCACATACTGCAACCAGTGACGAGATAGCCAAAGTGATTAGTATAGTTCAATCACTTTGCCCGGTTCCGTCTGATCCGGTACTGCCAGTTAGGCGGTTGGTTTGGTCGGATCCAATCCAGATGCTTTTTATGAGGAGTGGGAGGGAGACGAAGACTATCCTGAAGATGAAGATAATGACTTTGAAGGTCTGGATGTGCCCATTGAACCAGACATTTCCCCAGACAGACCCTCCAGTGTCTCCCCTCCCAGGCTTTCTGAGCCCCCTTCATACTTCTTGTTTTACAACAAGGTGGCTGAAACCTCCCAGCTCCCAATGGTTGAAGCTGCTGAGGAGGAGGAAGAGCCTGATTTTGTTGAGATGATGGACATCCCAGAGTCCAAAAGATTGTCTATCCCTCTTCACAAGTCCTTGGGGAAACGGACAAGATTTTATAGACACCTAACTCCTTGCCTCCTGTAGATAAAAGAATGACAGGAAATGTATGCTATCAGGCTCCGGTATGGATTTCTTTTATAGTCATTGCAGCCATGTTGGGGTAGTGCAGGCTGCAGCCTGTGACAGGGCTAACATTCCTTTGGCTTCACGCACCCCTGGATAAAGACTCCAGGAAGGTCGATACCATGGCCAAAAAACAGTATTTGGCATCTTCTTTGTGACTCAGGCAGGCTAACTATATGGCCTACACAGCCAGTTACCAGAATTCCAGGTGGGATACGGTTCTGGAACTGGCCAAACAGGCCTCTCCCAGCTAGCCAGAGAGCTGGGGGAGGTGGCTGCTGATGGAATTGAGGCATCCAAGGTACAATTCCATGCTGCTGTGGACTCCAGTGATGTGGCATCAAGAGTCATGGCTACATCTGTCTTTCTCAGGAGACATGCTTGGCTCAGATGTACTAGCCTTTCGCAGGATACCGAGGCTAAGGCTATGGATTTCCCTGTAGTGGGTAACTCTCTGTTTGGGGAGCAGACAAAGGCTTACATGAAGAAAATGGATGAGTACAGGAGTGCACAGGCCAAAGAGAGGCAAGCCACTCCCCAGAAGCAGCAGTCTAGGGGCAGGGGCAGGCCTTTCCACAGACCTTTCTACCAAGCTCAGGCTTCCTCTTCCTTCCCACAGAGGGGGTTCTTTTGAGGGAGAGGCAGGAGGGGGGATGAGCAGGGCTGCATCCTCTTCCCAGTCCAAGGCTCCTGCCAAGCAGACACCCTGATGTGTCAGCCCGGGGTCGACTCCCCCATTCTGGTAGGAGGCAGGCTAGCTTACTACTTCCAGGCCTGGAAGTCTGTTACCTCAGACAAGTGGATCCTGGAGGTAGCAAGCCAGGGACTGACCCTCGGCTTCAAAAGTTTCCCAAAACTGAGGGTCAGGTCTTTTCCACCTGCATCCATCTCAGAAACCCTTGCTCTAGAGGCAGAGGTTTCTTCTCTACTGGCTCTCAGAGCTGTAGAGAAAGTTCCTACTCAGCATAGGAGCAAAGGTCTGTACTCCAGGTACTTCCTTACCCCGAAAAAAGACAGGGGAGTGGTGACCCATCCTAGACCCAAGGTATTTGAACAAATACATCACAATGGTGACTCTGGGAATAATTCTTGCCTCTCTAAGGACAGGGGATTGGCTAGCATCCCTGGACCTCAAGGATGCCTATTTCCATAGTCCTATCAGGTGCTCCCACAGAAAGTACCTTGGGTTTGAGCTGCCTTCAGGCCATTATCAGTTCAGGGCCATGCCCTTCGGCCTAACATCAGCTCCAAGGGTGTTTACAAAGTGCCTTGCAGTAGTAGTAGTTGCCTGTCTCAGAAGGCAGGGTATTTCCAACTTCCCATATCTGGACAACTGGCTAACTGTAGGTCAGTCCTCTGACCAGGTCAAGTCAGCTCTACAAATCACTCAAGATTTGCTCAGTTCTCTGGGGTTTCTTCTCAATCTCCCAAAGTCTGTTCTCGAACCAGTACAACTTCTTACTTTCATAGGAATAGAGTTGGATACTATCCAAGCAAAGGCCTTCCTCCCACTGGCAAGGGTAAAGACCCTCACAGATCTTGCTTCCTCTTTTCAACTTATGGTCTCTCACCCAGCAAGACAGTTTCTTCAACTCCTGGGCCATGTGCCAACTTTCACTGCACTGGTGCAAGGAGCCAGATTTCAGATGAGGGACATTCAGTTCCACCTAAGGTCCTTTTGGTCTCAGAAAAGGGACTGTCTCACCAAATTTATTCCAGTGACTCAGACTCTGGTCCAAGCTCTCCAGTGGTGGCTGGACCAGGACAACCTCAGACAAGCTGTTCCATTTCTCTCTCAAGTCCCCTCGATAGTCCTCACTACGGATGCTTCTCTCCTAGGCTGGGGTTCCCATTTAGGAGCCCTCAGTGCTCAGGGGGCTTGGTCTCCACAAGAGTCCCTCCTTCAGTCTGCTGGAACTCAGGGCAGTTTTTCTGGCCCTTCAGGTCATCTTGGAATCAGTCAAGAGCAAGGTGGTGCAGGTCAGGACAGACAACACCACTACAATGTGATACATCAACAAGCAGGGAGGCACTCTGTCCACGGCCCTGTGCACAGAGGCCATGAAACTGTGGTCTCTAGCCTATTCCCTTCAGACTTCCCTAATAGCAATTCATCTCCCAGGAAAGGACAATGTACTGGCAGATGCTCTGAGTAGAATCTCCCAGTGACACCACGAATGGCCCCTGGACTCTCACATTCTACGGGTCATCTTCACCAGATGGGGCACTCCAGAGATAGATCTCTTTGCAGCCCCAGATAGTCACCAGCTTCCTCTGTTTTGTTGCAGACCTCCAGTCCCTGGGGACTGTTCCTCTGGATGCTGTCATTCTGGATTGGAAGGGCAGGTGTCTCTATGCCTTCCCTTCCTTCCCCCTGTTGTTCAGAGTCCTGATAAAAATCAGATCTCAATCCTGCACAGTGATACTGGTGGCTCCAGATTGTGCCAGACAGCCTTGGTATACTCTGCTGCTGTCTCTAGCAGTGTCACGTCCCCTGTTTCTTCCCAAGAGATACAATCTCCTAACCTCCTCTCAGGGGAGGATCTGGTACCCCAGTCTCCTGTCTCTCAACCTCCAGGCCTGGCTCTTGAAGAGTTAGAATATGCAGGCCTGCATCTTTTTCAGGGAGTTCTAGATATTTTGAAGGTTTCTAGGAAATCTTCCACTAAAACAACTTATAATTCCAAATGGAAAAGTTTTAGCATTTGGTGTTCTCAGAAGGGCATTTTACGTGATTCTGCAGACGTTGCTACATCCTTAGATTATCTGGTTCACCTTAACAGTCTAGGCCTTAGGCCTGCAACTCTGAAGGTCCACCTAGCAGCTGTCTCTGTTTTCCTTTCAGCAGGGAAGGGCTCTTCCCTGGCATCTTATCCTGTTTTCATTAAGTTCTTCAAGGGTCTGGTTCATATTAACCCTCCCTTTCGAGAGCCTACTCCAGCTTGGGACCTTAATATCTACATTGCTCAGCTTATGCAGCCACCCTTTGAACCTTTGGCTTTGGCTGAGCTGAAGTACTTGACCTGGAAAACTGAGTTCCTGGTAGATATTACTTCTGCCAGGTGGATTAATGAATTACAGGCCCTGTCAATTGAACCTGACTTCATTTCCTTCCATAGTGGTTTGGGGTTACTATTGGGGTACTGCAAGGTTCAGTACTGGATCCAGTCCTTTTTAATGTCTTTATAAGTGACATTGCATAGGGATTGGAAGTAAAAGTATGCCTCTTTGCAGATGACACAAAGATCTGCAACAGGGTTGATCCACAAGGAGTCGTGGAAAGAATAAGAAGGGACTTAACAAGGTTGGAGGAATGGTCAGAACTATGGCAGCTTAGATTCAATGCAGAGAAGTGCAAAATAATGCACCTGGGAAACAAAAATCCAGGGGAAGATTACACAATGAAGGGGAAGGTAGTAACAACAACAAACATAGAAAGTGACCTGGAGGGTAATCATGTCAGATGGCCTTAAGGTTAGCCAGCAATGTGAGAAGGCAGTTAGGAGGGCTGGGGGGATACAGGGATGTATAGGGAGAGGCATCACCAGCAGAAAACTGGAAGTTGTTATCCCTCTGTACAGACAGTTGGTGAAACCCCATCTGGAGTACTTTGTCCAGTTCTGGAGACCCCATCTCTACAAGGACATGGACAGGATAGAGGCAGTCCAGAGGAGGGCAACTGAAATGGTGCAGGGTCTGCAAGAGAAGCCATATGAGGAGATACTAAAGGAGCTTAATATGTAGACCCTTGAGGAAAGGAGGGAGAGGGGGGACATGATAAAAATGTTTAAGTACCTCAGTGGAATCAACAAAGTCCAAGAAGGTAGCATCTTTCAGAAAGAGATGTGCAAGAACAAGGGGACAAAATTTGAAGATGGGGGGATGGCTCAGGGGCAGTGTGAGGAAGTATTTTTTCACAGAGAGGGTGGTGAACGCATAGAACAGCCTTTCTGAGGAGGTTGTGAGGTCTAAAACTGTGAGAAAATTCAAGAATGCATGGGACAGACATAAGGCAATTTTTGTGGGGGGTAGGAGGAAATAGGCTGTTTGTTAAATAGATCTGCAGCGTATCCTGTAGGTAGGGAAATGGGAAAACTAGGTGGGCCAAGCGGTCCTTATCTGCCATCAAAGTCTATGTAGGGATAGGGTAGTCCTAAGAACCAATAGGAGGTTCTTACCCAAAGTGGTGTCAGACTTTCACCTGAACCAGTCTGTCTACCTGTATTTTTCACTGACAACTCTTCTTCAGGGGAAAGAAGGTTACACAGTTTGGATGTTAAAAGGGCTCTTAGCTACTACATAGAGCATACTAAGGCACACAGGCATGACAGTCTTCAGTTGTTTCTCACTTATGTTGAAGTGGGGAAAGGTAAGTCTGCTACTAAAAGGACTATTGCCAGGTGGATTGTCTCTTGTATACAATTCTGCTGTGACAAATTGGGCAAAACACCCCCTCCAGGCCTGAGGGCTCACTCGACTAGGGGCTCAGCTGCCACTCTGGCTGTGGCCAGACATATACCCTTGCTAGAAATCTGTAAAGCAGTCACCTGGAAAACAGTCCATATATTCACCAAGCATTGCTCTCGGGACATCCAGACTAGGAGTGATGCTAGGTTTGGCACAGCAGTACTGCAGATCTTGTTCCCAAAGTAGGTTCTGCATTCCCTCCTCCTGGGGGAACTGCTTGGCAATCTGCATATTGTCAGAATACAGCAAGACTTCATGTTGTTTGAAGACAAAAATTTACTCACCATAGTAATGTTGTTTCTTCTAGTGGAGTCTTGCTATATTCTGACCTCCCTCCTTCCCATCTCAGAACCTTAGTTTTTGGGAAGTGGGCTGGTAGGTACAGTGTTGCATCTCAGGGGTGTACCTTGTACCCTCCCTCTTAAGAGTGGGGTAGTTGTTTTATTGTTACTATTGTTAGTGTGTACATGTGTTGTGTGTGTGTGTGTGTGTATATATATATAGTATATATATATATATATATATAAATATATATTGCCACTATCTTTTTTTTCCATGGGTTCTCGACTTGAGTATTTCTGGACCCAAATTGTTGCCTTTTGGCTATATATTAAACAATTTCCATAATGTAGTACTAAGTTAATTAGTTTGCTCATAAGAATCTGTCGGTTACACTGGTAAGTACCAGAGACAGAGATTTGAAAACCGAGCTCGAGCTCAACGTTCTGTGCTTCTGCATAGAGTTAACTCTTTCCTCTCCGGGGCAGTTCAAGTGCTGGGGCTAACTGCATATTGTCAGAATACAGCAAGACTCCATTAGAAGAAACAACATTACTATGGTGAGTAATCTTAGGGGGTTGGGCCTTTCACTGCTTGGAACTCGGTCTTTATGGTGCAACCTGCTGCAAGAGCTCCCCCTTGAAGTGAGATAGTACAATTACGTAAGAAGTTACCATAACAGTAGATCTTTGAGAGGAGCTCTTGCAGCAGGTGCTGCTTTTCCTCCCTCCTTCCCCTTGGTAACTGTTTCTCCATTGACTGTTTTTACATTTTCTCTTTTAGGAGGCACCGCGTTGGTTCTCCATTTCTGAGTTTGCTGTGGTCGCCGGCGGGAGAACTGAGATAGGTCTGGGGGACTACCCCTTTTATACTATTGGCTGACTTTGGGAGGCAGGTTGATGTCAGAGGCAGTCCCTCACTGTATACTGCTAGCTAGGAGTTTTCCGTGGGGTCCTGGTGTCTGCTGGCTTCAGTCCTTATGGTGTAACCTGCTGCAAGAGCTCCTCTTGAAGATCTACTGTTAGGGTAAGTTCTTATGTAACTGTACTTTCCCTCACTCTCTGGTCACACCTGAAAAGGAGCCATGGCTTAGTGTGCCTTTCCTGGTTACCAGTTTTCAAATAAATAAATAAAAACTAAGCAAAATTAGTCTGATTCAGTCTACATACTACAGTAAGCAGTCAGTAAACCAAAATGTTTTTGCACATAAAGTACACATTGGGACCAACCCCATACTTGAGTGTGGGGGCCCTTGGTGCTGACTGTTCCCTGCTGAGAGGACATTCCCACATGAGGCGAGCCATCTAGATGTGCAAGCTTAAAGCAGTTAGAGGAGGGTATCGAGCCTATTTTATGAAGTTTGTGTTTTTGTGTAGTATAAATTGTTCAAAACATTGAATTGTTGTATTTTTAAGGTTTGTGATGGAGGTGGCTTGTCTGGAAAATTTCCATAATTTTTCCCAGTCCTGACTAGTAGTATCTATACCAAGTTCCTTCGTCTGCCATCATTGTGTCTCTTTGGCTTTCCCATATACCTGTATGTCTAGGGTGTTATACTAGTTAGAGACTGAGACCTTATTTTGTAGTTGTGTTATGAGTTCATCCTCCCATTTGTTTGTGTGGACCATCTGAGTTCTCTTTCCAGTTATGACCAATGAGACGCTAAGCTAAGGATGGTAAGTACCAGTACTTCATCTGATGTACTAAGATTTAATAAGGAGTCACTACTTAGAGTGAGGGATAACAAACAAGTGAGACAGACCCAAAGATCATCTTCAGGGATATCTCTGTCATCAGGTCACTGCTATGGAACTTCACCATCATGCATCAGGATCCCATGGAAGCTTTTTCTGCAGCAGTCCACTGGGCCACTCACACTGACATCAGACTCCAACGTTACACACCCTTTATAAGCGCAGGCAGCCCCGCTTCCTCCTCAGTTCTTTTCCGCTGTTGACCATTCACAGACGGACTCTGAGAAAGCTTCGTCGCTCAGTTCAACCACCATTTTTTCTTACCTTTTTTCTTTTGCTCACGGTTGAATCACTTTAACATAAAGTGATTCCCTTATCCTTGGTATGTCGAGAACAACTCTTTTGTTGGCTCTTTTCTGTCACTGTGGAAAGAAGATCTCCACCGACAAACACCAGCTCAGTGGCTGCTGTCTTGGGGCCCAGCCATAATGTCCTCACCTGTGAATCCTGTCAGAAGTTCAACCTCACTACCCGGCACTGACGCAAGAAAGCCCTACAGAAGTTCCTCATGGAGTAACAGGCAGCCAGCGGAGAGCAGGGGTCTTTGGGAGCCCCATCCAGTTGCCAGCATCTTCCTCGGGCTCACAAGCTACCAAGGCCCAGGAATAATTCTCAGGGACACATTCTTGGCAGAACAAGGAACACCCTAAAGACCGCTCCTCCCATCATCAGTCCCAGTCCCTACTGGATTCCTCTTCTTCCTCTCCTGGGATCACCCAGTTGACTGCTTCGGAATCCGTTCCTTGCCCCGTGCAGTCCTCTGCTACTACCAGGTCCCCTATAGTGGATTAGTCTCTGAGCCATCATAGGGCTGTGGAGGGGCCATCGGCACCTCTCAAGGTCAGTTAGTGCAAGGGCCCTCCCACTACCACATCTGTTAGCAGTTCATCGTCTGACCAGGGCCTCGCACCCCCTCCATCGATGGCAGTGCCAACAATGATTCCCTTTCCTGCCATCAACCTTAAAACTATGCTTACCTCTATTACCATGTACCTCTTTCAGCAGCTAATTCCACGGCCCGAGCTGTCATTACCCACAACCTTGATGGCTGTTTAGGTGTCTACACCTGATCGAACTGCATGCCTTGCACCCTCAAGAGAGACATCGGTATGGCATTCATCGGCCCCTGCTTCAGAGCAGACCAACGTTGAAGAGGAGTATTATCCTGATTTTATCCTTCCTGAGGAAGAGGAGGAGAAGGATGACGTTGACGTGGAATCCACTGACAGGTCCACTGTCTCCTCCGGGAGTGAAGAGTCTGTCAAGCACACTCCTAGTTTCCTTCAGAGGAACTCTCCTTTTTGAACATCATGAAGCAGCTCACCTCCACCATGAGTTTCCAAACTGAGGAGGAGAGGCTGAAACCAGGAGGAATCTGCTGGACTTCCTGGTGATCCCCGAGTCTCCACCAAAGATTATTCTTCCCTTGTTGCCAGCCTTAAATGATGCAGCCAGAACAGTCTGACACCAGCCCAATATACCAGCCTTGCCCAGGAAGGCCAACTAGCTCTTTAGCAGGTCACTCAGGGTTGCCCTGCGATACAGCCCAGCCTGAGACTGACTGTGGTCATCGAAGCAGCTCATGACATAACTAAGGCTCCTAAGCACCTTAGTTCCCTGCCCTCTGTGAGTCCAGGAGATTGGACCTCTAGGGCAGGGGACGTTTGCCTTGGCCGCCCTAGGTCTTAGGATTACCAATTATTTGGCTCATCTTATTAAGTACCAAAACACCCTTTGGAGGAAGCACAAAGCGGCTGTTCAGGCCCTTCCTGAGGATTCCCACAAACAGGAGCTTCTTAAGGTACTCCAGACCTCTAAAGATATTAGCAAGCATCTTCTCTGAGTCAACTATGATATAGCAGATATTACAGCCAGGGCTGCTGCCTTTGGCATTTATCTCAGAAGGCACTCCTGGCTGAGGGTCTCTGGTTCTGCAGATGATGTGCAGCAAAAAGTGTTAAATGCCCCATTTGTGGGTCACAAGTTTTTTGGTTCAGATGTGCAGGATATTATCAATGAAGTGCAGGCTTCTGGCAGGGCTATTCGAGCTATCCACTCATTATACCATACCCAGTCCTGGAGCAGGTTGAGGTCCTCATTTCGTAAAGTCTCTCACAAGTCAGGTCCTGGAGCCAAGCTTCAGGGTAAGTGCAGAGCCAGCTTGGCCTTGCCCTACCCCCTCTTCTTCCTCTGGACCCTCTGCTAAGCAGTCCAGGGGTGGAGTTGCAGCTCCAGCTGCTAGTTCAACCTCTGCCTGACTGCTTGTCAGATCTCCGTCCTCGTTCTCCCAAGCCAGGTGGTGGTAGTCAGAGGTCGGTTTTCCCTCAGTCTGTCCCAGTGGAGAACCATCACAACAGTTGCTTGGATCCTTCAGATAATCAAATAGGGACATGCTCTAGAGCAGCCTCCAGATGTTCCCCATGTACCTACGTCTTACCCTCTGGATCACACCCAGGTGCTCAGGGAGGAGGTCCCCACATTGCTGTGTCAACAGGCCATAGAACCAGTGCCCAGGTGGCAAAAGAACAGGGGGTTCTACTCCTGGTTCCCAAGAGGACAGGGGAATTGAAGCCCATTCTAGACCTCAGAGAGCTGAACATTTTTGTCCAGTACAAGAAGTTCCGGATGGTCACTTTGCACAGCCTTTTTCCTCTGCTCAAACAAGACAACTGGCTGTGCCCCCTCAATATGCAAGTTGCCTACCTGCATGTCTTGATTTGCCCTCCTCACAGGTGGTACCTGTGGTTCCTTTTCCAGGGGGAGCATTACCAGTTCAGACTATTGCCCTTTGTCTTATCCTCTGTGCCATGGGTATTTACCAAGTGCTTAGCAGCTGTAACAGCAGCCTTTCAGCATGAGGGCCTCTGCATTCCTGTATCTGGATGACTGGCTGCTGAAGACCCAGTCAAGAGAGCTCCTCTTTTTGACCCTAGAAAGCAGTCTGCAGTTGTTCCAATCCTTTGGCATCCCTGTCGGTTGCCCCAAGTCAGTGCTGCCCCCCTTCTGTGATTGCATTACATAGGGGCAGTCCTTGATTCTGCTCAGGGCAAGGCCTTCCATCCTCAGGACAGACTGGACCACCTTATTGCCCAGGAGGCAGCTTAGAGCTGGCATGTTCCATCCAGGACTTTCCTCAGGCTACTGGGTCTCATTGTTATGGTCCCTCTGGCCAGGTTGCACATGAGGATTCCACAGTGGACACTCAGGGTTCAGTGAGATCAGCGCTCAGAGAATGTAACTCAGCTGGTCCTATTTAGATCAGATGGTCCTTGTCTCATCACCAGTACATAAAGTGCTTCGCTTGTGGATGTACCTAGCCAATCTCTTAAAGGGGGTTCCCTTTCTTATTCCCGCACCTCACCAAATCCTTACCATGGATGCTTCGGGTCTGGGTTGGGGATCCCATCTAGGTCCTTATCAGACCCAGGGTCTTTGGTCCTAATGGGAGACTCACCTCCACATAAACATCTTAGAATTGTGGGCATTTAGTATGCTTTCCAGGCCATCAGAGCCATCTCTGTCCAGGCCCTCTGTTGGTTCAGTTGGACAATCTCAGTGTGGTCTATTACTTCAACAAACAAGGGAGACCCATTCTTACCCTCCTTGCTGGGAAGCAATGAGGGTCTGGTACTGGCCTGTAGATCATGGTCTAGACCTGTCAGCCGTCCATGTGCCGGTGCCCAAAATGCCTTGGTGGACAGCCTAAGCAGGTCACAGTCCAAAGTGCACGAGTGGGAGCTGCTGACCTCTGTCACAGAAGACCTGTTCTACAGGTAGGTTCATCCAGAGTTGGACCTTTTTGTGTCCTCATTTAACGCAAAACTTCTGTGTTTCTGCTCGCTAGATCCAGAGCTTGGAGTTTTCTAGTGAGACATGTTGTACCTCTCTTGGAAAGGGAGGATCTTACTTCAGGAGGGTTCCTTCAGTAGGTCATTGCATATAGGACTGGTGCCACCTGGCATCGGGCCGCACGGCAGACTTTCTAGCAATCCCTGATGGGGGACCGCCCACCCGATGTCACGTGACCGATGTCAGCATGGGCGTATATAGTGGGCGGTCCCCACGACTGCCCTCCAGTTCTCCCGCTTATCCTGCTCAGAGTGGTGTTTCTTGGAGGGAGAAGATTTTTCTGAAGAGGACTCATGGATCTGGTCCATTTGCTTTTCAAGAAAAGCAAGACGGACTTTTAAAAGGTGGGCCTCCAAAGCCTGCTGTCACCACTTTTTGGTGGCCTGATTGAAATTTTGCCACTCCTACTGAAGGAGCCTTTCTCGAAGATCTACCATTACGGTAAGTTCCTACATAACTGTACTTTTCTTCCCCCCCCTTCCCTCAGATTCAGAGGGTTTTTATCAAGCTACAGATGGAGGGTGCCACCCTTGTTCTGGTGGCTCCATTTTGGCCTCCGCAGATACAGTTTCCATTGCTGCAACAATTGGCTTTGGAGTCTCTAGTTCCCCTGCCACTGTGCCAGGACCTGCTGACTCAGGCCCAGGGGATCCTGGTCCATGCAGACCTAAAGTCCCTCCACCTGCATGCACGGCTCTTGATGATATAGCCATTTCCCGGTTTGGGGTATCTCAGAAGGTGGCAGACATCCTGGTGGTTGCTAGAAAACCTTCTACCAGGGCTACTTACTTTGAAATGGATGTGGTTTACTTTTTGAGCCACTTCTCATAAGCCTGGACCCTTTCACCTGCCCAGTGAATCAGATTTTGGAGTATTTACTGACCTTATCTGGTGCAGGACTCAAATACTCCTCCTTTAAAGTGCACCTGTCAGCCATATTAGCCTTTCATGTGCCCGTTGATTTGATGGCCGTACTGTGGCACAGCTGGATGTGGCCTGTACTTTTCTGAGAGGCATTCTCTACTCGAAGCCTCCTATCTACAACCTGGTTCCGGCTTGGGACCTGAATTTTGTTTTGAAGAAGCTGACTTTGCTTCCTTTTGAGTCAGCTGTGTCTTAAGAGCGACGCTTTCTGTCATGGAAAGCATTATTTTTAGTTAGCTTTACTTCTGCTCAAAGAATTTGAGCTACAGGTTCTCATATGTGAGCAGCCTTATTTGATTTTCCATAAAGACAAAGCTTCTTTACGTACTAATCCTAAGTTTCTTCCTAAGGTGATGTCTGAGTTCACTCTGAATCAATCCAGCCATCTGCCTGTTTATTATCCAGAGCGTGCCAATCCAGGGGACGCATTACTCCATTCTTTGAATGTGCATAGAATTTTGCATTACTATATATATCATATGTGGGACTGCAGGAAGTCCTCTCAGTTGTTTACTCAGTTAAGACACTAGAAGTTATTAGCCCATTCTGTGTCTCCCACTCCTAGTGGGTATCTCAGTTAATGTTGGTCCCATTCCAGTTGAAATGCCTAATTTATTTTTTAGTTCTGTGAGATTATTTGAACTGACCTCTTATTGAGGAAGCAAATTCCACATTTTTGCAGCCTTGACTGTGAAAAAGTTGTCTTTTACATGTGTTAGTCCTTGATATATATATGTATATCTGTTTATGACTTCTAAGATTGGGGCTTCTAGTCATGTACTTGAATCCACATTGGTCAGTTAGGTGCCTGTCATTTAATAATTTATAGAGCTGCAACATGTCACCCCTAGTTCTTCTTTGCTCGAGTGAGACTAGGCCTGTTTTATGTAATCAACATTCATAACTTCAGCACCAAGAAATGTAAGATTCAAACCTCAGGAAATCTTACTATATTCTGACTAATGCAGTATGGTCTCACCATAGGACTGCCCCAGAGCTGAAATGGTTAATAGAAACTATGCAAGTGATGGAATGCTAGGCTCAAGCTTGGTTTTCATACCACTGTCCCTGGTAAACAGTCTCTAACCATCAGATTCTTTACTCCCCTTGCCTCAGTAAGATGTCTCCGGAGAGCTCTCCTTCATCTCTTGAAGAAAGTTTTTCTCATTTTTTATACCAGTAAATTTATGTTATTTGGTGTTCTTATCGCTGTCCTTGGTTTTCAGGTAGTAATTGTTTAGATTTTAGTTTTGTAAAAGGTAAGTAGTCGTTTTTCTCCCCAGTTTCCTAACCAAAGGGAAACTGACAGTTCCCTGAAATTTTCTTTATATTGTATTTGTTAGTTTTAAGAATTTCCAACTCCATATAGTCGGTAGTTATCTAAAAACTTGTACCAGAGTAATCTTCAGGTTTGTAGGTCCCTTATTTCAACTGGGGTAACTCCTGGATTTATACTTTTAAAAACTGGTTTCTTTTTCAGTGTAACAACTGACCAAAAAAAAAAAAGGTCTATTTAGTCTTTCTGTATACCTTTTCTTATGTCACAGAAACCAAAAAAAGAGAACAGGATTCCACAGGTTTCCAGCACTGCACAGAGTGGGGAGAACTGTTTGCAAAGGCTGATCCTCACTTAATTTGTCTGTTCTGTCTGGGGTTTGACCACCTTCAAACAGACTGTGAGATCTGTGCTAATTTTCCTCAGTCCACCCTTGGTAGACTGTTAAACAGACTAAGGGAAAAAATGTCGGATAAGGCCACTAACCTGGCTGCCAAACAGTCTGCCGAACTGGAGGGACTGCCCTGTTACGGGTAATAATTGCACAAAAAAGAGAACCGCAGATAAGGCTACTGAACCAGCCGTCACGGTTCAGAAAAATCGTAAAGAAAAGCACCAGGAACCATAACCGGTCCAACAGCGGTTCCTTCTGCTGAAGAGATCGCGAACGTGATCAGAATTATTCAGTCTTTGCAGTCTCTGGTTCCGGTTGATAAACAGCTGGTTCCGTGATTTCCCGGTTCACAAGTCCCCGGTGTAATAGCCCAAGGTGGAGAACAGTTTGATATTGGTCTTGCTGAAGAACCAGAGGAGGATTATGGAGATGATGATTATGATGAGCTTATAGAGCCAGGCATCTCTCCTGACCCTCACAGGCCTGATTCCCCTAATAAGGGAACTGAGGATTTTTCCTCATAGTTTGCTTTTATGCAGCAAAGTTGCCCAGTCTCTTGACTTCCTATCCCATGAGTCTCTGGAAGATGAGCAGGAAGAAGACTATAAGGAAATGATGGATGTTCTTCCATCAAAAAGGCTGCTTCTACCTCTGCACAAGTCTTTGAGGAGACAGACCATGAAAACTTTTGGAGACTCCCACTTCTGTCCCTCCAACTGGTAAGAAAGTGGACAGGAAGTATTGGATAAGTCTGGGGCTGAATTTCTGTTTGGGCACCCCAGCCATGAAGGTGTGGTTCAGGCTGCAGCTTGTGACAAAGCTGGCATCCCTCTTGCATCCTACCCCCCTGAGAAAGATTCCAGGAGGATGGACTCGATAGCAAAAAAGGTTTATTTGGGATCCTCCCTAGCCATTAGGCAGGCATCCTATATGGCATATTTAGCCAGATATCAAAAATCTGTGTGGTCTACGGTACTAGAAATTGCCAAGTCTGTTTTCCCTCCAATGGCTGCTGACCTGGAGGAAGCAGTTAAGTGGGGCATTAAAGCTTCAAAAACCCAGTTTAGGATGGCAGTGGATACAAATGACACTGCATCCAGGCAAATGGCTTCAGCAGTGTCCCTGAGAAGGTTTGCATGGCTGAGAACCACTAACCTCTCACAGGGCACACAAAACAAGGCCCTGGATTTTCCCTGTGACCCTGTGTCTCTGTTTGGACAACAAACATGCACATATGAAAAAAATGTATGATTACAAAGCTGCTTATAAAAGTGCAGCAGTAAAGGAGAGAACTGCCAACCCCCAAAGGTACCATTCTAGGGGTGGCAGGGGCAGGACTCCTTACAGGCCTTATTTTCAGCCCCAAGTCTTTCCCCAGTATCAGCCTAGGGGATACTTTCAGAGCAGAGGCAGGAGGGCCACTGGTCACACTAGCCTCACTGTCCAGCCAGTAGCTCAATCAAACCAGACTCCCTGAGCAGAATGTCCAGGTCGCCTCCCCACTACCAGTAAGGGGCAGACTGGCCTACTACTTCCAGGAATGGAAAAACATTACCGCAGACAAGTGGGTTCTGGAAGTAGTGGGCCAGGGGTTGGTCCTCAGCTTCAAAGCCAAATCAAGGCTAAGGTCAAAGGCTTTCAAGCCCTCTTCCCCATCAGAAACAGCCCTACTGGAAAAGGAAGCGTCACCCCTTCTGCTGCTTCAGACAGTAGAACCAGTCCCTGCCATTCAAAAAGGCAAGGGTCTGTATTCCAGATACTTCCTTACACTAAAGAAAATGGGTGTGGCGTCCCATTCTGGACCTCAGATATCTGAACAAGCACTTGGCAAAACCAAAATTCAGGATGGTCACTCTATTTACCATTATACCTACCCTAAGACAGGGAGACTGGCTAGCATCCCTGGACCTAAAAGATGCTTCCATATTTCAATCAGAAGGTCTCACAGAAGGTGCCTCCGATTCAGGTTGCCATCAGGCCATAATCAATTCAGAGCAATGCCCTTCGGACTAACATCTGTTCCAAGGGTGTTCACAAAATGCCTAGCTGTGGTGGTGACACACCTAAGGTGGCTAGGGGTGTCAGTGTTTCCCTATCTGGATGACTGGCTCATTGTAGGCCAGTCACAGCAACAAGTGAGAGAGGCACTGTCGATCACTCAGACCACCTTGTCCTCCCTGGGATTCCTAGTCAGTCAAAAGAAGTCTGTTCTAGAACCTGTGCAGTTGCTCCAGTTAATAGGGGCAGAATTGGATTCAAGGACAGGAATGGCTTACCTTCCTCAGGACAGGGTGGACAGCCTTATTCAAATAGCCAGGTCTTTCTCGCTGCATGTCTCCAGATCAGCAAGGCATTTCCTTCAGCTGTTAGAGCACATGGCATCCTCCACTGTAACCATCCCTGGAGCCAGGTTTCAGATGAGAGACATTCAGTTTAATCTCAGAGAGTACTGTTCCCAAAAGAAAGACTCCTTATCAAAGTTGGTCCCAGTCACGGCCACCCTTATTCAGGCTCTGCAGTGGTGGCAGGTGAGGGAGCACTTCAGACATGGGGTACCTTTCCTACAGCAGTCCCCTTCTCTGGTGCTTACAACAGATGCTTCCCTTCTAGGGTGGGGAGCACATCTAGGGGATCATACTGCCCATGGCACGTGGGGGAAGCAGGAATCCCTTCTGCACATCAATCTTCTGGAGCTCAGAGCAGTTTTTCTGGCACTTCAGTCCTTTGCCACTCAGGCAGTAGGGAAGGTGGTACAGGTCAGGACAGACAACACAACCACCATGTACTACATAAACAAGGAGGCACAAGGTCAACCCCTCTTTGCACAGAAGCGATGAAAAGTTGGACACTAGCATACTCTCTAAAGGTGCCCCTTTCAGCTGCTCATCTCCCGGGCAAGGACAGTGTCCTGGCGGATGCCCTCAGCAGGATAAACCGGAATCCCCATGAATGGTCACTGAACAGGCAGGTCTTACAGACCATTTTCAGGAGGTGGGGCACCCCAGAAGTGGATCTCTTTGCAGCCTCAGACCATTACCAGCTCCCAGAGTATTGCTGCAGACCCCCCAGCAGGGGCACATTTCCTTTGGATGCACTCCTGTTGGATTGGACATGGAAATTCCTGTATGCCTTCCCTCTACTACTGAAAGTATTGAACAAGCTCAGGCTTCAACCAGCCTCAGTGATTCTCATTGCCCCAGACTGGTCCAGGCAACCTTGGTATGCCATACTTCTCTGTGTCAGTAGCCAAGCCAATCAGTCTTCCCAGGAGGTACAATCTACTGACCTCCTCTCAGGGCAGAATCATGTACCCCAACTTATTGTCCCTCAGACTCGAGGCATGGCTGTTGAGGACCTAGAGTATGCGGACTTGCATCTTTCAGAACGGGTTATGGGCATACTGAGGGTTTCCAGAAAACCCTCCACTAAGAAAACATATGCCTCTAAATGGAAAAGATTTTCCTTCTGGTGCCAGGGCAGAGACCTGGATCATTCTCAAGCTAACATTTCTGTCGTCTTGGACTATATGGCTCATTTGCACTTAACAGGTTTAACTATTTCCACTCTGAGGGTGCATTTCACAGCTGTTTCAGCTTATTTATCAGCAGGGAAAGCTGCTTCTTCCTTTTTGGCTTCAAAGCCAGTGTTCAAAAAATTATTTAAAGGGGTGCTACACTTACACCCACCACACAGGGAGCCCACTCCCTTGTGGGATTTGAATATTTGCATTGCTCAGCTCATGCAACTTCCATTCAAACCCATGTCATCAGCAGACCTGAAATATGTGACTTGGAAAACTGTATTTCTGGTTGTTATTACCTCTGCCAGGAGGATCAGTGAACTCCAGGCTTTATCCACAGAGCCAGGATATAACGCAGTTCTTAGAACTAACAGAAAGTTTTTGCCTAAGGTGGTATCAGATTTCCACCTTAACGAGTCAATTACCCTGCCAGTCTTCTTTACAGATCATTGCACTTCAGGTGAACATAGGCTGCACAGCCTTGATGTAAAAAGGGCAGTCAGTTACTATTTTGACCACGCAAAGGGTCACAGACAGAACCAAACACAGCTCTTCCTTACGTTTGGAGAGGTAGAGAAAGGACCACCTGCAATAAATTGATCCATTGCCAGATGGATTGTAACCTGTATCCAGTTCTGTTATTGCAAGTTGGTTAAGGAGCCACCTGCAGGCCTCAGGGCCCATTCAACTAGGGGTACTGCAGCCTCCCTAGCAGCTGCTAGGGACATCCCCCTAGTAGATGTCTGCAAAGCTGCAACTTGGAAAACAGTCCACACATTTAGAAAGCATTATTGTTTGGATGTCCAAGCCAGAGGTGATGCCGGGTTTGGCACAGCAGTCCTGCAGAGCTTGTTTCCTAGATAGGTTATAGGCCCACCTCCAAAGGCACTGCTTGGTAATCTGCATTGGTCAGAATACAGCAAGATTTCCTGGGGTTTGAAGAAATAAATTACCTTAGTAATCTTATTTCTTCTAAGGGAATCTTACTGTATTCAGAGCTCCCTCTCTTCTTCCCCTTCTGATACCTATGGTCACTGCATTACAGCTGTGCTACAGTTGTTGCAAACATGGGGAGCATATACTGTTACTATTTTGGGCATATGTGACTTGAGTCTTCTGGGATGCCTAGAGTTTTTGGAAGTATTTGAAACAGTGGCAATTCACACACATTTTTCTCCTGCCATTTCTGGTGCAGGGAGGTTTTTATGATTGTTAATATTATTACTATTATTATTATTATCCATTAAGAGGAAACTGCTTAATGCATGCTTTGTAAGAATCTGACGGTTAGAGATTGTTTACCAGGGACAGTGGTTTGAAAACTGAGTTCGAGCCTAACATTCCATCATTTGCATAGGTTCTATTAATCATTTCAGCTCCGAGGCAGTCCTATGCTGAGACCATACTGCATTAGTCAGAATACAGTAAGATTCCCTTAGAAGAAACAAGATTACTAAGGTGAGTATTTTTTTCTTATGCACCTGGGGAGATGTAACCCAGGGAGGAAATACTTTCTAAATGGGGAACAGTTGGCAGTAACAGAACATAAGTGCAATCTTAGGGTTACTCTTGCCACTGACTTGAGGGTAGGCAAGCAATGTGAGAAGGCTGTACAAAAGGTCAGCAGCATCTTGGGCTGCATAGGGAGTTGCATAACCAGCAGAAAAAGGAAGGTAATTATGCCACTCTACAGGTCCCTGGTGAGGCCTCACCTGAAGTACTGTCCAGTTCTGGAGGCCTCACCTAAAGAAGGACATAGATAGACTAGAGTCCATACAGAGTAGGGCAACCAAAATGGTACATGGTCTGCATCACAAGCCATATGATATAAGGCTTACACAGCTAAACATGTACTCCCTGGGGCAAAGAAGAGAAGGGGGTGACATGATAGAGACCTTCAAATACTTGAAGGGTGTAAACAAGGTACAAGCACAGGATATCCTTCAGGTAAGCAGTTGTACATGGACCAGGGGTCACAACATGCGCCTGAAGGGGAGTAGGTTCAAGAGCAATCACGGAAAGTTTTTCTTTACGGAGAGAGTGGTGGAGCCCTAGAATCTCCTTCTCTTGGGGGCCATGGACTCAAAAACTGTTAGGGAATTCAAGCTGTCATGGGACAGACAGTGTGGGAAATGTCATGCAGTAGCCTGGGGGGGGGGTTGTAAACATGGCCAGACTAGATGATTCATATGGACCCCAACTGCAGATTCATTCTATGTTTCTGTGTTAATGCCTCAAGTTGGGGATCAATTTTGTTGATCATCTCTGCACCGATTCTAGCAATTTTTTGTCCTTGTTGTAAAGTGGACTCCAAAAGGGTGTACCAAAATCTAGATAAGTCCTAATATAGGTTCGGTATAGGGGAATAATAAAGGATTCATTTATATTAATGAATGCATACTTAATTCTATTTAATATTGAGTTTGCTGTCTGTGCTACATGTTTGCAATGATCTCTGAATGTGAGACTGATGTTGACTATGATTCCCAGGTCATGCTCTTTGACTGAGGCTTTAAGTATTTGGTTGTTTAAGTAGTAAGAGTATTTCAGATTGTTAGAACCAAAGTATAGCACGACACATTTATCCTGGTTAAGTATCATTTTATTGCCAGTGTTCAATTTCTTGCAGCTCGCTGCAGATTTTTTGATATTTGTCTATAGTGTCAACCTCTCCCCCTAATTTTGTATCTGCAAATTTTGTGATTGTATTTTTGATGTTAATATTAATATCACTTATAAATGCATTGAATACAGTGGGTCCCAGGACCAAGCCCTGAGGCACTCCATTTGAGACCTCCCTTGGTTCAGAAAGGTTTCCCCCGACCCTTACTCTCTGGGTGCTAGACTCCAGCCAGTTATTGACCCAGTTAACAATCAAGGGACTTATTTCCAGTTTTGACAATTTCTCAATTAGTTCTTTGTGTGGTACTTTGTCAAATGCCTTGCCAAAGTCAAGCAGTATAACATGCACTGGTTTATTTTTATCTGTACTGGAAGTTACAAAATTGTAGAATGAGATTAGATTAGTGGTGCAGGAGTGGTTTGTGGTAAATCCATGTTGTAGATTGTCTACCGTTCCTTGGTTTATGATTTCTTTTTTCAATTTTCCCTTTAATCAGTCTCTCTAGTACTTTGCCATACACTGAAGTAAGACTGATCGGCCTGTAGTTGGTAACCTGGCTTTTGAGACATTTTTTGTGAATTGGAATAACAGATGTTTTCCATTCCTCTGGTATAACTCCAGTTTCCACAGATTTGTTGAAAAAATAGTCGGGGAGATATCTTGTCAGTTTCCAATAGCAACCTAGGGCTGATGTTGTCAGGTCCTGCAGAAGAGTATGGTTTTAATAGAGCTCTTAACTTCTGCTACAGTGAATGCGATGCATTTTGTTTGCTTACTAATTCTTTGATTCTTGTATATTGGGTTTTTTTTTTATTAAAGACCAACCAAAAATATTCATTGAAAACTTCAGTAAACTCACTGCCATTAGTTATTATTTTACCATTGTGAGGTATGGTTTCAAGTTTTTTGGAGCATTTTTATGAGTGTTAATGTAAGAGTAAAAAGATTTTAAGTTATCTTTAGTTTGGGCAATTATTCAATCTTGCTTTTTTCCCTCTTGATTAATTTCTTTAATTGTGATACTTCACCTTTATATCTAGTGTATGACCATGGTGTATTACACTTTTTTAAGTTTGAATATCTTTTTTTTTTTTTTTTTAAACATTTGTTTTTCATAGTTTTTGTCAACCAGGCAGGTATCTCGCCTTTGTTGTTTTTAACGTCCTTTGTTGGTACATAATTCTGTACTCATTCCTATATTGTAGCTTTTATAAATGACCAGCACATTTCTGTAGGACAGTCTGTCATTTCTTCATTCAAGTTCCTATTCTTAATAAGTTTCTTTCACCCCTGGCAGAGAGAGCAATCCAGTTTTGAAAAAATGCTTGTTCAAATGGTTGGCCAGCTATGTTATTTTTTTCTACAGGAAGTACAGTAAGGAACTTCCTGGGTTTGTCCAGGGCCATTCCACCAGGGGCATGGCCACTTCAGTTGCCTGTTTCAGGGGCATGTCTGCAGCCAAGATTTTTGCTGCTGCCACTTGAAGTACTGTCCACACATTCATCAAGCACTACAGTCTGGACATTGCCTCCAAAAGACGGGCAGGCTTTGACCTAGCTGTTCTTCAGGGCCTCCTTTCTTAGGCCTCTGGCCTCCTGCCACCCAGACTGTCCTTGCTCTCAACACTGCTTGGGACTCGTACCATAGGTGTGACCTGATGACAAAGATATCCCCAGAGAAGATTGAACAGTTATGTAAGAACTTGTTGCAACAGTAGATCTTCGAGGAAATCTCTGCAATCAGGTCATGTCGTCCCTCCCTCCATCCCGCTTTCTCTCTATCTTTCTGTACAGCTTGGCTGTCCTGTTGTTACAGCCTTTCTGCTAGCTGGGAACCTTCTGTCTCTCTCCTCGGTTCCCTGGCAGGACTCCTGTCTATGATGGCCTCCGGCTAGGGAAAGAACTGAGGAGGGGGTGGGGCTGGTGGCGCTTGTATAGGGTGTGTGACATCAGAGCCTGATACTGGCATGGGAGGCCCCTTAGTGGATTGCTGCAGAAAAAGTTTCTGTGGGATCCTGATGGCAAATTTCCATAGGTGTGACCTGATGACAGAGATTCCCTCAAAGATCTACTGTTACAGTAAATTCTTGTGTAACTGTTCTTTTCCCAGATAAAGTAGGTGGAACAGGGAGATCAGGATTAAAATGTATAATGTAAAGTCAGTCAAAAGGAGGAACAGGTAAGAGGTTTAAAAAAGGGGATGCAAGAGACACCCTGTCTAGGATAAGGTTATGAAATGTTTACAGGAAAAAAGGAATGAGGTAGTAAAAGCACATAACAGCAAGGGAGTAGTAAGGAGGTAGAAGAGTAATAGAAACTTTAAAGACAATAAGCAAAAGAAGGTGAGGATTATGAAAGGGGTGCCATGCAATGGTTGTAGTATAGTAGTCTTTAGGGAAACCATCTTCTGGAGATTGAGGTGTTGCCAAATATGTACTCATCTTTCTGGGCTGCAGGCACAGGTTGCTGAACTCCGGGCCAATCTAGTAACGGTACAGCAGACCTTCTGCCTCACCCAGGGGCCACCAAGTCCACCACTGCTCCTCCAGAAGATGCCTAGAGCGAGGTAAAGTGGATGGACCATGATGTGCTCTTGGGGGTTAGGAAGCATGCTCTTCCACCTATACCACAATATAACACCTTCACCTTACTAGCTGAAAGGGGCAACCAAGAGATGGTATCCATCGCAGTGGGAGGGGAGGAGGTGGGGGTTTTCAGAAGTGAAGAACCCAAGGAGGAAGGGATAATTCCACAGCCAAAGAGAAAACAGCTGCTTCTGAGGGGATCACTTGTGAGGGAGATAAACTTGGGAGATGTGGGGAGAAGAATTGGGAGGTGGGGTACTTGAGGGGTGCCTTGGCTGGGAGAGATGGAGAGTGGATCTTGCAGATTGCTAGGGTAGTGGGGGCTGGATATCATTGTCCACACTGAGATAAAATATACACAATTGCATGGTAGCAGGTAGGAGTAATATTGAAGTGAAATTTCCAGTAGCTGGATAGTGGCCTCAAGCAAGAAGAGGTGGGCCGAAGTTTAAATTCACAGGTGAAGTTGCAGCAAAATGGCTGAAATTCACCACGCAGAGCCCGAAAAAGCTCCACAAAGTTTTTCCTACCCTCAGAAACCTCAAATTGGCAAAGTTCCACTATGAAGTGCAGAATTTCAGTGAATTTCTGCCATTTGCAAGCTAAATTCCATAATTTGCAGGTGAAATTCCACACTTCGCGGGCGGAATTCCACACTTCGGTGGAACTTTGCCATGCACACACAGTGTCTTTTTCTGATATGCTGCCTGTGTATGGCCAAGGGAAGAAAGCTCCACATCAGGGCATTTAATGAATGACTGAAGGCATGGTGCATGGAGGAAAGCTTTGGATATACTAGGGACAAACCTGGGAGGGTATGAGCCTGTATGGAAGAGATGGCTTGAATCGTTCTAAGAAGAGGACTGCAGTTTTTCAGTAGTAGAAATTCTTTATTTTTATACAGGAAATTGATCTCCTATACACATCATTACGTCGTAGACCTATTTTCAAGATGGTCCTGTAATTTTTAAAAAGTTCCACATATAAAACAATACAATCTATTAAAAGAAACAACACAGCATAGGAGCAAAAGGCCATTCTGTTCCCACATTAGACTTTAGGAACATTATGTAACTATTATGTTAGAAGCATATTTGGGATTTGACTCACCTTAATCATTGCACATACATTTTGTATTTAACTTACGTTTGAGTACATTTATAAAGTGTTTAGTGCTATTATTCTAAGATTTCAAATTGTCTGTTGGATTCCAGATTGAAACAAATTTGACTATGAATGTCATATTTCCAAATCTGTTTTTGATTTTTATTTGAAATTGTCTGTTTTTGGAGTCTCTTAAAATATATATATATACTAATTTTTTTCAGATTTGTCCAGTAGATACTTGGGCATTCCAGTGTGCAAGACCCTGTGAAATTGATGTGCCCATGACAAATTTATTTTATTTTTGAATGTCATCCTGCCTAAAGCTTCATACATTTCACAGTGGTGCTTTTGGAGTAGCATCTCAGAATGAACCTAGCTAAATTGTTGTAAGTCACAGCTACCTTTTTTAGTTTAGTTTTGCATGCCATTCCGTAGATGTGACTTCCATAGTCAAGGCAAGGAATTAATAACTGATTTACAATATCAATTCTCATTTTCTCATCTATACAAAACCCTGATCTACAGAACGCTCCAAGTTTTTTGCTTTACTAATCAAATCATTGATATGATAATGAAATGTCAACTCTTCATCTATCCAGTCCCCTAGATATTTATACTGGGGTTCTTGTCCTAGTGTTTCATTTTTGATAGTTTTTATATTAATGTCCCGGTGTATGTTTTGATTTTTGTTTCTTACTGGGTTAAAGACCATAGCTTTTGTTTTTTACTATGTAAGACTAACCTAGAGTGGTCTAGACATTTTCTAGTTTTGTGAAATCAGTTTGTAATCTCTGTTCCAGCTCTTGAACCAATTTCCCATTAGCTAACAAAACTATATCATCAGCGTACAGCCTCACTACTGTGTGGGCTTCAATGTTGACCAGGTCATTAATATACATAAGAAATAGAGTGGGCCCCAGGATGGAGCTCTGGGGAATTCCTCTCTGAACTTTTGCTATTTTTGACAGGGTGTTTCCTACCTGGACTTGTTGAGTCCTATTTGTTAAGTAGGACTGAAACCAGGTCAAGGTTTCCTCATCTATCCCCCAATTTACCCATCCTTTATAGCAGTATTTTGTGGTCCATGGTGTCGAAGGCTTTGGAGAGGTCCACAAACACTGCGCCCACCACCCTGCTGTCATTCATTTGAGAAGTTGTTATATCCACAAGGTCGGTGAGTGAGGTGTCCTTGGAGTGCCCCTTACAGAAGCCAGACTGGAAACATGACAGCAGCAAATGACTTTCAAGGTATTCACTCAACTTTCTCTGGACCAGTCTTTGTATTACCTTTGACACTGTAGAAAGCAAGGCTATTGGTCTATAGTTTGTAGATTCAGTTGTGGGCCCCCCTTTATGAACTGGAATTATTTTGTCCCTTTTCAAAAGTGTAGGAAAGCATCTTTCTACCAAGCTCCAGTTGTAAATTTTAACTAATATTGGGGCTACTGTATCTATTGCATCTCGTAGGAATCTTTTTTCAATACTATCTGGCCCATGTTTTTTTTTTTTTTTAGCTGCAATTTCCTTAACTCAGTTTTAACTTCTTTGCAAGTGAAGAATTTGAATCTGAGTTTTGGTGTGTCTAAAGGCCAACTCTTGGAATCATCCTGGTTCCAACTACTTCCCCTCTTTGGTATATCTATATCTGGTAATGTGATAAAGTATTCATTTAAAATATTTGCTGATGCTATTGGTGATAAAAGTACCCCATTGTTTTGTATTTGAATGGGCAGTTTATCATCTACTGGCTTTCAAAAGATCTTATTGATGCCCAGTAGTTTTGGGGGTCTGTATTCTCTAGGACCTTATTTTTATAAAACTTATTTTTTCAATTTCTGATCTGAATTTTTAGTTCATTTCTAGCCTTCTTGTAGTTTTCCCAATCTTCTGTATCCAATGTTTTGTTTACCCTTTTCCGTAGTCTGTTCTTTATCCTGATATTTCACTTTAGTTTCTCTGTGATAAATGGGGAGCGGGCCTTTTTTGATATACTGTATATCTAAATGGTGCCACTTCATCACATATCTCAAAAAAATCTTTGTGAATTCATTTACTGCTAAATCCATATCTGGGATTAAGAACACTCTGTCCCATTTAATCCCTGCCATCCTGTGAACTAATTTCTCTCTGCTATAATTTTTAAAAGACCTTCATCTTATTTTAGATGTTTCTACCTTGATTTTCTTCCATTTGTTTATCTTCATTTCACAAATGCAGGTAATTAAACAGTGCTCTCCTAATATTGGGTGATTTACTTGAGCTGTATGCAGTTTTAGATTCCTTGAGACAAAGATAAGATCCAAGATGTTTTCTGTACTGCTCAGATTTTATTTCCTTGTGGGAGTGGCTGTCACTTGGTTTAGTGTAAGGGGGCTTAGGCTATATTTCAGAGCTTTCCGTCTGGATTTATTCCAGTCTGAGTTGAAGTCTCCTAGTAACATAAGGTCAGTACCATAGAAAATTTCTGTCAGGCTTTGGGGGGAAGAAATCATCAAAATAACTGTTTGTTTTTTTTTACCCTGGGGGAAAATATACTAAACCAATAGTTAAGTATAGTTGTTGTAAGTAAATCAGTGTACTGCCCATTCAGTTTGCCCAGCCCACTCTGAAAAAAGAATGTTCATCTGTCCCAAATCCTAACTTGTGTATAGGACAACCCCTTCTCCTCGTTTTCCTTTTCTATCCTCTCTGTGTATATGCAAATTTTGTAATTCTATTTCATTTTGTGTGAATTTTTTGAGTCAACCAAGTCTCCGTCAAGGCCATCATATCAGGGGATTCATTTGCAAACCATGTTCGCATCAAATCAATCTTATTTTTCAAACTTTTGGCATTAACATAAATCACTTTAAATTCATTTGGAATTGTTGGGCCCGGATTTACTTCAATGTCTCCCCCCCCCAAAAAAAATTAATAAGGCTAAAATATAACTCTCCTTTTTCCCTAAGTTTAAGTTCAAGTTTGTAGACATTTGTATCTAGGAGTCACCTGTTCCCTAATTTGTGCAAAGGGATTTCTTCTTTTCACAAAATAACTAGAATGTTTCCCAGGGTTAAAATTTCCCCAGTTATAAATTATGCTGAGACTGATAACGGTTTCAACTGGAAGAGCTTTTGGTTTTGTTAACTGAGTGAAACACTCTGAGACAGATGCTTGATTTACAAAGCCCTGAGAATGTTGCAAGCCCCTGATGCACCAGTTGTTTGGCACATGGGGCTTGTGGCATTCTCCCGGCTGGTGATCGGGATTTTCAATCCCGAGCGCCAAATGCTGCAAGTTAGACCAGCTTTTCTCTGGTTTAACGTACACCATTTTGGGGGACCCTTTTTATGGGGCTTGTGCCAAATCATTAGTGCAAGCTGCTGTAAACTGAGGAAACTGTCACAGCTGTGCCCAGTGTACTAAAATCAGGTGCAGTTGCATTAAAGGAGTTTGTCGCAGCTGCGCCAAAAAAAAACAGGTGTTTTAGGGAACACTTAGCTGAAAGCTGGAAGTACTGCTTGGACACTAATGCCACTACTGCAGCCTCCAAAATGATTCTGTGGGAGGCAGGGAAAGCCTGTATGAGGGGTGTGGTGGTGGCATACATGTCTGCCCTAAATAAGCAGGATGGGTTGAAACAATTCGAGGATGCTGTCAAAAGACGAACTAGTGGCTTTTCAGGATCCCCAAGAGGCTATTTTGAGGGAGCTCAAAATAGCACAAGAGACCATTAATAAGGAGTTAACAAGTGGTGCTAATTGAGCCCTCTTCTAACCACAGGAATCACTCATTATGATTAAACTGATGCAGTCAGCCTCCTGTGTTGGACTGCCCGGAGAGATGGAATTATATGCAAATGATGGAACTCTCAATTGGCTCCTGTCAATTTCAAGCTGCTGCCCTAGCAACTGCTGCATTCCAAGTGCTTCAGATACTTACGTAGCCTAAACTGGGTACAAAACCCTCTAGCTAACATAATATTTCAACACAGGAGGCTGACTGCATCAGTTTGATCATAATGAGTTATCCCTTTGAAGAAACAAAATTACTGTGGTGAGTAATTTTTTCCATTTATGCCAGTCAGAAAGTTTACGAATGGGGCAATAAGCCCAGCTCCCTACTGGCATGACGAGTAAGAGGCAAGAGCAAACCTAATTGGATTTCTGCACTTAGAGATGGAGCAGGCAGGCTGACCTCAGATGCTAAGTAGATACAGAATAGATTTGTGGATTTTTATACCAGGCTGTACTTGAGTAGTCAGTAACTTATGCCAGTTAATAACTTACTACATTTTTTTTGAAGAAACTGATTTTGTATAATAACTTTGCTGGTATTTTTGAATATGTTCCAAAGTTAAGTTATCCTTATTTGGATCCCACCACTTGCCACTGTTTTTTGTTTATTTTTGAATTAAGATACCGAAGGTGGCAGTGTTGAGTCAGTTAATCTGCATAAAATGGATCCTTGTGTCACAGCTAACTAGCCTCCTCAGGAAGACTGAAGTTGAAGTGCATGGGTTACCTGTGACATAGCTGTTTCTGTATCCACGCAGTGAAAGTCACCTCTGAATAAATGGCGATATTGTACTAAAAGATTTGGACTCCTTGATTTTTATTGACAGAGGTTCTGGAGAGTACTTCACTGTTCTTGATTTGTACTGTCATTATTTGGGGCTTGCAAGGGATCTTGGGGTTATCATCTCTGATGACCTCAAGGTAGGGAAACAGTGTGACAAGGCAGCAGGTAAAGCAAATAGGATGCTGGGATGTGTAGGCAGAGGCATTACCAGCAGGAAAAGGGAGGTCATAATTCTGCTATACAAGACACTAGTGAGGCCCCACCTGGAGTACAGTGTACAGTTCTGGAGACCATACCTATGTAAGAACATAGACAGGGTAGAGAAGGTTCAGAGGAGGGCAACAAAGATGGTGCATGGATTGCATCACAAGTTCTATGAAGACAGGTTGAGGAACTGAACATGTACTCCCTGGAGGAGAGGAGGAGAGAGGGATATGTTAGAGACATACAAGTATCTTACAGGGAGGAACAGGGTGCAGGAAAACACTATTTTTAAGCGAAAAAGATGTTCCAGGACTAGAGGGCATGGGATGAAGTTGGAGGGAGGACAATTCAGAGGAAACATGAGAAAGAATTTCTTCACAGAACGGTTGGTGGACAAGTGGAACACCCTGCCAGAGGAAGTGGTGGGGGCTGAAACAATCACAGTATTTAAGAATGCATGGGTAGACATAAAGGAATTCTGGAGGTCAGGGGTAAGGTGCAACAGACTTCTAGGAAAACAAACTGAACTTACAAGCTCAAATGGGCAGACTGGGTGGGCCATAGGCCCTTATCTGCCGACACTGTCTATGTATCTATGTATCTATGTATGTGGAACACCAGGCTTTATTCCTGCTGAGCACACCATTTTCTTTATTTGACTTGTCTGCATTGTACATGAGTGAGGGTGGCACAAGCCAGGAGGCTGCAATTGGTAACTTTCTAGGTTGTCTGCAGTTGCCTAGCCTCACTGAGGAACAGCTTGAGGTCCTAAATGGCTCCTTGATGCAAGGTGAGATTAGAAAAGATGCTCTTTGCCCACTCCATGATGCCAGGGGATAGGGGTTCACCTGGCATACTGGTGACCCAGGTTTATGCCCGAGCCCGGGATGACAGGAGCGAAGACAGGGAGGGAGGGTTAGGAGCATCCATGGGATGCTGTCCTCCCAGGGTGGAGAGGGATGTAGGCTATCATCGCTCTTGAACGTCTCCTAATGGCCGACCTATGGTGATGCACATTGCGGCGTGGGTGACCACATGCCACATGTATGTTCAGCCAGGATGCTGAGGGCGTGAGGCTTGATGGGGAGTGGGTGGGGAGAAACAATGGAAGAAAACGGGCTGTCTAGATGACGGTGACCTGCCCTACTGTCTGTCACAATAGCCCAGAGTGGTCTGTGCTGCACCCTCGCCACCTCCTGGTGAGGAATGTAAAAATAAAATGCCTTTGGGCATTTAGTCTCCCTTCCCTGATTGTGACCACGGGTAGGAGGCACCCCCTCCTCGGCGAAGGGATATGCTGGATCGACCAGGGGGTAGCAGCATAATGAGAGGCAGCGGACAACAACAGGAGGAGCATGCGGTGGGGTGGAGCTTGGTTGCCCAAAGGAGTGGTCAGCCAGGAGGGCTGAGGAGGAAAAACAGATAATGCAAAAAAAAGAAAGGCTGCTCTTTGTCTTGCTGGAGGTAAAGCAGCAGGCCTGAATGTGTTTCCCATTGAATTTTATAGATCTTTAGAGGACACAGTTTGGTTCAACATGCTTAATATGTTTGAGAAAGCTTAGGATGGTGGAAACCATCACCCACTTTTAGCATGGCTACTATTACCCTAATGCACAAGGAAGGTAAGGATCCCTTGTAGTGCTCAGCCTATAGGTCAATTTGCCTCATTACTAGTGATGTCAGGGTGCTGGCTAAAGCACTTGTGAAGCAACTTGAGGTTTTGCCATCCCTTGTGAAGGATGATCAAACAGGATTTATCAAAAATTGGCATTCATATCACAGTGTGAGGAGTCTGCTGGGGGTAGTGGAGTTGGCATCTCGGTATTTGGGTGGGGCATATGTAAATTTGATGGGGTAGATTGGAGTTATTTCTCTAAGCCTTGGAGAGCTTTGGTCTCAGGGAGCAGTTTGTGGAATTTGTTAGACTACTGTATAGTAATCCAAGGGCCAGGGCCGGCCTTAAGGATGGGCGAACTAGGCGGTCATCTAGGGTGCCATGTAGCAGGGGGTGCTAATGACCAAATGGTTAAATATATCTTTTTTATTTCCCCCTTTTTTTACCCCAAGCACAGACAACAGTGATTTTTAAAAGTTACTAAATCTCATGCATTTTCGGGGTGGGGCGGTGCTACGTGTCTGTGTTAGGAGACTGTCAGTCTCCTCTCCACCATACAGCACGAACAAATCCAAAATCCAGCCAGCATTTCATGAAGCCAAAGACCCAGCCACCCTACACATCAGCAGCCAGCCAATTAAGTTCGCAGATTGCAGCCAGAGGCGGACCGGGCAGGTGGCAGTAGTGTGCATGCAAGCACCCCTCCCACCACGCACCAGACAGTCCCATCCATTGATGACCCCATTGCTCCTCCGTACTAGAGCGTTCCAGCCACTTGCGCCACCAGAAACCCAACTGTTGTACTTGGGCGTGCTGAATCCTCTCAGCACACTGGCGGGCTGGGATCCTCGACGATCGTCGATGTGTGGAGTGTCGGTTGATTGTCAGTTAATTGATAAGTCCAGGGCACTCAGCACACTGGCGGGCTGGGATCCTTGTTGTGTGGAGTGTCGGTCGATTGTCAGTTAATTGATAAGTCCAGGGCAAGGCCAGGCCAACAGCCACAGCCAGGAAGGCTCATCCAATCCACTACATCGTCGATACTCGGGACTGGAGGAGGAGAAGGGGACTAGCCCATGACTGGAGCGAGCGGTTAGGTTTTTACCAGGGTTTTTCCCCCAAGTGTGTTGGCCTTAAATTAACCTTTGACTTGTTTGCCGCAGCCTAGTAGTACAATTTAATTTGAAATTCATTGTAGTGGTCTGAGTCTCAGCCAGGCTCTCAGCACTGGTCTAGTGGTCTGGGTCCATCCCACTCCCACTCTCGGATGTCCCGACTCCCTCCCATCCCATTCCAAATCCCATCCCACTCCCACACATGCCACAGCCACATCCCAGACCAGCCGCACTCGGTCACAGTCTCAGACACAGGGACTCGGGAGAGTGAGAGAGTGTGGTAAGGTAAAGGGGGGGGTGGTCTGTCTCTTGTCCTGGCTGCAGAGATGGTGCTCCTGTGTTGTTGTGGACAGGCCTTGGCTCTCCCCTCTCAGTCACGGGGCAGAGGAGGGGGAGAGAGAGAGTGAGGGGCAGGTGTGGGTGCCACTGCCACTGGCTGGCTCCTCTGGTCACTCCTTCAGGAACGGCGCGCCCTCACTGTCATGATGTTGTGTTGTCAATACAGTACATCATGCTGCTTTTAAACTTTGGTTTTCATCGGTTGGCATGTGCTGTTGTTTTTTTTTTTTTTTTTTTTGCCTGGGCCGTGAAAAGTACTTTTACTGTTTGTAGCACTGCCAACACCCTTTCATTAGTGCATAGTATGCACTGTGCAGTAGTAACCCCCCCCCTCCAAAACACACATACCACCAAATGGAATGAATAGCACAGCAACAGCAGCAGTAATCTTTTATAAGAGGGAGATCCATTTTTGCAGAATTGCAGTACATACAAAGACAAAGTCATATAACTCTCTGCTCATTGATGCAACATCACATGTTGGAGGACTGGAGGATGATTATGACCTTAAGATCATGCTGTATCATCAACGGATTATGTATTTTTTCTGTATGGCTCATTACTAAGTTATAGAGGAAGCAAGCATAATATATTATAACCAAATACATAAATGTTTGTATTGACAAAGTATCCTGATGTGGCACTGCTTTATTATAATAAAGCATGCACCTCTTAGGCAGTAAATAAACTGGTAATTGTCAATACCAGGAACCTGATTAGTTTTGTGCTGTATGTATGCGAGCAAGGGATTGCAGAAGTGCAGCATGTTCTCTGTCTTCTCCATTCTAAAACTGGCAAGAATAAAAAATGGGGTGGCGGGGCTGCTGGCAAGTTCTCCTAGGGGTGCCATGTATCTCAAGGCTGACCCTGCCAAGGGCAAATCTTTTGGTGAATGGTAAAACAATGAGGGTGTTCATACTGGCTATGGGCACCAAATAGGGATACCATTTGTGCCCTGTTGTATTCCCCCTGGTAATCGAACCTCTGTTGATGGCAGTTAAGAGGAGGAGGAGGAGGACATTTAAGGGATTCAAGGAGCGTGGGGGGTGCAACATAAAATTTCACTGTATGCTGACAGTGCCCTGCTATATTCGTTTCAGCCGGAGGAATAAATTTCACCAATGACAGCTCTGATTGAGGAGTTTCCTTCTTCTTGGTGTACAGAATAAATTTTGACAAATCCGAACTGTTGTGTGTGGGTAATGTGAACGCCCGGGGCCTTAGTCATTTTCAGTACAGACTAGTGTCCTCACAGATTAGATACTTGGGCATTCAGGTGGGAAAAACATTGGATTCTCCCTGTAAACTTAATTCTAAACCCCTCCTTGAAAAATTCTTGGGAGACCTCCACAGGTGGCAGGACTTACTGATTTCTTGGTCAAGTAGCATAAATCTCATCAAGATTAATGCCCAGCCAAGGCTGTTATGCCCCATCCAGATACTCCTGATGGGGCTTCATACGAGGGACCTCCAAATCTTGGAGAGAACATGTCTCAGCTTTATTTGGCAGCAAAAGAGACCCAGAATCAGCCTGCAGAGGCTTGAAAATATTGCTTGGGGGGGGCTTGAATTATCTGGATTTTTGCTGTTATCATCTTGCAGTGCAGGCCTGACTTCTCACAGATTGGATCAGGGGCTTGAGAGGTGCGTGCTGTGCGTCACTGGACCAGGAGGGGCGGCAGCACGAGGTTACAGTTTACCTGGTCCAAAGGGGGCTGCAGGCATAGTGCTGTGGGAAGACCAGGCATTTGTTGGGAGATGAGTCGGGTGGCACCCTATTGTTTGTTTATTTCTTTTATTTATTCAAGTCTCGGACTACAATCTTAGAGCTCGTTTCCAAAGGTTCCATGTACTGTAAGCAGACAAAAGAAAAAAGAGCAAATACATGGGATACAGCAATTTGTATACAGTAGAATAACAGGCAGGTTACAAGAGATTACTTAGTTTACAAAAAAATTAACATGACAAAAGGTGGAGGCAAAAGAGCTTGGACTTTATCTAATTCTCTAATGATGGAATACAATTAATGAGTGAATTATCAGGCAGAGGATAGGAAGAGGTAGGCTGGGAGGAGCTGGGAGCAGGGAGCTGGCAGAGCCAGGTCCCATTGTTGAGGTGAGGAGGTTGGAGTTGGTTGCTAAAGAGAAGGGGGTCGCTTTTTTCCAACCCTGGTATTCCTTCTGGGTCTGGAGGACTGTGGCTTTCTGAGGAGGGAGGCTGGGGGGGATACAGTGCCTTGGGGATTTATATGGTAGTCAAGGGCTTAAGATTTACCATGATCTAGTGAAGGAGCTGGGGATCCCATACTCCCATGTTTTCACTATATGCAGGTTCGACACTGGGTTAGGTGGATGGATTGCCTGCAACCACAGAATTCATCTCTCTCTACAATCTGGAGAGAGGCATTTTACAGGCAAGAGTCGACTCGGGGGGGGGGGGCCTTGTCTAGGCAATATCATAGCATTAAAGAGGGGATGCCTGATTCCTCATTAAAAGCTAAGATCCAGTGTGAACATGACTTGGGGGACCCATATCAGAGAAGGCGTGGAGGGAGTTGTGTGATTCCCACATGGGACTTATCTGTAATCCGTATAAAGAAACAGAGTTTAAATTTTTGTATAGGTTATACCTCCCCCCAGCGGTAGTAAGTATCATCCAAGTGTTTTGTCAGTGCGAGGGAGGTGTGACACTGAGATAGGTATGTATGTACACTGCTTCTGGCAGTGTCCTGACCGTTATCCGTTCTGGACTGAGATGGCTCAGTGCATCTCCCAGATAGTGCAGGTTAGGATGCTGGTGGGCCCTTGGGCCTTGCTTTTTGGGGAGGAGTCGTGAAGGGCACAGGTTAGGGAATTTTATCTCGGGACTGTCAGAATCATGTTGATAATGCCTAGGTGCTGTATTCAAAGCATGTGGGTCTCCCACTTGCACCCCACAGTGTAAATGTGGAAGGAGCTGCTTCTTAATATGCTTGAACTGGAGCATTAAACGTATGATCTTAAGAACTGGTCAGATAAGTTTGAACAAAAGTAGAGCAAATATTTGGATTTGCTCACCCTGCTGTAGAGCAGGCAGCAGTAAGGTTGTGTTGAATGGGGCCTGTGGTCCTGCCTGACTGGGCTGGCCCATTTCGATGCCCATGTTCTTAGTCTAAGCATGGCTGCTCTCACACTCATTCTCAGTAGACAGGGATTTATTCTGATCTGGTAGATAATGTGAAATAATGCTGATTCAGGGAGCTGGTGTTAACTGCACTCCATATTCGTGTCTTTGTGTGTTGGATGTTATTTCTTTCCATGTTTTCTTGTCTTGTTTATCAGCGATATGGAGAACCATTGCACTTATATGCTTTCATGTTTAATTAAAGAAAAATATGTGCTGAACATTGTATCTTTTGTAATTGTCGGAATTAATGTGCTGTTACGATGTTGTATTGTTTATGTTATTTGAAAAGATTTGTTCAATAAACAGATTTTTTTTTTAAAATAAAAAAAGGGTACGATGCAAGGCTTGACACAAACCCTGCATCACCCTTTGAAAGTCGAGCCCAGGATTTCCGCAAATAGTTCGCCACTTTATTTTGTCAGGCAAAAATTCGAGGCAATATTTACACAGTGTGGGTGCTCCAGCACTTCAATCACATGAGCTTCCTCAGGGGGCAGGCTTCTACTGCTGACCCCCCCACCTCTTAATTATCACCTGCTGAGGTGCTGCTAATGCTGATTGGTTATGGCTCACAGTTGCAAAGTTATTTCAAGACAAGTGGCTCTGGGGGTGTTGTGAGCCCAAGCACCAAAAAGTAACAATCGACATAAGTGTAACATACATTACAGAGAAGCATCTGGGAAAAAAAAAAAGTTCAGTAGAATAGAGGAAACACAGAAACTTCATATGAGGTATAGCAAGCAAAAGGATATGTGCATTTAGTAATCTTCTCGTTAATGACGTTGCTGTGTTTGCCTCCGGAGAATTTCCAAACGTGATCACCCTTGAGAATTCATTGTGAATTTTAGATAATGAAAGGGGGATCCGCTAATGGCAGTCATAGCCATTGTCTCAAGTCCATGGTTTCTAAATGAAAAATACATAAATAGGATATGACATGGCTGAGAGTGAGATACCAGAAATGATCTCCACAAGCTACCATTGAACTCTTGATAGCCCATGAATGGCGAAGCCACAAGTGGGATGCCTAGAGTTCAATGACAGCGAGTGGAGATTTGCATTTGAATACTGTTAGTACTGTTACTGAGGCCGAACATTCTAAATGAGTTCTGAACCTTTTGTGACATAACCAACTGGCCAAGATATCCATTGTGACATACCCAGCTGTGAAGATATAAATGATATCTCACATGTGGTCAGTGAGATATCTCTTTTATCTTCATGAAAAGAGACCCACACATGTTGTATAAAAGTAATTACTTTCTGGCAGGCCAAGTGCAACAAAATCTAATTAAAAAAACTTGATGCCATGAGCAAATGTGAAAGTACATAACAGGAATGGTTTGATGCAATGTAAATTAAAGTTGCTAGAGCTGTAACAAGCAGATAAAGCAATAAATGTTAAACATGCCCAGTGCTGTTAAAATATATGGTAGTGCAAAGCACTGAAAATATTCCCAGGCATGGGGGGGGGGTGGTAGTTGGGACAGGCAGTTGGGAAGAACAGGCAGGTGGAGGTGGGTGTGTGGGGAGATAATGTATGTGTATGTGTTTGGTGTGTGTGCAGGCGCAAATGCATGGGTCAGGACTGAGGAAGGTGGTGGTATGGTAGATGTGGGGGGTTTGATTACTTTGACTCAATGTAATAGACAGCAAAGATACGGATGCCAACAAATGAATGCTTGTTACAGAAGTGACTTCATATCCCATTTCTCAATTAACCCACGTGGTTAAGGGTTTGTATTTGGGAGATCCAGTAAATCTCCCTTTTGAGTAACTTCTGGAGCCAGTTCCCTCCCCGTGAGTTTGTAGTAACCATTTCATGTTACTACAAGCTCAAGGGCAACTTGTAGTTACATGAAAGATATGTAATCAGTCCCTGAAGGGATGCTGGCAAATTATATTATTTTATGCATACTGCATTTTTGCACATATTTATTTTAAATGGTTTTTACTTGTGTTATTAAATCTGTTTTATAGTGTATAGTAGAGCATTGTTCTGTATAGAATCCCACCCCTTTCAAAATGCTATTGTACCACAGTTAATAGGTCATGGAATGTGATTGTACCCTTCTGTGGTACAGCAGCATTCTGAAATCTCTAGAGACTGCCCAAGTCAGTTTTATTTTGAAAGGGAAAGAACTGTGACATGCACATTTGACTTGCTTGACAGTTCAGACAAAAACTGAAGCTGCAAGAAGGGGAGTAAGCGGCAGCAGAGAGGAACAAACACTTTTTAGACACGGCTAACATAAAAAATAAGTTTGCATTTAGTGACTTCAGAGTGGGGAGGGAGAGTGGGGCATAAGAGAAAGTGGGTGTGAATAAAAATGAAACGGTTGTTTTTTGACCACATTTCTGAAAATGTCTAAATATTTGTGTTTTGCTGTACACTATTAAAAAAAAAAAAAAAAAAAATGGAAACACAAGATGAGCAACTTTATGCACAACCAGTGTGTTATACCACCTTGGGGTTCTAATTCCCGTGGACCTCTTAAGCTTCTCTCTTGAGGTCGGAGGGAATCAGAACCCCTCTGTGGCAGAACACACTGATTACCCATCCAGTATTCTCTATGTATTTGTTTTGTTGTACTTCGTTTTGAGCCTCAGAGAATGGGCGCTTGACACATTTTTACTTACTGTTTCAGTGCCCATAAAGCATAGCTGCCTGGGATCACTACTGTGTGCTTCCTTGAAATGGTTACCCACTGGGCTTTCAGTATTTCCATTTCTAATTCTTCTAATGTGTTCAAGAATCCTTTCATGTAAAACCTACCAACGTAGGTTTTAGGATAGCTGCACAGAACTGTATAAACTTTAAAACTGGTGGAACAGTTTATAAATTCTGTAATCATTCTTTTCACTGATTCAGTTCTAAATTCCATGCCTTTCATAACGTGAACAAGCAAGTACTAAATTGTTGCAGATATGCATGCCATGAGGCGAACTGTGAACTAAAAGAGATACTCTGGTCTACTGGGTTGTACCTTGTAATGGCTATGGACTAGCGGATCCTTTAAATTGAAACTTGCATTGTATCATAGCACTTCTGTTATACTCATTTGCTTTTGTTCATTATGATTTATTAGATATTGTTGCACTTTGCCTGCCAGAGAATAATTATTTAAAATTTTTTATTTAGAAAGTATGGACTTGAGACAATGGCTACGATTGCCATTAGCAGATCCCCTTTCTGTCATTTGAAAGGCACACTGAATTCGAAAAGGTGATCACATTTTGAAATTCTCCTGAGGCTAACACAGCACTATCATGAACAAGGACATTACTAAGTGCACATATCTTTTTGCTTGCTATACATCAAATAACGTTTCTATTTTTCCTCTGTTCTTCTGAACTTGTTTTTCCAGATGTTTGTTCCTGTACACCTAGTCTTTGTAATGTACTTTACACTTTATGTTGAGTGTTACTTTTAGGTGTTTGGGTCTCCAGGAACCAAGGTGCATTTGCTTTTTTTTTCTCTTTTTATTCAATACAAAAGCAACATTTTGATTAGTGGTTTGCGTTTTTTAGGAACCAAAACATAATTTCTGTTTTTCCATTGCTGGAATCAATTTCTGGTGTGTCTTGTCGCACTAGACATGTCTGACAAGCCCAAAAGGAAAACAGGACCTACAGGCTTTAAAAATTGTGTAAAATGTTAGTCTCCTGGCTAAGGTTGACTGCCACAAGTTGTGTTAAAGGTGCATGGGTCCTGACCATCTTTCTCAGATTGTGAGCCCTGCATTATGTTTTGCCCTAAAACCCTTGAAACAGGGGCCACAAAACTGTCAGTCCACCTCTGCATCAACAAAGCACACTGATGAGGGCCCATCCTTCCACAGCAAACAGAAGGAAAACCTGCTAAAGATGCCTCATAGTTCAGGGTTCCTGAACATGGGAACCCTAGGTTAAGTAAACCCAAAAGACTCTCAGAGTAGGTTCCAGAAATGGTTCCTGCTAAGACAAAACACAAAGAAAAGCATGTAATTGCCCTCTTCCTGAAGAAGAAAAGGAGCCGTCAGTCGACAAAAATAGAATGCTCCCTATAGAGAACATGGCTAAGGCATGGCAGTTTCTCCAGGCCTTTCAGGCCATGGGGTCACTTATGGGCATGCCGGTTCCCCCTCCGATTTCAGTTCTCTCCCCAGTTCTGGAGGATCCGGAGTCTGAGTTCAATTAGAAGGAGGAGGAAGGAGAGTCCAGGACCAGGATGATTTTTCCTCGCATAGTGTTTTTGTGAAGCAGATAGTGAACACCCTCAGCCCTCCGCCCAGGAGACACTGGAGGATGAGGTGGATTTTTTAGGCATGATGGGTCTAACCCCAACTAAGAGGTTGCTCCTTATGGTGCATAAACCCATTAAGAAGACAGTCTGTAGGTTGTTACAGACTCCCACCTCCACCCCTGGCATTGATAAAAAGATGGGGGAAAAAAGTCCCAGCTTGATAAGCAAGATGCTGAGTACCTATGTTCCAGTCTGACCATGAAGGGGTAGTACAGGCTGCAGCCTCTGATAAAGTTTCTCCTCTCTACCCAGCTCCATGACAAAGATTTCAGAAAGCTGGATAGTATGGGGAAGAAAGTTTATACTTCTGCTTTCCTGCTGCTAAGGCAGGTGGCCTATATGGCTTATACTGCCCAGTGCCAGTAAGCTCTTTGGAGTTCCGTCCTGGCCATGAGTGACGAGGCTTCTGGGGATTTGCTCCAGGATTTCGCAGATACTGCAAAATTGGCCTTGATGCTACTAAGTACCAGTTTCATATGGCAGTGGATACCAATGACACTGCCTCCAGGGTCATGGCCCATGCAATATCCTTAAGAAGGTTTGCCTGGCTCAGGACTACAAACCTGTCTGAGGACACCAAGGTGAAGCCATGGATTCTCCCTGTGAAGAAAACTTCTTGTTTAGTGACAGAGGCATACATGAAAAAAGTGGAGGGGTATAAAGCCAACTTTAAAAGCAACACTGAGAAGGAAAAGGCCTCTGCTTCCTATAGACCTCATGGAAGGTGAGGTAGGAGTAAGCCTTATGACTTCTGTCAGCTGAGAGACTTCTTCAGAAGCAGGGGCAGGAGAGGCTCCAAACATGATGACCCAACCCCAGCACCCAAGGTCAGCCCAAGCAGAATCACTGATGAGTCAGTCCAGGTTGCCCATCCATTGCCAGTTGGGGGGGGGGTGCTGACTCACTTTTTTCAGGAATGGAAGAACATTACCACAGACAAGTGGGTCCTGGGAGTAGTGAGCCAGGGGCTCACACTGCAGCTCAAAAAGTTCTCCAGACTGCAGGTTCACAGAAACTTATTTATTGAATTTTATTGACCCAGTAGGCCCACTGGGACAAGAAGTCCCTTTTTCAGGGGCAACCGGGGTGGGAAATTGAACCAGATTAAGCTTCACACCTCTCACTCCAACAGAAAAGATCCTGCTGGAGTTAGAGATCGAAAAGTTACTGCAGGCAAAAGCAACAGAAAAAGTCCCCCCATCTCAGTGGAGAAAGGTCCTTTATTCAAGGTACTTCCTCCCCCACAGGTAAAATGGGGAGTGGTGACCTATTTTGGATCTGCGATATCTGAACACACACTTGAAAAAGGAAAGGTTTAGAATGGTAACCCTGCATGCAGTGATTCCATCCCTTCAGTAAGGGGATTGGCTAGGGTCTCTGGACCTGGAAGATGCCTATTTCTGTATTCCGATCAGGCCCAGCCTCAGGAAGTATCTAAGATTCAGGGTAAGAACTGCCGAGTACCAGTTTGCAGCCCTCCCCTTTGGACTGTCCTCAGCTCTCAAAGTGTTCACAAAGTGCTTAGCCCTGGTGTCAGCACACATCTAGGAGACGGGGAGTATGGGTTTTACATTACCTAGACAATTGACTGGTCACAGAAAAATCACACCAGCAGGCTAAAACCTCTTTTGTCCTCACCCAGAGTACCCTGGAGGATCTGGGGTTTCTAAAACAACCAAAAGTCCCAGACAGAACCAGTTAAAGTGCTGGAGTTCATAGGAACAGAGTTGGATGCCCTCCATGGGAGGACCTTCCTCCCTCAAGACAGAGTGAAAAATCTTATCAACCTGGCAAAGTTCTTCATCCTGGGTCAGGTCAGGCCAGCAAGAGACTTCCTCCAGCTGTTGGGTCATATGGCCTCCTCCACAGCAGTGGTAGCAGGGGCCAGGTTCAAAATGAGAGACATCAAGTACCACTTAAGGGGCCACAGGTCCCAAAATCAAAACCCTCTCTCAAGGCTAGTGCCTGTGACAGAGTCTGTCTTGAGAGCACTGGACTGGTCAAAAGAGGAGGGCAGCCTCATGAAGGGCACACCCTTCCTTCAAAGGTTGCCATCAGTTGTTCTAACAACAGATGCCTCCCTCCTAGGCTGGGGATCACTTAACCAGCCTGACAGTAAGTGGCATGTGGTCCCCTCAAGAATCCCAAGAGCACATAAACCTGCTGGAACTCAGGGCAGTATTCCTGGCCCTGCAGTCCTTTGCCCCTCATGTCAGGGGCAGTCAGGCCAGGACAGACACCACCACTACCATGTACTACATCAACAAACAAAGGGGCACAAGAACCTCAAAGCTGTGAACAGAAGTAATGAAGATCTGGAACCTGGCTTACTCCCTTGAGGTGCAGCTTTCAGCAGTTCACCTGCTAGGAAAAGACAATGTCTTGGCAGATTTCTCAACAGGATCGGCCAGGGATACCATGGATGGACACTGAACAAGCAGGCATTGGCCACAGTGTTCAGGAGGTGGGGCACTCTGGAGATGGATCTTTTTGTTTCCAGAGAGAGAATAACAAGCTCCCCCTGTTTTATTGCAGGCATCCAGCAGTGAGCTTGTTGCCAATGGATGCCTTGACTCGAGACTGGTCAGGAAGGTTCCTGTACACCTTCCTTCCCTCTCTTGCTGAGGGTGGAGAGTATTGTAGAAGTTGAGAAGTCAGTCTTCCACCATGATAGTGGTGACCCCAGATTGAGCCAGGTAGGTCTGGTACTTCCTCCTCCTGGCCCTCTCCATCAAGCAGCCCATCTGCCTCTCACTGATGCACAACCTGCTAACCATGTGCCACGGCAGAATCACCTTCCCAAAGCTCAGGTTACTGCACCTTAAGGCATGGTTCTTCAGGAGCTAGACTATTCTGACTTTCATCTTTCTGAAGAAGTATTGAAAGTTCTCAGGATCTCCAGGAAGCCAGCAACTAGGAAAACCTATGCTTCCAAGTAGAAAAGGTTCTCTGTGGTGTGCCTCTAAGCAGATCAGCCTTTTAAAAGCAGATCTATCCACAGTCTTGGACTTCTTAGTCCACCTTCAGTCCCTGTGAAGGTGTGCCTGGCTACAATATCCACTTGTACTTTTATTTAACCACCCTATTTGTTTTATGTTTCTGTTCATTTTAGTCTTAAGCTGGAGGGTGGGAGGTTTAGGAGGGAGATCAGGAAGCACTTCTTCACAGAGAGGGTGGTGGACACTTAGAGTGCACTGCCAGAAGAGGTAATCTCGTTGAAGACAGTGGTCAGCTTTAAGAGAGGCTGGGACAGGCATAGGGGGAGGGTAAGGGTCATGGGTAGGGAGGATGGGAGGAGTGGAGAGGGAGGACAAGGACGTTAGCTCAAGCTATGGACCCTGTAATATGAGGAGACTTGATAGACCAAATGGCCTTCTGCTGGCTTCTTCATATGTTCATATGCAGTAAAGTGCCCAGAGCTTCCAGGAATGGGTGCCATATAAATAAACTTTGCCTTGCCTTATGTCTCGGCAGGTAAGGAGAAATGGTGGCATCACACCCCATTTTCAGGAGGTTGTTTAAAGGGCTTCTGTACCTGCATCCCCTGGTTAGGGACTCAGTCCCACCTTGGGATTTGAACCTGTGCATAATTAAGTTCATGGATTTCCCCCCTTTGAGCCTATGGCTACTGCTGATTTAAAGTATGTCTCTTGGAAAACAATGTTCCTGGTTGCCACAACTTCTGCTAGGAAGGTGTGCAAGTTGCAGGCTCTCTGTATAGATCCGAATTACATCATCTTTCACAGAGACAAGGTAGTCCAAAAGACTAACAGAAAATTCCACCCTAAGGTGGTGTCTGAGTTTCACCTGAACCAGTCCATCACCCTTAGTGTTCTTTACAACAAAATCCAGCTCTGAGACAAACTAAGGGTTTGCTCGGCATGCTGACAACCGGGTTTGTGCCCAGAATGCAGGTGTCAGGAGCAGTGGCAGTCAGGAGAGATTCCAAAGTCTCCATTGAATGCTTCCCTTGAGGGTGGGCAGGGTCTCTGCACTTGGAGGTGGATTGGGTGATATGCCAGGTGATGTGAAGCCTTGACATGCCCCGCATGTCCCCACCTCAGGTCGCCATCTAGTTCAGATGCAATCAGGGTGGGGGGAAGAAAAAATTATCACCCATGCCAGCTGGATGATGGCGGTCCACCTCCTCTTGCCAGGAAGCCCCCGAGCTGCTCCCTCGCCACCCGACATAGATGTGAGGAAGTCTTGCAGGCACTTTGATCTCCCCTCCGGTTGCTCCCATGGGTAGGGGTCCCCAAGATGAAGGGATAGATCGAGTCAGTCATGATGGCAGTTGAGGGAGCGATGGACGGCAGAAAAGGGACAGAGGCAGAAGTAAGACTTGGCCACCTGAAGGAGTGGGCAGCTGGGCTGGTGGGGATAAACAGATCATGCAAAAATAAAATCCTACTACCTGAGCCGCACAAAGGATCTTAGAGCTTCCCACTCACAGCTGTTCCTCACATATGGTGAAGTAGGCAAGGGCAGGCCAGCCTTCAAGAGAACTGTCGCTTGGTGGATAGTCTCCTGCATCCAGTTCTGTTACAGCAAAGCTGGCAAACTGTCTTCACAAGGCCTCAGGGTGCACTCCATACGTGGCATCTCTGCAGCTACCTGGAAAGTAGTACACACCTTTGCAAAACACTATTGCTTGGATGTGCAGTCCAGAATGAATGCCAGGTTTAGCTCTGCTGTCTTGCAGAACCCTTTACCTAAATAGGTTCTGTACCCAGCCTACCCAAGGTACTGCTTTATGGTCTGCAACAGTAAGCATAGAGAGAGATTCCTGAGGTTTGTAGAAATAATTGCTTCCCATAGTAATATTGTTTCTTCCCAAGGGATCCCTCACTATGCTTAACACACCCACCCTACCTCCCCTTCCAGAACCTGGGAAAGGTTTTCCAACAATCATTTTTTGTTTCAGTTTTTGCTTGAGCATTACTTTTGTATTGCCTACAATCAGTTTTGACTGTTGTTGATGCTTAACTTTAGTCTGCCATAGCTTGTTCCAGTGGGACCAATCTTTTTTTTTTTTTTTTCCTTTTTTTTTTTCTTAGGTTGAGCCTAGCTAGCTTAGTGGTTACTGCTCCCTTGGGTATCAGAATAAATCTGATGTTAGAGGGCAGCAGGGAGCATGACCACGTGGCAGAGATCTGAATGTCATTCCATTAATTTGTGAATTATGTACTGGAACGACAATAAGACGGTCGGGGTATTATTCCCCCTCTACACTCAGGGACCTCCGTCCTTTCTCCTGTCTCCCTTTGTCACCGAGAGTCTATAGAAAGTGTAGGGCTCTGGGGATTGTGAGAGGGAGACGGAGGGTTGGTGCTGGGCCTGGGGGGGGAATGGAAAGGAGTGGGCGGATAGGGATAGTGGGGTCAAGGAGACGCCCTGGGGTGAAATGGGCACAGGAGAGGAGATTTCCCTATCTTGTGTCCATACCCAAGGGTTCTGATTCGGATCAGCTGGTAGAGCAGTCATCATCTGAGGTTTATCCTACTCGGGCGGTGTTATGCAATGCCAGGTCTACTAAAAACAAGACGGCTGTTGTAGCTGATCTTGTTGGGTCATCCGACCTGGCGTGCATCACCGAGACTTGGCTGGATGAAAATGCTGGGCCAGTTTTAGCCGCAGCAGTTCCAGCTGGGTACTCTGTGATACACCGCCCGAGGCAGGATCGTAGGGGCAGGGGTGTTGCCATATGTTTTAAGTCAGAACTGGGCCTGGTGGAGGTACCGGTGGGAGTCACCAGATCCTTTGAGTGTATTCTGGGCGAGGGTGTGGGGTGCAGGATACTTCTCGTATACCATCCACCAGGTGACGAGAATGTTTTCCTGCAGGAAGTCGCAGACTTCATTGTTGACCTGACGTTGGGGTTCCCCAGATGGTTGGTTCTGGGGGATTTCAATGCCTGGGTCGACGATGAATTCTCTCGATTTGGTCAAGACTTCCTCCAGTTGATGATATCATTGGGCTTCACACAGGTTGTTTTCTCCTCAACCCATATTGGTGGACACTCATTGGACCTGGTGTTCCTTCTGGGGATGGGGATATCCGACTTGGTGGTGGAACCCCATTAGGTTCAGTTTTGAGGCCACCCCTGTTAGGTCTGCCCCTTTGGAGATGGTCCGATACCGCCCTTCGAGGGGTGTATCCCCAGATGACCTGATGGCAGTATTGGACCTATCAAGCCTACTGATAGATTGCTTAGATCCAGGTGACCTGGTACATGCTTATAATGAGGCAGTGACAGGGGCCCTGGATTCTATTGCACCAGTTAGTGTTAGTCCTCTTACTCCTGCCCCAGGTCTCCTTGGTTTGATGAGACCATGAGGGAGCTGAGGAGGTTGGACGAAGGCTGGAGAAAGCGTTGGCAGAGGTCGGTCTTGATGATGACAGGCTTAGTTTGATGGACCATTCATGTGGCCTATCAATCCGCATCTCTCGTAGAAGGCAGAGTTCCTGTCCAAGAGATAGGGGCTGCGGAATAGACCAGCTCAGCTCTTTGGACTGTGGATAGACTGTGCAATCCAGTCTGTCTTCAGCCCAGAAGAGCCTTATCTCAAGAATGGTGTGATGAACTTGCTCTCTTCTTTGCAGATAAGGTTGTCAAAATCAGATCAGATATTCGCTCTTCCCTCCCCAACGGGAGCGACGGTGGTCGGCAGGAGATGTCGAACACCCAGTTTAGATGGTCTGACTTCAGCCTTCCCACAATTGATGATGTTGTGATGATCATTCGAGCGCTGCGACTGACTAGCTGTGATTTGGACCCTGGCCCCACATGCCTCTTAGTGGGTTGTGTGGATAAAATCGGCCTAGTCCTGGCTTTGATAGTTTGGAAGTCTTTGGAGAGGGGATCTTTCCAGATCCCTTAAAAAACTATAGTTAAGCCTCTATTAAAGAAATCCTCCTTAGATCCAGATTGTCTAGCAAATTACAGACCAGTCTCTAACTTACCTTTGTGGGTAAAGTTATTGAGAAAGTGGTTGCAGTGCAGTTGGAGGATCATCTGACCAACAACAATATCTACGATTCTCTCCAGTCTGGATTTAGGAAAAGGCATAGTACCAAGACAGCGCTTGTACGGGTACTAAATGACCTCCTAATAGCGAGAGATAGTAGGACCCAATCCATCTTGGTACTACTTGATCTCTCTGCAGCGTTTGACACCGTTGGCCATGGTGTGCTATTAGAGCATTTGCAGTCTGTCTGTGGACTGTCTGGTATGGTCCTCAGATGGTTTCGATCTTACCTCGGGGGTAGGACTCAGAGAGTGGTGTCAGGAATTTTTTCCTCGGCATCACTCTCCCTATCCTGCAGGGTACCGCAGGGTTCTATCTTAGCGCCTATGTTGTTTGCGGTGTATATGCTGCCGTTAGGAGTGATTATTAGACGATACGGTTTGGGTTTTCATTGCTATGCAGATGATACCCAGCTGTATATGTCTTTCGTGCCCGGACAGGACGCTGCCTTGTCGGTATTTAATAACTGCCTTGCAGAAATCCAAGACTGGATGAATGGGAGTTGGCTGAGGTTAAACCCGGAGAAAACTGAGGTGTTGGTTGCGGACAAAGGCCACTGTGAGGTGGGTCTGCCAGAGGGATCACCCTCAGGCTTATGGCTTGGAGGTGTTCAACTGGCGACCTCAGATCAGGTGCGGAATCTTGGCGTAATAATTGACGACCGTCTGACACTTAAATTTCAGGTGTCAGTGGTGGTCAAAACTTCCTTTTTCCATCTGAGGAATATTGCCAGGGTGAAGCACCTGGTTCCTCCAGAGGACCTTCCAACATTGATCCACGCCTTCGTTACCTCCCGTCTTGTCTACTCTAATTCCCTATACCTAGGGCTATCGGGGGTTGAACTTTGCCGTCTGCAGCTAGTGCAGAATGAGGCAGCCAGGTTGTTGACTGGATCTTCTAGATCCAGCCATATAATGCCTGTGTTTCGCGGACTGCACTGGCTGCCAGTGTTTTGGCGAATCACCTTCAAGGTCGGTTTACTGACCTATAAAGCCCTACATGATCTGGGACCTACCTACCTGAAAGAGCTCCTTTGCCCCTACTGTCCCTCCCGCTCCCTCCGATCCACTGATGAGGGATTGCTAGAGATTCCCAGGGTTCGTTTGAAAATATCAGGTGCTAGATCGTTTAGTTTTATGGCACCGACCCTGTGGAATTCTCTACCTCGTCAGGTGTGAAATTGCCCGACCGTCCTTCGTTTTAAAGGAGCTTTGAAGACCCACCTTTTCAGCATAGCTTTTAAGGATTTATATTAGTTTTAATTTTATTGTATTTATTGTTTTGTGAATTTGTACAGGCGCTTTGGTTTTAAGAAAAGCACCTTTTAAAAATAAAGATGAATTAAATTGAATTGAAATTCCTTAATTTACATAAAATTCCACTCTCTGAGGCAGCTCAGACCTGCAGGCTGATTGCAATAGTAAGCATATCGAGGGCTCCCTTGGAAGAAACAATATTAGTATGGTAAGTCATTTTTTCTTACTTTTTCAAATCTCCAAATTTCTCTGGGAACTCTGCATGACTTATTGAGGTATTAAATAGATAAACCAGAGGGTGTCAGATCAGTGGGACAGCATATTGCAATAGTCTAAGATGTAAACCATCAGTCTCCTCATTGTGTGTGTTAGTTTTCAATAAAGCAACCCACACATCATTCTCTGAAAAAGCATCTCGCAGCCCTAATCTGGCTCCCCTTCTGCACTCTTTCCCCCTCACCCTCTGGTTCTCCACCTCTGGCACTTACTGTCTCTTTCTTGCACTTGAATGCTTAATGTCACCTTGTAGTTGTTAAGTCACCAAGGCTAGTTCATGGTTTGCCCTTTAGTCTATATTATCCTGATTTTATGTACCATTGTATTAACCCTCACTGTAAGTTAAAATGTTTTAGCCTATGTCATGTCTCATGATTGTTGTATGTAACTGGATGCTTGTGTAAATGGGCAGCAATGCTCACATGCCTTTCCAGCATAACTAATAAAAATGAAATGAAGCAGTTAAAGTAAACAAGCATTTGTCAATGCTGAATGTTTGCTTGCTGGCATTGGCAGTGGTAGTGTAGAAGTTACAGAGCTGCATAATAAGAATGGCAGTGAAGTATTGAACTGAAGCCAACCTCACCACCACCCTGCAGAGAATGACAGGAACTGGGGTGTGCCTTTGGGTCGTCGGGCATAACGGCCACGCCATTTCACTACACCCCACCCTGCAGACACTGACAAGTGTCACGGTGTGCCTTGGGGTCTTTGGCCCTTATGCGCACCCCATTCCATCAGGAAATTCGGTGAGATGGGTGCGGTATAGGAGAATGGGGTGAACTTTGGGGCTGAAGAGTCCAAGGCATACTTGATGCCTCTCACTGGCTGCAGGGTGTGGAATGGTATGAGCATTACAGGCAAGAATCCCAAGTCACACCCCTGATGCCTGTCATTCTCTACAGGGTGGGGCGTTATGGTTGGAAACCCTAACACCTCAGGCATTCGTTGGTATTTTAACTCCAAATTTTCAACATGGTTTTTTTGTGACCCCCACCTCATGAACAGTGGCAATATCAGTTTGTTAGCCGAAAGCTGCTTATGCACAACGACTACGGCATTTAGCACCACAGGTGCAAAAACACATTCTGAACAGGATGTGAAAAATGACAGCTGTACTGTTCATGGGGAGGTGTAAAAAAAAATGGCAATGTTGCAAATCTGCAGTAAAAATATTAAAAACAAAAAAAACTGGTGAAGTCACGAAGCGTGCATAGAAACTGTGCAACGCACACCCATAATGTAATTAGTTTGGGGATTTTTTACAGCAGATTGTCAACACAGGCATTTTGGGACCTCTGGTCATGAACAGTGTCACTGTGATTTTCTTTATCTGTCCCGAACAATAATTTTCCACAGCGATCACGCATCTCTGCACTGAAAGTGTGAAAACACATTTCAGCCATGTTGTGAAAAATGACAGCTGTACTGTTCATGAGGAAGTGTGGAAAAATGCCACTGGTGAAAATCTGGACTGAAAATATTACAAAGTCACAAACTTACGAGGGTGCGTGGAAACTGCGCAATGCTCACTCGTAACAGTCATTTTATGGACTTTTGTCACCAAATTTTCAACATAGCCATTTTAAGACTTCTGCTCATGAACAGTGTAACTGATTTTCTTAATCTGTCCCAAACATTGCTTTTGAACACCAACTGCACCATTGTGCGCTACATGTGCGGAAACACATTTTGGGCGACATTTGAAAAATGGCAGCTGTACTGTTCATAAGGAAGTGTAATAAAATGGCAAATTTGAAAATCTGGAGTGAAAATATTGAAAATTCGCAAACTTACGAGTGTGCATAGGAACTGTGCAACACACGCTCGTAAAACAGTGATGTTTAGGAATTTTTTCACCAGATTTTCAACATAGCCATTTAAGACCTCTGCTCATTAACAGTGTCACTGTGATTTTCTTAATGTGTCCCATACATGGATTTCAGCACACCGACTGCGCCATTGTGCGCATATGGAGGAAACACGTTTTGGGCAAGATGTGAAAAATGACAGCTGTACTGCCTCATAAGGAGATGTGGTAAAATGGCAATGTTGAAAATCTGGAGTGAAAATATTGAACATTTGCAAACTTACGAACTGCGTAGAACTAGTAACCTGCAGCTAAGTAAAACAGTCATTTGGAATTTTTCCACCAAATTTTCAACATAGACTTTTTGAGAGCCCACCTTATGAACAGTGGCAGTGTTGTTTCGTTACTTGGTCCGAAGGTGATTTCATGCAGTGACTGCAAATCACCCTGACCCGATTAATCCATGACAGTGACAGCATTCATGAGAAGGGGTCCCAGAAACCCCATGTTGAAAATTTGGAAAAAATCCAAAAATGCCTGAGATATGCAACAAAGTTGAAAAACCCTATCTATCCCATTTACAGCTTACGGCATTTCCTCAGTTCAGCAGTCAGCTTTGAAGAGTGCAGACATGTTCCCGGTCCACGAAGATCATCGTGCAGAGTCCGGAGGTAAGTATGGGGTGAGGGGTGGGGAGGCAGAAGGTGCGCAGTGGGTGGGCGCTGTGGTGGGGCAGAGACAGCGAGGACCATTTTTCAATTTCAGGTTTTAAAAAAAAAAAAAACAAACAGGGCGAGGCAGCGGGATGTTTGCCAGGCTGGGGTGGGCTCCAGCGTGGCACAAGGAAGGCTTTTTAGGAGCGTGGGCTGACAGGGGATTGGGTACCTCCGTCAGTGACAGCATCTGTTGCCATGCTGGGGTGGGCTCCTAGCGAGGCATAAGGATGGCTGTTTGGGGGGGAGGGGCGTGGAGCCAACAGGGGATTGGGCATCCCCGTCGGCGACAGCATCTGTTGCCACACTGGGATGGGCTTCCAGCGTGGCACACTGTACTCTCGGGGGGGAGACAGTGGAGCCTACGGGGGATTGGGCAGCCCCGTCGGCTATACATGTGTAGCGCTGGGGTGGGCACCCAGCGTGGCATAAGTGAAATGCTGTTTGGAAGGCGCAGCACAGCCAGCGGGATTGGGCACCCTAATGGCTATACAGTGTGTGCGTGAGCGACGCGAGATAAAGTGGCGTGTGTGTGGTGTGTAGGGGAACGCATGAGCAGGCAATATCTTATCGCTGCTCACTGAAGCATAGCTCCCCCTTTCAACTGTACTCCACTGCATTTTTGACTGTTGTCATAGACCGCTCCAGCAGGCATTGGAGAACTGCGGCTGCACCTGCAAACACACTGACTGAATTGGAAGAGGGCTGCCACACCTCCGAAAACTTGGATGATGGCACTATGTTTCTTGCACATGTATGCAAGCAAACATAAAAAGCACAATCAGAAGAGGAGGCCACTGATGGCATACAAGGCTCATATGTACAGATGCAGGCATCATGGTCATCAGTGGTCTCAATATCTGAGCCTGAGGCAATGAAATAGTCAATGAAGGTATTCACTTTAGAATTCAGATTACCTATTTTGTTTTCTTCCATTACAAAATAGTTTGGGACTGGAGTAGCAGTGGACAAATTCAAGTTCTTTACTGTATTCAAACAACATGAAGTCTTGCTGTATTCAGACATAATGCAGTTAGTCCCAGTACTTGAACTGCCCCGGAGAGGAAAGAGTTAACTCCATGCAGAAGCATGGAATGTTGAGCTCGAGCTCAGTTTTCAAACCTGTGTCTGTGGTACTTACAATTGCAACCATCAGATTCTTTACTCCGCCTTACAGTGAAGTTGCTCCAGAGATTCCTCTGCTCGGTTTGGTGAACGTAAAGCGTTCGGTTTAAAACTTATTCTTTATTGTTTTCTCGGATTTCCAGCCTCTGTCTACAGTACAGGTAGTGTGGTAGATAGGTAGTGACTGTATTTTATTTTAATAACTTGTGGAAATTGTTGGTTTCTTCGATTTATTCCCGGTCTGTCTGGTTAGGAACCGACCTTGTGTTTCCTTCTAATTTTAAATTTATTATTTTAGAGTGTAGGGTTACCACCTGTCCTGATTTTCGCAGGACAGTCCTGATTTGGGCAGCTGTGTCCTGCAGAAAAACATGAAAAATACTAAATGTCCTGATTTTATAGTAGAAAAAATATTTTCTAACTTTCCACTAAATGTTGCAGAAAACTACAATACCGTAACTAAAACACCAAAAATAAGAAACAATTGAAGCAACTAAGAAACTACAATACGTAGCCTTAATTCTGATTATATAGAGAACATAAGTCTGTTGCATCGGTCAAGGTTACGCACTGTCCGGAGAAAAATTGTTTCAGTAAGCAATGTCCCACTTTGGGCTTCTTAAAAGGTGGTAACCCTATTAGAGTGGTGTTACAGTACCAATCAGTTTCAAAAGAACCAGGCTTTTTCTCAGTTCTTTTCGAAACCCATGACACAGTTGTTGCCGATCGGTTGGTATTACCTGGCTTGAATGCTTCTATAGAGTCATTTTGGTAGGTTGGCCATGTCTGAGAAACCCAAAAAGAAAACCGGTCCCACTGAGTTTCAACACTCTACTGAGTGTGGGGAGGCCTTTGCCAAGGCCGACCCCCACCTCATCTGTGTTTATTGTCTGGGGTTTGACCACCTCCAGTCAGACTGCCGTTGCCAGAAACTTTCCTAACCACTCTAGAAAAAGGACTGGTAGGTTGAAGAGAGGAGGCGAAAATCGTAGACCGGATGGCCAGCCCGGTTCGGTTACAGCGGAACCTGGGGAGGTGCCTACTGACCTAGACGATACCTCCTTGGGCAAAAGGAGAGCCAGCTCTGAGGGGTCGGTTCCGTCAAAAAAGAAACGAAAGTCCACCAGTTCAGATCCAGTACCGCTTACTCCAGCCGCGGACGAGATAGCCAAAGCAATTAGTATTGTCCAATCGCTTCATCCAGCTCCGTCCGAACTGGTGCCGCTGGTTAGGCGGTAGGTTCGGTTGGAACTGTCTCCTTAGGATTACAATCCGGATGCTTTCTATGAGGAGTGGGAGGGAGACGAAGACTATCCCGATGATGATGACAATGACTACGATGGTGGGGTTTGGATGTGCCCATTGAACCAGACATCTCCCCAGAAAGATCCTCTGATGTCTCCCCTCCCAGGCTTTCTGAGTCCCCTTCTCACTTCTTGTTTTACAAGAAGGTGGCTGAAACCCTCCAGTTCCCTTTGGTTGAAGCTGCTGAGGAGGAAGAAGAGCCCGGTTTTTGTGGAGATGATGGACATCCCAGAGTACAAAAGGTTGTCTGTTCCCCTTCACAAGTCCTTGGGGAAACAGACAAAAAAGATTCTACAGACTCATAACTCTTTACCTCCTGTAGATAAAAGAATGGACAGGAGATGCATGTTATCAGGCTCAGCTGCGGAGTTCCTTTATTCACATAGCAGTCATGTTGGGGTAGTGCAGGCCACAGCCTGTGACAGGGCAAACATTCCTTTGGCTTCACACCCCCTAGACAAGGACTCCAGGAAAGTCAATGCCATGGCCAAGAAGCTATACTTGACAACCTCTTTGGGACTCAGGCAGGCAAATTATATGGCCTATACAGCCAGGTACCAGAAGTTCAGGTGGGATACGGTTCTGGAACTGGCTAAAAAGACCTGCCCCCAGCTAGCCAAAGAGCTGGAGGAGGTGGCTGTAGATGGAATTGAGGCATTCAAAGTATAATTTCACACTGCTGTCGACTCCCAACCGTGTGGCATCCAGAGTCATGGCTATATCTGTGTCTCTCAGAACGCATGCTTGGCTCAGATGTACTAGCCTATCACAGGACACCCAGTCTAAGGCTATGGATTTTCCTGTAGTTGGTAACTCTCTGTTTGGGGAGCAGACAGAGGCTTACATGAAGAAAATGGACGAATATAGAACAACTTACAGGAGTGCACAGGCCAAGGAAAGGCAAGCCACTCCTCAGAAGCAGCAGTCCAGAGGCAGGGGCAGGCCTTTTTACCAAGCCCAGACCTCCTTGTCTTACCCACAAATGTTTTTTTTCGAGGGAGGGATAGAAGGGGGATGAGCAGGACTGCTTCTTCCTCCCAATCTAAGGCTCCTGTCAAGCAGACACCCTGAGGTGTCAGCCCGGGTCGATTCTGCAATACCAGTAGGAGGCAGGCTGGCTTACTACTTTCAGGCCTGGAAGTCTGTTACCTCAGACAAGTGGGTCCTGGAAGTAGTAAGCCAGGGACTAGCCCTCAGCTTCAAAAGATACCGAAAAAGGAGGGCCATATCTTTTCCACCTGCTTCAGTTTCAGAAACTTTTGCCCTAGAGGCAGAGATTTCCTCTCTCCTGGCTCAGAGCTGTAGAGAAGGTTCCTACTCAACACAGGGGAAAAGGCCTGTACTCCAGGTACTTCCTCACCCCAAAGAAAACTGGAGTGGTGACCCATACTGGATCTAAGGTATCTGAACAAACACATTTCAAAACCCAAGTTCAGAATGGTAACTCTGGGAATAATCCTTCCCTCTTTAAGGCCAGGAGATTGGCTAGCATCACTGGACCTGAAGGATGCCTACTTCCATATCCCTATAAGGTGCTCCCACAGAAAATACCTCTGGTTAGAGTGCCTTCAGGCCATTATCAGCTCAAGGCCATGCCTTTTGGCCTAACATCAGCTCCAAGGGTGTTTACAAAGTGCCTTACAGTAGTGTTTGCTTACCTCAGAAGACAGGGTATCACCATTTTTCCATATCTGGATGACTGGCTCCTAGTAGGGCAGTCTTCAGACCAGGTCAGGTCAGCTCTGCAAACCACTCAGGACTTGCTCAGTTCCTTGGGGTTTCTTCTCAATCTGCCAAAATCTGTCCTCGAACCAGTACAGCTTCTCACCTTCATAGGGGTGGAATTGGATACTATCCAAGCAAAAGCTTTCCTTCCTCTGGCAAGGGTGAAGGCCTTAGTAGACCTCGCTTCCTCCTTTTGGCCTCAGGTTTCTCTTCCAGTGAGACAGTTCCTCCAACTCCTGGGCCACATGGCAGCCTCCTCTGCAGTGGTTCGGGGAGCCAGATTTCAGATGAGGGACATTCAGTTCCATCTAAGGTCCTTTTGGTCACAGAGAACAGAGTCTCTCACCAAACTAATTCCAGTGACCCGAACTCTGGTCCAGGCTCTCAAGTGGTGGCTGGACCAGGACAACCTCAGACAAGGGGTTCCATTTCTCCCTCAACTTTCATCAGTAGCACTGACTATGGATGCTTCTCTCCTAGGCTGATGAGCCCACCTGGGAGCCCTAACAGCTCGGGGGCATAGGTGCCGGGTTGTATGGGTCCGTGGGTCATTGGCCCCAGCAATATTTTGGGACCTGGGCTGAGCCCCAGCAATATTTTGCACATGCTGCCTTCTAAAAAGGCATTTTCCCCTAGTTTCTCTGCGTGCCCTCTGCTGACAGTTGTGAACACAAACACGCACCCGCCTCCCCACCCCCCCCCACTGTTTATTTAGGCTGGCGGCTGTGGCATTATTTAAAATTGGCGCCTTTGCAGCTTGCTACCTCCCTCCTTTCTGCTTGGTTTGTGCCCTGCCGCTGGAAAATCATTGGCATAACGGGCGTTTAGTAAGTGCCATTTTTCAACTTGCCGCACAGTGATTGGCCGAGGGGGGGTTGTATTAGGCACGATATGCATGCGTACAGCTGGTTAAAGCAATGATGATTTCCACAGTGTGGCGGCGGGAGAGAGTGAGCAGCGGGCTGTCTGGCAATTGGCATAGAAGAGAGCGGTGCGGTGGTGGTCCAGGCATCCAGTCAGAAGAGAGAGAGGAGCTAGTGCGCAAAAGATTGGTGGTGGAGATGCAGCGGGAGCCAGCAGTCCATGAACACGATAACACCACACCAGCAGTAGCCAGACCCACGCAGCGCAGCAGGCCAGTTGTACTCTGAACAGAGTCGGGTTGGTGTTGGCATCGCAAGCAGGCTGAGCGACAGAGTAGTGCTGCACTGCGGAATGGAGTACAGCGAGTGGGCAACTTGAGCACATCGGTGGGGTTAGGGAGGTTTGTGCAGCTGGCCGGCCTACAAGTGGCCGGTTGGGGGTCCTTCAGTTCGGGCAGCTGAAGTAGCAGCAGCACAGAGTGAATTAACACATCCATGAGGAACAGCTGCCAGCAGAGGAGGAGAGCATCAGCCAGCAAGTAAAGGTAGGCCAGCAGCAGAACTGTTCCATGGGCTGGGGTGCACATGATTCAATCACAATAGAGTGTCTCATGACTACTGGCAATCAGGCTAGGAAACCAACCCTGCTCCTCATGCACTTCAGCTAATGGCATTCTCTGGGTTGCTTAGCCCATGCTGGAGGAGGGGCTGGCACATTTAAACTTATTCTGTGGGAGTGATGCTGATGTTGCCACTGTGGGAATGGATGGGAGGGATGCTGATGGTGGCACTATCTCTGTGGCGATGGACTGGAGGGATGCTGATGTCACTGTGGGAACTGATAGGATGGATGCTGATGGTGGCAGTGCCTCTGTGAGGTTGGACTAGAAGGATGCTGATGTTGCCTCTGGGGATTGATTGGAGGGATGCCTATGTGAGGATGGATGGGAGGGACGCTGACACCTCTGTGTGGAGGGATGGGAGAGACGCTGATGTTGCCACTGTGGGAATTGATGGGAGGGATACTGATGGTGGCACTGCCTCTGTGGCGATGGACTGGAAGGATGCTGATGTCACTGGGAACTGATGGGAGGGATGCTGATGGTGCCTCTGGAAGGATGCTGATGTTGCCTCTCGGGATTGACGGGAGGGATGCTGATGCTGCCTTTCTGGGGATGGATGAGAGGGACACTGATGTTGCCTCTGTGGGCTGGATGGGAGGGACGCTCTTAGCTATTGCATCAATGGGCAGGGGCTATTAAAGAAAAAACTAAAGCCTCATCCATGGGACAGAATATGAACTTTTACTACTGTTTATAGAAGCTTCAGTCACATAACTTACTGTTTCTTATTCAGCAATTAGATTATTTTGAAGTATGTGCTGCTTATAATTTGTAGAACCACATATGGAGGATTTATTAAAGTTGCCATTTTCCCTTATGTGCAGAAAGTGTTGTCGATTCTGTAAGGAATATGCTGCATTTTGTCTTTTAACTTAGTTTTTTTAAATGTCAATTGTGGAAATGTATTCTGTAATGTATATTCTGTACAGGGCATTGCTGACTGTATTACTGCACTTCTGAAAGAGATTAGTTTCTGAAAGGGGTCAAGCTGTTCTAAAAGTTACGTATGGGTGATGTGACTGACACTGTCAGGAAAGCCAAGGAACTAGTGTCTGATGGGGGGAGCATATAGACTGCAGAGAAGTGGTGGAATTGAGGGCAATAGTGTAGATTATTGGGTATGTGTAGGAAGCTTGCCATAAAAGCTTCCTGAATACAGTGCAGTTTTGGTCACATGCCTTAGTTTCATGTTTGTGGTTGGGTTGTCACTTTATTTGAGTGGGGGTCACCTCCCCCCCACATACATACACACACATATTCTTTTTTTTTTTTTTTTTACAGGGTGGTGTGGGGGTGAAGCCCCTTCCCCCCCCCTTTTCAAATCAAGTAATAAAAAGCAATGGAATGGACGATTTGGCCAAGAGTTTGTGTCTGCTCATCTTACTTTGACGAAGACTCTTGCAGCAGGCCACACTGATAGGATTAATTCGCAGGGTGCCAGAATTGCACAGAAAACTAATTTTGGTTTTGTCAGTTTATTTGTGTTATGGGGCTTGACCCCCTATGCTCCACTTGTTTTTTTGTTTGTTTGTTTTTAAGTGGGTTGTGGGAGGTCAAAGCCACCCAACTCAAACTAATAAAAAGTGAAGGAATGGGCGATTGGACCAAATGGTCTAACTTGAGCTCATAGAATAGGTCCTGTTCATACTTGATAATCTACACTATTGCCAAACGACTGTCATAAAACATTTAAGAGGTGAGGTGGTGTGAAAGTTGGGAGCCGAATTCCAGTGGGCCACTGCCTGTCTGTCCAGTTGAACTCCAGGGCCTGTGGAGAGCAGTAGCAGCCAGACAGGTTTGGACTGAGGTGGGGGGGCTGCCTGGAAAGTTGATGAAGGGGTCCACCTACCCTGGATTCCTTGAAAATCAGGAGGGAAGGGTACAGGGTGACAGACTCATTAGTATTCAGTTCCACGTCATGGAATATACTGCATGGGCAACTATGCACAGCCAGTGTGTTTTGCCACACAGGAGTTCTGAGGTTGGTGGCAATCAGAACCCCAAGGTAGCAGAACCCACTGATTATGCATAACGTTTCTCATCCTGCATTTTGTTTATAGTGTATAGTATATATGACATGTGTGCATTGTTTTCGTTCTGTTTCATAGTGAAACTGCCTTGTGCAGTCCCTAGAGGTTCTAGAATGCTGTTCTGCCACAGAAGGGTACAGTCACATTCCATGACCTTTTACTGTGGTATAACAGCATTTTCAAAGAATGGATTTCTATATAGGACACTGCTCTACTACACACTATAGTATGAATATGATACCCTAGCTCTGTGTTTGCATCTTACATTTAATCACAGGGCACATAATTATTTCCAAAACAGCTCATAAAAACAAAGTTGTGTAGAGTTTAGAAGGTTGCCAGGTACCCAATATAGGGGAGTCAATACACTCAGCTCCTTGCTATTACCTTTCTCATAAGTCCTCAAAAAATATGGTTAAAGCTGGTGTTAATAGCACATTAGGAGTACTACTGACCTCCGGCATCCTGCTGAGGCCATGGGATTGAATCTCAGCTCTGCTGCTAGGTTGTCCACAGACTGTGAACTTAGTTATGTCCAGATGAGATGACAATGTGGTATTTGGTAAACCTTAGTGAAGTAAAGTGAGCAGTCATTCTCCTCAATAATATATGCAGAGAGGGCAGATGCCAACTGGTACTGACATCTGGATGTTGTTGGTAGTGGTCACAGGTGAGGTGTCAGTGTCAGAAAGTGATTTGAGGGCCAGAGAACAGCAAAACTGTATGTACTGCCTTAAACTGTTTGTTTCATACAATATATTGTCATTCCCACCTAATAGGCATTCAGGGATTGCTATCAGTGTATGATGAGACGTGTGTGTGTGTGTGTGTGTGTGTATGTGGGGGGGGTAGTCCGAAGACTGATTAAGGGTCTGTGGTGTAGCTGTAGCTAGGGAAAAATAGGACACACTAGAGTGGTCATGAAGTCTTTATCTGCTGACATCTTCTATGTTTGAATGTTTAGTGTTTCTATGATATGTCCCTGAAATGTGTGGCCCAGGCAGAATTCTGAGGTTCGGTCCAGTGACCATACTTTCAAATTCTCTTTAGTAGTAGTCTCCCAAAAATTTTTTTGTTGGCTCTCATGAACTGTACTTTACTGCTGCCCCTAACCTCACCCAAGCTCCATTATCTCCATTTTACCATAATTCATGTGGACTCCTGTCAGGATCTGGCAGGGCAGCTGGCAGAGACAAAATCACAAGGTGAAGATTAAGTTGTGTTTATGTATATATATATGTATGTATGTATGTATGTATGTTTATGTGTGAGTGTGCCAGCTTCCTTTTTTCCAATACCAGAAACAGAAAAAAGCATGCAGGAGGCAGCGGGGGCAGATGGAAGAAATGGCTAGGCAAGAGAATATCGCTGCTACAGAAAGTTTTACTGACACTGAAAGTTCATGCTGTTAAATTGCAGTTTATGGGATGGCCTCAAGCAGGAAGAAGAGATCTGGACCAGGAGTGTGTGGAAAGTGTTGTGGCACCTATACTAAGTTCTTTTTTTATTAAAATGTCTAATTAATTATTCATGATCCTGAAGAGGCTCCTGATTGGCAACTGGATCGGTCATTAATGTTTTAGAAATTACAGATCCAGCTGTCAATTGACTGTGTGACATGCACAGCTCGCGACACTGTTTGAAATGTGGTAAAAAAATTGGGAAAGCAGTTATTATTGTGATTAGGTTTATAATCACAATAACAACCTCGAGCTTCTAGTCATTCCTTGGATTAACTGGCTGGAAGGAAGTGGCCCTCGGCTGCTGCCTTATGCCACCTCTCCCCAACCGGTCATTAATCTTTTTGAAATGACCAGCTTCTCTGTTATTATTGCTTAAATAAAGTTGAAGCTTGTCTTTTTTTTTGCCAAGGGAGAGGGAAAGATATGCAGCTACTTTACAGCTCAAGCGAGTACCACCGTGTTTATGGAATTTCAGTGCAACAACGATGGTAGAAGAGAACTTAAAGAGCAGATACCCATTCATTGCTGAATATTTGCTCTTTGAGTTACAAGTTGCTGCAACTGAGGTGCATTGCTGGGGTGGTCACTCAGTCACTAAAGAGAAAGTCTGATTGGTCTTTCCCATCGCTAAGCGAGTAGTTTGTGGTACCCAAATGATACACTAAGTAGTGTGGTACCCTTGACCTGGCACTTATTTTGAACCAGGCACTAGTGAAAAATAAATGCATGCCTAACCATGGCTTTCAGCCAATCAGCATACTTTATTTTTCCGGCCCATTTTCTAATAGCATAACGCTGACTGAGATACAAAGAATACAGGGTAGTTTTGTCAAGGGGTTTGCTGTGCTGTAGTGTAGCTGTGTTAGGCTACTGTCATTGCATGTTGACTGTTGAATCCTTGAAGTTGAAAAAAGAATGGCTTTTTGTTTATTTTTATTTTATTCTTTTGCTAACCGGGTAAGGCCCACTAGGCACAGGTGCCTGTTTTCAGGGGTGACCTGGGAGCACTGCAGAGGTTAAATGACTTGCTCAGAGTCACACAGGATGCAAGTGGAGGTTGCAGTAATCAAACCCAAGTCTGTCTGCTCATACCTCTCATCCTTTTGCCCCCAAATGTGGAACATTGCTTGTCAAAATGTGGAACAAATGGGCAAAATGTGGAACACTTAATGAAATCTTTACCTAAGAAGCTCAAAACACTGTTAAAATGTTGCATTTATGTTCAGAAAGTCTGTTATTAATTGAATAATTTATTTTTTCCATCATTTACTATAGATTTTTGCTTTAAAATGTTGACTTTGAATGTGGAACAAATCTTCACAATGTGGAACAGGGAGCGTTTTTGAAGTAAAATGAGGAACGTTCCTTGTAATGTGGTACAGTTGAGAGGTATGGTCTGCTGGATGTATGAAGCTCATTCACAGCTTGTTACTGTAGCCTCTAGGCTATACTGCCAGCCCCAAAGCTTTTAAAAAGTACTTTCAAATCTTTACTCATATATGAGGGCAGGGGCTTATCCTCCAGATCCCCACATTACTTCACAGGGTGCTCTGCTCCCATAGACCCCTGATTACAGGGAATGACCTCTGACCCCCCTGGGCCAGGGCCGGGGTTTGACCCCTGAGCCCCACCAAAGATTTTACAAACCTAGCTTCTATGCTTAGGGGATCTGGTCCCTGCAGGAGTCTCTTCTTCATATCAGCCTCCTGGAACTCAGTTTTTCCTAGCCCTTCAGACCTTTTTGGATTCAGTCAAAGGCAAGGTGGTCCAAGTCAGGACGGACAACACTACCACAATGTGGTACTTCAACGAGCATGGAGGCACTCGGTCCACGGCCTTGTGCACAGAGGCCATGAAGATTTGGTCTCTGACCTATTCCCTTCAGACTTCCCTGGTAGCAGTTCCTCTTCCAGGGAAGAACAGTATGTTGGCAGATGCCCTGAGCAGGATTTCACAGGGGCATCAAGAATGGTCCTTGAATCCTCACATTCTGAGGATAATTTTCTCCAAGTGGGGCATTCCAGAAATAGATCTATTTGCAGCACCAGACAATCATCAACTTCCTCTGTTTTGCTGCAGACCTCCAGTCCTGGGGACAGTTCCCCAGGATTCCCTGATTCTGAACTGGAAGAACAGGTTTCTCTATGCCTTCCTTCCTTTCCCTCTCCTGTTCAGAGTTCTGGTCAAGATAAGAACTCAACCCTGCACAGTGATACTGGTGGCTCCAGATTGGGCCAGACAACCCTGGTATCCTCTACTGCTGTCCTTGGCTGTCTCACGTCCCCTGTCTCTTCCCAGGAGATGCAATCTTCTCTCCTCCTCCCAGGGGCGGATCAGGTACCCCAATCTCCAGTCTTTCAACCTCAAGGCCTGGCTCTTGTAGAGTTAGAATATGCAGCTCTACATCTCTCTTAGGGAGTTCTGGATATTCCTAAGGTCTCCAGGAAACCTTCCACTAGAAAAACTTACAATTCCAAATGGAAGAGGTTCAGTATTTTGTGCTCTCAGAAAGGTATTGTGCCTGATTCTGCAGGCATTTAGATTTAACCTTCGATTATCTAGCTCATCTGAATAGTCTAGGCCTCAGGCCTGCCACTCTGAAGGTTCATCTAGCAGCTGTCTCTGCATTCCTTTCAGCAGGGAAGGGCTCTTCCCTGACATCTCATTCTGTTTTCAGGAAGTTTTTCAAAGGTCTGGTTCACATTAACCCTCCCTTTAGGGAGCCTACTCCACCTTGGGATCTTAATGTCTGCATTGCTCAGCTTATGTAGCCACCCTTTGAGCCTATGACTTTGGCTGAATTGAAGTACTTGTCCTGGAAAACTGTGTTCCTGGTAGCTATTACTTTTGCCAGGCGAATTACAGGCCCTGTCAGTTGACCCTGACTTCATATCCTTCCATAGGGTTAAAGTGGTCCTAAGAACTAATAGGAGGTTCTTGCCTAAAGTGGTATCGGATTTTCACCTAAACCAGTCTATGTCTCTTCCTCTATTTTTCACTGACCATTCTTACCCAGGGGAAAGAAGATTACACAGTTTGGATGTTAAGAGGGCACTTAGCTACTACATAGAGCATACTAAGGCACACAGAAATGACTGTCTTCAATTGTTCCTTACTTATGGTGAAGTGGGGAAAGGTAAGGCTGCCACGAAGAGAACTATTGCCAGGTGGATTGTTTCCTGTATACAATATTGCTATGACAAATTGGGTAGAACACCCCCTTCAGGCCTGAGGGCTCACTCGACTAGGGGTACAGCTGCTACTCTAGCTGCGGCCAGAGATATCCTTTGTTAGAGATCTGTAAAGCAGCCACCTGGAAAACAGTACATACATTCACCAAGCATTACTCTCTGGACATCCAGTCTAGGAGTGATGCTAAATTTGGCACAGCAGTACTGCAGATCCTGTTCCCAAAGTAGGTTCTGCATTCCCTCCTCCATAGGGAATTGTTTGGTAGTCTGCATTACGTCTGAATACAGCAAGACTTCATGTTGTTTGAAGACAAAATTACTCACCATAGTAATGTTGTTTCTTCTAATGGAGTCTTGCTGTATTCAGACCTCCCCCTGCCTCCCCTCTCAGAACCTGTTTTTGGGAAGTGGGTTGGCAGGCACAGTGTTGCACCTCGGGGTGTACCTTGTACCCTCCCTCTTGGTGGGGTAACATGTTTTTCCTTCTTGTGTTGCATAGTTTGAATTGTCACTACCATATTTCTTCTTGGATTCTCAACTTGAGTCTTTTTTGGACCCCAAAAAGTATTTTACCTTTTGGCTATGTGTTCAAACAATTTCCACATTTTAGTGTCAAGTTAGTTAGTTGCTCTTAAGAATCTGATGGTTGCACTGGTAACTACCACAGACACAGATTTGAAAACCGAGCTCGAGCTCAACATTCCATGCTTCTGCATGGAGTTAACTCTTTCCTCTCCGGGGCAGTTCAAGTGCTGGGGCTAACTGCATTATGTCTGAATACAGCAAGACTCCATTAGAAGAAACAACATTATAATGGTGAGTAATTTTTTCTTCCAGAACATGTTAGGGTTCTAGTATTCTGTTTTGATCTAATTTGTTCCTAATAAATTATTGTTTGTCTCCCAGTCAAGTTGCAAGTCAGTTTTTTTACGCTTTTCCAGGCTTGATCTGTCTTACCTTATATAAATTATTTAAGTGGAGTGAATGCCAGGGAGAGTGATTTAACCTGACATTTCATTTCTTAACCTGGGTATGTTTTATTTTTTTTATTTTATTAAACTCTTGGATTACAAGTACCTTTGAGCAGGAGCTGCTCATTTACAAAGGTTCCATGTCAAAGGAAGGGGAAAATATGTATACAAAGGTCGGTAGTGGTAAAAAGGCATAGTATAGACATGGTTGACATATTTTTGCAGCTGTAGATCACTTTGGATATAAAGGTTATTAGTAGGGAGCAACGTAAATAAGGCAGATAGATGATGTAGCAGAAGAGTAAGAGAATTAAGAAGAAAGGGGACTATCGGCCTGATATTGAATAGGAAATTGCCAGAAAGAAGTAGGCAGGCTGAGGGGCCTTTGTCATGAGGTGGGAGAGGGATGGTGGGAGGGGATCAGGTACAGGGGAAAAGAAAGATGAGGTTTGAAGAATGGAGGAGGAGTGTAGGGATGGAAGGGGAAGGAGGGTGGAGAGAGGGGAAGTAAAAAGGGGCACAAGGAAGACCGATGCCAGAGAGAGTAGTGTCAGGAGGTATCCAGGGCACAGGTCAAGATCAACTAGTCAGTGAATGGACCAGTCCTTTAGGAGAAACAGTCACATTTGGAGGTAGAGGTGAGGTAAAGTTGGAGATTATTTTTAAAGGGTCCAAGTATTGGGGAGGAAAGTGCTTCTTTGTTGAGGGTATTAAACTAATGAGGAGCCCTATAGGAGAAGGATCGCTGACCCAAGGAGGTACGACATCTAGGAACCTGAAAGGTTTGGAGTTGGGCACTACGTGTTTGCTGAGTACCACTGAAGGCAGAGAGGAACTTACAAACACCAGGGGGCATGAGACCAAGGAGAATCTTTTTGGTAAGCAGGCAGGTCTGGTACTGAATTCTGTTGAGTGGTAGCCAACAAGCCTGTGCATAGAGGTCACAAGTGTGCATGTCTCGGGCAGCACCCATTAAGAGCCTGCAGGCTTTGTCGAGTGAGACTAAGATTCTACGGAGGGCAGTTGAAGAAGCAGAGTCATAGATAACCAGACCGTAGTCAATGATAGAGGTGACAGAGCTGTAGATGGCCAGTCTAAGGGTGTCCGCAGTCATACAGTGCTTGTGTTGCAGACCAGTTCGCATATTGTCGGCATTGGCAACAGTGTCAATATGCCGCGTGTAGGAGAGGGAGCCATCCAGTGTGACAGCGAGGTATTTGAACTCCAGGACATGTTTGAGTAAGTACCCGGTGTTGTTCACGATATTGAAGGACCGAGATTTGTACCTGCTTCGCGGATTACAGATGGTCATTACTTTGGTCTTGCTATAATTCATGATAAGTTTATGCATGCTGAACCAATCTTCAACACACTTGAAGTCAAGCTGCAGCTGTGTTTCAAGGAGTTTAGTGTCATGGTGGCAGGAGAATAGTACTGCATTGTCCGCGTAGAGTAGAATTTTTTGCTGGCAGACACCAGGGAGTGTATTGAGGAAGAGGGAGAAGAGTAGAGGTCCCAGGATGGACCCTTGGGGGACTCCAAAGAGGACAGACTTGACATCGGACGTGACACCTGACCCATTGGCCGATTCCTGAGGTAGCTAGCAAACCATGGAAGAGTATCATTAGAAAGCCAAATGCAGGACAGTTGCCTAAGAAGTACAGGGTGATTAATGGTGTCGAAGGCCTTTTTGAGGTTTATTGCATATTTCTAAGAAAATACTTGCAAAATAAGAAGAGCCTTCCTTTACATCTGGAGTGATCCCCAGACACTCCTAATTAGCATTTTCCAGATCTGATTAAAAACATGTGATTACACTGCTTTTATAAGATCAAAATGTTCTGATGTTCAGTTTACCTTTCACTTTCAGTTGTTTGCAAATGCAAACAAACTCTAGTCAGAGCCAATATGGCTGTAAAATTATTTTAGTAAATGTTTATATCATCAGGAATTAGTACAGTGTTTTGTTGTTAAAGGGTCTATTTAAAATTTGTCATTACATGTAATATGGCATACATTGTCATATATAAAAGAGGCAGCAGTCTGTTACTAATGGGATACATCCTCAGGATACGAGGGAGGCTCATAAAGTTACAACTGGCAGTAAAGGTAATGAAAAGTATAACATCAAACCTGGTATTAACTACCCACAAGGCATATTTTCAACAGTTGGTAAGTACATGTAATTATTAAAAAAGCTTTATGTATAAAGCACAATATCAGGAAATTATGTTGGGGTGAAGCACTGAGGATATAAAATGTTCTGGTGTTCATATATATTCCTTCTCTTGAGAGACATTTTCTATAGCACTGTGGATCCAATGAACTCTGCGATACAAAATACAAATGTCAGGCCTATATTCTAAGAAACACTAAAAAGCAGGACATTATTCTATCAGATGCTCATTTAGTCATAATACAATAAAGAAACACTTATATTGCAAAGTATGTTATCTTCATATATTGGAAATAAAGGTTGTCTGTAGAAATCTTACAGAAAGTGCACAAGTTCAAAGCAGTCATTCACACCTGGGCTATAGCTAGCCCCCCAAGGTATAGATCCATTATGCCTGAGCATCTGATATGATAAAGTCCTACTTTTTATCTGTTTTTTTTTTTTTTGAATAGATTCCTGACATTTGGTACCATTGTACTAGAGTTCAATTGGTGCCACAGTCCTAAAGAAAATGTCTCTCAAGAGAAGGGATGTATAAATTAATACCTGTGTATTTTGTATCCTCAGTGCTTCATCCCGACAACCACAAAATGGACTTATATATAACTTCATATTTCCTGATCTTGTATAGTTTATATGTGAAGCTTTTTTCTAATTACATGCACTTAAAAACTGTGAAAATATATCTTGTTGGTAGTTTATACCAGGTTTGATATTAACTTTTCATTACCTTAATTGCTGGTTGTAATTTTATAAGTGCCTCCTTGTATCCTGAGGATGTGTCACATTCGTTGTTTTAAATTTTTTATTTGTACACATCACTGGTGGTGGATGATATAAGGGCATTTCTGCATTAAGTTATTAGCTTTGACTATGACTGTAGGCTATTGCTGTGATTGAAATCCCCCTTACTGTCTGTGTGCTGACTATATTGTGAAGAGCAGGGTCTGTAAGCGAGTGTGCAGGGTGAGAGACTGCCGCCTGCATTTGCACTCCTTGATCATACATTACGGCCAGCAAACAGTGGATCAGGACTTTGGTATCATTGCTGCTTATTGCTCTCAGCTGTTGGGAGGGGTTAATCTGCTGTTAAATATCCGCACTGCCACTCCTCGGAGGACTGCATCTAAAACAGTTTTAAGGTTGGGTGTTAGTTTCCATAGGGGATTTCTCTGTACATGATAGTTTTCTCTAGGTATAAAATTTGTGATCAGTTTAAAGGACCAAGGGATTCTATGGCTTTGCAATTCATGGTACTTAGTGGGTTTTAAATGTATTGTAGAAGGATATTTAAGCTGTTTTATTTTTGTTTAATAGCTTTATTGATGTTTATAATCTTTTAGTTATTCATTTTTTTCCTTTTCTGGTTAAATGATTTATTAGTAGGATAGATGTATGTTTTAATTTTACTAAGCCTAAGTGTTGTATGGTACAGATAGGAGTTTTGGTAGTTTATTCAATAGCAGTTGGTAACTAGAGTTCAAATAATGTGTAGGGGTTGTTTAGGGGGACCTGGGGGAGGCCAGAACTGTGTATGGGTCACCCCTCCTGCATGTTCTTCAGCCTTTCACTTGTCTCCCGGTTTCGGATACCATGGTAAGACGCTGCCAGGAGGTAGGGATTTGGAGAGGCTGGGAGGATGCCCCATGTACGGTGCAGGATGATAAAATCGAGATTATTGGATCCAGGAGGTGCCCTGGACGATGGGCACAAGAGAGAGACCAGGCGTGTTTAGTGCCTGTCTCCAGGGTCTTCACTAGACAGAGTAGTCAGGTAACCCATGGGACTACCTTTCCCACAAATCCCCTGAGGGTAGTGCTATGCAATGCCAGGTCGATTAGGAATAAGACTGAAATTATTGCGGATCTGGTTTCCTCTGTCAACCTGGCTTGCATTACAGAGACTTGGGTTGGGGATGATGCAGGTCCAGTTTTTGAGGCTGCCATTCCCCCCGGGTATACTGTAGTTAACTGCCCCAGAGAGGAGTGTAGGGGTGGTGGTGTAGTCATCTGTTTTAGATCTGACCTGGGCTTCACCGTGCACCCAGTGGGAACCCCAGATTCTTTTGAATGTGTGGCCATTCATGGGGGTCCAGGTGCAGGGTGCAGAATTTTCCTGGTTTATCACCCTCCTGGGACGGCAGGGAATTTTTTTCAGGAGATTGCCAAATTTGTCGCTGGTGAAACACTGGAGGCCCCCAGATGTATTATTCTGGGGAACTTCAATGTTTGGGCCGATGACAAATTGTCCCGGTCTGGTTACAACCTCCTCCAAATTATGTCTTCTTTGGGCCTGTCACAAGCTGTTTCTGTTGTGACCCATCAGGGTGGCCACACATTTGATCTGGTGTTGTCACTGGGGCTTGAGAAAGATAATCTCGGGATTGATTGGGTGGTTTGGTCTGATCATTGCACGGTGCAGTTCATGTTCAGGGCTCCCACTGGATGCCCTCCCCCTACTGAGATGATGAGCTGCCGCCCTTTATGGGGTTTGACCCCAGAGGGTTTTTTGGTGGCAGCCGATCTAGCTGATGTGGGAAATGTATGCGTCAGAGACGTTGGTGCTATGGTAGACTCTTATAGGGTTCTGTTTGATGCCATTGACTCCCTCGCACCTGTCTGTGTATGTCCCAAATCTTCATACCTGAGGTCTCCTTGGTTTGATGGGGACCTTAGGGAGATGAAGAGGAAGGGTTGGAGGTTAGAGCGCTGCTGGAGGAAATCCGGCCTGGATGCGGACAGACTGGCCCTGCGTATACATTATAATGCATACCAGGGGGCAATCAACCATAAGAAGGCAGTATTCCTGTCCATGGAGATTGCTGCCAGGAAGAGCCGACCAGCTATATTTTTTCAGACTGTAGATAGGTTACTTCATCCTGCCTGTCTGCAGCCGAAGAAGGTTTTTTCAGAATTCGAATGTGAAGAGATTGCTCGGTTCTTCTCCGACTGAGTGTCCAGTATTCGATGGGGTGTTCCTCCAGTTAGCAATGTCCTAGCTGGCACTGGTCACCAGAGGTATTCTAAGTGTACTCTGCCTGGTTGGGGGGAGTTCAAACCAGCAGATGCCAGTGAGGTTATGGAGGTGGTGACCAATCTGAAGCACACTTTTTGTGAACTGGACCTGGTGCCAACGCATTTCTTGATGAGATACATTGACACTGTTGGCCCGGTGTTTGCCCTGATTGTTAGGTGTTCCTTATTTGAGGAGGTCTTTCCTGATGCCTTGAAGGAGGCACTGGTGAGACTACTCTTAAAGAAACATCTTTGGACTTGGAGATCAGGGCAAATTACTGACCTATCTCCAACCTTCCCTTTTTAGCAAAGGTTGTGGAGAAGGTAGTGGCACTTCAGTTGGAGGAGCACCTCCTGACCCATGATTTGTACAAACAGTTCCAGTCAGGGTTTTGGGCAAGGCATAGCTCAGAAACCGCGCTTGTTTGGGTGCAGAATGACCTCCTCAGGGCTAGAGATTGGGGAGACAAGACAGTTCTTGTTCTCCTGGATCTCTCTTCAGCTTTTGACACTGTAGACCATGGTGTGTTGCTTGAGACCATCTTAGGGAACTCTGCGGACTCACTGACACTGTCGGCTGCTGGTTTGAGTCCTTTTTATCTAATAGGAGGCGGCAGGTTGTGATGGGGAAGTTCTTCTCCTCCTCAAGCCTCCTTTCTTGCAGAGTTCCTCGAGGTTTGGTTCTGACCCCCTATGTTTGCAGTGTATATGCTGCCGGTGGGGGGGGGTCATTAGGAAGTATGGTTTGGGTTTTCATTGCTATGCCGATGATATCCAGCTATACTAGTCCTTTGCCCCAGGACTAACCCAGTGGATGTGCTAAACAGCTGCCTTGCTGAGATTAATGACTGGATGGTGTCCAGCTGGTTACGATTGAACCCCGATAAGACGGAGGTATTGGTAGTGGAGTCAAACAGAGTGCATGATAGGCTGGCCGTTGATTCAGAGACTGGACTAGTTCTGGGCTCTGTCTCATTGAAGGCCTCCTCAAGCGTGTGAAATCTTGGCATTATTCTTGATAAGAGTCCGACTATGAAGGAGCAGATTTCCTCCATTGTCCACTCCTGTTTTTTCCATCTTAGAAATGTCACCAGGATAAAGCCCCTTGTTCCACCTCTGGACCTCCCTACTTTGATACATGCCTTGGTTACATCGAGGCTTGACTACTGTAATGCGCTCTATCTCGGGGTCCGGGAGGATCTCTCTGCAGACTGCAGCTAATGTAGAATGCAGCGGTCCGGTTACTTACTGGGCAGCAAAGATTTTGCCATATTACACCAGTACTGCGTGAGCTGCACTCGCTGCCAGTCAGGTAGAGGATCCTCTTTAAGGTGGGGCTTCTCACCTATTAGGCCCTACACAGTCAGGGCCCTGGTTACCTGTTAGACCTTCTGGTTCCCGTTGTCCCCTCCATTCCTCCTTTGGGGGCCTCCTAGCAGTTACCAGGTCGAGGTTAAAATCAGCTGGCAACAGGGCATTTAGTGTCACCACCCTGGTCCTGTGGAACACGCTCCCTTCTGGAGTTAAGGAGGCCCCAACGTTGGAAATTTTCAAGACTCGCTTTAAGGCCCTCCTATTCACCACGGCAATTTTAGAGTAAATTGAGAATTGTCTGATTTCAGGTTTTAACAGAGTTTAGTTGGTTAGTTGTAGTAATTTAGTATTTTATAAAAGTGTATGTATAATTATATTATGCTATTTTGTTGATGTTTCTGAATTTATGTTTATTGTAAGGTGCCCAGAGTCTCCGGGAATGGGCGTCTTTAAATAAAAATTTTACTTACTTACTTTGATGAAGCTCTGCTTCTGGAGTGAAATGTTAGTTGTTTTTGCCCTACTCTGGCATAGCATCACTCCCTGCTATTCATTGCACTGCTGCACTTTGTTGTTTTGAGTATTCATCCTATGAATTTGCATATGCTTTTTTTTTTATGAAACTAGTTAGTTTTACTGCTGACTATGGAATAAAACTTTTTTATTTGTACAAGTGGCAAGTACACAAAAGTGCTATAGTACAATGAATAGCAGGGAGCAATGCTACAATAGATTAGAAAAAAAAACTAACATTTCTTTATAAAACATCACTGGATTTGGGCTCCCAGTGTCTCCATACTTTTTTTCATTGATCTTTGCACCTAGGGGCTAGGCACCTGGTTTCAGCATGAGAGGTTGGTAGCACTGGGGTTTGGCTGTCTTTTTCTGGCTTACTTTTTTTTTATTTACTGTCTAACTTCAGGGTTGGGCACTTGATGTCAGAATGGGAGGGGAGTTTGGTGGCACCAGGGTTGAGCAGCAAGTGGCTACTTTTAATTTTAGTTTACCATCCAACTCTGGAATTGGGCACCCAGTGTTGGAGGGGGAGGGGAAGTGGCACTGGGGTTTGGCTCTTGGTGACTGCCTAGCTATATTAATAGTGGCAACTTTAGGTTTTCAAACAGAAGCAGTATTCATATGTCTTTAACTGCTCTGTGTTTGTGTCACAAATCCCCCCCACCATGCCTTAACCAGCATGCATCTTGCACCCAGCTGCTGTAGATCCTCACCTGTGTTTGCCCCTCACCATTTTCTGTGCCCACACCCAGCCCTCTCAGTGAATGTGGCATGCCCTGGACTCCTGGATAGTTGAAGCCCAGTCATCAGTCCCCTGCATCCAGCTGAGGCTGACTGCCCAAACCCTATGTGAAATGTGGGTCTGGTTTTATAAAATTTTAATCCACTCGCTTCCCTGTTTCAGGAGGGATTAACTTTTCTTCAGTTAATTAAAATAAAGTAACGTGTCTCTTTTGGAATGCAGATACCTCCTGAGACTTACAATGTCTCTTGTTAAACAGTGAGGGATTGGACATGATGGACCTAGAGTCCCTTACAACATTAAATTACCACATTACAGTGAGGGGCTGGACATGATGGACCTAGAGTCCCTTAGAACATCAAATTACTGTGTTACAGTAAGGGGTTGTACATAATGAACATAGTGTCCCTTACAACATTACAATGTTACAGTGAGGGGTTGGACATGATGGACCCAGAGTCCCTTACAAGCTTTTTCAGGACCTCTGCATGCACGGAGGAGCAGCGAACTGTTTGAGGATTGTTGGGCCCTCAATTTACAGACTGCTACAGCTGTGAACCTTCCTACTAGTTAGCCTCTTGTACTGTGAAGCTTGATTAAACAGAAATAAAAAAAATGTAAATGTGGAGGTGGACATAGTACAGGAAAATAAAATGATAGAGGTGAGGAATTTAAAAAACATAATGCCTTTATGTGTCTGAATGGAGAAATGCACTAAAGAACAGGCAGCTAAAATAAAATGTCAACTTCTATGTATCTGTTTAAAAGCATACAATAAGGCTGAATATAAACTACCAGGATAATCAAGGGTTAAGACTCAAATGTGTTGCAAAGTAATCTGGGGGTGGGGTGGGGTGATTTTAAAGATCATGTGCAATGGTTTTTACATATTTTTTATAAAAGCTTGAAAACCTGAAATTCAAGTCCCTGTGTCATGATTAGTGTTTCCTGAAAATTTCATGCTGTTCGGTTTTGTGGTTTTCTTTTAATCAGCATTTGTTAACTTGCTCTACAGTGGCTGAAAACAGTGGAGTTGTTTTTATCCTCTCAGTCAAACTTAGAGTGCGATGACATCATTTTGGAGTAGCTTGCTGTTTCAGATTCCCAATCAGAGCAGTAGTTTGTAGAGTTAATGGTTTGATGAGCTCTCCAAATTTCTTACAAACCCAGTCTCTGGCTTGTGTTTAGATAGATCAGCTTAAAATGTATAATTTTCTTCTTGTAAAAAGCTGATAATTTCAGTTTCAGTGTTGAACTGAAGAAGTGGAAATCTTTCTCTGTGAGAAATCAGCTTGTCTGTCACAGCTCTTAGTTCTTTCTAATCAAAACTCTGATTTTTTTTTCTAGCTAACACTGGACTATTAAATCACTATAAAATAAATCTAAATTTTTTTTATTCACAGAAACAGTCTCTTTGATGTAGCCTTCATAAATACATTAAAGTAAGAACATTTTTTTTCATGTCAGATTGACAAACAGTACATGTGCTTGAAACACTGTAGCAGAGTGTGACAGGCACCTGTCTGAACTCACAAATTTCAGTTCTTTGGTGGTTTCTGTGTGTGAAAATACATAATGTATGTGTATAACTAGAAACACTATGTGGCAATCCGATGCACGGTGCCTGTGCCCCACTACTGAGGCAGCTGCAGTCTACTGCCACCTGTCCCTGCCCCACAAGCCCCCTGCCTTCTGCTCCACATTCAAGGCTGCAGCACCCTGCTGCCCACTGTCTTCTCCCACACAGTCAGGGATTGTGCACTCTGCTGCCTCCATCCCCTGCCTAAAGAATCAGGGCTGCTGCACCCTGCCCAAACAGTTGGGGTTGCTGCACTCTACTGCCCTCTCACCACCACCCTCACAGGTAGGGAAGCTGCACCTGTTGCCCCCTGCTCCTGTCTTCACAGGGCTGCTGTGCTGTGCTAAGCCCTAGAGTGCCAAGTTCCCTGTCTCCACAGCTGGGGCTGCTGTACCATGCTGCCCTAGCCACCAGAGGTGGGGCTTCTACTACACCCTGCTACTGACTTCCATTGCCCCAAATAGGCAGGGCTCCTGCACCAACTGTACTCCATCTCACAGTCAGGGCTGCTGTACCCTGATGCCCTGTGTTCTGCACCACAGTCAAGACTTTTGCATCATGATGTCCTCTATCCCCTGTCACCAGAGAGAGAGCTGCTGCACCCTGCTACTTTCTACACAGTTGGGGTTGCTGTGGCCTGCTGTGCTCTAGAGCCCCTTGTTGCTGCAGTTTGGGCTGCTGCACCATGCTGCCACTGGCCAAAAGATTCAGGGCATTTGCTGCACCCTGTTGCATGCCTCCACAGTTGAGGCAGTTGCACCCTGCTGTCTCCCTGCCACCAGAGTCAGATCTTTTGCTACAACCTGCTGCCCAGATCCCTTGTCCCAAACAGGCGTGGTTGCTGTATCCTGAAGCCACCCCTGTCTCCTGCCTGAACATTCAGGGCTGCTGCACCCTGCTGCCTTCTTCTGCACCCCCACAGCCAAGGCCATGACACCCTGTTGCCCACTGTTCCTATCTCCATAGTCAGGGCTGCTGTGCTACACCCTAGAGTCTCATGCCACCTGCATCCACAGATGGGGTTGCTGAACCCTGCTATGCATGTCCATTGCCCCAAATGGGCTGGGTTGCTGCACAATGTGCACCTTGTGCTATTGTCAGGGCTGCTGTACCCTGATGCCCACCTGAGTCCAGCCCCACAGTCAAGGCTTCTGCACCATGTGTCCTTTGTCCTCTATACCATTGTGCGTGCTGCCTACAGAGCCTTGCCTCCACAGGCAGGGGAGAGGGTGCAGCAAATACCCTTACTCTTGTGCTGCACCCTTCCCAAACAGTTGGGGTTGCTGCAGCCTGCTACCCTCTCTCTCACCCTCACAGTCAGGGATACTGCACATATTGCCCCCTGTTCCTGTCCCAGTAGGGTGTAGCAAAGGATCTGACTCTGGTGGCAAGGAGCCAGCAGGGTGCAACTTCCTCAACTGTGGAGGCATGCAACATGGTGCAGCAAATGCCCCAATTCTTGTGGAAAGTGGCAGCATGGTACAGCAGTCCTAACTGCAGAGGCATGGTGCTCTAGGGCATAGCAGGCCACAGCAACCCCAACTATATAGAAAAGAGGAGGGTGCAGCAGCCCTGTCTGTGGTGACATGGGATAGAAGACAGCATGGTGGAGAAGCCTCAACTGTGGAGCAGGACACATGGGGCATCAGGGTACATCAGCTCTGACTGGGTGATGTGGTACACGTGGTGCAGCAGCCCTGACCATTTGGTACAATGGAAGTGGGTAGTAAGTTAAGCAAACGCCCCACCTTTGGTGGCTAGAACAGCATGATGCAGCATCCCCAGCTGTGGAGGCAGTGAACTGGCACTCTAGGGATTAGCACAGTTCAGCAGCCCTGACTGTGGAAACAGGAACAGGGGGCAACAGGTGCAGCATTACTAACTGTGAAGGTGGGGGAGAGAGGGCAGCAGGATGCAGCAAACCCGGTCGTTTGGGCTGGGAGCGGCAGGGTGCAGTAGTCCTGATTCTTTAGGCAGGGGATGGAGGCAGCAGGCTGCACAATCCGTGACTCTGTGGGAGAACACAGTGGGCAGCAGGGTGCAGCAACCTTGAATGTGGAGCAGAAGGCAGGGGGCTTGTAGGGCAGGGGACTGGTGGCAGTAGACTGCAGTTGCCTCAACTGTGGGACAGTGACATGTTGCATCAGAATGCCATCTAGTGTTTCTAGTTATACACATACATGATGTATTTTCACACAGAAACCACCAAAGAACTGTCATTTGTGAGTTCTGACAGTACATGTGCTTGAAATACTGTAGCAGAGTGTGACAACCACCTGTTTGTCAATCTGACATGAAATAAAAATGTTCTTACATGATTGTATTTATGATTGCTACATTAAAGAACAACTGTTTCTGTGAATGAACAAAATTTAGATTTATTTTATATTCATTAAACAGCCCTGTATTATATAGTTAGAAAAACAATTGAGGTTTGATTACAAATAACAAGAGCTGTGATACAGACAACCTGATTTCTCACAGAAAAAGATTTCCACTACTTCAATTCAGCATTGAAAATGAAATGATCAGCTTTTTAAAGGAAGAGAATTATATATTTTAAGCAGATCTAAACACAAACCAGAGACTAGATTAGTAACAAACCTAGAGAGCTCAGCAAACCATAAGCTCTACAGAGTGCTGCTCTGATGTGGAATCTGAAACAGTAAGCTACTCCAAAATGATGTCATCACACTCTAAGTTTGACTGAGAGGACAGAAATAACTCCACTGTTTTCAGCCACTGTAGAGCAAGTTAACAAATGATGATTTAAAGAAACCCACAAAACCAAACAGCATGAAATTTTCAAGAAACACTAATCATGACACAGGGACTTGAATTTCTGCTTTTTAAGCTTCTACAAAAAAATGTAAAAATGTTGCACATGATCTTTAAGCAATGAAAAACAAAGCCACCTAGAAAAGGTACACAGCTTTACTAACTATGTAATTAATATAAATATTTTGTTTTAAATCCACATTTTGCAGGAAATCAACACATAGACCACAGAATCAGGTAAATATGCAGCAATAAAAAAATTATAAGCACATAATAGGAGCATGCTCTTTAAAGGCAAGATCTTGTAATGCTGAATGGAGCTGAAGCAGAGACGAGAATGCTAAACAGTGGAATGCAGGGCAGAGTTCAGCCGGAAGTTAGCTGTTCCAAACATATTTATTTTATATGCCCTTAAAATGATGAATGTGTTTCAATAAGAATTACAGCAATTATTGTCTTAAGCTCTTTTAACAGGCACAATTATTAAAGGGGCTCTAGAAATAGTGCAATCTACTGCAGGCAGGGGTGCAGACACACACACATACCACTGTAGTAAATGGAGAGAACAGCAGAGTAATATGAGTCATCATCTCCAAACCAAACTACTCAGTGAAATACCACAGTCTCACAATCCTGTCAGTCATTTCCCTTACTCATAGCAATATGTCAGCATGGTGACATCACCATGCAGCTGTAAAAATGACCTGATAATTGACAATGAATCAGACAGCACCCCGGCTTGAGTGCATTTCTCAGGTCTTTTGGAAAATATTAGGTCAAGAGCAGCCAAAGTTTTCACATTTTTATAAAAGGGACAGGAAATATGTGCTACCTGTAATTAACAGCTATTAGTAATGTTACTACAAACAGAAATGAAGCACTTACCTCAAAATGAGCCACATTTAACTCTACCTGAATAAACATTGCTATGAAAAACTGTGTTTTCAGTTATTTCCTTTTTATGGACAACATTCTGCACAGTTCTTTTCATGGAACCAATAATTTGGAGATTTTACTATGTCATAGTTTGCGTACAGAATGGTAAGCATGAGCTAATGTCCTATCAGAACCATGCTTCGAGTTCCGTGCACAAATCGAGACATAGTTAAAACTCCAGATCACAGGTTCTATGAAGTGTACTGTAACAGAATGCTGCCCATTAAAATGAAACAATGTAGAATACAGTTTTTCACATTACTTTTTATTTAGGTACAGTTACATATGCATTATTTAGGTGTATAGATATCATATCTGCAAATGAGAACATTATGGTCAGCTGCCAATTAGAAATCATTTTCTGGGGGTGTGGCTTGCTGCCTAGCTGATCGGTCACAATCTTGGTGGGCTCCCAGATGACATCTGATATATGCTTAAAAATTAACTTTAAAAGCTACTTGTGTGTACCGCAGCTTCTATCATTGGTTCTGGATAGTGTGATGACTAAATCCTGTATTTTTCAGTGTCATGGGTCAAAAAACAGGGAAGCAAAAAGCAAACTTCTTTGCGCCACGCGGAGGGGCCTGTGAAACCCAGACTACCCCTGCAACTTCCTTGAATACGGAACAGGAATCGGAAGCCATCGGACCCGCGACGCTGGAATCTCTCCAGCAAGCAGTGAATACCCTGACAAAAACTATGCATCAAATCGATAAAAAGATGGATGGATACAATGAAAGATTGGTAAATGTTGAGCAGAAAGTGGATGCTGTGGTAGCAGTGGCAAATACCTCAGAGATGTTGGCAGAGTGAGCACAGGCAACAGCGGCAACATGCATTAAAGAAAAGGGCCCTTCTTAAATCCCATCTGGAACATCTGGAAAATATCACTTGATCTACTAATGTTCTAATTATTGGATTACCGGAGGGTCTAGAGGGGGAGGATTTGCTCTCCTTTATTGTTGCGCGGGTGCAGGAAACTTTGGATTTTGATATTCAGACCCAGGTGACTCGGGTTTACAGAGTTAATTTGAGAAGGGCGGGCGGCCCTCCCGAAGCTCCGAGAACAGTCATGTTAGTAACAGTGTCCATGGCAGTGAGGGACAACATCTTGAAAGCTGCTAGGAGAAAGAGAGGAGTAATGATGGATGGGGTCAAGGTGCTTCTATTTCAGGACTTATCGTATTCAACTCATATGAAGCGCAAGGGCTTTGATGCAGTTCATCACAGACTGAGGGAGCTTGATGTTCCGAATAGCATGATGATGCCAGCTTGTCTACATGTATCAGTTGGCAGGAAAGCTTACATTTATACAGATCCCAAGGAAGCAGTCAAACTACTAAACAAATTGGAAGCAGAGAGAGCTGCAAGAGAGGGAGATTCATCTACTGAACCAGAGATGGGGGACACTTGAATATTTTACTTTTGTGAATCTGTTTTGTTTTCCCGTTATCCACTGGAGAAGTGCTGAGAGAGGCATTCGTATGGGTCTTAAATCTGCTTGTTTCTTAAAGAGGGGACTCCCGGAAGTTTTATTTATTTTTTAGATTAAATCATTACTTGGCATACCAGCGGAGCAATGTATAATAGTCTTACAAATCTGTAAGTTGAACAATAGACTTTAAATGTCTAATATTTTGCCATCATAAGTTTGAAAGCAAATGCTTGTATGTATGTTCCTTTCTGGGTTTGGAATGAATCTCAGGCAAAGAATGTAACTGGATATTAGGGGAGCTATACTGAGTGTATGGAGTTCTGTTTTATTAATGAACATACATATATAGGCCTATGTGGCCTGTTTTTTGACTTATTCTTCTTAAGCGATTGATTTAGAGCCAGTCCAACTTAAAGCATTGGCAGCGTTGCCTTAAGTGTGGACATTAAGGAGTTATTTTATCATATAAAGACTATACTCCCATGTCTTGTATCAAATGTAGTATAGTCTCACTAATCTGTATATCACCAATGAAAAATGGAAATATGTTGTATGACTATACTCATGAAGTTTGTGTACAATATACTGTCATAAAACCTATAAATAAAAAGTTAAAAAAAAAAAAAAAATCATTTTCTGTCCTAAGTCTGGTTGGTTCAAGATCAGTAGTTATGTCGGCTAAGGCTGATGAATCAGTCACTGTGAAAAACAGCATAATTGCTAGTCTGCTTACCAGTTTTAATGAAAATGAAATTACTCATTACTTGTGCCCCCACTTTACATTAAAGTGCTCTGTTAGTAAAATTTCATGGCTGTTACTGTATTTCTGGACCAGCTTTCTATACTTTCAAATTGTAAAAAAAAAGGTGTTTTTTGGGGGGCCGATAGCAACCTATGAAACATAATGGCCTTACAGTTTGAAAATAACTTCTAGTGCTAATTCAATATTTAAAATCGGAATCTGAAGCCAATTTATGCTATAGTTGGCACTTGCATTATAAGCAAAACAAAATGGTTATATTAAATGCACGCTGAAAGTAGAAAATAGAGTTAAAAATCTACGTTTCGACCTTAGGTCTTCTTCAGGAAATATCTAAAAGAGAAAAAAAACAAGTTAGTGTAGAGGAGAGGTAAAATGAGAGAGATATATATGTGGAGAAAGAAGAAGGGGGAGGCAAAGAGAGAAGAAGTGATAAATGGTAAGATTAAGAGAGAATCTGTGAAACAAAAAGGTGATGATGGGAAAGATAAAACATAATGGGACAGAAAGAGCTGGGGAAGTTCCAGGTAGGAGACAGATTAACAGGGCCTTGTAAGAAGGTTGAAAGGTGACAAATGTGTGAAGGAGACAGAAATGGAGACATATGGTGAAAATGAAAAATAAATCAGTACAAAAACAAATTGACTTTGGGAAAAAAAAAAAAAGAGGAGGCTGAAAGATGTTAGTGGAAAATAAGTCTATCATTTAAACCAGAGGGCTGCTGGGAGCCAAGGCGGATGATCAGCTTGGCTTCCATGTTTTTCTATGGTTAGGATCCGGAAGCCCTGCTGAAGGACACAAACAGAAAGGTCATTGACATTGTGGTCCCTGGAGATAAAGTGGGATACAATGGGTTTAGCAGTTTCACCATTCCTGACCGCTCTGTAATGTTCCCTGAAGCGGTCAGCAAAGCGCCTACCAGTTTCTCCGATGTAAATAGCTGAACACCTCCTGCAAAGAATACAGTACACTACATTAGTGGAGGTGCATGAGAACTCCTTGGTGATGTGAAAAACACCTGTAGGCCCCAGATCTCAGTTACACTGGAAATAAATTTGCAGGTGTAGCAGCGAGCCCTGTTGCAAGGTTTGGTACCTGGGGGGGAAGAACTGTTAGGAGTGGGTAGGCTGCTTTTTACCAGGAGATTGCGCAGGTTAGGTGGCAGGCGGTAGGAGGCAATAGGTGGTTCTGTAAAGGAAGCACCAATGTTAAGGTCAGTTTGCAAAATGGGAAAGTTACTAGTGATGATCCTGTGAAGAGAAGGTGTGCTCTGATGGAAAGGAAGAACTAGTGGAATTCGCCGTTGTTCTTGTGTGACAGTATCCCTCCTCCGGGGGTCAAGGTTACGGGCATGTTACTGACCGGGAGAGTGCTCTGTCCACTGTGCTTTTAGGGTATCCCTGTTGATAAAGAAACTATGCATTATTTGGGTCTGCTCAGCAAAATCATCCTCTTCACTGCATAACCTGCGAAGTCTAAGAAACTGTGAATAAGGCAGGCCATTCTTGACATGTTTAGGATGGAAGGAGCTATGGAGGAGGAAACTGTGAGAGTCAGTGGGTTTGTAATAGACTGATGTCTTCAGACCAGTGTTCTGGACTGAGAGCTGGATATCCAGGAAAGGCAGTGTAGAGGAGGATACTTCAACAGTGCAACTTGCATTATAATCCTCCTTCTCTTTTATTCCTGCCCATTTGTCAAATGTAATAGCTTTCAACCAAATTCAGTTTATTGATTTTTGGAGTTGGCCAAGTTTCAGAAATGCCTAAAAATTCTGGTTTGGACATATAAACCCAATGCTGTTTAGCAGGAGTCAAATTTATATCTACCTTTGTAAAGGCCCAGATTTGCTCAACTAATTCTAAAGTGTCCGCCATTCCATGGTTCACCCAAATCCTGGTTAGTTGGAAGTGTAAAGTGACATGATGATGTGAAAAACACAAATTTATATCCAACCCTTACAGAGATTAAAGCCAAAACAAAATATGCTGGTATGCTAGCCCACTCACCCTTGTTCACAATTAAGGAACTTATAGGCACCACTACTTCAAAACATTTTATTTGTTACAGACAGTTATTCATATCACTTCTATGTTTCGGGAAATATCCCTTCATCAGGAAACTGGTTACATTTCTTAAACAATAACTTTATCTTCTGTAAATCCATGTGTATGGTATTCGACTCCCACCACTTTCTCCAACTCCTACAAAGTAAGAAATCATTCCTTGCACTTCAACGTACTAGTTTCCTTCTTTTCTACTTTAATGGAAGATTTTTTCTTCCTATTCATTCAGGTTAAACAGTTTTGTCCTTCTTGTCTCTCGCATACGATGTAGTCTGTGGAGTGTCCTTGGTGGAAGTAGAAAAGAAGGAAACTAGTATGCTGAAGTGCCAGGAATGCATTCTTACTTTGTAGGAGTTGGAGAAAGTGGTGGGAGTCGAATATCATACACAGAGATTTACAGAAGATAAAGTTATTGTTTAAGAAATGTAACCAGTTTCCTGTTGAAGGGATATTTCCTGAAACATAGAAGTGATATGAATAACTGGATGTAACAAATAACATTTTTTGATGTAGTGGTGCCTATAAGTTCCTTAATAGTGAACAAGGGTGAGTGGGCTAGCATACCAGTATATTTTGTTTTGGATTTAGCATAAGCTTGTACTGGTTTTTAGTCTCTCCCTGAAAAGAGAATATTAATTCATATTTATTTGTTTTGAGGCTATGGCTGAATTGGAGAGATTTCAGTTTAGAGATTAAAGCCATTAAACTTGGAGGTACTTCAGATGAGGCTGTTTTACTTAGTTTTGTGCATGTACAAAAGAGTACACCCATGGGGCTTCAAAATGTGGGGGAGAAAAAACTGCTAAGCAGGAGTATTGTATTTAAAAATCTATTGATATACAGTAATGCCAATCAGAAGTGTACTTAGAGGAGTGCCAAATACAATATAATTTACACAGCCAGTAGCTAAAATGTATCCACATAATTAAATAGCTGTAGTTAACAATAAAGTCCTGTATTGTTGGGCAAGCAGAACACTCTTGCACAAACTTCAAAGTTAGTACAATTACCAGTGTCTTTTGATGATCCACAGAGTACAATAGTTTAGGCAGTGGCATTTAACCTGCAAAGGTCCATAAAAATGCAGTAGTTCAAGCAATACATTAACTAAGGAAGTTAGGCTGGCCTGGTGGCGCTGAGGGTTGAGGCGCTGGATGCCACACCTCACGCCACGCCAGCGACCTGGGTTTGGGAATGAGCTTGGGCTGCTAGGGGTTGGCAGGGGAGGGAGAGGATGGAGCATCCATTGGACAGCTCTCCTCTCGCGGGAAGGGCTGAGGCACAGTGACCGGCGTAGCCTGCCACCTAACAGAGGCTGGGTGCCAACATGCCTGGTCCTGCACGAAGGGATCGGAAGGCGGAGCAGCTGGTGGGCATGCAACATGCTGATGCATGCATGGTATGCCCCCTGCCGGCTTTGCACGCCCCACCTCCGAAAGCCAGAACACAGAAAAGGGGCACCCCAGTCGCTGCAGCTTGATGGCCATCTGATTGCACCGGTGCTGGCTTTGGAGGGGATTACCAGTGCAGATCTGCTCTCAGTGGGGGAGTTGATAGACCCCTGCTGCCCTGCCAAAGGGGGTAAGCCTTTGGGGTATGTGGGGCTCGCCATCAGTGTAGACTGGTGCTGGTCATACAGCAGCCAGATGACAAGAATGCACGGATAATAGGGCCGACTGGGGGCCCCTGGAGAGAAAAAGAATCAACCAAAAAAAAACTAGGGAAGTAAGTTAATTAGTGTAGTTACCAGGTGTCTTTATCAGGTCCACAAGATTACAGTAGCTTAAGCAATGACATTTAGCGTATTTCAACAAGACCTGTTGGGGTCCATAAAAGTGCAGCAGTTTAGGCAAAAAATGTAATAAAAGAAGTAATAAAAAAATAAATAAGGAAGTAAACATTTTTAACGGCCTCCCTGTGACCTAGCTCTTGGTGATTTTCTCAACTCCAGCTTAGCGACTTCTACTCTAGACCAAAGAGTGTTGTTCCGTAGAGGAGATACTCCAGAAGAACAAAAGTTGCAGGTAAGTAACTTTCCTTTTCCTAAACAAGTTAACATACAGTACAAACTGACACTTTTCTTAACTACTTTTGCAGGCATGCACCTAAAACCAAAATCATTTAGCCAGAACAAACTTGCTTCGAAAGAGCATGCTAAGGTAAATGTTTAAAATGTTCCAAATGAATGTTATTAAATTAAATCACTGACAGAAAATCTTTGACTAGTTGTAGAGCACAGTGTTGAATAATCTAATTTTTATTATGTGTTCTTATTTAAAGTAGTTTGTTATATTTATTGTAGTTAAATGCTGCTTGCATGGAGACCATACAGTATTTGTGGTAATGGTCTGGTACGAACTTTCACCTTTTGCTATTCAAAACCATGCATCATCTATCAAACAACCAGAGCACTGGATTTTGATTAGTATTAGATTCTGCCGAGGAAATCATAGAATACAGTTTTTCTAAGAAACGTGGTACAATTATGCTGTATACTAGTGCACTGTATACTAGACACAAGACTCTAATACTGTACTGTCTGGAGTGGATCACAGAGTTCTCTTGTACAGGAAGTAGGAAAATAATTTAGCAAGCGTAGAAACGTATATTTAAAGCTTTAGTGCAATACATTTACTTGACACAAACTGAGATGTGCTACTTGGTTCGTGGAACTTGCCGTATTGGAAGCTATAATTTGCATAAAATAAAATAGTTGATACTAATGTACTGCATTTATATGTGCAAACCAAAGGCAGAGTCCTGCTGTGCACAAACATATTAGAAGCCTTTTGAAGATGCAAACAGCACAGACTATAGGGAAGGCATAGTTGCTGTCCTAACAAAAAAAGTCCTGCTACAGTGGATATTAGAGGTGGCAAAAGCAGCTTGGAGGAGCAGCTCCCTGCAGTTTTGGCCTTGGAGGAGCAAAACTTTGAAGAGACATACAGGAGGGCAAGAGACAGCAATATGAAAGCCATCATCTATAGTGGTCCATGATTGAGCTCACAGTATTCTTGCTGGCCGACAAAGGAAGTCAGGCTACACGGAACATAATACAAAACACAGTTGCTTTGACTGGATTAAAAAAAAAAAAGTTTTATTCAACATTTAAATGGTAGCAGCATTCACCCGCTCCACCTGAGGCCAACCTTTCGTGCAGTGATGTGTGTTTTTTTATTTTAAGTGCACATCATTGCATGAAATGTCTGCCTTGGCTGAAGCTGCCGTGAGTTTTTTTTTTTTTTTTTTGTTGGTTTCTTTATTCTCTCCTCAGCTGGGTGTTTACCTATGGTTCCCCCCATCAGTCTGGATCCGCAGCCCCGCACCACTTCCAGTACCTGAGCTTGACCCCCCCCTCCTCCTCCTTTCCTCTCACCGGCTGCTTCATGGCAGGTACGTATCCCACCACTGCAGAAACAGAGGGTCCGGATCCAGGAGGAGCTATCCTGGGTCAGAGTGGTGCAATGCCAATGAACTGGAAATCACGATGCATGCCAGAGGATTTTCTGCACAGTTTTTGGATCCCAACCCCATGGCACAAACATACAAGGCATCAATGATGCTGCCATGAACTGCATGTCCGATGTCATCCGTGTTGCCCCCCTCAGCGAACCACCTGCTGGCAGTGACCCCCAGTCATTACCAGAAGCCAGCACAGCTGTGGTAATCCCACCCCTCCCCAGAGGAGGAGGAGAGCATTCCTGGAACACTCAGTCCTCTTCCCTCCGTCCAACCCTCTGACACCCGAGGTCGCTCCCCAGCCTAGGTTGTCAGTGTGGCATCCATTGCCTCAACTCTCAATGGCACCAGGCTAGCTACGATGAGGGTTTTTTTTGTGTGTTTTTTGAAACTTCAGTTCTGTTGTTACTTGCACAAAAGACATAGACATAAAAGCAGTGTTAGCAATAAGAACATCCTCATATTGGTATATGTCTTTCTGTATCTAACATAAAGATTACACAAAAATAACTTATTTTGTACCCGGCTTGTTGTCTCTAACAAGGACAATATGTCTCTTGCAGAAGAAGAAAGGAACTTTAAACTTTGTATTTATTTATTTATTTAGGGATTCAGATCATACCTTTGAGCTCAGAGCTCTTTTACAAAGGTTCCATGTCAAACAGTGACAATGACAACAATAACAGTTTATATACAATACTCGAATAGTAGGTAGCTAGTATACAATAAGGTTACAATGTCATTCAGAGTACCAATGGTGATCGTACAGCGTCAAGAGCATTCAACTAGGGTAAAGGGCAGTGTTTGTATGTAGTGAAGGAGATAAAGAGGTGTGACACCTAGTTTGAGAACCCGAGGAGGAGTCGAGGTGATGGGGAGGGGAGAGTGTGGGGGGGAGAGTGGGCGGCCAGAAGAAGTAGCTTTGTCTAGGAGGTTGGGAGGTAGTGGTAGTAGGCTGGTTTTAAGGTTGATCCAGTGGGGGAAAAACTTTTAGGCAGTCTTTGTGAACTATACAGTCCAAGAATCATATCGGGGTATAGGAGATGTCAATCTGGCATCAGCATGCTAAGAAAGTATGCATATCCACTAAGAAACTGCATTCATATCTATTGTTTCATGTCTCAATAAAGGGAATGGGGAAATTGTTTAACCGGAAAAGGCACAATAAGCCAGCGCTTGTTTCCAGGTGTGACCTGGGAGGACAAGGAAGTTAAGTGACTTGCTCAGGGTCACACAGTATGCAATTGGGGGCTGATGGGATTCAAACCTTGGTCTCCAGGTTTGCAGCTCAGTGCCCTTAACCACTATGCTATACTGCCTCCTTAAAAATAGCTGTATAGACCCAAACACTAGATCTTTCCTTGTCAGTCTTCACCATTCATTACTGCTGGGTGTAAGCCAGAGGTGCGCACCTGTACAAGAGCTTTTTTTTGGGGGGAGGGTTGACGTCAGTGGCACCACCCACGAGGCCGATGCATTGTGTGGCGCATGAAAGTTGGCCGTTAGGTGCTGCAGACTCCTTCTTCTCCACCCCACTTATGTTTCTCCCACCATCGAGGTCGCACCTGCTGCATGAGCTACCAGCGGTTTTTCTCTGCTTCACTAGGCCTTCACCATTTTGACACCATTTCCTGCCTTCTCCATCCCAGTTCTGAATTCACCCGATGCCGTTGGAAACCGGTAAGCCAGTTCCTTTTATTTCTACCGATAGCACCGGGTCCTTTTCCTGTGAAGTTTTGTTAAATTTCTTTTGCATCATGTCCGGTTCAGGGGCTAAGAGAAAATCCAAAGCGGGCCATGCCCCCATGCGTTGGTACCCCTGTTGCCAGCATTTTTCTGTTACAGACCGACATGATTTTTGTCTGCATTGCCTGGGTCCCAACCATGATATAGACAGCTGCGACACCTGTTTCTCCATGGACTGCCGCATTCTTGAAATCCACACATTTAAAGTCTGTAGGGCCCCGCCAACTTTCAGAGGACGGCGTTGTTCTAGGGATGCCATGGCAAGATCTTTTGACCCTGCCTCCAGGTTCCCTCCCAGGTCTATACGGCTCAGTGAGGAGGAAACCTCCTCTGATTCCAGCCTTGCCATCGAGGAGGTTTCTTTTGCGGTGCCGGAGGATCATCTCAGTTCCCTGTGTAGCTGGGTCGAGGGTACTGCTATGGCAGTCACCGCCTTGGAGGTGCAGGCTCCCCCGGTGTTGTGGTCCATGGCTGCTGGGCCCAGCACTGGTGGACTCTTGGTGCTGCCTGCTGGCACTGCTTTGGATCCTGGCACCATTTGTGGTGCCAGTGCTGTAGGTGGTGCTGTGTCCTGCAGCGGCACAGTTTGTGGCGCTGTTGGTAGGAGAGCTCCTGGGGTCGCTAGTCTGGTGGTTTGTGTGGTCTCTTCTTCAGAGGTGGATGACTCGCTGGGCAATGCGGACTGGCGCCCTGACTCCTCGGAGTCATTGAGTCCTCTTGGACACGGCATCAGGCGGCCCAGTATTCACCTCCTGGGCTCACCACAGTCTGTGGTCTTTGGGGCCCCCCCAAGCCAACTCCGGTGTTGAGGGTTGCTGTGGTGGATAGCAGTCTCGGGGGGGGGGCCTGGTGTGGCGGTCTCGACCATGTTGTCCAGGGCAGCTGCCATCTCTGGTGCTGCCATGGTCTCCTTAGTGGGGATGGGGACCTCCTCTTCTGCGGCCTCCTTCGGGGGGCCTGCAGTTTTGGGGAACTCCTTGTCACTGGGTTCAAGGAAGAGGGCAGCCTTGGAGTCCAAGGGGTTGAGAGGCTGAGGTGAGCGACGGAGGCCTTTCTCCACTACCCTGTGGGGAGTGGGGAGGAGCCGGAGTGCTGAGCCCCACTTCTCCTCCTCTGAGACTTCAGGGTTGCCCTTAGTGGACAGTGCTGAGGGTTGCCTTGCTGGAACCATGCAACCTCAGTCGCACCACAAGGGAGATTCTCCCTCAGGGCTCAGCCAGGATTTGTTTTCACATTTGCAGTATCTGCTGACTGGGTCGACCCCCGGATCCCCCCACGTGGGAGGATCTACTGCGGGGTCTCGGAGCCCTGGCAGAGGCCAGGCACTTTCAGTGAGATGTCCTTCCCCAATCCCTCTGCAGACACCTCCCTCTCTTCTAGGCCATGTGGGCCCTATGGGACCTTTAACCTGGGAGACGTTCAGGGCCACTGCGGTGGCCTTCCCTAGGTATGTTAGAGCTATGGACGAGCAGGTCTTTCGCCTGTCTCCTCTGCCGCAGGAGGACTCTGAATATCCAAGCTCCTCTACTTCCTCAGCTTCCTCACCTGAGGAAGAGGAACATTCTGTCCACCTTTCCTCTGATGCTGATTTCACTGAATATCAGTGATTCCTTTCGAGGTTAGTTCAGGAGCTCCACATCTCTCATATGGTAAGATGCAATACCGAGTGGAAGACGCGCTCTTTTCTGAGCGAGTTAAGTGCCAACCACCTGGTGGTGCCTTCCTGGCCTATTCCCTTCCAGGAAGCATCTATCTGCATCTGGCAGTCTCCAGCCACCTCATCCCCAGCCCCAGCGGATTGCAGGAGGAGGTATTGCGCTCCCCAGGAGTCTCTTGGTTCTCTGCCTCACCCACCCTGAGGGCTGATTGCTTTAGATACTCCTTCCAGGCTTAAACACCCAGCACATGACTGACACTGGATCTGGATTCCACGGAGTTTGACCAGTGGGGAAGAAGATATCTCACTTTGAGGGGGGAGCTCTTGCAGTAGGTAATACCATTAGGACTAAGGCCACCAGGCATTAGGACCCCATGGAAAAATCTTCTAGCTAGCAGTCTGAGGTGGGGACCTCCCCAGATGTTGGCTCAGCCCCGACGTCAGGCATGGTAGAAAGGGAGCGGTCCTCTGGCACCACCTTAGTTCTTTTCCCACTGTCAACCCGCTAACATCGGATCTATGGATGCCACAGTTTGCAGTCGACCGCCTTTTTGTCACGCCATCGCGTAGTTAGTTAGAAATCGCTTAATATCAGTAATATTCAATGAAATTGCATGTCTTCTTTGTCTTCCACATGACAAAAGTTGAAGTGTCTGTGTGGGAAGCAGATCCCAGCAAGAGACTGCCACTCTGCCTGCCTGATCTGCCTACGACAAAACCACCAGCCTGATAACTGCCCACACTGTCAAAAATGTTATAGTAAAACTCAAATTTGATGCGTTAATAGGCTTAAAGCATATCTCTTGGAGAAACAAGTTTCTGCCATGCAGAAGACCCGGTTGGGGCGTAGTTCTACTTCTTCACCTAGGGACTCTTTCCCTCCCCAAGGGCGTCCAAGGATAAAATGCTCAAGGATGCCCAACTGTCTCCTCCCAAGGAGCCTGATGCCAGACCACAAGGTGGCTCGGCTCTACGGGAAGAGTCCCAACCTGACCTGACACCAGAGGTACCTGTAGAGGAGGTGCTTCCTACCCCAGGAGTCCTTTAGCATCAGTAACTTTTTGCACTTAGCTGGCTAGGTGCAGTTGCCCCAGAGGTGTGCCTTTAAGAGATTTATTAATCAGCGTAGGACAAGCCAATCAAAAGACAGGAGGGAGTGTGACCTGAGTGACAGCTTTTGACTGCTTCAGAATTTTTTCTCCGCTGGCCTGAGCATATTGCCTCTGAGGCGTCTTCCCAACTTTCCTTGTTGACAGCCTCCTATTGCTTATCTTGGTAAAGTTTTCCTCATAAATCATTCCCTTTAGTTTGCCGAGTGACAACTTTTACTTTTTCATTAGCGCTTCGCAAATTTTTTATTTTAAGCGCGACGGTGCTATTTAGACTTTATTTTTACCGTGACTATTTACTTTGAAGCCTAATTTTATCCTGCCCTTTATTTTTGACAGTTTCTTTCATTTTTGACTAATTTCTTGTGGGAACTGTCAAACTGGGGACACTTGCCTTGTTTTTTTACCTCAGACCTTGCGGGGTTTACCGCGAGGCACCTGCAGTAGATTTCAAACTTAAACAGTGCCTGGGGGTTTTCTCTCGAGATTGGCAATTATGAGGAAACTTTTTTTGTTATATTACTGGACCTTGGTATCATCTGTGTCAGGACTGTCCGTAAGGGTCCTGCAGCCACCTGAGCGCAGTTGAGTATTACTGGTTTTCTATTAAGATTGGCACTGGTATAGATCCCAGTTTTACAACCAAAAAAAAAAGCACTGGTAATAGACAGAGTTTATTAACTGGGGCAGGACTGGCCGGTGTCATTTTCACAGAAACCTGCACTCAGTTCATAGGTCCAGAACTGGTTTGCTTTGCTTAAATTGGCGAACATAGCAGACAAACCTTTGATAATTATGGCTGAGGATAAATCAAAGGTTTCCAACGAGGGACCATTCAAAAATACTAATACCAAAAGCAGAGGTGCTGAGGAACCCTCCAGATCACAGTCAAAAAATAAAGCTTCCAAAGATGAAGTTCCTCACAAATTGAAAAATAATAAGAGTGTCGAAAAAAGGAAGCTTGATCAAGCCTCTGAAGTGGCTAAAAAGAAACTCTGTCAAGACAGGTATGCTCCCGTTGCTCCTGGGAAAGCCAATAGTGAGACAACAGGCAGCTTAAAGCATTCAGAAAAAACAAAGCACTTACAAACTACGCAGGTTCTTCCGTCAGTGCAAGATATGGAAAAAGCATGGCAACTGTTCAAACAACATGAAGTCTTGCTGTATTCTAACATATGCAGTTAGGTCGTGCCTTTCAACTGCCCATGAGAACAAAGAGTTAAACTTTCCATGGCCAGCATGGAATGTTCACCACAAGTTCGGTTGAAGCCCCTGTCTGCTGTTGTTTAAACTGCAACCGTCAGATTCTTTATTCCGCCTCACTGAACAGTTGCTCCGGAGATTTCTCCTTTGCTCGGTTCAAAAAAGTCAGTTGAAGTGTCGTTTTTTCGGTCGGTTTCTACCGAATTGCTGTTACCACTCAGTCGGTTCAAGTCTCTGTCTGTGGTACCGTGAGTACTAGATAGGTTTTCTGTTTAGTTTCTGTGTGGAACTTGTAAATTGTGGATCGGTTTGGCTGAACCGATCAGTTGAGGTAAAAAAGTTTGTGCTTGATTTAGAGTGTGGTAACCGGTCCATATCAGTTCTAAAAAAAAATGGATTTTATTACGTTTTTTTCCAAGACCCGTGACACGGTCAGGAACCAATAGGGGAGTCTTGCCTGGCAGATTGCCGAAAAAAGGGTACGTTTTGGATAGGATTGGCCATGTCTGAGAAACCCAAGAAAAAAAACGGGCCCACTGGGTTTCAGCACTGCAGTGTGTGTGGGGAAGTCTTTGCCAAGGCTGATCCCCACACCACCTGTGTTTATTGTCTGGGGTTTGACCACCTCGATTCAGACTGCCAGATGTGTAAGAAATTTTCTAAATCTACCCTGGAAAAGAGATTAGGTAGACTGAGGGAAAGGGAGGCCGAGAAGTCCGCTGTCCTGGATGGCCAGCCCGGTTCAGTTCCAGCCAAACCAGGAGGAGTGCCCTCTGACCAGGGCGATACTTCTTCGGACAAAAGGAGAGCCGATTCTGAGGAGTCGGTTCCGGTGAAAAGAAAGAGAAAAGATAAATTGTCCAGTTCGGACCCAGAAATTCATACTCCGACCGCCGATGAGATAGCCAAGGTGATGAGGATAGTGCAATTGCCTTACTTTGGTTCCGACCGAACCGGCACCATCTGGCAGGGGTTCGGTTCGGTCGGTTCCCCCGGTTCCGGATTACACTTTGGAAGAATTTTATGAACCGGAGGAGGAGGAAGGAGAGTATGAGGATGATTATGGTGATTTTGAAAGTCTGGATGTGCCTGTTGACCCGGACATCTCCCTAGACAGACCTTCAGGTGTTTCTCCTCCTAGGCTTTCTGAGTCCCCTTCTCACTATATGTTTTACAAAAAGTGGCTGAGACCCTCCAGCTTCCTGTGGAGGAAGCAGTAGAGGATCAGGAGGAGCCTGATTTTGTTGAGATGTTGGACATCCCAGAGTCCAAATCCTTTGGAAAACAGACACATAAAATTCTTAAGTCTCCTAATTCTTTACCTCCTGTGGACAGATGAATGGACAAGAGGTACACTCTCTCAGGCTCAGACACGGAGTTGCTTTTCCAGCAATGCAGCCATGTTGGGGTAGTGCAGGCTGCTGCCTGTGATAAGGCAAATATCCCCTTGGCATCACCCCCCCCCCCAAGACAAGGACTCCAGGAAGATTGATGCCATGGCAAAGAAACAATACATGGCAGCATCTTTGGGACTCAGGCAGGCTAACTATATGGCCTATACAGCTAGATACCAGAAATCTAGGTGGGACACTTTGCTGGCTCTGGCTAAACAGGCCCCTGACCAACTTGCCAAGGAGCTGGAGCAGGTGGCTGCAGATGGGATTGAGGCATCTAAAGTACAGTTTCATGCTGCTGTGGACTCCCAATGATGTTTCATCAAGAGTCATGGCTACATATATGGTTCTTCGGAGGATGGCTTGGCTCAGATGTACTAGCCTCTCACATGATACCCAGGCTAAGGCCATGGATTTTCCTGTAATTGGTAATTCTCTGTTTGGGGAGCAGACGGAGAACTACATGAAAAAGATGGATGAGTACAGGACCACTTACAGGAGTGCTCAGGCCAAAGAAAGACAAGCAACTCCTCAAAGGCAGCAGTCCAGGGACAGGGGCAGGCCTTTCTAAAGGCCTTTTAACCAAGCTCAGGCCTCCTCTTCTTACTCTGAGGGGGTTCTTTAGAGGGAGAGGCAGACTGGGTATGAGTAGGCCTGCATCCACCCCTCAGCCTAAAGCCCCTGCCAAGCAGACATCCTGATGGGTCTGCCCAGGCCAATTCTCCCATACCAGTAGGGGGCAGGCTGGCTTACTTTGTCCAGGACTGGGAGTCTCTAACATCAGACAAGTGGGTCCTGGAAGTAGTAAGCCAGGGGCTGGTTCTCAGCTTCAAAAAATTTCCCAAGATGAGAACCACATCCTTTCCACCTGCAAATCTCTGAGACCCTTGCCCTAGAGGCAGAGGTTTCTTCTCTCCTAGCTCTCAGAGCTATAGAGAGGGTTCCCACCCTACACAAGGGCAAAGGATTGTACTCCAGGTACTTCCTAACCCTCAAAAAGACAGGAGAATGGCGGCCCATCCTGGACCTAAGATATCTGAACAAACATCTTTTAAAGCCAAAGTTCAAAATGGTAAGACTGGGAATTATCCTTCCCTCTCTAAGGCCAGCAGACTGGCTAACCTCCCTGGACCTCAAAGATGCCTACTTTCACATTCCCATCAGGTGCTCCCACAGATGTACCTCAGGTTCGAGTTGCCCTCAGGCCACTATCAATTCAGAGCAATGCCCTTTGGCCTAACATCAGCCTCAAGGGTTTTCACAAAGTGCCTGGCAGTAGTGGTTGCTTTCCTAAGGAGAAAAAAGATCTCCATCTTCCCATACTTGGATGACTGGCTCATAGTAGGTCAGTCTCAGACCAGAGATCAAGTCACATTTGCAAGTGACCCAGCAAGTGCTCACTTCCTTGGGATTCCTTCTCAACCTTCCAAAGTCAGTTCTCGAACCAGTACAGCTCCTCACCTTCATAGGTGCAGAGCTGGATACAGTAAAGGCAAGAGCCTTCCTTCCCCTGGAAAGGGCAAGGAACCTCATGGAACTGGCCTCTTCATTCACCCTTCAGGTGTCTCGACCAGCAAGGCATTTCCTTCAGCTTTTGGGCCACATGGCAGCTTCCACAGCAGTGGTCCAAGGAGCAAGATTCAGATGAGGACATTCAGTTCCACTTAAGAGCCTTCTGGTCCCAAAGAAAGGATTCCCTTACCAAACTAGTCCCAGTGACTCGAGCCCTGATCCAGGCCTTGCAATGCTGGCAGGATCAGGACAATTTGAGACAAGGGGTTCCTTTTGTCACTCAGTCTCATTCAGTGATACTCACCACAGATGCTTCCCTGCTGGGCTGGGGAGCCCATTTGGGGGATCTTACCACCCAAGGACTGCGGTCACCTCAGGAATCTCTGCTTCACATCAATCTCTTGGAGCTCAGAGCAGTGTTTCTGGCACTGCAAGCTTTTTCCAAATCTGTACAGAACAAGGTGGTCCAGGTCAGAACAGAGAACACCACCACCATGTGGTACATCAGCAAGCAGGGAGGCACTCAGTCTACGGCCTTGTGCACAGAAGCAATGACGTTGTGGTCCCTGGCCTATTCCCTGCAAAGCTCTCTAATAGCAGTTCACCTCCCAGGGAAGGACAATGTCCTAGCAGATGCTGTGAGCAGAATATCCCAGGGCCATCACGAATGGACCCTAGATCCTCTAGTTTTGAAAGTGATTTTCTCGAGATGGGGCACTCCAGAGAGAGATCTTTTTGCAGCCCCAGACAATCACCAACTTCCTCTCTTTTGTTGCAGACCCCCAGTCTTGGGCTCAGTCCCTCTGGATGCTCTGATTCTGAACTGGGAAGGGAAATTTCTGTATGCTTTCCCCCCTTCCCTCTCCTGTTCAAAGTGTTAGTCAAGATAAGATCACAACCATGCAAAGTGATTCTGATTGCTCCAAACTGAGCCAGACAGCCCTGGTATCCCCTGTTGCTGTCCCTAGCAGTCCACCTTCCCCTATCTCTTCCCAGGAATTACAACCTGTTGACATCCTTTCGGGAGGATTTGGTACCCGATTCTTCGGTGTCTCAAGCTCAAGGCATGGCTCTTGAAGAGTTAGAGTTTGAAGATCTGCATCTTTCCCAAGGGGTTCTGGATATCCATAAGGCTTCTCGAAAGCCTTCCACCAGAAAGACTTACAACTCCAAATGGAACAGATTCAGCATTTGGTGTTCTAAGAAGAATATTTCTCCAGACTCTGCTGAGTTGCCTACGGTTCTGGACTATATGGTCCATCTTAATGGCCTAGGCCTCAGACCAGCTACCCTTAAAATACACTTAGCAGCTGTTTCTACTTTCTTGTCAGTAGTCAAGCCTTCCTCTCTATCATCCCATCCTGTGTTTTGCAAGTTTGTCAAGGGATTGATTCACACCAGTCCCCCCTTTAGGGATCCTGCTCCTACTTGGGACCTTAATGTTTGCATTGCTCAGCTTACGCAGCCTCCCTTTGAGCCTTTGTCCTCTGCAGAGCTTAAGTACTTGACTTGGAAAACTCTGTTTTTGGTAGCCATTACTTCTGCCAAGCGTATCAGTGAATTGCAAGCCCTGTCAGTGGAATTTGATTTTATCTCTTTCCATAGAGATAAAGTGGTCCTAAGAACTAACAGAAAGTTTTTACTTAAAGTGGTTTCAGATTTCCAGCTCAACCAGTCTATATCTCTCCCTGTTTTCTTCACTGACCATTCCTCCTCTGGAGAGAGAGGAGACTACACAGCTTGGAGTTAAAAGAGCCCTTAGCTACTACATAGAGCATACCAAGGGTCACAGGTTTGAATCCCTCCAGTTGTTCCTTACGTATGGAGAAGTTGGTAAGGGCAAACCTGCCACTAAGAGATCTATTGCCAGGTGGATTGTTTCTTGTATACAATTCTGCTATGAAAAACTGGGTAGAACTCCACCCTCAGGCCTGAGGCTCATTCCACTAGAGTACAGCTGCTTCCCTGGCTGCCACTGAGAGATATCCCTCTCTCAGAAATTTGTCAAGCAGCCACCTGGAAAACCAGTCCATACTTTCACCAAGCATTACTCTCTGGATATCCAGGCTAGGAGTGATGCTCGGTTTGGCACAGTAGTACTTCAGAGCCTGTTTCCAAAGTAGGTTCTGTCCCTCCCCTCCATGGAGGTACTGCTTGGTAGTCTACATATGTCAGAATACAGCAAGACTTCATGATGTTTGAAGAAAAAATTACTCACCTTAGTAATTATGTTTCTTCTAATGGAGTCTTGCTGTATTCTGACCTCCCCGCCTCCCCTCTCAGAACCTAGATTTTGGGATGTGGGTGGGCAGGAGCAGTGTTGGCACCCTAGGGGTGTCCTTTTTTCACCCTATTTTAGTTTGGGTGAGTGGTTGTGTTTTGGATGTGTTTTGTTTTTGGATTTCCTGACTTGAGTCTTCCTTTTGAAACCCAAAACCCTTTTATATAGATATAGTTGCCAGTTGGCTAGTATGAGTTTTACAGTTTCCACACAGAACTTCTAGTGAGTATTGCTCGTAAAGATCTGACAGTTGCAGTTTAAATGACAGCAGACAGGGGCTTCAACCAAGCTCGTGGTGAACATTCCATGCTGGCCATGGAAAGTTTAACTCTCTGTTCTCGGGGGCAGTTGAAAGGCAGGACCTATCTGCATATGTCAGAATACAGCAAGACTCCATGTGAAGAAACTGCATTACTAAGGTAAGTAATTTTTTCTTTCAGACCCTTCAAAAGATGGGTCCTCAATTTACTGGGGCTGGAAAATACTCTTCCACATTTCTCTGTTCTATAGACTGTGAGGGTGATGCAGATGATGATCAATTCTACGATGCCCCTGACATGGATTTTGAGGGCCTTGAGCCCCAGGAGTCCCCGGACGTTTGCCTTGGGGATCCCCCGGGTGTCCACGAGGATCCTTCCTCTATGGTTTCATTTATACAAAATATGCTGGATACCCTGGACCTTCCTACACAGGAACCCAACCAGGATGTCGATGGAGATGAAGGGTCTTTCATCCTCAAAGACCCTGGTCATCCCTATCTATAATGCATTTATAAAAAATACCATGAAGGTGCTTTAACACCCCACTTCAGTACTAGGGGTTGATAAGCGGCTTGAGAGAAAATATAAATTGTCTAAAAATGGTACCGAGTTCCTGTCAGCACACCCTAGCCATGAGAGTATAGTGCAGCAGGCAGCTTGTGAGAAAGCTGGAGTCTCCTTGTCACCCTCTCCCCCTGACAAGGATTCCAAGAAAATTTACTTTATAGCAAAGAAAATGTATGCCACAGCTTCCCTGATTTTTAGGCTTTCTTCTTACATGGCATTCACAGCCAAATATCAGAAAGCCCTTTGGAAATCTGTCCAAGCTATCGCCCGCAGCGGATCAGATTCTGTGGTACAGGAGCTGGTGGATAAGTCAAAAACTGCCTTGGAAGCTACTATGTACCAGTTCCACATGGCAGATAACAATAATGATGCAGCCTCTAGGACGATGGCCCATGCCATATCTCTGAGATGCTTCACCTGACTTAGAACAACCAGTCTGACCACAGTCACTCAGAACAAGGCCATGGATTTTCCCTGTGATCAGAATATGTTGTTTGATTACAGAACCACTGACTACATGAAAAAGGTCGATGAGTACCGGTACAAGGCCTCCTAGTAGAGCCATTCATCCAAGCCTAAACCCGCCACCCCTCAGAGATCCCGTCCCAGGGGTGGTAGGGGCAGAAGTTTTGTTCCCAGGCCTTACAGTCCCTATCCCCAGTCTGATTTTAGCCAGTACAGGGGGTCTTTCAGAGGCAGGGGCAGAAGGGGCTACCTCAGTAGATCCATCTCTAACCAGCCATCCGCCTCTCAGTCTAAGTCCTGATGTGAGTGTCCAGGTCGCCTCCCTGTTTCCGTGGAGGCAGATTCTCTCACTATCTTCAGCACTGGTCCCTCATCAAGTTGGACAAGTGGGTGCTGGAGATAGTGGAGAAGGGTCTGTCATTACAGTTCAAGCAGCTGCCAGACCTCAAGTGTACTCAGGTGTCAAGACCTCTGTCACCATCACAGATACCACTGTTGGAAATGGAGGTATAAAATCTTCTGGCTTTACGAGCAGTGGAGAGGGTTCCCACCCGCGAGAAGGGCAAGGGCCTCTATTCCAGGTATTTTCTGACACAAAAGAAAACTGGGGAGTGGCAACCCATCTTAGATCTCAGATATTTAAACAAACATCTACAGCAGGGTGACTGGCTAGCCTCCCTCGACTTAAAGGACACCTACTTCCACATACCCATAAGGAGATCTCACAGGAAGTTTCTCAGTTTCAAACTTCCTCCAGGTCACTATCAGTTCACTACAATGCCCTTTGGTCTGTCCTCGGCCCCAAGAGTCTTTACCAAGTGTCTCGCAGTGGTAACAGCACATCTTAGGAGACTGGATGTCACTCTGTACTCCTATCTGGATGACTGGCTCATAGTAGCAAAGTCTCCTTGCCAAGTCAAGGACTCTATTTCCCTCACAGAACGCACTGGAGTCTCTAGGTTTCCTGGTAAATCTCAAGAAGTCTCACCCGGAACCCACTCAGCTGCTCACCTTCATAGGGGCCCAGCTAGACACTCGGAAGGGATATGCTTTCCTCCAACAGGAAAGAATTCGGAGTTCCCTTTCAGTGACGGATTCTTTCACCCAGGGACAGCCAAGACCCCCCCATACATTTCCTCAAACTTCTGGGACACATGGAATCAATGACTGCAGTAGTCCCAGGGGTCAAGTACAGGATGAGACTCCTGCAAGCCTACCTCAGAGCTCGCTGGTCTCAGAGAAGCAACAAATGTTCAAAGTTAATACCGGTGTCTGAGCAGTTCCTCCGAAATTTGCTGTGGTGGAAGGACCCTGCAAATTTGCAGGCAGGGGTTCCATTTCAAGCTCCTCTTCCCATAAAGGTGATAACCACAGATGCCTCCCTGTTGGGTTGGGGAGCTCATCTAGACTGTGTCTCAGTAAGTGGCAACTGGACTCCCGAAGAGTCACAGTTGCACATAAATCTTTTGGAACTCAGAGCAGTCTTACTAGCTCTCAAAGCTTTTGCTCCTAGCATAGAAGGGCAGGTGGCTCAAATTTGAATGGACAGCACCACTGCAATGTTATACATAAATGAGCAGGGTGGTACCAGATCAGGAATACTCTGTTTGGAAGCTCTGAAGGTCTGGTCTCTAGCATTCTCCCTGGGAGTCAGCCCCTCAGCTGTTCACCTCCAAGGCAAACTCAGTACTCTGGCAAGATGCTCGAAGCCACATCAGTCAAGGTCAGAGCGAATGGATACTGAACAAACAAGTACTAGCCACAGTGTTCAGGCAGTGGGGCACACCAGACATGGATCTGTTTGCCTCGCCTCTCAATATTCAGCTTCCGCAGTACTGTTGCAGGCCTCCAGTTCTGGGAACACTTTCTCTGGATGCCCTGATCCTGGACTGGTCAGGGAGGTTCCTATACACATTTCCTTCCTTTCCCCTGATATTCAGGTTTTGCTGAAACTCAGGCAGCAGCCTGCATCCATGATCCTAGTGGCTCCGGACTGGCCCAGACAAGCCTGGTACCCTCTCCTTCTCTCAGTGTTCTGCAACAGGCCCATTCGCCTGCCTCCAACTCGCTCCCTGCTGACCCTTCCTCAGATGGGAGTGCAGTACCCAGACGTATACTCTCTTCATCTCAAAGCCTGGTTCTTGAGGAAAGAGTTTCCATCCTCACTGTACTCTGAACAGGTCCGTAAGATACTGAGGATGGCTAAAAAACTGAACACTAAGAAAACTTATGCAGCCAAATGGAAAAGGTTTTCCCTCTGGTGCAGAAGCAAAAAGGTCGAACCCCTATTGGCTTCAGACCCTCAGCTGCTAGACTACCTGGTACACCTACAGACGTCAGGCTTGAAACCATCTTCTCTCAAGCTACACCTGGCGGCAGTTTCAGCTTACCTTTCGGTGGGAAAGAAGAAATCATTTTTTTCCCACAACATTTTTAAATAGTTTTTCAAAAGCCTCTTGCACCTCCAGCCTTCAGCCAGGGAGCCTGTTCCTCCTTGGAGCCTGAACCCTTGCATAGATGGGCTCATGAATCCACCTTTCGAGCCTATGTCTACGGCCCACATCAAGTTTCTAACTTGGAAGACTATCTTCCTGGTAGTTATTACGTCTGCCAGGAGGATTTCAGAGCTACAGGCCCTGTGCACTGAGCCAAATTACATCATCCCTCACAACGATAAAGTTGAGCTCAGGACAAATAGGAAATTTCTGCCAAAGGTGGTTTCAGAGTTTCACTTGAACCAGTCCATTTCTCTGCCTGTCTTTTTTACTGAGCCATCCACTCCTGGTGAGCAAAAGCTCCACAGCTTGGATGTCGAAAGAGCCATCTTTCACTACCTACAGCATACTAGACAGTCCAGAGGCTCTTCCACTCAGTTGTTCCTCACCTACAGGGATGTAGGCAGAGGAAGACCAGTTACCAAGAGAATTATTTCTCATTGGTTGGTCTCTTGTATTAGATTCTGCTATGAGAAAGCTGGTCAACAATCTCCAGTGGGTTTCAGGGCCCATTCCACCAGGGGCACTGCAGCCTCACTTGCAGCAGCAAGGGACATTCCCCTACTGGATGTCTGCAAAGCAACTACCTGGAAATCTGTGCACACCTTTCTGAAACACTACAGTTTGGATGTGCAGACCAGATCTGATGCCAGATTTGGCAGGACAGTTCTGCAGAACCTCTTTCCTAAGTAGGTTCTCTGCCCACCTCCCACTTGGTGTACTGCTTGGTAGTCTGCAAAAAGTTACTGATGCTAAAGGACTCCTGGGATAAGAAGAAAACATTACTCACTGCAGTAATCTTCTTTCTTCCATGGGGTCCTTTAGCATCAGTAAGCTCTTACCCTTCCTCCTCGGTTCACCTGTCAGAGATGAGCTCTTACATTGCCTTTTACCAAATTTGGCGTTGGTTATTGATGAGTTTTTACCTCGTGTTGCTATTTCCACTTTTGGACATTTGCATGTTTTTTTGAATCCTGTTAATTCTTTTTCGGGGCATTTGCCCTCGTTTTTCCTTGAAAAACTTCTGAAGCAGTCACCAGCTCTCACTCAGTTCACACTCCCTCCTGTCTTTTGATTGGCTGGCCCTATGCTCATTAACAAAAATCTTAAAGGCACACCTCCTGGGCAATTGCACCTAGCCAGCTAAGTGCAAAAGGTTACTGATGCTAAAGGACCCCATGGAAGAAAGAAGATTACTGCGGTGAGTAACTTTTTCCTCTGGACCGGACACCAGTCCTCTAAGGTCCATGGGGCCCAATGCCTGGCCCCTTAAACCAGACTCCTTTACCCCCAGTCATCCCTTTAGCTGATGTCGGGGTGCTGTTTTCTTAATGGTGGAACACTGTCAAAGGGGATCTGCTCCAGAAGCCAAGGGACCCATCCCCGATGCGACCAATACCCAGGGACCCGTCCCCTAGGCCACCTCCTCCACCAAAGGAACATTGGACGCCAGAGGAGGAAGACCAGTGAATGCCCAGTCCGAGTGGTAGGAGAAGGCACCTGTTGTCCATACCATCTGTCACTGAGGCACAGGTTGGGAAGCATAGGGAAAACCAGGAGCAGTTGTAGAATTCAACAGAACTATTTATTTGCAGTTGCAGTACCATAAAAAAATAAACCTGTTCAGAATAACTATGTACAGAGGGAAAAAATAAAATCTTTCTTCAGTCTCTGTGTCCCTTTTCTTGTAATCTCCTTTTTGCAGTTCAACTTAGCTCTTTTTAAGTTTTTTCAACCCCCCATCCTTAGCAAACATCCTGTCCTTGTATATTTCAGGCAGGAACACATTGTGCTTCTTGAGGCCCCTCCAGCTTTTGCAAAAGACTCAAGCGTTTGCACTCAGGTAACCTCTAGGTTTTTAAAGTCATGTCAAAATACAATTAATATACATTTCAACAGTAATACTATATATTCTAAATGACAGGGATACCCAATATCAGTTACATTTCCATACATTGAGTTACACATATTTTTATATTGGCTGATATAAATATGCAAGGGAGGAAAAACAGACAGCAAGAGAAAACTGAGAGATAGAGAGGGGCAAAGAATTGCGAGACTGTTAGGGTTGATCAAGTCTGAGGTCTCGCAGGAAAATTTGGTTGCGCATCCAGACAGAGAAGAGACAGAAAAGGAAAGATTGGATCCTTGCATATAAACACATTTTCCATAACAAATGGGACAGGGTCCTATTCTACCCTGTCACATACACCCCCCACCCCCTTAAGAGGGAACCTGTTTTATTAAACAAGTTTCCAAAACATTTTATTCTAGGGGCGTGAATATGTTGTTCTATCCACACTGTCTGGCAGGTACCTTGCCACTTTAAGATGGGTCGGAAAGTCTTCAAGCTGGCTCTTCCCACCCACCCGGGTGATGAAACTCTCGGCTCCACCCCATGACGCCAGATCTTCCTTATCGCTTGGAAGCATCAGATTCCCTCCTTAGCGCTCTCGCTTTGTTCAGGCCCTGGCTCAAAAAACTTCAGATATTTTGCTTAAACTTACCTTGTAACTCATTCGAGTTCAGCTTTCACCCTCTTCCCTCACAGCTGTGATGGAGGACAAGACCGTTCCTGGATTCCGCTGGTGCCCCTGTGGGCAGAAGATGTTGCGCACTGACCCCACGCCTCGTGCGTTTACTGCCTTGGACACGACCATGATCCTCTGGCTTGTGAGATGTTGTGTCCTTTTCTCCATCGGTGATCGAAGACCACGCTGCCCGACTCCAGCTGGGGTGACCAGAGAAGTGGTACCTGCTGGTCAAATCGAAGGAGGCTATTGGATGGTGTCCATGGCAGTGGGCTCTGTGGAACATCTTGAACAGCTTACGGCCCTCAAGGAGGAAGAGGAGACAGCCCAGGCCACGGCGATCTTCTCTTTGGCTTCGGCCTTTATTCTGCTCCAACTTGGCTCTTCTTACTCAACTTCCTTTTGGGAGCTCTGCCAGTCCCTCTTGACTAGAGGAGAGGGTCCTTCTGGGTCTCACACCCCTCGGTCCTGGAAGAAGGATCCAAAAAAAGGTAAGACCCACCGTGGACGCTCTTGGGAGCGGGAGAGATCTCATTCTCCAGATCATAGGCTCTCGACTTCAGTCGATGTTGCGGCCCGGGCCGCTGATTTCACAGCGTTCTTGTCCAACCAGTCAGCCGAGACACCTGTTGAAGAGGCAGAGATTTTTCTCGAGCCCACTGACAGGTTGTCGACCGAGGAGGCCGACAGCTCTGTCTCTCTGACACCGGTGCTCCCGGTGCCTTCCAAGGACTTGCCTCAGCCAGCTGAACCAAAGTCTCCGGCCAAGGACCCTGAACCTGAGGGGCAGTGGGTTTCCCCCGCTTTTTCCTCAGCCCATCACCGGCAGCACCAACAGTCTCGGCCCTCTTCCACTTTGGGGAAGTCCCACTGATGTCGGCGGTCTTGGTCCCGACATCGCGGAAAGTGGCACTGCCGCTCGTCTTCCTCATCCTCCTCGACTGGGAAGAGGCTCTGGCACAAGTTGAATCGGCCCTATGAGGAGCTCATGTTGCAACAAGTCCTTTTGGCCGGCAGCAAGCCAACACCAGCTTCCACACCGGCAGTTAAGTTGCTGTCACCCGAACGTCTGAAGCAGTCTCCTGCTGCTGGTTCCTTGGTCAAGGACCCGGTCCCGGCACTGATGGCTTGGCCCAAAACGGTTGCCCCACCCATTGTGGTGGAACCACCGCATCCACAGCTGAAGAATGAGGTGCCGACCAAGGGTTCTCAGTTGGCTCAAGGTTTGCCCCATCGATTGTTGGTCACTCTCACCCCCGATCGCCCACAGTGAGTGGAGAGTGGCTCAGGCAGTCAGCAGCTGTATGTGGACTCTTAGGAGTCTGAAGACTCCTTGTTGCATTCCCATCCAGTTGACCTGGAATCCTCGGGGGTGGGAGGTTTCTGTGGACAATAGTCCCACCTCATTCCTTGGTATCCTTCGGCTCATCTCGGAGTCCGCCGGGATGCCGCTTGAACCTTACAGAGATTCTGGACAAGGGGAATTCCCCTGTGGAGGCCTTCCCCATAGCCGAGGCAATTGTGGGCCCAGTGTTACAGCTCTGGTAGTGCCCAGCCTCCTGACTTCGCCATTGCCAAGGCCATTGTGGGCCTGGCATTACAGCTCTGGTAGTGCCCAGCCTCCTGCCTTCACCATTGGCCAAGATGGCCCGTAAGTACGCGGTCCCTACTGGTTTCCTCTCTGGCTTCTCTGAGCACCCCTCGGCTGAGACGTTGGTGGAAGATTCTGACTTCAGGTGCTCGGCCAACATGAGGGATGTGGACAAGCCCCCAGATAAGGAGTCCAAGAAACAGGACTACTCTGGGAGAAAGGTGTACGCTGCCACCTCTTTGGGCCTTCACCAGGCCAGCTCGGCCGTTATGATGGCACACTTCTCTCATGCCCTGTTGGGCTCCCAGGATGAGGTGCTCCCTCATCTCCTGTCCAACCTCCAGACCATAGTCAAGCAGGTTCAGAACCAGGGAAGGGCAGTGGCAAAGCAACAGCTCCAGACATATCTGGACATTGGAGATTCTTGTGCCCAATCAGTAGCGGCCGCAGTGGTCATGCGCCGCAGGGCTTGGTTGCGGATCTCGGCCTTCACTGCAGACACCCAACACAAGCTCGCTGATGTTCCCTTTCTGGGCACCGACCCGTTCGGATCTGGGGTGGAGAGCCACTTCCAGCGCATTGAAAAATCCAATGCCACCTTAGATTCGGTCAAATCTGCATAGAAGGACAAAGGCTGCCATCGGCAGCGTAAACCCTTTCGTCCCTCCGCTCCTGTGGCAGGACCTGCCCAGCAGCAGGGCCAGCAGGCTCAAACCTGGCACCCTAGAGCTAAGTCTGTTGCTTTCTCGGTCAGAAAGCCTGGGGTGGGAGGGCCCCAGCGGCTCCTTGGCCGGTTCCCCCTCCTCCAAGCCTTCTCAGTGATGGGTTGCAGGGTGCCACCCCCAACCTTGTCTCACATCCCCTAGATCACCCCGTGGGGGGCCAATTGAGCCACTTCCTTTCCACCTGGTCTGCTGTCACCATGGACCACTGGGTGCTGGAAGTGGTTGGAAGGGGCCTGCCTCTGGGGTTTGAGCAGGTCCCTCCCTTTTGAGCCCGCACCCCGCGGGGGTCTTCCTGGTCTGCAGCCTCCCAGTTGGCTCTCTGAGATTACATAGTCCAGCTCCTCTGCAAGGGGGTAGTCAGTAAGGTTGCGGATCCTCCTCTGTGCCCAGGGTTTGTTTCCAGGTACTTCCTGGTTCCAAAACGGACAGGAGGCTGGTGCTCCATTCTCGATCTGCATGACCTGAACAAGTTCCTAAGGTCGCACACCTTTCGGATGGTAACCCTGGCTCAGATAATACCATCCCTGGAGCAGGACATGTGGTTCTGCTCCCTGGACCTCCAGGACACGTTCTTTCATGTCCCAATGTGTCCGTCTCATCAGCGGTTCCTCTGCTTTCGGGCAGAGGGAACCCTCTATGAGCTCCGGGCCATGCCCTTCGGCTTCTCATTAGCTCCCAGGGTCTTCACCAAATGCATCACAGTGGTGGTAGCATTCCTGTGGTGTCAAGGGGTTCGCATCTACCCTTAGCTGGATGACTGGCTGATAGCAGCTCCCTCCAGGTTGGAGGTGGAGTGGTCCAGAGATCTGGTCCTCCAGGCTTACTCTCAACTTGGCCTCCTCATCAACGAGGCCAAGTCAGAACTCGTACCCTTGCAGTTTATTCAGTTCATCGGGGTGGAGCTTGACTCTCTCCGAGCCAGAGCCTGGCTCCCAGTGGACAGGACTGAGGTCCTTTCCTTCTTTACCCAATAATTTGTGGTTGGGCAATTGCACCCTGTCCAGGACTTCCTGCTCTTTCTGGGTCTCATGGCAGCTTGCACCAGCGTGGTCTGTTGGGCCCGCTTTCATATGCGCCCCCTGCAGTGGGGGCTGGCCTGCCAGTGGTCTCAGTGCTCAGATCATCTAGACCCAGCCAGTCTCTGTGACCCAGGAGATGTGGGATGGCCTGCAGTGGTGGCTCATCCCAGCTCATCTGTGGGAGGGAATCCCATTCGTCCATCCTGAGCCGACAGTCATCCTGATGACCAATGCCTCTCTGTTGGGTTGGGGTGCCCTGTGGGATTCTCAGGAGTCCTGATGCCACATCAACCTGCTGGAGCTCTGAGTGGTCCGGCTATCCCTGACTACCTTCGCTCCGTTTGTTCGGGGTCAAGTGGTCCAGGTCCAGAAGGACAACACCACGACCATGTACTATCTCAACAGACAGGGTGAGATGCACTCCTTGCCTCTGTGCAAGGAAGCTCTTCACATTTGGTCTCTCGTGCTCAGCCTGGAGGCAGATCTCCTAGCCTTTCATGTGGCAGGAGCCTCAGAACAGTCTGGCCGATGCCCTCAGCCGGATAGGCGATGCATCTCACGAGTGGTCTCTCCTGCCGGAGATAGTACAGGGACCTGTTTTCCCACTGGGGCACACCCTAGGTGGACCTGTTCACCTCAAGGGAGAACGCGAAGCTGAGGCTGTATCATGCCGCCCCCCTTGGCAGGGCTTTCTGCAGGGGGACGCTTTCTCGAGGTCGTGGACCCCAGGCCTCTTTTATGCCTTCCCTCCATTTCCCTTGATCCACAAGGTTGCTTCTCAAGGTGAGGAGGGACAAGGCCCAGGTGATCCTGGTAGCCCAAGACTGGCCATGCCAGTTCTAGTATCCAGATATCCTCAGCCTCAGTCCAGGCTCCTGAGGTGGCTTCCAGTCCTCCCGGACCTGTTGTCCATCAGCAAGGGGAAGGTACTCCACCTGGACCTTCAATCCCTGCACCTGACAGCCTGATTCCTGAGTGGCTAGAGTTCCAGGCCTTGGGTCTTTCCAACAAGGTCCTCAATGTCATTGAGGCATCCCGCATGGAGTAGACCAGAAAATGCTATGCCTTTAAATGGAAGAGATTCTCCATTTGATGTGAGGGCAAGGGGTTGGACCCCTCGTCCTGTTCGTTGGCTAGAATTCTGGACTACCTGTGGTCCCTTTCCCAGCAAGAGCTTCGGTTGACGACAACATATCCACACCCCTAGAAATACAGGTTACTCACCTGTAACAGGAGTTCTAGAAGTGGTATATGTTGTTCATCCACACAGACCCACCCGGCCTTCCCGGCTTCGGCGCACAACCTGGCTTCCAGCGGGCTAGATCTGGCATCATGGGGCGGAGCCGAGAGTTTCACCACCTGGGTGGGTGGGAGGAGCCAACTTGAAGACTTTCCAGCCCATCTTAAAGAGGCAAGGTACCTGCCAGACAGAGTGGATGAACAACATATACCACTCTCGTTACAGGTGAGTAACCTGCATTTCTCTAATAACATTTGCTGCTTTCAGATATTAAGCACATGTACATTCAGAATTTTTTTTCTATAACAGTTCAGCAAACAGTAAAGTTTAAACACATACATTTGTTTTCAACCTTCAGAACCCTCAATTCCTGATCCATGTCTTGACAGAAAATCAGCATTGCTATTGTCTTTACCAGATTTGTGTATCACAATGAATTTAAATGGCTGCAGTGCCAGGTGCCACCTTGTGATTCTGGAATTTTTATATTTTTTCTGGTTAAGCCAACAGAGAGGATTGTGATCTGTTAAAAGAACAAAATCAGTTCCTAGTAAATAAAATTTAAGGGATTCCATGGACCACTTTGCTGCTAAACACTCCTTTTCGATAGTGGAGTACCTTTTCTCTCTGTCATGCAATTTTCTACTTATGTACAAAATAGGATTTATTTATTTTATTTATTTAGAGTCTAGGATTACAAGTACCTTTGAGCCAAGGCTGTTTTACAAAGGTTCCACGTCAATTGAGGTACAATACAAACATTACATAGAATTGAGTAACAATGCAGAACTGGTGCACAGACATTTTTAAGCAGCTGAAATACATTACATTGAGGGAAAGTGAGTACCAGGGGGCAGGGTAGCCAGAGGTAACTGAGGCTTGGAATGGACACAAAGATCGGTGCAGCCGTGGGCATTTGTCAGGCCTCAAAAAATGCTTGGGGGTAGGGGGCAAAAACAGTAGGGGAGGGTAGGCTGTAGGAGGAGGAAGAGAAGAGGTAGGAGTAGAAGTGCTACGAGGAAGATCAGATTATGAGGGACAGTTGCAGGAGCTAGAGTCAGCTAGGTGGAGACGAAGGTTGGCTTTGAACAGGCCTAGCTTTTGCCAAGAGGAGACGTCTTTGTTTAGTTCATTAATCCAGCTAGGAGCTCGGTACACAAAGGATCTTTGGCCCTGTGTGGTGCGGCACCAAGAAATGTGAAGCATTTGATTTTCTGAAGCCCTGGTGAGGCGGAGGGTTGCGTGCTGTATGGAGAAGACTTTGGACTCCCGGGGGGGGGCAAGATGTAGCATCATTTTCTTAGCCATTAGACAGGTTTGGTACTTGATACGGTTTGATAACTGGAACCACCCTGTTTGGGCATAGAGGTCACATGTATGGATGAGTTGGTGGGATCCTATGATGAGTCAGCAGGCTTTGTTTAGGGCCAAGGATAAGCGCTTGAGGGCTGTGTCAGTTGCAGAGCCATAAAGAATCAGACCATAGTCGATTAGAGAGACCACCGAGCTCTGTACTGCTATCTTTAAAGCATCCGAGGTAAGGCATTGCCTGTGCCTGTTGAGGAGACCAATGCTCGTGTTTGCAGCTTTGGCGATGCTATCTGTGTGGATACTGTAAGATAGGTTGTTGTCTATGGTGATCCCCAGATATTTAAAGGAGTGAACCTGTTTGAGGACAGCACCAAGGCACTTTGTAATATTAAGTGGGTGAAGCCTATGTTTGTTGTGGGAGCTACAGAAAAGCATTGACTTAGTTTTCTTACAGTTGAGAACCAGCTTTTGACTGCTAAACCATGTTTCAGTGGAGGTGAAACCCTTCTGAAGCTTGTTTTGTAGTAGGTGGGGGTCATGTTGGGTGGTGTGAATGACAGCATCGTCAGCATAGAGTAGGATTTGTTCTGGACAGGATTGTGGAAGATTGTTCAAAAACAGGCTGAAGAGTGGCGGCCCAAGAATGGATCCCTGGGGGACTCCTGAGCGTACTGGTCTAGCGTCCAAGAGAACATCAGCAATTTTCACTCTTTGGGAACGGTTTTCCAGGTAGCTCTTAAAGCAAGTTGTAGACTCTGGGGAGAGTCCAGCTTTCAGCAGGATGTTCTGGCCCATCTACATTTTGACCTAGGACACCACCTAGGCCTACCTCGGATGCATCTGTTTGTAGCAGAAATGGTTTCTTAACACAGGTGCTGAACATAATGTAGCCTTTATGGCTTGAAAAGCTTCATCACACTCTGGAGTACATTTCACATTATTTGGGTACCTTTTTTTTTCGTGAGTTCATTGAGGGGAGTAGCTAACTCAGCAAAGTTGGGAATAAATCTCCGATAATAACCAGCCAGCCCTAAAAATGACCTGTCATGTTTCTTTGTTTTAGGTACAGGGCTGTTAGCTACAGCTTCTAATTTAGAAATCTCTGTCTTAACTTCTCCATTTCCTAACACATAGCCCAAATATCTGGTTTCCTGCATGTCCAATGCACATTTGGTAGGATTAATTGTCAGACCTGCATTTTTGATAGCTTGGATAACTGCTCGTAAGTGTTCCAGGTGGCTTTTCCAGTCTGGACTGTACAGCACATCGTCCAGGTACGCAGCACAGTAACCAGTGTGAGGGGATAAAATTATATCCATGTACCGTTGGAATGTAGCTGGCGCACCATGTAAGCCAAAGGGCATGGTGGTGAACTAATAGAATCCTATTGGGGTGGCAAATGCAGTTTTGTCTCTGGATTCCTTAGCTAAAGGTATTTGCCAGTGACCCTTGGTGAGATCGGGGGTACTGATATAGTTTGCACTCCCCAGTCTGCCACCAAATCATCTATTCTGGGCATAGGATAACTGTCAAATTCTGACACTTGATTAAGTTTCATGAAATAAAGGCAGATTCTAACACCCCCTTCTTTTTTATTTACAGTTACCATGTGAGATGACCAAGCACTCCTTGATTCCTCTATGATACCCATTTCTTTCATTTTTTGTATTTCCTTAACCACGTCGGCTGTTAACCGCTCTGGCAACCTGTGTGTCTTTTGCCTAATAAGACGAGCATTCTTTGTCACTATTGCATGCTCAATCCATTTTGCTCAGTCTGGTACTGTGGTAAAAGTACTGTTAAATGTCTTTAGCACATTACGAATGTCTGCAGTTTGTTCTGATGTTAAGGAAACATTCACCTTTACAGCATCAGCATTTACAGTTTGTTCCAGTCTATCATAAGCTACATCAGTATCTTCCTTATCGGTTTCTGGTAAAACTGGGAAAGCAGCTTTTGGCTTTTTTTCAACCTATTTCTTGAGGAGGTTAGCATGATATATCTTAGAAGGACTTTTCCTGTCAGGCATCTCAATCTCATAGTTAACAGTGCCAGTATGTCTAAGAACCTTATTTGGCCCTTGCCACTTCATTAACAGCTTATTTTCTGTTGTGGGTAACAGTAGCAAAACCTTTTCACCTGACTGGGGAGTGCAAAGTATCAATTGTCCTCATATGTTAAGTTTATCTGTGTTTCAGGTACCCAAGGTGCTGCGTCTATCCCTACTAGGTACTATACTCTATGTATTATGTAACATACTGCACTTGTTTCTTCAACTACATTTGTACCTCCCTTCCCCCAGGACGCAGCTGGAATCGAGCAGTAGCCTGCTCAGTATGCCTTCCTGGTGAAACGCTTAAATAAATAAAGTATATCGGTACCCTCAATCTCACCAAGGGTTACTGGCACGATGGTCTGCATCTGTCTAAGAGGGGAACCAGGATCCTAGGTGATAGGTTTAAATGCTTCATTGGCAAGCATTTAAACTAGACCAGGGGGGAGGCACTAGAAAGGAGCAGGGAAATCCTAGCACCCCCCCAAAAAAAATCAGGGTAGTAAGTGAGGTAAACACCAAGATAGAGACGTCTATAGGGAGAGGAGCAGGGATAAATGGAGAAGACGACAAAGGTAATAAGGACAGGGTATGAGGCAAAAAGGGGTAAGGCCATCAAGAAATGGAGGGTAACGAGTACCAATGCCCATAGTCTGGGCAACAAGCTCCCTGAACTGGTGGCCTTGATGGAAGAGGAATGCCTGGATATCATGGCAGTCACAGAAACATGGTACACAGAGAACCATTACTGGGATGTTAACATACCAGGGTACACAACCTATAGGAGAGACGGGGGGGGGAGTAACTCTCTATGTAAGGGAAGGGATAAAAGCAATAGAACAAAAGAGTAAACAGGGAGGAGAGGAGGCACTGTGGGTCACCTTAGAGACTGGATGACACCACAATCCACACAGGGGTTGTATACAGACCCCTCGTCTTGGGGGGGGGGGAATGGATAAGGATACGATAGCATCCTTAGGATGGCAGAGAAAGGGGAGATCTTCCTGGACATAAAGTCTCCACCACTCATTCACACTGATGGGAGTATGCCGGAGGCACTGGGAGCAAACATTTTCAGGAGGGCCGGCATTGAGATGGTGCGAGTGTGGTGTGTGCAGTAAAGACTATCTCGGCGTCAGCGCTCCAACCACCTCAGTTCCTTTTTTCCCACTATCGAGTGCACTTCAATGACGACGTCGATCACACGCCGGGAGTCAAACTTCAAACTAGCAGCTTAGTTTTCAGTTTTATTATTTTGTATTTTATCATAAGTACTGATTTATATTTTAATTAATTCCTTACTCGAGGGGGACTCTTCCTCGAGAGTGGGAGGACGCCTGACTCAGTTCTACGACCAGTGGAACTCTATAACATCAGACAAATGGGTCCTCAGGATAATCCATGAGGGGTACTCTCTCAATCTTTCGGAAACCCCTCCGGATCATCCTCCCAAGTGACAGCCCAGGCTGTCTGCGGCACAGTCAGATCTTCTTGCTTCCGAGGTACCAGGCCTTCTGAACAACCGGGCAGTAGAAGTGGTTCCGCTGGATCAACAAAACACAGGTTTCTACTCCCATTACTTTCTGGTTCCAAAGAAAACTGGCGGCATGTGCCCTGTTCTGGATCTCAGAAAGTTAAACAAATTTCTACACAAGGAAAAGTTCAAAATGATATCACTCGGTACCCTGCTGCCTTTGATTTATCAACACGATTGGCTAGCCTCCCTGGGCATGCAGGACGCCTATCAGCACATTCTCATAAAGAATTGGCTGGAGTACAGGACACAGAGGGTAACAGTAAACGGAGTCCACTCTGAAGAAAGGGAGGTTGCTAGTGGTGTACCGCAGGGTTCAGTACTAGGAGTGGTCCTTTACAATGTCTTTAAGTGACATTGCAGAGGGACTGGAAGGAAAAGTATGTCTCTCTGCAGACGACACAAAGATCTGCAACAGAGTTGATACACAAGGTGGGGTGGAAAGGATGAGACGGGACTTGTTTGTTTATTTATTAGATCATTGGTTTACAGGCCTTTGAGTCAGACTCATTTACAAAGGCACCTCGTCAAGAGAGCAATACATCACAACAAACATAACAGTACAGTACATAACGCTTAGATTAAAAAAGCAACCGGTGTTACAGGCATTCACTGGTGGTACAAGCTTGGTAATGGGTAGATCACAGTAGTCATAATATAGGTACATAAGTACCACGTCCGGTAACAACCAGAGATATTTTAGTACATTAGTCAGCAGATGTTGCCTGAGACCCCAGGCATATACAGCAAAAGTAGACAGGGCAGACCCAGCCTAGGGGAGAGGGTGAGGGGCAGGTGGGGGATTATGTGCAGTTGCAGCAGCGAGTGCTTGCCAGATGACTTCTGAGGGAGACCTTGAAAGGACCAAGCTTAGTGGAATCAGGTATGTTAGCTGGGAGAAAACAACCAGGAGGGAGCCTGGTAGCAAAAGGATCTCTGGGCCATAGAGGTCCTTACCCTGGGGACAATAAGGGAGGTTTTGACAGTGCTGCGGGTGGAGACTGAGGGGGAGGCATGCTGCAGGGAGGTGTCAACCCCGGGGAGGGGGAAGAGCCCTAGCAGGGTCTTTTTTACAAGAAGGCAGGTTTGGAAGCAGAGTCTTTCTTCAAGGTTGAGCAAGTTGGTGGTGGAGTACAGCAGGCATGTATGGGTGCACCTAGGGGCTCCCAGCAATAGCCTGCAGGTCTTGTTTATAGAGAGCTGGATTCTTGCAAGTGCAGTATTGTCTGCTGTAGCATAGATGGGCAGCCTATAGATGATTAGCAACAGGACAGAGGAGGTGATTGCCAATCTAAGGGCCTCTTCAAACAACATGAAGTCTTGCTATATTATGACATATGCAGTGAGTCCCAGCCTTCGAACTGCTCCGGAGGTGAAAGAGTTAACTTTCCATGCCAGGCATGTAACTTTGAGCGCGAGTTCGGTTGAAAACTCTGTCTGTTTTTCTTCAAACTCAAACTGCCAGATTCTTTACTCCGCCTCACTGAACAGTCGCTCCGGAGATTTCTCCTTCTGCTCTGTTCGTTTTGTCGGTTAAAGTATTAATTTATCAGTTTTTTGACTGAAATTAAACCGCAACCGGTCGGTTCAAGCTCTGTCTGTGGTATTGTAAGTAATAGATAGGCTTACATTTATATTTATTCTGTGTGGAACTTGTAAACGCTTTTCGGTTTGGTTTGAACCGATCAGGTTCTTTTCAAAATTTACTAGTCCTTATTTAGAGTGCGGTTCCCGGTTCTTATCGGTTCTAAAAAAAACTGATTTCATTACGGTTGGGAACGGATAAGAGAGTCTTGCTTGGCGGATTGCCATAAATGGGCAAGTTTGGTTAGGCTGGCACTATGTCTGAGAAACCCAAAAGAAAAACCAGGCCCACTGGTTTCAGCACTGTAGTGTTTGGGAAGCTTCTACAGGCTGACCCACACACCACCTGTGTGTATTGTCTGGGGTTTGACCACCTATGCAGACTGCCAGATTTTGTAAGAATTTTCCTGCTGCCACCATAGAAAAGAGAGTTGGTAGGCTCAGGGAAAGGGAGCCCAAAAAGTCCGCTGACCCGGATGGCCAGCCCGGTTCGGTTCCAACTGAACCGGAAGGAGTGCCCTCTGACCAGGTCGATACTTCCTCGGCCAAACAAAGAGACAGCTCTGAGGAGCCGGTTCCAACTAAAAGGACTAGAAAGTCAGCTGGTGTGGAGCCAAAAGTTCTTTCTCCAACCGCTGAGGAAATAGCTAAAGCAATTCAAATTGTCCAGTCACTTTCCCCGGTTCTGACCGAACCGACACCATCAGGGAAGCGCTTGGTTTGGCCGGTTCCACCGGTTCAAGATTATGATTTTGAGGATTTTTATGAACCGGAGGAGGGGAAAGAGGAGTATGAGGAGAGTGAATGTGGTTTTGAAAGTCTGGATATGCCCATTGAACCGGGCATCTCTTCAGACAGACCGTCAGGGGTTTCTCCTCCCAGGCTCTCTGAGTCCCCTTCTCATTTTATGTTCTATAAAAAAGTTGCTGAAACTCTCCAGCTCACTGTTGAGGAAGCTGTTGATGGCCAAGAGGAGCCTGATTATGTAGAAATGATGGATATTCCAGAGTCTAGGAGACTGTCTATTCCTTTGCATAAATCTTTTCGGAAACAGACAGTAAAAATTCTAAAAACTCCTCACACTATACCTCCTTTTGATAAAAGGATGGACAAGAGGTATACATTATCAGGCTCTGATACGGAGTTCCTTACACAGCAGTGCAGCCATGTGGGGGTAGTGCAGGCTGCAGCCTGTGACAAGGCAAATATTCATCTAGCTTAGTGACCCCTGAAAAGGACTCCAGGAGGATTGATGCCATGGCAAACAAACGGTACATGGCAGCATCTTTGGGACTCAGACAGGCAAATTATATGGATTATGCTGCTAGGTACAAGAAATCCAGATGGGATACTGTGCTGGCTCTAGCAAAACAGGTCCCTGACCAGCTTGCCAGGGAGCTGGAACAGGTGGCTGTGGATGGTATTGAGGCATCTAAGGTGCAATTTCATGCTGCAGTAGACTCTAATGATGTGTCATCAAGGGTCATGGCTACATCTGTGGCACTTCGCAGAGTGGCTTGGCTCAGATGTACTACCCTGTCACAGGATACCCAGTCTGAGGCCATGGATTTTCCTGTTGTGGGCAATTCTCTGTTTGGGGCAGAAAGAGAATTACATGAAGAAAATGGATGAATATAGGACCACTTATAGGAGTGCACAGGCCAAGGAAAGGCAGGCCACTCCTCAAAGGCAGCATCCCAGGGGCAGGGGCAGGCCTTTTCATAGGCCTTTTTTACCAAGCCCAGGCCTCCTCTTCTGCTTATGCCCAGAGGGGGTTCTTTAGAGGGAGAGGCAGACGAGGTACAAGCAAGCCTGCTTCCACCCCTCAGCCCAAAGCCCCTGCCAAGCAGGCACCCTGATGGGGTAGCCAGGGCCGATTCTCTTCTACCTGTAGGGGGCAGGCTGGCTTACTTTGTCCAGGACTGGAAGTCTCTAACATCAGACAAGTGGGTCCTGGAAGTAGTATGCCAGGGACTGGTTCTCAGCTTCAAAAAATTTTCAAAGATGAGAGCCAGGTCCTTTCCACCTGCAAATCCATCAGAGGCACTTGCCCTAGAAACAGAAGTTTCTACCCTCCTGGCTCTGAGCTGTGGAAAGGGTTCCACCCCTACACCAGGGCAAAGGGTTGTACTCCAGGTACTTCCTTACCCCAAAAAAAGACAGGAGAATGGCAGCCCACCCTGGATCTCGGATACCTAAACAAGCACCTTTTAAAACCAAAATTCAAAATGGTGACTCTGGGAATTATTTTACTGTCTCTAAGGCCAGGGGACTGGCTAACGTCCCTGGACCTCAAGGATGCCTACTTCCATGTTCTTATCAGAAGCTCCCATCGAGAGTACCTCAGATTCGAACTGCCCTCAGGCCATTAGCAGTTCAGAGCAATGCCCTTCAGCCTCACCTCTGCCCTGAGGGTATTCACAAAATGCCTGGCAGTAGCAGTTGCCCACTTAAGAAGGCAAAAGATTGCCATTTTTCCTTACCTGGACGACTGACTCATAGTAGGCCAGTTTCCAGAACAAGTCAAACTACACCTTCAGGTAACTCAGCAACTGCTCACATCTCTAGGTTTCCTTCTCAATCTTCCAAAGTCAGTTCTAGAGTCTGTCCAGCTTCTCACCTTCATAGGTGCAGAACTGAACACAAAAGAGGCCAGAGCCTTCCTTCCTCTGGAAAGAGCAAGGACCTTGGTCTCTGGCCTCCTCTTTCACCCTGCAGGTCTCTCGACCAGCAAGGCATTTTCTGCAGCTCCTGGGGCACATGGCTGCTTCTACAGCAGTAGTGCAGGGAGCAAGATTTCAGATGAGGGACATCCAGTTCCATTTGAGAGCCTTTTGGTCTCAAAGGAGAGACTCTCTGACCAAATTGATCCCAGTGACTCGAACCCTGATCCAGGCCCTTCAGTGGTGGCAGGACCAGAGCAATCTGAGACAGGGGTTCCCCTTCACCCCTCAGTCTCACTCCTTAATCCTTACTATAGATGCATCCTCTTGGGGTGGGGAGCTCACATGGGCGATCTCACTACCCAGGGATTGTGGTCCCCTCAGGAATCTCTGCTCCGCATCTGTTGGAACTCAGAGCAATTTTTCTAGCACTTCAAGTTTTTTCCACCTCTGTTCAGAACAAAGTTGTACAGATCAGAACAGACAACACCACTACAATGTGGTACATCAACAAGCAAGGAGGCACTTGGTCTACGGCCTTGTGCACCAAAGCAATGAAGTTGTGGGGTCTCGCGTATTCCCTGAACACCTCCCTTACTGCAGTTCACCTCCCAGGCAAGGACAATGTCCTGGCAGATGCTCTCAGCAGGATTTCCCAGGGCCATCACGAATGGTCACTGGATCCCCTAGTATTGGAGGTAGTATTTGCCAGATGGGGAACCCTGCAGATGGATGTTTTTGCAGCCCCAGACAATCACCAACTTCCCCTTTTTTGCTGCAGGCCCCCAGTGTTGGGCTCAGTCCCTCTGGATGCCTTCCTTCTCAGTTGGGAAGGGAAGTTTCTCTATGCTTTCCCCCCTTCCCTCTTCTGTTCAAGGTGCTAGTCAAAATTGGATCTCAACCCTGCAAGATGATTTTGATTGCTCCAGATTGGGCCAGACAGCCCTGGTACCCAGTCCTTATGTCCTTAGCAGTCCACCTTCCCCTGTGTCTTCCCAGGAATCACAACCTGTTAACCTGTGCTCAGGGGAGGGTTTGGTACCCGAATCTCAAATCTCTCAATCTCAAGGCCTGGCTCTTGAAGAGTTAGAGTTTGCTGACCTACACCTCTCCCAAGGTGTATTGGATATATTGAAGGCTTCTAGGAAGCCATCCACCAGGGCTACTTATAATTCCAAATGGAAGAGATTTTCCACATGGTGCTCTGGCAAGCATATTTCCCCAGAATCAGCTGACTTACCCACAGTCCTGGATTATATGGTGCATTTGAATACTTTGGGGCTGAGACCAGCTACCCTAAAAGTGCACCTGGTAGCTGTGTCTGCTTTCTTATCAGCAGGTAAACCCTCTTCTCTTTCAGCTCATCCTGTATTTTCCGAGTTTTTCAAGGGGTTGCTTCACACCAACCCTCCATTCATGGCCCCTGCCCCTGCCTGGGATCTTAATATTTGCATTGCTCAGCTTATGCAACCCCCTTTTGAGCCCTTGTCTTCAGCAGAGCTTAAGTACTTGACTTGGAAAACTGTGTTTTTGGTAGCCATCACTTCTGCCAGGCGCATAAGTGAATTACAAGCATTGTCAGTGGAACCTGATTTTATCTCCTTTCATAGAGATAAGGTGGTCCTCAGGACTAACAGAAAGTTCTTGCCTAAGGTGGTTTCAGACTTCCACCTTAATCAATCTGTGTCTCTCCCTGTGTACTTCACTGACCATTCCTCCTCTGGCGAGAGGAGACTGCACAGTTTAGATGTCAAAAGAGCCCTTAGTTACTACATAGAACGTACCGAGGGTCACAGGTTTGACTCCCTCCAACTGTTCCTCACTTATGGTGAGGTTGGTAAAGGGAAACCTGCCACTAAAAGATCCATTGCCAGGTGGATTGTCTCTTGTATCCAATTTTGCTATGAAAAACTGGGTAAGGTTCCTCCCTCAGGCCTGAGGGCTCACTCTACCAGAGGTACAGCTGCGTCTCTGGCTGCTGCCAGGGACATCCCTATCCTAGAGATATGTCAAGCAGCTACCTGGAAAATAGTTCACATTTTACCAGCATTACTCCCTGGACATCCAGGCTAGAGTGATGCTCGGTTTGGCACAGCTGTGCTTCAGAGCCTATTTCCTAAGTAGGTTCTGTCCCTCCTCCATGGAGGTACTGCTGTGTAGTCTGCATATGTCATAATATAACAAGACTTCATGTTGTTTGAAGAAAAATTACTCACCTTAGTAATGTTGTTTCTTCTAATGGAGTCTTGCTATGTTATGACCTCCCCGCCTGCCCCTCTCAGAACCTCTACTTTTGGGATGTGTGGTGGCAGTGCAGTGTTGGCACTAGTAGATGCCCACCTTATTTTTCACCCTCCTTTTGGGGTGTTTGGGTGTTGTGTTTTTAATTTTTTGGATCCCCTGACTTGAGTCTTTGTTTTGGGACCAAGAAAAATGTGTTCTTATATTTAGTAGCCAGTCGGCTAGTGTAGGTTTACGGCTTCCACACAGAACCTTAGTGAGTTTTGCTCATAAAGATCTGGCAGTTTGAGTTTGAAGAACAACAGACAGAGTTTTCAACCGAGATCGCGCTCAAAGTTCCATGCCTGGCATGGAAAGTTAACTCTTTCACCTCCGGAGCAGTTCGAAGGCTGGGACTCACTGCATATGTCATAATATAGCAAGACTCCATTAGAAGAAACAACGTTACCAAGGTGAGTAATTTTTTCTTGTGGTAGGCAGTCCCTATGGTGGTATAACAATCCAATCCTGACATTGGTGGCAGCAGAAAGGACATTGATATGGGAATGGAAGGAGAGTGTCGATTCAAAGGTAATGCCCAGATACTTGTAGGAGGAAACCTGCTCAATGGGGTTTAGTGTGCTAGGCAGTATCACAAGAGGGACACCACTGGCTTTGCTTTGGCGATGCGAGAAGAGCATAGCTTCAGTCTTTCTTAAGTTCGGGTCTAGCCTTCGTGATGTGAACCAATGCTCAGCTCTATCAAAAGCTTGTTGGAGAGTGGCCTGGAGTGTGTTGGGGTTGGGGTCGGAGGCGAGGGTTTGGAGGAACTTGGCAAGGTTGGAGGAAAGGTCAGATGTATGGCAGCTTAGATTCAATACTAAGAAGTGCAAAGTAATGCACTTGGGAAACAAAAACCCAGGGAAGAGTACACAATGGGGTGTGAGATACTAACAACGACAAAAATGGAAAGGGACCTGGGGGTAGTCATATCAAATGACCTAAAGGTGAGCAAGCAATGTGAGAGGGCAGTAAGGAGGGCTGGGGGGGGATACTAGAATGCATAGGGAGAGGCATCACCAGTAGAAAACAGGAAGTTGTTATCCCTCTGTACAGATAGCTGGTGAGACCCCATCTGGAGTACTGTGTGCAGTTCTGGAGACCCAATCTCCGCAAAGATATAGAGAGGATGGAGGCAGCCCAGAGCAAGGCAACTAAAATGGTACAGGATCTGCACCAGAAGACACATGAAGAGAAATTTAAGGAGCTTAATATGTATAGCCTCGAGGAAAGGAGGGAGAGAGGGGGACATGATAGAAACTTTCAAGTACCTCAAGGGAATCAACAAAGTCCAAGAGGGTAGCATCTTTCAGAAAAAAGAGGTGTGAAAGAACAAGGGGGCACAATTTGAAGATGAAGGGGGGACAGCTCACAGGTAATGTAAGGGAGTATTTTTTCACGGAGGGTTGTGGATGCATGGAATGGCCTTCCCGAGGAAGTGTGGAGTCAAAAACAGTGGTAGAATTCAAGAATGCATGAAACAGTCATAAGGCCATTCTAGGGGGTGGGGGTAGGGAGGAAGTAAGCTGTTGGTTAACTAGGATCTGTAGCTTATCCATTAAGTAGTGAAATGGGTAGACTGGGTGGGCCAAGTGGTCCTTATCTGCCATCAAATTCTATGTTTCTATACACCCAAATCACCACAAATACCTAAGGTTCGTGTCATTGGGTCAGCACTATCAATTCAGAGTCCTGCCCTTTGGTCTGTCCTCGTCGCCTCAAGTTTTTACAAAATGCTGTGCAATTCTCGCAGTGCATCTAAGAAAAATCAGAATCCTAGTGTTCCCGCACCTGGATGACTGGCTTCTAGCAAGCCCTTCCAGACAAGAGACTCTGGAGGCCGTGGCCATGGCTTCAGACTTATTCACGTCCGTGGGAGTCCTGCTGAACCTCAAAAAGTCACAATTGCAGCCCTCCCAGAAGCTCCATTTCATAGGAATCCTTCTGGACACTTCCTGTGTGAAAGCCTTTCTTCCGGCGGACAGAAGTAGCAATATCTTACAGATGGCCCACTTAATCAGAGAACACAGCTCAGTGCGAGCTCTCTTGATGCAATGAATGCTGGATTTCATGGCATCCTCGGTGTTCACTGTACCTTTGGCTCATCTCCACATGAGAACCTTTCAGTGGATGCTCAGTATTCAGTGGTCCCCAACCACTCACCCTCAGACCTTTCTCATTAAGGTGACAGAACCTCTGGAAAGGTCACTCACTTGGTGGTCTCAGGAGGCCAATCTTCTGTAAGGATATCCCTTCTCCCCTCTGGATAATCAGTTCTCCATTACTACAGATGCGTCCCTGATGGGTTGGGGAGCTCACTGCCGGGATCACCACACCTAGGGTATGTGGACTCTGGACGAGTCTCAACTTCACATAAACATCCTGGAAATGAAAGCTGTCCGCTATGCAGTCCAAGCTTTGAAGGACATACTCTGTCACAGGAACATTCTCCTTCAAACAGACAACAAGGCAGTGATGTATTATATCAACAAACAGTGCGGTGCATACTCTTGCTCATTATGCAGGGTTACAATGAGAGTGTGGGAATGGTGCCTGGATCAAAAGGCTCTGATTCCGGTGGTTTACCTGCCAGGAGTACAAAACGAGCTGGCACACCGTCTCAGCAGAACAGAGTCAGATCCTTACAAATGGTCTCTCGACTTAACCATCGTTCAGTCACTCTTTGAAGAGTGGGGAACTCCAGACCTGGACCTTTTTGTGTCCCCACTCAACGCAAAACTGCCTCTCTTCTGCTCCAGAAATCCAGGACCTGGCATGTTTTGTCAGGATGCATTCAGGCTGCAGTGGACAAAATGCTTTCTATACGCATTTCCTTCTTTTCCCCTGATTCAGAGGGTGCTGCTCAAACTGGAGGCACAGGAGGGCAGAATGATTCTCATTACTCTGTTCTGGCCTCATCAGATCAGGTTTCCCCTAATCAACGGACTATCGGAAACCTTTCCGAAACCACTTCCCTTTCAGATGAACCTTCTAACCCAGGGCCCTGTAGTCCTTCCCAATCTGAGGTCCCTTCACCTCCACGCTTGGCTCCTAAGGAGATAGAAGTGAATAGGTTTAATGTTTCTGGTAGGGTTTCAGATATTCTTTTGGCTGCATGTGAACCAGCCAACAGAAAGACCTACACAGCTAAATGGAAGCGTTTCTCTATCTGGTGTGCAAAATCCTCTTGGAATCCTTTTTCCTGCCCACTGAATAAAGTGTTGGAGTATCTCTTAGACCTCTCAAACACAGGTCTCCAAAACTCCACAGTCAAAGTTTGTGCAATTTCGGCATATCATGAGCCAGTACTCTCCATGTCGCTGGCTCAGCTGCCTGTAGTCAAGAGGTTTCTTAAAGGGATTATGTGCACCAAATCTTCTATTGGATGACCATTTGCAGCCTGAGACATTAACCTTGTGCTAGACATGCTCACTCGTAAACCTTTCGAGCCTCTAGCTACTTTCGAGTTGAAATTCCTCACTTGGAAGACGGCCTTCCTGGTGGCCATTACTTCTGCTCGTAGGAGATCTGAAATACACGCCTTGGTCACAGACCTCCCCCCGTGTACTGTATTTCTTAAGGACAAAGTAGTTCTTAGGACTCATCCTAAGTTCCTGCCTAAGTTTGTCTCAGAATTCCATCTAAATCAAACTTTGTCCTTCCTACCCACTTTTCAAACTTCCAGAATGAAGGAGAGCATACCAGTCACTCCCTAGACATAAAAAGAGCCTTGCGGTTCAATCTGGTTAGAATGAAGGAAATTCGCAAAGCTCAACAACTGTTTCCTTCAGCACGACCCGGCTGGGTCAACCTGTTGCTATCAGGTGCATTTCAGCATGGCTGGTGGCATGCCTTCGCCATTGCTATTCAAACAACATGAAGTCTTGCTGTGTTCTGACTATATGCAGTTAGCTGCAGCACTTGAACTGCCCCGGAGAATAAAGGGTTAACTCTATGCAAAGGCACAGAACGTTGCGCTCAAGCTCGGTTTTCAAACCTCTGTCTGTGGTACTCTAAAGTGTAACTGTCAGATTTCTTACTCCGCCTAACTGTGAAGTCGCTCCAGAGATCTCTCCCGCACTGTGGTTCAGTAAAAGTTTGAATCGGTCGGTTCTTCAACCCGTTGGGTAGAAAATCGATATTCTTGCCTCTGTCTTGGTACCAGGAAGTGGTAGTATAGGTAGTGGCAGTTTTCAGAAGAAATTTTTGTTTTCGGTTCTTTGTCGGTTGGTCCGGTTTGGAACCGAAACCTATACTGTAGTTTCTGTATACTTTGTATTTGTGTGGTTTTTCTGGTACTCATCGGTTCCTAAAAAAAAAAAATCAGACTTTTAGGATTTTTTTAACCGACCAGTGACACAGTTGGAACTGCTAAGTTACAGTTGCTTGGCTTAACCGCTGTTTTGGGTGACTTTATTTTGTAAGGCATGTCTGAGAAACCCAAAAAGAAAACCAGACCCACTGGGTTTCAACACTGTACTGAGTGTAAGGAGGCCTTTGCTAAGTCTGACCCTCACTTCATATGTGTGTATTGTCTGGGGTTTGACCACCTCAAGGAAGACTGCCAAATATGCAAAAACTTTCCCAAAGCCACTCTGGAAAAACGTTTGAGTAGGCTAAGGGAGAGGGAGGCTGAGAAGTCCGCTGACCCAGATGGCCAGCCCAGTTCAGTTGCAGCCGAACCTGAGGAGGTGCCCACTGACCTGGGCGATATCTCTTCGGTCAAACGGAGAGTCAATTCTGCTGAATCGGTCCCGAGTAAAAGGAAAAGAAAATCAGCTGGTTCGGCTTTGGCTTCCCATGAAATGATGATGAAATATCGAAAGGGATTTCAGTTGTACAGTCGCTTTACCCGGTTCTGATCAAACCGGTCTCGCTTCAGAGCCGATCGGTTTGGTCGGAGGTAATTGCTTCAGAATTGGATCCTGAGGCATACTGTGAGGGTGATTGGGAGGAGGATGAAGATTACGAAGAGGAACAACGTGAGGGCTTAGATAAGTCAGTAGAGCCTGACATCTCCCCAGACAGGCCTTTTCAGGCTTCTCCTTCCAGGCTTTCTGAGTCCCCTTCCCATTTCTTGTTTTACAAGAAAGTGGCTAAGACTCTTCAGCTTCCTATGGAAGAGGCTGAACAGGATCAGGAAGAACTTGACTATCTGAAAATGATAGATGTCCCAGAGTCTAAGAGGGTGTCTATCCCTTTACACAAATCCTTTGGGAAACGGACACAGAAAATTCTACAATTTCCTACTTCCATTCCTCCTGTGGAAAAAAGAATGGACAGGAGGTATGCTCTGTCAGGTCCTGGGATGGAATTCCTTTCATCTCATAGCAGCCATCTTGGGGTAGTGCAAGCTGCAGCCTGTGATAAGGCTAATATTCCTTTGGCATCTCACCCCCCAGATAAGGATTCCAAGAAAGTTGATGCCATGACAAAAAAGCAGTACTTGGCATCATCTTTGGGACTCAGGCAGTCTAATTATATGGCATACACTGCCAGATACCAGAAATCTATGTGGGATACGGTTCTGGAACTGGCTAAGGGTACCCCTCCCCAGCTGGCCAAGGAGCTGGAGCAGGTGGCTGTAAATGGTATAGCGGCATCTAAGGTGCAATTCCACACTGCTGATTCCAGTGATGTTCATTCCAGGGTCATGGCTACATCTATCTCCATGAGGAGATTTGCTTGGCTTAGGTGTATCAAATTCTCTCAGGATACCCAGGCTAAGGCCATGGATTTTCCTGTAATGGGTAATTCTCTGTTTGGGGAACAAACAGAAAATTACATGAAGAAAATGGATGAGCACAGGACCACCTATAGCAGTGCTACAGCTAAAGAGAAGCAGACCACTCCTCAGAGGCAGCAGTTTAGGGGCAGGGGCAGGTCTTTTTATAGGCCTTTTTACCAAGTTCAGGCCTCCTTCTCTTCTTTCCAGCAGAGGGGGTTCTTTAGGGGAAGAGGTAGACGTGGGGTGACCAGGACCCCATCAGCTACTCAGTCCAAGCCCCCTGTCAAACAGACACCCTGAGGTGTTAGTCAGTGTCACCTCCCTAATCCCAGTAGGGGGCAGGCTGGCTCACTACTCCCAGGCCTGGAAGTATATTACTTCAGACAAATGGGTCCTGGAAGTAGTGAGCCAGGGACTTGCTCTCAGTTTCAAAAGGTTTCCAAAAATGAGAGCAAAGTCTTTCAGTCCTCCCTCTCTCGCAGAGACAAAGGCCCTAGAGGCAGAAGTCTCCTCTCTTCTGCTTCTGCAAGCAGTAGAGATGGTACCTCTTTGTCACAGGGGAAAAGGACTGTATTCAAGATACTTCCTTACCCCCAAGAAGACAGGGGAGTGGTGACCCATATTGGATTTAAGGTACCTGAACAAGCATTTGACAAAACCAAAGTTCAAAATAGTGACTCTGGGAGTAATTCTTCCCTCTCTGAGACCAGGAGACTGGCTAGCTTCCCTGGATCTCAAGGATGCCTACTTCCACATTCCTATCAGACAATCCCACAGAAAGTAACTCGGGTTCGAGTTACCCTCAGGCCATTACCAATTCGGAGCAATGCCCTTCAGCCTAACATCTGCTCCAAGGGTGTTCACCAAGTGTCTCGCAGTGGTGGTGGCATTCCTCAGGAGGCAGGGCATCCTTCTGTTCCCATATCTAGATGACTGGCTTCTAGTGGGCCAGTCCTCGTACCAAGTCAAGTTAGCTTTAGAGGTCACCCAAAGACTTCTAGAATCCTTGGGCTTTATTCTTAACTTAGAGAAGTCTATTCTAGAGCCAGCCCAGCTTCTCACCTTCATAGGAGTGGAAATAGATACGGGTCAAGCAAGAGCATTTCTTCCCCTCTCATGTGTTCAGTCTCTGGTCACTCTGGCCTCCTCTTTTCATCCTCTGGTGTCTCGTCCAGCCAGACACTTTCTACAGCTGCTAGGACACATGGCAGCTTCCACAGCAGTGGTTCAGGGAGCAAGATTTCAAATGAGAGATATTCAGTTTCATCTCAGATCTTTATGGTCTCAGAAAAAGGACCCTCTCTCCAAACTGGTTCCAGTCACCACAACTTTGGTCCAGGCCCTTCAGTGGTGGTTGGACGAGGACAACCTTCAACAAGGGGTTCCCTTTATCAGTCAAGTCCCTTCTGTGGTTCTCACCACAGACGCCTCTCTTCTTGGGGGGGGGGCCACCTAGATCATCTCACAGCTCAGGGAACTTGGTCACACCAGGAGTCCCTTCTGCACATAAATCTTCTTGAATTAAGAGCTGTCTTTCTGGCACTTCAGACATTCTCAGCAGTTGTGCAAGGGAAAGTGGTACAGATCAGAACAGACAATACCACAACCAAATGGTACATCAACAAACAAGGAGGCACTCGGTCCTCGGCCTTCTGCACAGAGCCCATGAAAATTTGATCTCTAGCTTATTCCCTTCAGGTTTCTCTGGCTATGCACCTCCCAGGGAAGGACAACATTCTGGCAGATGCTCTCAGCAGGATTTCTCAGGGTCACTACGAATGGTCCCTGAGCCCTGTCATTCTTCAAGTCATCTTCAGGAGATGGGGCACCCCAGAGATAGATCTCTTTGCAGCCTCAGACAATCATCAACTCCCTCTGTGTTGCTGCAGACCACCCCTTCTGGGTTCTGTTCCCAGGATGTTCTCCTACTACATTGGACAGGCAGGTTTCTGTATGCATTTCCTCCTTTTCCTCTGATATTCAGGGTCCTGATAAAGATCAGGTCCCAGCCTTGCAGGGTGATTCTGGTGGCTCCAGACTGGGCCAGACAGCGTTGGTATCATCTACTGTTGTCACTGTCAGTAACACTGCCCTTGTGTCTTCCCAGGCAGTACAATCTCCTCACCTCCTATTGGGAGGGTTCTCTACCCCAACCTTCAGACTCTCAGGCTCAAAGCCTGGCTCTTGAAGAGCTAGAATATGCAAGTTTGCATCTGCCCTAATCAGTCTTGGATATTTTAAAAAGTTAGCAGGAAACCTGCTACTAGGAAGACTTACAACTCCAAATGGAAAAGGTTTGGTTTCTGGTGTTCCAGTAGGCATATTAGGCCAGAGCTGGCTGACATTGTCCTTGTTTTTGACTATTTTGTACATCTTAACAGTTTAGGCCTCCGGCCTACTACTCTTAAAGTGCACTTGGCAGCTCTGTCTGCTTTTCTTTCGGCTGTTAAGGCCTCTTCCCTAGCTTCTCATCCAGTTTTCAAGAAATTTTTCAAAGGCTTGGTCCATGTCAATCCTCCCTTTCGGGAGCCTACTCCTTGGGATCTAAACATCTGTATTGCACAGCTTATGCAGCCCCCCTTTTGAACCTTTATCTTCAGCTGAGCTGAAATACTTGACTTGGAAAGCTATGTTTCTGGTAGCCATTACCTCAGCTAGGAGGATCAGTGAACTATAGGCCTTATCAGTGGAACCTGATTTAATTTCCTTTCATAGGGATAAGGTGGTCCTTCGCACCAATAGGAAGTTCCTTCCCAAGGTAGTGTCAGACTTTCATCTGAACCAGTCTATGTCTCTGCCTGTATTTTTCACTGATCATGCTTCCTCTGGAGAGGAGATTACACAGTCTGGATGTGAAAAGGGCTCTCTGTTACTATATTGAGCATACTAAGGCCCATAGGAAGGATTGTTCTCAATTGTTTCTCACTTATGGTGAGGTGGGAAAGGGCAAGCCTGCTACCAAAAGGTCTATTGCCAGGTGGATTGTCTGTTGTATTCAGTTCTGCTACTCCAAACTTGGGAAGGAGCCTCTCTCAGGCCTGAGGGCTCATTCTACCAGAGGTACAGCTGCTTCAATTGCAGCAGCTAGAAATATACCTTTAGTGGATATATGTAAAGCAGCTACCTGGAAATCCTGTTCACACCTTCACCAAGCATTACTCTTTGGACATTCTGTCACAAAGTGATGTTAGGTTTGGCACAGCTGTGCTGCAGATCCTGTTCCCAAAATAGGTTCTGTAACTCCCTCCTCCAATGGGGTACTGCTTGGTAGTCTGCATATAGTCAGAATACAGCAAGACTTCATGTTGTTTGAAGAAAAAATTACTCACCATAGCAATGTTGTTTCTTCTAATGGAGTCTTGCTGTGTTCTGACCTCCCTCCCTGCCCTCCTGGAACCTAGTAGTTTTGGGATGTGGGGCAGGCACAGTGCTGCACCTCAGAAGTGTACTGGTCATGCCCCCATCTCTTAGGTGGTTTCTGTTTGTTACTAAGTATTTTGGTAAACCACTACCTGTTGTGTTGTGCTCTTTTTGGATGTTCTCGACTTGAGTCTTCTGACCCTAAAACTTTGTTTTGCTATTTGGTACAACATTTTGGAAACAATTTCTTCCTTTGAGTTAGTTTAGTGCTCATAAGAATCTGATGGTTACACTTCAGAGTACCACAGACAGAGGTTTGAAAACCGAGCTCGAGCTCAACGTTCTGTGCCTTTGCATAGAGTTGACCCTTTACCCTCCGGGGCAGTTCAAGTGCTGGAGCTAACTGCATATAGTCAGAATACAGCAAGACTCCATTAGAAGAAACAACATTACTATGGTGAGTAATTTTGTCTTTCATGGCACAGGTCAAGCTGGAAGGCAAAGTGTATGCTTACTCTACCAGAGGAGTTGCGGCATCTCTGGCAGAAATTCGTAATGTCCCTATTGCAGATATTTGCAATGCGGCTACCTGGAGCTCTGTGCATACGTTTGTAAAGCAGTATGCCTTGGATGTCCATGCCAGATGACATCAGTCATTTGGCAGGACAATCCTTAACAGACTTCTGTCCTAAAACACGAGCTTCTGTCTCTCCTGCTGCCCATTTCAGGGGATTATTTAGCTCAGTACTCTCCTATCAGTGTGAATGAGTGGTGGAGACTTTATGTCCAGGAAGATATGGAAATTACATGCCTACTGGAATTCTTGATCTTCTTGGACGAAGTCTCCACCGCTCATTCACAAGCCCATCCAAGATTCCCCGAGCTCACTTCTCTATTTCTGGTCTTCACTCCCTCAGTGGCTGGGCTGTGAAGACTTTGTTGTTGACCCTTCTTACACGGGTCATTCGGACTATCTTATATCCAGTTTTTAGGTTAGTCCTTTCTAGGTTAGTTATGCTGCACCTCCTTGGAAAAAAAGGTACTGAAGCGGTTGGAGGGTCGACGCCGAGATAGTCTTTACTACTCATGCTGGGGTCTCGGTGCCACTTTCTCGTGGCTCCATCTTGGTGCCGGCCCTCCTGAAAAAGTTTGCTCCTGCTGGGTCCTAGTGCCTCTGGCATACTCCCATCAGTGTAAATGAGTGGTGGAGACTTTGTCCAAGAAGATCAAGAGTTACAGTAGGTATGTAATTTCCATATACTGTTGATGGGGACATGAATATGCCGGATATTAACTGGAGCACCTTTGCTGCAGCCACATCCAAGAGCAGGGCCATTCTCGATGCCCTACAGGGGGCATGCCTCAGACAGCTAGTTTTGGAACCCACTCGTGAGGGAGCAGTCTTAGACCTCATACTTTCAAATGGGGACAGTGAGAGGATCTCGGATCTAGAAGTGGGTAGCCATCTGGGAACAAGTGACCACTAAACATTGCAGTTCACGATAAACTCGGCTACAGAGTCAAGCCATACAAAAGTGAGGGTATTGGACTTTAGGAGGGCTGATTTTTGCAAGATGGAAGAGTGCCTTAGAAAAGCACTAGCAAACAGGCAAGAAGGAGGGGTGGAGAAACAATGGGGAAACATAAACACTGCCATCACAGAGGCAACAAGCCTTTGTGTGATGCAAATAAACAAATCAAAATGAAAGAAAAAGCCACTACGGTTCTTAAAAGAGGTGGCGGGGAAGGTTTGGGAGAAAAATATAGCATTTAGGAAGTATAAGGAAACACAGAAGGAGCAGGACAGAGAACTGTACCAGTTAAGACAGAAGGAAGCAGGGAAGGAAGTCAGAATAGCAAAGGCCCAAGCTGAGAAAAAGGCAGCCAACTCTGTAAAGAAGGGGGATAAAACCTTTTATAGGGGACTTCCTAATAAATCCTCCTAAAACTACGTTTTTCATATCTAAAAATGTCGAAAAGCTTAGCAGGAGCACCACAGACCACTATTAGAGGCAGAACATGCCCCGATCCTAAAGGAGACTCCAAGGATGCCACCAGATTAAAATTTGGCCTATCAAGCAGATCGTCCTCCCCAGCCGGCTCCCAGGTGCCCGACTATGACACCAACGGAGAGAATGAGCAGCTATCACGGTCTAGGTTTGAGAGGCTCCTACATGAAATTACTGAATCGAGGAAGGAAAACAAACAGGAGTTTCGAGCTATGCAGGCCCAACTTGCCACTTTTGAGAATCACGTCAGGCAGATCGAGGAGAGGGTTTCAGAAACAGGGGACACAACCATGCAGCTTGCTAAAATTGTCCAGACCCTCTTACATCAAACAAAAAGCCTGCAAGCCAAATGTCTGCACTTAGAAGGTTGCTCTAGACGGGACAATTTACGCCTGTATGGTCTCCCGGAGAACACCGAGACAACCCCAATGGCACCTTTCGTGGAGAATTTACTGAAGGATATCTTAGACCTTCCACCATCCCTGAACTTCCATGTCGAGAGAGCACACAGATCCCTACAAAAAAAGCCAGTCGATCCGGCTGCACGCCCTCGCTCCATTGTTTTTAAAATGAGCTCCTTCAGTGCCAAGGAAGAAATATTGAGACTGGCATGGAGTTGAAAAGAACTCAAATATCTCACATACAGGCTTTTCCTAGATCACAATTACCCCCAAGAAATACAGATCCAAAGGGCTAAGTACCTACCTATGCTGAGAGCATTAAGAGAGAAATCGATACGCTTCCATACACTTTACCCCTCAAGGCTGAGAATATTTTGGGAAGAAGTGGTGAAGATGTACTCTACAGTCGAGGATGCTATGGAGGCATTGAGAGAGAAGAATATCCCCGTGAAGGAAGGTGGGAACCAAGAAGCAGGGAATCGAGGACTGTATAAGCAGCGCGCCATCAACAGGAAAGCAGGGGGAAATAAAGGTGGAACTCGCACAGACGTAATGCACAGTATCCAAAAGATCCTAAACGGAAAAGCACAGCAGAATGATCCAGTAACCTGAATGAACAATGGAACTGAGGGGCTATGTTATTTGGAGGGGCTTCACCTGTTCTGGGGAGCTTAACTGAAACACACCCTGTAGCAGCAATTCCCCAGGATGAGTATAAAAAACCCTTCTTTATTTTTTTTTTCTTTCTATGAATTATTCAGGCCTATAGGGCTCTGTACCGGGGTTGTGAAGCTGGAGGGAGGCGGTGGGGTTGGATCGCTGAGAACTAGCATGTATGTTTACTCAGAAGTGGACAGACTGGAGGCCTGAGACATCTGATGACATACCTAGCTGAATTAGACACTTTTGGCCCAAAGGCACTGTTAGCTGTCTGTAAAAGAATGGCAATGCCTAAAACTGATGACGGATGCTCCCAACCTGTTCCTACGTTTAGTGTCTGTCTGATTCTGTTGGCTTTGAACTCTGTTTCCATTTTTATCTGGGCTCAGTTAACGTATTTTGTACAATTTAAAAGGGCATTAATCTGTTTGTAAGATATATTAATATGACCATTTGAGTTGGTAAAACTAAAGGCTGGGAAACCATACATTTGGGCAGAATGAAAGAAGGCACTAACTTGCCTCCAGCATGGACCCCGAATACGATGTTTAAAATATTCTTAAAGGCGAAATGCCTCTATCGTATTCACGATTGGTTATATGAAACCTTATGGTCAGCTGGGCTCAGGGCATACTGATGCTGCAGTAACCCATACCGTAAGTACATATACAGGAGCCCTACGCCATCGAGGCTCTGGAGGAGGTCCTTCGGTAATGGAGGCGCGCGTATCTCTCCTTGTCCTCCTAAAATGAGAACGAAGGGGCTAACAAGGTAAATTAGCCCCCACCCTTGGAAGCAAATGTTGTTGAGTTATTTGTTGATGACTGTTCTACTTGTTAAAGCTGAGTTAGCTTTTGGTTTTAATTATGGCATAGCAAGATGACTGGAACTCATGGGCAACATTAAGTGTTGGTATCATGAAACTGTTTCAATGAGGAGGGGGCCATCATTGTGGGAGAAAGACCACTATCCAGAGGATTTGAATAAACCTGGAATTTATAGCTCAATCTAACATGACACAATCCTATGTTATATGCACGTATAACGTGCGTGGCATTACTTACCCTGTCGAGAGATGTAAAATTCTCCAATCTGTGAGAAGACATGGAGCTAATGTTTTACTGTTACAAGAGACTCACCTCTCTCAAAGTGAGCATAAAAAATTTGAGAGGTTGGGCTTCTCCCAGGTGGTGGCCTCCTCATATCAGAGGGGGGTAGAAGACGAGGAACTGCCATAATGGTTAAACAGGGAACTCCCTTTGAGATTAAGGGCAAGATAGTAAATAAAGGAAGGAAGGTTCGTATTCTTAAAAGGGTTACTAGAAGGCCAGATGATTACGTTAGCATCTATTTACGTACCCCCAGCAACAGATATCTCGATATATAGAAATCTTTTCACCCAATAAGCAGACTGGGCGGAGGGCAGGGTAATATGCAGAGGGGATTTTAACCTGGACATCTCTGGGGGGAAGTGTAGATCTTCCCTCTCAGGGCTGAATAAACAAAACAAACAGAAAAGTCCGGAAATTGCTACAAGAATTGGGATATGAGGACATTTGGCGGTTTTTGCATGGACCTGCGCATAGACACACATTTTACTCACAGGCCCATGACTCTTACTCCTGCCTCGATTTTTTTTTTTTTTTTTTTTTTTTAATGACCCAGCGTGAATATCTAAATACAGTACAGCATGTTTGACAAAGGAGACTTTACTCTTTCGGACTACGCCCCTATTTTTTGTAAGATATTTTCACACACCACCCATAAAAAAAAAACCTTTTGGAGACTAAATTTGTCCCTACTTAGAGATAAGGAGACACAGGAATCGATCAAAAATACTATAACCCAGTCATTGCTAGACAATGACACCCAAGACACTACATTAGCTATGATCTGGGATACAATTAAAGCGGTAGTGAGAGGGAAATTTATAGCAATCTCATCCCTTCTGAAGAAACGGAGAGAGTCACACAGACTCACTTTGGAAGCGCGGATAAGGGCACTAGAAGAATTGCAAAGTACTAAACAATGTAAGGCCCAATCTCGGGAATTTATTTCCCTTAGGAAAGAGTTAAACACCATTTTGGATTATGGTATAGAGCAGAAATTGACATATCTGCGACACAAATATTACGATGGGAGATCTAGACTTACGAGATTGATTGCATGCCAGCTACGAGCCCGGAAAGTAAAATCCTCTAGTCTGAAAATAAGACATCCAGCTACTGGCAAGCTTAAAAATATCATCTCTACTATCTCAGAAGCTTTTCACCATTACTATTCCACACTTTACTCAGAAAAAAATACTCCCTCAGAAGAGGAATTCAACAATTCTTAGCTCTCCTAGATCTCCCTGTTTTGTCTCAGAGGCAGAGTGAGCTGCTGATGGCCCCAGTTTCCACAGAGAAGATAACGACAATAATTGGAAACCCAAAAACAGGCAAATGTCCAGGATCAGACGGGTTACTGGGGGAGTTATATAAAACCTTTGCTAAGACCCTTGTCCCCATACTAGGACGGGTGTTTTCTTTTGTGACTACGCAGAAGGGAGAAACCCCCCCATCCTGGAATGAGGCGATAGTCTTGGTTATACCAAAATCGGGGAAAGATCTTACATACTGTTCTTCGTACCGACCCATATCTATATTAAACATGGACTATAAGATGTTTGCCTCTATACTAGCAAAGCGGCTGGTTCAGTTTGCTCCAGCTACAATAAGCATAGACCAATGCGGCTTTATTCCTGGAAGTCAGGCCCAGGATAATGTTAGGCGTACAGTATATATTATCGAATATATCCATACTCATAAAACTCCTGCGGTTCTGTTGGGATTAGATGCGGAAAAAGCTTTTGACATGGTATCATGGAGATTCCTGAGAGGGGTATTGTTAAAATTTGGCTTTCCACCTCAATTTGTGGACACAATCTTTAAGTTTCACAAGAACCCTATTAGATATATTAGAACGAATGGCCATATATCAGAAAGATTTCCCTTATATAGAGGAACTAGACAGGGTTGTCCCCTTTCCCCGTTTTTATTTGCTTATTATATAGAACCGCTGGCCCAGTACTTATGACAGGCCCCAAATATTGAGGGAGTAAAAATGGCAGGCGTAGAACAAAAATTGTCCCTCTTTGCTGATGATATCTTGCTTTACTTAACCAATCCAGATACCTCCTTGGCGGCCCTTTTCCAGAAGGTACAAGAATTCTTCAATCTTTCTGGATTTACGCTTAATATTAATAAATCTGAAGCCCTAACATTTGAATATGAACCTAAAGCCTCCCTTAAAAAGCAGTATCCAATCAGATGGGATAATACCAGTATAAAATATTTAGGTATACAAATCACCAGAGACCCAGACATGCTATTCTCCCAAAATTATTACCCCCCTGTTAACCAGTATCAAACAGGATCTGAGGAGATGGGCGCTCTTCCCATCCTCCTTTTATACCAGGACGTTATCCCTTAAGATCAATGCGCTATCAAGATTTTTATATGCGTTTCATGTGCCTTATCCCCCAAGGAGCTTCTCTCTTGGCAAAAAACATTGAATACATACCAATGGAACCAGAGGAGGCCACAGGTTAGTCTCTCAAAGCTAATTTTACCCAAGGAATCAGGAGGGGTAGCCCTTCCCTGACTCCAAAACTATTGGATTTCAGCTCAGATGCGCTTGGCACTGTTATGGGGAACTAAATCATACCATGCAAATTGGAAGCAAATAGATCTAGCTAGACCATCCCCAGCACCACTCCCAGCCTGCCTATTTTCCTTGCCCCATCTTAGGAAGGTTATGCAGGCAATTCCTCAGGCAACAGCAACTATCCTAAAAGGTTGGCAATTGGGAATGAAAAATAAATCCTTTCAACGGCAATTCTGGAAGTACAAATGGTTCATGCTGACAAACCCATTTGACAACCAGTGGTATAGAAACCAGATTAAAACGGGTCTCGAAGCACCGTGGCAACTGCTAAAAGGGAATGAGATTATGGACTTCATGGAAGTTCAGATGGCCTACGGCTGGTCATAAAAAGATAAACTATATTATTATCAGATTAAAGATTACATGTTAACACAAATCAGGCTTAATGAGAGAAACTCCCTGCTTGAGGAGGATAATACCCCCTTCAGGCAGATATGGTCTTCACTCCAAGGTGAAAAAGCGATATCTATTAATATATAAGACCCTTATACAACAAACATCCCGTGCAATGACACCGGTGCAAGCTAGATGGAAACAGGAGTTGACACAGCCGATACCTGCTAAGGACTGGCTCAGGATATGGAGAGGTACTTGGGCTACCACCTCCTCTCCTATCTGGAGAGAATTTATATGGAAGGTAAGGGCGAGATTCTTTTTGGTTCCCTCAGTGGTTGCTCTGAGAAACCCAGGAAATGCATCCCAATTTTGGAGGGAGTGTGGAGAAACAAGAGCTTCACATAAGTATATTTTCTTGGATTGCCCTAAATTATCAGCCTTTTGGCAACAAGCGTCACACCACATGAAGCTGATACTGGATATTCAAAGCCCACTTACGGGGCTTAATCTAATACTGGGGGTCCCTCCTGTGGAGGCCAAAGATAAAGTTAAGGTATATCTCTGGTCAATATTTTTGGGCTCAGCCTATAAATCCATTACTAAGAAGTGGCTACAGACAACCTCCCCACAGATTTCTGATTGGAAAACTTTAATATTAAATATTCAGCACAACGAACAGATTTCTCTTAGCCTCCAAGATAAGATGGAAACTTATACCACAAGATGGTCACAGTGGGAACTCTACCAAGATCATCAAGTATAATAGGATAAATAGAGACTAAAGAAAGCAACGATTCCAAATTTAGATAGGAGGAATAAAATAAGGGCTAGACGGTTGAGTTAGTATATTGAACTATGGGGGGATATATTTATGCTACTGGCAGTTTAACATTTGTGTTGAACCTTGTGGACATGATCTGGTGATACTGTCCTGCATTAAATGCCAATGTTTTGAAGTTTGTTTTTTAAGTATTAGAAAGGCTGTATGTGGAAGCAGCCAATATTTCTATTTGTATGAGTGTTAAAATATGCTATTAATAAAGGAAGCATAAAAAAAAACCCTTTTATAGGTACAGCATGGAGCATAGAAAGACAAAGGGAGAGATGGTGAGGCTGAATAGAATGGATGGTGGGTGGGCAGAGAGGGAGAGTGAAAAAGCAGGGATACTGAACTAATACTTCTGCTCAGTATTCACAAAAGAGGAGGAGGGTTAGGTACCTAATGAATTAAACAGAAGCGCTTTGGATAGGGCGGTCAATCCCAGTTCTTTCACAGAAGAAAGGGTTCTGAAAGAACTCCTAAAACTGAAGGTGGACAAAGCAATGGGGCCTGACAGGATTCACCCCAGAATTCTAAAAGAATTGAGGGGAGAACTAGTGACACCACTGACTACCCTTTTTAACAAAGCATGGGAGGATGGTGTGGTACCCGAGGACTGGAGGAAGGCTGTTGTGATTCGTCTTCACAAAAGTGGGAGCAAGACAGAGGCAGGAAACTACAGACCTGTCAGTTTGACCTCCGTGGTAGGGAAAGTGATGGAATCGCTTCTGAAGGAAAGAATTGTTGAATATCTAGAGGCTAGTGGGGCACAGGAACCAATGCAGCATGAGTTCACAGTGGGAAGGTCATGTCAGAAGAATCTAATACATTTCTTTGACTGGGTGACCAAAGTAGTAGACCAGGGAGGGGCTGTGGACATGGCCTACCTAGACTTTAGCAAGGCATCTGACACAGTCCCACACAAAAGATTAATAAACAAATTAACCAGCCTGGGAGTGGGTTCCAGGGTGGTAGCCTGAGTAAAACATTGGCTGGACAATAGGACACAGAAGGTAATTGTAAACGGAGTCCACTCTGAAGAAAGGGGGCTTACTAGTGGGGTACCGCAGGGTTCAGTACTAGGCCCAGTCCTTTTTGTCTTTAAGTGACATTGCAGAGGGATTGGAAGAAAAAGTATGCCTCTTTGCAGATGACACAAAGATCTACAACAGGGTTACTAACACAAGGAGGCATGGAAAGGATGAGAAGGGACTTGGCAAGGTTGGAGGAATGGTCAGAAGTATGGCAGCTTGGATTCAGTGCAAAGAAGTGAAAAATAATGCACCTGGGAAACAAAAACCCAGGGGAAGAGTACACAATGGGGGGAGGTACTAACAACAACACAAATGGAAAGGGACCTGGGGGTAATTATATCAGATGACCTTAAGGTTGACAATCAATGTGAGAAGGCAGCAGGGAGAGCTGGGGGGATACTGGGATATACAGGGAGAGAGGCATCACCAATAGAAAACAGGAAGTTGTTATCCCTCTGTATATAAACGTAGACTTTGACGGCAGATAAGGACTACTTGGCCCAACTAGTCTGCCCATTTCCTTACCTACAGGATAAGCTGCAGATCCCAGTTAACCAACAGCCTATATCTTACTTTGAGAGGAAGCTCTTGCAGCAGGTAACACACATGTAGGACTGACCCCACCTGGCGGCAGATCTCGGTATTTCTTTTTCTCTAGCAGTACTGACGTGGGACAGTCTACCTGACGTCGGCCCCGCCCCCGATGTCACATAGCATAAAGGGTGTAGGTGGTCCCCAAATGCCCCAGTTCTTTCCCGCCATGGCAACTTGCTATTCCGCTCTCTGCTCGCCTATGGGTTTCTGAGCTCTAGAATAGTTCCTTCATAGTTTTCTACGTTTTTTTTGATGACATATGTGCTCCATTTCAACCGGGCACCGTAACAAGTGCTCTTGCGGATGGCAGATCCCTACCAAGGACGGTCACTCAGCCTGCCTCTTTTGCCTGGGCCCAGACCACAACACATGTACCCATTGCCAGGCCTTCAATAGTCAGACCAGGATCCGAAGACAGAAATCGCTCCAGGCCCATCTAGCACAGTAGCAACTGGCCCAGATGCAGCAGGACATGTCCTCTGGGAGGGAGTCTCGCTCCCCTACTCCTCTGAAAGGGAAGGAGAAGCACCACCACTGGGATCAAGTCTGCTCTCCTTCCAGGCCCAGGTCTTCCAGATCTGCTAGTCATTACAGTCCCTCCAGACATGAGGCTTGGCTTACCTCCCTGAAGTCTCCCGCCTCGCATACCAAGGCGCCTGCCTTGCAGCCCATCAGGATCTGGACTTCTGATTCCGGTTCCATGGTGGTATCTAAGCCCACGGACGCTGGTGCATCCACCAAGAAACCGCCCGGCTCGGGCTCCTCTGGCCCTAAGAAGCACTCCGACTCTAGCTCCATGCCCTCCTCAGGTAAGCAGTCCTCCCACTTGGCTTCAGTCGACCCCTGGGAAGCCAAGCAGCCCTCGGGGCATTCTGCTTCTTGGGCCTCTTCTTTACTGCCAAAACATAGGCATAACCCGGTGTCCGTACGTTGAGTCGGACAGACGCCACTCTGAGAAACATAAGGCTGATCGGCCTTCTAAGTCTTCGTCCTCTCGACCGCCCCTTACTCCTCTGGCTAAGGGGTGTCTATCGGACATGGCTCCAGTACCAACACCGGTCACTCCTCCGCTTCCTCCACCAGTGCCAGACAAGGCTGCTCCGCAGCCGTCGTTGGTCCCTCCGACGTCATCTTGTGACCGTTCACCAGTGCACCCGATGCTGGATCTACCCGACGTCATCGAGGATCTTCCAGCAGCGTCACCTGTCCTACCAGTGCTGGTTCACCCTGACACCGGTCTCCCAGCTGGCAGACAGACATCACCTCCAAGGCCAGAATCTCTGCGGTTGGGGATGTCCCAGGTCAAGGAGCTTTTTTGCTCATTGGCGGTAGACAATTAAGCAGAATGTAGTAGGCCTTCTGGTTCCTGCTCCCAAAGCTCCTCCTGTTCCTCATCCTGATGGGCAGGATATGCCTGTACCTTCCAGAACTGAGGGTGATAAGTTACCGGCCAGCCCCAGGAAGCGCAAGGACAAGTGCAAGAGGACTAGGTCTCCTTCTTCCTTCTCCTAAATGGCCCAGGCACAAGAGGAGACATCGACGAGTTTCGTCTTCCTCCTCCTCCTCTTCCTCCACCTATGGCGAATTGGACTCCTTTCCCAATTTGGACCCGGGCTCGCAATCTGGTTACACAAAGGACCAACTTATATCTCCTCCCGATGACCCCAGTTTCTTGCGGCACATTCAGGAGAACATGAAATGTGATACGGAGGCCTTGGACCCCAAACACTTGTGCCTGGCAAAATACCTGTGCCAGAAGGATCCCAAGCCGGTGGTCATCCCTCCCTTGGTGGACACTTTCCAGGATGTTACCTTAGCTACCTGGAGGCATCCACATGCATCCTCTGTGGTGCGCAAGAAGGACAGCTTGTATGGGGCCCCCAAGGACCATTCTTACTTGGCCGAACACCCCACAGCTTACTCCGTGGTCATTTCAGCCATGCATGATCATTCACAGAGGCCGAAGCACCCAAGTACCCAGCCGCCAGACAGGGAGTCTAAGCAGCTGGACTCTAGGTTGCAGGGTGTACTCATCTGCCACCTGCAGTATCCGTAGTCTAAATTTTTTGACTCATGTGGTCCAATTCCAGAATGCCCTTTGGGACCAAGGATTGGACATTCTGCAAGGTTTGCCTGACTGTCCTCAGAGGACAGAACTTGCTAAACTTTTACAAATGGGCTCGGATGTGGGTACCCACATTCTTCCACCTGCGTACAACTCTGCGGACACTTCGGTGAGGGTGGCTGCTACTGGAATTTGTCTTTGGTGCCACTCCTGGCTCCGGGTTTCAGGGTTCAACCCAGAGGTGCAGACCACACTTCTGGATGCCCCTTTCAAGGGCTCTGTCCTCTTTGGTGAAGACACAGAGAAGGTTATTGTTAGACTGCAGTACTCTGGCAAAGCAGTCCATATGGTGCAGTCTATGTATTGCCCGAAGCGGGAGCATTTTAGACGGCCCCGTTTTCATGGCAGAGGGGGACACCAGCCTCTGCAACCCCGTGCTCAGCCTCACGCACAGCCGGTTGGCTTCAGTCAATGAGAGGGTCACCGAGGCGCTGGCTCTGCCCCTTCTGGACAGGCTAGACCTCCAGCAGCCACCCTCTTGCCCCCTCCTTCCACCTGACTATGTAAATGACCCTCCACTCCCAGACCTGACGTTGGGAGAGTGGGTGGGAGGTCACTTTTCTCATTGCCATCTTGCATGGAGAGAAGTGACCTCTGACCGATGGGTCCTCAACCTCGTGGAGTTCAGGCACTCCTGAGAGTTTGAGTCTCTACCCCTGGACAGACCACCACCCCCTTCTTACTATCTGAGAGACCACAAGCCTCCCATCAGGCAGGAGATCCAGTCTCTCCTAGACAAGGACACCATAGAATGCATCCCGGAGGCAGAAGGGGACTCTGGGTTTTACTCCCGCATCTTTCTGGTTCCCAAGAAGTCAGGGGACCTGCAGTCGATCTTGGACCTAGCTAACTCAACCAATAGGTCGCTTACCCCAGATTCCATATGGTGTCGCTTCTGAATCTCCTCCCCTTCCTGTTGGTTGGGGATTGGCTGGCATCTCGGGACATGCAGGATGCCTACCTTTACATTCCTATTTGCCACAGTCATCGGAGATTCCTGAGGTTCTAATTCGAGGGTCGGCCCTATCAGTTCAAGGTTCTTCCCTTCAGCCTTTCCTCCACTCCCAGTCTCTTCACCAAGTGCCTCGCCATCGTTGCAGTGGCCCTGTGCCGAGACGGCTACTTTTTGTTCCCTTATCTCAATGATTGGCACTTCTTGGCCCCGTCCAGGTCTCGTCTTTGGGAGACCATCCTGGCCACGCTCTCCCTTTGTTGGCGTCTGGGGATCACTGTACATCCAGAAAAACCTCAGATGTTCGCCTCTGAGTGTCTTCAATTTATAGGCACTCTCTTAGACACCACATTGGGGAAAGCCTTTCTACCTTCAGACAGGGCTGAGTGCATCCAGGCTCTGGCGTCCCAAAACTTTTCAGCCTCCGCGGTTCCAGCCATTTCCCTTCTCAGGCTTCTAGGGCACATGGCGGATGCCATATTCTCTGTCCCCTAGCCAGACTGCGCATGCGCGCACCATTCAGTGGGCTCTTCGAGTCCAGTGGGACCAGACCAGGGATGACTTGGGCTTGCTGGTCAGGATCTTGGAGCCAGTTCATCACAGACTCCACTGGTAGGCGTCTCCCCAGTATCTCTGCCAAGGACTCCCCTTCCAGCTGGAAAGTCCTGTCCAAACGCTCACCACAGACATGTCTGGGACGGGATGGGGGGGGCTCACCTGAGGATCCACAAGGCTCGAGGGCTGTGGTTTCCATCAGAGGAGAACTTACATACAATGCCTTCAGAAAGTATTCACCCCCCTTGGATTTTGTCACATTTTGTGATGTTGCAAACTCAAATTAAAATACATTTATATGGGATTTTTTTGTCACATAGCTACACAAATTACTCTCTAATGTCAAAGTGGAATGAAACTTCTGGAATTTTTTGTACATGTAATTTAAAATAAAAACCTGTAATGTTTTGATTTGATAAGTATTCACCCCCTTTGTTATGATACTCTAAACTGAGCTGAGGTGCATCCAATTTCCTTGTGAGATCACTCTAAAACTTGAATGGAGTCCACCTGTGGTCAGTTCAAATGGTTGACATGATTTCAGAGGAAATACACCTGTCTGTATAAGGTCCCACTGTTGACAGTGCATGTCAGAGCAGAAACTGTACCATGAAGACCAAGGAGCTGTCCGTAGAACTCCATGATAGAATTGTGAGGAGGCATAGATCTGGGAAGGGGTATTAAAACATTTCTAGGGGGTTGAAAGTTCCCAGGAGCACTGTCAAGTCCATCACTAGGAAATGGAAAGATTACGGAACCACCCAGACTCTTCCTAGAGCAGGCCGTCCTCCCAAACTGAGTAACTGGGCAAGAAGGACCTTGGTCAGGGAAGTGACCAAGAACCCAGTGACCACCCTGACAGAACTACAGAGTTCCATGGTTGATATGGGAGAACCTGTCCAGAGGACAACAATCTCTGCAGCACTTCACAGATGTAGCCTCTGTGGGAGAGTGGCTAGATTGAAGCCACTCCTGAGAAAAGGCCACATAATAGCATGCCTGGAGTTTGCAAGAAGGCACGTGGCAGACTCTGAGACCATGTGGCAAATGATTCTCTGGTCTGATGAAACAAAAATTGAACTCTTTGGCCTGAATGCAAAGTGCTATGCCTGGCGCAAACCGAACACAGCTCATCACCTGTGTAACACCATCCCTACCATGAAGCATGGTGGTGGCAGCATCATGTTATAGGGATGCTTTTCAGCGGCAGGGACTGGGGCACTTGTCAGGATAGAGGGGGCAATGAATGGAGCCAAGTACAGGCACATCCTTGAGGAGAACCTGCATCAGTCTGCAATAGACCTTGTACTGGGGCGAAGATTTACATTCCAACAGGATAACGACCCCAAGCATACAGCCAAAGCAACACTGGAGTGGCTTTAGAACAAGAAGGTGAATGTCCTTGAGTGGCCCAGCCAAAGCCCAGACTTGAATCCCATTGAGAATCTGTGGAAAGACTTAAAGATTGCGGTTCACCGATGCTCCCCATCCAACTTGACAGAGCCTGAGCAAATCTGCAAGGAAGAATGGGCGAAAATCCCCAAATCCAGATGTGCAAAGCTGATACAGACATACCCAAGAAGACTCAAAGCTGTAATTGCTGCCAAAGGCACTTATACAAAGTATTGACTCGGGGGGGTGAATAAAAACTGAAATATTTTGTTTACTTAAGTAATGTTTCATAAATTTTTGTTACACAATAAAAATATTTTGGCCCCTTTAAATTGTTGAGTATGCTGTGTGAATCAAGAGGGAATAAAATAATTTCAATGCATTAAAAATTCTGGTAGTAACACAACAAAATGTGACAAAATCCAAGGGGGGGGTGAATACTTTCTGAAGGCACTGTATCAATGTGCTCAAATTCAGAATGGTCCTGTACTCCTGACAGGCTCTGGCTCTTTTTCTGGAACTCGGTCACCTCCTTATTCAGATGGTCAACACTTCTGTGGTGTTTTACATCAACAAACAGGGATGTACACACTCTTACCCCCTTTGTTGGGAAGGTATGAGGGTGTGGGACTGGGCGGTGGAGTACCATCTCCATCTTTCTACAGTCCATGTTCCGGGCTCTGTGAACATCATCGCGGATGACCTCAGCAGGGCACAACCACTCTGTCATGAGTGGTCCCTGATAAAGTCTGTGGCAGATGAGCTCTTCGCAAGATGGGGAACACCGGATTTCGACCTTTTTGCGTCTCGCTGCAACGCAAAACTGCCCAGTTTTTGGTCGCTCAATCCCAAAGCTTTCTGGCAAGATGCATTGTCCCTATCTTGGAGCGGGAGGTTTCTTTACGCCTCCCCTCCCTTTCCCCTCTTGCAGTGGGTCCTCCTCAAAGCCCAGTTGGAGAGGGTCACCATGATTCTGATAGTCCCTCTGTGGCCCAGACAGATTTGGTTCCCGTTTCTCCAGTGTCTTGTCTGTGCAAGCTCCATGGCCTCTTCCCATGTCGGGTCAGTTACTCTCTCAGCAGCAGGGGACCTTGATTCATCACAACCCGTGCTCCCTTCACCTACATGCTTGGCTCCTATGGACCTAGCAAAGCTTCGTTTTGGAGTTTCTGATGACATTGCCCGGATTTTAGTGGAGGCTCGGAAGCCCACTACCAGGGCCACTTACGCCATGAAGTGGAAACGCTTTTGCCTATGGGCCGCAGCCAGGAGGCTCGATCATCTGGTCTATCCAGTTAACTCTGTTTTACAATACCTGCTATCCCTGTCTGAGTCCGGTCTCGGCTACTCCTCCATTAAAGTACACCTGGTCGCTGTTTCTGCCTATCATCACTGTATTCAGGATAGGACAGTGGCTCAACTGGAGGTGGTTAAAACCTTTCTGAAGGGGATTTTGTATCTCAGTCCTCCGGTCTGAGACCCTGTTCCTCCTTAGGACTTATTTGTTATGGAGAGGCTTACGCTTCCTCCCTTCAAACCGGCAATGTCTTGTGAGCTCTGCTATCTCTCTTGGAAGACTGTGCTTTTGGTGGCAGTCGCCTCAGCTCGACACATTTCGGAGCTTCATGCTATTGTGTGTTGAGAGCCCTATCTTATTTTCCATAAGGATAGGGTAGATCTCAGAACTAACTCAACATTTCTTAGTGTTGGAGCTTACTCTTAACCAATCGGTTCAGCTGCCAGTATATTTTCTGGAGCATTCCAATAGGGGAGAAGTGCTCTTGCACACACTTGATGTGCACTGTGCTCTGCGGTGTTTTTTGTCCAGAACAAAGGGTATCAGAAAATCTGATGAACTGTTTGTATCCTTTGCAGATAGGTCTTTGGGGTGCTCAGTTACAAAACAAATGCTCTCGCGTTGGCTGGTAAATTGCATATCCTTCTGTTATCAGCAGGCTAAAAAGACCTTGCTGGGCTCAGTTAGGGCTCATTCCACCATAGCGGTGGCTACCTCCTTTGCAGCTCTTAAGAGAGTGTCGGCAGCTGACATTTGTGCTGCCACCTGGCACTCTTCATCAGACATTACAGTCTGGACATTGTTTCCAGACGTCGTGCAGGTTTTGGCCAGGGGGTCCTCCAGGGCCTTATTTCCTGAGAGGTCTTGTCTTCCGTGGGTTTCCTGCCTCTCCTTCCTTCCTTTCCATTCATGGTTGTCTTAAGTTTAGACCTTGAATGTGGCATGTGTTTGTTGACTCCCCTTCCCAGGGGTTTATACCTATGGGAGATTTTCTAATTTTCCTTCCCCCACACTTTCCCAGCAGTTGTCTTTAGTTTATACTGCTTGGGAATCAGTCATATGTATGTGTTACCTGCTGCAAGAGCTTCCTCTTGAAATAAGATAGTACAGCTATGTAAGAACTTACCGTAACAGTAGATCTTCGAGAGAAACTCTTGCAGCAGGTATGATTTCCCTCCTACCTTTCCCCAGGATTTAGCCTCTCTGCTGTGTGTCAAGTTCAGCTCCCTTTGCGGGCCTAGCAATTTTTGTTGTTTTTTTCTGTGGAATGTTATGCTCCACACAGTTGTTATTTGGCCTGTCTTTGGTGTACAAGAACTGGAGCATGTGGGGACACGCCCAATGCCTTTATGCACTAAAGTAGCGTCGTGGTAGGGGCCGACGGTGAGCCAGGGTCCCACGTCGGTACTGCTAGAGAAAAAGAAATGCAGAGATTTGCTGCCAGGTGGCGTCAGTCCTACATATGTGTTACCTGCTACAAGAGCTTGACTCGAAGATCTACTGTTATGGTAAGTTCTTACGTAACTGTACTTTCTTCCTACGCCCCACATGATTTGCCTTATGTCTGCCCCATGCATTCTTGAATTCTTCCACATTTTTAGACCCCACAGCCTCCTCAGGAAGGCTATTCTACTCATCCACCACCCTTTCTGTGACCTCACATTGCCCCTGAGCCGTCCCTGCTTTATCTTCAAATTGTGTCCTCTTGTTCTTAAGCATCTCTTTTTCTGAAAGATACTACCCTCTTGGACTTTAATTCCACTGAGGCACTTAAAAGTTTCTATCATTCCCCCCTCTCCCTCCTTTCCTCAAGGGTATATATATTAAGCTCCTTTATTCTCTTCTCATATGGCTTCTCTTGCAGACCCTGCACCATTTTAGTTGCCTTCCTCTAGACTGCCTTCATCCTGTCTCTGTTCTTGCAGAGATGGGGTCTCCAGAACTGCACGCGGTACTCCAGATGGGGTCTCACCAATTGTCTGTAAAGAGGGATAACAACTTCTTGTTTTCTGCTGGTGATGCCTCTCCCTATACATCCCAGTATCCCCCCATCCTTCCTACTGCCTTCTCACATTGCTTGCCAACCTTAAGGTCATCTGATATGATTACCCCAGGTCCCTTTCCATTTTTGTTGTTGTTACTACCTCCCCCCATTGTGTAATCTTCCCCTGGGTTTTTGTTTCCCAGGTGCATTACTTTGCACTTCTTTGCATTGAATCCAAGCTGCCATACTTCTGACCATTCCTCCAACCTTGCCAAGTCCGTTCTCATCCTTTCCATGCCTCGTGTATCAACCCTGTTGCAGATCTTTGTGTCATCTGCAAAGAGGCATAGTTTCTAGGGACATGGATATGTTGTTCAATCCACACTTAGTGGCAGGTTCCTTGCCGCTTTAAATCTTGCTGGAAGATCTTCAAGCTGGCTCCTCCAACCCACCCAGGTGGTAAAACACTCAGCTTCACTCCATGACGCCAGATCTTCCTTACCGCTTGTAAGCTCAGGTTCTCTCCTTAGCGTTCTGTGTTTTAGGCCTGGATCCACACTCTTCGGTTAATCTGAAACTTATTCTAAAATTTAAAAGACTTCGGTCTTCTTTCTCCCTTGTGACTGCGATGGACAAATCGACTCTCGGATTTTGTCGGTGCCCCTGTGAGCAGATGATGTCCTGGACTGACCCGCACTCCCCGTGTGTTTATGGCCTAGGACTCTGACATGACTCGCAGGCTTGCGAATTATGCAAATCCTTTTCGGCTTCGGTCTTGGAGGACCGCACTGCCTGACTGCCTTTGGGGCGCCCTGAAAAACGTTATCCTCCAGTTAAGTCAAAGGAAGCCTGTTGGGCGGTGTCCGTGGTGGCGGGCTCCGCAGACCAGCTGGAGCAGATGATCGCCCTCAAGGAGCAGGCAGCCCAGGCTGCATCTTCATCTTCCTCGGGCACGGCATTTATCCCGCTCTCCTTGTGCTCTTCTTATACAGCTTCTTTTAAGGAGCTTTGCCAATCCCTCTCCACCATGGGAGAAGGCTCATCAGGACATTCCAGTCGGTCCAAAAAGAAGGACTCCAAAGGTAAGTCCCACCGTCTATGTTCGTGGGAGTGAGAGAGATCCCCTTCTCTGGATAGTCGACAGTCTACTTCGGTCGAGGTTGCGGCTAAGGCTGCTGGCTTCACTGTGTCTCCGTCAGGTCAGCCGGCCGAGACACCCGTCAATGCAGTCGAGATTTTTCTCGACCCGTCAGACGGTTTGTTGACTGGAGAAGCCAACAACCCTTCTTCACCGGTTCCCCCGGTGGAAACCGAGGACTTGACTGTGCCACCTGTGCTGGAGTCCCTCGTTAAGGTTAAGCCATCTCTGCTTACTGGGTGCGGGCTGGGAAGCAGCCGGCGCAGGAGAAGGTGGTCAGGTGCTTTTTCAAAGGCCTTGAAAACACATCCCCTCTGGTGCAAGAACCTCCACCTCCGTGGGATCTACTGCTGGTATTGGCTAAACTCATGGGCAAGCCATTCAAACCGATGCACAGGTGTGACATCTCTCACCTGTCGTGGAAGACCGCCTTCTTGGTGGCTGTCACGTCAGCCAGAAGGATGGGAGAGTTCCAGGTGCTTTCCATCGAGTCTCCTTATCTGGTCTTCCACAGGGACAAGGTTGTCCTGTGCCCCAACCCAAAATTCCTTCCGAAGGTGGTGTCGGAGTTTCACCTTAACCAGGTGTTGACTCTGCCGGTGTTCTACCTCAGTCACACCTCGGAGGCCGAATATAGGCTGCATGATCTGGACCCTAGAAGAGCGCTCTCTTATTATAAGGAGCGGACGGCTGAAATTCGGGGAGAGGTTCACCAGCTGTTTGTCACCTACGCTGAAGCTGCACCTGGCAGACCTGCAGCCAAGCAGACGATAGGCAGGTGGGTCACCTCCTGCATAGATCTCTGCTATAGGTTGGCGGGCATGGAGCCTCCCAAAGGGATAAGATCTCCTTCTACCCACCATACCGCTGCTTCGGTGGCTGCTTCCAGGGACTCCCCTATGCAGGAAATCTGCAGGGCTGCTACTCTGAAGTCAGCACACACCTTTATTACCCACTACCACATCGACCTTGAGTCACGCTGGGATGCTGGTTTTGGGACCTTGGTTCTCCAGTCCTTATTTCCTAAGTGGGGGTGAGCGCCTTGCCTCCCTCCTCCCGGAGAACAGCTAGGAGTCTGCCAGTAAGTGTGGCTTGAACAACATATCCACGTCCCTAGAAGTACAGGTTACTCACCTGTAACAGGAGTTCTAGGAGTGGTATATGTTGTTCATCCACACAACCTACCCTGCTTCAGTGTGCAACCTGGCTTCCAGTGGGCTAGATCTGGCATTATGGGGTGGAGCCGAGAGTTTTACCACCTGGGTGGGTGGGAGGAGCCAGCTTGAAGACCTTCCGGCAAGATTTAAAGCGGCAAGGAACCTGCCAGTAAGTGTGGATGAACAACATATACCACTCCTAGAACTCCTGTTACAGGTGAGCAACCTGTATATCAAACTTGAAGTCTTGCTGTATTCTGACCAATGCAATTAGCCCCAGCCTTTAAACTGCACTGGAGAACAAAGGGTTAACTTTCTATGCAGAGCATAGAATGCTGAGCTCGGTTGAGGTCTCTGTTTCCCTTTGAAATCAAACCATCAGATTCTTTACTCCGCCTCACTGAACAGTCGCTCCGGAGATTTCTCCTGCAGCTCGGTTCGAAAGTCGGTTGAAGTGTCAGTTTACAGTCAGTTTTTAACCGAAATTTGTTTTCCGTATAGTTGGTTCAGTCTCTGTCTGTGGTACCGTGAGTACTACATAGGTTTTGTACTGTTTTTTATTGTGTGGAACTTGTAAAAGTGTGGATTGGTTTGGCTGAACCGATCAGTTGTTAAATCTTGTATCTTACTTTAGTGTGTGGTTACCAGTCCTTATCGGTTCTAAAAAAAAAAAAAAATGTGTTTGATACGTTTTTTTCCAACACCCGTGACACGGTTAGGAACCGATAAGGAAGTCTTGCCTGGCGGTTGCCGAAAAAAGGGTAAGATGGTTAGGTTGGCCATGTCTGAGAAACCCAAGGAAAAAATGGGCCCACTGGGTTTCAACACTGCAGTGAGTGTGGGGAGATCTTTGCTAAGGCCGATCCCCACACCACCTGTGTTTATTGTCTGGGGTTTGAACACCTCGATTCAGACTGTCAAATTTGTAAAAACTTTCACAAATCTACCCTTGAGAAGAGATTAGGTAGACTGAGGGAAAAGGAGGCCGAGAAGTCCGCTGACCCAGATGGCCAGCCTGGTTTAGTTCCGACCGAACCAGAAGGAGTGCCCTCTGACCAGGGCGATACTTCTTCGGGCAAAATGAGAGCCGATCCCGAGGGTTCGGTTCCGACAAAAATAAAACGCAAAGAAAAATCGTCCGGTTCGGATCCAGAAGTCCATGTTCCGACCGCCGAGGAAATAGCCAGAGCCATTCGGATTGTGGAATTGCTTCACCCGGTTCCGACCGATCCAGCACCTTTTGGCAGGGGCTCAGTTCAGTTGGTTCCCCCGGTTCACGATTATACCCCTGAAGAATTTTATGAACCGGAGTTTGAGGAGGAGGGGGAGTTTGAGGATGACGATGGTGATGGTGAAAGTCTGGATGTGCCTGTTGAACCGGACATCTCCCCAGACAGACCTTCAGGTGTATCCCCTCCTAGGCTTTCTGAGTCCCCTTCTCACTTTATGTTCTACAGAAAGGTGGCTGAGACCCTCCAGCTTCCTATGGAGGAAGCAATGGAGGATGAAGAGATTTTGTGGAAATGATGGACATCCCAGAGTCCAGGAGACTGTCTATTCCCCTTCACAAATCTTTTGGGAAGCAGACACAAAAACTCTTTGTCTCCCAATTCTATACCTCCTGTTGAGAGAAGAATGGACAAGAGGTATACACTTTCAGGCTCAGATGCGGAGTTTTTATATCAGCAATGCAGCCATGTTGGGGTTGTGCAGGCTGCTGCCTGTGATAAGGCAAACATTCCCTTGGCTTCACACCCCCCACACAAAGACTCCAGGAAGATAGATGCCATGGCAAAAAAACAGTACATGGCATCTTCCTTGGGATTCAGGCAGGCGAATTATGTGGCCTATGCAGACAGGTACCAGATGTCCAGGTGGGACGCTGTACTGGCACTGGCTAAACAGGCTTCCCCCCAGCTTGCCAAGGAGCTGGAGGAGGTGGCTGCAGATGGGATTGAGGCATCAAAAGTTGTTTCATGCTGCTGTGGACTCCAGTGATGTGTCATCAAGAGTCATGGCTACATCTGTGGCTCTTCGGAGAATGGCTTGGCTCAGATGTACTAGCCTCTCACAGGATACCCAGGCTAAGGCCATGGATTTTTCTGTAGTGGGTAATTCTCTGTTTGGGGAGCAGACAGAGAATTACATGAAGAAAATGGATGAGTACAGGACCACTTACAGGAGTGCTCAGGCCAAAGAAAGGCAGGCAACTCCTCAAAGGCAGCAGTCTAGGGGCAGGGGCAGGCCTTTTTACCAAGCACAGGCCTCTTCTCCCTTTTCACAGAGGGGGTTCTTCAAAGGGAGAGGCAGAAGGGGGATGAGCAGGGCTACATCCACTCCTCAGCCTAAGGCCCCTGCAAAGCAGACACCCTGATAAGCCTGCCCAGGTTGACTCTTCTATACCAGTAGGGGGCAGGCTGACTTACTTCGTCCAGGACTGGATGTCTATTACATCAGACAAGTGGGTCCTGGAAGTAGTAAGCCAGGGACTGGTTCTCAGCTTCAGAAAATTTCCAAAGATGAGAGCCAGATCTTTCCCACCTGCAGGTCTCTTAGAAACCCTTGCGTAGAGGCAGAGGTTTCATCTCTGCTGGCTTTGAGAACCATAGAGAGAGTACCTACCCTACACTGGGGCAAAGGTCTGTACTCCAGGTACTTCCTTACCCCAAAAAAGACAGGGGAGTGGCGACCCATCCTAGACCTAAGATACCTAAACAAACATCTTTTAAAACCAAGGTTCAAGATGGTGACTGTGGGAATAATTCTTCCCTCTCTAAGGCCAGGGGACTGGCTAACCTCCCTGGACCTCAAAGATGCCTATTTTCATATTCCCTTCAGGTGCTCCCAGAGAAAGTACAACAGGTTTGAGTTGCCCTCAGGCCACTATCAGTTCAAAGCAATGCCCTTTGGCCTAACTTCAGCCCCAAGGGTCTTCACAAAGTGCCTGGCAGTAGTAGTTGCCTTTTTAAGAAGGCAGAATATTTCCATTTTTCCATACCTGGACGACTGGCTAATAGTGGGTCAGTCTCCAGACCAAGTCAAGTCAGACGTGCAAGTGACCCAGCAAGTGCTCAGTTCTCTAGGATTTCTTCTCAGCCTTACCAAGTCAGTTCTCAAGCCTGTCCAGCTTCTTACCTTTATAGGGGCAGAGCTGGATACGGTCAAAGCAAGAGCCTTTCTTCCCCTGGACAGGGCAAGAGTTCTTATAGAACTGGCTTCTTCCTCCAGCCTTCAGGTGTCCCAACCAGCAAGGCATTTCCTTCAACTCTTGGGCCACATGGCAGCCTCTGCAGCAGTGGTCCAAGGGGCAGGATTCCAGATGAGGGACATTCAATTCCATCTGAGGGCCTTTTGGTCCCAAAAGAAGGATTCCCTTACTAAACTGATTCCAGTGACTCTGGCCCTAATCCAAGCCCTTCAATGGTGGCAGGATCCAGACAATTTAAGGCAAGGGGTTCCATTTGCCACTCAGTCTCATTCAGTGGTCCTTACCACGGATGCTTCTCTTCTGGGCTGGGGAGCTAGGGACTGTGGTCCCCTCAGGAATCCCTTCTCCATATCAGTCTCCTAGAACTCAGGGCAGTTTTTCGGGCCCTGCAAGCCTTCTGTCAGTCAGTCAGTAGAGAACAAGGTGGTTCAGGTCAGAACAGACACCACCACCACCATGTGATACATCAACAAGCAGGGAGGCACTCAGTCTACGGCCTTGTGCACAGAAGCCATGAAGTTGTAGTCTCTTGCGTATTCCCTACAAACCTCTCTGATAGCAGTTCACCTTCCAGGGAAGGACAATGTGCTAGCAGATGCACTGAGCAGAATCTCACAGGGCCATCACGAATGGTCCCTGGACCCTCTGGTATTGAAGGTGATTTTTTCTAGGTGGGGCACTCCAGAGAAAGATCTTTTTGCAACCCCAGACAATCACCAACTTCCTCTCTTTTGTTGCAGACCTCCAGTCTTGGGGGCCCAGTCCCCCCGGATGCTCTGGTTGTGAACTGGGAAGGGAAATTTCTGTATGCCTTCTCTCCCTTCCCCATTCTGTTCAGAATTTTAGTCGAGATAAGGTCACAACCTTGCAAAGTGCTTCTGATTGCTCCAGACTGCGCCAGACAGCCATGGTACCCCCTGTTGCTGTTCCTAGCAGTCCATCTTCCCCTGTCTCTTCCCAGGAATTACAACCTGTTAACCTCCTCTCGGGGGAGGATTTGGTACCCCAATCTTCAGTCTCTCAATCTCAAGGCATGGCTCTTGAAGAGTTAGAGTTTGCAGATTTGCATCTGTCTCAGGGGGTTCTGGATATTCTCAAAGCTTCTCGAAAGCCCTCCACCAGAAAGACTTATAACTCCAAATGGAAGAGATTCAGTGTTTGGTGTTCTAAGAAGCATATTTCTCCAGACACTGCTGAATTGCCTACAGTTCTGGACTATATGGTCCATCTTTTGGTTTTTGCATGCTATGTTTACTGCCTCTCCCATGCCACACTGGCCCCCACTCCTTCGGGCTCCACAAGCTCCTCGACCCCACTGGCCTTTATCCAGCCCCCGTCAGGTCCTCATATCGTGGCTGATTCCCCGGGATATCCCGGTGTATCCCTATCACCAGGCAGGTCCCCCTCCTCCGAGGGGGAAGGGCACCGGGGACGGAAGGGAAGAGCCCTGGCACACACTACATTAGGGCCCGGGGGATGCCGCTGAGGAGCAGGAGGCCCTGGACAGGCACTGGAGGTGCTTGAGAGAGTGGGGAGCCGTCATCTAGGTGGCCAGTGAGCGATTTTCTGGTTTTTCTGTGTGGGGGCAGTGTGGTGACATCAAGGCATATGCCAACGCCCGCTCCTCCCCCAGGTAACTGGGCCATACAGCCTGCCATGCTCCCAGCCTCCGCTAGGAGCCAGCAGGTACCGGACCTGTCCCCTGCCCTCCCCCCAGAGAAAGAGAGCTGTTGCGGGACGCTTGATCCTTCCCTCCCCCGGCCGGCCCTCCAGTGACCGGGACTGTTCCCGAACCAAGGTCGCTGGCGTCGCAAGCGGGAATCCAACCGCTGCATCTGCGGGCCATATATGGTCCATCTTAATGGCCTAGGCCTCAGACCAGCTACTCTCAAGGTACACTTGTCAGCTGTTTCTGCTTTTCTGTCAGTGGGGAAGTCTTCCTCACCATCATCTCATTCTAAATTCTGTAAATTTTTTAAGGGCTTGCTTCATACCAGTCCTCCCTTCAGAGACCCTGCCTGGGATTTAAATGTTTGCATTGCTCAACTTATGCAACCTCCTTTTGAGCCTATGTCCTCAGCAGAGCTTAAGTACTTGACTTGGAAAACTGCGTTTTTGCTAGCCATTACCTCTGCCAGATGTACCAGTGAACTGCAAGCCCCGTCAGTGGAACCTGATTTTTATCTCCTTTCACAGAGATAAAGTGGTCCTTAGAACCAATAGAAGATTCTTGCCCAACGTGGTTTCAGATTTCCACTTGAATCAGTCTGTCTCTTCCTGTTTTCTTCACTGATCATTCTTCCTCAGGAGAGAGGAGGCTACACAGTTTAGAGGTTAAAAGAGCCCTTAGCTACTACATAGAGCATGCCAAGGGTCACAGGTTTGAGTCCCTCTAGTTGTCCCCTCACTTATGCAGAAGTGGGAAAGGGCAAACCTGCCACCAAAATAACTATTGCCAGGTGGATTGTGTCTTGTATACAATTCTGTTATGAGAAACTGGGAAAGATTCCACTCTCAGGCTGGAGGGCTCACTCTACAAGAGGTACACCTGCTTCCCTGGCAGTTGCCAGGGATATTCCTCTCTGAAAAATCTGTCAAGCAGCCACTTGGAAAAGAGTCCATACCTTTACCAAGCATTACTCTCCGGATATCCAGGCTAGGAGTGATGCTCGGTTTGGCACAGCAGTATTTAAGAGCCTGTTCCCAAAGTAGGTTATGTCCCTCCTCCATGGAGGTACTGTTTGGTAATCTGCATTAGTCAGAATACAGCAAGACTTCATGTTGTTTGAAGAAAAAATTACTCACCTTAGTAGTTATGTTTCTTCTATTGGAGTCTTGCTGTATTCTGACCTCCCCCCCCTCCCTCTCAGAACCTGGTTTTTGGGAAGTGGGCAGGCAGGTGCAGTGTTGCACATCAGGGGTACTCCTTTACACCCTTTGCTTTTTGATTGGGTGTTTCTCTTGTTGTTGTTCTTATTTGAAGAGTTTTTTTGTTTTGGGTTTCCTGACTTGAGTCTTCCCTTGGGAATCCAGAACTTTTTGTTTCCAGTTGGCTAGTAAAAAATGTGCAATTTCCACATAGAATAGCTAGTGAGTTTCTGCTCATAAGAATCTGACTGTTAGATTTCAAAGGGAAACAGACAGAGACATCATTCTATGCTGTGCATAGAAAGTTAACCCTTTGTTCTCTGGGGCAGTTTAAAGGCTGGGGCTAACTGCATTAGTCAGAATACAGCAAGACTCCAATAGAAGAAACATAATTACTAAGGTGAGTAATTTTTTCTTTCCTTCCAGTCCCTCTGCAGTGTCACTTAAAAGACAATAAAAAGGACTGGACCCAGTACTGAACCCTGCGGTACTTCACTAGTAACCCCCCTTTCTTCAGAGTGGACTCCATTTACAATTACCTTCTGTGTCCTGTTGTCTAGCCAATGTTTTACCTAGGCTACCACCCTGGGACCCACTCCCAGGCTGGTTAATTTGATTATTAATCTTTTGTGTGGGACTGTGTCTAATGCCTTGCTAAAGTCTAGGTGGGCCATGTCCACAGCCCCCACGGTCTACTACTTTGGTCACTCAGTCAAAGAAATCAGTTAGATTCATCTGACATGACCTTCCCGCTGTGAACTCCTGCTGCCTTGGGTCCTGTGCCCCACTGGCCTCTAGGTACTCAACAATTATTTCCTTCAGAAGTGATTCTATCACTTTCCCAACCACAGAGGTCAACTGACAGGTTTGTAGTTTCCTGCCTCTTTCTTGCTCGGACTTTTGTGAAAGGGAATCACATCCGCCTTCCTCCAGTCCTCAGGTACCACACCACCCTCCCATGATTTGTTAAAAAGAGTAGTCAGTGGTGTTACCAGTTCTCCCCTTAATTCTTTTAGAATTCTGGGATGAATTCCATCAGGCCCCATTGCTTTGTCCACCTTCATTTTTAGGAGTTCTTTCACAACCCTTTCTTCTGTGAAAGAACTGGGATTGACCACCCTATCCAAAGTGCTTCTGTTTAATTCATTAGGTACCTAACCCTCCTCCTCTTTTGTGAATACTGAGCAGAAGTATTAGTTCAGTATCCCTGCTTTTTCACTGTCCCTCTCTGCCCTCCCACCGTCCATTCTGTTCAACCTCACTATCCCTCCCTTTGTCTTTCTACGCTCCCTGATGTATCTATAAAGGGTTTTATCCCCCTTCTTAACCGAGTTGGCTATCTTTTCCTCAGTTTGGGCATTTGCTATTCTGACTTCCTTCCCTGCTTCCTTCTGCCTTAACTAGTACAGTTCTCTGTCCTGCTCCTTCTGTGTTTCCTTATACTTCCTAAATGCTATATTTTTCTCCCTAACCTTCCCAGCCACCTCTTTTGAGAACCACAGTGGCTTTTTTCTTTCATTTTGATTTGTTTATTTACTTCACACAATGGCTTGTTGCCTCTGTGATGGCAGTTTTGATGTTTCACCATTGTTGCTCCACCCCTCCTCCTAGCCTGTTTGCTAGTGCTTTTCTAAGTCACTCTTCCATCTTGCCAAAGTCAGCCCTTGTGAAGTCCAGTACCCTTACTTTTGTATGGCTTGGCTGAGTTTATCGTGAACCACACTGTTTCAAACATGAAGCCTTGATGTATTCAGACATAATGCAGTTAGCCCCAGCACTTGAACTGCCACGGAGAGGAAAGAGTTAACTCCATGCAGAAGCATGGAACATTGAGCTTGAGCTTGGTTTCCAAACCTCTTTCTGTGGTACTTACTAGTGCAACCATCAGATTCTTTACTTCGCCTAACAGTGAAGTCGCTCCGGAGATTCCTCTGCTCAGTTCGGTAAAAGTAAAGCATTCGGTTTAAAACTTGTTCTTTATTGTTCTTTCGGATTTCCAGCCTCTGTCTACAGTACAGGTAGTGTGGTAGATAGGTAGTGACTGTATTTTATTTTAAATAACTTGTGGAAATTGTTGGTTTCTTCGGTTTCTTCCCTGTCGGTCTGGTTAGGAACCGACCTTGTGTTTCCTTCTAATTTTACATTTATTATTTTAGATTGGTGTTCCGGTACCGATCGGTTTCAAAAGAACTGGTCTTTTTCTCGGTTCTTTTCCAAACCCATGACACGGTTGTTACCGATCAGTTGGTATTACCTGGCTTGAACGCTTCTGTAGGGTAATTTTGGTAGGTTGGCCATGTCTGAGAAACCCAAAAAGAAAAACGGTCCCACTGGATTTCAACACTGTACTGAGTGTGGAGAGGCCTTTGCCAAGGCCGACCCCCACCTCATCTGTGTTTGTCTGGGGTTTGACCACCTCCAGTCAGACTGCCAAATTTGCAGAAACTTTCCTAAAACCGCTCTAAAAAAAAGACTGAGTAGGTTGAAGGAAAGGGAGGCCGAGAAGTCTGAGGACCCAGATGGCCAGCCCGGTTCAGTTATGGCCAAACCTGAGGAGGTGCCTGCTGACTTAGGTGATACCTCCTCGGGCAAAAGGTGAGCTGACTCTGAGGGGTCGGTTCCATCAAAAAAGAAACGAAAGTCCGCCGGTTCGGATCCAGTACCGCTTACTCCAACCACAGACGAGATAGCCAAAGCGATTAGTATTGTCCAGTCGCTTCGTCCGGTTCCATCCGAACCAGTGCCACCGGTTAGGCAGTTGGTTCGGTTGGAACTGGCTCCTTCGGATTATGATCTGGATGCTTTCTATGAGGAGTGGGAGGGAGACAAAGACTATCCCGACAATGACGATGATGACTACGATGGTGGGGTCTGGATGTGCCCATTGAACTAGACATCTCCCCAGACAGACCCTCTGATGTCTCCCCTCCCAGGCTTTCTGAGTCCCCTTCTCATGTCTTGTTTTACAAGAAGGTGGCTGAAACCCTCCAGCTCCCTTTGGTTGAAGCTGCTGAGGAGGAAGGAGAGCCTGATTTTGTGGAGATGGACATCCCAGAGTCCAAAGGTTGTCTATTCCCCTTCACAAGTCCTTGGGGAAATGGACATAAAAGATTCTACAGACTCATAACTCTTTTACCTTCTGTAGATAAAAAAATTGACTGGAGATGCGTGTTATCAGGCTCAGCTGCGGAGTTCCTTTATTCACATAGCAGCCATGTTGGAGTAGTGCAGGCTGCAGCCTGTGACAGGGCAAACATTCCTTTGGCTTCACACCCCCCAGACAAAGACTCTAGAAAAGTTGAAGCCATGGCCAAGAAGATATTCTTGGCATCCTCTTTGGGGCTCAGGCAGGCAAATTATGTGGCCTACACAGCCAGGTACCAGAAGCCCAGGTGGGATACAGTTCTGGAACTAGCTAAAAAGGCCTCCCCCCAGCTAGCCAGAGAGCTGGAGGAGGTGGCTGCAGATGGAATTGAGGCATCCAAAGTACAATTTCACTCTGCTGTCGACTCCAGCGATGTGGCATCTAGAGTCATGGCTATATCTGTGTCTCTGAGAAGGCATACTTGGCTCAGATGTACTAGCCTATCACAGGACACCCAGTCTAAGGCTATGGATTTTCCTGTAGTTGGTAACTCTCTGTTTGGGGAGCAGACAGAGGCTTACATGAAGAAAATGGACGAATATAGAACCACTTACAGGAGTGCACAGGCCAAGGAAAGGCAAGCCACTCCTCAGAAGCAGCAGTTCAGGGGCAGGGGCAGGCCTTTTCACAGGCCTTTTTAGCAAGCCCAGGCCTCTTCGTCTTATCCACAAAGGGTTTTTTCCCGAGGGAGGGATAGAAGGGGGATGAGCAGGGCTGCTTCTTCCTCCCAGTCTAAGGCTTCTGCCAAGCAGACACCCTGAGGTGTCAGCCCGGGTCGACTCTCCAATCCCAGTAGGGGGCTTACTATTTTAAGGCCTGGAAGTCTGTTACCTCAGACAAGTGGGTCCTGGAAGTAGTAAGCCAGGGACAAGTCTTCAGCTTTAAAAGGTACCCAAAAAGGAGGGCCAAGTCTTTTCCACCTGCATCAATTTCAGAAACCCTTGCCCTAGATGCCGAGGTTTCCTCTCTCCTGGCTCTCAGAGCCATAGAGGAGGTTCCTACTCAACACAGGGGAAAAGGTCTGTACTTCAGGTACTTCCTCACCCCAAAGAAAACTGGAGTGGAGACCCATCCTGGATCTGAGGTATCTGAACAAACACATTTCAAAACCCAAATTCAAAATGGTAACTCTGGGAATAATCCTTCCCTCTTTAAGGCCAGGAGATTGGCTAGCATCACTGGACCTCAAGAATACCTACTTCCATATCCCTATAAGGTGCTCCCACAGAAAATACCTTGGGTTCGAGTTGCCTTCAGGCCATTATCTGTTCAAGGCCATGCCTTTTGGCCTAACATCAGCTCCAAGGGTGTTCACAACGTGCCTTGCAGTAGTGGCGGCTTACCTTAGAAGACAGGGTATCACCATTTTTCCATATTTGGACGACTGGCTCCTAGTAGGGCAGTCTTCACACCATGTCAGGTCAGCTCTGCAAACCACCCAGGACTTGCTCAGTTCCCTGGGGTTTCTTCTCAATCTGCCAAAATCTGTCATCAAACCAGTGCAGCTTCTCACCTTCGTAGCAGTGGAATTGGATACTACCCAAGCAAAAGCTTTCCTTCCTCTGGCAAGGGTGAAGGCCTTAGTAGACCTCACTTCCTCCTTTCGGCCTCAGGTTTCTCTTCCAGCGAGACAGTTTCTCCAACTCCTGGGCCACATGGTAGCCTCCACTGCAGTGGTTCAGGGAGCCAGATTTCATTTCCATCTAAGGTCCTTTTGGTCACAGAGAACAGATTCTCTCACCAAACTGATTCCAGTGACCCGAACTCTGGTCTAGGCTCTCCAGTGGTGGCTGGACCAGGACAACCTCAGACAAGGGGGGGTTCCATTTCTCCCTCAACTTTCATCAGTAGTACTGACTACGGTTGCTTCCTTCCTAGGCTGGGGAGCTTACCTGGGAGCCCTAACAGCTCAGGGAATGTGGTCCCCGCAGGGGTCTCTTCTTCATATCAACCTCCTGGAACTCGGGGCAGTTTTTCTAGCCCTTCAGACCTTTTTGGATTCAGTCAAAGGCAAGGTGGTCCAAGTCAGGACAGACAACACTACCACAATGTGGTACATCAACAAACAGGGCGGCACTCGGTCCACGGCCTTGTGCACAGAGGCCATGAAGATTTGGTCTCTGGCCTATTCACTTCAGACTTCCCTGGTAGCAGTTCATCTTCCAGGGAAGGACAATGTGCTGGCAGATGCCCTGAGCAGGATTTCACAGGGTCATTATGAATGGTCCTTGAATCCTCACATTCTGAGGATCATTTTCTCCAAGTGGGACATTCCAGAAAGAGATCTGTTTGCAGCACCAGACAATCAAGTTCCTCTGTTTTGCTGCAGACCTCCAGTCCTGGGGACAGTTCCCCAGGATGCCCTCATTCTGAACCAGAAGGGCAGGTTTCTCTATGCCTTCCCCTTTCCTGTTCAGAGTTCTTATCAAGATAAGAATTCAACCCTGCACAGTGATACTGGTGGCTCCAGAATTGGCCAGACAACCCTGGTATCCTCTACTGCTGTCCTTGGCTGTCTCATGTCCCCTGTCTCTTCCCAGGAGATATAATCTTCTCTTCTCTTCCCAGGGGTGGATCTGGTACCCCAATCTCCAGTCTCTCAACCTCTAGGCCTGGCTCTTGAAGAGTTAGAATATGCAGCTCTACATCTCTCTCAGGGAGTTCTGGGTATTCTCAAGGTGTCCAGGAAACCTTCCACTAGAAAAACTTACAATTCCAAAGGGAAGAGGTTCAGTATTTGGTGCTCTCAGAAAGGTAGTGTGCCTGATTCTTCAGGCATTTCCACAACTTTAGATTATCTAGCTCATCTGAATAGTGTAGGCCTTAGGCCTGCCACTCTGAAGGTTCATCTAACAGTTGTCTTTGCATTCCTTTCAGCAGGGAAGGGCTGTTCCCTGGCATCTCATCCTGTTTTCAGGAAGTTTTTCAAAGGCCTGGTTCACATTAACCCTCCCTTTAGGGAGCCTAGTCCGCCTTGGGATCTTAATGTCTGTGCTGCTCAGCTTATGCAGCCACCCTTTGAGCCTATGGCTTTGGCTGAATTAAAGTACTTGACCTGGAAATCTGTGTTCCTGGTATTACTTCTGCCGGGCGGATTAGCAAATTACAGGCTCTGTCAGTTGAACCTGACTTCATATCCTTCCACAGGGATAAAGTGGTTCTAAGAACTAATGGAGGTTCTTGCCTAAAGTGGTATCGGATTTTCACCTAAACCAGTCTGTGTCTCTTCCTTTATTTTTCACTGACCATTCTTCCCCAGGGAAAAGAAGATTACACAGTTTGGATGTTAAAAGGGCACTTAGCTGCTACATAGAACATACTAAGGCACACAGAAATGACTGTCTTCAATTGTTCCTCACTTATGATGAAGTGGGGAAAGGTAAGCCTGCCACTAAGAGAACTATTGCCAGATGGATTGTTTCCTGTATATAATTCTGCTATGACAAATTGGGTAGAACACCCCCTACTGGCCTGAGAGCTCACTTGACTAGGGCTACAGCTGCTACTCTAGCTGTGGCCAGAGATATACCCGTTGGAGATCTGTAAAGCAGCCACCTGGAAAACAGTACATACGTGCACCAAGCATTACTCTCTGGACATCCAGGCTAGGAGTGATGCTAGGTTTGGCACAGCAGTACTGCAGATCCTGTTCCCAAAGTAGGTTCTGCATTCCCTCCTCCATAGGAAACTGCTTGATAGTCTGCATTATGCCTGAATACAGCAAGACTTCATGTTGTTTGAAGAAAAAAATTACTCACCATAGTAATGTTGTTTCTTGTAATGGAGTCTTGCTGTATTCAGACCTCCCCTCCGCCTCCCCTCTCAGAACCTGTTTTTGGGAAGTGGGTTGGCAGGCACAGTGTTGCACCTCAGGGGTGTACCTTGTACTCTCCCTCTTGGTGGGGTAACTGTTATATTTTTCCTTCTTGTGTTGCATAGTTTGAATTGTCACTACCTTATTTCTTCTTGGGTTCTCAACTTGAGTCTTTTTTGGGCCCCAAAAAGTATTTTGCCTTTTGGCTATATGTTCAAACAATTTCCACATTTTAGTGTTAAGTTAGTTAATTGCTCTTAAGAATCTGACGGTTGCACTGGTAAGTACCACAGACAGAGGTTTGAAAACCGAGCTCGAGCTCAACGTTCCATGCTTCTGCATGGAGTCAACTCGTTCCTCTCCGGGGCAGTTCAAATGCTGGGGTTAACTGCATTATGTCTGAATACAGCAAGACTCTATTAGAATAAACAACATTACTATGGTGAGTAATTTTTTCTTGTTGGTCACTTGTTCCCAGATGGTTACCCACTTCTAGCTCTGAGATCCACTCACTGTCCCCATTTGAGAGTACACGGTCTAAGATTGCTCCCTCACAAGTGGGTTCCAAAACTGGCTGTCTGAGGCATGCCCCCTGTAGGGCATCGAGAATGGCCCTGCTTTTGGATGTGGCTGCAGTTAACATCTGGCATATTCAGGTCCCCCATCAACAGTATCTCCCCTTTGTCTGCCATCCTAAGGATGTCTTCTATCATAATCCTTGTCCATTTCCTCCCCCTGAGTGGGGGTCTTTATACAACCCCTGTGCAGATTGTGGTGCCATTTCCGGTCTCTAAGGTGACCCATAGTGCCTCCTCTCCTCCCTGTTTACTCTTTTGTTCCATTGCTTTTATACCTTCCCTTACATAGAGAGCTACTCCTCCCCCTCTTCTCCCTTCCCCTTCACTCCTGCAGGTTGTGTACCCTGCTATGTTAACATCCCAGTCATGGTTCTTTGTGTACTATGTTTCTATGACTGCTATGATATCCAGGCATCCCTCTTCCATTAAGGCCACCAGTTCGGGGAGCTTGTTGCCCAGACTACGGGCATTGGTACTCATTACCCACCATTTCTTGATGGTCTTACCCCTTTTTGCCCCTTCCCTGTCTTTATTGCCTTTGTCATTTTCTCCATTTACCCCTGCCCTTCTCCCTATCGACATCTCTATCTTGGTGTTTACCTCACTTACTACTCTGATTTTTTTTTTGGGGGGGGAAGATTTCCCTGCTTCTTTCCAGTGCCTCCCCCTTGGCTAGTTTAAATGCTTGCCAACAAAGCATTTAAACCCATCACCTAGGATCCTGGTTCCCCTCCTGGACAGATGCAGACCATCACTCCAGGTGGACTCCTAGTCCCCAGTGAAGCTAAATCCCTGAGATCTGCACAGTTTTTCAACCACTGATTGAATCCCATGGTGTGGAGCACCCTAGCCTCACCCATACCATAGACAGACAGCATCTCCAAGAAGGTTACTGTGTTTGTTACTTGTCTAAGGCCCTCCCTCCCTCCCAACTCCACAAACTCTTCCTGCACTGCTCTGATCCCTTTCTCAGCCAGGTCATTTGTCCCTAGGTGGACAATGACATCCAGCTCCCTCCCTCGTGCAGCTGCTCCAGCGATCCTGAGGATTCGCTCCCTGTCCCTCCAAGCCATGGTGCCAGGCAGGCACCTTACTTCCCTCTCCCCTTCCTCCCCCAGGCATACCTTCCTAACAATGGTGATCCCCACCAGGAGTGGTTTCCTTCCTCTGTGGGGTCCCGTGCCATCCTCCTTGGTCTCCACTGCGGGTGCCTCCATAGAGGAGCTACACTTTGCCAGAATGGCATATGAATTGTGGAGAGGTACAACTGGGAGGGATGTGCCTCTGTTCCACCACCCTCACCCTCCCTGAGCCCACTGTGGTCCAACCGCTCCTCTTTCTTGGCATCCTCTGAAGCAACGGCAGTGGCCCTGGTGGTCCCTGGGTGGGAGGGGAGGTTCCCCAAATCCTGGCCAACTCAATCTGGAGATGAGCAACCTCTTCCCTCAGCCCAGAGAGGTACCTGTAGATGGGACAACGCCGCATCCTCCAGAACGTCTCCCAGAAGACTGCTGCTCCACAGCCACTGCACTGCACCACTCCCATCATTTCCCTTTTTTTTGCCCCTTAACTGTTGTTCGGAATACTTACTCTTTCTTCTGTTTATTTATTTTATTTTTTTTTTCCCTCCCTACTTACTACTTACTGCCTCTGTACCCTTAAGCTCCTGATCTTCCTGTTTTGAGACAAGAAGTTCCAATATTTCTCAGTAGTCTCCTTACTTGCTCAGAGTCAGACTTCCAGCAGATCGGGGGGGACGAAGAACTACTCTTTTCCTTCTAGGATGGTGAGTCTTTTGTGGCTCTGTGATCATTCACTTCCTGCTCCCAAACAGGAAGTTCCTGTTGTCAGTCAAATCCTGTGCCTATAAAAGTAGAACTGGCTTAAGGTGGAGGGAAGGAGGGCAATATAGTCCCAGTAGAGAAGTATAGTTATAACAGCAGCTCCTTCCTCTTGGTGTTCTCTGCCTGTTCTCTGGCAGAAGCTATCTAGGGCAGTTTTTAAATCTGGCTTTAACCTGGCTTCCTTCTAGCTAAGCCACTCCCCCTACTTTACAGCTCTTTCCACACTTAGTTAATTGCACAGATAATAATTCCCTTCAGCCAACTCAGACAAACACACTAACTCTTTTTGGTTGTTTTGGCCCTAAATTGAAGGTCCCAGTAGTAGAGTTCTAGTTCTTTAGTCCCAGTAGAGAAGTATAGTTATAACAGCAGCTCCCTCCTCTTGGTGTTCTCTGCCTGTTGATGAGACGCTATATGCAGTCCTGTGTGCAGTTCTGGAGACCCCATCTCCGCAAGGACACAGACAGGATGGAGACAGTCCAGAGGAGGGCAACCAGTTTGGTGCAGGGTCTGCAACAGAAGCCATATGAGGAGAGACTGAAGGAGCTTAATATGTATACTCTTGAGGAAAGGAGGAAGGGGGGGATACAATAGAAACTTTTAAGTACCTCAGTGGAACCAGCGAAGTCCAAGAGGGTAGTGTCTTTCAGAAAAAGAGATGTGCAAGAACAAGGGGGCACAATTTGAAGATGGGGGGAGGCTCAGGGGCAATGTGAGGAAGTATTTTTTCACAGAGAGGGTGGTAGATGTGTGGAACAGCCTTCCTGAGGAGGTTGTAGGGTCTAAAACTGGGAGAATTCAAGAATGCATGGAACAGACGTAAGGCATTTCTTGTGGGGGGTAGGAAGAAACAGGCTGTTGGTTAACTGGGATCTGCAGCTTATCCTGTAGGTAGGGAAATGGGCAAACTAGGTGGGCCAAGCGGTCATTATCTGCTGTCAAAGTCTATGTTTTTATGACTTGAGAAATTTTTCTTTTACCCCATTGTCATAATATACCTTCTGCTGGTTTTGAGCCTCTTCCTGATTACTGTGGGTAATTTCAACATTTTGCCAGCTTCTTTCTTAGGGCACACATATAAGAAGATATAGATTGTTCTAGGAGCGTGGATATGTTGTTCATCCACACTGTTTGGCATTGTCCCTTTCATTTTTAAATCTGCCGGAAGTCTACAAGCTGGCTTCTCCCACCCACCCGGGTGGTATATACCTCAGCTCCACCCAATGAGGCCAGATCTTCCATTCCGCTGGAAAATGCAGGTTGCCTCCCTCGTGCTCTCGCATTTTGTAGGCCCTGGCTTTCAAATCTTCGGTTTTACCGAAATTAAAACTCATTCGAGTTAGCGATCACGCATTTGCGTCTTCGATCATGGAGGAGAAATCTTCCCCGGGATTTCGTCAGTGTCCTTGCAGCCAAAAGATGTCGCACACTGATCCCCCATCTCACGTGCGTCCACTGCCAGGGTGTCGGCCATTACACCTAGTCCTGCAGTTACTGCTTGGCCTTCCATCCCAGCATCCTGGACGACCGCATGGTATGCCTGAAAGTGGGGAGACCAGAGAAAAGGAACCCTCCGGTGAAGTCCAAGGAGGCTAGGTGGGCGGTTTCCATGGGCTCTGCTGAGCAGCTGGAATGCATGGAGGCATTCAAGGAAGAAGCCACTCGCACTTCGGCTAATCGAAGCTTCTTTGTCCCATTGAACCTAGGCTCCACCATTACTGGTTTGTTTAAGGAGTTTTGCCAGTCTCTCCCCACTCAGGGTGAGGCGCCCACGGGCTCGCACTCCTCCCGTCCTCGGAAGAGGGAAAAAGAACTTTCTTCGTCTTCGTTCCGACGAAGGCAATCTTGGGACCGAGAGAGGTGTCAGTCCCAGGAGCACGCGGTCTTGACCTCAGTCGAGATCGCCTCCTTGGCCGCAGGCTTTACGGATCTTCCATCTGGCCAGATGACTGAGGAAGTGGCTGATGAGGGCAAGATAGTTTTTGACCCTTTGTCGCCGGCCATGGTCGACTATTCTTTAGAAAGAACTCCAGTCCTAGTGTTTCTTGATGAGGAGACCTAGCCAGTTGGTGTCCCTATTAAGGATCCGGTTCCAGACCCTTGGGTTTCACCAATTTCCCCCAAAGTCTCCAGATCTCAGTTGAGATCCAGATCTCCCTCGGCCGAATGACCGAGGAAGAGCCATAAGCGCTTTAAGAAGAGGTGACGCCATAGGTCATCCTCTTCAAACAACATGAAGTCTTGCTATATTATGACAGGTGCAGTTTGTCCCACCATTAGAACTGCTCCAGAGGTGAAAGAGTTAACTTCCATGCAGAGCATGGAGCTTAGAGCGTGAGCTCGGTTAAAGAAGCTCTGTTAGGGTGGTTTCAAACCGAAACCGTCAGATTCTTTACTCCGCCTCACTGAACAGTCGCTCCGGAGATTCCTCCTGCTGCTCGGTTCATTTCCTCGGTTTAAAACGTCTTTTCTCGGTTGAATTTAACCGCGATATTATTTATTTTAACCGCAAACCGATCGGTTCAAGCTCTGTCTATGGTATTGTAAGTAATAGATAGGTTTTCTGTGTGGAACTTGTAAATTTTTATCGGTTCGGTTTGAACCGATCGAATTGCATTTAAACTTGGTTTTAAAGCCTTTTAAGACTTGTTAGAGTGCGGTTCCCGGTTCTTATCGGTTCTAAAAAAAACGGATTTCATTACGGTTTTTTCCACGACCCGTGACACGGTTGGGAACCGATAAGGGTGTCTTGCCTGGCACTGCCATCAAAATGGCAAGTTTTTGGTTAGGCTGGCATTATGTCTGAGAAACCCAAAAGAAAAACCGGGCCCACTGGGTTTCAACACTGTAGTGTCTGTGGGGAAGCCTTTGCCAAGGCTGACCCACACACCACATGTGTTTATTGTCTGGGGTTTGACCACCTCAATTCAGACTGCCAGATTTGCAGAATTTCCCTGCAGCCACCCTAGATAAGAGAGTTGGTAGGCTTAGGGAATGAGAGGCCAAAAGTCCGCTGACCCGATGGCCAGCCCAGTTCGGTGCCAGCCGAACCGAGGGAGTGCCTCTGACCAGGGCCAGACTCCGCAACGAAGCTGACTCTTGAGGAGCCAGTTCCGCAAAAGAACTAGAAAGTCAGCAGGTGTGGAGTCCAAAATTCCTTCTCCAACTGCTGCAGAGATAGCCAGGGCAATACAGATTGTCCAGTCGCTGTCCTCGTTCCCTCCGAACCGCCACTATCTGGCAAAGGTCGGTTCAATGGTTCCACGGTTCAAGAATATGATATAGAAGAGTTTTATAGAACAGAGGAGGAGGAGGATGATTATGATCAGTGTGAATGTGACTTTGAAAGTCTGGATGTGCCCATTGAACCGGACATCTCCCCAGACAGACCTTTAGGTGAATCTCCCCCTAGGCTTTCTGAGTCCCCTTCTCATTTTTTGTTTTATAAAAAAGTTGCTGAGACCCTCCAGCTTCCCTTAGAGGAGGCTTTGGATGAGCAAGAGGAGCCTGACTATGTAGAGATGATGGATATCCCAGAGTCCAGGAGATTGTCCATCCCTTTACATAAATCTTTTAGGAAACAAACAATAACAATTTTAAAAGCTCTTAATTCTGTGCCTCCTGTAGATAAAAAGATGGACAGGAGGTACATTTTGTCAGGTCCTGATACAGATTTTCTTTCACAGCAATGCAGTCATGTTGGGGTAGTGCAGGCTGCAGCCTGTGATAAAGCTAATATTCCCCTGGCTTCACATCCTCCTGACAAGGACTCCAGGAAGATTGATGCCATGGCCAAAAACAATACATGGCAGCATCTTTGGGACTCAGACAAGCAAACTATATGGCTTATGTTGCGAGACACCAGAAATCTAGATGGGATACTGTCATGGCCTTAGCCAAACAGGTCCCTGGCCAGCTTGCAAAGGAGCTGGAGCAGGTGGCTCTTGATGGTATTGAGGCATCTAAGGTGCAATTCCATGCTGCAGTGGATTCTAATGATGTATCCTCTAGAGTCATGGCTACATCTGTGGCTTTTCGTAGATTGGCCTGGCTCAGGTGTACTACTTTGTCACAGGATACCCAGTCTAAGGCTATGGATTTTCCTGTGGTGGGAAATTCTCTGTTTGGGGAGCAGACAGAGAATTATATGAAGAAAATGGATGAATATAGAACCACTTATAGGAGTGCACAAGCCATGAACGGCAAGCCACTCCTCAGAGGCAACTCCAGGGTAGGGGCAGGCCTTTTCACAGGCCTTTTTACTAGACCCAGGCCTCCTCCTCTTCAGCCTATGCTCAGAGGGGGTTCTTCAGAGGGAGAGGCAGACTGGGTACGAGCAGTCCTGCTCCCACCCCTCAGCCTAAAGCCCCTGCCAAACAGGCACCCTGATGGGATGCCCAGGGTCGGCTCTCCATTACCTGTAGGGGGCAGGCTGGCTTACTTCGTACAGGACTGGGAGTCTTTAACATCAGACAAGTGGGTCCTGGAAGTAATGAGCCAGGGTCTGGTTCTCAGCTTCAAAAAATTTCCAAAGATGAGAGCCAGATCTTTTACACCTGCAAACCCACTAGAGACTTTTGCTTTGGAAACAGAAGTATCAACCCTCCTGGCTCTCAGAGCTGTAGAAAGGGCTTCTCCCCCACACCAGGGCAAGGGTCTGTACTCCAGGTACTTCCTTACCCCAAAAAAGACAGGAGAGTGGCGGCCTATCCTGGATCTAAGATATCTAAACAAGCACCTTTTAAAACCAAAGTTCAAAATGGTGACTTGGGAATGATTTTACCCTCCCTAAGGCCAGGGACTGGCTAGCTTCCCTGGACCTCAAGGATGCCTACTTCCATGTTCTTATCAGAGCTCCCATCGAAAGTACCTCAGATTCGAACTGCCCTCAGGCCATTATCAGTTCAGAGCAATGCCCTTCGGCCTCACTTCTGCCCCAAGGGTGTTCACAAAATGTCTGGCAGTAGCAGTTGCTCATCTAAGAAGGCAAAAGATTGCCATTTTTCCCTACCTGGACGACTGGCTCATTGTGGGTCAGTCTCCAGACCACGTCAAATCACACCTGCTAGTTACCCAGCAGCTGCTTACCTCTCTGGGCTTTCTTCTCAATCTTCCAAAGTCAGTTTTGGAACCTGTCCAGGTACTCACCTTTATAGGTGCAGAACTGGACACAAAGCAGGTCAGAGCCTTCCTTCCCCTGGAAAGGGTAAGGACCTTAGTGACCCTGGCCTCGTCCTTCACTCTGAGGTCTCGACCAGCAAGGCATTTCCTGCAGCTCCTAGGACACATGGCTGCTTCCACAGCTGTAGTGCAAGGAGCAAGATTTCAGATGAGGGACATTCAGTTCCATTTGAGAGCTTTCTGGTCTCAAAGAAGAGATCCCCTATCCAAGTTAATCCCAGTGACTCGAACCCTGATTCAGGCCCTTCAGTGGTGGCAGAATCAGAGCAATCTGAGACAAGGGGTGCCTTTCATCCCTCTGTCCCACTCCTTGACCCTTACTACAGATGCATCCCTCTTGGGATGGGGAGCTCACATGGGCGACCTCTCCACCCAGGGGTTATGGTCCCCTCAGGAATCTCTGCTCCACATCAATCTGTTGGAACTCAGAGCTGTTTTTCTAGCACTTCAGTTTTTTTCTGAATCTGTTCAGAACAAGGTGGTACAGGTCAGAACAGAAAACACCACTACAATGTGGTACATCAACAAACAAGGGGGCAATCGGTCTTCAGCCTTGTGCACCGAGGCGATGAAGTTGTGGTCTCTGGCTTATTCCCTGAACACTTCCCTCATAGCAGTTCACCTCCCAGGCAAGGACAATGTCCTGGCAGATGCTCTCAGCAGGATTTCCCAGGGCCATCACAAATGGTCACTGGATCCCCTAGTCCTGGGGATAGTGTTTGCCAGGTGGGGCACTCCTCAGATAGATCTTTTTGCAGCCCCAGACAATCATCAACTTCCACTTTTTTGTTGCAGGCCCCCAGTGTTGGGCTCAGTCCCCCTGGATGCCTTTCTCCTCGATTGGGTAGGGAAGTCCCTTTATGCCTTCCCCCCCCTTCCCTCTCCTGTTCGAAGTACTAGTCAAAATCAGGTCTCAGCCCTGCAAGATGATCCTGATTGCTCCAGACTGGGCCAGGCAGCCCTGGTACCCACTCCTTCTGTCCCTAGCAGTCCATCTTCCCCTGTGTCTCCCCAGGAACCACAATCTGTTAACCTGTGCTCAGGGGAGAGTTTGGTATCCGAATCTCAAATCCCTCAACCTCAAGGCTTGGCTCTTGAGCAGTTAGAGTTTGCTGATCTACAACTTTCTCAAAGTGTTCTCGAAATCCTGAAAGCTGCTAGGAAGCCTTCCACCAGGGCTGCCTATAACTCCAAGTGGAAAAGGTTTTCCATATGGTGTTCTGGGAAGCATATTTCCCTGGAATCTGCTGATCTACCCACTGTATTGGACTATATGGTCCATCTTAATTCTTTGGGACTGAGACCAGCTACCCTGAAAGTGCACTTGGCAGCTGTCTCTGCCTTCATTTCAGCAGGAAGCCCTCTTCTTTCTGCTCACCCTGTATTTTCCAAGTTTTTAAAGGGATTGCTTCATACCAATCCTCCATTCAGGGACCCTGCCCCTGCTTGGGATCTTAATGTTTGCATTGCTCAGCTGATGCAACCCCCCTTTGAGCCTCTGTCTTTGGCAGAGCTTAAGTATTTGACTTGGAAAACTGTATTTCTAGTAGCCATCACTTCTGCCAGGCGCATAAGTGAGTTACAGGCTTTATCAGTGGAGACTGACTTTATTTCCTTTCACAGGGATAAAGTAGTCCTCAGGACTAACAGGAAGTTTTTGCCTAAGGTGGTTTCGGATTTCCACCTTAACCAATCTATTTCACTTCCAGTGTTCTTCACTGACCATTCCTCCTCTGGTGAGAGGAGGCTGCACAGCTTAGATGTTAAGAGGGCCCTAAGTTACTACATAGAGCGTACCAGGGTCACAGGTTTGACTCCCTCCAACTATTTCTCACTTATGGTGAGGTTGGGAAAGGAGACCTGCACTAAGAGATCCATTGCCAGGTGGATCGTCTCTTGTATCAATGTTGCTATCAAAAGCTGGGTGAGGTTCCCCCTCAGGCCTGAGGGCTCACTCTACCAGAGGTACAGCTGCATCTCTAGCTGCTGCTAGAGACATCCCTATCTTGGAGATATGTCAAGCAGCTACTTGGAAAACAGTACACTTTCACCAAGCATTACTCCTGGATATCCAGGCCAGGAGGATGCTCGGTTTGGCACAGCCGTGCTTCAGAGCCTATTCCTAAGTAGGTTCTGTTCCTCCTCCATGGGGTACTGCTGTGTAGTCTGCACCTGTCATAATATAGCAAGACTTCATGTTGTTTGAAGAAAAATTACTCACCTTAGTAATGTTGTTTCTTCTAATGGAGTCTTGCTATATTATGAATCTCCCCAGCCTGCCCCTCTCAGAACTTCTACTTTGGGTATGGGGTGGGTAGTCCACTGTTGGCATTTATTGATGCCCTCTTTATGTTTGGGTGTTGTGTTTTATTTAGTTATTTTATCTTATTTTCTGGTCCACTGACTTGAGTCTTGGTGTTGGGACCAGGAAAATGTGTGAATATGTTAGTAGCCAGTTGGCTAGTGTAGGTTACAGCTTCCACACAGAGCCTTAGTGAGTTTTGCTCGTAAAGATCTGACGGTTTCGGTTTGAAACCACCCTAACAGAGCTTCTTTAACCGAGCTCGTGCTCTAAGCTCCATGCTCTGCATGGAAGTTAACTCTTTCACCTCTGGAGCAGTTCTAATGGTGGGACAAACTGCACCTGTCATAATATAGCAAGACTCCATTAGAAGAAACAACATTACTAAGGTGAGTCATTTTTTCATCCTCTTCGGATGAGGAGAGGCTCCGACAGAAACTCTGTTGGCGCTACGAGGACCTATGTGGCAACAGCTAGTTCTAACTGGGCAGAAGCCATCCGCCCATTTCCACCCAACCATTACTTGGCTCTCGCCTCCCAGGCCAAAACTAACCCTCCGAACCGAAACCCTCGGTTCCTCCATCCGCTAATGCCCGTCCCCCAGTTCAGCCTATTCCAGTCTCTGCACCTATTTGGGTGGAACCACCACCTAAACAGCGTGTGGGAGAGGTTCCCTCAAAAGAGGACTGACAGGACTCCGGACTTCCCCGATGTCTGTCGGTCACAGTCACCCCAGACCGCCCTCGGTGGGTCGAGGGTGATTTAGGCTGCAGGCCGTTGTACCCCGACTCCTCGGACTTGGATATCACCGGGCTCTACTCTCATCCTAGGGATGATGAGTCATCCGTTGGCACAGGGATGGAGGAAGGCCCTTCCTCCTTCAAGGGGATTCTCTGTCTCATTTCCATCTCCACCGGAATGCTCCTGGAATCTATCCAGAAAAAGGCAGAGTACCCTCTCACAGATATTCTAAAGAGAGGGTATACCCCGATGCAGACCTTTCCTGTGGTTGAAGCCATAGTTGGCCCGGCCCTTGAACTTTGGCAGCGCCCTGCCTCATGCCCTGCACCGTCTGCCCACATGGCCCGCAAGTATGTGGTGCCGATGGGGTCCCTTGCGTGGTTCACAGAGCACTCTTCGGCCGAGAGCCTGGTGACCACCTCTGTGTTCAGGCGTACTGGAAGTTTGGCCGACACTGACCGACTTCTGGACAAAGAGTCCAAAAATATGGACCACTCCGCATGAAAGGTCTATGCAGCTTCCTTCTTGGGCCTTTGTCAAGCCAGCTCGACCGTCATCATGGCACACTTCTCTCATGCCCTTCTCGGGTCATTAGACGAAGTCCTCCCTCATCTCCCCATGGACATGTAGACCTCAGTCAAACAGGTCCATGATCAGGGCCGTGCTGTTGCCAAACAGCAGCTCCAGACAGCCCTGGCCTCTCACCGCAGGGCTTGGCTGAGGCTTTCCTCCTTCCCGGTGGATACTCAGCATAAGCCTGCTGATGTGCCATTTCTTGGGACCGACTTGTTTGGTCCAAAGAATGGCCGGTCACCTTCAGTGCATAGAGCAGTCCAGTGCCACCTTGGACACCACTTCTGCCAGGGGTTCTTTGGGCAAGAACCAGCAGAAGAAGAAGCCTTTTTGGAACTCTTCCCCTGTGGTCCAGCAGCCCTTCTAGCAAGGAGGACAGCAACATCAACAACAGCAGCAGGCTCAAGCTTAGTGCCCCCAGCCCAAGACTGGACCCCAACAGGCCCAAAAAGGGGGGTGAGGCTCAGGTCCTGGAGCCTCCTCCTCCTCTAAGCCTGCCCAGTGAAAGGATGGGGGTTGCCACCCCTGTCTCCATCACGCCAGCTCTGGGCCCTTCCATGGGGGGTCGGCGCTGCCACTTTCTTTCTGCCTGGTCCACTATCACTTCAGACAGGTGGGTTCTCAAAGTGGTCGGTCGGGGACTGCCTCTGGAGTTCGAGCAGTATACTCCCAGCCAAGCCTGCGCCTCTCAGGAGGAACGGTTTTCCGCATGCACCCAGTCGGCTCTTCAAGATGACATAGCTCAGCTCCTCTGCAAGGAGGTGGTAGCTCCCGTGGCAGATCCTCCAACAGACCCAGGCTTTGTCTCCAGGTACTTCCTGGTGCCCAAGCGGACGGGGGGTTGGTGCCCCATTCTAGATCTCCATGACCTGAATCAGTTTCTCAGGTCTTGCACCTTTCAGATGGTCGCTCTGTCCTAGATCATACCATCCTTGGAGCAAAACATGTGGTTCTGTTCTCTGGATCTGCAGGACGCATTCTTTCATGTCCCAATCCGTCCGTCCAATCAGCAGTTCCTCTGCATCAGGGTTGAAGGGACCCTGTATGAGTTCCAAGCCATGCCGTTCGGCCTGTCATCAGCCCCATGGGTTTTCACCAAATGGATTGCAGTGGTGGCGGCCCATCTCTGGCATCGGGGGTCAGGATCTACCCCTACCTTGACAGTTGGCTCCTGGTAGGTTCCACCCAACAGGAGGTGGAGAGGTCAAGGGATCTGTCCCTCCAGACCTGCTTCCAACTTGGCCTCCTGATCAACAAGGGCAAGTTGGAACTCATGCCTTCCCAGGTGATGGGCTTCATCGGTGCAGAGCTCGACTCTTGTCAAGCCAGAGCTCAGCTCCCGGTGGACAGGGTGGAGATTCTCTCCTCCTTTTTCCAATCATTTCTGGTTGTGCACTTGTGCTCTGTCTGGGACTTCCTGTCCTTCTGGGTTACATGGCGCATGTGCCCCTCAGTGGTCCATTGGGCCTGGTTGCACATGCACCCCCTCCAGTGGAAGCTGGCCGCCCAGTGGACTCAGCATCTTGGTCATTTCGACCAGCTGATCACTGTAACCCAGAAGATGTGGGATGCTCTCCAGTGGTGGACCGCCCCAGACTGGTTGCAGGAAGGGATCCTGTTTGTCCCCCCCGAGCCGATGGTTGTCCTTATGACCGATGCCTCTCTCATAGGCTGGGGAGCCCACATGGGGGACAGCAGGGCCCACAGGTTCTGGACCCCCAAGGAGTACCGATGCCACATCAACCTGTTGGAGCTCAGAGCAGTCAGACTGGCACTGTCAGCTTTGGCTCCTCAGCTCCGGGGTCAAGTGGTTCAAGTCCAGATGGACGATACCACAACCATATACTACCTCAACAAACAGGGTGGCACGCACTCCCGTCTGCTGTGCAAAGAGGCGCTCTGTATCTGGACCCTCGTGAGCCAGTTGGAGGTGAATCTCCTAGCCATCCATGTGGCAAGAGCCTTGAACCAGCTGGGAGATGCTCTCAGCTGAATAGGCCAGACATCCCACAAGTGGTCTATCCATCCAGAGGTAGCTTACAGCCTGTTCTCCCATTGGAGCAAACCGATAGTGGACTTGTGTGTCTCCAGGGAAAACACCAAGCTGAGGCTGTTTCATGCCTGTCCCCCTCAGCAGGGCTCGCTGCAGGGGGATGTCTTCTTGAGGCCATGGACCCCAGGCCTCTTCTACGCCTTCTCTCCATTTCCCTTGATCCACAAAGTGTTACTCAAGGTGAGGAGGGACAAGGCGAAGGTGATTCTGGTAGCCCCAGAATGGCTGCGCCAGTTCTGGTATCCAGAGCTCCTCTGCCTCAGCTGCAGGCCCCCGGAGCAGCTTTGCACATGCCTGGACCTGATATCTCTCATCCTGGGGAAGGTCTTCCATCCGGACCTTCAGTCCCTGCACCTCACAGCCTGGTACCTGAGCAGCTAGAGTTCCAGGCTTTGTGTCTTTCTGAAGATGTCTTCACTGTGGTGGAGGTATCTAGAAAGGAATAGACCAGGAAATGTTATGCCTTCATATGGAAAAGATTTTCAATTTGGTGCCAGGGTAAAGGTCTGGACCCCTTATCGTGCTCTGTGGCTAACATTCTCGACTACCTTTGGTCTGTCTCCAAAGGGGGTCTACAGTCATCGACCCTTAGGGTGCACCTGTCAGCCATTTCTGCTTACCGGGCGTGGGCCGGTCAGATGACTTTGGTGCAGGAGACAGTGGTCGGACATTTTTTCAAAGTCCTGGATCACATATCCCCTATGATGTTTGAACCTCCACCTCCATGGGATCTGCTGCTGGTTTTGGCAGAGCTCGTGGGCAAGCCATTCTAACCCATGCACAAGTGTGAGCTGTCACACTTGTGGGAGATGACCTTCCTGGTGGCTATCACGTCAGCCAGAAGGACGGGGAGCTCCAGGCACTGTCGGTGGACTCCCCTTATCTGGTCTTTCACAGGGACAGAGTTGTCCTGCGCCCCCAGCCAAAATTCCTTCCGAAGGTGGTGTTAGAGTTTCACCTTAACCAGGTGTTGACTCTGCCAGTATACTACCCTAATTACACCTTGGAGGCTGAGTACAGGCTCCTTACTTTGGACCTGAGACGTGCCCTCTCCTACTATAAGTAGAGGACGGCAGAAATTCGCAGAGAGGTTCGCCGGCTGTTTTTCACCTACGCTGAAGCCGCTTCTGGCAGACCTGCAGCCAAATGGACCATTGCAAGATGGATTACATCATGTATAGGTCTGTGCTGAGTTGGCAGGCAAGGAGCCTCCCAGAGGGATAAGAGCTCATTCTATCCGCCATACTGCTGCATCGGTGGCTGCTTCCAGGGACATCCCTATCCAGGAAATCTGTGGGGCTGCTACCTGGAAGTTAGCAAACACCTTTATTACCCACTACCAAATCAACCTTGAGTCATGCTAGGATGCTGGTTTGGGGCCTCGGTTCTCCAATTTCTGTTCCCTAAGTAGGGGGTGTGCGCCTTGCCTCCCTCCTCCCGGAGAACTCCTAGGAGTCTGCCAAACAGTGTGGATGAACAACATATCCACGCTCCTAGAACAGGTTACTCACCTGTAACAGTAGTTCTAGGAGTGGTATATGATGTTCATCCACACGGACCCACCCGACCTCCCCGGCTGTGGATGCACACAACTTGGCTTCCAGGGGGCTAAGATCTGGCGTTATGGGGTGGAGCCGAGGTATATACCACCCAACTTGAAGACTTCTGGCAGATTTAAAGAGGAAAGGGACAACGCCAAACAGTGTAGATGAACAACCTATACCACTCCTAGAGCTACTGTTACAGGTGAGTAACCTGTTCTTTCTGAGTGGGGTTATCTTCCCACGTTTCTTTTATCACATCCAGTGGTCCCCTTGGCTGCCTACCATACAGCATTTCAAATGGTGAAAACCCTGTTGATGCCTGTGGCACTTCTCTGTAAGCAAAAAGTAGGTAAGGCAAGTATTGGTCCCAATCTTTCCCTTGCCCTTTTACAAACCTTTTTAACATGCATTTTAGGGTTTGGTTAAAACGCTCAATGACACTGTCTGAGGATTATAGGTAGAGGTTCTTATGGCAGTGATACCTAACAGTCTGTACAGCTCCTTAAGCTGTGCAGCACCAAAATTACTACCCTGATCAGTAATAATTTCTTTAGGTATGCCCATTCTACTGAACATTTTGGCAAGCTCTACTGCAACTTTTGGGGCTGTAACAGTATGCATTGGTACCGCTTCTGGGTATCAAGTGGCACAGTCGCATACTAGCAGGATAATTCTTTTACCCTTTTTACTTTTGTCTGAAGGACCAACCACATCCATTGCAATTCTCTCAAAAGGCACATCTATTAAGGGTAGGGGCACCAGGGGCATCTTGTCTTTTCTAGTGACTGGGGCTACTTTCTGACACTCTGCACAGGAATTACAATAAGTAGCAACATATTTATAAATTCCAGGCCAGTAAAATCTACACAGCAATCTGACAAGGGTGTGATCCCTCCCTGAGTGACCAGCCATAGGATTATCATGTGCTATCTGTAACAACTCTGTTCTAAACTTCTGTGGTATAACCAATTGTTCTGACTGGCCCTGTGTCTGAGGTTTAACCCAGACTCTGTACAGTAACCCATTACATTTTTTAAACATTGGTCCACCCTGTTTTGGTTTCACCCCCCAGCTGGTTGAAATAACCCTGGAGAGAAAAATCATTAGCTTGCTCTGAAAGAAAATCACAATCAGTTAATTTTTTTTTTTTAATTTCTTTTTATCCCCTCCTGAACGCCCTTGTCGCTCCACTCCTTCGGGCTTGCTCAATGCCCACCAGTCCCCCATTGAGTCTGCCCCTAGAGTGCATCTCAGGTGTCTCCTACCTGCCTCCTTACTCCCTCGGAGCACCTTGCACAGCGGGGTCTGCCCATGTTTTTGTGGACTGGGTGGCTGGAGCGGCTGTCATCCAGAGCGACGAGGGTTGTTTTCTGGTTTTCTGTCCTCCCCTCCCACCCGCTGAGGGCCCCGGCTCGGGCGGAACGTGCTTACGCATGCCTGCCAAGTGCCAATGGCGTCCTCCCCTCCCCGACTCCCAACCCAAGGGAGCCGCCGTTGCCCCGAGAGTCGGTGCTTCCACCGGCTCTCCCGGGCGTCGGGTGTATTAAACACCCATGGTACCCCTCCCCGAAGGAGGAGAGCATCCGTTGGGATGCTCGATCCTCCTTCCCCCTGCCGACCCCCGATGACCCAAGTCCGTTCCCGAACCCGGGTCACCGGCGTGGCGCGAGGTGTGGCGTCCCGCGCCTCAACCCTCAGTGCCACCGGGCCGGCACAATCAGTTAATTTAGTTTCAGCATTTTCATATTTTAACCCTTCATGTCCATCAGTCATTTGTTGCCATAGTTTCTTCAGGCTTCGTCTTTCTTTGCTGGATTTCTGGATCTTGGAGCTGTGCTCAAACAAGTCTGAATCAAAATCACTGAAAGGAAAAGTTTCTGCACCATCTGAAATTTTCTTTGCCTGAGGTCTTGTCACCATTGCTTCTGAAACATCAGGATTCACTCCCTCGTTGATCAGCTCAGTAAATCCTAGAAAGTAGTTTCCATTAATCACAGGTAACTTAGGTACTACCCCCACTTTAATTTAGTGCGACACACCCTTAATGGTCAGAGTCAGTTGGGTGGTGGGATAGTATTGAGTGTCCCCGCGGATGCAGATGACACCAGTACCTGGTCCCTTTGCACAGTGTTTTCCCAGCACTTAACCTGCATTAGGGTCTGTCTGCTTCCCGAATCAGAGTCTCTTCACAGTCTTATTCCCCACCTTCACATCTGCTAAGTACTTGCCCCAATTTGCCAAGGACAAATCTGCTCCAGTGCCACTCTCTTTATTATGGTAGTTTCTTGCAAAATGGCCTGGCTTATTACAGTTATTGCACATAATGTCTTTTGGCACAGTTTTGTTACCCCTACCAGAGTTCTTATCAGGCTTGGAGTTTAAATGTGAAAAAGAGTGTCTTACCGGTGCTTGACTGTTACTTCGCTGCTGCGGCATCTGTCTGGCCATTTGGTAGTCCTCAGCCAAAGAAACAGCCTTTTCCACACTCTTTGGTGGGTGTTCCTTTACCCAAAGCTGCACATCTGTAGGCAAGATGTTAATTGCTCGATGGCAAATGTGTCTGTGATCTGTGGGACTATTTTGCTGTCTGGTTGGATCCATTTTATCAGGAATTCTCTGAGTCGGGTGAAGGCTTCTTGAGAATTGTCGACCGAGTTGTACAACAGAGATCGAAATCTCTGCCTGTTTGTCTCTCCAGAGATGGCATACCTTTTCAGGATTTCTCTTTTCACCAGGTCATAGTTTTCTGACTGTGCAGTGTCCATACTGCTGTAGGCAAGTTGGGCTTTCCCTGTCAAGTAAGGTACCAGGCTGATTGTGCATTGCTGCTTTGTCCACTGGCAGGCTGTGGTAACGCTCTCAAATGTTGTCAGGTATGCCTCAATATCATCTGAGGGACACAACTTTGTAAGCTTAATGGTTTTTAAGTTGCTTGCATTTTGTTGCTCATCTAGGTCTGAGCCGGATCCTCTGCCCTTAATAGCTTGCAAAGCATCCAGCCATCGCCGCTTCTGTCACTGCAGACGTTGAATCTCTTTTTCTCTCTGCTTCTCAGTTTCTTTTTGTTGTATAGCCCACCATTTGAAAAAGTCCATCAGGCTTTCAGGTTCTGTCACTGCCTGTTCTTTTTCCATAACTTGTGCTGGCTGTACAATCTCAGACTGGACTTCTGTCGCTGCTAGTTTGGCTGCCATTCTCCTGGTAACCACTCCTGAACTTGCTGCTGCAGAATCCATACCTTAGTCTGTGCTTCCCTGGTACTAAGTCCAGTACCCATGCACAAAACTCCTGTTTTAGAGTATGCACGGCGTAAATCCCACTTCTAAAACCATCTGTCGTCGAGGCACAGGTCAGAAAGCATAGGGAAAACCAAGAGCAGTTGTAGAATTCAGCAAAACTATTTATTTGCAGTTGCAGTAACATAAAAAAAAAACTTGTTCAGAATAACTATGTACAGAGGGAAAAAAATAAAATCTTTCTTCAGTCTCTGTGTCTTTTTTTTTCTTGTCATCTCCTTTTTGCAGTTCAACTTAGCTCTTTTATGTCTTTTCAACCCCTATCCTTAGCAAACATCCTGTCCTTGTATATTTCAGGCAGGATGAGGGCAGAAACACATTGTGCTTCTTGAGGCCTCTTCAGCTTAAAGACTCAAGCATTTGCATTCAAGTAACCTCTAGGTTTTTAAAGTCATGTCAAAATACAATTAATATACATTTCAACAGTAATACTATATATTTATTATTTATTTATTTGCTTTTGTTGACCGGGTAAGTCATACTAGACAGCCAAGTGCCTATTTTCAGGTGCAACCTGGGAGAGTTACAAACTTAAGTAGGTAGGTACAGTGACAAATCAGTTTTACATACAGTGGGATAACAGGTGATGGAATAGAATGACAACCAGTAACAAGTCATGAACCCGGAGGGTGTTTCAGGTGACCCGGGAGAGTTATAAGCTACAGTAGAGCATGCACAAAACAATGAGTGAGTCAAGATTTACATATAACGGGAGAGCAGGCTAAACAAATATGGCACTCAATTAGGAGATGGTACGCTTTAGAAAGATTTGGGTAGGTAGTTGACAGCCCTCAAAAGGGGTTTGGACAAGTGCACACAGGTTCAGTCATATGTTAAGCCGAATAAGTGCCTGCATGTGAAGGGGGGGACCTAGGGAAGAGCTGACGATGGGGGGAGGGCCTGGTGACCTTGTTTGGGAGGTAGGACAGGGGGCAGCCGTTACTTGATCATTGGACGGGAGAATAAGTGCGGTAGACCCTAGGGGGCGCAGAGATCCCCCATGCCTTCATAGTGCAGGGGGCTACGAGGTGCATAGACAGGTGGAGGAGCCCTTCAGGAAGTTCCAAAGGGAAGTTTTAAAGCTTGGATGGGAAGGGGTGGACCGAGTAAGGGCTGGGAACAAATTCCATAGTTTAGGGGCATAGTTGGCGAAGGCCCGATCACCCGCTTGGGTGCGTGTCCTGGAACCGGACAGTTGAGTGTCGTGCTTGACCTAAGGTAGTAGGAAGAGGTGTCAGGGTTGAGGGGAAGGGCGAGGGCAGCAGGGGTGGCTGATCTTACAATGCTGTCAATGAAGTTCCCTACTATAAAGGTGCGGTGTTTCTCTGGAGGGAGCCACTCGAGGCGTGTGTAGAGGTTGCAGCGGTGAGTCAGGGTTGGGGCAGATAGCGCAAAGCGGCAGATGCTGTTGTAGGCTGTGTCCCATATATATATTCTAAACGATAGGGATTCCCAATGTCGGTTACATTTCCATACATTGATTTACACACATTTTTATATTAGTTGATATAGATATGCGAGGGAGGAAAAACAGTAAGAGAAAACTGAGACAGAGAGAGGCAAAGAATTGCGAGACTGTTCGGGTTGATCAAGTCCGAGGTCTCACAGAAAAATTTAGTTGAGCAACCAGACAGAGAAGAGACAGAAAAGGAAAGATTAGATCCTTGCATATAAACACATTTTCCATAACAAATGGGACAGGGTCCTATTCTACCCTGTCACACCATCCTTCGGCGGACGTCCACCTTCGATCTCAGGAGACGATGATGGAGTCTCCTCCTCAGATTATTCTTCAGAGGACAAGCTACCTATCCCTTCTCCAGACCCAAAAAATTATCCTAGGTCCCCACTGGATGACCCGTCCTTCCTGGACATAATGCATCAAATCCAAGCTCTATACCAATGGGACACGGAAGAGCTGGATCCAGAGAGACAATGTCTGGCTAAATTCTTGGAGACTACTGACCCTTAACCACTGGTCATTCCCCGATTGGTGGAGCCTTTTCAAGATGTCACCAGGTTAACCTGCAAACACCCGGCTTTTACAAATACGATGCCAAGAAAGGCGGACAGGCTATACAAAACTCCTAAAGAGGAGCCTTTCCTAGGAGAGCACCCTAAAGCGGACTCCATGGTGCTAATGGCAGCACACAGTAGGACACAGCAACCCAGGCATATGAGTACCCAACCTCCAGACCCAGAGTCCAAAAAGTTTTATCAGATGGGCCAAAAAGTGTATTCTTCGGCCACCTGCATGGTCCGGTCGTTGAACTTTCTGGCTCACATGGTGACCTATCAGAAGTCACTCTGGGCAAAGGTAATGGATCTGGCTCAGCCTCAGCCAGACTCCGAGGGAAAGGCAGAGCTCCTGGCAGTCATCCAATCAGGGATGGACTTAGATAAATATGTACTAAGGACTCAGCAGACACGGCAGCTAGGGCAGCAGTGACAGGTGTCTGCATGAGGAGGCATGCTTAGCTAAGGGTTTCAGGTTTCAGCCAAAATCTTCAGGACACCATTCTGGATGCTCCCTTTCAAGGACCTGTCCATTTTGGTCAGGAAACAGAGAAGCTTATAACTGGTCTGCAGGACTCGGGTAAAGCAGTGTCTGAGGTCCACATGATGTATAAATCGGAACTGAAGGCCACCTGATACCATCTTTTGTGAAAAAATCAAGGACAGCAGGGAAGACGCCAGCCACAAAACAAGGGAGGCTTCAAGAGACGAGGCCACCCTTCCCCATCAGGAGCCCAGGGCCCCAAAAATCCCAAAATGCCCAGGCCTCCCCTGCCCACCCCCTCCAATATGGCACGACTCCCTACCAACCCTCCCTCCACCAGAGGAAGTGCAGGGGGAGGCAGTAGGAGGGAGATTCTCCCTCTACCTAGCAGGGGTGGTCCAATATTATGTCAGACCAATGGGTCCTCCAAATGGTGGAGAGAAGATGCTCACTAGAATTCACTCAAATTCCACCGGACAGCCCACCAGTCCAATCCCACTGCTCACCCTCCCATGCACTTCTCTTGCAAGCAGAACTACAGGCCTTGTTAGACAAGAGAGCCATCCAGGATGTTCCCTTTGCTCAAAGGGGCAAAGGTTTCTACTCCCACTTCCTCCTTGTCCCAAAGAAAATGGGAGACCTTCCTCCCATTCTGGACCTGAGCCAACTGAAAAATTTCATCGAATACAAACTGTTCAGAATGGTGACCCTAGCAAGCCTGTTGCCCATGCTCCATCAAGGAGACTGGCTTTGCTCCCTGGACATGCAGGATGCGTATATGCATATAAAAATCCTGCCATCCCACTGGAAGTTCCTATGCTTCACCTTCCAAGGTGGGTACTACCAGTTCAGGGCATTCTCATTTGGTCTATCATCGGCACCAAGGGTATTTACCAAGTGCCTGACAGTAGTGGCGGCAGCCCTTGGGAGAAGGGGTCACTTTGTTTACCCCTACCTGGATGATTGGCTTCCTGCAGCTCTGGCAGAAGACCAATTAAACAGGACCTTGGAGGAGACGGTCTATTCCAGTCTCTGGGCATCACCTTAAACTTGTCCAAGTCACACCTATGGCCTGCTCAAAGGCTACAATACATAGGAGTAGTCCTGGACACAGTCCAAGGAAAAGCCTTCCTGCCCACAGACCAGGTGCACAGGCTGAAAGAGGTCGCTCACAGAGTAAAAGACTCAAACTTGGTCACTGCGAGGGTGGTTCTGCAACTCTTCGGTTATATGGCCACTGTCATAGCCACAGTTCCCCTTACACGGTTGAACATAAGGATACTGCAGTGGCACCTCAGAGTTCAATAGGACCAAGGCACATATGAACTAGAACAGCCCATTTGAACCTCTGGTGCTGTCAGTCAGTCCCTGACTTGGTGGGTCACTCCAGCCCATCTGAGCATAGGAGTTTCTTTCCAGTGACTAAGCGTAAGGCAGATCCTTGCTATAGATGCATTGGGACTGGGATGGGGAGCACATCTTGCTGCTCATCAGAGGAGGGGTTCATGGAACTCCACGGAATGGTCTCTATGCATAAACATTTTGGAGATGAGAGCCGTACTGTATGCCCTTCAGGCATTCCAAGGGGTACTCCTCCGTGGGCCATTCCTGGTCCAGTCAGACAACACCCCAGTAGTTTTCCATCTCAACAAGCAAGGGGCACACACTCTTATCCCATATGCAGAGAGGCAATGAGGGTATGGTCTTGGGCAGTGGATCACAGCCTGGATCTCAAGGCATACACATTCCAGGGATTCAAAATGTCCTCACAGACAGCCTAAGTCACTCTCGGTCTGAGAACCATGAGTAGGAACTACAGCAAGAGGTTGTAGATGACCTCTTTGAAAAGTGAGATTGGCTAGAAATGGACCTTTTTGCGTCCCCATTCAATGCCAAACTGCCCAATTTCTGCTCACTAGATCCTGGGTCTGGTGTTTTTGGTGAGACACCCTGTCCCTCTCTTGGACAGGGAGGTTTCTATATGCCTTCCCTCCCCTCCCTCCTCTTCAGAGTATCCTGCTCAAGTTGCAGGCGGAAGGGACCCAGATGATACTTGTGATGCCCTTCCAGCCTTGACAGATTTGGTTCCCGCTGTTGCAACAGTTGGGGTCGGAACCACCGATTCAGTTGTCCCTCTCCACTCAGTTGCTCTCCCAAGAGCAGGGACGTTGGTCCATCCAGCCCTCCGATCCCTGCATCTGCATGCTCGGCTCCTGCCGACTTGGTTAGGAATAGATTTGGAGTATCCTTCAGAGTGGCAGAGGTGCTCATGGCAGTGAGAAAACCCTCTACCAGGGCCACATACGTTTATGAAATGGAAGCATTTCTGCTTGTGGGCAATTCCACTTTCACTGGATCCCTTTGATTGTCCGGTGGAATCTGTGCTGGAGTATCTTCTCTACCTATCAGTCTTGGGCCTCAGCTACTTGTCCATTTAAGGTCCATCTCTGTGCTCTGTTAGCTTACAATGCACCAATAAATGGGAAGACTCTGGCACAGTTGGACATCTGCAAGACCTTTCTGAGAGGCATTTTTCATATCAACCCCCCAGGAGAGACCCAGTACCTCCTTGGGATCTCCTGTTTGTTTTGGAAAAGCTCACCTTGCCCCCACTTTGAACCAGCTACAAGTTGTGAGCTACGCCTTCTCTCTTGGAATGTGTTATTTTTAGTTGCCATTACCTTAGCCCGGAGGATTTCTGAGCTGCAGGCTCTGATGTGTCAAGAGCCTTATCTTATTTTTCACAGGGACAGAGTAGCCATGCGTATAAATCCCAAGTTTCTACAGAAGGTAGTGTCTGAGTTCACATTGAACCAGGACATCCAACTAGCAGTTTATTACCCAGAGTACTCGAAAAGAGGGGAGGCTTTGTTGCATACTCTGGATGTACATAGAATCCTACGATACTATCTGGCAAGAACTAGTTCCACCAGAAAGACAAACCAGTTGTATCCTTTGCCCACAGAAAGGCTGGGGCACCTGTGACAAAGCAAATGCTAACCAACTGGTTAGTGCATTGCATTACTTTCTGCTACCAGCAGCACAACAAACCCTTACCGGGACTGGTAAAGGGTCACTCCACTAGGGGAATGGCGACGTCATTCACTTCCCTTAGGAACGTCTCTTCAGCGGACCTCTGTGCAGCCGCTACTTGGAGTTCAGTGCACACCTTTGTTAGGCACTACAGTATGGACATTACTTCCAGAAGGAGAACAGGTTTCAGCCTAGCTGTCCTTCAGGGTTCCTCTCCAAATTTTCATAACACTACTATTTGTCCTCCGCCCTACTGACCTGGATCTCTCTCTCTTTGCATACTGCTTGGGACTCAGTCCTAATGGTATTACCTGCTGCAAGAGCTCCCCCTCGAAGTGAGATAGTACAGTTACATAAGAACTTACTGTAACAGTAGATCTTTAGGGGGGCGTGGCAAGCCGCCAGACATGACTGAAGTGTGCTAGTTAGCTCCTCGGGGCATCGTGTTTAAAATTGCCTGAAAAGCTGCCTTTTCACTTAAAACTACCTCTGGAGAGCAGTGCCTAAAGTATATCAGGTACATGGCATCAGGAAAACAAAAAATCGTCAAGGGAAACTGCAATTTGATGCTGCAGAGACCATCACGAAATTGCAGGCCTTGGACTTGGAGGGCGGCGAAGCGAGTGCCCATGTGGAGATGGAGGCATTGTCGAAATCCCTAGCAGGCATTTCATCTACTTTATTGCAAATGCAGCAAGAGATGAAATCTGGGTTTATCAATCTAACTGCACAGCTTACCCATCTCCAGGGGATTGTCACAGGGCTTTCTGAAACATTGGTCGAGCTTACGAACCAGATCACGGAGCTTAAGCAGAGAGTAAGCACACTGGAGGACACTCTGGCTGCAGTATCAGCCAAAAGAAATGGGCTAAAAATTTCCCTGGAGGAATTGGCAGCGAGGATCAATGACCAAGAGAATCAGTCTCGGAGAGCCAATATTCGTTTAATAGGCCTCCTTGAAGAGACGAAGGGCAGAGATGTGGCACAGGGTCTCCAAAAATGCCTGGTGAAACACCTTGATCTACCAGAAAAGTATGCAGGCTCTGAAATAGAAAGAGCTAACCGTGTAGGCTCCCATCCCTGATTAAATACCTCCGTTTTATGGACAGAGAAGAATCTGCAAAAAGCCAAACAAATGGGCCCTATAACATTTGGCAGTGGTAAAGTGCACGTGTATCAGGACTACAGTAGAGACCTTCAGACCCAGAGGCAGAAATTTTCCCAGATTAAAAGCAAGCTTCATGCTATGGGATGGGCCTTCAGTTTTCGCTACCCAGCTCAGCTACAGATCGATCGGCCTGGCCAAATGCCACGTTCTTTCATATGTCGTAAAGCTGCAGAAAAGTGGGTTTCTGAGGAGGAGACCAGGAGAGATGAAGGGCAAGTGGGTGACACCTGACTTAAACCAAGTACATTACTTTATTTTGCTTTGTCCTCTTTCTCTGGTGCTCTTATGTCCACCGCACCCACCTTAAGTAGGAATAATATATTTCATTGATCTGGTGGCCTAAGACACTCCCCGATACTAGAAAATATCCCTGGGTCCTGTTATATGGATGGTGTGGAATGCGGTGGATGAAGTAAGCCTCCCGACCATGTCTAGGGACATGGGTACCGGCGGGAAGTCTGATTCCTTAATGGTGTTGCAGTATATGACCACACCTCGATTCTGGCTTTTTAAGTTGAGGGAACCCTAAGAGTTATATTCAACATTTTCTGTTAATAGAATTAAAAGAGACAGATTACTTAATTTCTCTTACAGCTAGTTCCCTTGTTCGAGCCAACTGATGATTAATGTTTGAACTTTCTGGTATATAATTATTTTGCATTACAGCTTTTGAACAGATAACATACTAAGCTAAAGGTTGCCCCATGCTGTCAGCGATGGAGATGATATTTTTCTGCCAGTTGTTAGCAGTGGGATCTTGGGCAGTACTTTTTCTGTCTGGTGCGGGGGGGGGATATGAGAAAGCACATGGGAAAGTTTAAAATTCTGGTAACTTGTGGTTTGGAAGTGGGAAGGGGGGTTGGCTAAGGGGGAATTGTATGTTATAATGGAGTTTCTTTTAATTTGGAAGGGGGATTCTTTGAAGTTGAGAGCTTGGCTTTACACTCGTGGCCAAAAATATTGGCGCCCTTGCACTTTTTCAAATAACTCACAATTTCCTCGAAACACAAGTTGAAATTAACAACAGTACAGTATTTGGTCTCCACAATTCTTTATTTCTCTGTTAATATTACAGAACCTTTGTTTTTGATTCAGAATTTAATATATCCTTTTAAATCAGAAAATGAAAAGAAATGGCATTGACAAAATTGACACCCTAGACTTAATATTTGGTAGCACAGCCTTTGGTCAAAATAACTGTAATCAACCGCTTCCTATAGCCATGGATGAGCTTCCTGCACCTCTCTACTGGCAGTTTGGCCCATTCTTCTGGTGCAAACTGCTCCAGTTCTCCCAGATTTGAAGGATGCCTTCTCCCAACTGCTGTTTTCAGATCTCTCCACAGGTTTTCAGTGGGATTTAGATCTGGACTTATTGCTGGCCACTTCAGAACAATCCAGCGTCTTGTCTTGAACCATTCCTGGGTGCTTTTTGAAGTGTGTTTGGGGTTATTGTCCTGCTGGAAGACCCATGACCTTCGACGGAGACCCAGCTTTCTGACATTGGGTTCAATATTGCGCGCTCCAAAATGGCCTGGTAATCTCCAGATTTCATGATGCCATGCACACGTTCAAGGCACCCAGTGCCAGAGGCAGCACAGCAACCCCAAAACATCACTGAACCTCCTCCATGTTTGACTGTGTGGAAGGTGTTCTTTTCTTTGAAGGCTTCATTTTGTTTTCTGTAAACATAGAGATGATGAGCTTTACCAAAAAGCTCTAATTTGGTCTCATCTGTCCACAGGACATTCTCCCAGAAGGATTTTGGCTTGTTCAGGTGTGTTTTGGCAAACCCCAGTCAGGCTTTCTTATGTCTCTCTCTCAGCAGTGGGGTCCTCCTGGGCCTCCTACCATATAACCCCCTTTCATTGAGTTGGCGACGGATGGTGCGAGTTGAAACTGTCATACCTTGTGTCTGAAGATAATCTTGAATCTGTTTGGCAGTTGATCAAGGTGCTTTCTCCACCATTCAAACAATCCTGCGCTGCAATCTTCGATCAAGTTTTCTCTTGCGGCCACATCCAGGGAGGTTGGCTACAGTGCCATGGGCCTTAAACATCCTGACAACATTACGTACGGTGGAAACAGGAACATCAAGGTCTCTGGAGATTGATTTGTAACCTTGAGATTGTCCATGCTTGGCTACAATCTTCTGTCTGACCTCCTCAGACAATTCTCTGGCTGTCTTCTTTTCTCCATGCTCATTGCGGTACACAGTGACACAAAACAGGAGAATGAGTCCTTTCTCTATTCAAACTGGCTGAATGAGTGATTTTTATATTGCAGGCACCTGCAACTCACCACAGGTGAGTTCAGTTCCAAAGTGAAGGAGAATCACCTGCTTGAAATCTAATTATTCTAACTACTTGTAAAAGGTGCCAATAATTTTGTCCAGGCCATTTAAGGATTTCTGTGTGGAATAAGCTAAGACTTAGTAAATTGTTCTGCTTTTTGTGTTTTATTCCACTGCAAACCAAAGAAATACATATGTGGATACCAAAATATTTTTTAATTTCAACAATTTTCTGGAAGGAATGGTGCATTATTAGAAAAAACTGCAAGGGCACCAATATTTTTGGCCACGACTGTAAGTAGAGGGTCACCTGATGCAATTCTTGGAGAATTATTTTCCCCTGTCTCATGTTTGCAGCACAAGAAGCAGCCAGTGACCTCGCTTTCACATGCAGGCACTCTTGTTGGGGGATTGTATAAGGGGGGACAGGAAATGTTGGGGGAGTTGGGGACTGTTTGGGTTCATGGTTCTATTTTACAATAAAAAAACAAAACATAGAAACATAGAATTTGACGGCAGATAAGGACCGCTTGGCACACCCAGTCTGCCCATTTCCCTACCTGATGGATAAGCTGCAGATCCTAGTTAACCAGCAGCCTACTTCTTCCTACCCCCCACCCCCTAGAATTGCCTTATGACTGTCCCATGCATGCATGCTTGAATTCCACCACTGTTTTTGACTCCACAACCTCCTCTGGAAGGCCGTTCCATACATCCACAACCCTCTCTGTGAAAAAATACTTCCTTAAATTACCTCTGAGCCGCCCCCCTTCTATCTTCAAATTGTGCCCCCTTGTTCTTGCACACCTCTTTTTTTGAAAGATGCTACCCTCTTGGACTTTGTTGATTCCCTTGAGGTACTTTAAAGTTTCTATCATGTCCCCCCTCTCCCTCCTTTCCTCGAGGCTATACATATTAAGCTCCTTAAGTCTCTCTTCATATGTCTTCCAGTGCAAACCCTGCACCATTTTAGTTGCCCTCCTCTGGACAGCTTCCATCCTGTCTATGTCTTTGCGGAGATCGGGTCTCCAGAACTGCATGCAGTACTCCAGATGTGGTCTCACCAGCTGTCTGTACAGAGGGATAATAACTTCTTGTTTTCTACTGGTGATGCCTCTCCCTATGCATCCCAGTATCCCCCCAGCCCTCCTTGCTGCCCTCTCACATTGCTTGCCCACCTTTAGGTCATCTGATATGACTACCCCAGGTCCCTTTCCATTTTTGTTGTTGTTAGTATCTCACCCCCATTGTGTACTCTTCCCTGGGTTTTGTTTCCCAGGTGCATTACCTTGCACTTCTTAGCATTGAATCTAAGCTGCCATACATTTGACCATTCCTCTAACCTTGCCAGTCCCTTCTCATCCTTTCCACCCCACCTTGTGCATCAACTCTGTTGCAGATCTTTGTGTCATCTGCAAAGAGACATACTTTTCCTTCCAGTCCCTCTGCAATGTCGCTTATAAGACATTGAAGAGGACCGGTCCTAATACTGAACCTCTGCGGACCCCACTATTAACCCCTTTTTCAGAGTGGACTCCATTTACTATTACCTCTGAGTCCTATTCTCCAGCCAATTCTTTACCCAGGCTGTCATCTTGGGACCCACCCCAGGCTGGCTAACTTGTATATTAATCTTTGTGTGGGGACTGTGTCAAATGCCTTGCTAAAGTCTAGGTAGGCCATGTCACAGCCCTCCCTGATCAACTACTTTGGTCACCCAGTCAAAGAAATCTATCAGCTTTGTCTGGCATGACCTTCCCGCTGTGAATCCATGCTGCCTTGGGTTCTGTGCCCCTCTGGCCTCTAGATACTCAACAATTCTTTCCTTCAGAAGTGATTCCATCATTTTCCCTACCACTGAGGTTAAACTAACAGGTCTGTAGTTTCCTGCTTCTGCCTTGCTCCCACTTTTGTGGTTCGGAGAGTGCAACTGTTGAAATTGGTGGGATAGTGCTTTACATGAACATTTATGATGACGTCTGAAGTTAAGATAGTCACATGGAACGTGAATGGCCAGAAAACGATTCTCAGATGCCAGAAAGTTATGACTGAGGTTAAAAGGGTGAAGGGTCAAATACTGCTACTGCAGGAGACACATTTTTATGCCGCAGAAGCTTGCAGGACTGCAGCATTTATGGGGGGGTCATGGGTTTCATCTGTGTACTCATCCAAGGCCAGGGGTCTTCGATCAGGCTCCCTAGGGGTTATCCAGCTGAAATCATAGAATCTAAGATAGACTCAGCAGGTCGATATGCGCTTGCCAAAGTGAGAGTACCTGGTGGTTCTATCCTATTGATTGGATATATGCCTCTAATGTTGAAGACCCTTTTTTTTTTTCTTTTTTCCAGAGGTTGGTATTAGATATGTCGAGGTGGGAGGGAGCATGGATTGTCCGGGGGGGGATTTTAATTGTGTGTTAGACACGGTGCTTGACTGCTCCAACCCGGCTACAGTACCTACAGTAGCAGCCACAGACACTGCCAGCTATTTCCCGAAATTTATGTGATATTTCCAGAAATATCTCATGCTTTCTCCATTTCCACAATAGGGGCAGCAGAGAGAAACTCTTTAGAAATTTCGTGAAATATCAGCAATGTCTGTGGCTACTACTGTATGTCTAAAAATGCTACAGCTCTGGAGCAGATTCAGGGGAAATGGGACTAACTGATGCTTGGTGCCATTTTCACCCTTTGGATAGGGACTATAGTTTTTTCTCTCGCTCCCACCAGTCGTATCCTAGAATTGATAGGTTATTAGTCTCCAGCTCCTTGCTGCTGGGAATTGGTGAGGCAAAATACAGTATCTCCCGAAACTGGTGTCTGATCATGCTCCACATTACATTTCTCTTAATCTAGTGAGCGCCTCATCGTCTCCTCGCAGATGGAGGATGGACCCTCTTCTATAAAAGGACCAAAAATATATTAAACAAATGAGGGGAACTATACAGGAATTCTTGGACTAAAATGTCAAGGGTGACACATCCAGTGGGACTTGGTGGGAAGCTCTAAAGGCCTTTAGCAGAGGTCAGACAATCTCGTTCACTTCCAGTCGGAACCATGAGGAGGAGAAAGCCCAATAATTCCTCCAGATGAAAATTTCAGCGTGTGAAACGGCACACAAATCCAAGCCCTCTAAAGAGCTTTATTATATTATTCAGTGCCTAAAATATAAATGTAATGTCTTAAATACTACCAAATTGGAGCAGTCAATACTATTAGTAAATGAAGATGCCTATTTCGACGGAGACCAGGGGGCGGGTAAAGTGCTTGCCTGGCAGATCAAATGTAGGGAAGCAGAAAAAAAAGAGTCAGAGAGATAGCAGATGAAAAAGGGGGCGTCGTACATAATACAGATGGAATTGGGAAAGCTTTTGTTAATTTTTATAAAGATCTGTATACATCAGAATGTCAACCTTCTAGTGATGACCTGACGCCCTTTTTTAGAAGGGCACCCCTGACTAAACTGGCAGAAGACGCCAGGCAAGAAGTGCAAGAGGCAGTAAAGGCCCTGAAGGGTGGAAAAGCTCTGGGCCCAGATGGCATCCCCCTGGAGTTCCTCAAAATGTTTTCCCCTTTATTAATAGAACCTTTGTATGATATGCTGGAGGAAGGTTTGTCTTGGGGAGTGTTGCCCCTCTCTACACGGCCTGCAGTGATTACCATATTACCCAAACCTGGGAAAGATTTAACTAAATGTGCTGCCTACTGGCCTATTTCCTTGTTAACATCAGATTATAAAGTACTGGCTAAAGTGATGGCTACCTGGCTAGAACCAGTTTTACCAACACTGATACATCAAGACCAAATAGGGATTGTTAAAGGCTGTCAGGGAAAACACAATATTAGAAGAATCCTTAATTTTCTTTACAGATGGGGGCAGACAAAACATGCACACGGAGTAGCTGTTGTTGCATTAGATGCAGAAAAAGCATTCGACCATGTGGAGTGGGACTACTTGTTTAAGACTTTGCAGAGGGTAGGACTGGGCTCAACCTTCTGTCGGTGGGTGCGCACTCTATATACCAATCCTCAGGTGCAAGTGGTGGTTAATGGTTGTCTATCAAACACATTCATCCTGGAACGAGGTACGCATCAGGGGTGTCCCTTGTCCCCTCTCCTTTATGTCCTCTCACTAGAACCTTTGGCTGCAGCCCTGCAAGCACAGTCAGATATTGCTGGATTTATGGGTGGTGGCTCAGAACATAAGATTTCTATGTATGCAGGCAACCAATTGCTTTATTTACAGAACCCTGCACGGGACATCCCAGCAGTACATAAGCTTATGAGGGAATTTGGTGTGCTATCCGGGATTAAAGTTAATTGGACAAAAAGTGAGCTGCTCCCTATAGGTAGCTGTAACAGAGCCCAGCTTATTGCCAATTTAGGAGGATTGCAACTGGTTACACAGATAAAATATTTGGGAATTCAGATTGCAGCTGCAATTGGTCGTCTTTATGCTCTTGATTATAAACCCTTAATGGTTAAGCTTTTAGATGACTGTGAGCGTTGGGCTGCTTTGCCTGTATCATTGATGGGCAGAGTGGGCATTACAAAAATGCCCATTCTCCCATGTTGTCTATATTTATACCCCTCTCTGCCTGTAAGAGTGCCACAAAATCATTTTAGAAGCATTTATACAATGTTGCACAAATTTTTGTGGAGGGGTGGCAGTGCCATAATTAGGACAACGATGCTCCATCAGGCTCCTAAAAAAGGTGGGGTGGGGCTACCTGACTTTAGAGCTTATTATTGGGCTGCCCAGCTGGCATTTATACCACAGGATCCCAGAGGGGATAGCCCTGACTGGATGAAGTTAGAGGAGGAGATGCTGGTGGGCAATTTTAAGAATGACCTACTGAGTGGTAGTCTCACCATGTTAAGTGAACAACAGGTGCCCAACCCTTTCACCAATAATATGTTTGGGATATGGGTACGTGCACATCGACTTATTGACTGGAAGGGAGGTAATTCCCCATATGTGAGCCTGAGATGGGCTGTGAAGCAAAGAGGAGCATGTTCCTTACAGCTTATACAGCGACTAAGACAATGGAGGAAATTGGGCCTGGCTAATGTAGTTTAGATCTTTGAGGAAAGGTTGATCACTAGCTTCCAAGCTTTGTGTGAACAATAGGGGCATTCATCCGGGACATTTTTTGTTTACCTCCATGTTCGACAGCTTATTGGGTCCTGCCTGTCTGTGGCAGAAGGCTGGGTGTCATCCTCTCCTTTTGAGGAGCAGATCTATTGGCCACAGCCAGGTTATAGGTCACTTTCTGTCTTTTATTGCACTAAATGGGTAGAGCTCAGAAGTGAGCAGACAAAGATGGTCTAAGGACCTCACTGTACATATTGACTCCTATACCTGGAAATCAGCATGCTCCCATTATGTACATTGTTCTTATAGTAACAAGCTCAGGCAGATACAATTTTTTTTCTTACATCGGGCTTGTATCACACCAGTCAGGCTACATGATATAGACAGTACCAAGTCTGAGTTGTGTCCCAAATGCAACACAGAAAGTGGAGATTTTATCCATATGGCATTGACTTGTGCAAAGGTTGTGCCGATCTGGCACAGTGTTCGTAGAATTTTGTCACAGGTCCTGGGATATACTCCCTCTAAATCCCCTTGGAGCTTCTTTTGGGAGCAGACCCAAAGCACCCCAACAGGGCTGTGGGTAACTCTTTATGGGATATTGCCCTAATCAATGCCAGAAGGACTGTGGCACAGCTGTGGGTGTTCATGACACCTCCCACTATAAACAGATGGTCCAGTAACCTGCTCTCCTGCATGGCCCTTGAGAGGGCGCAAATGGGTGCCTGAGGTCTCGCCAATAAATTTCAGGCAGTGTGGAGACCTCTGATCACTGTGGTGGATGAGGGTTGGTTTCCTATTTAATATTTGGTACAGTAACAAGATGATCATTACTTATTAACCTCCCTAAGTCACTTTGAGATATATTTACCCTTCATGCTTTTTGCTTCTCAATGTGTCATTGATTTGTTTTACAAATGAAGTGCTACTGTGTCTGTTTATGTTAAGCGATATGCTGCTTTTGATCATTGGGGTTGTAAAAACACAGTTTTTAAACAGTGACATGTTGTCATGTCTGTTAAGGTACTCATTATAGAAATTTAATGTGATGGCTTTACCATTGATACTGTAACCATAATAGGCAAAGGGTGCCACTACATACTTTTATTTTTATCTATGAATATGTATGTCACTATGAAGTTTTTTTATTGTATTTCCTGAACCACTCAATAAACTATTTTGAAAAAAAAAAACACACACACAAAAAAAAACAGTATACTGTATCTTTGAGAGAAGCTCTTGCAGCAGGTGGCTTTCCCACCCACCTGCCCCCGGGAACAGATTTCATTATTTTCTTTTTGGGTATGGGAGATCCTCCTCAGTTCTCCATCTGTTTTCAGCCGGGTCTCCGGCAGGAGAACTGAGGTGGTGCCAGGGGACCGCTCTCTTTACACCACGTCTGATGTCGGGGACGGTCCCCGACACAGACTGCTAGCTAGAAGATTTTTCCGTGGGGTCCTAATACCTGGTGGCCTTAGTCCTAATGACATTACCTGCTGTAAGAGCTCCTCTTGAAGATCCACTGTTATGGTAAGTTCTTGCATAACTGTAATTTTTCTCCTCAGCTTGTGTGTTACTCTGCATGAACTCTCATCAGGCTCACCTTGCTGCCTACAACAGGCATCTGTGGTCAATGCTGGAGCAGGTTTTGGCATCCTTGCCTGATTCAGAGGAATCTAGGCAAGCCATTGTCCTCTCTGCACGGGATCTGGAGTTTGCAAGGCACAGAGTAAGGGCATCATACAATGCCAGTGAGGTGGCTTCCAGACTAGTAGGGACAGCGATCTGCATCAGGTGGATGGCATGACTTCACCTGTTGCAGGGTGATTTACTCCGCTTACCGGGAGACGCATCTTTTCTCTCACAAGGCGAGGAGGAATCTTCAGGGGCGTCTTCAAACAACATGAAGTCTTGCTATATTATGACAATTGCAGTTTGTCCCAGCCTTAGAACTGCTCCGGAGGTGAAAGAGTTAACTTCCATGCCAGGCATGGAATCTGAAGCGTGAGCTCAGTTAGAAAAACTCTGTCTATCTTCAAACTGAAACCGTCCGATTGTTTACTCCGCCTCACTGAACAGTCGCTCTGGAGATTCCTCCTACTGCTCGGTTCATTTCTCGGTTAAAAAGTGTTTTTTCTCGGTTAAATAAACCGCGATTATATTTATTTTAACCGCAAACCGGTCGGTTCAAGCTCTGTCTGTGGTATCATAGGTAATTACAGGTTTTTCCTTTTCTGTGTGGAACTTGTAAATGTGTTATCGGTTCGGTTTGAACCGATCAGGTTGCTTTTAAAACTTATTTTAAACTTATTTCAATACATTTTGAGTGCGGTTCCCGGTTCTTATCGGTTCTAAAAAAAAGTTTCATTACGTTTTTTTCCACGACCCGTGACACGGTTGGGAACCGATAAGGGTGTCTTGCCTGGCATTTGCCGGAAAAGGGCAAGTTTTGGTTAGGGCTGGCATTATGTCTGAGAAACCCAAAGAAAAACCGGGCCCACTGGTTTCAACACTGTAGTGTCTGTGGGGAAGCCTTTGCCAAGGCTGACCCACACACTACATGTGTTTATTGTCTGGGGTTTGACCACCTCAATGCAGACTGCCAGATTTGCAAGAATTTCCCTGCAGCTACCCTGGATAAGAGAGTTGGTAGGCTCAGGGAAAGAGAGGCCAAAAAGTCCGCTGACCCGGATGGCCAGCCCGGTTCGGTGCCAACCAGACCAGAGGGAGTGCCCTCTGACCAGGGCGAGACTTCCTCAGACAAACAAAGAGCTGACTCGGAGCCAGTTCCAGCAAAGAGAACTAGAAAATCAGCAGGTGTGGAGTCAAAATTTCCTTCTCCAACTGCTGCAGAGATAGCCAAAGCGATCCAAATTGTCCAGTCGCTTTCCCCGGTTCCGTCAGAACCGCCACTATCAGGAAAAGGTTGGTTCGGCCGGTTCCACCCGTTCAAGAATATGATATAGAGGAGTTTTATGAACCAGAGGAGGGGGAGGAGGATTATGAACAGTGTGAATGTGATTTTGAGAGTCTGGATGTGCCCATTGAACCGGACATCTCCCCAGACAGACCTTTAGGAGAGTCTCCCCCTAGGTTTTCTGAGTCCCCTTCTCATTTTCTGTTTTATAAAAAAGTTGCTGAAACCCTCCAGCTCCCTTTGGAAGAAGCTGTGGATGAGCAAGAGGAGCCTGAGTATGTGGAGATGATGGATATCCCAGAGTCCAGGAGATTGTCTATTCCTTTACATAAATCCTTTAGGAAACAAACAATAAAAAATTTAAAAGCTCCTAATTCTGTACCTCCTGTGGATAAAAAGATGGACAGGAGGTACACTTTGTCAGGTCCTGATACAGAGTTTCTTTCACAGCAATGCAGCCATGTTGGGGTAGTGCAGGCTGCAGCCTGTGATAAGGCTAATATTCCCCTGGCTTCACACCCTCCTGACAAGAACTCCAGGAGGATTGATGCCTTGGCTAAAAAACAATACATGGCAGCATCCTTGGGACTCAGGCAGGCAAATTGTATGGCCTATGTTGAAAGATACCAGAAATCCAGATGGGATACTGTTATGGCTTTAGCCAAACAGGCCCTTGGCCAGCTTGCCAAGGAGCTGGAACAGGTGGCTGCTGATGGTATTGAGGCATCCAAGGTGCAATTCCATGCTGCAGTGGATTCTAATGATGTATCTTCAAGAGTCATGGCTACATCTGTGGCTTTCCTGAGAATGGCTTGGCTCAGGTGTACTAGTCTGTCACAGGATACCCAGGCTAAGGCCATGGATTTTCCTGTTGGGAAATTCTCTGTTTGGGAGCAGACAGAGAATTATATGAAGAAAATGGATGAGTATAGAACCACTTATAGGAGTGCACAGGCCAAGGAAAGGCAAGCTGCTCAGAGGCAGCTCCCCCAGGGCAGGGGCAGGCCTCCCCACAGGCCTTTTACCAAGCCCAGGCCTCCTCTTCAGCTTATGTCCAGAGGGGGTTCTTCAGAGGGAGAGGCAGACGGGGTACAAGCAGGCCTGCTCCCACCCCTCAACCTAAAGCCCCTGCCAAACAGGCACCCTGATGGGATGCCCAGGGCCGATTCTCCATTACCTGTAGGGGGCAGGCTGGCTTACTTCATCCAGGACTGGGAGTCTTTAACATCAGACAAGTGGGTCCTGGAAGTAGTAAGCCAGGGACTGGCTCTCAGCTCCAAAAAATTTCCAAAGATGAGAATCAGAACTTTTCCACCTGCAAATCCACTAGAGACTCTTGCTTTGGAAACAGAAGTCTCAACCCTCCTTGCTCTCAGAGCTGTGGAAAGGGTTTCTCCCCTACACCAGCGCAAGGGACTGTACTCTAGGTACTTCCTTACCCCCAAAAAAGACAGGAGAATGGCGACCCATCCTGGATCTAAGATATCTGAACAAGCACCTTTTAAAACCAAAATTCAAAATGGTGACTCTGGGAATGATTTTACCCTCCCTAAGGCCAGGGGACTGGCTAGCTTCCCTGGACCTCAAGGATGCCTACTTCCATGTTCTGATCAGAAGCTCCCACCGAAAGTACCTCAGATTCGAACTGCCCTCAGGCCATTACCAGTTCAGAGCAATGCCCTTCTGCCTTACCTCTGCCCCAAGGGTATTCACAAAATGCCTGGCAGTAGCAGTTGCTCACTTAAGAAGGCAAAAGATTGCCATCTTTCCCTACCTAGATGACTGGCTCATAGTGGGTCAGTCTCCAGACCACGTCAAATCACACCTGCAGGTTACCCAGCAGCTGCTTACTTCTCTAGGTTTTCTTCTCAATCTCCCAAAGTCAGTTTTAGAACCTGTCCAGCTACTCACCTTCATAGGCACAGAACTGGACACAAAGCAGGCCAGAGCCTTCCTTCCTCTAGAAAGGGTAAGGACCCTGGTGGTCCTGGCCTCCTCCTTCACTCTGCAGGTCTCTCAACCAGCAAGGCATTTTCTACAGCTCCTAGGACACATGGCTGCTTCCACAGCTGTAGTGCAAGGAGCAAGATTTCAGATGAGGGACATTCAGTTCCATTTGAGAGCCTTCTGGTCTCAAAGAGAGATCCCCTAACCAAGCTGATCCCAGTAACTCAACCCTGATCCAGGCCCTCCAGTGGTGGCAGGATCAGAGCAACCTGAGACAGGGGGTCTCTTCATCCCTCAATCTCACTCCTTGACCCTGACTACAGATGCATCCCTTTTGGGATGGGGAGCTCACATGGGCAACCTCTCCACCCAGGGATTGTGGTCCCCCAGGAATCTCTGCTCCACATCAATCTGTTGGAACTCAGAGCTGTTTTTCTAGCACTTCAGGTTTTTCTGCATCTGTTCAGAACAAAGTGGTACAGGTCAGAACAGACAACACCACTACAATGTGGTACATCAACAAACAAAGGGGCACTCGGTCTTGACCTTGTGCACGAGGCAATGAAGTTGTGGTCTCTGGCTTATTCCCTGAACGCCTCCCTCATGAGCAGTTCACCTCCCAGGCAAGGACAATGTCCTGGCAGATGCTCTCAGCAGGATTTCCCAGGGCCATCACGAATGGTCACTGGATTCCTAGTACTGGGGTTAGTTTTTGCCAGGTGGGGCACCCCTCAGATAGATCTTTTTGCAGCCCCAGACAATCACCAACTTCTGCTTTTTTGTTGCAGGCCCCCAGTGTTGGGCTCAGTCCCCCTGGATGCTTTCCTTCTCGATTGGGAAGGGAAGTTCCTCTATGCCTTCCCCCCCTTCCCTCTCCTGTTCAAGGTGCTAGTCAAAATCAGATCTCAACCTTACAAGATGATTCTGATTGCGCCAGATTGGGCCAGACAGCCCTGGTACCCACTCCTTCTGTCCTTAGCAGTTCATCTTCCCCTGTGTCTCCCCAGGAACCACAATTTGTTAACCTGTGCCCGGGAGAGTTTGGTATCCGAGTCTCAAATCCCTCAACCTCAAGGCCTGGCTCTTGAGGAGTTAGAGTTTGCTGACCTACACCTTTCTCAAGGTGTGCTCGAAATCTTGAAAGCTTCTAGGAAGCCTTCCACCAGTGCTACTTATAACTCTAAATGGAAAAGGTTTTCCATATGGTGCTCTGGGAAGCATATTTCCCCAGAATCTGCTAATTTGCCCACAGTTTTGGACTATATGGTCCACCTAAATACTTTGGGGCTGAGGCCAGCTACCCTGAAAGTGCATTTGGCAGCTGTCTCTGCTTTTATTTCAGCAGGAAAGCCCTCTTCTCTTTCTGCTCACCCTGTATTTTCCAAGTTTTTCAAGGGATTGCTTCACACCAATCCGCCATTCAGGGACCCTGCCCCTGCCTGGGATCTTAATGTTTGCATTGCTCAGCTGATGCAACCCCCCTTTGAACCTTTGTCTTCAGCAGAGCTTAAGTACTTGACTTGGGAAACTGTGTTTCTAGTAGCCATCACTTCTGCCAGGCGCATAAGTGAGTTACAAGTTTTGTCAGTGGAGACTGACTTTATCTCCTTTCATAGAGATAAGGTAGTCCTCAGGACTAACAGGAAGTTTTTGTCTAAGGTGGTTTCAGATTTCCACCTTAATCAATCTGTATCTCTTCCAGTGTTCTTCACTGACAATTCCTCCTCTGGCGAGAGGAGGTTGCACAGTTTAGATGTTAAGAGGGCCCTTAGTTACTACATAGAGCGTACTAAGGGTCACAGGTTTGACTCCCTCCAACTTTTTCTCACTTATGGTGAGGTTGGGTTAGGGAAACCTGCCACTAAGAGATCCATTGCCAGGTGGATTGTCTCTTGTATCCAATTTTGCTATCAAAAACTGGGTAAGGTTCCCCCTTCAGGCCTGAGGGCTCACTCTACCAGAAGTACAGCTGCGTCCCTAGCTGTGGCCAGGGACATCCCTATCTTAGAGATATGTCAAGCAGCTACTTGGAAAACAGTACACACTTTCACTAAGCATTACTCCTGGACATCCAGGCCAGGAGGGATCTTCAGTTTAACACAGCTGTGCTTCAGAGCCTATTTCCTAAGTAGGTTCTGTCCCTCCTCCATGGAGGTACTGCTGTGTAGTCTGCAATTGTCATAATATAGCAAGACTTCATGTTGTTTGAAGAAAAAATTACTCACTTTAGTAATGTTGTTTCTTCTAATAGAGTCTTGCTATATTATGACCTCCCCCCCAGCCTGCCCCTCTCAGAACCTCTACTCTTGGGATGGGGTGGGCAGTTCAGTGTTGGCACTTATTGATGCCCATCTTGTGTTTTCCACCCCTTCTTTTTTGGGGTGTTTGGGTGTTGTGTTTTATCTTATCCTATCTTATTTTCTGGGTCCCCTGACTTGAGTCTTGGTGTTGGGACCAGGAAAATGTGTTAATATTTTAGTAGCCAGTTGGCTAGTGTAGGTTTACAGCTTCCACACAGAACCTTAGTGAGTTTTGCTCGTAAAGATCTGACGGTTTCAGTTTGAAGATAAACAGACAGAGTTTTTCTAACCGAGCTCGCGCTCCAGATTCCATGCCTGGCATGGAAGTTAACTCTTTCATCTCTGGAGCAGTTCTAAGGCTGGGACAAACTGCAATTGTCATAATATAGCAAGACTCCATTAGAAGAAACAACATTACTAAGGTGAGTAATTTTTTCTTCTGTCCCGCTGACCATGGGGGACACCTCCTTGGCCTTGCCAGCCTTAGGCCATGTTGATCTAGTATGGCAGAAGGGTCTCTCCTCCTGTGTCTCCCCCACATGAAGCTGAGGAAATTTGTTCCCTCAGGGCATTGCCAGGTCCCTTCCGGGGGGCTTGGTACTCACCTAGCAGTAATGAATGGTGAAGATTGACAATGGAAGATATGGAAATTACGTATCTACCATAATTCTTGATCTTCTCTTGTATCTTCACCATTCATTACTGATTCCCACCCACCTTCCCCTCTTGAGCCTTAGCTCTTGGGCACCATCTCCACCCAGCTCGCTCTCCCCCTTTTCAAAGCCAATTGGGGGCAGAGTCCCACTGGTACCTCAGGGCCCTCTGTTTCCTTCTGTAAAAAGTCAGAGTGCCCATCCTAGGAAGGTGGTGAGTAGGGTTTTCACCCTGGCCTCAGAGGGAACTCCCTAGGATTCTCAGTGGGGTGCACTGTGGTGTCCTCCTTAATTTGGCATGGATGTTTCCATTTGTTTTCATCTTCTTAAAGTGGGGACTGCATCAATGCATTTTGTGGGAGAACCCATAGGGATTCCCCCCTTTCTTACTTTGTCTGCCATTAGAGGTCATTCTGGACAGAGTCCTCTCCTGTTTGAGGTTTTTCCCCTTTGACTAAGCCATCAGGTGATGAACTGTAGAGGGCCATGCTCCAGGACTTTCATCCCAAATGTGAATTTAGGGGTGGGGGGAGGGGGCCGACTCCACCATGTTTTATATTCTCCAAGACCTTGTCAAATTCTTTTGTTCTGGACCTTCGTCCAGTGGTCCCTGAAGCTGACGGGATCCTTGCTCTTGTGTCTTCATACCTTTCAAGTTTTTGAGGCTAAACTAAGCCAATGGTCTTCCAGCTCAACACGGCGGAGGGCCCCCCCCTTCTTCCCCTATGTATGTTGTATCTTTCTTTCTCTCTCTCTTTTTCTCCTTTTTCCTGTGTTGCCGCCCAAGGGTTGGGGCCCTATGGCCACTTAGGGAAAAAGTCCAATCCCTGTATCCTCTGGTCGGCTTATTCCTTTTTCAGTTTATATCCTTTCCTTTTCCTATCTCTCGGCTCTCTTCCCTCACCTTGTTTTTCTCTGTCCCCCTTTTTTTCTCTCTCCTCTCCAGCAGGACAGAACTAGGGTGGAGGAGGAGGAGTCTGCGGTGCCTAACAGCCAACCCTCTTGTGTCACACAATGCATCGGCCTCATGGGCGGTGCCATTGGTCCTGACCCCCCCCAAAAAAAGCTCCCATATAGGTGCGCACTACACCAAGCAGTAATGAATGGTGAAGATACAAGAGAAGATAAAGAATTATGGTAGGTACGTCATTTTCATTTCTTGTCTGTGTTATTTGTTTCTCTGGGCATTCGATCAGTCCGGGGGGGTGAGAAAAAAAGCCCCCCAAGAGCATGCGATCAGGTCTGGGAGGGAGGGGTCGAGTGAGGTTAAATTTCACCCTCTTCTCCCAGCTATTGTGCCTGGAGGATGGTCCAGGGCTACCAAAGCTCAAGGTATTGTGGAAATCAGAGCTGCAAGGTGGCAGTGATCCACTCCATAGACTCTAGTGCTGCAGCCTTGGTCCTCCAGAGGTTTACTGTTAGAGGGAGGGAATTTAGCCAATGCAGTGTGATGCACTTAAAGGCCACCACTTGCAGAATTTGTTGCAAGTTTCCATTTTTTTCTAGGATTTTGAGAAAGGTGGGCAGGTCCAGGACTAGATCTTGGAAGGAAAATGGAATTGGATCAGGAGCCACTAGCTGTAATTCCATATGAATGTCCTTCCAAAATGGTTGGAGGATTGGGCAATCCCAAAATACGTGATAGTGGGTTCTCACAGCTCTACAGTGTCTCCAACAGGTGTCTGTATAAGTTGAGGTGAAATGTTTTGTGACTGTTGGTGTGTGGAAGTATCTGGTAAGGATTCTTCAATTGAATTTCTGCCACGTAGGCAAGGCAGTTATGGCTCAGCCCACTTGAAGGCATTTTGTCCAATGGGGAGCCAGAAGAAGAGTACCGCTCTCTTTTTTCCACCTCACTTGAGCAAGGTATACAGTTCAGAAACTAATTTTGCTTTGTCCTTAAAAATAATCAACCAATAAAAGAACTGCTCTAGACCAGACTGGGGACATGCTATTTGAATCAAGTTGTCCTGCTGTAGCAGGAAATGTTGCACATGAAAAAACCTAAAATGATCTTATCTGAGATGGTGGGCCTCTCTGAACTCTTGGAAAGTGCGGCACTGCTCTCCCCATAGGCATTGCTCAAACCCAGTGAGTCCCATTCACTCCCAGTATCCATACCCCAGGTTTAATTGGTGGGGGAGGGTGAGAGTCGTGATGCCTTATTAAAGTAAGGGGTTCTTAAAAGAATTAGGGGTAGCTGCCAGTCTTATAATTGTAAACAGGATTCATGTTATATGTTTGGTCCATGGATTATGCAGGGCGTGAATAATTTCTGGGACCAGTACTCATGTGGGGGTGGTCCATAGGGGCAGGCCCCAGGAGTCTGCCTCTTCTATGTGATACCAGCCAGATTCAGTCCTCTGCTTTGCCTGTGTAGCTAAAAATGTCACCTGGGCTGCCAAGTGATAGGTTTTGAATCATGGTAAGCCAAGGCTGCCATTTTCTGTCAGTAAAGTCAGGATATTGTAAGCTGTTCTAGGTTTCCTTCCTGACCATAGAAAACCTGAGGTCTCCTTCACAAACCAATTCCAGAATTTATTAGGAACTGGAATGGGGAGTGTCTGGAAAAGAAATATGCATGCAAGTACATTCATCTGTAAGACCAGAGTTCAGCCATAAGGGGAAATAATTTCCAGCGGACCATATCCTGTTTAAGGGTTTCAAACAGTTTTTGATGATTGTCCCAAAATAGTTTATTGGTTTCTCAAAACTCAAATACCCAGATATTTATAAGTATTGTGTGGGGCCCAAGCAAAAGAATAAGAGCTTTTAAAGTTGGGGGTGGTGAGCCACTTAAAATCAAGGTCTCAGACTTCATATGGTTTATTTTGTAGCCCACCAATTCTCCAAACACTTTAAGGGTGTCTAAGAGGTGCAGAAGGGAATGAGGGGGGTTTTCCAAACAGCATAAGGAGTTGTCCACATACAGAGCTATTTTCTGCTCTATACCCCCTGCCATTACCCCGCAAATATCAGGGTTACTTCTGATATTGACTGCCAGAGGTTCTAAACTAAGGGCAAACAGCAGGAGCAAAAGAGGACACCCTTGCCTTGTGCCTCTAGGTAAGGTAAATCTCTGGGAGGTATGTTCATTCACCCGCACTACTGCTTCCAGTCTCTGGTACAGCGAGGAGACTACCCCTATGAACCCCTCTCCCTGGTGGAACCTATTAAACACCTGATGCAAGAAAGCCCAATCAACCCTATCAAAGGCCTTCTTAGCAATGGCAAGTCGGAAGGCCACCCTATCCCGCTGTATTGTAATAATATTGAAGAGATGCTGAATTTTGTCCTGGAGGAACCTGCTCTGATTGAAACCAGTCTAGTCTGCGTTGAACCAAATTGCGTATATGCTTATGAAGTTGATCGGTCAGAGTTGAGCACTGAGATTGGGTGGTATGAGCCACAACTATCTGCAGGCTTCCCTGGCTTGAGGATGACCAAACATTGGGTATGTTGCCAGGTTGGGGGAAGGGGGCAAGTCTCCCTTAATTAAAATGGAATTGGTGACTGTTCGCAAGTGGAGGAGTGATAGGTCCTTAAATTTTTTATTAAATTCTGCCGGGTAACTGTCTGGGCCCTGGGGACTTGCCCTACTTCAGATTGTTAATTTCAGAGTAAGGTTCCTGTGTGGTTACCAGGATATTCAAGCTTTGCTTTCCTAAGCTGGCGAGAGGCAGATTCTCAAGGTAGGTTTTAACTTTCTCTGTGTGTTGCGGCCCCCTCTCCTCTCTATATAAGCAATGAGCATGGTGTAGTGAATATCCACTGTTTGGGTATAGTCCGATAAGAAGGCCTTCATGGTACCGGTACGTTTCTCCTCAACCTGAAGGCCCCTTCTGTCATTCACCACCATAGTTTCTAAATGGCATAAAGTTTCTCCAATGTTCCTGAGTTGTAAGCATAAAGTTTTGGGAGTTGTTGTGAATGTTTATTCCTCATTGTCCAGATCGCTGGTCAGAGGTGACTGGGCCGCCATGCAGGAAACTGATCTGCTGCATTCTTGTGGTTGCTTCAGGGGTTGTAGTTTAGATACTTTGGGGGTTGAATTAGCTTTCAATTCTTTCATTTTCTATCAATTGGACATGAATGCCTCAGTAATGGTGCATTTTTTTTTTTAGCAAATGGGTACTTTTTAAGTCCAGATTGTGACTGATGTTATGAGCCAGTCATGAGCTCAGCAATTAAGTTGCCATTAAGTAGTTGACATTATCAGAAGTCCCTGCCATGAGTTTTAAATGTTGAACAAAACCCTTTATTTAACCCAGCTAAAGCAACTGCTTTTTGTATTCGGTTCTGTGTAGCCCTTTTTTCTTACCCCAGGAATTCTCCAGTATTCATAACTCTTGAAGTAATCCCTTTAAGTAGAACTGGCCAGAGATAGAATGTATGCTAATGATGGAATCATCATTGGCTCATGCTAATTTTCAAATGCTGCCCTTATCAGCTGCTTCAGATTTCATTCTCTGCCTGACGAGTACAGATGCCACGGAGTGCTCTCCTCATCAGTCATTCCTGTCGTGCTGAATTCAAAGAACTTAAGTTTCTTTATCATATTTTTTAATTTGCTGCTTTTATCGTTTGTTAATTTGTCAACTGCTAATTTAGTTTACATTTTTTTTTTGTATTATTTTCTTGGTTTCTCCCGGTTTGGGATAACCGTGGAGGAACCGAGCTTCAGTTTCAATTCGAGTTTTTTGAAGGTAAAACTCTGGGTAGTCAGTTATTTAGTTTTAATGTATTATTTTAAAATTTACCGCTAAGTTATAAACAAGTAACCGATAACCTCAGTTCTCTTGGTACTGGTTCTCGGTTCATTTCTTATCGGAACCAACCACAAACCGCAAAAAAACACTTTAAATTTTAAAATCTTATTTGCAGTTTCTTTTTTCTACCAGTTTAAATTATGTCAGATAAACCGAAGAAGAGAACTGGTGAACCAGGCTTCAAAAATTGTACCCAGTGTGGGGAAGTCTGCCAAAGCTGACAAGCACTCCTTATGTGTTGTCTGCCTTGGCCAGAATCATTTTTCTGCAGAATGTGATATTTGTAAAACCTTTCCTCCTAAAACAGTGGAAAGGTGTTTGGAGAGGTTGCAGAAAAAATTGCAAAAGGGTTCCTCAGGCCCTGACCATCTGACACCCTTTAAACAAGTGGGTGAAACCACAGATACTGTTCATACCACCCCTGATAAGGGTGCCCAAGGCAATAGACCTTGAAAAATTAAAAAAAAGACCAAAAATGAAAAAAAGACCAAAAATATTGAACCCTCCCCTGCCACTCTGCCTAAGGGGACTTCAACTGAGTCTGTGGTAATGCCTTCACCTGAGGAAATTCCTCAAGCCCTGAAGGTCATTCAGACTTTACAGGGGTTGGCACTGGTCCCTGTTCCCCCTATCCAGGGACAAACCCTTTCTAAGCAAGCCACCCTTTCTGCACAGCCCTCAACCCATGAACACGTAGAGGTTGAGGACTATGAGGAGTATGAAGAGGAGGAAGAAGGTATTAAACTAGAAGTCTCCCCTGAACAGGAGTTTGATTCCCCTCCTAGAACAACAGAATATTTTTTGTCACATTTTTCTTTTATTAGAAAAATGGTAGATGCTTTGGACCTAACCACCAGTGAGGTAGTAGAAGATGATGAAGAGGCTGAGTACCTTGAAATGATGGGGCTCACACCTACAGAAAAACTGTTGCTCCATATCTGTACATTTTTCAGAAAAGATGTTTTTAAAATCCTGCAAACTCCTCATTTCCATCTCTCCTGTAGATAAAAGGTTGGAGAATAAATATCAACTTAACAGGGATGGTGCTGAATTTTTATTCACCATCCAGATCATCAGGGAGTGGTACAAACAGCAGCTTGTGACAGAGCAAAAGTGCCTTTAGTCTCCCAACCTCCTGAAAAAGACGCTAGAAAAAAGAATAGCATGGCAAAAAAAGGATGTCTACCTGCCTCCTTGGCAATTAGACAGGCCAGCTATCAGGCATATGTAGCACAGTACCAGAAGTCACTGTGGCATTCTGTTCTGGACATGTCCAAGAAAACCCAGCATGGTTTCTCAGAGATTTGGCTGAGACTGTCAGGTGTGGGTTGGAGGCTGCTAAGTACCAGTTCCAGATGGCAGCTGACTCAAATGACACTGCTGCCAGATGGATGGCAAATTCTGTATATTTGAGGAGGTTTGCTTGGCTCAGGGCCACAAACCTCACTCAGGACACCCAAAATAAAGCTATGGATTTCCCCATAGAAAATAATTTGCTTTTTGGGGACAAAACAGGGGCTTGTATGAAAAAGGTGGATGACTATAAGGCCACCTATAAGGGCAACTCAGCTAAAGAAAGGCCATCTCCTTCCACCAGGCCTTATGGAAGGAGAGGCGGGGGCAGATCTCCCTACAGCAGGCCTTTTTACCAGGTCCAGGCTGTGCCACAGTACCAGCAGTACCTTCAACAAACAGGGTACTTCAGGGGCAAGGGGATCCAGGCGAGGTTCCCAGGCTGGCCAGGCTCAGCCCCAGACAAAACAAACTCCCTGATCCTTTGTCAAGGCCGCTGCCCCACTACCAGTCGGGGGCAGACTGGCTCATTACTTTCAGGCTTGGGAAAACATCACTACAGACAAGTGGGTCCTGGAAGTAGTGAGTTAGGGTTTGTCCCTAAGCTTCAAACCCTTCCCAAACCTAAGATCCAGAGTATTCAAGCCATCTTTCGTAGCGGAAAGGAAGCTATTGGAAAAGGAGATTCAAAACCTGCTGCTGCTGTCAAAAGCAGTGGAACCTGTTCCTCCACAGCAAAAGGGAAAGGGTTTTTATTCAAGGTACTTTCTCACCACAAAGGAAAATGGGGAGTGGTGGCCTAAGCTAGATTTCAGACTGTTAAACAAACATCTGACAAAGCCAAAGTTCAAAATGGTAACATTGGCAATGATTCTGCCAAGACTCTAAAAGGGAGATTGGTTGGCATCCCTGGACCTAAAAGATGCCTATTTGCACATCCCCGTAAGGGAGTCTCACAGAAAATATCTCTGATTCAGACTCCCTTCAGGTTACTTCCAGTTCTCAACACTGCCATTCGGCCTCACTTTGGCCCCAAGAGTGTTCACAAAGCGTTTGGCAGTAATGGTGGCACACCTGTGAAGGTTGGGTGTCACAGTATTCCCATATCTAGTCAACTGGTTGGTGGTAGGAAACTCACCACAACAGGTAAGGGAACACCTTCGGCTCACTCAGGGCCTCTTGGGCTCCCTAGGGTTTCTGATAAATCTCAAAAAAATCTGTCGTCCTACCTGCACAGGTTCTGCAATTCGTAGGAGCAGAGTTGAATATCCTGGAGGGCAGAGCTTACCTGCTTCGGACAGGGTAAGAAACATTGTTCAATTGGCAGGCTCCTTCAGTCTGAACAGACCAAAAACTGCAAGGCAGTTTCTTCAGTTGCTGGGCCACATGGCTGCAGCCACGGGCACAGTCTCAGGGTCCAGATTCCAGATGAGACATTCAGTTCCACCTCAGAGCACACTGGTGCCAAAGAGGGAATCCTCTCTCAAAGTTGATACCAGTAACAAAAACATTACTCCAGGCCCTCCAGTGGTGGAAAGTGGAAACCAACCTAAGGGAAGGGGTTCTTTTCCAGCAAGAGCCCCCATCAGTGATTCTCACAACAGATGCATCACTACTAGGGTGGGGGGCTCATCTAGGGGATCATATCACCCATGGTATATGATCAAGTGTAGAGTCACTTCAGCACATCAACCTTCTGGAGCTCAGAGCAGTGTTGTTGGCAATAAAGGCCTTTTCACCACTTCTGCAGGGAAAGGTGGTACAGATCAGAACAGACAATACCACCACAATGTATTACATAAACAAGCAGGGAGGTACAAAGTTGAACCCTCTCTGCGCAGTGGCTATGAAGATATGGAGCCTGGCTTACTCTGTAGGAGTTTCCCTTCAGTACATTCATCTGCCAGGCAAGGACAATACCTTAGCAGATGATCTGAGTCAGATCAATCAGGCCCATCATGAATGGGCCCTGAACAGACAGGAGGTGGAAATGATTTTCAGAAGGTGGGGAACCCCAGAGATGGATTTCTTTGCATCTCACGAGAACCACCACCTGCCAAAGTACTGCTGCAGGCCACCAGCCCAAGGGACAATTCCACTGGATGCTGTGGCCTTGGATTGGTCAGGCATGCACCTGTATGCCTCCCCTCCGTTCCTTTGGTGCTCAGAATTTTGATCAAACTAAGATCCCAACCAGCATCAATGATCTTAATAGCACCAGATTGGCCCAGGCAGCCATGATGTCTGTTCTTATTCTTATGTATTCTTCTTCTTATTATGTATTCCTTTGTATACTCAGTCTGACTTGGATGCCACCAAACTCCCTGAGCCTGACACTGGGTCTCCCACCGTGGAATCCCTATTCCTCTCCCTGACTCTTGGAAAATGCCAAAAAGCTAATCGTTGGATGTGCCTACCTGCCCCCTGAAAAAGCCTCCGTCTCTCCCCCTTCATTATCTCCCTCGTCATGACCTTGTACTTTGCGGTGACCTTAATACTGATTGGCTAAACCCTTCTGCTAACAAGGTACGTGCATCTCTTGCAGATTCTAACCTAGTTCAGCTCATTCATGACCCCATGTGTATTAATATAAAGTATGGAGAAAACACTGTGCTTGACTGGGTGATCATTAACTGCCCTCTTAAGGTTAAATCCATGGGAGTTCTCTTGGATAGCATCAGTGACCATTCTCCTACTCTGCATCTGGAGGAATAACTCCCCCAACCCCCCCACCTAAGATCACCCTGGCCAGGGATATGTCCATATTTGACGCTAGTAGCTTTCTTGCCTCTATCAATGATGCTGACTGGGACCCAATTAACACTCTCCCTGGCATCAACTCAGCCCTGGATTTCTTTATAGACACCTTCACCCGAATAGTTGATAGTCATGCTTCCCTAAAAAGATGCAGGTCTAAGAGTATCAAGGTGCCTTGGCTCACTAAGGACCTTAGGAAGCTCGTGTCCTCTCGTGACCGTGTCTGGTGGACTTACAAAGGTAGTGGGCTGCCCTCCAACTGACAAGTCTACAGGCAACTTAGAAATAACTGTATAAACTCCCTCCAAAAAGCCAAACGCCTACACTATAAGACGCTCCAAACTGTGCACCTCTGTAATTCCAAGGAGTTCTGGAAGCAGGTTAATTCTCTTGTCAAGGGGAAGGCTGCCGAACTCCCTAGCTCCCTCACTGCCCAGGGCTCTGTCCTAACAGACCTTCCATCTATCGCCGCTGGATTAAATGAATTTTTTACCGATCTCCACAAATATACTTAGCTCTTTCCCAACTTATCTGTACCCCTCTTAGCCCCACTGTCACTTGGTGACACTGGGGCTCGACCCACATTCCACCTGAAGTTGGCTTCCCTTAGTGAGGTCTGATGGCTCCTTACTAAGCTGAAATCTGATAGCTCACCAAGTCATGACACCCTTGAGCCTAAATTTCTCAAGTTGGGAGCTCCTGCCCTCACCCGCCCTGTTCACGATCTGTTCAACCGGTCCTTCCTATCAAGCACTTGAATGTTTGTATAGCCAGGCTCATGGGTCCCCCATTTGAGCCTATGGCATCAGCTCATTTGAAATGTGTCACATGAAAAACAATTTTCATGGTGGCAATAACTTCTGCAAGAAGAATCAGCGAACCTCAAGCCCTTTGCAATGATCAGGACTACATTTCATTCCACAGAGATAATGTAGTCCTACGAACAAACAGGACATTTCTATGCCAGGTGGTTTCTGATTTCCAACTAAACCAGTTCATTACTCTACCAGTCTTTTTCACTGAACATTCTAATTCAGGTGAGCGCAGACAATGACTCCATAGTCTGGATGTCAAATGAGCATTTAGCTACTGCATGACAGCTACTAAGGACCACAGACAGGACAGAAAACAGCTGTTATTGACTTATGGGGATGTAGGAAAAGAAAATCCAGCATCTAAAAGGTCCATTTCTCACTGGATAGTTCAGTGCATTCAGTTTTGCTATTCCAAAGCTGGGAAAGAACCCCCAGCAGGGCTGAGGGCGCATTCTACAAGAGGCACAGCTGCTACCATAGCAGCTAAAAGGGATGTCCCATTAGTGGAGATCTGTAAAGTAGCTACCTGGAGAATGGTAGACACCTTTACAAAGCATTAGAGCCTGGGCACACAGTCCAGAAGTGCTGCCAGGTTTGGCACAGCAGCTCTGCAGAGTCTGTTCCCAAGGTAGGTTATGTGCCCACCTCCAAAGGTACTGCTTTGTAGTCTACAAGAGTTATGAATATTGGAGAATTCCTGGGGTGAGAAGAAAAAATTACTTACCATAGTAATCTTGTTTCTTCCAGGGTATTCTCCAATATTCAGAACTCGCCCACCCTGCCTTCCCTTCTAGAACTGATAGCCTCTGCAAACCAAGCTGAGTAACAATGTATAAGGATGCCACATACTGGCATGTCTGTTTTTGAGCCCTATGGGATATTGGTTTCCCTTGCTTCAGGTGATTCTGACATTAAGGGGGGTGTTTTCTTCCCTCAGTTGGGGAATTTGATTAGGTTAATTTATTGTTATTGTTGTTGTTATTATTAGATGGCTATGGTTGTTGGTGGGACCTGTCCTTGCAGCCTCTGCATGAAATCTGAAGCAGTAGAACACTGGCAGTTGATAATGGCAGCATTTGAAAATTAACATGAGCCAATGATAATTCCATGATTAGCATACATTCTATCACCGGGCAGTTCTACATAAAGGGATGACTGCAAGTGTTCTGAATATTGGAGAATACCCTGGAAGAAATAAGATTACTATGGTAAGTAATTTTTCTTTCTTTGTAGCCTTTCTGTTGCTACATCATGGCCTCGGTATAGTTTGGGTAACCACCTCCTATGTCACATTCTTGCTGCCTCCCTGCAGCCATTAGTCAACAGAATGGTGCCAAATGTGTGCTGATTCCTTCAGTCTCCATCAACATCTGTGTCTGGATTGCTCTTTAGCACCAGACCCCAATCACTGTGAGAAACAAACTTACTGGATAATGAAATTATAAAGGCAGTTAATTATATGGTAACCAGTTGTCAGCACAGTGCATTTTGGGCAGGGGTCATTTGCATGCTAACTTCCTGTATAGTACTGGCAGCACTATCAGTTGAGTGCCTCACACACTGACCAGCTAGCCTGCACTGCTTATCCCTGTCTGGTGGTTTGCATGAGGAGGAACAGTATGTTGTGTGCTTACACATTAGTTTGGGCCTTGCTTGTTGTTGCACTCACAGGAGGTATATTGGAAACTTCTGTGTGCATCCCAGAGCTTTTATGCTGTTTCCAACATATGTCCAGGGAAAATGTTATTAAAAAATGTTTTGGGGGCGCTAATGAGCACTTGAAGAAACCAGGCATGCCTACACCTCGCCGAGGTAAAAATAAATTTAAAAGGTATTAAATCGCCCCTGGTGATGGTTTATTTTGTAAGATCGTGTGCTGCCTTGGTATGGAGGAATATCTGACGTCAGGAGCTGGCAAAAGTCAGGGGGTGACTGGTAAAACCTCACCAAAAAATGCGTCCTGTGCGCAGGCCGAAAGCCACCAAGTAATATCTTTATCTGCCACGGAGGTGAGCGCACTGGGTCGAGAACTGATGGGCCAGGTTCTGGTGGCTCTGGAGCCATGACTCTGTAAATTAGAAACAAGAATTGATGATAGACTCCAAGAGGTACTAACCCAGCAAGCAGCTTAAGGAACTAGAGTGACAGAGGTGGAGGAATGGATATCTCAAATGGAGGATGACCTGCAAGGGGTGCCAGAACAGATATTAGCCTTGCAAAAAGAATTAGAAGAGATGAGAGAAGCGGCTGATTATCAAGAGAATTACCATAGAAGGCTAAACCTTCGGCTGCGTGGGTTACCAGAGGGGATGGAAGGAGGGGACGTACTGAATTTCTGTTCGGAAACTCTGCCAAAGCTATTGGGCCTAACACTTAAACATGGGAGGCTGAAGCTGGAGTGGGCCCATCGGGCTGTTATGCCTAGGCCCCCGGCGGGGCAATCACCTCGCTAAATTATCGTGCGGTTTCACCATTTTCAAGACCAGGAAACAGTATTGCGAGCTTACAGAGAAAAGGGGCAGCTTTTAGTGGAAGACCATCGTATTTTTCTATCCCAGGATTACTCAGCAAGGCTTTTGAACTGGTGCAAAAAATTCAATGAATCAGTGGCTATTCTCCGCTCGCTCAAAGTAGAGAACTTTCTGATCTATCCAGCCATACTTAAGGTGAAACACGAGGGTTCAACATACTCTTTCTTGGAAGTGGAGAATGTGATGAAATTTGTGGAGGATTTGCGCAAAAAGGCCGGATGAAATACAGCATCTGAACCTGAAGTCTCGGGCCCTGGAAGATCGGGCGATTGGATAGACATTGGGCTGAATAATCGAGTGGGGGAAATTATCTGAGTTTGCATTTACATAACTTTGAGTGCCATAGTTTGTTTGTTCTGTCCTGTTGAGATGGACTTGGTTTTTGCTCTTCTCCCGCTCTCTGGTACACAGAGGTGCAGGGTTATGGACTAACAGAAGAGTTTGTCAAGACCACACGATGACTCCTTCTGAAGACAGATCTTTGCTTCTTGATGGGACATTACACAATTGGATAAGTTATTAGAGGGATATCTGGAAAGGCTTGTAGGAGGAGGGGGTTGATGTGTGGGGAGAGGGACAAGGGGAAGAATGTGGGCAATTTTTTATTTCTTTGGCCCCCTGCAGCACAATGCTAGGAGTAGTGTTAGGAAGTACCCCTAGAGGGAGGGAGCAACACTCCTGCTGTGATGGGCTGGCAGTATATAGGGGAACCCACTGTAGGCGGCTCTGATGCTGTCTGTTGGGCGACCTGCGTGGGATGGTACGCTTAACCCTGTGTACATGTGCATAGCAGGGCGATATATTAGTGGGGGATTTCTCCACTGACAACTTATGAAACAATACAAAGGGGGGCACAGTCTATGAAAAGTCATGCTATTGAAGAAGTAAGATGGGATGGGAGTTTGGAAGGGCAGTAAGAAATATATACTGTACCTCGGGGGGGTAGAGGGCAGGACACAGCTGCATAGAGGGGATATTATTGGCACTTACGCAGTGTTGGCAGTTAGTGTCAGAGATGGGGTATTTGGGATTATATGTAAAACGAGGGAAAGGGGACATAGAAAGTTATATGGGGGAAATCGGGGGATGGGGTTCGGGTAATTTGATTAAGAAGTTGGGGAGGGTATGGTTATCTATATTTTTAATGGTTTGACTCTTGTTAATGTTACTGTTTTTTTGTGTTTACATATTGTTGCACACAGAGGTATGATTGTTATATTGAAGGGCTTCGGATGTCTTTGAAAGATATGACATGCTACAAAAAACTAAATGCCCTAAAGGATGAATGGGAGAGGAGAAACTTGACGAATGATGGGGGGGAAATAATATGAGTGAAAACTGGTTCCTTCCTAATGGCTAATAAACAAACTTTAAAAATATGCTCCTGGAACATCAGAGGGATAGCGACCCTGGTTAAAAGAACAAGTCTCCTTACAGCCTTGCGGAGACAGGGAACACATGTAGCACTAATACAGGGAACACACCCCACAGCAGTGGAACATGGGAAATTGACAAGAGTGTGGGTGGGGAAATGTTTTGCAGCTTCATTTAAGGAGCATGAGAGAGGGATCGCTGTCCTTCTGCATAAACACCTTCCTTTTCAGGTACAGCGTGTTGTTAAGGATCAGACGGGAGGGCGATATATATTTGTGGTGGGGGAATAATGGGGGAAACAAGTAACTTTCTGATCAGTGTATGCCCCGGCGGTGTTTGAGGCCTCTTTCTATCTGGCCCTCCTCTCGCTTATGGTTAAGGAACAGTTCCCAGGCCAGATTATTGGGGGGGGGGCAACCTAAATTGTACCCTAGTTCATTAATTGGACCACTCACAGAGAAAAGGTCATCAACATGAAGCAGTTCGTCAGTGGTGTAGGGGTTATTCGAATCTGCATGGCACATGGTCGCGGATTGACTGTTTTTCTTCCACAGGTATGGAATGGACGGGTGAGGGAGATTAAGCATGGCCCAATTCACATTTCAGATCATGCCGTGGTGATCCTGTCACTGGAAATGAACAAGCAAAGGGAGGGTTGGGTGATAAAAATTTCAAAGAATATCTATGGGACCAATGGGAGCATTATATAACAGCTAACGTAAATGCCCCCACTAGTAAGGCAATTATTTGGGAAGCTGGAAAAGCTTATATGAGGGGGATGATTATATAATATGTAACTAAAGTAAAGAGGCAGAAGCAACAGTGGAGAATGCAGTTGGAAGCCAGAGTGAGAGACTTAGAGAGGCGGGCTGTGAGTGGGGAAGAGGATGTAGTCCGAGGTGAGCTGAAAGCGACTAGAGAAGCACTGAGTACATTGCTTAGTTAGGAGGCTAGGACTGCTTGGACATTTGGTAAGAGGAAGTAATATGAGTGGAGAAATAGACCTGGACCTTTGTTGGTTAGATTGATGAAGGGTGGGAAAATTACAACTCACATTACAGTAATCAGGAATAATAGGGGGGTGCTATGTAGGTCTCCCCAGCAGATAAGAGAGTGCTTTAAAGCTTTTTATGAAACATTGTACATGAAGAAGAGAAGGAAGGGGACTGGAGAGGCATTCCTGAGGGCGGCTCTGAAGTTATCTGAACTGACAGGAGAGCAGAGAGACTCTCTAAATGGACCCATTACTAGGCTAGAGGTACTGGGGGGCTATGCAGAAGCTTCAGAGAGGTAAGGCGAGTGGGCCAGATGGGTACCCAGTGGAGTACTGTAAGTGCCTGGCAGGGCAGTTAGCTGGACCATTATGTGACACCTTCCAGCAAAAAGAGGGAGAGACCTTGAGATTACTGGACACCTTTTCTGATGCAGTAATCTGTTTGATTCCTAAGGCGAGAAAAGATGTGTTGGAATGTGCATCATTCTGCCCATCTCGCTTTTAAATTGTGATGCTAAAATCTTTATGAAGGTGCTGGTGGGCTGGTTGGAGGCAGTATTGCCTGAGATAGTTCACCCAGACCATACCGGGGTTCATCAAGGGACGTCTATCATATCATATGTGAGGAGACTTCTAAATGTGATATGGGGGGCACAAAAACGGAAAGAGGATTACCTGTATTATATCGGTGGATGCTGAAAAAGCATTCGACAGGGTGGAATGGGATTGCTTATTTGAGACGTTGACCCGGTTTGGTCTGGGTGATACTTATGTGGGATGGGTACGTGCATTGTATAGATCCCCCCCCCCCCGTGCGAAGGTATTGGTGAATGGGACGCTGTTGGGTAGAGGTACAAGGCAGGGATCCCCGCTGTCTCCATTGCTATTTGCCTTAGCGGTAGAACCCTTGGCAATTGCCATCCGGGAGAATGAAAATATCCAAGGGGTGAGGGGCTTCTTGGGAGAACAGCATAAGCTCGCAATGTATGCGGACGATATGCTGCTGTTTATTATAGAGCCTGAGAGATCTATGACCGCTCTTTTGCAGCTAGTGGGGATATTTGCACAGTTTTCAGGCTACAAACTTATCGTAGATAAGTCTGAAGTCATGAGGCTTCCCAAAAAATATAGGGTGGAACTGGAATGGGGATTTAAGAGTGGGAGGGAACTTTACATACCTGGGCATCAGGATTGGGTGGTCCTTGGGCTCTCTTTACAGTCTTAATTATGGCCTAGTTTTGAAGAAGACAGAGAGTGACTTGAGGAGATGGGCATCTCTCCCGATTTCGTGGCTAGGGAGGACAAATTTAATTAAAATGAACATTCTCCGCAGATTGGTATGTTTATTACAGATGTTACATGTGGGGTTGACCAGGAAGGATACCAAGAGGTTAGAAGGTTTGTTTTCCACTTTTATCTGTAGAGGAACACACCCCAGGATTAGTTTGCAATGACGTAAGATGGACACAGGGAAAGGAGGTTTAAACTTTCCGGATATTGAGTCTTATTACCTTGCAGCCCACCTGAAGTATATCAGTGACTGGATACACTTACCCCCAGTGGCATGGTGGCTTGATCTCGAGCAAAGGGGATGTGGGGCCAGACTTTCGGCATATTTAGAGAGAAGGGGGAAAAGTGCATATAACAGAACGGAGGTTCGGAACCTATTGGTGGAAACAACATTGAATAGCTGGAGTTGTTTACTGAAATGGAGAGGGGTGAAGGAGGTAGATACGTACTTGGTTCTGGTTACTGGGAACCCATATTTCTTACCGGGGTGGGAAGACTCTGGCTTTAGGAGGTGGGAAAAGGGAGGTATAAGAAGCCTGGAGGATCTCTGCAGTGGAATGGGGATCTGCTCCTTCTCTGATACACAAAAAAGGTTGAACCTGGAAAGAGAACACATGTTTAGGTATTTTCAAGTGAGAGCATATATATAGCCGGGTTAAATAGAGATGGGCCGGGGATTGGGGAATTGAGGAGAACTGAAACAGTCATCTAATTTCTAATTATCCAGACTGGAACCTAAAGGTTTCATAGGGAAAGTGGCGAGAGACACTAGACGGGGATTACCAGACTTGACGATGAAAACCTGGAGACTATGGGAAAGGGATTTGGTTATACAGATAGAGGATCGGAACTGGCTGCAATTGTTGCCTATGCACATGGGCCTTCTACTCTGTAATAGATTTAAGGAAGCTTTTTTCAAATTCTTACATAGGGTATATAGCCTCCCGGCCATGGTACATAAGTTTCACTCAGCTATATCTCCTTATTGTGGTCGATGTGGGCAAGAGATAGGTACATACACACACTGTTTCTGGGCCTGTAGCATATTACAGCAGTTTTGGAAATCGGTGCCATTGGAAGTAGGGAGGATGTGGGGTAAGATGGTCCCCCTTACACCAGTGGTATGCTTGTTTGGGGTAGAAATAGATGAAGGAGGAGAATGGGACCCGCTCCCGAGATGGGTAAGAGTATTACTGATTCTAGCTAGACAGTGTATACAAAATACCTGGGTGTCCTGTATGGTCCCTACAGTACAGAGCTGGCGAATGTTGGTATTCCATACCCTGGGGTTGGAAAAGCTCTCCCTCCTTGTGAAAGATAAGCTGGATCTATTTGCTAGGGAATGGGCCCCTTTTCTGGCAGACTTGTCCCAGCAAGAGGCTATGGCTTTTTGGGGCGGATTAGATGTATAAAATATGAGGGCATTGTCCTGATAGACATCTGAGCATAGCATTTTATGAATATATTAATTGATTGGTTTAAGAAGTTTTTAAATGTATAGGATGTTGCATGGGGATACATAAATTCATGTTTATGGAACTAGGTATAAAACATGAGACTGTAATATATTTCAATGGAAAATATAAGAATGTAACCCATGTACCTTGTTATAAGTGAACCTCTATATGGAATTGATTATATGTTTGCACAACAAGTTGAATAAACTCTTTTATGCAAAAAAAAATGTTTGTGTAGAATTGCAGGATAACAAAACTTCATTTGAGTAGCAGTAAGAAAAATATGTATAGCATTTGCAGGTGACCTTGTGTAAAGCAGCTATACAATCACTTTTGGGTGAACTCGGATGTGTAGCAAGTACTGCTATACATAAACAATTCTGAGTAGCATTGAAAATTGTGTAGTTTATAGCCATCCCAGTGGTGCTGAGGGTTGAGGCGCTGAATGCCACACCTCACTCCACACCGGCAATCCATGTTCAGGCATGAGCATGGATATCCGGGGGGGGAGAGGATTTAGCATCCAAGGGACTGCTCTCCTCTCCCTTGGAGGGAGGACTGCTGGCTGTGCTGAATGACTGCCATCAGGTGAAGACCCGGTGGTAGTACGTCGGGAGAGGTGCTGTGGGACCCTGTGGTGTGTGCGCACCTTCATGCACACATGTTGATTTGAGCACCCCAGCAAGGAGAATTGGGAGAAAAAAAATGGTGGGAAATGGGGCAGGTGTATATGACACTCTGTTCGCTGATTTCCCCCACCCACCGCACTGCAGTTCCACCTAGTCATTAGGACACCATGTCCTGATGTCACCATCCCCTCTCTTCGCGGGGGAGCAGGGCTGCACCCCCCCCATGCCCTTCCCCCTTTCTAAATATTCTAACTCGGGGGGGGGTGGACCTCAGGGAGGGGGAGTGAATTCAGCAATGTGGTGCCCTAATGATGGGCACTGCCACTGCTGCACAGATGGCTGGAAGGAACTCGCTGCCAGTACTAAGTCCCAGGCAGGTGAAGGACAGTGGGGGTCTTCGGGGCAGGGCTGTAGGGAACCCGAGCCTGCTGGAGGAGTATAAGGTGCATATTTAAAAAAAAAAAATGAGTACATTTTTGCTATACTATACCAGGTACAATAATAACTGTATAAGTCACTAAGTGCCTCACACAACATCATGTGGGCACACTTCTCTTTTTATGGCAATTAACACATTTCAATGTGCTACACATAGTTATTTAATAAAATAGCATTTGACACACATTGATTTATTCATTTAAAAACTGGTGACTGGGCAAGGTGCACGGAACCAAGGCCCATTTCCAGGCTTGTGGGGGTGGATAAGAGATAGACGGGTACAGGCAACAAGCAGACTGGGAGGGGGCGGGAAGGGGAAATTATTTAACCAGGAGAGGCACACTAAGCCAAAGCTTGTTTCCAGGTGTGACCTGGGAGCATAAGGAAGTTAAGTGACTTGCTCAGGGTCACACCGTATGCAAGTGGGGGATGTGTCCCTCAAACCCTGGTCTCCAGGTTTGCAGCTCAGAGCCTTAAACCATTGTGCTATACTGCCTTCCAACTATGACAGATGATGACAATTATAAAAAAGAATAGTCACAGTATAACCTACAACTGAGAAATGCAAAATAGGCTACAACACATCAGTGGTCCTTGAGGTACTGTAGCAACAGTTATGATGTCTCTAAATATGAAGTATTTTCATTTCAGTTGAACAGTGTCTTATGTTGCATAACAAAATCTCAACTCTGCTTCAGTAAAGCTACCACAGATTGTGATGTATTTGATTTACAGTATTAACCTTGTTGAAAATTTGAGATTGTTTTTGAAATCTCTCAGCTGTAAATAAACCTATAAGCAACACGGATATCCTGGAATGTTTCTCTTTCTATTCAGGCTCTGCACCCTTTCTATAGCAGTTTGCAGCACCATGGCCAACATATAACTCTGTCTTCTGACCACGGAGAGCTGCACAATTTTCATTCTCTGCCACGTGTTCATATGGAACTTCCTGAACAAATTTCCATATTCCCTCTAGGTAAGAATCTGTATTGATCTTTCTAAAGAGTTAAGTACAGTGTACAGACTGTAGTGCTGATGCACAGCACCATATAAATAGTTATGGATGGATTACCTGGAGACATGATATATATGAGCTACAGTATGTGTGATGCATGTCATGTGTACTCGTTCTGTTTTCTTAAACACATATGAAGTACAGCATTTTTATTGTGATTTATTATAATCTTGCTAAAACATATTATTAGAAAAATATCAGTCGGCATCAGCAGAACTCTGTTCCACAGCTTCCCAAAAAATTTGAATTTCAAGTTATGCTCATATTTATTATTGAGGAGATCTACATGAAAACTTGATTATAGTGTATGGCCGAATGTGATTGTATATAGAAATCTATACACATGATGAAGTCATTCTGCTGCACTAGTGATGTACCTACTAAGGCAGAATGACTTTTTGTTCTGCGTTAGTAGGTGCTTCACAATGCAACTGCCCCAAACAGCGCTGTTGATTGGACAGGGGGCAGTTGACAAGTTGCGTGTGCAAGCTGACCGGGCAGGCGGTTAGAGGAGAAGGCAGGGTCTCCAGTGGCAAGGACTGACATCGGAAGCCACACAAAGTAAGATGACTTGTTTTTTTGGGTTCCATACACTATATAGAAAAGTGTATGGGAGCTCCAATACACAACCTGCTGTTGAAATACCTTGTGGTTTCCATGATGATAGGGACCTCTCGAGCTTCGCTCTTGAGATCCTCTTCATCATGGAAACTACGCAGTATTAGAATAGTGTGGTTGTGTATGGGTTCCCATACACTATCCTATATACTGTCCCTTAAAGTTCACTTAAATCTGAAGCTTATTCAAGAATTCTAAATCATAGCAAAGTATAATGTATGGGCAGTGTTGGGGTAGTAACTAGTTACTTGTAACCTGATTACTTTTCTAGGTAACTAGTAATAGTAATTGATTACTTTTAAAATAAAGTAATAAGTAACTGTAATGACATTACTTTTCCCTAAAAGTAACTAGTTACTGTAATACAAATAGAATAACAGATGGGCATCCATCTGTTATGGATGCTGTAATCCATCAAGGGGAAGCTCAAGATATGAATGACATCACAAAAATCTGGAGATTGTGCTGGTGTCTTTTGATATTTAGGTTTAGTGTAAACAAAGGCTGTTCAACTAACTGCGTGCTCAATTTATTATAACATCAGACTAAAAAAACTGCTTTTTGACAAGCATTGCATGAGCACCCAGCATCTTCACTTTGCACATTGAATGCAAGTTGCCTACCATATTTTGCCTTTTTTCACAATAAAAAGTTTAGGCCACATTTCATGGCTGTGAGGTGCCATTTTTTTGTAGCCTAGCTGATGTTCAGGTTTGAGTAGTCGCAGTGTCTTGGTATTATGAGCTGCCAGAGGTACTGTGTGGTGTAAACCCGTGGCACAACAACTTTAGCAAAGACATGCAGCCTTGTAACATTTAGCCTAGCAATTCTGACCTAATACTGGTTTGCCCTACGAGATCTTTGCTCTAAAATAGTGGCTACGACTACAAGGTAGCCTCATTTATTGCACCACTGCTTTCTTCATTGTTACAGTCCCACTGCCTTTGTGTGTCAGGTTTATTTTAGTCAGTTGTCTCATTACAGAAAATATTGTTAGGCTGAATGGCTCTGGTGAGGTGTCATGGCGCTGGGCGTCCTTGTACGAATTCTTGGAGATCTGGTGTAGATCGCTGGTCCCTCAACTTTGAGTATTTCTTTAATCTGTAGAAAATGAAAATGAGTGTGCACACATAGCTTACACCAGGGCTGTCCAACTTGTGGCTCGCCAAGCCATTTTATGTGGCTTGCGAAGGCTCGAGAAAAAAATACTACTTTTTGAGCTTGTCCCTGTAACTTTGCCATTTGTGCTCACAGTCTTAATCAGCTGAACTGCTGCTGCAGTCAACAAATCGAGGTATGAACCAATTATTTAATTTAGCTTGATCTGGTTTATCAAATGAAATGTTTATAACCCCACAGCTCAGTAGCATACCACACAGACGCTAAGTTTCATTTCCCAAACTGCCATCGCTCTACCGTTATGGCTGCCTCTGTCACTGCTTTTGGTTTTTGATCTGTGGTCTCACTGCCATTCAGGAAAACTCTATTTTTTAAAATGAAATCTTTATAGCCCCAAATCTCAGTTGCATAACACACATACCCTAAGTAAGATTTGCCAAACTGCCATCGCTCCACTGTTATGGCTACCTGTATCACTGGACCTGATGTGCTTTGCCGAGTTGCCTGACTTTCTCCTCGACAGGTAGCTGAATTAAGAAATGAGTAGTGATAATCACATTTAATGTTGAAGTTAAAACCTTTTTTTATATTACATGTAAAGCTAGGCTGGCTGTTAAAAAAAAAAAAAAAGGGGGGGGCACATTTAATCAGGCTGTTTGTCTGAATATTGTTGCTGAATTAAGAAGTTACTAGTATTTGTGTGTTGCAACATTTCAGAAGTATTCTTGATGGCTCTTTAAAAAATGTGGTGGTGTGGGGGGCTGATCACCTGTAATGGAGATGTTTACCAAGTTTTTGTGTGTGGCAACAATTAATGTGGGGGAGTGATGATCACAATGAATAAAAGCCAGTTGCTACTTTCATCACTAACCCATTCGTGATAACTGATATAAAACTGCCACTGAAATTTCAAGTGTTTTCAAAGTAAATTCAGCAGAACTTGAATTAGAAATCATCCACTTGCAGACAGATGTGCAACTAAAGGCTAGATCCTCTCAATGAGACTTCTGGTCATTAACAGATGAACTCAGATTTCCACTTTTGAAGTAGTTATTTCTTCAATTAAGTGTCTGATTTGGCTCTAATTATCTGAGTGAGTTTGGAATTTCAACAATGAAAATACTAAAATCAAAGTTAAGGTCTCTGGCAGATGACCACTTCAATGACTGCTGCATGCAAATGGCTGACACACTACACACCAGACTACATAAAGTTGTCTTTTAATATGCAATGCCAGAGCTCCCACTAGAGTAGAAATGAATAAAATTTGATCAATAAAGAATTTAAAATGAAAATTGATTTAAAAAATACTTAATAAAATCTGATTAATAAATACATATTGAGTACTGCTGTCATTATTTTAACTGTAATCATTGTAAATATGTGTAATTATGGTAATTATGGGACATCGTGAGTGGTGCATCTGGGGACCGGCATGAGCCATATGTTGCTGTTGCTCTTGCCCTGACTTAGAAATGAAAATGTTGCTTCCACCCCAAAAAAGGTTGGACACCACTGACTTAAACCTTTCATCCTTCTTACTAGTAGGTCCTGTTAATTAGTCCCCACTTAAGGACTCATCAGCCCATTCATTTCTACTCTTCCTTTTCATACCTTTCATCACCTTTTCATTTTCCAGATTCTATTCTTACCTTAACTGTTATCACTTTCTAATAAGTGGCTAGCGTTTTTCCCCTAAGGGAAACCAGGTTATAATTTGCCATTATAACCCATGGGTTATAATGGCAAACACACACTGGTTTCCCTTGGTCAACCCATGTGCCAACCGCAGCTCTTTTCTCCCTCTCTGAATTTCTGTAGCTCCACACGCCTGCACACTTCACTGTGACTGGCACTCGGCGGTAAGTTAACTTTAAAAAAAAAAAAAAAAGAAATACTTTAACTGGCCTATGTCTACTATTATGTCTAAGCTGTAAAAAGCAAAGAAAAAAGGAGGAAACATGTTTCAGCAGCGAAGCTCCAACAGTAGACTGTGCTGAAACCCTGGGATGGCGGCTGCACGGTGATGTGGCTTGATTTTATGTAATTGCTGTGGCGAAAAAAGCTCCCCAGCAATTATATAAAATAAAACATGAGGTGATCTGTTTAACTCAAGATTTTACATACACCCTCGGTGTTGGATGCTTAAATAAACCCCTCGAGCTTTGCGCTAGGAATTTATGTGACATCCAACACCTCGAGTGTGTGTAAAGTCTCATTTCACACCACCCCATGTATTCTATATTTCTCCAACAGCCTCTCCCTAGTTTTTTTCCTCACATATATTTCTCTAACCTGAAAAGGCAGGAATGCTGAACGAATACTTCTGCTCAGTATTCACAAAAGAAGAGAAGGAGGGGGAGGTACCTAATCCAATCAGTAGAAGCACTCTGGATTGGGGGGGGGGTGATCCCAGTTCTGAAAGAATTGCTAAAACTGAAGGTGGACAAAGCAATGGGGCCTGACAGGATTCACCCCAGAATTCTAAAAGAACTAAGGGGAGAACTAGTGACACCATTAACTACCCTTTTTAACAAATCATGGGAGGATGGTGTGAGGGTGGATGTGATTCCCCTTCACAAAAGTGGGAGTAAGACAGAGGCAGGAAACTACAGACCTGTCAGTTTGACCTCAGTGGTAGGGGAAATGATGGAATCACTTATGAAGAAAAGAATTGTTGAGTACCTAGAGGCCAGTGGGGCGCAGGACCCAAAGCAGCATGGATTCACAGCGGGAAGGTCATGTCAGACAAATCTAATTGATTTCTTTGACTGGGTGACTGGAGTAGTAGACCAGGGAAGGGCTGTGGACATGGCTTACCTAAACTTTAGCAAGGTATTTGACACAGTCCCACACAAAAAGATTAATGAACAAATTAGCCAGCCTGTGAGTGGGTCCCAGGGAGTGGACAACAAGACACAGATGGTAATAGTAAACGGAGTCCACTTTGAAGAAAGGGGGGCTACTAGTGGGGTACCACAGGGTTCAGTACTGGATCCAGTCATTTTTAATGTCTTTAAGTGACATTACAGAAAGACTGGAAGGAAGAGTATGCCTCTTTGCAGACGACACAAAGATCTGCAACAGGGTTGATACACAGGGGGGTGGAAAGGATGAGAAGAGACTTGGCAGGGTTGGAGGAATGGTCAGAAGTATGGCAGCTTGGATTCAATGCAAAGAAGTGCAAAGTAATGCACCTGGGAAACAAAAACCCAGGGGAAGAGTACACAATGGAGGGGGGGTAGTAACAACAGCGAAAATGGAGAGGGACCTGGGGTAATCATATCAGATGACCTAAAGGTTAGCAAGCAATGTGAGAAGGCGGTAGGAATGGCTGGGGGGATACTGGGATATATAGGGAGAGGAATCACCAGTAGAAAACAGGAAGTGTTTATCCCTCTGTACAGACAGTTGGTGAGACCCCATCTGGAGTACTGCATCCAATTCTGGAGACTCCATCTCCGCAAGGACATAGACAGGATAGAGGCAGTCCAGAGGAGGGCAACTAAAATGGTGCAGGGTCTGCAATAGAAGCCATATGAGGAGAGACTAAAGAAGCTTTAATATGTATACCCTTGAGGAAAGGAGGGACATGATAGAAACTTTTAAGTACCTCAGTGGAATCAACAGAGTCCAAGAGGGGTAGCATCTTTTAGAAAAAGAGATGTGCAAGAACAAGGAGGACACAAGTTGAAGATAGAGGGGGGACAGCTCAGGGTCAATGTGAGGCAGTATTTGTTCACAGAGAGGGTGCTGGACGCATGGAACGGCCTTCCGGAGGAGGAGGTGGGGTCAAAAACAGTGGGGGGAATTCAAGAATGCATGGGACAGACATAAGGCAATTCTTGTGGGGGGTAGGAAGAAATAGGCTGCTGGTAAACTAGAATCTGCAGCTTATCCAGTAGGTAGGGAAATGGCAGACTAGGTGGGCCAAGCGGTCCTTATCTGCCGTCAAAAGTCTGTTTCTATGGTGTTTTCTCTTTTTAGATAATTCCTGAAGACCTATGGTTGAAACATCAATTTTAATTCAATTTTCTGTTTTCAGCATGCATTTAATATTACCATTTTGTTCTATATTTGTAATCTGTGCTGTGCAAATAAAAGTCAGAAAACATAATTTTATTTGTTGGTTTATTAAATATATAATTTTTGCAACATTTGATATACAAATTATACTACTTATGCTCCGCTACATGGTACAGCTAAGACTCACTATAGGAATTTATATTTGTTTGAGGGGGCAACAGATTGGCCAGTTGATGTGCAATTTATAGATAGCTTGCTACACCCATGCATGTCATCAGTCATGTCCCTGTACAGTAGCCACTGTGAACCCTGAGGGAATCTGGGCCCGAATAGCTGTTGTAGGGGAAAAAGGCAAGTAGTCCATCTGCAGACAGGGCTCAGGGTCTATTTCCATCAAAACCACATGCTCCAAACTACCACAGCAGGTCGCTTGATTGTCCCTCCACCCACCTGCCAGTTCTATCACCATTACCTGCCTATCTCAAAGAAAATACTCATTGAAGGGGTATATACTGGAGTGCAACAAGTGTTCTGTGTTGCATGGTAATTTGATTGTAAGTGACACTGTCTGACTTCAGTTGTAGTATATTAGCAGTGGCATAATAGTCATGGCAGACTTAGTTATAATTACAAGTGTCTCAGTGGCATTGTCAAGTCAAGGTTCAGCTGTGGGAAAGAGTGTTTACATTTTGTTGGGGTAAGTAGGTGTGTGCTGGTGGAATTCATTGTATGTGACGTGGGTGGATCTGTGGCTGGTAATGGCAAAGTTAGGATTCAGGCTGTTGTGGGGAATTGAGAAAAGATCACCAAGGCAAGGAAGGGCAGTAGATCTGCAGGATGTGTGTGTGAGTGTAGGAGGAGCTATTTGAGGGTGGGATTTATTATAGAAATTTAAAGGGGTAGTTCGGGCTCTTGCATAGTCAGGAGGAATACAGGCTAGACGTGGGAAAGATTGACAAGTGCAGAAGATGCAGCAAGGGTGTATGTGGCAGTGGGGTAAGGGTGGGATGTAAAGGGGTAGTTGTGGCTAACATTGTCAGGCTATACAGCTGTATGGGAAAGATCCCTAAGGGCACTGGCAGTAGATGCAGGGTGTGCGTGTTGGAGGGTGAGTGTGGACATTATGGAAATGAAACCGGTCAGGGACAGCAATAGCTGGCAAAGCTAGGGTTCAGCTGTGGGGAGAAAAGATTGTGGAGGGCAGCAGTAGATGCAGGGTGTGTGTTTGAGTGTGTGTGTTTTTTTTAATAGAGCTCTTATTTATGGAAATGTAAAGGGGTTGTTGTGACTGGCAATGTCAGATGTGTACTGTGTTATAAATTAACATATTAATTGTTTTATTTCTTTTATACACTTCTTGGGGTTTCTTGAGGACATAGCTGTGTTCAGTGAATAAATACTACCATGTTATGAAAAGTAATGTGCATTACAGATACTAATTACTTATTATATAAAAGTAATAAGTGATTGTGACTGATTACATTTATTTGAAAGTAACTAGTAACTGTAACTGATTACTTTTTAAAAGTAACTTACCCAGCACTCTGTATGGGCAACCATACACAGCAAGGCTGTCTGCATTGAGAGGTTTCTATGGCAACTAGGAACTTCAAGAACGAAGCTTGAGAGATTTCCTGGTTGCCACAGGAAACTCGAAATGAAGACATCAACTTATCTGTATATAGTTACCCATACAGTATCTCTTGTAGCATGTGGGCATCCATGCCCATTTCAGATACTCCGTTTCCCTTCAGTGAATTGGTGTTTTGGGAGGGGGGACACCTGAGGGTTGGTGGTGGGCTCAAATTACTACTTCAGCATGCAGCTAGCAACTGCAACTATTTTTATGAGTTTTAAGTTAAAAAAAGAAACAGTTTCCAGCTCAAAAGGCTAGAGGAAAGCAGTTGTGAAGTGGCATTCTAAGATCTCACTTCGAGAGGGCTCTTGCAGTAGGTAATTATATATAGGACTGATGCCGGCAGGCGTCAGGACCCCACGGAAAAATTTCTAGCTAGCAGTCTCTGGCAGGAGACCTCCCCCATGTCAGGTGACCGATGTCAGTAAAAGGGGTGGTCCCCCACACCAGCCTTCCAGTTCTTTCCCGCCTTTAGCTCGTGTCAGCGCCTCGCGGTAAAGTTTAACGCTCGTCAGCTCTGTCGTTGGTAGATTTTACCATCGTTTTTTCAATTTGTTTGACCAAATTGTCAGGTTTTCATTGGTGTATGTTGTCCTTTACACCCTCCGAGCACAAAAACAAGTGCGACTCATGTGGTGCCCAACTCCCACACAAGGATGGCCATTCCCAGTGCCTCTTCTGTCTGGACCCAGACCATCAGGTGGAGAAGTGCCAGCACTGCCTTAAATTCAACACCGCCACTCGTGGATGGAGGCAGCAGTCCCTGGAGGCCCACATCCTCAAGAAGAAAATGTCCTCCATGGAGAAGGAGTTGAAAAAGCTCCATCAGGCATCCACTTCCCCCGAAGGCCATCGCATGAAGAAGGACAAGGAGAAGCACCGGGACAAGGGCTCCTCATCCACCGTGACTTTGGCTGGAGTCACCATGCTCCAGGTAATGTCCCCTCTGGGGGACTGCTCCGCGATGGCCGTCTTGGAGGCTTCCAAGTCAGCGTCAGCCCAACCGTCTGGCTAGCACTCGGGCCCTGTGGGCGCCTCCGGGCTGTTGGAGGCCTCCACTCCCAGTAAGGCTGTCACTGTGCGGCCTACTGGTTCAAGCAGCTCCGCTAAGCTGGAATTCAGCTCCTCTGATGCCCGTACGGAGACGGTCGATAAGTCACCCGACCCTTTGGGGCGGTGCACCGCCACTCTTCTGTCTGACCAGGCCACTCCTCCTTCGCGATCTGCCTTGGGCGATGGATCCGCTAAGTTGGACGTCTGTTCGTCCGGCGTCCGGCCTGGACTCCACTGATAAGTCGGACGTCAGCTTGCCCGACACCGGCGTGGCAGCTGAGCTGATGCCAGACCCTCTCACGTCCGCCGTTTCTGGCTCCCCGCAGCCTTCGCTGCCCTCTAGGGACCCTGGGTCTCCTCAGCCTGACCCTGGGGATTTTTCCCTTCCATTCCTGGGCAATGCCAAGGTTCCTGCTGCACCCCCATCAGGCCTTCCTCCCGCTGGGCCGGACAACCTGACGTCAGTTCCCTGGACGCCGGTCTTGCCAACGCCGGGTGACATCCCTCTCCCAGATGCCGCTCCAACGCCGGGCCCTCTTCCCACCAGGCCTTCTACTCCAGGCCCACCCGTGGGGCCTCCGGCTGGGCCTTCTGCTTCGTCAGACCCCCAGTTCCTGGGTATCCGACCCCGTCATATCCAACTCTTACCTGTGTCTGCAGTATCCGATGCCCCAGTACCCAACGCCGGCCTATCCGACGCTGCAGTAGACAGTGCCTCACTACCCGACACTGGGTTACTCACCATCAGGTTATGGATATGCACCTTATGGGTACACTCAGTACCTGTATCCCCCCCCTCCTCCTCCTCCTCCTCTTCCACCGCCTTTCTCAGCAGCCAGTGGATTTGAAAGAGACTCTGGTCTCCTGGTGGGCTGAGGCCAAGGCTCAGCTCACCAGAGAGGTGGAGAGTAGTCTCCTGGCAATGGTGCAGGCTCCAGTTCCCATACGTCCATGCAACAGACTCCCTCCCCACCTTCGGACACAGGGGCGAGCCCTCTGTTCCATGGCGGGCAGGACATGCTTCCCCAAGGGCTTCCCAAGGGGTCCGTTCCTCTGCCACGCTGGGAGAGGGGAGCCTTCTTCCTCCTCTTCTTCCTCCTGGGGCACCTCAGAGGACTCCGACGGTTGTTCTGACCCAGATGACGAGCCACGCTCTCCGGCCCAGGCCTAGGACTCCTCCGGAGGATCCTTCCTTCACAGAGTTGCTACACAAAATCCAGAAGGTTCATAAGTGGCATTCTTTGGAGCCAGATCCACAGCGTAAGAAACTTGCTGAGCAGGTGGATCTGCCTGAGACCGCTCGACCTTGGTGCCACCCTGGATTGAGCCTCATGCCAATCTCGTTTCCACTATTTGGAAGCAGCCGTCGGCATTAGCCCCTCTTCCTCGGAAGTTGATCAGGCTATATCAGGCTCCCGAGGGTGTTGACTTTATTGATTCTCACCCCTCCAGTTGACTAGCGCTGCTCATGGTCTGTCAGCTAACCCAAAGCATTTGAGCTCATCACCACCTGACAAAGAATCCCGTCTTCTGGACCAGTATGGTAAGAAGATCTTTGCTTCTTCCACTCTGGGTATTAAGGCCCTGAATTATGTCGGTCACATGGGGGATTACCAGAAGGCGATTCTTAGTGAGGTGGAATCCAAATTGGACTCCCTTCCTGACTCTCGGGTTAAACAGGAAGTGGCTGACCTCATCCACTCTGCATGTTCGGCCAGTCAGCACATGCTTCGTGCCACATATGATGCAGTGGACACTGCTGGTAGGAGCTTGGCTTTCACCATAGGCTTACGGCATCATGCCTGGCTCCATGTGTCAGGGTTGGTCCCAGAAGTGCAGTCTGCTATTCAGGAAGTGCCCTTCTGGGGTTCGGTGCTGTTCGGTGGTGATGTCAAGGACATTATGGTGAAAAGGCAGAGATACTAAACAAATATTTTTGCTCAGTATTTACAAATGAAGAGGGGGAGGTACATAAAACAAATAGTAGAAACACTCTGGATACAGAAGTTGATACCAGCCCATTTACAGAAGAAAGGGTTCTGAAAGAACTCTTAAAACTGAAGGTGGACAAAGCAATGGGGCCTGATGGGATTCATCCCAGAATTCTAAAAGAGCTAAGGGTAGAACTAGTGACACCACTGACTATCCTTTTTAACAAATCATGGGAGGATGGGGTGGTACCCGAGGACTGGAGGAGGGCAGATGTGATTCCCCTTCACAAAAGTGGGAGCAAGGCAGAAGCAGGAAACTACAGACCTGTTAGTTTAACCTCAGTGATAGGGAAAATGATGGAATCACTTCTGAAGGAAAGAATTGTCGAGTATCTAGAGGCCAGAGGGGCACAGGACCCTAGGCAGCATGGATTCACAGCGGGAAGGTCATGCCAGACGAATCTGATAGATTTCTTTGACTGGCTGACCAAAGCAGTAGATCAGGGAGGGGCTGTGGACATGGCCTACCTAGACTTCAGCAAGGCATTTGACACAGTCCCACACAAAAGATTAATATACAAGTTAGCCAGCCTGGGAGTGGGTCCCAAGATGACAGCCTGGGTAAAGAATTGGCTGGAGAATAGGACACAGAGAGTAATAGTAAATGGAGTTCACTTAGAAGAAAGGAGGGTTACTAGTGGGGTACCGCAGGGTTCAGTATTAGGACCAGTCCTCTTCAATGTCTTTATAAGCGACATTGCAGAAGGACTGGAAGGAAAAGTATGTCTCTTTGCAGATGACACAAAGATCTGCAACAGAGTTGATGCACAGGGTGGGGTGGAAAGGATGAGAAGGGACTCAGCAAGGTTAGAGGAATGGTCAAATGTATGGCAGCTTAGATTCAGTGTTAAGAAGTGCAAGGTAATGCACCTGGGAAACAAAAACCCAGGGGAAGAGTACACAATGGGGGGTGAGATACTAACAACAACAAAAATGGAAAGGGACTTGGGGGTAGTCATATCAGATGACCAAAGGTGGGCAAGCAATATGAGAGGGCAGCAAGGAGGCTGGGGGGATACTGGGATGCATAGGGAGAGGCATCACCAGTAGAAAACAGGAAGTTATTATCCCTCTGTACAGACAGCTGGTGAGACCCCATCTGGAGTACTGTGTGCAGTTCTGGAGACCCAATCTCCGCAAAGACATAGACAGGATGGAAGCTGTCCAGAGGAGGGCAACTAAAATGGTGCAGGGTCTGCACTGGAAGACATATGAAGAGAGGCTTAAGGAGCTTAATATGTATAGCCTCGAGGAAAGGAGGGAGAGGGGGGACATGATAGAAACATTCAAGTACCTCAAGGGAATCAACAAAGTCCAAGAGGGTAGCATCTTTCAAAAAGGGTGTGCAAGAACAAGAGGGCACAATTTGAAGATGGGGGCGGCTCAGAGATAATTTAAGGAAGTATTTTTCACAGAGAGGGTTGGACGTGATGGAACGGCCTTCGAGGAGGTTGTGAGTCAAAAACATTGATGGAATTCAAGCATGCATGGGACAGTCATAAGGCAATTCTAGGGGGTGGGGGGTAGGAAGAAGTAGGCTGCTGGTTAACTAGGATCTGCAGCTTATCCAGTAGGTAGGGAAATGGGCAGACTGGGTGGGCCAAGCGGTCCTTATCCCCCGTCAAATTCTATGTTTCTATTATCACTGATCTGCAGGAGAAGGGGACTGCACTGAAGTCTGTGGACTCCATATATAACTCCCCTCAAACGCAGCGCCATTCCTTTCACAGGGGGAATAGCAAAAGGTGAAACTCCAGGGAAAGTGGCCCAATAAATGCCGGGCCCCTCCGGCTGCCAAGCCCCCTCCACCCAAACAAGCAGCGGAGGCTTCGGCCACGGCGCTGCCTCACACCACCTGACTCCTTTCCTCTCCAGAGGAACCGGTAGGAGGGATGTTTTCCCTCCACCTCCCGGGTTGGGAGAGGATAACTTCAGATTCCTGGGTGCTCCAGCTTATCACAGAAGGACTCTCAAAAGAGTTTCTTCGGAAACCCTCTTGGAACCCCCCCCCAGGTCGTCGTACTCTCGGGAGCATCTTTTTCTGGCTCAGGAAGAAATTTCAGCACTTTTCCTGAAGGAGGCAATAGAGCCCATTCCCCTTTCTCTTCAGGGAACGGGTTACTATTCATACTTCTTCCTGGTCCCGAAGAAGTCAGGAGATGTGAGGCCGATTCTCGACCTCAGTTCCCTGAACTTGTTCACGGAGTACAAGAGGTTTAGGATGCTGTCCCTTCAGGCTGTCCTGCCCCTTCTTCGGCCGGGACAGTGGCTGTGCACTCTAGACATGCAGGATGCTTACCTGCACATCCCTATCCACCCTTCCCACCGCACATACCTATGTTTTGCTTTCCAGGAGGACCACTGCCAGTTCAAGGCCCTCCAATTTGGTCTTTCCTCGGTGCCCCGAGTGGTCACCAAATGCCTTTCAGTGGTAGCGGCCTACCTGTGTACCCAGGGGGTGCAGGTTTTCCCATACCTGGATGATTGGCTTCTGGCGGCCCCATCCAGAGAGGGACTCCTGCACTTCCTTTCCCTTACCCAGGGTTTTTTATTTCCTGCCTGGGTATTACCATCAACCATTTCAAGCCCCACTTGATCCCGTCCCAGAGGCTCCAGTTTATCAGGGTGATCCTAGACATGACATCTGGCAGGGCCTTCCTGCCACCGGATAGAGTGGCCATACTCCAGGCTCAGGTCAGTCTGTTGTCCGGCCACAGGCGGGTCAGTGCCAGGTCGGTCCTTCACCTCCTTGGGCTCATGACGGCTGCAATCCCGACAGTCCTTCGCGCTCGGCTCCACATGAGGATCTCTCGGTGGATGCTTTGGTCTCAGTGGGATCAGTTGGTGGACGACCTAGACCAGCTCTTTCTGGTCTCCACTCCCATGGTTCAGGACTTGCAGTGGTGGATGGTTCAGGAGAACCTTTGCCGGGGAGTTCCCTTCTGTCTTTCTCCCCCTTCCCAGACACTGATTATGGATGCCTCGGACGAGGGTTGGTGAGCCCATCTCGGGCCTCACAGGACCCAGGGCTCCTGGTCCAAGCTCGAGAAATCTCTTCACATCAATGTGCTTGAGCTTCGGGCAGTGCTGTATGCTCTTCAGGCTCTGCATCTGCTTCCCGGTCATTTGGCTGTATAGACAGATGATATGTGTGTAGTCTGGTACATCAGCAAGCAGGGAGGAACTCATTCCTACCCTCTTAGCAGGGAGGCGATGCAAGTTTGGGATTGGGCAGTGCAGCACAACTTTCACCTCATGGCAGTTCATGTCCCGGGGGTCGAGAACACCTTGGCAGATGAACTCAGTCGGTCATCTGCTCGAGTGCACGAGTGGGAACTGGATCAGGGGGTCTTAGATGATATCTTCCTACTCTGGGGAATACCACAGGTGGACCTGTTCGCATCCCCTCAAAATGCAAAACTTCCCGACTTCTGCTCGCTCGCTCTAGGGCGTGGCATTTTTTGGAGAGACGCTCTGTCTCTAGATTGGAAGGGCAGATTCGTCTATGTTTTCCCCCGATCCCATTGATTCCGAGGGTCTTACAGAAACTCAGTTCAGAAGGAGCTCGAATTATTCCAATCGCTCCTTTCTGGCCCAGGCAAGTTTGGTTCTCTCTTCTGCAGCAGTTCTCAGAGGAACCTCCTCTTCCTCTGTCACAACTTTTGCTGACCCAGGATCAGGGGACCCTGGTCCATCCAGGCCTCAAGTCCCTTCAGTTGCACACATGGCTCCTGCAGACGTAGCTCAGGCCCGATTTGGGGTTCCCCCCAGTAGCTGACATCCTAGTGGAGGCCAGGAAACCCTCCACCAATCAACCAAACTTTATTTAACCAGGCATAACACCATTGAGCAAGCTCATTTTCAAAGTGGTCCTGGACATAAAAATACTCACAGGCAGTTACAAGTTAAGAAATAAAAAACTGTACATACCAGGAACTAAAGCAGGGCTATACAAAGAGGGATAACACAGTTATGTGATAAATATAGCACACAGAACAAGACATACAAAATAAGTCCATGCTTAGGATGATTCAACCCTGGTCACCCAGTAGGACAAGAAGTCCAGTGGATTTCAATCAATCAGTCACACACTTTATTTAACCAGGCGTAAACACCATTGAGCAGGCACATTTTCAAAGTGGTCCTGGACATCAATACAATTTGAAAATTAAAATGGACAAAAACCAGACTGACAACAGCAGTTATGATACATCTCAAGTGTGAGAAGGGGAAGAGGAGAAAGTATGTGTGGGGGGGGGAGAGGATAAAATCGTGAGGGCCAGGAGAAGAGGAGGAGGGCTAAAAAATGCTGGGTGCCCCCCTAAGAGTGCTGTAAGTTGAGGTAGACTCTGACAATGGCTTCATGTAATATATCCAAGGCTACAGGTTACATAGACACCTAAAAATAACTGCAGGTTTCCTTCAGGTACCTAGCTATTAGTGCTTTGAATGTGAATGGACCAGGAAGGAATGAGTGTTTTAGGGAACCTTGCATGGTGTTCCATATGGATGGGAGTGAGACGATTGCTGCCAAGCCACGAGTTGTATTTACTTTGGGGACCTGGAAGCAGAGTATGGAGAAGCGTCTCAAACCATAAGATCCCTTGGCACGTTCAAAGAAGTTTGAGATATATGCAGGACGTTTATCAGACAGCACTCTAAAGAACCAGAGAAGAGCATTTCTTTTCCTCTTAGTTGAGAGTGAGGGCCATCGCATCTCTTGATACGGAAGGCAGTGGTGGGTACGAGGGGGCAGATTGAGGATGAACCTTAAGGCTCGGTGATAAGGGATGTCAAGTTTGTCGAGAACTGTTGAGGGGCAGTGGTTGTAGAGATAGTCAGCATAGTCCAGTAGGGGTAGAAATGTGGTTTGCACTAGTCTTTCTAGCTTCTTTGGTGAGTAGATGCTTAATGTGGTGGAATAAGCCTAACCGCTGCCTTAGTTTTTTCGAAGCCTCATTCTGGTGGCACAGAAAGTTAAGTTTGTTATCCAGCCAGAACCCTAAGTATTTAAAGGTATCAACTGTCTCAAGAGGTTCTCCCAAGAGCGTTAGTATCTTGGGATGTTGTGTAGGTCCTGAGGCTACCTTTGGGGAGAGGATCATGGCTTTAGTCTTTTTGGCGTTGAGTAGTAACTTGTGGTTAATAAGGTTGCATTGGAGGGTGATAAAGTCTCGCTGTAAATCCTTGTGGGCCAGGTCCAGCGATGAGTTTGCAGTGTAGAGTACAGTATCATCTGCAAATAAGTGCACGTTAGCTGTGCGCAGGTGTAAGTCAAGGTTATTAATATAGATTGCGAATAGAATTGGATCCAAGGTGGAGCCTTGAGGGACACCTCGAGGAAGGGATTTTAGTGGAGATAATTCACCTGCAGCTTTTACTTGTTGCAACCTGTTTGTAAGGTAGCTAGTGAACCATTTGATGGCAGAGCCATCGAGTACGATGTTATTCAGTGCCTTAAGCAAAATGTTGTGATCAACAGTATCGAAGGCCTTACTAAGATCAAGGAAGAGAGCAAACACATGCTTCTTAGAGTCCAAGGCAATTTACCAATCAGTGGTTACTTTTGCTAGGGCTGATACCGTTCTATGTTTGGCTCTAAATCCAGACTGTGCAGGATTTAGTAGTTTCTGTGAGTCCAGATGCTCTCTAACTTGGGTGTTGACAATTTTTTCCAGTAGTTTTGAAAGGGTTGGTAGTATGGAAATAGGTTGGCGGTTATTCATGTCGCTCGGGTCCCCAGATTTGAACAAGGGTATGATGTGTGCAGTTTTCCGCGGCACAGGGAGCTCGCCCTGTGTTAGGGAGGGGTTGAATAAATGGGTGATGGGGGCAGTCAAGTAGTAATAGCCTAATTTTGGAAAGTAGGGTTCAGTATTGTTGGCACCGGCACTCTTTCTTGTCTCTATTGACAATAGGAGGTCCTCCGTTTGTTTAAACGTGACTGCGTGGAAGCTGAAGGAGGAGGAATAATGTTGTTTAGAGCTGCAGTTAGCATTAGAGTTGGCAGTGGAATCCCCCAATGGTTTGAGCTTGTTGATAGGCGTGGTGTCAAAGGCCAGTCCTGCTGTGGCAAAGTGTTCGTTAAGCTGTTCTAATATAGTAGCTTTGTCTGTGAAGGTAGATCCATTGGCCACTATTTTGGCTGAAAAGGGGGTGTCAGTAGTATGACCTTCAACCTCTTTGAGTATATTCCAGAATTTGGAAGAGTTGTTCTTATTGTCTTCTAAAGCTGCTTGAAAGTATTCAGCCTTTTCAGACCTAATCAGTTTGGTGCATGCATTTCTAGAGGTACAAAATGCTTGCCAATCGGCCTCTAGGTGTGATTTCCATGCTCTTTTCCACCAGACGTCTCTATCCTTGAGTGCTCTTTTCAGAATAGGAGAGAACCAGCTGGGGGGTCTTTTTTTCGACTTGATCAACCTTAGAGGTGCGTGTTTGTTTATTATACCCTCTAGGAGGTTATGAAAGATATTGAATGCCTCACTGAGGGAGGGAGCTAGATAGAAGTCCTGCCATCTGATATTACCCAGGTCTTTCAGGTAGGCATTCTGGCAAAACTTTTTCAGACATCTTTTTAGTTTGAATTTAGGGGTCAACTTTATTTGGGGAGAATGTCTGATTAAGGCAGTGGCGTAATGATCACTTGGGTCATTCGAAAACACTACAGTGTGTGAGATATTATAAGGTTTGTTTGCTATCATGAGGTCCAGGAGGGATCTTCGCTCTGGGTTTTTTCTGTTGGGTCTGGTGACTGCGGGTGTCATTTGTGCCAGTCCGTTCGCATTGCAGAATTCTTTAAGCTTCTTGGAGCTGTCATCATTCCAGTTATGTTTGAGGTCCCCCATTAGAATACATTCGGTGGTAGTCGAGTCTAATATGCTTTGGAGATGTGGTAGAAGGGCCATGCCACCAAACGGCAGTCTGTAGCATGCAACAATAAGGAGTGCCTTGTCAAGTGGAGAGGGATAGTTTTAGTGCCAGGCATTCAAATTCTTTGGCCTTAGAGGTGCAGTCAACGACTGTGACAACAAATTTGCTCTTCACATATATTACAACCCCCCCACTTCCTCTGGTCAGTCTGTCACATCGGTGAGTGATGTATCCCGGTATGTTGATGGATTTATCAGGGATCGAGGACCTAAGCCAGTATTCGATATCATAAAGAAATCGGGGGATGCTTGTAGGGCCCAAGTCTGTATTAGGTCAATCTTCTTTAGCAAACTACAGACATTCACATGCAGGAAACTGATACCTTTGTATTGTGGAAGGTCCGCAGGGTTGCGGAGTATAATAGGTGGGCCTGGGTTAAGTTCGACGTTTCCAGAGCAGAGTAAGAGAAGCAGTAATAGTTTCTTGAGGTAGTGTCTTACCCTGCTGAGCAGTCTCTTGTTGCTTTGTCTGGCATGGGAAGGTTTTGTAGTTGCTGGCTTAAGGACAACAGCATGGTTTGTTATATATAAGGCATAAATGACTGTTTTTGCTGATAAGTTCAGGGACTCTCTCACGTATTCTCTGGTCAGCGCCTGATGTGAGGATGGACAAGACCACAAGGGAGTCTTCCCCGTACTGTGTTGCCATAGACTATCAATAGAGGGCATAGCATGGTGGTCATCCTGGGAGGAGCTTTGGCCATGATGCAGGTTGGTGACTGGGCTTCTGACTGGGGCATAGGTTAGTAGGATGACCAGATCGACTTATGCTGTGAAATGGAAACGGTTCACTATTTGGGCTGCCTCCAAAGATTTCGAGCCTCTCTCGTGCCCTGGTGGGCGGCTCCTGGATTGCCTGTGACACCTCTTTGATCTGGGTCTCAGTCATTCATCCTTAAAGGTGCACATGGCAGCCATTTTGGCCTACCATATCCCTTTTGCAGACAGGATGTTTGCTCAGCTGGAGGTCTCCAAGACCTTTCTTGGAGGGGGTCTTCCACTTGCTACCCCCTATCCGGGTTCCTGACCCTCCTTGGGATCTGAATTTTATTCTGGAGAAGCTTACTCTGCTCCCTTTCGAGCTGGCAGCCTCAGCAGGCCTAAAGTTCCTCTCTTGGAAGACTCTCTTCCTAGTGGCCATTACTTCAGCTCGAAGGATTTCTGAGCTTCAGGCCCTGATGTATAAAATCCCGTATCTGATTTTTCACAATGAACGTGTGACTCTGTGTACCAGTCCTAAGTTTCTCCTTAAGGTGGTAGTGAAATCTACGCTGAATCAATCCGTAGAGTTGCCTGCCTTCTTTACGCAGCACTCTAATCATGGAGAGTACCTTCTACATACTTTGGATGTTCACAGAATTCTGAGATACTACACCAACAGGACGAAGGATCTCAAGAAGACTGATCAACTGTTTGTCTCTTTTGCTCCTAAAAGAGAAGGCAATGCTGTTTCCAAGCAATGCCTGTCTAAATGGTTGGCTCACTGTATCACCTTCTGTTATGACAAGTACAACAAGACCCTGCCGGGTCAGGTCAGAGACTACTCCACAAGAAGGGTCGCTGCCTCTGCGGCTTGTTTCAAGAATGTGTCCACGGCTGACGTCTGTGCAGCCGCCACTTGGACTTCTGTCCATACCTTTACAAAGCATTACAGTTTGGACATTGTCTCTTGCCGTAGAGCAGGCTTCGGGTTGGCTGTTCTGCAAGGTCTCCTTTCCTGAGACCTTCACAGTCAGAGGGTCTATTCCTGAGTAGCTTTCCTCCTCCTGTTTGCTTCTCCTTGTTCCAGACTGCTTGGGACTCAGTCCTATATGTAATTACCTACTGCAAGAGCCCTCTCAAAGTAAGATAGTACAGTTACGTAAGAACTTACCGTAACAGTAGATCTTCGAGAGAGGCTCTTGCAGTAGGTAATACCTTCCCACCCTCCATCCAATCTAAGCTTTTTCAGCTCCTTTTCCAGGATGGAAATATCCACTTCTCTCTCGTCTTGCCTTTTGGCCCTTGGCGGGAAAGAACTGGAAGGCGGGCGTGGGGGACCGCCCCTTTATACTGATGTCGGTCACCTGACGTGGGGGTGGTCCCCCACCAGAGACTGCTAGATAGAAATTTTTCCTTGGGGTCCTGACACCTGCCAGCATCAGTCCTATATGTAATTACCTACTGCAAGAGCCTCTCTCGAAGATCTACTGTTACAGTAAGTTCTTACATAACTGTACTTTGTTGTGCTGCAGCAGTGACATCACTACTGCAGTACAACATATTGATGTCACTACTGCAGGACAACTACCCCTATTCTAGGCATGCATTTCCATGCAGAACAACTTCCACCATACACTATATATAGAGAATATTGGATGGGCAGCTATGCACAACCAGTGTGTTCTACCACAGAGGGGTTCTGATTCCCTGTGACCTCGAGAGCAAACTTGAGAGGTCCATGAGAATCAGAACCCCAAGGTGGCAGAAGATGCTGGGTGTGCATAGAGTTGCCTGTTCAGTATATTTTATAGTGTATGGTGCCCCAAAGAATAATCTAAATACAGTTTGATCACTTTTTTTAAATAGAAAAATAAATTGTTCACTGCTGCATCTTATTCTGGGATTTAGGGCTGGTTGTAGGATCAGTGGTGTGGTTGTTAGGAACCAGACATACCTACGTCTGCAGCACAGACTTCCATCGGTTGTCAATCGCGTTTGGGAAGGATTTAAAAAAAAATAAATAAAAAGGGTGGCTGTATTTTTTCGCTTAGCAAAAGGACATTTACTGTGAGGAACCGCATTTTATTTTGTAAGTCATTTTACATATCTGGTTGATCCTGCATTGCATTTTTTTGTATATGTGAACATATCTGGTTGATCCTGCATTGCATTTTTTGTATATGTGAACATATCTGGTTGATCCTGTATTTTTTTTTTTTTTCATATCTGGTTAATCCTATGTCTGCGAGATGTATGCAAGTGGTTGTGCCACTGCAACATTTTATCTTGATTGATCCTTCAGTTTCTGTTGCCTCAGCTGTTTTTTTAAACTCTGTGGCTCATACATTTTCCAAATCAGCTGGCATGCTGTTGTACCACAGAAGGGTACAATCACATTCCATGACCTTTGAACTGTGGTACAACAGCATTTCAGCTGAGATGGACATTGGGTTGGAACAATGTTCCTGTTGTAAGCCAGTCAGGATTGTTTATTTATACACATCCCAGACACTCCTCAATATTTATATGAACTGTTACTGTGTCTCTTATGATTATGAGTGCATTCTTTGAATGAAAGAACTTCGAAGTGAAGCTGTTGCAGTTCTGGCACACAAAGGACTTGAGAAGAAACTCTTATGACCATAAGAGACCTGGAAACTCTGCATATAAACATATAAATCATGTTAAAGACATTTTAAAAAATGGAATTTGAAATTTAAATATTTTACTTTGCAGAATATTAGAGAATCCCCATTGTGGTAGATGGACTCTGCTAACTGTTATGAGAACTTCAGAATTTTAGAACTATGTGCAAGAAACGCCCTCTTAGGTTATAAAAGGGTGTTTGCTGCACATAGTTCTAAAATTCTGAAGTGCTAAGTTCAATTGGCATAACCCATTTCCTACATGGAGGTTTCTCATATAGTCTATAAAGTAAACCATTTCAATTTTAAAAAGTTGTAGTTTTTGTTCAATTTTTATTTATGGATTGTCCACAAATAGGGAGCAAGTACATAGATGAAATATAAGAAAGCTAGACTTACGGCAAAATCCAGTCAGGCAATCTTCCAGGTTCATGAATGACAAATCAAACGTGGCACTTGGGAATGGCCTGAAGGCCCTAGGGCAAAGGTCAAGAATAAAATCCGGTGAGATTAATCTGTAGGATGGGGCACTCTCACCACAGGATATTATCAGGAAAAGCCTCTGCGCCAAATATTCCCACCACTGGCAGAAGAAAGAAAAAGTAGGGGAAGGCTGAATACTATAAGGGAAGATACAAAAAACAGTGCGGAATGTCTGAAGTCAATTAAGTTATAGTTGAACCTTGCACTTCCAGGCCCCAAACTTGACACTATGCAAGGAGAAGGACATTATAAAGCCATATTTTAAAGTCCACAAACAGAAGGGTGTACTACATCATACCATAATCTAAAATGTCCCCCCTTACAAAGTAATACAAGGTACATCATACAGGCTATGAATAAGAATCAGGCAAACACTATGGGTAAATCTGGTGCCTGTAAGAACAACCAAATGTCATATGAATGCCATGAGAGACAGAAACACCATTAGTGCACGAAAACAAACAACAAAGTGGAGTTTGCAGTATGTCGTCAAGGCACAGGTCAGGAAGCATAGGAAAACCAGGAGCAGTTTCAAAATTTGCAAATAGTGTTTCAAACAATATGAAGTCTTGCTGTATTCTGACTATTGCAGTTAGCCCCAGCCTTTAAACTGCCTTGGAGAACAAAGGGTTAACTTTCTATGGAGAGCATAGAATGCTGAGCTTGAGTTCGGTTGAGGTCTCTGCCTGGATCCCTTTAAAATCCAGCCATCAGATTCTTACTCCGCCTCACTGAACAGTCACTCCAGAGATTTCTCCTTCAGCTCGGTTCGAAAGTCGGTTAAAGTCTTGGTTAAGTTGTTGGTTTTTACCAAATTTATTTCCGCATAGTCGGTTCAGTCTCTGTCTTTGGTACCGTGAGTAGTAGATAGGTTTTTTCCATTTCTGTGTGGAAATTGTAAAGTGTTAGATCGGTTTGACTGAACCGATCATTTGTATTGAATCCTTATGTTTTGCTTTAGAGTGTGGTTACCGATTCTTATCAGTTCTAAAAAAAAAAAAAATGTGTTTTTAATGTTTTTTCCCCAACACCCATGACACGGTTAGGAACCGATAAGGGAGTCTTCCTTGGAAGTTGCCATAAAAAGGGTAAGTTTGGTTAGGTTGGGCATGTCTGAGAAACCAAGAAAAAAACTGGGCCCACTGGGTTTCAACACTGCAGTGAGTGTGGGGAGGTCTTTGCTAAGGCCGACCCCCACACCAGCTGTGTTTCAAACAATATGAAGTCTTGCTGTATTCTGACAATTGCAGTGATTCCCAACCTTTGAACTGCCCCGGAGAACAGAGAGTTAATTTTCTATGCAGGACATAGAATGCTGAGCTTGAGCTCGGTTGAAGTCTGTCTGGAGTGATTCATACCTGACTCATCAGATTCTTTACTCCGCCTCACTGAACGGTCGCTCTGGAGATTTCTCCTTCAGCTCGGTTCGAAAGTCAGTTAAAGTTTCAGTTTTCGTCAGTTTTTAAACCGAAAAAGTATCCGCATAGCCGGTTCAGTCTCTGTCTGTGGTGCCGTGAGTACTAGATAGGAATTGTTCTGTTTTTCCTGTGTGGAACTTGTAAAAGTGTGGCTCGGTTCGTGAACTGGCCATTTGATAGTAAATTGAGTGTTTTACTTGAGTGTGTGGTTACCAGTTCTTATCGGTTCTAAAAAAAAAAAATGTGTTTTGAACCGCTTTTTTTCCAATACCCGTGACACGGTTAGAAACCTATAAGGGATCTTGCCTGGCGTTGCTGAAAAAGGGTAAGCTTGGTTAGGGTTGGCCATGTCTGAAAACCCAAGGAAAAACTGGGCCCACTGGGTTTCAACACTGCAGTGAGTGTGGGGAGGTCTTTTAAGGCCGATCCCCACACCACCTGTGTTTATTGTCTGGGGTTTGACCACCTTGATTCAGACTGCCAAACATGTAAAAACTTTCCCAAATCTACCCTTGAGAAGAGATTAGGTAGACTGAGGGAAAAGGAGGCCAAGAAGTCCGCTGACCTGGATGGTCAGCCCGGTTTGGTTTCGACAGAACCAGAAGGAGTGCCCTCTGACCAGGATGATACTTCTTTGAGCAAAAGGAGAGCAGATTCAGAGGGATCGGTTCCAACAGAAAGAAAACACAAAGATAAATCAACAGGTTCGGATCCAGAGGTTCATGTTCTGACCACCGAAGACATAGCCAGAGCGATTCAGATTGTGGAATCGCTCCGTCCGGTTCCAACCAATCTGGCTCCTTCTGGCAGGGGTTCGGTTCGGTTGGTTCCCACAGTTCAAGATTATACCCTTGAACATTTTTATGAACTGGAATTTGAAGAGGAAGGGGAATTTGAGGATGATGATGTAAGTGGTCTGGATGTGCCTGTGGAACCGGACATCTCCCCTAGACAGACCTTCAAGTGTTTCCCCTCCTAGGCTTTCTGAATCCCCTTCTCACTTTATGTTTTACAGAAAGGTGGCTGAAACCCTCCAGCTTCCTATGTAGGAGGCTGTGGAAGATCAAGAGGAGCCTGATTATGTAGAGATGATGGACATCCCAGAGTCAGGGAGACTGTCTATTCCCCTCCATAAATCTTTTGGGAAACGGACACAAAAAATCTTAGTCTCCTAACACTATACCGCCTGTGGATAGAAGAATGGACAAGAGGTGTACACTTTCAGGCTCAGACACAGAGTTCTTATATCAGCAATGCAGCCATGGTGGGGTAGTGCAAGCTGCTGCCTGTGACAAGGCAAATATTCCCTTGGCTTCACACCCCCCCGACAAGGACTCCAGGAAGATTGATGCCATGGCAAAGAAGCAGTACATAGCATCTTCTTTGGGACTCAGGCAGGCGAATTACGTGGCCTATACAGCCAGGTACCAGAAGTCCAGGTGGGATACTGTACTGGCACTGGCTAAACAGGCCTCCCCCCAGCTGGCCAAGGAGCTGGAGGAGGTGGCTGAACCTTAGATGCCTCAATCCCATCTGCAGCTCAGTGCTGCTGTGGACTCTAATGAGGTCTCATCAAGAGTCATGGCTACATCTGTGGCTCTTCGGAGGATGGCTTGGCTCAGATGTGCTAGCCTCTCGCAGGACACCCAGGCTAAGGCCATGGATTTTCCTGTATTGGGTAATTTTCTGTTTGGGGAGCAGACAGTGAATTACATGAAGAAAATGGATGAGTACAGGACCACTTACAGGAGTGCTCAGGCCAGGGGAAAGGCAGGCAACTCCTCAAAGGCAGCAGTCTAGGGGCAGGGGCAGGCCTTTTCAAAGGCCTTTTTACCAAGCACAGGCCTCTTCTTTCTTTTCTCAGAGGGGGTTCTTCAGAGGGAGAGGCAGAAGGGGGATGAGCAGAGCTGCATCTACTCCTCAGCCTAAAGCCCCTGCCCAGCAGACACCCTGATGGGCCTGCCCGGGTCGACTCTCCTATTCCAGTAGGGGGCAGGCTGGCTTATTTTGTCCAGGACTGGATGTCTATTACATCAGACAAGTGGGTCCTGGAGATAGTAAGCCAGGGACTGGTTCTCAGCTTCAAAAAATTTCCAAAGATGAGAGCCAGATCTTTTCCACCTACAAATCTCTCGGAAACCCTTGCCCCAGAGGCAGAGGTTTCTTCTTTCCTAGCTTTAAGAGCCATTGAGAGAGAGTACGTACCCTACACTGGGGCAGAGGACTGTACTCCAGGTACTTCCTGACCCCCAAAAAGACAGGGGAGTGGCGACCCATCCTAGACCTAAGATATCTAAACAAACATCTTTTAAAACCAAAGTTCAAGATGATAACTCTGGGTATAATTCTTCCCTCTCTAAGGCCAGGGGACTGGCTAGCCTCCCTGGACCTCAAAGATGCCTACTTTCACATTCCCATCAGGTGCTCCCACAGAAAGCACCTCAGGTTCCAGTTGCCCTCAGGCCATTATCAGTTCAGAGCAATGACCTTTGGCCTTACCTCAGCCCCAAGGGTTTTCACAAAGTGCCTGACAGTAGTAGTTGCCTTTCTAAAAAGGCAAAAGATTTCCATTTTTCCATATCTGGATGATTGGCTAATAGTGGGTCAGTTTCCAGATATAGAAACATAGACTTTGACGGCAGATAAGGACCGCTTGGCCCACCTAGTCTGCCCATTTCCCTACCTAGAGGATAAACTGCAGATCCTATTTAACCAGCAGCCTATTTCTTCCTACCCCCCCAAAATTGCCTTATGTCTGTCCCATGCATTCTTGAATTCTCCCACAGTTTTAGACCCCACAACCTCCTCAGGAAGGATGTTCCATGCATCCACCACTCTGTCTGTAAAAAAATACTTCCTTACATTGCTTCTGAGCCATCCCCTCTCTATCTTCAAATTGTGTCCCCTTGTTCTTGCACATCTCTTTTTCTGAAAGATGCTACCCTCTTGGACTTTGTTGATTCCACTGAGGTACTTAAGCGTTTCTATCACGTCCCCTCTCTCCCTCCTTTCCTCAAGGGTATACATATTAAGCTCCTTTAGCCTCTCCTCGTATGGCTTGTCTTGCAGACCCTGCACCGTTTTAGTTGCCCTCCTCTGAACTGCCTCCATCCTGTCTATGTCCTTGCGGAGATGGGGTCTCCAGAACTGGATGCAGTACTCCAGATGGGGTCTCACCAACTGTCTGTACAGGGGGATAACAACTTCCTGTTTTCTGCTGGTGATGCCTCTCCCTGTACATCCCAGTATCGCCCCAGCCCTCCCTACCACCTTCTCACATTGCTTGCCAACCTTAAGGTCATCTGTTATGATTACCCCCAGGTCCTTTTCCATTTTTGTTGTTGTTGCTACCTCCCTCCCCATTGTGTAATCTTCCCCTGGGTTTTTGTTTCCCAGGTGTATTACTTTGCACTTCTTTGCATTGAATCCAAGTTGCCATACTTCTGACCATTCCTCCAACCTTGCCAAGTCCCTTCTCATCCTTTCCACGCTTCCTTGTGTATCAACCCTGTTGCAGATCTTTGCCTCTTCTGCAAAGAGGCATACTTTTCCTTCCAGTCCTTCTGCAATGTCACTTATAAAGACATTAAAAAAGACTGAACCCTGCGGTACCCCACTAGTAACCCCTCATTCTTCAGAGTGGACTCCATTTACAATTACCTTCTGTGTCCTGTTGTTCAGCCAATGTTTTACCCAGGCTACCACCCTGGGACCCACTCCCAGGCTGGTTAATTTGACTACTAATCTTTTGTGTGGGACTGTGTCAAATGCCTTGCTAAAGTCTAGGTAGGCCATGTCCACTGCTCCTCCCTGGTCTACTACTTTGGTCACCCAGTCAAAGAAATCAATTAGCTTCATCTTACATGACCTTCCCGCTGTGAACCCATGCTGCCTTGGGTCCTGTGCCCCACTAACCTCTAGGTACTCAACAATTCTTTCCTTCAGAAGTGATTCCATCACTTTCCCTACCACAGAGGTCAAACTGACAGGTCTGTAGTTTCCTGCCTCTCTCTTGTTCCCACTTTTGTGAAGGGGAATCACATCAGCCTTCTTCCAGTCCTCAGATACCACACCATCCTCCCATGATTTGTTATAAAGGGTAGTCAGTGGTGTCACTAGTTCTCTGCTTAATTCTTTTAGAATTCTGGGTTGAATTCCATCAGGCCCCATTGCTTTGTCCACCTTCAGTTTTAGGAGTTCTTTCAGAACCCTTTCTTCTGTGAAAGGACTGGGATCGTTCCCCCCCTCCCCAGAGTGCTTCTGTTAATTGGATTAGGCACCTTCCCCACTTCCTCTTTTGTGAATACTGAACAGAAGTATTCATTCAGTATCCCTGCTTTTTCACTGTCAATCTGCCCACCCACTGTCCATTCTATTCAGCCTCACTATCCCTCCCTTTGTCTTTCTACGCTCCCTGATATACCTGTAAAAGGTTGTAACCCCCTTCTTAACTGAGTTGGCTATCTTTTCCTCAGTTTGTGCCTTTGCTATTCTGACTACCCTCCCTGCTTCCTTCTGCCTTAACTGGTACAGTTCTCTGTCCTGCTCCTTCTGTGTTTCCTTATACTTCCTAAATGCTATCTTTTTCTCCCTAACCTTCACCACCACTTCTTTTGAGAACTATAGTGGCTTTTTATTTCATTTTGATTTGTTTATTTGCTTTACACAAAGGCTTGTTGCCTCTGCGATGGCAGTTTTGATATTTCCCCATTGTTGCTCCACCCCTCCTTCTAGCCTGTTTGCTAGTGCTTTTCTAAGGCACTCTCTCATCTTGCCAAAGTCAGTCCTCCTGAAGTCCAGAACCCTCACTTTTGTATGGCTTGACTCTGTAGCTGAGTTTATCATGAACCACACTGTTTGGTGGTCACTTGTTCCCAAATGGCTACCCACTTCTAGTGTCGAGTCAAGTCTCACCTGCAAGTGACCCAGCAAGTGCTCACTTCTCTAGGATTTCTTTTCAACCTTCCCAAGTCAGTTCTCAAACCAGTCCAGCTTCTTACCTTTATAGGGGCAGAAGTGGACACACTCAGAGCAAGAGCCTTTCTTCCTCTAGAAAGAGCAAGGGTTCTTATGGAACTAGCTTCTTCTTTCAGCCTTTGGGTATCTCGACCAGCAAGACATTTCCTCCAGCTCTTGGGCCATATGGCAGCTTCAGCAGCAGTGGTCCAAGGGGCAAGATTCCAGATGAGGGATATTCAGTTCCACCTGAGAGCTTTCTGGTCTCAGAGGAAGGATTCCCTTACCAAACTGATTCCAGTCACTCTGACCTTGATCCCAGCCCTCCAGTGATGGCAGGATCAGGACAATTTAAGACGAGGTGTTCCTTTTGTTACTCAGCCTTGTTCAGTAGTCCTTACCACGGATGCTTCTCTCCTGGGCTGGGGACCCCATCTGGGTCCCTTACTGCCCAGGGGCTGTGGTTCCCCCAAGAATCCCTTGTCCACATCAGTCTTCTAGCACTCAGGGCAGTTTTTCTGACTCTAAAAGCATTCTCACAGTCAGTACAGAACAAGGTGGTTCAAGTGAGAACAGGCAACACCACCACCATGTGGTACATCAACAAGCAGGGAGGCACTTGGTCCATGGCCTTATGCACAGAAGCCATGGAGTTGTGGTCTCTGGCTTATTCCCTGCAAACCTCTCTTGTAGCAGTTCACCTTCCAGGGAAGGACAATGTGCTAGCAGATGCACTGAGCAGGATTTCTCAGGGCCATCACGGATTGTCCCTGGACCCTCAGGTGTCGACAGTGATTTTTTTCAAGGTGGGGCACTCCAGAGATGGATCTCTTTGCAGCCCCAGACAATTACCAACTCCCTCTCTTTTGTTGCAGACCTCCAGTCTTGGGCTCAGTCCCTCTGGGCGCCCTGATCCTGTATTGAGAAGGGAAGTTTCTGTATGCCTTTCCCCCCTTCCCACACCTGTTCAAAGTTTTTGGTAAAAATAAGGTCTCAACCTTGCAAGGTGATTCTGATTGCTCCAGATTGGGCCAGACAGCCCGGTAACCCCTGTTGCTGTTCCTAGCAGTCTATCTTCCCCTGTCTCTTCCCAGGAATTACAACCTGATAACATCCTCTCGGGGAAGGATTTGGTAGCCCCAATCTTGAGTCTCTCAACCTCAAAGCATGGCTCTTAAAGAGTTAGAGTTTGCAGATCTGCATCTTTCCCAAGGGGTTCTGGATATCCTCGGGGCTTCTCAAAAGCCCTCCACCAGAAAGACTTACAACTTCAAATGGAAAAGATTCAGCATTTGATGTTCTAAGCAGCATATTTCTCCAGACACTGCTGGATTGCCTATGGTTCTGGATTATATGGTCTATCTTAATGGCCTAGGCCTCAGACCAGCTACTCTCAAGGTACTCTTGTCAGCTGTTTCTGCATTTTTGTCTGTGGGGAAGTCTCCCTCACTATCTTCCCATCCTGTGTTCTGTAAATTTTTTAAAGGATTGCTTCACACCAATCCTCCTTTTAGAGACCCTGCTCCTGCCTGGGATTTGAATGGTTGCTTTGCTCAACTTATGCAACCCCCCTTTGAGCCTATGTCTTCAGCAGAGCTTAAGTACTTGACTTGGAAAACTGTGTTCCTGGTAGCCATTACCTCTGCCAGGCATATTAGTGAATTGCAAGCCCTGTCAGTGGAACCTGATTTTATCTCATTTCACAGGGATAAAGTGGTCCTTAGAACCATTAGAAGGTTCTTGCCCAAAGTGGTTTCAGACTTCCATTTAAACCAGTCTGTGTCTGTCCCTGTTTTCTTCACTGATCATTCTTCCTAAGGAGAGAGGAGGCTACACAGTTTAGATGTCAAAAGAGCCCTTAGAGCGTGCCAAGGGTCACAGGTTTGACTTCCTCCAGTTGTTCCTTACATATGGAGAAGTGGGAAAGGGCAAACCTGCCCCCAAAAGATCTATTGCCAGGTGGATTGTGTCTTGTATACAGTTCTGCTATGGAAAACTGGGAAAAACTCCATCCTCAGGCCTAAGGGCGCATTCCACAAGAGGTACAGCTGCTTCTCTGGCTGCTGTCATGATATCCCTCTCTTAGAAATTTGTCAAGCAGCCACCTGGAAAACAGTCCATACCTTTACCAAGCATTACTGTCTGGATATCCAGGCTAGGAGTGATGCTCGGTTTGGCACAGCAGTACTTCAGAGCCTATTCCCAAAGAAGGTTCTGTTCCACCTCCTTGGAGGTACTGCTTGGTAGTCTGCAATTGTCAGAATACAGCAAGAATTCATGTTGTTTGAAGAAAAAATTACTCACCTTAGTAATTATGTTTCTTCTAATGGAGTCTTGTTGTATTCTGACCTCCTTCCCTGCCTCCCCTCTCAGAACCTGTTTTTGGGAAGTGGGTGGGCAGGTGCAGTGTGCACCAGGGGTGTTTTTTGCTTGCACCCTCCTCTTTTTTGTTTGGGTGCTGATTTATTATTATTTATAGTACATTGGTTTTTGGGTTTCCTGACTTGAGTCTTCCTTGGAAATCCAAAACTTTTTTCAGCTAGTTGGCTAGTAAGAGTTTTTAAAATTTCCACATAGAATTTTTAGTTTAGTTGGGCTTGTAAGAATCTGACGGTTTAGGTTTGAATCACTCCGGACAGAGACTTCAACCGAGTTCGAGCTCAGCATTCTATGCCCTGCATAGAAAGTTAACTCTTTGTTCTCCGGGGCAGTTCAAAGGTTGGGAATCACTGCCATTGTCAGAATACAGCAAGACTCCATTAGAAGAAACATAATTACTAAGTTGAGTAATTTTTTCTTATTGTCTGCGGTTTGAACACCTCAATTCAGTCTGCCAAATTTGTAAAAATTTTCCTAAATCTACCCTTGAAAAGAGACTAGGTAGACTGAGGGAAAAGGAGGCCAAGAAGCCCGCTGACCCAGATGGCCAGCCCGGTTTGGTTCCAGCCGAACCAGGAGTGCCCCCTGACCAGGGCGATACTTCTTCAGGCAAGAGGAGAGCCAATCCTGAGGGGTTGGTTCCTACAAAAAGAAAACTCAAGGAAAAATTGACCGGTTCAGATCCAGAGGTTCATGTTCTGACCACAGAGGAATTAGACAGAGTGATTCAAATTGTGGAATTGCTTCGTCCAGTTTCAACTGATCCAGCACCTTTTCGCAGGGGTCCGGTTCGGTCAGTTTCCCCAGTTCAAGATTATACCCCTGAATATTTTTGTGAACTGGAGTTTGAGGAGTAGGGGGAGTTTGAAGATGATGGTGATGATGATGAAAGTCTGGATGTGCCTGTGGAACCTGACATCTGCCCAGGCGGATCTTCTGGTGTATCTCCTCCTAGGCTTTCTGAGTCCCCTTCCCATTTTTTGTTTTACAGAAAAGTGGCTAAAACCCTCCAGCTTCCTATGGAGGAGGCAATGGAGCATCAGGAGGAGCCTGATTATGTGGAAATGATGGACATCCCAGAGTCCAGGAGACTGTCTATTCCCCTCCACAAATCTTTTGGGAAACGGACACAAAAAATCCTGAAGTCTCCCAATTCTGTACCCCCTTTTGAGAGAAGGATGGACAAGAGGTACACACTATCAGGCTCAGATACAGAGTTTTTATACCAGCAATGCAGCCATGTTGGGGTAGTGCAGGCTGCTGCTTGTGACAAGGCAAACATTCCCTTGGCTTCACACCCCCCAGATAAAGACTGCAGGGAGATTGATGCCATGGCAAAACAGCAGTACATGGCATCTTCCTTGGGACTCAGGCAGGTGAATTATATGGCCTATACAGCCAGGTACCAGAAGTCCAGGTGGGACACTGTACTAGCATTGGCTAAACAGCCCCCCCCAGCTAGCCAAGGAGCTGGAGGCGGTGGCTCTAGATGGGATTGAGGCATCAAAAGTACAGTTTCATGCTGCTGTGGACTCCAACGATGCGTCATCAAGAGTCATGGCTACCTCTGTAGCTCTTAAGAGAATGACTTGGCTCAGATGTACTAGCCTCTCACAGGACACCCAAGCTAAGGCCATGGATTTTCCTGTAGTGGGTAATTCTCTGGGGAGCAGACAGAGAATTACATGAAGAAAATGGATGAGTACAGGACCACTTACAGGAGTGCTCAGGCCAAAGAGAGGCAGGCAGCTCCTCAAAGGCAGCAGTCTAGGGGCAGGGGCAGGCCATTTCATAGGCCTTTCTACCAGCCACAGGCCTCTTCTTCCTTTTCACAGAGGGGGGTTCTTCAGAGGGAGAAGCAGAAGGAGGATGAGCAGGGCTGCATCCACTCCTCAGCGTAAGGCCCCTGCCAAGCAGACACCCTGATGGGCCTGCCCGGGTCGACTCTCCAATTCCAGTAGGGGGCAGGCTGACTTACTTCGTCCAGGACTGGATGTCTATTATATCAGACAAGTGGGTCCTGGAAATAGTAAGCCAGGGACTGGTTCTCAGCTTCAAAAAATTTCTGAAAATGAGAGCCAGATCTTTTCCACCTGCAGGTCTCTCAGAAACCCTTGCCCTAGAGGTAGAGGTTTCATCTCTGCTGGCTTTATGAGCCATAGAGAGAGTACCTACCCTACACTGGGGCAAAGGTCTGTACTCCAGGTACTTCCTGACCCCCAAAAAAGGCAGGGGAGTGGCAATCCATCCTAGACCTAAGATACCTAAACAAACATCTTTTAAAACCAAAGTTCAGGATGGTAACTCTGGGAATAATCCTTCCCTCTCTAAGGCCAGGGGACTGGGTGGCCTCCCTGGACATCAAAGATGCCTATTTTCACATTCCCGTCAGGTGCTCCCACAGAAAGTATCTCAGGTTTGAGTTGCCCTCAGGCCACTATCAATTCAGAGCAATGCCCTTTGGCCTAACTTCAGCCCCAAGGGTCTTCACAAAGTGCCTGGCAGTAGTGGTTGCTTTCCTAAGGAGAAAAAAGATCTCCATCTTTCCATACTTGGACAACTGGCTCATAGTAGGTCAGTCTCCAGACCAAGTCAAGTCACATCTTCAAATAACTCAGCAAGTGCTCACTTCCTTAGGATTCCTCCTCAACCTTCCAAAGTCAGTTCTCAAGCCAGTACAGCTCCTCACCTTTATAGGGGAAGAGCTGGATACAATAACAGCAAAAGCCTTCCTTCCCCTGGACAGGCAAGGACTCTTATAGAACTGGCCTCTTCATTCACCCTCCAGGTGTCTCGACCAGCAAGGCACTTTTTGAAGCTCCTGGGCCACATGGCAACCTCCACAGCAGTGGTCCGGGGGCAAGATTCCAGATGAGGGAGATTTAGTTCCACTTAAGAGCCTTCTGGTCCCAAAGAAAGGATTCCCTTACCAAACTAGTCCCAGTGACTCGAACCCTGATCCAGGCTTTGCAATGGTGGCAGGATCAGGACAATTTAAGACAGGGAGTTCCTTTTGTCACTCAGTCTCATTCAGTAATACTCACCACAGATGCCTCCCTGCTGGGCTGGGGAGCCTACTTGGAGGATCTTGCCACCTAAGGGCTGTGGTCACCTCAAGAATCTCTGCTTCACATCAATTTCTTGGAACTCAGAGCAGTGTTTCTGCCACTGCAAGCCTTTTCCAAATCTGTACAGAACAAGGTGGTCCAGATCAGAACAGACAATACCACCACAATGTGGTACATCAACAAGCAAGGAGGCACTCGGTCTATGGCCTTGTGCACAGAAGCAATGAAGTTGTGGTCTCTGGCCTATTCCCTGCAAACCTCTCTGATAGCAGTTCACCTCCCAGGTAAGGACAATGTCCTAGCAGATGCTTTCAGCAGGATATCTCAGGGCCATCACGAATGGACCCTAGATCCCCTAGTTTTGGAAGTGATTATCTCCAGATGGGGCACCCCACAGATAGATCTCTTTGCAGCCCCAGACAGTCACCAACTTCCTCTTTTGCTGCAGACCCCCAGTCTTGGGCTCAGTCCCCCTGGATGCTCTGATTCTGAATTGGGAAGAGAAGTTCCTGTATGCTTCCCCCCTTCCCTCTCTTGTTCAAAGTGCTAGTCAAGATCAGGTCTCAACCATGCAAAGTGATTCTGATTGCTCCAGAGTGGGCCAGACAGCCCTGGTACTGTCTGTTGTTGTCCTTAGCAGTCCACCTTCCCCTGTCTCTTCCCAGGAATTACAACCTCTTGACATCCTCTCAGGGAAGGATTTGGTATCCGAACCTCAAATCTCTCAATCTCAAGGCCTGACTCTTGAAGAGTTAGAGTTTGCTGATCTGCGCCTCTCTCAAGGGGTTCTGGATATCCTTAAGGCTTCTCAAAAAGCCTTCCACCAGAAAGACTTACAACTCCAAATAGAAAAGGTTCACTAGTTGGTGCTCTAGTAAGCATATTTCTCCAGAATCTGCTGGGTTGCCTACAGTCCTGGACTGTGTGGTTCATCTTAATGGCTTGGGGCTTAGACCAGCTACACTTAAAGCGCATCTGGCAGCTGTTTCTGCCTTCTTGTCAGTAGGCAAGCCCTCTCCTCTTTCAGCCCATTCTGTGTTTTGTAAGTTCTTCAAGGGATTGCTGCACACCAGTCCCCCCCCCCACCTTTAGGGACCCTGCTCCTGCTTGGGACCTTAATGTTTGCATTGCTCAGCTTATGCAACCACCCTTTGAGCCTTTGTCCTCTGCAGAGCTTAAGTACTTGACTTGGAAAACTGTGTTTTTGGTAGCCATTACCTCTGCCAGGTGTATCAGTGAATTGCAAACCCTGTCAGTGAGCCTGATTTCATCTATTTCCATAGAGATGAAGTGGTCCTAAGGACTAACAGGAAGTTTTTGCCTAAGGTGGTTTCAGATTTCCACCTTAATCAGTCTGTCTCTCCTTGGTTTCTTCACTGACCATTCCTCCTGTGGAGAGAGGAGGTTGCACAGCCTGGATGTAAAAAGGGCCCTTAGCTACTACATAGAGTGCACCAATTGTCACAGGTTTGAGTCCCTCCAGTTGTTCCTCACTTATGGAGAGGTCGGAAAGGGCAAACCTGCCACTAAAAGATCTGTTGCCAGGTGGATTGACTCTTGTATACAATTCTGCTATGAAAAACTGGGTAGAACACCACCCTCAGGCCTGAGGACTCACTCTACTAGAGGTACAGCTGCTTCCCTGGCTGCTGCCAGGGATATTCCTGTCTTAGAAATTTGTCAAGCAGGCACCTGGAAAACAGTCCATACATTCACCAAGCATTACTCTCTGGATATCCAGGCTACGAGTGATGCTCGGTTTGGCACAGCAGTACTTCAGAGCCTATTCCCAAAGTAGGTTATGTCCCTCCTCCATTGAGGTACTGCTTGGTAGTTTGCAGTAGTCAGAATACAACAAGGCTTCATGTTGTTTGAAGAAAAAATTACTCACATTAGTAATGTTGTTTCTTCTAATGGAGTCTTGCTGTATTCTGACCTCTTCCCCCCCGCCACCTCCCCTTTCAGAACCTGGTTTTTGGGATGTGGGTGGGCAGGAGCAGTGTTGGCACCTTAGAGGTGCCCCTTTCTCACCCTCCTTTATTTTGGGTGTGTTGTGTTTTGTTTTTTGGGTTTTCTGACTTGAGCCTTTGCTTTGAAACCAAAAAAAAACCTTTTTTGATAAATTTAGTTGCCAGTTGGCTAGTGTGAGTCTTACAGTTTCCACACAGAACTTCTAGTGAGTATTGCTCATAAAGATCTGATGGTTGGAGTTTAAACAACAGCAGACAGAGGCTTCAACCGAGCTTGAGCTCAGCGTTCCATACCCTGCATAGAAAGTTAACTCTTTGTTCTCTGGGGCAGTTCAAAGGTTGGCAATCACTGCAATAGTCAGAATACAGCAAGACTCCATTAAAAGAACCAACATTACTAAGGTGAGTAATTTTTTCTTCTGGACTACTCTCCAGCATGCAGAACTGGGTCTGAGGAGGAGTCGACACCATTTACTGGCCAACCCAAGAGGGCCACGTAATATGTCGGCCTCGAGGGCAGTGACATGATGTCAACTCCACCTCGGCAAAAAAAAAAAAAAGCTCCTTCGAGGGCCTGTTCTCCAGCCAGAACCAACCAGTGCTGAATGGTGAAGATACACAAAGATCAAGAATTACAGTAGGTACATAATTTCCATTTCAGTTCCTTAACCTTTCCTAGTAGGATAGGTGGCTGAGCCTCTTTACCATCTTCGTTGCCCTCCTTTTAACACTCTCCAGCCTCCCCACATCCTTTCTGAGATATGGCCTCCAAAACTGGACCCCATATTCCAGATGCAGCTTAACCAGATGGGTGTATAAGGGCACTATGATCTCCTTCCTCTTACTAGTAATCTCCCCGATGCACACCAGCATTCTGCTGCCTCTAGCCACTGCACTCTCTCAGTTCTTTGCCACCTTCAGGTCTCTTGATATGGTGATGCCTAGGTCCCTTTCCTGTTTTGTTACTGCCAGGTCACGGCCACCAATACATTGTACCACCCTCTGGTTTTTGTTGCCAAGATGCATAATCTTACACTTGTCCATGTTAAATGAAAGCTGCCACTCTTTTGACCATGCCTCAAGCCTCCTTATATCCCTCCACCCTTTCCTGAGTATCCACCCTATTGCAGACCTTAGTGTAATCTGCAAACAGATACACACCCCCTTCAGGGCCCTCCACAATGGGGGCTCCATGGCCCACTTTGCCGCAAGGCATTCCTTTCCAATTGTATATATTTTTATACCTGCAGATATGCAAGGGGGAAGAAAAGACAGAACAGTAAGGGAAGGCAGAGAAATAGCGAGAGGTGAAGAAATGCAAAACTGTTGGAGTGATCACTTCCTAGGTCTCACAAGAAAATTTGGTTGTGCAACCAGACAGACGAGACAGAAAAGAGGATACAGCCAGACTCCTGCATTCAAACTCTGTCTGCATAACAAATGAGGCAGGGCCTTATTCAACCCTGTCACTCTCTTCTTTAAGAGGGAACCTGTTAAAAAGGAAAAAAAGAAAAAAAAAGGTTTCCAAAACATTCTTTAAATTCTTGTTTAACGTTACAGTAGCTTATAATATTTACAGTTCAGTGCATATGCAGTATAGCAAATAGAGAAGTTTCAACTCACATTTTTTTCAACCTTTGGAATGATTAATTCCTGATCCATATCTTGACAGAAAATCAGCATTAATATTCTCTTTCCCAGATTTGTACATTACTTTAAATTTAAATGCCTGTAGTGCCAGGTACCACCTTGTGATTAAGGAATTGTTATCCTTCATTTGGTTAAGCCAACAAAGAGGATTGTGATCTGTTACAAGTACAAAGTCAGCTCCTAGTAAGTAAAACATAAGAGACTCCATGACCCATTTTTCCCGCAAGGCATTCCTTTTCAATGGTGGAGTACCTTTTCTCTCTGTCGAGTAATTTACTACTTATGTATAGAATGTGATGTTCTTTCCCATCTATATGCTGACTCAAGACTGCACTTAGGCCAACCTCTGATGCATCAGTCTGTAACAGAAATTGTTTCTCAAAGTCTGGGCTTCTTAAAACAGGGACTGAACATAATGCAGTCTTAATAGTCCAAAAAGCCTCGTCACACTCTGGGGTCCATTTCACAGTATTCGGGAACTGTTTCTTTGTGATTTCAGTGAAGGGAGTAGCTAACTCAGCATGGCTGGGAACAAATCTCTGATAATAACCAGCCAGCCTTAAAAATGACCTGACACATTTCTTGGTTTTGGGGACAGGGCTATTAGCTATAGCTTCTGTCTTGGAAACCTCTGGCTTGACTTCTCCATTTCCCAAAATATAGCCCAGTTATCTGGTTTCCTGCATACCTAGTGCACACTTGGTAGGATTAATTGTCAGTCCTCCCTTTTTGATTGATTGTGTAATTGCTCGTATAGGTGTTCCAGGTGGATTTTCCAGTCTGGACTGTACTCCACAATATCATCCAGGTACGCAGCACAATAACCAGTGTGAGGGGATAAAATTACATCCATGTACCGCTGGAAGGTAGCGGGTGTGTCATGTAAACCAAATGGCATCGTGGTGAACCGATAGAATTCTATAGGAGTGGCAAATGCAGTTTTGTCTCTGGATTCTTTAGCTAGGGGGATTTGCCAGGAACCCTTGGTGAGATTGAGGGTACTGATATACTTGGCACTCCCCAGTCTATCCATCAAATCATCTATTCTGGGCATAGGATAACTGTCAAATTCTGACACTTGATTAAGTTTCCTAAAATCAAGGCAGATTCTTACACTCCCTTATTTTTTGTTTATGACAAAGCATGTCTCGATTCTTCCATGATACCCAATTCTTTCATTTTTTGTACAGTTAAAGCCGCTTATAACGGGCGTGTTCATGAACAGACATTTTGCCCGTTATATAGAGTGGTAGATTTAACTAAAAATTCAGTTTCCCTGCTGGCCCATTGCCCACAATTGTGATCGCAATCACTTTTCCCTGCTGACCGACACTGTGAGTCAGTTCCCCAGCTGGCCCATTGCCCACCATTGTGATCACCATCACTTTTCCCTGCTGACACAGTGAGTCAGTTCCCCACATCTGCTCTTAACCACTGTGGTAATCTGTACATTTTTTGTCTAATAGGGCGAGCATTCCTTGTCACTAATATGTGCTCGACCTGGTACTGTGGTAAAAGTACTGTTAAATGTCTTTAGCAAGTTAGATCCAGAAGCAAATGATTTGATACCTTTTATTGGACCAACATAGATGCCACAAAAAGAACAAAGTGCTTTAGCTTTCGGACCAACAAGTCCTTCGTCAGAAGTGTAATGAGTTATTTAGAAAAAACAATACTTTTAACACCCAGATCATGCAGAAAGAAAAAAGCAGCAGAAAAAGTCCCCATTGGTTTAAAATACTCATTTAAAAAAGCAGAAGATGATGTTGGAGAAGCTTAACAGTACCGTTTCACCTTTAGCTGAGAGAGTCTAAGGGTCAGAGATGCTTAGCACAGAAGACATACAAAGAACTCCACTGCATATAAATTAAATTGACTTATAAGATAACTAATTGAGCAGATGGCTCTTAAATCAAGTTATGAGTGTCACAATGTGTATAAGAATGCAGTTATTGGAAAACAACCCCCACCCGGATTGGAAACATACTAAAATTGTCAGTTATAAACAAGCACCACAAGATAGGACTACAAGAAGCATCTATATAGATAGATAGATAGATAGATAGATAGATAGATAGATAGATAGATGATAGATAGATAGAAGATCGATCTATCTATCTATATATATATATATACATACATATGTATGTATGTATGTGTGTGTGTGTGTGTGTGTATATATAAATAACATACAAAGAGTAACTAGTAAAGTTTTCCTAAAAAGATCAGTAGTTACACACTGTATGATATGTAAAACTTAGCTGGACCCATTACCCACCTATACTCTCCAGCTAGATATTATACCCCATAAACTTCAAAAGCCTATAGTGTAGTGACAGGAGTTTATAAATGATAATATAAATATAAATTGGCAGTATCAGTGTCAAACAAAAAATTACTTGTCAAGGACCACCAAGAAATTAAGACCATGCAACCTGATATGTACAGATATCAATAAATTCTCATTGTATAATATAACAACTTGATAAACTGAAAATGTCTAAGGAATCCGAATAAGAAATCGGAATTAAATTCTCTTCCCTCCTACACACAACACACCTCACCCCCATATCTGGGGGGGGGGAGATAACTAGTTTTAAGGAGATATACTCAAACACATGCAAGCGTGCACAAACGCACACACACACACACACACACACACACACACACACACACACACTCTTCCCTAATGCACCATCATTCACATCGATCACTGCAATTGTTACTCAAAGGAATTCAACTTGTCATGAAATTCCAAGTAAAATGGATCATGTATCCTAATGTGTACAAAGTAAAAATGTGAGACTATGTAACCATACTACTATCTACGCAGTAACAGTCCAAGGATTCTGAATAGAACCACAATGAAATAAAACTTCCACCCTCCCCAGGGTAAGGTAACTAGAAGTAAATATACAGTATGTATGCAAGACAAGAATCCTAACATACCTACATTTCCACAAATCACTACAATATTAGCCTAATGTAAATAGATCTGTCAAGACCCCCATGCAAATGAGATCTCGCACCCCAGTATGTTCAGAGTTCAAAAATGTGACGATATATAATAACACTACTGTATGTACAGTAACAGGTTAGGGCATCTGAATATGACACAGTGGAATCGACCCCACTCCCAGGAGAAGGTAAATAGTAAGAAGGAATTAATGTTCAGTATGTGTGTGAAGTAAGAGTGATAACACACTGTAACTCCATGTATCTAAATTGAATCCTCCTTCAATGTGACAGCAAACCCCACACCTGCCATATTCACATACCCCCCCCAAACACACACACACACACACACATATGCTGAAGTCCTATAATATGTCAGTCCAAAGAAGAGGTCAGTGGATGTTAAATCCTGTAATGTGCCATGAACCCCAAAGCTATGTTCATCCCCATCCACTACAATATTAAGATGTAAAATAAGTTTGATCTCAAAAGCTCGTCTCTGTTGTGTGCTTTTGAGATTTCCTTTTAAGACTATTACTGACTCATCTGAAATTGAGTGGTCAGGCTGAGAGAAGTGTTGCCCCACTGGTTTTTCAAGTCATCTTCCTTTTAATATTATGTCTGTGTGAGTTCATCCTAGTGCAGAGCAGTTGACTTGTCTCTCCAACATAACCTGTTAGTGGACATCTCTTGCACTGAATGAAATAAACAACATGTTGTGATGTACATGTATAACTCCCATGTACCTTGAATTGTCTGTTTTGTGATGTAACCATACAGACCGAAGTGGAAATGTGCTCACAAGTCTTACAGGTGTGTTGATTGCAGGGTCGTGTACCATTTAGTGTCATGGTATTCTGTTCTGGGAAAAGCTTACTCCTAATAATTAGGCTGGCTAAGTTTGGTGGTTGTTTAAAAGATAGTAGTGGTAGTTCCTTAAAAATGCAATTAAGGGTCTCATCCTCACTAAATATTGGATGGAGGTCCTTGATAATCTTATGCAGAAGTTCAAGATCTGGATGATATGTGACTACTAAGGGTATTCTGTTGGTAGCTGTCTTTTCTTTATACATGCTGAGTATTCTACCACCAATGTTAATTTTCTGGACACCACAGTCACCATTAAGGATGACACCTTGCATACATGTATTTACAGGAAGCCAACAGACAGAGATACTTACGTAAGAAAAGTAATCACCCAAACCACATAAAAAAATCTGTCATGTACAGTCAAGCACTTCGATGTTACCGTATCTGTTCAAATGAGGAGGACAGAGATACACATTTGGCTATGTTGAAAAACACCTTTGTTGATCAGGGACGCTCTTTCAGAGAAATCGACAGGACAAAAGAATGTGCAACACGTGCCAAAACAACTACTACTTCAGTATAAAGAAAAGACAACTACCAACATAATAATCTTAGTAGTCACATATCATCCAGACCTTGAACTTCTTCGTAAGATTATTAAGGACCTCCATCCAATATTTAGTGAGGATGAGACCTTCAATTGTATTTTTAAGGAACTACCACTACTATCTTTTAAACAACCATCAAACTTAGCCAACCTAATTATTAGAAGTAAGCTTTCACCAGAACAGAATACCATGACACTAAATGGTACACGACCCTGCAATCAATGCACTTGTAAGACTTGCGAGCACATTTCCACTTCGGACTGTGTGGTTACATCACAAAACGGACAATTCAAGGTACATGGGAGTTATACATGTACATCACAACATGTTATTTCATTCAGTGCAAGAAATGTCCACAAACAGGTTATGATGTTGGAGAGACAAGCCAACCACTACGTACTAGGATGAACTCACATAGACATATGAAAAGGAAGATGACTTGAAAAACCAGTGGGGCAACACTTCTCTCAGCCTGACCACTCAATTTCAGATATGTCAGCAATGGTCTTAAAAGGAAATCTCAAAAGCACACAACAGAGATGAGCTTTTGAGACCAAACTTATTTTACATCTTAGTATGGTAGTGGATGGGGATAAACATAGATTTGGGGTTCATGGCACATTACAGGATTTAACATCCACAGAATTCTTCTTCAGACTGACATATTATAGGACTTCAGGACGTGTGCGTGTATGTGTTTGGTGGTATGTGAATATGGCAGGTGTGGGGTTTGCTGTCACACTGAGGTAGGCTTCTGTTTAGGTACATGGAGTTAAGTGTTATTACTCTTACTTCACACACATAATGAATATTAATTCCTTCTTACTATTTACCTTCCCCCGGGAGTGGGGTTGATTCCACTGCATCATATTCAGATTCCATAGCCTGTTACTGTACGTACAGCAGTGTTCTTACATACTGTCATATTTTTGAACTCTGAACATATTGAGGTGTGAGATCTCATTTGCATGGGGGTCCTTGACAGATCTAGTTACATTAGGCTAATATTGTAGTGATTTGTGGAAATGTAGGTATGTTAGGATTCTTGTCTTACATACATACTGTATATTTACTTCTAGTTACCTTACCCTGGGAAGGGTGGAAGTTTTATTTCATTGCGGTTCTATTCAGAATCCTTGGACTGTTACTGCGCAGATAGTTGTATGGTTACATAGTGTCACAGTTTTACTCTGTATATATTGGGATACTTCATCCATTTTACTTAGAATTTTATGACAAGTTGAATTCCTTTGGGTAACAATTGCAGTGATTGATAGTATCACTCTTCTACTGGCCCAGGGACATTGAATGTCCACCAGAATGTATATATTTCACCTGGGATTCTACCTAATGTATGTTTAATACATTCCTTAGAGTACATCTGGTGAAGACTGTGCCTCAGCTTCTGTTTCTTTTGGGAAACAGGCCTTGTAAAGGCCTGTTCCGTAGGGGAATATGGAAGCTGAACCTAAGGGGTATCTTTATTAGGCTCACTGTGTGCTGCTTGTTAATTTGTGGTGACGTACACCCAAATCCTGGTCCCCCTAATATGTTTTATGACGAAAAAGAGATTACTATGAAACATGGATTTATGGTCATCACTCACTTAAATATTAGGAGTTTGAGAAATAAGTTTGATGAGTTGAGAGATTGGGTTAATGAAGCCAAACCAGGGGTTCTGGTTTTAACAGAAACCTGGTTGGATGGTAGAACTCCGAACTCATCTGTTGATCTGGATAATTTCCAATTGTTCAGAAGGGACCGGACAAAAAAGGGGGGGGTTATTGTTCATACAGATTGCAGTCTAACCGTTCATGAGGTATATTACCCCTTTCTTAGTAATGGTCTGGAAGTGTTGGTATTGGAATTAGAGGTACCTTTTCGAAAACCTTTGCTGTTAGTAGGGATCTATAAACCGCCCAAGCTTTCGGTGCATGTTTTTTCAGATCTACATGAGTTTTTGACTGGTTATCAAGATACCCATGAACTACTTATAACTGGAGATTTTAATGTAGATTGGTTGACCGTAGATGGGAATCACGAACTGGTTGATTTCCAGATTGGACTGGGTTTGACCCAGCTGATTCTGGAACCAACCAGAATTAACCATAGAGATCCTAAGAGATCTACAACTTTGGACATGATGTTTGCTAATTCCCCCCAGCTTTATTTTAAGGCTCGAGTTCTTCCAGAATCTTTTTCAGATCATCAAGTTATTTACTCAATTAGAAATAATGTGGTTAGAATAGGCACTAAATCAAAAATATTCTGGAGATGTTTTAAAAATTTTGATTATATTAGTTTCATGAATGATGTTGAAAATATCAACTGGAATAGACTGGAATTGATCCCTACTTCATCAGCCGCTTGGGAATTTTTCCTAAGCGAATTTATGGCTATCTGTAATAAACATGCACCCCTAAAATCAAGATTGACAAAAAATGAAGGTAATACCTGGTTTTCTCCTGAATTATATAGAATTAGGAAAGATAGGAATAAAAAATGGAAGAAAGCAAAACAAACAATGTTAAATTAGGATTGGGTTTCCTATAGACAGGTTCGAAATTTTTATACTACCAAAATTAGGGACTCTAAAAAAACAGTTTGTTCGTTCTAATTTGGAGGCTAATCACAAAAAGAATCCGAGGACGTTCTGGGGAATTATTTCGAACCTAGTGGGGAAAAATAAACAGAATTGTGTAAATAAAATAGAAAAATATGGTATTGCACTGCCTTTGGGTAAAGAAATGGTCGATGCCTTTAATGACTATTTCTCAAAAGTGGCTTCATCAGGCCCTTTAGGTAGAGTCCATAGTGATCACAAATGAGTCTTGAGGCCAAACTATAGAGATACTAGTATAGAAGTTGGAGAAACAGGTGGCTTGATTTTGATTATATTTCCCAGAAATTATACGATCTGAACTCTTGAAATTGGATACTTCAAAGTAAAAGATCAGAGCGAGATTCCCCCACATTGTTGAAATATGCAGCACTCATGTATTATCCTTTAGCCTACATTTTCAATTTATCTATTGAAAGCGGGAATTTCCAGATGGATGGAAGACTGCAAAGGTTAGACCTATATTTAAAGCTGGAGGCAAGAGCGAGTTGGGCAGTTATCGGCGCAACTCGCTCTTGTCTCAGATTTCTAAAATATTTGAAAAGATTGTATCTTGTCAGTTGAAAGGCTTTCTTGAGGATAACAATAAATTGGCATATTTTCAATCGGAATTTAGGGTACTTCATAGCACACAAACAGCATTGATAAAGGTTTTAAGTGAGCTCCAACTGAATCTGGACAGGAGGTTAATGACAGGTGCTCTATTTATAGATCTTTCAAAAGCGTTTGATACCCTCAACCATCGGGTACTCCTGTCCAGACTCAGTGGAATTGGCTTGTCATCTCGATCAGTTAAGTGGTTTTCTTCTTACTTGATGGACCGAAGACAATTCGTAGAAGTGGGCTCCCATAAATCTAAGATACTGGAAATAAAAAATGGAGTACAGCAGGGTTCGATCTTGGAGCCTTTTTATTTAATGTTTATATGAATGACCTCAAGATTGTATCTACATCTGCACAGTGTCATATGTATGCTGATGACACTGTGCTGTATGTTACATAGATACATAGACACATAGACAGTGTCAGCAGATAAGGGCCTATGGCCCACCCAGTCTGCCCATTTAAGTTTGTAAGTTCAGTTTATGTTTTCCAGGAAGTCTGTTGCCCCTTACCCCTGACCTCCAGAATTCCTTTATGTCTATCCCATGCATTCTTAAATCCCGTGATTGTTTCAGCCCCCACCACTTCCTCTGGCAGGGTGTTCCACTTGTCCACCACCCGTTCTGTGAAGAAATTCTTCCTCACGTTTCCTCTGAATCGCCTCCTCCTCCAACTTCGTCCCATGCCCTCTAGTCCTGGAACATCTTTTCGCTTAAAATAGTGCATTCCTGCACCCTGTTCCTCCCTGTAAGATACTTGTATGTCTCTATCATATCCTCTCCTCCTCCTCTCCTCCAGGGAGTACATGTTCAGTGCCTTCAACCTGTCCTCATAGGACTTGTGATGCAATCCATGCACACTCTTTGTTGCCCTCCTCTAGACCTTCTCTACCCTGTCTATGTCCACACGTAGGTAAGGTCTCCAGAACTGCACAGTGTACTCCAGGTGCGGCCTCACTAGTGTCTTGTATAGTGGAATTATGACCTCCCTTTTTCCTGCTGGTGATGCCCTGCCTATGCATCCCAGCATCCTATTGCTTTACATGCTGCCTTGTCACACTGTTTCCCTGCCTTGAGGTCATCAGAGATGATAACTCCAAGATCCCTTTCCTGCTTGGTGCATGTTATATCCTCACCCCCCAACTGATATATTGTGCAGGGTTTTGTGCCCCATATGCATTATCTTGCACTTCCTTGCATTGAATTTCAACTGCCAAACCCTGACCATTCTTCAAGTTTCTGCAGGTCCTTCTCATTCTGTCTACATCCTCTGGTGTGTCTACTCTGTTACAGAGCTTTGTGTCATCAGCGAACAGTGAAATTCTGCCTTCTAGGTCCTCCATGAATGTCACTGATGAAGATATTGAATAGTACCGGTCCCAACACTGATCCCTGTGGTACCCCACTTCCTCTTCCCTCTGTGGAGTGACAGCCATTTACCACCACCCTCTGTGTCCTGCTGCCCAGCCAGTTACCTACCCACTGCACTACTGTCCTGCCCACACCCATATTCCCCAGTTTGTGCAATAGTCTTCTATGTGGCACAGTGTCAAAGGCCTTGCTGAAGTCCAGATAGGCCATGTCCACTGCCTCCCTGATCCACCTCCCTAGTCACCCAGTCAAAAACTCAATGAGGTTGGTCTGACATGACCTTCCCTGGTGAAACCATGCTGCCTTGGGTCCTGTAGTCCATTGACAACCAGATGTTCCACCAATCTCTCCTTCAGTAGTGCTTCCATGATCTTCCCCACTACCGAGGTGAGGCTGACTGGTCTGTAGTTCCCCGCTTCCTCTTTGTTCCCACTTTTGTATAAGGGGACTACATCTGCTATCCTCCAGTCTTTGGGTACCTCCCCTGTTTCTATTGATCGGCTAAACAGGATAGCAAGAGGTTCAGCCACCACCTCTCTTAGTTCTTTAAGGATCCTGGGGTGCACCCCATCTGGCCCCATTGCTTTATCAACTCTTATTACTTCCAGTTCCTTCAGGACCCTTTCTCATGTAAAGGGACTTGTGTCCATTTCTGCACCATTCTCACCCCTTGTACTCCCTTCAGACCCATTACCCTCCTCTTCCTCGGTAAAGACTGAGCAGAAATACCTGTTCAATATGTCAGCTTTACTGTTGTCATCCTCCACGCAGCCCCATCCTCCCCCTTCAGTCTCACTATCCCTCCCTTTGTCTTTTTTTTCACTTATGTACCTGTAAAAGGTTTGTCCCTCTACCCACTGATTTTGTAATGTGTTCTTCTGTCTGAGCTTTGGCTTCCCTTACTGACCTCCCTGCCTCCTTTGCTTCTCCTGGTACTTCTCCCTATCCCTTCTGCCTGTGTCTTTTTGTATTGCCTGAATGCAATCTTTTGGCTTTCACTTTCTTTGCTACCTCTTTGGAAAACCATAATGGTCTCCTCTTCCTTTTCCTTTTGCTAACCTGTTTAATACATAATTCTGTTGCTCTTGTAATCCCCATTTTAAATACTTCCCACTGTTCCTCAACCCCTGATTCCTGCCCCATTCCCCTTAATGCCTCTTTCAAGTATCTCCCCATTTTCTCAAAGTTTGCCTCCCTAAAATCCAGGATACGTGTTGAGGGAGATACTGTAGAATCTATAAATGAGAGGCTGCAACTGGCCTTTGATGAAATTCAGGATTTCTTTAAGATGAATTACCTTATCCTAAATACTAACAAAACACAATCATTGCTGTTTAAAAATAATAACAACAATAAAAAAGATTTGCATTTGGAAATGCACACAGCTGATGGCATTGCCATCAAGCAGGTGGACTCGTACAAATATCTTGGGGTCTGATTAGACCCTAGTTTAGGTGGATATATATATATATATATATATATATATATATATATAAACTCTCTTATAAAAAATATCAATAGGAAATTGGGTGTATTGTATAAATATAAAAGGTTTATGACCAGAGAAGTCTGCCTGACTGTAGTTAACTCTTTGATACTTCCAGTGATGGATTATGGTGATCTGCTTTATGGAGGAGCCTTAGAAAAATATACAGGTAGCGTAGACTTAGTCTTTCGCAGATTGGCTCTTTTTGTTTTGGATGCCCCTTATAGAACACACAGGTGTCTACTCTTTAAGGAATTAGATTGGCTCAGTCCCACAGTGAGAAGAGATCTATATTTGCTTCAATTTATGATTAAAGTATGGTATAAGGAAGTACCCAACTATATCATTGACCTATTTGAGGTTAGAAAGATCAAGGAAAGTCTAAGGGCCTCAACCGGAACTCAATTTGTTCCGCTTAAATGTAATCTGAATATAGGTAGATCTTCTGTGCTTGCCAGAGGCATTAGCCTATGGAATAGATCCCCTGCAGCTTTGAGAAGCAACAAAACCAAGCATAACGTAAGTGAACTAAAGAAATGGTATATGTTTGAGCTAAACAAGAGCACATTATGTAATAACTGTTAGCACTTTAAAGTTTGATTATGTTTTTTGGAATTGTTTTTTTTTTTCATTTTTAATTTTATTTATTGTTTGTTAGTTGTTTTTACTTGTTGTTTTGTATTCTGCTGTATTGTCAATTTATGTGGAATCTCCTAATGACATTTGGAACTTCATTGAAAATGAGCTATGCTCAATTGATAGTGTCCAATTATTCGTATTTGAATAAAAAAATGGTTTACTACTACTACTACATGTGAATGATGGTGCATTAGGAGTGTGTGTGCGTGTGTACATATCTCCTTAAAACTAGTCATCCCCCCCGGATATGGGGTGTTGGGGGGGTTGTGTTTGTGTGTGTGGGGGGGGGAGATCATTTAATTCCCATTTCTTATTCAGATTCCTTAGACATTTTCAATACATCAAGTTGTTATATCATACACTGAGAATTTATTGACATCTGTACATACCAGGCTGCATGGTCTTAATTTCATGGTGGTCCTTGGCAAGTAGTTTTATTGACACTTATACTGCCAATTTATATTTATATTATCATTTATAAACTCCTGTTAGTACACTATCGACTTTTGAAGTTTATGGGGCATAATATCTAGTTGGAGAGTATAGTTGGGTAACTGGTCCAGCTAAGTTTTACATATCATAGTGTGTAACTATTGATCTTATTAGGAAAACTTTACTGGTTACTCTTTGTATGTTTATAATACTTCTTGTAGTCCTATGTTGTGGTGCATATTTTTAACTGACAATTTTAGTATGTTTTTAATCCGAGTGGGGGTTGTTTTTCAATAACTGCATTGTTATACACATTGTGACACTCATAATTTGATTTAAAAGCCATCTGCTCAAGTAGTTGTTATCTTATAAGTCAATTTAATTTATATGCAGTGGAGTTCTTTGTATGTCTTCTGCACTAAACACCTCTGACCCTTAGACTCTCTCAGCCAAAGGTGAAATAGTACTGTTAAGCGTCTCTGTCATCTTCTGCTTTTTTAAATGAGTGTTTTAAACCAATGGGGATTTTTTTCTGCTGCCTTTTTTTCCCTGCATGATCTGGTGTTAAAAGAAATGTTTTTCTAAATAACTGTCATTACGCTTCTGACGAAGGACTTGTTGGTCCGAAAGCTAAAGCACTTTGTTCTTTTTGTTATATCTATGTTGGTCCAATAAAAGGTATCAAATCATTTGCTTGTAGATCTCTTCTTACAAGGACCAATACAGCAAATACTAAATCTAGATTTTAGCAAGTTACAAATTTCTGCGGGTTGTTCAGAGATTAATGGAACAGTTTACTTTACAGCATCAACAGTTACAGTTTGTGCCAGTCTATCATGAGCTACATCAGTATCTTCTTTTCCAGTTTCTGGTAAAACTAGGAAAATAGTTTTTGGTGTTTTTTCAACCCATTTCTTGAGGAGGTTAGCATGGTATATGTTAGGATTTTTCCTATCAGGGGGTCTCAGTCTCATAGTTAACTGTGCCAGTACGGCCCTTGTCACTTCATTAACAGTTTATTTTCTGTAGTGGATAACAGTGGCAAGACCTTTTCACCTGGCTCAAAAACTTTTCTTTTACACCATGGTCATAATATACCTTCTGTTATTTTGGGGCGTCTTCCAGATTCCTTTGGGCAATTTCAACATATTTTGCCAGTTTGTTTCTCAGGGCACACACATAAGATTGAATAGATTGTTTCTGATAGGTGTTATCTTCCCATGTTCCTTTTATTACATCTAGTGGCCCTGTAGATTGTCTACCATACAGCATTTCAAATGGTAAAAATCATGTAGATGCCTGTTCCACTTCTTTGTAAGCAAAAAGCAGGTATGGTAAGTATTGGTCCCAGTCTTTCCTTTCCCCTTTTACAAACCTTTTTAACATGCGTTTTAGGGTTTAATTATAATGCTCGACAAGACAGTTTGTCTGAGAGTGATAAGGGGAGGTTCTTAACGGCAGTGATACCTAGTAGTCGGTACAGCTCCTTCAGTAATGCAGCACCAAAATTACTACTCTGATCAGTGATCAACTCTTTTGGTATGCCCACCCTGCTGAAAATCTTGGCAAGCTCAGCTGCCACTTTTGGAGCTGTGGCAGTATGCATTGGAACTGCCTCTGGCTATCAAGTAGCATAGTCACACACTATCAAAATTAATCAATTGCCCTTTTTACTTTTGTCTACGGGACCAACCACATCCATTGCAATTCTCTCAAAAGGCACATCTATCAAGCGTAGGGGCACCTTGTTTTTTTTTAGTCACTGGGGCTACTTTCTTACACTCAGCACAAGAACTGCAATAGGTAGCAGCATCTTCATGAATTCCAGGCCAGTAAAATCTGTACAGCAATCTGGCAAGGGTGTCATCCCTCCTTGAGTGACCAGCCATAGGACTATCGTGCTATCTGTAACAACTCAAATCTATACTTTTGTGGTACAACCAATTGTTCTGTCTGGTTCTGTGTCTGAGGTTTAACCCAAACTCTGTACAGTAGTCCATTACATTTTTTTATACTGTTTATTTATATGTTTTATGCCAATACATTGTCATCTAAGACACTGGGCAATGCTATACACATCGAGAATATGTCATCTTTAAATGATGTACAGATAGGTGAGACATTTGCCACATTCATTACACAATATAGGGGAAATCCAATAATATACAGTAACTCGGAATTAGAATGATGCTTACGGCCACGCTGCCAGTGCCTTAATTATGTAAAAGCCCCCCTTATTATAAGTATACTTTATAAACCATCCAACAGGCCTTTATGTAATTTAGCTCTTAACATTTTAAACTCTATAATACCTCTCAGTAGTTCCCCCCAACAACATCCATCCTCAACTATAAGTTAATACTACTGCATGCCTGAATATAACTTTTAAAGAGATGGAAGCCTATATTAAAGGTTAATCGTAGCTGGGTATACTCTACAATTTGGTATGACTGTAAAAGTTCTTATTGATCTATAAGTCCATCAGAATGTCCTCAAAAAGAAATTATGTACAGTAAAATAAACTGAACTCTCCAAGATCAGACACAATTAGAAAATCAAGTTCCTTGAACAGAAGAGACAAAAATGTTCCAGGTGAGCAGAAAGTTAAGATATTACTTCTAGAGGGCTCTTGCAGTGGGTAATTACATATAGAACTGAAGCCGGCAGATGTCAGGACCCCACAGAAGAATTTCTAGCTAGCAGTCTCTGATGAGGGACCGCCCTCACATCAGGTGACCGGCGTCAGGAGACGTCGGTATAAAGGGGTGGTCCCTCATGCCTGCTTTCCAGTTATTTCCCACCGTTAGCTCATGCCAGCGCCTCTAGGTAAAATTCATCGCTCGTCAGCCTCTATCGTCAGTAGTTTTGACAGAGTATTTTTCGAATTTTCAATCCATTGTCAGGTATTTGTCGATGTATGTTGTCCCCTACACCCTCCGAGCACAAGACTCGTGTGGCGTCCAACTCCTGCACAAGGACGGCCATTCCCAGTGCCTCTTTTGCCTAGGCCCCGACCATCCAGTGGAGAAGTGCCAGTACTGCATCAAGTTCAACGTGGCCACCCAAAGATGGTGGCAGCAGTCCTTGGAGGCCCATATTTTAAAGAAGAAAATGAGCTCCATGGAAAAAGAGTTGAAAAAGCTCCAGCAGGTGTCCACTTCCTCCAAAGGCCATCGAAAAAAAAGAAAAAAGACAAGAAGCATTGGGAAAAGGGCTCCTCATCCACCGCGTCTTCTTTGGAGGGAGTCATGTTGCACTGCACTGCTCCATGACGGCTGTCTTAGAGGCTTCTAAGGTGGCATCGGCCCACCCATCTGGCTCACGCTCGGGCCCCTCGAGCACCTCCAGACTGTTGGAGGCCTCCACTCCCGATAAAGCTTCCCTGGTGCAGCCTATTGGTGTGAGGGGCTCCAGTAAGCCGGACGTCTGCTCCGACGCCCACACGGAGAAGGTCGGTAAGTCGCCCGACCCCTCGGGGCAGCGCACGGCCCCTATTCCACCCAACCAGGCCGCCCCTCCTTCACGGCCTGCCTCAGGCGAAGGGTCCGCTAAGTCGAACACTGGCTCCTCCAGCGCCTGCCGGGATCCCGCTGGTAAGTCGGACGTCGGTTCATCCGACGTCCACACAGTGGATGAGCCGATGCCGGACCCCCCCCATGTCCGCTGTTGCTGGATCCCCACAGCCTTCACTGCCCTCCAGGGACCCTGGGTCTCCTCAACGTGACCCTGAGGATTTTTCTCCTCCATCCCCAGGCGATGCTGAGGTTCCTGCTCCGCCCTCATCAGACCGTCCGCCCGCTGGACCAACCGATCTGACGTTGGCTCCCTGGACACCGGCTCTTCGGCTGCTGGCCCTGACGCCAGTCTTGCTGACACTGGGTGACATCCCGCTCCCAGATGCTGCTCCAGCGCCGGGACCTCCGCCCACCGGGCCTTCTGCTCCAGACCCACCAGTGGGGCCTCCGGCTGGGCTGTCTGCTCTGGCAGCCCCCCCGTTCCCGGGTATCTGACCTCATCGTATCCGATGCCATCTTACCTGGGACCACAGTATCCGACGCCCCAGTACCAGACGCCAGCCTATACGACGCCATAGTATCCTGTGCCTCAATACCCGACGCCGGGCTACGGATACGTGCCTTACGGGTATAATCCATACCCATATCCCCCTCTTCCTCTCCACCGCCCCCTCAGCTGCTGTTGGACTTGCAGGAGACTCTGACCTCCAGGTGGGCTGAGGCCAAGGCTCTGCTCACCAGAGAGGTGGAGAGTCCTCTTCCGATGACTGTTCCGGTTCCCGTACGTCCACGATGACAAACTTCCTCACCACCTCCGGACACCAGGGCTAAACCCTCTGGTTCCAGAGAGGGGCAGGACACGCTTCCCAAGGGGTCTGTTCCTCCCCCACGCTGGGAGAGGGAGTCTTTTTCATCACCATCTTCTTCTTCGGACACCTCGGACGCCTCTGACGGTTGTTCCGAGCAGTACAACAAGCCACACTCTCCGTCTAGCCCAGGCCAAGGACTCCTCCGAAGTCTCCTCCAGAAGATCCTTCTTTTATGGAGTTGCTAGGAAAAATCCAGGAGGTTCATAAGTGGCATTCCTTGGAGCAAGATCCCCAGCGTAAGAAACTCGCTGAGCACCTGGATCTGCCCGTGACAGCTCCCACCTTGGTGCCACCCTGGATTGAGCCTCATGCCGATCTTTTTTCCACTATTTGGAAACAGCCGTCGGCTTTAGCCCCACTTCCTCGAAGTCGAACAGGCTATATCAGGCTCCCGAGGGTGTTGAAATTTTAGACTGTCACCCTCGAGCTGATTCGGTCGTGATTAGCACCGCTCACGGTTGGTCAGCTAACCCGAGGCATTTGAACTCATCTCCACCTGACAAAGAATCCTGTCTTCTAGACCAATATGGTAAGAAGATCTTCACTTCTTCCACTCTGGGTATTAGGGCCCTGAATTATGTCGGTCACATGGGGGATTACCAGAAGGCAATTCTTAGTGAGGTGGAATCCAAATTGGACTCCCGGACTCTCAAGTCAAACAGGAAGTGGCTGACCTCGTCCTATCTGCACGTTCGGCCAGTCTGCATATGCTTCGTGCAACTTACGATGCAGTGGACACTGCTGGTAGGAGCTCAGCTTTCGCCGTAGGCTTACGGCTTCATGCCTGGCTCCATGTGTCAGGGTTGGACCCGGAAGTGCAGTCCGCCATTCAGGAAGCGCCCTTCCGGGGTTCGGTGGTGATGTCAAGGACATCATCACTGATCTGCAAGAGAAGGGGACAGCACTGAAGTCTGTGGAGTCTATATATCATCCCCATCAAACACAGTGCTGTCCCTTTCGCAAACAGAACTGGCCAAAGGCGAAACCCCAGGGAAAGTGGGCCACTAAATGCCAGGCCCCTCCAGCTGCCAAGCCCCCTCCACCCAAAAAAGTGAGGGCTTCAGCTGCAATGCTGCCCCACACCACCTGATTCTTTACCTCTCCCACAGCTTCCGGGCTTCCCGGAGGAACCGGTAGGAGGGAGGTTTTCCCTCCACCTCCCGGGCTGGGAGAGGATAACTTCAGATTCCTGGGTGCTCCAGCTAATCGCAGAAGGACACTCAATAGAGTTTCTACAGAAACCACCTCGTCAGCCTCCCCCAAGGTCATCGTACTCTCGGGGAACACCTTCTTCTGGTCCAGGAAGAGATTTCAGCCCTTTTGCTGAAAGAGACAATAGAGCCCATCCCCCTTTCTCTACAGGGAACGGGTTACTATTTCCACTTCTTCCTGGTCCTGAAGAAGACAGGAGATGTAAGGTCTGTTCTAGATCTCAGTTCCCTGAGCTTATTCGTGGAGTACAAGAGGTTCAGGATGCTCTCCCTGCAAAGCCTCCTGCCCCTCTTTCGGTTGGAACAGTGGCTGTGTGCTTTGGATATGCAGGATGCTTACCTGCACATCCCTATCCGCCCTTCTCACCTCAAATACCTCTGTTTTCCTTTCCAGGGGGACCACTTTCAGTTCAAGGCCCTCCCATTTGGTCTTTCTTCGGCTCCCTGGGTGTTCCCCAAATGCCTTGCGGTGGTAGCGGCCTACCTGCATACCCGGGGGGGGTGCAGGTTTTCCCATACCTGGAGGATTGGCTCCTGGCGGCCTCGTCCAGGGAGGAGCTCCTGCACTTCCTCTCCCTTACCCAGCAGGTCTTTGCCTTTCTGGGTATTATCATCAACCATACCAAGTCTCACTTGATCCCATCCCAGATTCTCCAGTTTATCAGGGCGATCCTGGACACGACCTTGGGCAGGGCCTTCCTGCCACTGGACAGGGCGGCCACACTCCAGGCTCAGGTCAGCCTGTTGTCCGGCCATAGGCGGGTCAGTCCGAGGTCAGTTCTTCACCTCCTCTGGCTTATGGCAGCTGCTTTCCCAACAATCCCTCACACTCAGCTCCACATGAGGGTCTCTCAGTGGACGCTTCGATCTCAATGGGATCAGTTGATGGACGACCTGGACCAGCTTGTCCTAGTCTCTTCCCCCATGGTTCAGGACTTGCAGTGGTGGATGGTTCGAGAGAACCTTTTTCGGGGAGTTCCTTTCTGCCTTTCTTACCCCTCCCAGACTCTGTCCACAGACGCTTCAAACGAAGGTTGGGGAGCCCATCGCGGACCTCACAGGACCCAGGGCTCCTGGTCCAAGCTCGAAAAAAACACTTCATATCAATGTGCTCGAGCTGTAAGCAGTCTTTATGCTCTCCAGGCTCTGTATCTGCATCTCCTTCCTGGCCACTTAGCCGTACAGACGGACAGTATGTCTGTGGTATGGTACATCAACAAACAGGGAGAGACTCATTCCTACCCTCTTTGCAGGGAAGCGATGTGAGTTTGGGATTGGGCAGTAAACAACAACCTCCACCTCATGGCAATTCACGTCCTGGGGGTCGAGAACACCTTAGCAGACAAACTCGGTCGCTCGTCTGCTCAAGCTCATGAGTGGGAACTGGATCAGGGGGTCTTAGACCATCTCTTCCTAAGTTGGGGAATGCCACAGGTGGACCTGTTCGCCTCACCTCTAAACGCAAAGCTTCCCAACTTCTGCTCGCTCGCTCCAGAGTGCAGCATTTTTTTGAGAGACGCTCTGTCTCTAGATTGGAAGGACAGACTCATCTATGCCTTCCCCTCCGATCCCGAGAGTCTTACAGAAATTCAGCTCAGAAGGAGCACGAATGATTCTGATCACTCTTTCTGGCCCAGGCAAGTTTGGTTCTCTCTTCTGCAACAATACTCAGAGGAACCTCCTCTTCCTCTCTCGCGACTTTTACTGACCCAGGATCAGGGGACCATGGTCCATCCAGGTCTCAAGTCCCTCCATCTGCACACATGGCTCCTGCAGACATAGCTCAAGCCCGAGTTGGGGTTTCACCCCGAGTGGCTGAAATCCTGGTGGAGGCTAGAAAACCCTCCACTCGGTCTACCAATGCCATGAAATGGAAATGGTTTACAATCTGGGCCACTTCAAAAGATTTCAAGCCTTTCTCGTGCTCTGTTGGGAGTCTGCTGGAGTACCTGCACCACCTTTTTGATCTGGATCTTAGTAACTCATCCCTAAAGGTACACATGGCGGCCATTTCAGCCTACTGTGTCCCTTTTGCAGACAGGACGTTTGCTCAGCTAGAAGTCTCTAAGACTTTCCTCAGAGGGGTTCTCCACTTAAGACCCCCCCTATCCGAGGTCCCGCCCCTCCTTAGGATTTGAATTTCATTCTCAAGAAGCTTACTTTGCCTCATTTTGAACCGGCAGCCTCAGCAGACATGAAGTTCTTTCATGGAAGACTCTCTTCCTAGTGGCCATTACTTCTGCTCGGAGGATTTCCGAGCTCCAGGTCCTGATGTGTAAAATCCCACACTTGATTTTTCATAAGGAATGTGTGACTCTGCGCACCAATCCTAAGTTTCTCCCCAAGGTGGTAGTGGAATCTACATTGAACCAGTCCATAGAGTTACCTGCTTTCTTTACACAATACTCCAATCAAGGGAAGTACCTCTTACACACTGTGGACGTTCATTGAATTCTGAGATACTACACTAACAGAACAAAAGATCTCAGAAAGACTGATCAACTGTTTGTCTCTCTTGCCCACGAAAGAGAAGGCAATGCTGTTTCTAAGCAATGCCTGTCCAAATGGTTCGCTCATTGTTGGGGCTAAAACAGTGGGGGAATTCAAACGTGTATGGGACAGATTCAAGGCAATTGTAGTGGGGGGTGGCAGGAAGTCTGCTGTTGGTTAACTAGAATCTGCAGCTTATCCAGTAGGTAGGGAAATGGGCAGACTGGGTGGGCCAAGTGGTCCTTATCTGCCGTCAAAGTCTATGTTTCTATGTTTCTGTTGCATCACTTTCTGTTATAAGTACAAGAAGACCCATCCGGGTCAAGTGAGAGGCCACTCCACCAGAGGAGTCACTGCTTCGGTGGCTTGTTTAAAGAGTGTGTCAGCGGCAGACATCTGTGCTGTAGCCACCTGGACTTCCGTCCATACCTCTACAAAACATTACAATTTGGATATTTTTGCCTCTCGCCGTAGAGCAGGCTTTGGGCTTGCTGTCCTGTAGGCCTCCTTTCTTAAGGCCTTCACAGCTAGAGGATCTACTTTGAGTAGCTTTCCTCCTCCCATTTGCTTCTCCTTGTTCCAGACTGCTTGGGACTCAGTCCTATATGTAATTACCTACTGTAGGAGCCCTCTCAAAGTAACACAGTACAGTTACTTAAGAACTTACCGTAACAGTAGAGCTTCGAGAGAGGCTCTTGCAGTAGGTAATACCTTACTGCTCTCCATCCCCCTAAACTTTTTCAGCTCCTTTTCCAGTGAGTGAAATATTCACTTCTTTCTCACCTGGCCTCTTTTGGCCTTTGGTGGGAAAGAAATGGAAAGCAGGCGTGAGGAACCGCCCCTTTATACCGACGTCTCCTGACGCCGGTCACCTGACATGGGGGCGATCCTTCGCCACAGACTGCTAGCTAGAAATTTTTCTGTGGGGTCCTGATGCCTGCTGGGTTCAGTCTTGTATGTAATTACCTACTGCAAGAGCCTCTCTCGAAGATCTACTGTTACGGTAAGTTCTTAAGTAACTGTACTTTCTTTAAGCCTTCCCTCATCAGAGGTATAAAGTGATGCAGACACTTACAGAGAACTAGAAAGTTCAAGTATCCCTTAGTTCAGAGTCAGATGAAAGATTCCCATCTCTAGCCGCTCTCTCAGCTTCAAGCTTGTCCAGTAACTTCACGGCTTCTTTCAGATCCATATATATGTAGGCCTTGCAGCCTACAATTAAATGCATTCGGGCCGGCATGAGCATACTATTGGGGATTTCCAAGTCCCTTGACCTGCGGATTGCATCAAAACTCTTTCTTTTCATGCACGTTCTATAAGACAAATCTGAAAACAGCAAAACTTTACAGCCCTCGACTTCCACTCCTCACTTACGTCGGGCCCTCTGTAGAAGCTGATCTCTCACTGCCATTAACATGGTGATCATCATGATGGTACGCGCTCCTGTAACTCTTCTGTAGCTCTCTGTAAGGTCACCCTATAAGCTTGGATAATCAGACCCTGAATGTCTAACTGGAATGTTTCTTGGACCCAGGTCGCTAGATAGGCAGTAAGGTCATCTCCCTCTACTCCCCCCGATATTCCAATAATGCGAACATTCACAGCTCGGGTAGCATTCTCAAGATGTTCCAGCCAGGACTTCAATAGGGTTTGCTCTTTGAGACAGGATGCTACTGCCACTTGTGCCCTCTCCGATGACTGCTCTACTGCTTTCGCCATATTGACTACCCCATCCAGCTTATGTTCAACCACCACCATTCTTTCGTGGTATTTATCCATTTTCCTGTCTATTTGGTGGACTGTTTTAGTCAGGATAGTGATCGCTGATTGCAGCGATTCAAGCATCGCTGGCCCTGGTCCCTCCAAGCTTTGTTCTGTAGAGGAGGCTGGTGGAGGCATAGATGGGATTTTACAGGCCCCTCCACGAGGGTTAAAAAAATGTGCCTTCTAATCTGTTGTTTTCCATCCCATCTTGGAGCAAAAGCATTCAGAATAGTCTCTGTACCACAAGGAGTCAAGTTAGTCAGTCGTAGGATATCCAAACTCATTAACAAATATTAATTTTAACCAAATTAGGATGTTGGTTAGGGAGCTCTCCGAGAGCACGTCTTCTTAGCTAGGCAGCAAGCCATGCCCCCCCATCATTACATTTTTTAATCATAGGTTCACCCTGTTTTGGTTTCACCCCCAGCTGCTTGAAATAACCCTGGAGAGAAACATTGTTAGCTTGTTCTAAAAGAAAATCACAATCGGTGATCAGTTTAGTTTCAGCATTTTCATATGTTAACCCTTTATGTCCGTCAGTCTTTTGTTGCCACTGTTTCTTCAGGCATTGTCTTTCTTTCCTGGACTTCTGGATCTTGGAGCGGTGCCCAAGCAAGTCTGAATCAAAATCAGTGAAAGGAAAAAAGTCTCCACCATTCAAGATTTTCTTTGCCTGAGCTCTTGTCTCCATAGCTGCTGAAACATCAGGATTTACTCCCTCTTTGATTAACTCAGTAAATCCTGGAAAGTCATTTCCAATAATTACAGGTACAGGTAACTTGGGTACTATCCCCACTTTCATTTGGTGTGACACCCCATTAACAGTCACTTGGCTGGTGGGATAGTATCGAGTGTCCCCATGGATGCAGATGACACCAGTACCTGGTCCTTTTGGATATTGTTTTCCCAGCACTTCAGTATGCACTAGGGTCTGTCTGCTTCCAAATCTATAAGCCCCTTCACAGTCTTATCTCCCACCTTCACATCTGTTAAGTACTTGCCCCATTTGCTAAGGACAAATCTGCTCTAGTGTCACTCTTCTTACTATGGCAGTTTCTTGCAGTATGACCTGACTTATTACAGTTATAGCAAATAAAGTCTTTGGGTGCAGATTTATAACCCCCACCACAGTTCTTATCAGACTTGGAGCTTAAATGGGAAAGAGAGTGTTTTACCGGTGTTTGGCTGTTACCTCGCTGCTGTGGCATCTGGTAGTCTTCAGCCAAAGAAATGGCCTTTTCTCACCCCAGGAATTCTTTAGTATCTATTGACAGGTGCATTATGCCAGCTGGGTTCAGCTGCCCTGGAGAGGAGGAGTCAGTGCAAATGAGGAAGGCATTGGCCAGTCAGGATATGGTTAGAGTAGAGTGCTGCCTGCAGTCAGCCTGAGGGACCTCAGAACTTTTTCTCCACTGAGCTGGCAACACTGCCCTGGAGCTCTTCTCTTCAGAGATCTTCCTGTGCCATTTTCTTTCTTTTTGAGTGCTGCTTTTAAGGTATTTTGTATATTTCCTTCATTATATCTATTTTTACTGCATCTGCGCTGGGTTCCGTGCAGTTGCGGGATTTTTTCATGTTTTTCCCTCTTCGGCATTTTTTTCTGAACTAAAATTCGTCCGTGTGCATGATAAATTGCATCATTTTTATTTAATTTGTTCATTTTTAGTATTTATCGGTGGTTTTTAACGCTTTTGTGCTAAAATCATTGATTTTTTTTTTCACGCATGTGCGCAGTTTTCTGTTGCACACCAGCGCGAACTCTTGGAACCCTTTTTCTCTATTTAAATTCCAAATATTTGATATTTGAAGGGTAATCCCCTCTCTTTTGGGGTGAGACCCTCTTGTTTGCTGTGCAGTGGGCTTTGTTGATGAGAGGTGTGGAGGTGGTGCTGTTTTTTCCTCTTTGTGAAAAAAATAAAATACAATAAAAATCTCTTAAAAGTTGATTTTGATTGAAGCTTTGGCCTAACTATTATTATTTGGGCTTTCAGTCTACCTCCCCCTCCTCTAAAAGCGCTGAGGAGGGTACCTCAAGTTAACACAAAAGAAATGGCAAGTCCCTTTGGGACTTCTATTATTACAAGTCTGGTTCTGTTGTAGTTGTTTCTCTGTCCAAGCCTTTAAGTCAAAAATAGGCAGGGTGCCCTCTTCCCTGCACAAAGATAGAGATTAATCTCCTCTGAATCCTCCCTCCTGAAGGACTTTGGGAGTCATCAGGGATTGATAAAATTATGTCCTCTGCAACTGAATTTCTGAGAGCTTGGCAATTATTCCAGACTTTATATTTCTGGGCGTGTTCTTGGCTCTGCATGTTAATCCTTATGCCCAAGGATATTATTATTGTTATTATTATTATTAGTAATTCAGGAGAGGATTTTTTTCCTTCATGAACTCCTCTTGGGGCCCACTAATTCCAGTCGGTCACCCTGAGGTTGATTCAGGTTATGGTATAATGAGGCATTTATATTCAACCGGTGGAGTCCCCGGACTTTTCCCTCCAGGACGACACCGATAAAGAGGTGGAGGACAATGACTTCATAGATCTGGTGGTTGCTTTCCTCCAAACAAGTTGACAACTCTCTGAAGACACCTACAGGTAGGTTATGGAAACCCCTCCTTCTTTTTCGCGGTTGACAAAAGCATTCAGAGGAAATACCAGCTCAGTAAGTATTCTGCTGTTTTTATCTGTACACTTTCAGATTAAAGAGAGTTAGTGCAAGCAGCGGCCTGCTTCTCAGCCTTGGGCCACTGTCTGCTTTCCTTCCAGAGATCGGCTCTAGATAATCATATACCATGTGTAAGAGGTTTTACGTAATGCCTCTTACCTTTGTGGCATATGCTATTATATACTTGAGTTTTTTGATGTCTCTTATCCTTGCCATAGTGCTACAGCTCAGGAGCACTAGTCACAAGGAGGTTTGCTGAAATACCCAAGTGGCATATGGTAGCACTGTGCCCTCATAGCCTTAAGTCATAATGTTACAGCTTCTGGAGTCTTGCTGTAGGTCATTTCCCTCAGGCTTGTCTGTCTGAAAAGTTTCAATCTTTTGGGGTTATATTTTGGAAATGTTGGTTTGTCTTTATGGCAAACTAAAGCTGACAGGCACATATGGATGAGTTTAACTCTCCTAGTACTCAGTTAAAGATAAGCGTTCCTTCCCCAGAAGTCTCAGGATATAGCGGGCTTCAGGTAGGAATTTTTCTCCCTTCAACCCTTTTTTCCCTACGCCAGCACATTAGGAAATTTCCAAATGTGAAGTTTTCCAGGGGGTTAGGCAGGAATGCTTTTTCATTCCTGGTAATCCCTTTTTCTTCAGTTACTTTTCTTCTTGGTTCAAGTTTTTACCCCTTCTTTGGTTGGTGTAAAAATAAATAAAAGGAGATGGATGTCTGCAGATATTAACATATAAATATATATACACACACACACACACACACACACACACACACGTAAATAAATAACTAAAGTTTACCTCCAAGTGCTGCATTCTCTGTTTTTCTCCTGTAGCATGTCAGCAGTGGGAACTAGAGCACTAGAACCTCGTGCCAATCTGTGTCAGCGGTCCTAGCAGTTCAGGTACTGTCATTATCATCCCTTCTTTTCCTGCGTTTTTGCAGAAAAGGAGAAACCAGTGACCAAGAGTATTTTCCCATGGGACTGTTTTCCCGTATTTCGGGTCTGGTACAGCAAGGCTGACATTCAGCCCTTCTTGTGCTTATGGCCTACTTCCTGTGGAACAGCTGCCTCCTTGGCAGTGTTCAAGGCTATATCCTTACTAGAAATGTGCAAATCACTTATCTGAAATTTGCTTCTCACATTCAAAAAGATGTTTTCTTGGATGTGTAGTCGGATAGGATGCCAAATTTGGCAGGACGGTACTTCAGAGACTCTTTTTAAAATAGATTTCTGTGCCCTCCTCCCAACTACACTGCTTTGAAGTCTTCACCTGTCAATAGATGCTAAAGACTTCCTGCAGTGGGAAGAAACAATTACTCACTGAAGTAATATTACTTCTTCCAGGGGATTCTTTAGCATTATTGACACTCTCACCCTTCCTCCCCTGGAAACCTTGTCAAATGCTCTATTAGGGGATTTAACCAAATTTGACGACTGTCATTCATTCGTGTGATTAAAAAAAAAAAAAAAAAAAGGAAAAACATTTTTCATAATAGAGGGTTAGACTATATGATTGGAGGTCAGAAGATTGTGCCTCCTGGGAAGGTGTATTGGTTTTTCCACTGACATGGACAGCAACAGGGAATACCATGGCTTCCTGGCCCAGTCTGGGGCTATTAGGATCATTGTTGCTGGCTGAGACCTGAGTTTCAACAGCGCCTTGTATACTAGGGGAAATGCATATAGGAATTTCCCTGACCAATCCAGAACAAGGGCATCTAGAGGAATTGTGCCCACTACTGGAGGTCTGCAACAGAACTGAGGTAAGAGGTGACTCTGATGAGAGGCAAAGAGATGTGAATAAGGTCTGTACCACTTGCCTGTTCAAGGACCATTCATGATGGTCCTGGCTGATTCGACTCAGGGTATCTGCCAGAACATTGTCTTTGCCTGGCAGATGAATGGCCTGTAGAACCAGGCCTTGAGGAGGAAAAGACTGGGAGCTGAGAAAAACACTACTCCGGTGCCAGAAAGGAAGTAGCTTGTGGAAACAAGGGGTAGGTCATTGCTCAGCTCATGGCTCCCCCTTTGAGCCTATGTTTTCAGCACCCTTGAAGTATGTCACTTGGAAAACAGTGTTTCTAGTGGCCATCACCTCAGCTAGAAGAATTAGTGAGCTTCAGGCCTTATGTATTGAAAAGGACTACATTGCTTTCCCACAGGGATGAGGTAGTCCTTCAAACAAATAGAAAATTTCTTCCCAAAGTGGTTTCAGACTTCCATTTGAACCAGTCCATTACTTTGCCAGTGTTTTTCACTGACCACTCTTCTTCTGGTGAGCGTAAGCTACATAGCCTGAATGTCAAGAGAACTTTGAGCTACTACATGACAGCCATTAAGCCCCATAGGCAGGATAGGACACAGCTTTTCCTCACTTATGGGGATGTGGGAAAGGGTAACCCAGCATCTAAAAGGTCAGTTTTTCACTGGATTGTTAAGTGCATCCAATTTTGCTATTCTAAGGTGGGCAAGGAAGCTCCAGCAGGGCTTAGAGCCCACTCCACAAGGGGTACAGCTGCAACACTGGCAGCTGCAAGGGATGTACCCTTGGTGGATATTTGTAAAGCAGCAACCTGGCAAACAGTATACACTTTTGTCAAGCATTACAGCTTGGATATGCAGGCAAGGGCTGATGCCAGGTTTGGTACAGCTGTATTGCAGAGCCTGTTTCCAAAATAGGTTCTTCCCACCTCCTAGGTGCTGCTTTTTTAGTCTGCAGAAGAGTTAGAAATATTGGAGTATTCCTGGGGTAAGAAGAAAAAGTTACTACTTATAGTAACCTTGTTTGTCCCAGGGGATACTCCAATATTCATAACTCTCCCTCCCTGCCTCCCCGTTTTAAGAATCAGTGGTCACTGTATTCCATGCTGTACCATAGTGTTGGCATGTCACACTTTTACAAATATTAAAACTTGTTTGCCTTTTTCAGGTGATTCTGACATAAGGAGTTTGTGGGGATTTTTCTTAAGTTTTTTCTCTTCATGTTTTCCTCCAGTTGGAGTTTTTTTGGGTAGGGAATTTTAAATTAGAATTTGATATATTTAAATTTTTGGCCACTGTCTTGCAGGCGTCCACGAAATCTGAGGATTAGAATGTAGGCAGTTGATAGGTGGCAGCATTTGAAAAGTGGCTCATGCTAATGATTCCATCATTTACATAGCATTCCGTATCTGAGCAGATTTGATCTTAACGGTATACTGCAGAAAAGTTATGAATATTGGAGTATCCCTTGGGAGAAACAAGGTTACTATGGTAAGTAACTTTTTCTTCCCCACTTTCTGGTCAGTGTCCTTTTACCCAATCTGCATGTCTGTGGATAGGATGTTGATGAACTGCTCATTACAAATGTTTCAATGATCTGTGGGAGTGTTTTGCATTCTGGTTAGATCCATTTCATAAGAAGTTCTCAGAGTCGGGTGAAGGCTTCTCGAAGATTGTCAACTGAGTTGTACTTCAGAGACTAACATCACCAGGTCATAGTTTTCTAACTGTGCAGTGCCCATATTGCTGTAGGCAAGTTGGGCTTTCCCTGTCAGGTAAAATGCCAGTCCGATTGCCCATTGCTGCTTTGGCCACTGGCAGGCTGTGGCACCCCTTTCAAAAGTTGTCAAGTATGCTATGATATCATCTAAAGAACACAACTTTGTAAGTTGAATATATTTTAAGGTGTGTCTTGTTGCTCTGCTGGCCAGTGCCAGATCCTTCAGGTCTGATAACTTACAAGGCATCCATCTATCATTGCACCTCTTTTCTCCTTTGCTGCGCCTGTTGCTGCATCTCTTCTCTGTTTCTTGAGTTGAGGCATTTCTTCTTTTCTCTGTGCCTCTAAATGTTGAATCTCTTTTGCTCTCTGCTGCATTGCCTCTCTTCTCTGTTTATCCATCTCTGTTTGTTGTATAGCCCACCATTTGAAAAAGGCAGTCAGGTTTTCAGGTTCTGTCACTACCTGTTCTTTTTCTCCATTTCTGGTGCTGGCTGTTCAGTCTCAGGTTGGACTTCTGTCTCTGCTAGTTTGGTCTCCATTCTTCTGGTAATCACTCCTGGGCTTGCTGCTGCAGAATCCATACCTTGCTTCTCTGGTACCAGGTCTAGTAACCATGCACAAATCTCCTGGCTTAGAGTACGCACAGCATAAATCCCACTTAGGCTGATGCCATCTGTCATCAAGACACAGGTCAGGAAGCATAGGAAAACAAGGAGCAGTTTAAAAATTCACAAATGGTGTTTTATTAACAGCAAAACAAAAATATAAAAAATGTTTCTGTATAACTACCTACAAAGGCAGAATAAACAGAGAAAACAAAGTTCTTCTGAGTGTTTCTTCTCATTTTCAATTCTCAGTCTGTCTCCCTCTCCTTGTCTCTCTAGCAAAAGCATTGCTTCCTTTTTTTTTTTTTTTTTTATAAGTTTTTGCCTGGGAACCTCATTGAGAGAGGTTCTGCTTCTCACAGAATGTTCTTGTCAGTTTATTGAATGTTCTTGTCAGGTTTGACGATGGTGCAGCAAATAGAGCATAGTGATCCAGAACTGACCTCTTGTTTACAGATCTGCAAAAGGTTTTAAAAACTGAATCTCAGGTTAAGCCCTTGAGTTCCAAATAGTGTTCTGCAATCATTTCAATAGTAAAATGATATACAATTTTAAACAAAGGGATCCCAATATTAGTGACATTTCCACATAAAGATTCATATATATTTTTATACCCGCAGATATGCAAGGGGGAAGAAAAGACAGAACAGTAAGGGAAGGCAGAGAGTGAGAGGCAAAGAATTGCGAAACCATTGGAGTGATATGTTCCTAGGTCTCACAAGAAAATGTGGTTGCACAACCAGACAGAGAAGACAGAAAAAAGGATAGAACAGACCCTTGCATTTAAACTCCTTCTGCATAACAAATGAAGCAGTGCCTTATTTGACCGTCACACAGTATAGCTTAGAGGTTAGCGTAGCAAGTTGTGAATGAGATTGGTACATTAATTGCAAAAAAAAAAACAAAGGTCATGCTGTCCCATGGTACCCCACAGAAAGCACAAAGCCAAACAATTGTTGATTAAAAACAGTGCAGGTGTTATCCTTGATCAGATTCAATCTTTTAAATACCTAGGAGTTACTCTGGATAGTACACACTCCTACTCCAACCATGTTGAGAATGTTGCCAAGGCAGTTAACATTCGCTTAGGCCTTCTACACAGGCATAAACACTGCCTTACTACCGAAGCTCTCAGATTGGCTATCCAAAGTTCAGTTGTGTCTATCATTATCTGTGGTTTGGTCATTTATGGTTCCACCACAGACACAACCCTACGTCAGCTCACCACAGCTCTGAATAAGGCATGCCATCTACTAACTGGGGCAGCGTATCGTACTCACACTTGTGACCTCTATGAACAAGCAAACTGGCTTCAACTCCAGGCTCACATTGAATATTAAGCCTGCCTTCTGGCTAAGACGGCAGATCTTGGTCTCCTACCACCAGGTTCCCTTCAGCTTTTCAGTCCCTTCCAGGGCACCCAGAGCACACAAAGTTCTGTGAGACAAACGTTTATTGTCCTTTGCTGTCGAACCTTGCTCCAACAGTGATCTATTGCAGTTAGAGCTGCTAAATTATTTAATTCCCTTCCTCCTGAAATTGTGACAACTGCAACCTTGGGATCATTTAAGTGGAAGCTGCATCAATTCCTAGCATCCAGAGCATCTTTTGACTGCTATACCTAATCTCTGCTGACAGCTAAATACAGTGGGACCTCCCTCTTTTACCATTTGCCCCTGTATAGCCCTATCCTGTTGCTGTGCTATTCCACTCACAGCACTTCCTCCCTTATCTCTTTCCCATTCCTGCCCTCTTTTCATTCTACCTCATCCCCCCTTCCTTTACCCTTCCACTTCCCCCTCCTCTGTTTTCTCACCTGTTCTCTCCCTCTACCTGCACCCCCGTGATCTTTCCTGCTTAAGCTTACTTGTGGAATTTCCCTCCTTGCTCTTATTTTGCTCCTTCCACCCCCCAATTCACCCCCTGTACTTCTCTCCTTGTAATCTCTTTCACCCCTCTTAAGACAAGGCCACTGTCTGCATGTGACACAATATTTATATTGTCATATTGTTCTTTTGTTTATGTAATTACTTTTCTCATGTTGTACTACTTACTGAAACCACTGTAATTTGCTTTTCTTGTGACTTGATGTGGAACCTCTGTAAAATAGCCCTTGGCTTCAAGGTCTTTCTGATTTGTTAAAAAAAAAAAAATTAAAAAAAAAATCCAGTAGACATTGGTTTGATTTCCATAACCTCCACTTGTGTACTCTGTGACCCTGAGTAAGTTACTTAACCTCCCCATTGCTCCTGGGTTGCCCTTGAAAACAGGCCTTGTGGGTCTTACCTGGTCACACAAGAAAAAAAAAGTCAGGGTAGCAAGAAAGAGAACAATAATTAAGCTCAAATAAACACAGCCACTTGGGCTCTTCATCTGGATCTTGCTGCTGTCAGAACAAAGGCTGTTCTATCACTTTTTACAATGCAGCACTTGGATTTACCTCGGGCCTTACCCAGACATTTTTCATAAATCACCAAAAATAATTATAAAATTCACATATATTATTCTTGTTCTCTAAATTCATGATATTGGCAATAACACTTCTATCACACTTACAAATATATATATATATATATATATATATATATATATATCTATATATATATCTTATTCACATGTAGAAATTCTAAATATATCTAATTAACCCGAATATCAAGCATAATAAAATAACGTAAACACTGTAAACATAAACAACAAAGATTTCAGAAAATCAAACAAACCACAAAGAAATAAAACAAATTTCAGCAGATAAGCAATGTAAATGAATAAGCAATCTTCAGCATAATAAATGCATTGGCTATATACCACACTTTTGGTATACTTGGTATTTAGCATAACCTTCATGTATAAGAACATGCAAACTCATTACATTAGTGTTTCAGATTATATGTCTGTGTAAGACTTATTTCAAAATTTGTATCATGCAAAATGTATTTTCCTCAATTTAAACCTTTTAAACTGTATTCCCCAAATTCTGTAGTTGAAAGTGAATTCCATTGTTACTTTCCCAGAGAAGCCAATTGAAATTACTAAAACTATCAATTGAAATTAATTAGTAAAAGTAGTTAAAATATACTTAAATTTCTGGTTGTATAAGTGGTTCTTCTTCTCATCTTAACTTAGAAATCTTGGTTGAGTCTGACTCTGAGTAAGGAAGTCCCTTTCAGTCAGCTTGTCTTTTCCCTGGACCCTGGAACTGTAAAACTTGAGATTCTACTTGCATCAGTTTGGGATGTCACTGAATCATCAAAGTCAGTTTGTAAGATTCAACTGGAAACATCAGACAACAGGATTTGAACAGTCCTATAGCAACACTTGTATCAAAGAACTTTATTGTGGGTAGCAAAGTTGTCTTAATAACTGGACTCCAATGACTTTTTCATGTTTAATTCATCTGCACTTAACCATATGACACTAGACTCCTTGTATTCACAACACTGCATAGCTTGCTTGGGCTGTGAATTTTAAAGTCAAGTCTCTGGTCCAGGCTTTAGCAGGCAACATTACTTCAGTCAAAATGTTCAGTAAATAAAACACAGACCTTACTCTGTTCCACCGTGAAAAGAGTCCTTTGTAATAAAATAGTTTGCATTTGGGCCTCATGGCAACGCTGAATAGGCTTTCAAGCTTGTCATTAGCACCCCCCTTCTGGATACATCAATGGCTGACCAAGGCTGGTGCATTATTACAAATTCAGGCATGGTCTAAAGTTTTTCAGCCTTGCAAAAGTTATGAAGCCATTAAAATTCTCAATTGGACTTACAGAGCTCCTCTTACATTGTGGTTCAGCCAAGACTGAGGTGTGGCTAGCAGAAGTCACTAATATGAACCTTCTTTGGGTGATGTCATCACCAGATTTTGATTGGTCTTTGCAGATGATGAATGTGACTGTGGCCATACCCCTGCAAGGACTGCCCAGTAACTCCAAACTCATTTTCTTCTTGAAACAATTTTTTTACATAACTTTGTAATGCCAAATAATATCACTTTTAACCTTAGATATTTGAACTTTTCTCATCAAATGGAGCATTTTGTGTTTCCCATATTCATAGGACTAATATTTCCCAAGTTAGACTATTAAAGGTTATAATGTTATGATGTTAATAAAACTTCTTAAAATAAAGTGATAGTTTATCTCTAAATAGTCTTAGCTACAGAATAATATAAGATTTGTTCATAAAATTCATTGTTAAAGTCTCTTAAACATTAATTTTATTCAAGCACGTCAGAAAAACTCATTGACTACAAACTTTGACATTTTTTCTCCTCACAGTAACAAGATGCATTCTTAAGAATCATATTTTCAAACTTGCTACTTTAGCTTTCATTAGAGACTAGATTTGTCTATTTAATCTTAAACGAATATTACTAAAAAACTTTTATACATATCTTTTAACCTTTTATCTGCATCTATGAAACTTGGTGATCTTATTGATTATAATACTATTTATCATCTGTGAAAATTTTCAGACTGGCAGCATGTTTTTTATTAAGTTATAAGAAAAACACTTTTTCAGTATACGGCGTTAAGGCAATTTTTTTTCTTCAAGGAACATAGTATAGGCTGTACCAGATACTGGTTGGCACAAAAATCTTAAATTTTAATAAAATTGTTTTCCATGGAATGTGATTACCATAGTAATCTCTCTTAGTCTTAGCTGGGTAAGCTGGCTAGCAGCTGTCCAAAGGCACATGACCGTCCTTGTTTTCTGGAGAGGCCAGTCTCTGGGGACTTCCAATTTAAAAGTAAACATCACTGGAACATTTTTTCCTGAAGTTGTGTCCTGTATGCTATATTCCCTTTTTGTTGTCCATGGTTTTACAAGTTTTTCTTTTTACAACTAAACTAATGTGGACATTAAATTTAACCAGAAATTATAGTAACACTTCCCATAATTAACCCCATATAAAATCACATAAAATAATAAATCAATTCTTGATAATAAAAGCAAAGTAATTTTTCCATCAAGGGTTTTGTTCCTATACTCCCTACTACTAGATTCTACCACAGCCTCAGTTTTCCCCCCAAAAAGCTAGTAGCCATCTAGGGGTCAGTAAACATTTATGAGTCTTTCCTTTAAAGATTACCTGGCATCAAGTGGGGAAAAGATCTTCAAGGTCGTCTCCCTCGAGCCACATCATGGAACTGTAATCCGTCAGTGAAGGATCACCCGGAAGTGTTTTGCTGGCTGGGGCTGCCTATGTCCATGTGCCTTCTCCATCACTTATATAACATGGGCATTCCCAGCATGCCTCAGTTCCTTCTCCTGCTGTCAACCGCTTGTGTGTCCACCACTGCTGGAGAATGCCATCAAACTCTGCAAATAGTGCTAATACTAATTGGTGGACAAGCACCACCACTCTGACAAGGCAAGAGGCATACAAAAAATACTGCTTCTCCCAAATGTTCATGATCTCCTCTGAAAGGAGTTAAGTTGACTGAAAAAGACAGGTCCCAGGCTAAGTCCTCCAGTCCTGCTGCCCCTTCAACCATCTCTCAGACACCAAAGTCAGGGTCTGGCATAGGTTTAACTCCCCTGCCAGGGGACTCGCAGCTAATACTGCCATCGGGCACTGTTCTGTCGATAGTTCTGCCATCATCGACCCCTTTGGGGCCAGTCGATGTGCAGCTGCTATACCAAACAGTGTTGGAACTTTTAACAGTGGCTAACGCCTTTGCTACTGTCATCAATGCATCCCTGCCAGTGCCATCGGAAATGTCACAGTTGACCTCGTCAGTGGTTCAGGAGTTCCTTCTGCCCACCATCGTACCAGACAAGGGTCATCCTCCATTGATGGTTCTGCTGTCAACTATTTTCTATCAGTATCTCCTCATCCCTATGACCCTGTCAATCAGTGAGGAACTGGGGTGTAATCCAGAGTACATGGAAGAGGAGGAAGAAGAAATGGAGGAAGAGCTGGATCCCCTGGATTTGGTAGGTTTCAGCTCCACTGTTCTCTAGTAAAACACTCCCAGATTGCTTCCTCAGTATGCCTCCTTTCAGGCTTTGTTTTGTTATGTTTTTAAATATAGGTCCAAGTCCTGAAGATGAAGTGGGTGAGGGATAGCGTGCAGGGCTTCATACATGTCCACCTTACTGCCATTTTCCTCTGTTTTCTCCTCCCCCCATTTGCCGGGGTGCTCATGTCAAGCTCACGTATATATGGAGGTACACACGTTGCATGATCCCTCAGCTGCCTCACTACATTGCTGCTGCTGTCCTGCACTACCCCCAGGCCTCCATCTGATGGCAGTGGTTTGACGGAGTCAGCAAGCCCCCCTCCCAGTAAGAGAGTAGTCACTCGATCCTTTCTCTCCCCCACCCCTGCCAGCCCTCAGCAACCCAAGATCACTCCCGATTCTAGGTTGCTGGCATGGTGGGTGGTAGAGCTACTGCCATGCCACTGGGCCAGCGCTCCTTTCAGGCTTTCCTTAAGCTGATTGATGCAAAAACTGTGGTTTGATGCTGAAGAGGAAGATTCCTCTAAGAAGAGTTTATATGAGTTACTAAAGATGTCTGCCTCTCCGCCTTCTTATCCTTCTGATCCATTCGGCCCTGGAGGATGCCAGTCTGACTGCCTGACACAGACCATGTGCCCACCTGCCGTTCATGTGAAGGTGGATAAACAATATCCTGCCCCTACAAGCAAACCATATTGTGCCTCTCAATGAAAAATACTCAGTTGTTATAATGGCTGCCCATGACCGATCAAAAGCTCCAAAACATATGATCTCTCTCTCTCCTAACATGGAATAAAGAAAATTGGATGTGATGGAGAAAAGAACATTTGTTTTGGCATTCCTAGGACTGAGAATTACAAATTATCAGGCATATATGATCAAGTGTCAGAAATGCCTGTGGAAGTCATGGCTGGAAAGCTACCTGAAGGCCCTGTCAAAAGTATGACTCACCACAGCAGTTCCTAATGGCTTGAAAGCCAGCAAGCACCTATTAACATATGCACATGATGCCCTGGACTACGCTGCATGTGCAGTTGCTTATGAATCTGCCTGCACTGTCACTCCTGGCTCCAACATGTCATGGCGACAAGAAAGACTGACTGACTCCTATCACACCCAATGCTTTGGGGCATGTTCTGGCTGTGATCCCTGCCCCTCCCATACTTTTATATAATCACTTCCAGGTCAGAGGTGTATGGGGAAAGGGGCACAACACCTGGACGCTGCCATCCCTGTTGAACATTGCAAAATCCAGTTCACCAGCATGGCAGGTGAAATTGTTACGGTGCCCTAATTGTGTTGCCTGCATAGTAGTATACCTTGCGTGTCACAGGTATCCAACAGTTGGTCCTTAATGCCCCTTCAGAGGGAAATTACTTTTTGGATCCAATGTAGAGAATGCTCTGCGGGACCTTCATTCATCCTAAATGACCCTGAGCTCCCTGCACACTTTGAACTCAAAGCCCCTGAGTCAGAGCAGAGGCTCTTTTCAAAGGCCTTATGCCTGTCCAGACAGGGCTTTCTGTAGAGGTCCTGAACATGGTTCCCATCGACCTCCAGTCTCCCAGCCTCATACCAGTCTACCTCCTGGTGCCCATGCCTGGATCACAAAAGGTGCAAGTTTCATTGCCCCCCCCACCATCCCTGGTGTTTTCTGACTCCCCTCATCTTCATCCAGTCTCACTGCCTTGGGAAGTTCAGGTAGGAGGCCAAATCTCCCTCTTCCTACCAAAGTAGAGGGAGATCACTGTCACAAACCCACTCAGCAGGTCAGGCCCTCTAATCCCAAAGTGCCAACCTCTAAGCACAGCCTTGTGAACAGTGTAACAGACAAGGTAACCCTCTTGTCTGTTTTGTGAGTTTGGATCAATCCTTGGTCTCAAGTTCTGGAGGGATTCAAACTGTTAACCTCTTGTTAGCATACCCAATGCACAGGTTCAGATATTTCTGTCTTTGGGGGGCCAGATATCTTTGCCTATGGGCACCTAACCAGGTATACAGAGATGAACCCTTTAAAACTTCAATAAAGACCTCAGATTTAAAATGCTTCTCTATTCATTTTGGTATCACCATTCAAGCTTATGTTTAGTATCTGCAATAACCATATACTTTTCTTACAACTAAAAAGAAATCAAAGACAGACCAAGTAAGTTCTAAAAAGAAGTTTACTAAAATGTTTAAAAATAGGTAAAACACAAAATACAGAACTCTTATATCACAAGACATACAAATCTTTCAAAAGAACAAGGTTCAAAACAGTGCAATTCCTACTACAGTACTTAGTCTCTAAATTCAAACAACATGAAGTCTTGCTGTATTCAGACATAATGCAGTTAGCCCCAGCACTTGAACTGCCCCAGAGAGGAAAGAGTTAACTCCATGCAGAAGCATGGAACGTTGAGCTCGAGCTCGGATTTCAAACCTCTGTTTATGGTACTTACCAGTGCAACCGTCAGATTCTTTACTCCGCCTAACAGTGAAGTCGCTCCGGAGATTCCTCTGCTCAGTTCGGTAAATGTAAAGCGTTCAGTTTAAAACTTATTCTTTATTATTTTTTCGGATTTCCAGCCTCTGTCTATGGTACAGGTAGTGTGGTAGATAGGTAGTGACTGTATTTTATTTTAAATAACTTGTGGAAATTGTTGGTTTCTTCGGTTTCTTCCCGGTCGGTCCGGTTAGGAACTGACCTTGTGTTTCCTTCTAATTTTAAAGTTATTATTTTAGAGTGGTGTTCCGGTACCGATCGGTTTCAAAAGATCCAGGCTTTTTCTCAGTTCTTTTCCAAACCCATGACATAGTTGTTACCGATCGGTTGGTATTACCTGGCTTGAACGCTTCTATAGGGTAATTTTGGTAGGTTGGCCGTGTCTGAGAAACTCAAAAAGAAAACCGGTCCCACTGGGTTTTAACACTGTACTGAGTGTGGGGAGGCCTTTGCCAAGGCCGATCCCCACCTCATCTATGTTTATTGTCTGGGGTTTGACCACCTCCAGTCAGACTGCCAAATTTGCAAAAACTTTCTTAAAACCATTCTAGAAAAAAAGACTGAGGTAGGTTGAAGGAAAGGGAGGCCGAGAAGTCCGTAGACCCAGATGGCCAGCCCGGTTCAGCACGGCCAAACCTGGGGAGGTGCCTACTGACCTAGGCGATACCTCCTCAGGCAAAAGGAGAGCCGACTCTGAGGTTTCGGTTCCGTCAAAAAAGAAACAAAAGTCACCGGTTCGGATCCAGTACCGCTTACTCCAACTGCGGACAAGATAGCTCAAATGATTAGTATTGTCCAATTGCTTCATCCGGTTCCGTCCGAACTGCTGCTGCCGGTTAGGCAGTCAGTTCGGTCGGAACCGGCTCCTTCGAATTACGATCCAGATGCTTTCTGTGAGGAGTGGGAGGGAGACGAAGATATGACGATGATGATGACTACGACGGTGGGGGTCTAGATGTGCCCATTGAACCAGACATCTCCCCAGACAGACCCTCTGATGTCTCCCCTCCCAGGCTTTGAGTCCCCTTCTCACTTTTTGTTTTACAACAAGGTGGCTGAAACCCTCCAGCTCCCTTTGGTTGAAGCTGCTGAGGAGGAGGAGGAGGAAGATGAGCCTGATTTTGTGGAGATGATGGACATCCCAGAGTCCAAAAGGTTGTCTATTCCCCTTCACAAGTCCTTGGGGAAACAGACAAAAAAGATTCTACAGACTCCTAACTCTTTACCTCCTGTAGATAAAAGAATGGACAGGAGATGCATGTCATCAGCTCAGTTGCGGAGTTCCTTTATTCACATAGCAGCCATGTTGGGGTAGTGCAGGCTGCTGCCTATGACAGGGCAAACATTCCTGTGGCTTCACACACCCCCAAGACAAGGACTCCAGGAATGTCGATGCCATGGCCAAGAAACTATACTTGGCATCCTCTTTGGGACTCAGGCAGGCAAATTATATGGCCTACACAGCCAGGTACCAGAAGTCCAGGTAGGATACGGTTCTGGAACTGGCTAAAAAAAGGCCTCCTCCCAGCTATCCAGAGAGCTGGAGGAGGTGGCTGCGGATGGAATTGAGACATCCAAAGTACATCCAGAGTCATGGCTACATCTGTGTGTCTCAGAAGGCATGCTTGGCTCAGATGTACTATCCTGTCACAGGACACCCAGTTTAAGGCTATGGATTTTCCTGTAATTGGTAACTCTCTGTTTGGGGAGCAGACAGAGGCTTACATGAAGAAAATGTACGAATATAGAACCACTTACAGGAGTGTACAGGCCAAGGAAAGGCAAGCCACTTCTCAGAAGCAGCAGTCCAGGGGCAGGGGCAGGCCTTTTCACAGGCCTTTTTACCAAGCCCAGGCCTCCTTGTCTTACCCACAAAGGGTTTTTTTTCTGAGGGAGGGGTATAAGGGGGATGAGCAGGGCTGTTTCTTCCTCCCAGTCTAAGACTCCTGCCAAGAAGACACCCTGAGGTGTCAGCCGGGGTCGACTTTCCAATCCCAGTAGGAGGCAGGCTGGCTTACTTCTTTCAGGCCTGGAAGTGGGTCCTGGAAGTAGTAAGCCAGGGACTAGCCCTTCGCTTCAAAAGGTACCCAAAAAGGAAGGCCAAGTCTTTTCCACCTGCATCAGTTTCAGAAACCCGTGCCCTAGAGGCAGATGTTTCCTCTCTCCTGGCTCTCAGAACTATAGAGAAGGTTTCTACTTAACACAGGAGAAAAGCCCTATACTCCAGGTACTTCCTCACCCCGAAAAAAACAGGGGAGTGGCGACCCATCCTGGATCTAAGGTATCTGAACACACACATTTCAAAATCCAAGTGTAAAGTGGTAACTCTGGGAATAATCCTTCCCTCTTTATGGCCAGTAGATTGGCTAGCATCACTGGACCTCAAGGATGCCTACTTCCATATCCCTATAAGGTGCTCCCACAGAAAATACCTCAGGTTCGCGTTGCCTTCAGGCTGTTATCAGTTCAAGGCCATGCCTTTTGGCCTAACATCAGCTCCAAGGGTGTTCACAAAGTGCCTTGCAGTAGTGGTGGCTTACCTCAGAAGAGGGGGTATCACCATGTTTCCATATCTGGATGACTGGCTCCTAGTAGGGCAGCCTTCAGACCAGGTCAGATCAGCTCTTCAAACCACTCAGGACTTGCTCGGTTCCTTGTGGTCTCTTTTCAGTCTGCCAAAATCTATCCTTGAACCAGTACAGTTTCTCACCTTCATAGGGGTGGAATTGGATACTACCCAAGCAAAAGCTTTCCTTCCTCTGGCAAGGGTGAAGGCCTTGGTAGACCTTGCTTCCTCCTTTCGGCCTCAGGTTTCTCTTCCAGTGAGACAGTCCCTCCAACTCCTGGGCCACATGGCAGGCTTCACTGCAGTGGTTCAGGGAGTCAGATTTCAGATGCTGGACATTCAGTTCCATCTAAGGTCCTTTTGGTCACAGAGAACAGATTCTCTTACCAAACTGATTCCAGTGACCTGAACTCTGGTCCAGGCTCTCCAGTGATGGCTGGAGCAGGACAACCTCAGACAAGGGGCTCCATTTCTCCCTCAACTTTCATCAGTAGTACTGACTATGGATGCTTCTCCTAGGCTGGGGAGCCCACCTGGGAGCCCTAACAGTTCAGGGGATCTGGTCCTTGCAGGAGTCTCTTCTTCATATCAATCTCCTGGAACTCAGGGCAGTTTTTCTAGCCTTTCAGACCTTTTTGGATTCAGTAATGGGCAAGGTGGTCCAAGTCAGGACGGACAACACTACCACAGTGTGGTACATTAACAAGCAGCGAGACACTTGGTCCATGGCCTTGTGCACAGAGGCCATGAAGATTTGGTCTCTGGCCTATTCCCTTCAGACTTCCCTGGTAGCAGTTCATTTTCCAGGGAAGGACAATGTGCTGGCAGATACCCTGAGCAGGATTTCACAGGGGCATCACGAATGGTCCTTGAATCATCACATTCTGAGGATCATTTTCTCCAAGTGGAGCATTCCAGAAATAGATCTATTTGAAGCACCAGACAATCATCAACTTCCTCAAGCCCCAGGGAGAACACCAGGTCAAGCATGTGGCCATGGTGATGGGTCACAGAAGTAACCACTTGTGTCGGGCCCAGTGATGACATCAACTGGAGGACAACAGTGGTAAAATTTACATGAAAGCTGAACAGATATCAGATATTTTGGGGGAATATTATAAATTAATATATAATAGGAAGTATAAGAATAATGTGGAAGTATTCAAACAATAACTAAAAGTAGCTGATATTAAAAGTCAATTTTTTTATAGATACGTTTTCACAAATTAACTTAATAGAAACTATACATTTGATGAAAAATAACTCCGCTCCAGGCCCAGATGGATATGCGTCAGAGTTCTTTAAGGCTTTCAGAATTGAGTTAGTGCTGTGGATGTTTGCCATGACTGAGGAGATAGATAGGAGCCTAACATTACCAGAATCATTTTATGAAACAAATGTAATTTTCATACCTAAAGGAAACAAAGATGCTTTCTCATTGTTAGCAATTGTATAAATAACTTTTCTTACTTTAACCTATTGTGTTATTACAAAACATATGTGATATCTTTATTTTGTTACCCAGTTGTCATGGAAAATGTTGTAACCCTAGCTAATGTATCCTGCCCTTTCTCTGTAAATCGCATTGTATCTTGTATGTGCTGCCTTTCCCGGGTCGCCCCTGAAAAAGGGACTGTAATATCTCAGTGGACTCACCTGTTTACCAAAATTCAATAAAATAAAGAAGTAAACCAGAAAATGTTCAACCAATTTTACTGTTTAATACTGATTATAAAATGTTTTCCAAATAGTTCTGAAAATACAAGATAATTTAACAGAAATGATTCACTAAGATCAAAAAGGGTTTATGAAAAATAGAACCATATTGGAAGGACTAGCGGATGTTCAGCTGGCCATTTCCTCAGTGGAGTGGAACTACATGGAAATGATAGCAATAGCCCTAGATGCCACCAAGTCATTTCATTTATTACATTGGAATTTTATGTTTGCTATACTGGAAGCCTACAATTTCCCACAATTAATAAAAATTGCTACAAAAACATTATACCAAAATCCAAAGACCTTTAAATTCATCAATTCAGATTTGCCTCCTTATGCATGACAAATGGAGCCTGACAGGGATGCCCATTGTCCCATGTATTATTTATTATAAGTTTGGAATCCTATTAAATCATATACGAAATAATAACTTAATTTCAGGCATTAAACAAAAGGACAAGCATTTGAGATTTTCAAATATTTCCGGATATCAATTAAATAAGTCCAGATCTGTGGTATTAGCCATAAATAAGTTAAGTACAGAAACAAAAGAAAAATTAAAAGAAATGAAACAAGAAGCTATTAAATATCTAGGAATCTATATTTCAAATAATGCAGGAAAAACATTAAAACAAATCTATATTTTCAGAAAGAATAAGCTCTCATCTAAATGAATGGCAGAATAAATCTTGAATAGAGGCCCTGAAAATTATGATTATGCCGTCATGGATGTATCTGTTTCAGGGCACTCAAGCAACTCTGCTAACTTGGTTAGAACAAATGAGAAGAAAATTTAAAAAATTCTTATGATGGGGAGGAGCTCCAAGGATTGCATGGGAAAAATGATAGTGATAAGATCAGGAGGTGGTATGGGGTGTCCAGGCCTTTTGAAATACTACTGGATGACCCAACTTAAACTAATGACTATCTGGGCAGTCCCAATAAATTCCAAGTTAGACAAGAGAAGTATGGAGAATTCTTAAATACAAAAATTAATATGCCAAGAAGACACTGGCTTAAAAATTCAAAATGTATTACCATATTAAAAACAATTTACCCGTATTAAAAATCCCATTATTAACTCATATTATAAAAGAAATCTGAAATGGAACAAAATTCATTTAAATAATTTTAAATTAATTTCTACTTTAGCGGAGAACTGAAATTTATTGAATATCAATAAGGAATGTGTCTTGGCTAATGAAGACCTTATCAAACTAAACCTAATAATTTGGTTAGATTTTATAGAAAGTAACACAGAAATGTCTTGGATAGAATGTAATAAACGAACAATAGAGAATCACATTATTAACTCTTTAATTAAATACCTAACACTGAAAAAAAAAAGAAACATATTAAACCAAAAAAGAAGGAAGCAACCTATAAGCAGTATATGGACATCTAGAATATATTGTATATAAATGAGAAACAAAATGCAGTATTATTGCTTCCTTTTACATAAATATTTTCAAAATGCTAATTGGTAAAATAGGAAAAATGAACATGAAATCACATAAATCTTGGGAAAATGAAATAAACATGAAAATGAGTTAAAACAATTGAAAATGGATCATAATCAAAGCAAACTATACACATTTACCAAAAACAAATCAATACAATATAATTGATAGAGCGTACATTACACCAAACAGGTTGTCACTTTTCACAACATAGAAAAATTGTATGCTGGCATAACTGTGAAGTTCAGGAAAAAATAGATAATTTTCATTTGCTTTGGAATTGCCCAGACATATTACAATGGTGGGGGAAAAGTTCACGAGGAAGTGGAAAGAATTCTGGACACCCCTATATCACTATTGCTTCAAATGTTCCTAGTCAATGCCTTTGAAGGGTTAAAGCTAAACTTAAAAGAAAAAAAGTCTAGCTATGGCAACAATGATCACCAAAAGAATGATTTTATCAGAATGGAATACACCCAAGTTGGCAGAATTCAATTTAAGTAAATGGACAACAAATATGAAAAATTCTTTAGTAATAGAAAGATTGATGGATCATGTCTGCGGCCAATATGATTTATTCAGTACCACCTGGAAAGGAATAAATGTGCTTCCACAACTGTTACAAATATGAAATACTGTATATGATGATGGAACTATGATGATTAACATTGATAACATTTATATAAGAAATGTCCAACTCTGAATGTGCTACCTAATGTAATTTAACAGTATAAGTTATTGTACAAGATAAAATATGCAATATTGTGTAATAACTGTTTGTATATTAAATCTGATAAATTGAATTAAGATTGCATTATAAAAAAGGTAGGGGCTCCTACTGCAAGACTTTTTTCCAAGCCCAAGCATTGCTGGACAGCAGCCCAGAGGGTACTTGAGAGGTAGAAGCAGAAGAACTGTGAAAAGGTCTGAGTCAGTACCTTAGGCCAAGTCCCAGCCAAAGCAGAAACCCTGACGTGCTTGCCCAGGTTGCCTCTCCTTTACCCCTAGATGGCAGGCTAGGCTCACTTTCTCCAAGCATGGCATGCTGCCATCACCACATACAAGTGGGTCTTGAAGGTAGCAAGCCAGAGTTTGTCCCCAAGTTTTAAAATGCTCCCCAGGCTACAAGCTGAGAAACAGAATTTTTAGCCCAGCAACCCCAGCAGAAAGGACTTTGCTGGAGTCAGAAGTGACCAACCTTCTGCTCATCAGAGCTGTGGAGCCTGGCGGCAAAGATTTCTATTCCAGATGTTTCCTTACCTAAAAGAAAATTGGGGATTGGCAACCCATCCTGGACCTCAAACTCCTGAACAAGCACTTAACAAAGCCAAGGTTCAGAATGGTCATTTTGGCCATGATAATTCCGATTCTCTAGTGGGGGGACTGGTTGGCATCCTTGGATCTCAAGCACGCCTTTTTTCATATCCCAGTCCGGTCCAGCCACAGAAAGTACCTAAGGGTCAGACTTCCCTCTGGTCACTACTAGTTTGCAGCCATGCCCTTTGGCTTAACCCTAGCCCCCAGGGCATTCACTAAGTGCCTAGCCATAGTTGTGGCTCACTTGAGGTGGCAAGGGGTCACAGTGTTCCCTTACATGGATGACTGGCTAGTCATAGGGCAGTCCCCCAAGCACATCAGAGACTCCCTGGCTTTCACTTAGAGCACTTTGGAATCTTTGGGATTCTTGATAAATGCCCAGAAGTCCCAAGTGGAACCTGCAAAGGTCCTAGACTTCATAGGGGCAGAGCTGGACACCCTGCAAGGAAGGGCTTTCTTTTCTCAGGACAGAGGAAACAACAACCTGGAGCTAGTAGGTTCTTTCAAACTAAACCAACCCAGGCCAGCAAGACACTTCCTGGGCCACATGGCAGCAGCCACAGTCGTGGTACCAGGATCAAGGTTCCAAATGAGAGACATTCAGTTCCACTTAAGAGCTCACTGGTCTTAAAGGAGGGATCCTCTCACCAAACTTGTGCCCGTCACAAAAACCCTATTATAGGCCTTGCAATGGTGGTCAGACAAAGAGAATCTCAGGGCAGGAACTCCTTTTCAGAAGAAAATTCCATCAGTGATGCTTACTGTAGATGCCTCCCTTTTGGGTTGGGGGGGCACAGATGCACAACCTCACAACCAATGGTACATTTTTCCTTCAGGAATCACTTCTGCATATCAACCTCCTAGAACTCAGGGTGGTTTATCTGGCTCTGCAGTCATTTGCACCTCAGCTTAAGGGCAAGGTGGTACAGGTCAGAACAGACAACACTACCACCATGTATTACATCACCAACAGAGAGGCACCAGGTTGACCTTGCTCTGCACAGAAGCTATAAAGGACTGGAACCTGGCCTACTCCCTGCAGGTGTCTCTGTCTGCTGTCCACCTACCAGGAAAGGACAACATTCTGGCAGACTCCCTCAGCAGAATCAGTCAGAACCACCTTGAGTGGTCTTTGAACACACAGGTGCTGGCATCAATATTCAGAAGGTGGGGCATACCAGAAACCCATCTCTTTGCCTCAACAGACAACCACCAGCTGCCACAGTTCTATTGCAGACTTCCAGCCCAGGGAACTGTGCCAGCAGATGCCCTAGCACTAGATTGGTCAGGCAGATTCCCTTCTTCCTTCCCCCTGTTGCTCAGGTTGCTGATAAACTCTGGTCACAACCAGCAACAGTGATTCTGGTCGCATCGGATTGGGCAAGACAGCCATGGTACTCCCTCCTGCTAGTCCTAGCAGTGTCACAGCCAATTCACCTCCCTCAGAGGCACAATCTTCTGACATCCTTGCAAGGCAGGATACTGTATCCCAGTCTTGGGTCTCTCACCTGAAAGCCTGGCTCCTGAAGACTTAGAATTTGCTAGTCTGCACCTCTCTGAAGAGGTTCTGAATGCCCTCAGGGGTCCTTGGAAACCCTCAAGCAGGAAAACCTATGCTTCCAAATGGAAGAGATTCTCTTACTGGTGTTGACACAGTAGTATCAATCCCTCTAGGGTGGGGTTACCTGTCCTGCTGGATTACTTGACCCATTTGAACTCGCTGGCCCTCCACCCTGAAGGTACATCTAGCTGCAATTTCAGCTGGTAAGGACGTGTCTATGCATCTCATCCTGTCTTCAGGAAGTTCTTTAAAGGACTCCTTCACCTCCACCCTTCCCTTAGGGAGTCAGTCCCACCTTGAGACCTGAACATTTGTATTGCCAGGCTCATGCCCCCCCCCCCCGCTTTTGAGCCTATGGAAACTGCAGACCCAAAGTATGTGACCTGGAAGGCTGTCTTCTTGGTAGACATTACTGTGGCTAGGCGAGTAAGTGAGCTACAGGACCTGTGTACAGATCTGAACTACATTTCTTTCCACAGGGATAAGGTGATGCTCAGGACCAATAGGAAATTCCTTCCGAAGGTGGTTTTAGATTTCATCTGAATCAGTCCATAACATTACCAGTATTTTTTACTGTCAATTCCAGCCACTACCTTGACAGAACAAAAGCCTCCAGGCCAGAGCATACTCAGCTGTTCCTCACCTACGGGTAAGTGGGTAAAGGTAAACCAGCTTCCAGGAAAACTATTACTCATTGGATAGTGACCTGCATTCAGTTCTGTTACAGTAAAGTTGGTAAACAGCCTCCCCTGGGTCTCTGGTCACATTCTACCAGGGGTACAGCTGCATCAGTAGCTGCCGCAAGGGACATCCCCTTACTGGAAATTTGCAAAGCAACTACATAGAAAATTGTTCACACTTTCACCAAGCACTAGTGCTTGGACATAAGTCCAGAAGTGATGCCAAATTTGGCACTGCAGTCCTGCAGAATCTTTTCCTTAAATAGGTTATGTACCCAACCTTCAAAGAGACTGCTTGGTAGTCTGCATTAGTTTAAGCATACTGAGGGATTCCTGGGGTTTGAAGAAAAAAATGGCTTACCATAGTAATCTTGTTTCTTCCAAGGGATCCCTCTGTATGCTTAAAGTTCCCACCCTACCTCCCCTTCAGAACCAGGGAAAAGAGGTCTTTTATTCTGCACCCCTGCTGGTTACTAATTGTTCTGTACTTTTTCTGGTCGCTTGTTGAGTTTTTAACCAGTTGGCACTGTTGTCTTTGTCCCTTCTTACAGGGAACATAATTTTGGTGGTATTTTATTGTAGGATTAGTTTTTTTATTCAGATAAGCTGGTTAGAGGGTCTTCACCCTGTTAAACTTTGCAATGAATCTGAGCATTATCAGAACGCAGCAGTTACTAGGGGCAGCAGTTTGAGATTGGCACGACCAATGAGGGTTCCATCATTTACATATGTTCTGTTCTCTCTGGGGCAGTTCAACACAGGAGGCTGACTGAATTAGTTTAAGTATACTGAGGAATCCTCTGAAGAAACAAGATTACTGTGGTGGTTTTTTCTTTTTAGCTATCCAGTTTACAGCAAAAGGAGCATTTGCACTTTCTGTTTCTGTTTCCGCCCTTTCACCTTAATTAATCTGTACCTGTTACAGGAGTCGCAATTTGAATTTTGGCACAGTTTCTTCAGTACAAGAGCCATTTTTTACTGTTGGGCTGTTGTACTGCTTTATTTTTAGGGAATCATTTTGATTTTTTTTTTCAAGATTCTCTCTAATTGGTATGTCAGAGAGACCTTGTGGACCATCAAAAAATTGTAGAGATTGTTTTAAACCCCAGGAATTCCTCACTTATGTTTAACTACAACATCATTCCCCTGGAATGAGCTACCCAGAGCTTAGAATTTTATGCTAATTAGAGAACTTTAGAAAGAAATTCAAAACTCTGTTGAGTAGTCACGCTCACCCCTGCCCTCTAACGGCAGATGTATTTCTTTATCTGAGAGAAGCAGCCACCCCGAACTTAATCTACACTTAAGAGATGGCTGTGGTTTATTATTTTGCTTATTTTAGCATAGTGTTTATTTCAGTTACTTTCCCAATAACTCTGCATTAGTTAGGGCTTTTATTTTTTATATTTTGTCATTTATTTGTGCTTTCTCCAGCTCCTCATCAGTTCCCAGGAACCAGGGAAAGGCCTATTGTAGTGTGGTTCTCGCTTTGGGGAACTGCATTTAATTAACAAAATTAAAAAAGTGATTACTTTACTTTTAAAACCGCTTTTGCGATCCTTTAATTCTTTTTGGCTTCAGCTCCTTTTCTGGTGGAAACTGAAATTATTTTTTCATATCGTTTCATACAAAATATTATTTTTTCAGTTCTTAAATTTATTTCGGAACCAAACCACAAAGTGTAAATTTCTTCACTTGGGAAACTGAATTGCTCAGGGTGGACAGCGAATTGACATCTGTGACAGCCTTCTCCCAAAAAAGGACCTACATACTTCAAAAATTTTAAAAACTTCTTTAAACTCCTGGCTCAGGCAGACAGCCACAAGTTGTGTTTTCTTTGCCTGGGTCCAGATCATGATTTTTCCAGTTGTGAACTTTGTATTAAGTTTTGCCCTAACACAGTTGAGAGAGAGGCTGAAAAACGTGAAGACCTTTTGGCATCTCAGTCTGCCTCCCTTTCACCACAAGGCCCAGGTGGGTCCAGCCCCTCAGAGTAAGCAAAATGACAAGTCTGCTAAAGATGGTTCAGAGGTCAGGGTGACTGAATGGGGGAACCCTGAATCCACTAAGCATAAGAGAGCCTCTGAGCAGATAGTGCCTACTAAGAAAAAGTAGGAAGAGAAACATGTCACTGCACCTCCTTATGAAGAAGGAAAGGAGACGACAGTGGACAGGAGTAAGATGCCCTCAATAGAGGACATGACTAAGGCTTTCCAAGCTTTGGAGAGCATTATTAGTATGCCTGTAGAAGAGGAGACCAATTTTTACTATGAGGGAGAGGAGAAGAAAAGTGAACATATAGAACATGATAGCTCCCCAGAGCAGGACTTCAGTTCCTCTCATTCTCCATCAGAGGATTACACTTTGCACTATTCCTCTGTGAGGAGATGGTTAACACACTCAATATCTCATCCCAAAAGACTGCAGAGAATGAGGCTGAGTTTTTGGAGATGATGGGCTTAACACCACCAAGAGGCTGCTTCTGCCCATATGTAAGTCGCTCAAGAAAGCCACCTACAAGGTGCTGGCAGCACCCACTTCTGCTGCTGGCAAAGACAAGAAAATAGAGAAAGAGTATCAGGTTGGATAAGCAGGGTGCTGAATACTTATATACACCCACCCTCACTATGAACGAGTGGTCCAGATGGCTGCCTGCAACAAGGCCATGGTGCCCTTCTTTTCACAGCCCCCAGAATGGGACTCCAGCAAGCTGGACAATATTGGCAAAAAAGTTTATATCTCAGCTTCTTTGCTGTTAAGGCAGCATTCATCGTTTACATAGCTCAGTTCTAAAAGGCACTATGGGGCTCTGTAATGGCAATGAGTGAGTACATTTCTGGTGATTTGACACAGGATCTTGCAGACACAGCTAAAACTGCCATGGATGCCACCAAGTACCAGTTCCACATGGCACTGGATGCTAATGGCATTGCTTCCAGTGTCATGGCACATGCAGTGTGTCTCAGAAGGTTTGCATAGCTAAGAACTGCAAACCTTTCCCAGGGTACACAGACAAAGGCTATGGACTACCCCTGTGAGGGAAATTCCTCGTTTGGTGACAAGACAAAGGTTTACATGAAAAAAGTGGATAAATGCAAAATCACCTACAGGAGCAAAACTGAGAAGGAAACAGGCCTCCACTTCTCATAGCCTTATGGAATGGGAGGTAGGTGCTGGGAATACGATCCCCAGCCCTATCTTGCCTGTTATTTTTATTTATTTATTTATTTATTTAAGAGTTTAACCAGGCAGGCATACTGAGCGGATAACCACTCATTTCTAGATGCGACCTGGGGAGATTGGGTACAGGGTAACACAGGATGAGATTACATACAGTACAGGTTTTACATAAATTACAGAATATACAGCAAGAGAGCAGAAACAACAACAACATTGAGTGCCCTAGGTTTTTTTTTTCCTATATGTTGTACAAAATTACATAAGATCCTAGCTTTAATAACTCAGAGGACCCTGCAAGCGGCAGTAGATTATAGCATGGCTAACGGATGACGTGATCAGAGGGACATGAGGGCTTAGTGCTTATGGGTGCTGGAAGCAGGTGCACATGGCAGTAAAGTGTGCGTGGAGAAGTGGATTGAGATGTCTGGGATTCGTGGAGTGTCTGATGTCTGCAGGCAAGTCATTCCATTGTTTGGGCATGCGATATTTGAAAGCCGTTTGGCCCTTGGATGTGTGCATGAATGGGATTTGGAGAAGCCTGGAGTCCGTGCTTCTGAGTGAATAGGCAGGGGAAGGTTGGGCCGATATAGTGGAACCGAGATAAGGGTGAAGGGACCAGGGCCACAATTTGGCAATGACTCTGGTGCAGTGGATCTGTCTGCAGGTCGTGAGTGAGGGGAGGGCTAGGGAGCTGTATAGGTCACAGTGGTGTCATTTGCAGGCAATCTAAGATGAAGCAACAGAAGGAGTGAAATAGTGTGTCCAGGCTGGCCAGGTTGGATGCTGGAGCAGTGCCATAGACCACATTGCCATAGTCAAGTATTGGGAGACTCATCTTTTGAACAGTTTCCCCTCCAGACCGGAGTTGGCATGCACCCTTTATTGCGATATAGAGCATCAAGTTTGGGGTGTAGCTTCTTGTGTAATGAATCGGTGTGTGGAGAAATCAAGGTGTTGGTCAAGCCAGACACCCAGGTATCTAAATGAGGTGCACGACTCCAGGGGAGACCCGTTTAGGGTTTTGGAAAGAGGGACGAGCGGCTAGGCGGGAAAGTCGTGGTTGTGTGCCAAAGGCTAGTGCAATGTTTTTTTTTATTTAGGAATAGTTGGTTGGATTGGAACCATTGCTCTATGGCATTAAAGTCCTGCTGTAGCATATTAGACACTACTCCTGTGGAAGGGCCTGTAGTGTACAGTATGGTGTTGTCCACGTACAAGTGGATAGATGAGCATGTGCAGGCCAGTGGGAGGTCATTTAGGAATATTGAAAAAAGTAGCAGTCCCAAGACTGATCCTTGGGGGACCCCCTTAGTGACGGGGGGGTAGATATGTGGGGGCCAATTTTCACCGATTAGTGTCTGCCTGCAAGGTAGGCCTGAAACCAACTAGTGGCAAGGCTGGAAAGGCCAGCATCTTTTAGTTTGGCTAGTAGCATAGGGTGGTAGATGGTATTGAAGACCTTAGCCAGGTCTATGAATATGGCCGAGGTGATATGCCCTTTGTCCATGCCTGTGAGGATGTCATCGGTGAGTCTTAATAGGGAGGTGATGGTGAAGTGAGACTTTCAGAAACCAGACTGATAAGGGGTGAAGAAAGAGGATGAGTCTAGGTATTGGGAGAGTTGGGTGAGGGCAAGGTGTTCCTGAAGTTTGGCCAGAATTGGGAGGCAGTAATTTCCTGGCATGGAGGGGTCATCACCCTTTGGGAGGGGGATGACAATCACCTGCTTCCAGGCAGCTGGGATTTTGGCCAGAAAGAAGGAGAGGTTGAGGAGGTCAGCTAATGGGCGCTATGCAGGGGCGTGATAGGTGAAGCACTTGGCTGGTCAGCCAGTGGGCATTTGCCTTTGTTGGGGTCGAACGCACTCAGAGCATGGAGCACTTCAGCTGAGGTGACTGGATGGAAAGAGAACCCGGTGGTAGGGGAGGAGTTCTGAGATTTCGGTAAGGTTCTTGGTGTGCATGGGGTGGGCGGGAGACTGGGAAGGAGAGACACAACGCCGCTTGTGAAGAAGGTATTGAAGGCTGAGGCAACTTTGCCAGGGTCCATGATGGGCATGCCTTGGGTGGATAGGGTCAGGATTGGTGGTTGGACAGGCAGGGAGATGAGGGATTTGGTAGTTTTCCAAAATTTTGTAGGGTGGTTAAGGTTAGAGTTCAGAGCCGACATGAAGTAGTTCATTTTGGCCTTGCGTATAGCTTTGGTGCAGGAGTTCCGTAGGGTACGGTAATTTTGTAGGGATTCTTTGGAGCATGTTAATTTATGTTTTTTGCCATGCCAGATCCCTAATTCGGCAACTGCTAATGATATCGGCGGAGACTCAAGGGAGATGGGAGCCCCTTAGTCTTGGGCATTGTAGGGGGGCATGATGGTCCCATACAGTGAGGAAACTGGTTTTGAAGGTCTTGAAAGCATAGTCAATGGAGGGTGCCTGTGGTATGAAAGACCAGTCTATGTGAGCCGGGTCATTCAGGAGGGAAGGGAGAAATAGGGATTTGTAGGATCTCATGAGAAGCGTTCTTGAGGGGGGGGTTGAGTGGGTCTATGCATTTTCCTGACCATATATATCATGTGGTGGTCACTTAGGGAGTCAGGGAGGAGATCAGCGTTTATAATCCTGTGAGGGTGGTAAGTGAGGGCCCAGTCCAAGAGGGAGTGGTTAGGCATTTTGTGGTTTAGCCGGGTGGGTTGGTAGATTAGCTGGGGTAGGAATAGGGAGTTTATTTTGGTGCGTAGTTTGGAGCAATCTTTGGCTAGCCAGTTGAAATTGAAATCGACAAGGATATGTAGCTCTCTAGCAGTGGCAGAAGACTTTAATGTGGCCAGGTGGTCTAGGACACTGGGCAGGGAGATAGTAGGGGTGCAGTAGGAACCTGCGACATACACAGGGGTGGAGTAAGGCAGTACAAGTTTGATTAGTAAGGACTCTATCTGTGGTGTAGGTGCAGGGAATTGGACCGGGGTGAACTGGAGCCTGGTGGAGATAAACATGGCAATGCCACTACCTCTTTTCCTTCCCTGGCAGTCTTGCCTGATCAGCGAGTAGCCAGGAATTGCTACAGCAGAGTCCACATGGTGCAGCTTTAGCCAGGTCTCCGTTAGTATGAGAATGTCTGGTCATAGTGATAGGGCAGTGAGTTGTAGTTCAGGTATTTTGTTCAGGATACTGCAGATGTTGAGGTGCAGTAATCGGAGGCCCTTGGGGAGAGTCAGTGGGTTGGGGGGATTAGGAGGGGTAGGACCTGGGTTAGCTTCGATATCCCCTGCCAAGAGAAGAAGCAGTGTTATAATGTGTTTGGTTTTGTACCAGGCAGGTCCAGTCATGCTGTGGGAGAAGAGTGCATCATGGGTAGGTGCAGTAACAGCATCTGTAATGTTACATAGGACAGATGGCCCTGAGAAGAAGGGAGGTAGGATGGAGGCTCCGAGCATCCAGTAATGAGAGGGTCCATGCTGCAGTTGATGTTGGAAGGTGGTTGAGGGCAGGGACGGCGGAGTAGTGCAGGTGTAGAAGAAAGGGAGGTTTGTGTGCCGTAGTAGATGGGTTGCTGGGGGGGGGGAGGGAGGCTAGGGGAAACGCCAGGAAGAAAAGCGGGATGAAAAACAGTAGCATTTTGCATGATTGATGCAGCAAGCAGTGGCTGAGTGTAGCGACCGCTAGTGGTGACAGCTGATAAGCTACTAATGGGAAAGTGGGCTGATTGGTTCTGCAGAGCACGTGGTGTCACATATAAAGCTGAGGGCCAACCAAGGGTGGTGGTGGGGGCGGCGGGGTAAACACTCGCCGATTCCTAAAGCTGGCGAGGTCCCCACGCATCGTCCTGCTGACCTTTGTCTGGCCCGTGTGAGGGGGTTCTGGTGTTGGAGGTCTGGATGGAGAGGGCAGGTTGAAAGAAGGCCCTCACGACCCTCGTGGTGGTTCTGGGAAGGGCTGGCATCTCCAGGCCCTCATGACCCCTTCAGCTGCTGTGAGACAAAGAGAGAGATAGATTTATACGCTGCCAGAGAGGCAGGGCTTGTTACAGGTAAGAAGCATGCAAGCTAGGCCTGAAATTGTACTGCGCAGCATGACGTACAAATCCAAGTTAAAGCAGGGGGATTTTGCCAAACTAGTTGCTTAAGGCACTGCCTTTAATGTGGCTGTTTCTAATAAGGCTATGAAATGTAGACAATCAAGTAGCACAAGCTAACCTAAGGAGTAGTACAGTTTTCTAGTTAAACAGTTGAGGTTAAAGCAAAAGGAAGCTGCAGGTTATACAGTCTACTTATAGCTGGTAGAAGCCTTTACCTTAAGGTAACACAGAGAATGCTGCTAGATTAGAGATTATACCCCTCGAAGGGGCTTCTTCAGAGGAAGGGGCAGAAGAGGTACTAGGCATGCAGATGCAACACCAGTACTGAAGGCCCAAGCAAAGCAGAACCCCTGATACATCTGCCCAGGTTGCCCAACCATTGCCAGTGGGAGGAGGAGGACTGGTTCACTATCACAAGGCATGAGAAAGGATTACCACAAACAAGTGGGTTCTTGAAATCATGAGTCAGGGCCTTACCCTGCAGCTTCAAGAGGTTCTCAACTGCAGAACCTCAAGGCATTCATCCTTCCTACTCCAGCAGAAAAACTCCTGCTGGAGTTGGAGGTAAAAAAGCTGCTTCAAGGAGGTGCAGTGGAAAGAGTTCTACCCTCCCTGTTTGGGAGGGGGCTGTACTCAAGATACTTCCTGACCCACAAGAAAAATGGTGAGTGGTGACCCATTCTAGATCTCAGATATCTGAACAAACACTTAAAAAAGGAAAGGGAACAGTAATTCCATGCAACAAGGACACTGGCGGGGTCACTGGATCTAAAAGATGCCTTCAAACAACATGAAGTCTTGCTGTATTCTGACTATTGCAGTTAGGTCCTGTCTTTCAACTACCCTGGAGAAAAAAGGGTCAACTTTTCTATGCCTTGCATAGAATGTTCATCACCAGCTCAGTTGAAGCCTCTGTCTGTTGTTGTTCAAACTGCAACCGTCAGATTCTTTATTCCGCCTCACTGAACAGTGGCTCCAGAGATTTCTGCTGCTGCTCTGTGCAAAAGTTGGTTGAAGTGTCGGTTTTTGGTCGGTTTCTACTGAATTGTTGTTTCCGCATAGTCGGTTCAAGTCTTTGTCTGTGGTACCATGAGTACTAGATAGGTTTTGTTCTGTTTTCTGTGTGGAACTTGTAAACTGTGGATCGGTTCGGCTGAACCGATCATTTTGAGGTAAAACTTGTGCTTTACTTTAGTGTGTGGTTACCGGTCCATATCGGTTCTAAAAAAAACTGGGTTTTAAGGACAGTTTTTTCCAAGACCCATGACACGGTCAGGAACCAATAGGGGAGTCTTGCCTGGCAGATTGCTGAAAAAAGGGTAAGTTTTGGTTAGGTTGGCCATGTCTGAGAAACCCAAGAAAAAACCCAGGCCCACTGGGTTTCAACACTGCAGTGTGTGTGGGGAGGTCTTTGCTAAGGCTGATCCCCACACCACCTGTGTTTATTGTCTGGGGTTTGACCACCTCGATTCAGACTGCCAAATTTGCAAGAATTTTTCCAAATCTACCCTGGAAAAGAGATTAGGTAGACTGAGGGAAAGGGAGGCCGAGAAGTCCGCTGACCCGGATGGCCAGCCCGGTTCGGTTCCGACTGAACCAGAAGGAGTGCCCTCTGACCAGGGCGATACTTCTTCGGGCAAAAGGAGAGCTGATTCCGAGGAATCTGTTCCGACAAAAAAAAAGACAAATCGACCGGTTCGGACCCAGAATCTCATACTCCGACCACTGATGAGATAGCCAAAGCGATTAGGATTATGGAATCGCTTCGATCGGTTCCGACCGAACCGGCACCATCTGGCAGGGGCTTGGTTCGGTCGGTTCCCCTGGTTCCGGATTATACCTTGGAAGAATTTTATGAACCGGAGTTTGAGGAGGAGGGAGAGTATGAGGACGATCATGGTGATGGTGAAAGTCTGGATGTGCCTATTGACCCAGACATCTCCCCAGACAGACCTTCAGGTGTTTCTCCTCCTAGGCTTTCTGAGTCCCCTTCACACCACATGTTCTACAGAAAGGTGGATGATACCCTCCAGCTTCCTGTGGAGGAGGCAGTAGAGGATCAGGATGAGCCTGATTATGTTGAGATGATGGACATCCCAGAGTCCAGGAGACTGTCTATTCCCCTCCACAAATCTTTTGGGAAACAGACACAAAAAATTCTTAAGTCTCCTAATTCTATACCTTCTGTGGACAGAAGAATGGACAAGAGGTACACTCTCTCAGGCTCAGACATAGAGTTCCTTTTTCAGCAATGCAGCCATGTTGGGGTAGTATAGGCTGCTGCCTGTGATAAGGCAAACATTCCCTTGGCATCACACCCCCCAGACAAGGACTCCAGGAAGATTGATGCCATGGCAAAGAAACAATACATGGCAGCATCTTTGGGACTCAGGCAGGCTAATTATATGGCCTATGCAGCCAGGTACCAGAAGTCCAGGTGGGACACTGTACTGGCACTGGCTAAACAGGCTCCCGCCCAGCTTGCCAAGGAGCTGGAGCAGGTGTCTGCAGATGGGATTGAGGCATCGAAAGTACAGTTTCATGCTGCTGTGGACTCCAATGATGTATCATCAAGAGTCATGGCTACATCTGTGGCTCTTCGGAGAATGGCTTGGCTCAGATGTACTAGCCTCTCACAGGATACCCAGACTAAGGCCATGGATTTTCCTGTAGTTGGTAATTCTTTGTTTGAGGAGCAAACAGAGAATTAAATGAAGAAAATGGACAAATACAGGACCACTTACAGGAGTACTCGGGCCAAAGAAAGGCAAGCAACTCCTCAAAGGCAGCAGTCCAGGGACAGAGCCTTTTTACCAAGCCCAGGCTTCCTCTTCTTTGTTTTCACAGAGGGGGTTCTTTAGAGGGAGAGGCAGAAGGGGGATGAGCAGGCCTGCATCCACCCTTCAGCCTAAAGCCCCTGCCAAGCAGACACCCTGATGGGTCTGCCCGGGTCAATTCTCCTATACCAGTAGGGGGCAGGCTGGCTTACTTTGTCCAGGACTGGATGTCTCTTACATCAGACAAGTGGGTCCTGGAAGTAGTAAGCCAGGGACTGGTTCTCAGCTTCAAAAATTTCCCAAGATGAGAGCCAGATCTTTTCCACCTGCAAATCTCTCAGAAACCCTTGCCCTAGAGGCAGAGGTTTCTTCTCTCCTAGCTCTCAGAGCTATAGAGAGAGAGTTCCCACCCTAAACAGGGGCAAAGGATTGTACTCCAGGTACTTCCTAACCCCCAAAAAGACAGGAGAGTGGCGACCCATCCTGGACCTAAGATATCTGAACAAGCATCTTTTAAAGCCAAAATGGTAACTCTGGGAATTATCCTTCCCTCTCTAAGGCCAGGGGACTGGCTAGCCTCCCTGGACCTCAAAGATGCCTACTTTCACATTCCCATCAGGTGCTCCCAGAGAAAGTGTCTCAGGTTTGAGTTGCCCTCAGGCCACTATCAGTTCAGAGCAATGCCCTTTGGCCTAACATCAGCCCCAAGGGTCTTCACAAAGTGCCTGGCAGTAGTTGTTGCCTTCCTAAGAAGACAAAAGATTTCCATTTTCCCATACTTGGACGACTGGCTCATAGTAGGTCAGTCTACAGACCAAGTCAAGTCACATCTGCAAGTGATCCAGCAAGTGCTCACTTCTTTAGGATTCCTTCTCAACCTACCAAAGTCAGTTCTCGAACCAGTGCAGCTCCTCACCTTCATAGGTACAGAACTGGATACGGTAAAGGCAAGAGCCTTCCTTCCCCTGGAAAGGGCAAGGACCCTTATGGAACTGGCCTCTTAATTCAGCCTTCAGGTGTCTTGACCGGCAAGGCATTTCCTTCAGACACTGGACCACATGGCAGCTTCCACAGTAGTGGTCCACAGGGCATTCAGTTCCACTTAAGAGCTTTTTGGTCCCAAAGAAAGGATTCCCTTACCAAACTAATTCCAGTGACTCGAACCCTGATCCAAGCCTTGCAATGGTGGCAAGATCAGGACAATTTGAGACAAGGGGTTCCATTTGTCACTTGGTCTCATTCAGTGATCCTCACCACAGATGCTTCCCTGCCGAGCTGGGGAGCCCATTTGGGGGACCTTACCACCCAGGGACTGTGGTCACCTCAGGAATCTCTGCTTCACATCAATCTCTTGGAACTCAGAGCAGTGTTTCTGGCACTGCAAGCTTTTTCCAAATCTGTACAGAACAAGGTGGTTCAGGTCAGAACAGACACCACCACCACCACCATGTGGTACATCAACAAGCAAGGAGGCACTCAGTCTACGGCTTTGTGCACAGAAGCAATGAAGTTGTGGTCCCTGGCCTATTCCCTGCAAACCTCTCTGATAGCAGTTCACCTCCCAGGTAAGGGCAATGTCCTAGCAGATACACTGAGCAGAATATCCCAGGGCCATCACAAATGGGCCCTAGATCCTCTGGTGTTGAAAGTGATTTTCTCGAGATGGGGCACTCCAGAGATGGATCTTTTTGCAGCCCCAGACAGTCACCAACTTCCCCCTTTTGTTGCAGACCCCCAGTCTTGGGCTCAGTCCCCCTGGATGCTCTGATTCTGAACTGGGAAGGGAAATTTCTGTATGCTTTTCCCCCCTTCCCTCTCCTGCTCAGAGTGTTAGTCAAGATAAGGTCACAACCATGCAGAGTGATTCTGATTGCTCCAGACTGGGCCAGACAGCCATGGTATCCCTTGTTGCTGTCCCTAACAGTCCATCTTCCCCTGTCTCTTCCCAGGAATTACAACCTGTTAACATCCTCTCAGGGGAAGATTTGGTACCTGAATCTTCAGTCTCTCAATCTCAAGGCATGGCTCTTGAAGAGTTAGTTTGCAGATCTGTATCTTTCCCAAGGGATTCTCGATATCCTTAAGGCTTCTCGAAAGCCTTCCACCAGAAAGACTTACAACTCCAAATGGAAAAGATTCAGCATTTGGTGTTCTAAGAAGAGTATTTCTCCAGACTCTGCTGAATTGCCTACGGTTCTTGATTATATGGTCCACCTTAATGGCCTAGGTCTCAGACCAGCTACCCTCAAGGTACACTTGGCAGCTGTTTCTGCTTTCCTGTCTGTAGGCAAGTCTTCCTCTCTGTCATCCCATCCTGTATTCTGTAAGTTTTTTAAGGGATTGCTTCACACCAATCCCCCCCCTTTACAGATCCTGCTCCTGCTTGGGACCTTAATGTTTGCATTATTCAGCTTATGCAACCCCTTTTTGAGCCTTTGTCCTCAGCAGAGCTTAAGTACTTGACTTGGAAAACTGTGTTTTTGGTAGCCATTACTTCTGCCAGACGTATCAGTAAATTGCAAGCCCTGTCAGTGGAATCTGATTTCATCTCTTTTCACAGAGATAAAGTGGTCCTTAGAACTAACAGAAAGTTCTTGCCCAAAGTGGTTTCAGATTTCCACCTCAACCAGTCTATATCTCTCCCTGTTTTCTTCACTGATCATTCCTCCTTGGGAGAGAAGAGGCTACACAGTTTGGATGTTAAAAGAGCTCTTAGCTGCTACATAGAGTGTACCAAGGGTCACAGGTTTGAATCCCTCCAGTTGTTCCTCACTTATGAAGAAGTTGGTAAGGGCAAACCTGCCACTAAGAGATCTATTGCCAGGTGGATTGTTTCTTGTATACAATTCTGCTATGAAAAACTGGATAGAACTCCACCCTCAGACCTGAGGGCTCATTCCACAAGAGGTACAGCTGCTTCCCTGGCTGCTGCCAGGGATATTACTCTCTTAGAACTCTGTCAAGCAGCCACCTGAAAAACAGTCCATACTTTCACCAAGCATTACTCTCTGGATATCCAGGCTAGGAGTGATGGTTGTTTTGGCACAGCAGTACTTCAGAGCCTATTTCCAAAGTAGGTTCTGTCCCTCCTCCATGGAGGTACTTCTTGGTAGTCTGTAATAGTCAGAATACAGCAAGACTTCATGTTGTTTGAAGAAAAATTACTCACCTTAGTTATTATGTTTCTTCTAATGGAGTCTTGCTGTATTCTGCCCTCCACCCCCCCGCCTCCCCTCTCAGAATCTAGTGTTTGGGATGTGGGTGGGCAGGAGCAGTGTTGGCACCCTAGGGGTGTCCTTTTTACACCCTCTTTTTTCTCTTTGGGAGGAATGTTGTTTTTTGGATGTGTTTTGGTTTTTGGGTTTCCTGACTTGAGTCTTCCTTTGAGAACCAAAAACATTATATATTTGCCAGTTGGCTAGTAAAAAATTTACAGTTTCCACACAGAACACCTAGTGAGTTTTTGCTTGTAAAGATCTGACAGTTGCAGTTTGAACAGACAGACAGAGGCTTCAACCGAGCTTGTGATGAACATTCTATGCAAGGCATAGAAAAGTTAACCCTTTGTTCTCCGGGGCAGTTGAAAGGCAGGACCTAACTGCAATAGTCAGAATACACCAAGACTCCACTAGAAGAAACATAATTACTAAGGTGAGTAATTTTTTCTACTTTCACATACCAGTAAGGAGCACTCACAGAAAGTTCCTTAGATTCAGGTTAGGGAACTGCTACTACAAGTTCCCAGCCTTTTCTTTTGGACTGTCCTCAGCTCCCAGAGTGTTCAAGAAGTGCCTGGTTGTAGCAGTGGCACATTTGAAGAAGCAGGGGGAGTGTTCTTTTCCTATCTGGACAATTGGCTGGTCTCAGCAGGGTCACAGCCAGAGGTCAGGTCCTCCCGTATGCTTACCCAACTAACCCTGGAGGAACTGGATTTCATGGTAAACAAAAGTCCCAGACAAACCCTGTCCAAGTGTTGGAATTGATAGGGGCAGAACTCAACACCTGCCAGGGAAAGGCATTCCTTCCTTGGGAGAATGTGTCAAACCTGACAAGACTTGCAAGGTCTTTCAAGCTAGGACAGACCAGATCTGCAAGGGTCTTCCTGCAGTTACTAAGACACATGGTCTTCTCCACAGCAGTGGTACCAGCTGCCAGATTCCAAATGAGGGATGTCCAATACCACCTGAGGGCCCAATGGTCCCCAAGGTGGGATCCTTTGTTAGAGCTGGTGACTGTGTCCAAGTGCCTGTTAATAACACTGGAGTGGTGGAATGAAGGCAAAAACCTCAGGGAAGGGGTCCCCTTCCATCAGCAATCACCAAGCTGCTGCTCACTAAAGATGCTTCCCTCCTGGGCTGCAGTGCCCACCTGGAGGACCTCACTGTAAGCATGGTGTGGGCTCCTCTGGTGTCTTTGGAGCAGATACACCTCCTGGAACTCACAGCAGTTTATCTAGCAATACAAGCTTTTTCCTCCCACATCAAGAGTGGGTCAGTCAGTCCAGGTCAGAACAGTCAATAATGCCCCTATGTACTACATCTGCAAGCAGGGAGGAACAAGATCTTCCAAGCTGTGCACAAATGTAATGAAGATCTGAAGTCTGGAATATTCACTGGAAGTGCAACTCTCTGCAGTGCACCTACCAGGGAAGGATAATGTCCTGGTAAATTCCCTGAGCAAGATCAGCCAGGGGAACCACAAATTGACCCTGAACAAGCAAGAGCTCTCAGCACTGTTCAGAAGGTGGGGGATAAAAGAAATAGATCTGTCTGCATCCTGGAAGAACTACCAGCTCTCCCTCTTTTGTTGCAGACCTCCCTCTATAGCAACAATACCAGAGGACACCCTTGTCCTCCGTTAGACAGGGAGATTCTTTTATGCATTTCCGCCATTCCCACTCCTACTGAGGGCGCTACTGAAACTCAGAATGGAGTCTACAACTATGATCCTAATTGCTCCAGACTGAGCCAGGCAGACCTGGTTCTTGCTGCACCTGTCCCTGTCCATCACACCCCCAATCATCCTTCCCTTGAGGTACAAACTGCTGACCTTGCCTCAGGGCAGGATAACATTCCCAGATCTAAGATCCCTGCAGCTCAGGACATGGTGCTTGAGGAGTTGAGTTCTCAGGACTAAACCCTTCTAAGAGGGTTATAGAGATGTGCTTAAGGTTTCCAGCAAGCCAGCAACTAGGAAAACCTGTGCCTCATAGTGGAAAATATTTTCCCTGAGGTGTTCCTCCAGGCAGTTTAGCCCTCTCCAGGCAGGTCTGGCCACAGTGTTGGACTATCTAGCTCATCTGTAGTCTCTGGGCCTCAGGCCCTCAACCCTGATTGTACATTTGGTAGCAGTGTCAGCATATGCCTCAGTTGGCAAGGATAGGTCCTTAGCATCACAGGCTATTTTTGAGAGTTCTTTAAGAGTCTAACCCACCTGAACCCTCCTTTTAGGGATTCATTTAATCATAGAAGTAGCAACTGAAATTCAACGTAAAAAATACAAAATTATGCACATAAGGCGTAGGAACCCAAGGGCAAAATACTGTCTGGAAGGGGAGGAACTGGAGGAAACCGAGCAGTAAAGGGACCTGAGGATCATCATTTTGAATAGCCGGAAGGTAGGGAACCAATTCAACAAGGTGGTGGGGAGAGCAAGCAAAATGTTAGCATGCATAGGGTGGGGCATTACAAGTAGGAAGAGGGAAATGATCATGCCAGTATACAAAACTATGGTCAGACCACATCTGGAATATAGGGTGCAGTTCTGGAGGCCGTACTTACAGGGTGACACAGACAGGGTGGAGAAGGTCCAGAGAAGGGCAACCAAGATGGTTCCAGGGCTTCACAGGAGGTCATATGAAGAACGACTGGAGGAGATGAACTTGTACATGCTGGAGACAAGGTGGAGGGGGGGGATATGGTTGAGTTCTTCAAATATCTGTGGGAAATAAATAAGGTGAGAAAAGGAGGCATATTCAGGCTGAGTGAAAACAAAACTACTAGGGGCACGCAAGTCGGAGGGGGGCAAATTTAGAGGAAATGAGGGGACAGTTCTTCACTGAGAGGGTGGTGGGTCCTTGTAATAGGCTACTAGAATGGGTGCTGGGGGTAGATTTGGTGAACAAATTCAAGAGGGCATGAGACAACTACATGAGGCTCCATAAAAGTAACAATGGCATGGCATTAAGGGAGTAAGAGAAGGAAGGGGAAATGGGCAGACTGGATGGGCCAAGGAGTTCTTTTCTGCCGACAAATTTGTATGTTTGTTTCCCCTCGGGACCTGAACCTGTGCATTGTACAACCGGTGCAGGCTCCTTTTGAGCCCATGGCAACTACTGCTTTGAAATATGTTACCTGGAAAGCAGTTTTCCTGGTGGCTTTTCAAATTTGCCAGAAGGGTGAGTGAGCTTCAAGCCCTCTGTACAGATCCAACTACTTCAATTTCTACAGGGATAAGGCAGTCTTTGAGTCCTAACAGAAAATTCCTTCCCAAAGTAGTCTGAATTTCACCTGAACCAGTCAATCACACTCAGTGTTTTTTTTACGTCTAAATCCATGCCAGGGGAGCAAAAGCACCATAGTCTGGGTGTTTGCTCTGAGGTATGATTTGGACCACGCCAAGGATGTCAGGTCCACCAATACTCAGTTGCTTGTCACTTATAGTGGGGTAGGTCAAGGCAAGCCAGCATCTAGGAGAACCATCTCGCTGGATAGTGGCTTGTATTCACTTCTTTTATGGTACAGCAGGCAAGCTTCTGCCTAAGGGCCCATTCCTCGAGGGGCACCTCTGCCTCTCTGGCAGCATCAGGAGGTCTCTTTATTCAGGAAATCTGTAAAGCAGCTACCTGGAAGACAGTACACACCTTTACAAAGCGCTACTGCCTGGACATCCAGTCCAGAAGGGATGCCAGCTTTGGCACTGCTGTCTTGCAGAACCATTTCCCCAAATAGATGCTGTGCTCAGCCTCCCAATGTACTGCTATGGAGTATGCAGTAGTTTAGCATAAGTAAGGGACTTCTGGGGTTTGAAGAATAAAAATTCTCAATGTAGTGATGTTGTTTCTTCCACAGGGATGCCTCACTCTGCTTAACAATCCATCCCTACTTCCCCTTCTAGAACCTGGGAAAGGTTCTCACAAGGATCAGTCCTTTTTAAGGGATTGAGCATTACTTGTTGCACTACTTCACAAATGATACTTGGTGATTTTACAGATTGAATCATTTGTCTGCATAGGGTAATGTTTTTCAAACTTCAGTTTTTTTTTTTTTTTCAAATATTTTTCATAGTCACTTAACTAGTTTTAGTGGTTACTGCTCACCGCAGTTAGAGAAATAAATCTGCCATTAGTGGGCAGGGGTGAGCATGACCACTCCACTGAATTTTGAATTCTGCAGTTCTCTAATTAGCATAAAATTCTAAGCTCCAGGCAGCTCATTCCAGGGGAATGATGCAGTTGTTAAGCATACTATGGTAAATATTTGTTTCCTTTAGCTTTTGGCAAGGGCAGACTGTCCCAAACTTTGTTTAAATTGTTTAGGTCCACAACATAGCTTTATAAATTGTAAGTCCTGTTATATTTTTTGCCCAAAAAGCTAATTTAAAAAGGGGGTGTTAAAAAAAAAAAAAAATAAATAAAAATAAAAAAAAAATTTATATAAAAGAAGCATGCCTTCTCAGTCTACCTCCGTTTCACCTAAAAATAAATAAATAAATAAGACTCAGGGTGGTTCCAACAGTGGTAGAAAGTGCACATCTGAAGGTTCCAATTCCTCATGTACAGCAGCAAATAATGTGAAAAGTGACAAAAAAAAAGATAAATCTGCACAGCCATCAGAAAGGCTTGGTAAAGATGGTTCAGATATAAGGGTGTCCGAAAGGGGGAACCCTGAATCCAGTGATGATAGAAATGAAAATAAATGAGCCTTGGAACAGGCACCAGAAACTGCATCTGCCAAACAGAAACTGGAAGAAAAAAAGTCTCACTGCCACTCCTCCTGTATGGAGAAAGAAGTGGAAAAATGGGCTAGGAAAAAAGTGCTGTCCTCAGGGGACATCTCAAAAATGTGGCAGTTCTTCCAGACAGTCCAGGCCTTGGGGAGTTTCAGTAATATAGCTGCCCCCCACTCCCCCACCCCAGCTCTGTCTCCAGCATATCTGCCTTGGAGGAGGAGAAGAATATTGTGTGCATATGAAGGAAGGTGACCCCATGGAGTTACAGCGTACTCCTTAGCAAGACTTCAAACTTCCCCCAAGGCAAACTAAGGATTACTCATATTTTTCATTTGTCAAGCAAATAGTTGATACCCTCAGCACCCCCCGCTGGAAACGGAGGAAGAAGAGGATGCTGAATTTTTGTTTTTTGCATTGTCTGTTTATACTCCCTGCCACCTGGCCGTCCACTCCTTCAGGCCACCTAGGGCTCCCAACCTGCCAAGTCATCCCTTCCTGCCATCCTGCTGCTGTTCCCTATTTTCCCTGTGCACCAGCCATACCCGACATATCACTTGGTTGGGGGGACCCCTCCCTGGGCTGCAGGAGAGGAGAAAAACTGGGGTTCAACCTTGACCCAGGAATGGGGGTAGCCTGAGAGGAAAGTACGCTGGAGCTTTGTGGTATTGGGGATCCAGCGACTGTCATCCGGTCAACTGAGTGGACCTTTTCGGTTTTTCTGTTCCCCCCCCAACAATGCTGCCACATACACGTGGTGTCCTGACATGATGCACTGCAGCACATGGTCACCCACACTGCAAAGTGTGCTGCTGCCACTATGGGCTGCCAAGAGCTGCTCAAGAGTGATGCAGGCTCACACCCACCGCCCAGGGAGGAGAGCGTCTAATGGACACTCTGAGCCCTCCCTGCCGGTCTCCTCTCCTACCACCCTGGGCTCGGGCGCAAACCTGGGTCGCCTGCATGCTGAGCAATTCCCCCATCATTTGGTGCCACAGAGCTGGCCAAGGATGCTGATTTTTATGGACATGGTGAGCATAGTTCCACCAAGAAGGATGTTACTTCCTACACGTAAACAATTTCGAAAGGTCATTGCAAAATCTTGGCTGCACCCTCTTTAGCTGCAGCCTTCAGCAAAAAATTGAGAGAAAATATCTGGTGGACAAGCAGTGAATAAAATATCTGTATGCCCATCCTGATCATCATAGGATTGGTTTAGGCTGCTTCTTGTGAGAGAGCAAAAATCACTCTTATCTGAACAGCCCCCAGAAAAAGACTCTAAAAAAATAGATACCATGGCAAGAAAATTTATACAACAGCTTCCCTGCTTATCAGGTAGGCAGCTTATTCAGCACTTCAAACAACATGAAGTCTTGCTATATTATGACATATGCAGTAAAACCCCAGGTTAGAACTGCTCCGGAGGTGAAAGAGTTAACTTCCATGCAGAGCATGGACTCTTGAGCGCAAGCTCGGTTGAACACACTGTCTGTTGAAGCTCAAACTTAAACTGTCAGATTCTTTACTCCGCCTCGCTGAACAGTCGCTCCGGAGATTCCTCCTGCTGCTCTGCTCTGTTTGTCGGTTTTAAAGTGTAATTCTCGGTTTATTTTACCGAAATTTAACCGCAATCGTCGGTTCAAGCTCTGTCTGTGGTATTGTAAGTAATAGATAGGTTTATTTATTATTTTTTCTTCTGTGTGGAACTTGTAAACGTCTTTTTCGGTTCAGTTGAACCGATCAGAGGGGTTTAAAAATTACTTTCTAGCCCTTTAGAGTGCGGTTCCCGGTTCATATCGGTTCTAAAAAAAGCCGGATTTTATTACGTTTTTTTCCACGACCCATGACACGGTTGGGAACCAATAAGTGAGTCTTGCTTGGTGGATTGCCATTAACAGGCAAGTTTTGGTTAGGCTGGCACTATGAGAAACCCAAAAGAAAAACCGGACCCACTGGGTTTCAGCACTGTGGCCTCTGTGGGGAAGCCTTTGCCAAGGCTGACCCACACACCATTTGTGTATATTGTCTGGGGTTTGACCACCTCAATGCAGACTGCCAGATTTGTAAGAATTTTCCTGCTGTCACCGTGGAAAAAAGAGTTGGTAGGCTCAGGGAAAGGGAGGCCAAAAAGTCCGCTGACCCGGAAGGTCAGCCCAGTTCGGTTCCAACCGAACCTGAGGGAGTGCCCTCTGACCAGGGTGATGCTTCCTCGGGCGAACGAAGAGCCAGCTCTGAGGAGCCGGTTCCAACTAAAAGGGCTAGAAGGTCAGCTAGTATGGGGCCAAAAGTTCTTTCTCCAACCGCTGAGGAAATAGCCAAAGCTATTCAAATTGTCCAGTCTCTTTCCCCAGTTCCGTCCGAACCGGCACCATTGGGCAAGCGCCCGGTTCGGTTGGTTCCCTCGGTTCAAGATTATGATTTTGAAGATTTTTATGAACCAGGGAAGGGAGGAGGGTACAAGGAGAGTGAGTGTGATTTTGACAGTCTGGATGTGCCCATTGAACTGACATCTCTCCAGACAGACCTCAGGAGTATCTCCTCCCAGGCTATCTGAGTCCCTTCTCATTTTTTGTTTTACAAGAAAGTTGCTGACACTCTGCAACTCCCTGTTGAGGAAGCTGTTGATGATCAAGAAGAGCCTGATTTTGTGGAAATGATGGATATTCCAGAGTCTAGGAGACTGTCTATTCCCTTGCATAAATATTTTAGGAAACAGTAAAAATTCTGAAAACTCCTCATTCTATCCTCCCTGTGGATAAAAGGATGGACAAGAGGTATGCTTTATCAGGCTCTGATACAGAGTTCCTATCTCAGCAGTGCAGCCATGTGGGGGTAGTGCAGGCTGCAGCCTGTGACAAGGCTAATATTTCTCTAGTCTCTCACCCTCCTGAAAAGGATTCCAGGAGGATGGATGCCATGGCAAAAAAGCAGTACATGGCAGCATCTTTGAGACTCAGACAGGCAAATTATATGGCTTACGCAGCTAGGTACCAGAAATCCAGGTGGGATACTGTCCTGGCCCTAGCAAAACAGGCCCCTGAACAGCTTGCCAGGGAGCTGGAGCAGGTGGCTGCGGACGATATTGAGGCATCCAAGGTGCAATTTCATGCTGCTGTAGACTCTAATGATGTTTCATCTAGAGTTATGGCCACATCTGTGTCTCTTCGCAGAATGGCCTGGCTCAGATGTACTGCCCTGTCACAGGATACCCAGTCTAAGGCTATGGATTTCCTGTTGTGAGAAATTCTCTGCTTGGGGAGCAGACAGAGAATTATATGAAGAAAATGGATGAGTGTAGGACCACCTATAGAAGTGCACAGGCCAAAGAAAGGCAAGTCACTCCTCAAAGGCAGCATGTCAGGGCAGGGCAAGCCTTTTCATAGGCCGTTTACCAAGCCCAGGCCTCTCTTCTGCTTATGCCCAGAGGGGGTTCTTTAGAGGAAGGGCAGAAGGGCTCTAGTAAGTCTGCTTCTACCCTCAACCCAAAACCCCAGCAAAACAGGCTCCTGATGGGGTAGCCAGGCCGATTCTCCACTACTGATAGAGCAGGCTGGCTTACTTTGTCCAGGACTGGAAGTCTTTAACATCAGACAAGTGGGTCCTGGAGTAGTAAGCCAGGGACTGGTTCTCAGCTTCAAAAATTTCCAAGATGAGAGCCAGATCTTTTCCACCTGCAAACCCATCAGAGGCACTTGCCCTGGAAGCAGAAGTTTCTGCCCTCCTGGCTCTCAGAGCTGTGGAAAGGGTTCTACCCATACACCAGGGCAAAAGTTTGTACTCCAGGTACTTCCTTACCCCAAAAAAGACAGGAGAATGGCTGCCCATTCTGGATCTCGGGTATCTAAGCAAGTACCTTTTAAAACCAAAGTTCAAAATGGTGACCCTGGGGATTATTTTACCCTCTCTAAGGCCAGGGACTGGCTAGCCTCCCTGGACCTCAAGGATGCCTACTTCCATGTTCTCATCAGAAGCTCCCATCGAAAGTACCTCAGATTCGAACTGCCCTCAGGCCATTACCAGTTCAGAGCAATGCCCTTCGGCCTCTCCTCGGCTCCAAGGGTGTTCACAAAATGCCTGGCAGTAGCAGTTGCTCATTTAAGAAGGCAAAAGATTGCCATCTTTCCTAATCTGGATGACTGGCTCATTGTAGGCCCGTCTCCAGAACAGATCAAACTTCATTTACAAGTAACCCAGCACCTGCTTACATCTCTAGGTTTCCTTCTCAATCTTCTAAAGTCAGTTCTGGAGCCTGTCCAGCTTCTCACCTTTATAGGCGCAGAACTGAACACAAAAGAAGCCAGAGCCTTCCTTCCTCTGGAGAGAGCAAGGACCCTGGTGTCTCTGGCTTCCTCTTTCACCCTGCAGGTCTCTCGACCAGCAAGGCATTTTCTACAGCTCCTGGGGCACATGGCTGCTTCTACAGCTGTAGTGCAGGGAGCGAGATTTCAGATGAGGGACATTCAGTTCCATTTGAGAGCCTTTTGGTCTCAAAGGACGGATCCCCTAACCAAATTGATTCCAGTCACTCGAACCCTGATCCAGGCCTTCCAGTGATGGCAGGATCAGAACAGTCTGAGTCAGGGGGTTCCCTTCACTCCCCAGTCTCATTCCTTGACCCTTACTACAGATGCATCCCTCCTGGGGTGGGGAGCTCACATGGGCGACCTTTCCACCCAAGGGCTGTGGTCCCCTCAGGAATCTCTGCTCAACATCAATTTGCTGGAGCTCAGAGAAGTTTTTCTAGCACTTCAGGTTTTCTCCACAGCTGTCCAGAACAAGGTAGTTCAGGTCAGAACAGACAATACCACTACAATGTGGTACATCAACAAACAAGGGGGCACTCGGTCTACGGCCTTGTGCACCGAAGCAATGAAGTTGTGGTATCTGACATATTCTCTGAACGCCTCCCTTATGGCAGTTCACCTCCCAGGCAAGGACAATGTCCTAGTGGATGCTCTCAGCAGGATTTCCCAGGGCCATCACGAATGGGCACTGGATCCCCTAATACTGGAGGTAATATTTGCCAGATGGGGCACTCCGCAAATAGATCTCTTTGCAGCCCCAGACAATCACCAACTTCCCCTTTTTTGTTGCAGACCCCCAGTGTTGGGCTCAGTCCCTCTGGATGCCTTCCTTCTCAGTTGGGAAGGGAAGTTTTTCTATGATTTTCCCCCCTTCCCCCTTCTTTTCAAAGTGCTAGTCAGAATCAGATCTCAATCCTGCAAGATGATCCTGATCACTCCAGATTGGGCCAGGCAGCCCTGGTACCCACTCCTCATGTCCTTAGCAGTCCACCCTCCCCTATGCCTTCCCAGGGATCACAACCTGTTAACCTGTGCCATGGGGAGAGTGTGGTATCCGAACCTCAAGGCTTGGCTCTTGAAGAGTTAGAGTTTGCTGACCTACACCTTTCTCAAGGTGTATTGGATATCTTGAAGGCCTCTAGGAAGCCTTCCAACCAGGGCTACCTATAATTCAAAATGGAAGAGATTTTCCATATGGTGTGCTGGTAAACATATTTCCCCAAAATCTGCTGGTGTGCCCACGATCCTGGATTATTTGGTGCATTTGAATTCCTTGGGGCTGAGGCCAGCTACCCTAAAGGTGCACTTGGCAGCTGTGTCTGTCTGTCTTGTCAGCAGGTAAGCCCTCTTCTTTATCAGCTCACTCTGTGTTCTCCAAGTTTTTTAAAGGGTTGCTTCACACCAATCCCCCATTCAGGGATCCTGCCCCTGCTTGGGATCTTAATATTTGCATCGCTCAGCTTATGCAACCCCCTTTTGAGCCATTGTCTTCAGCAGAGCTGAAGTACTTGACTTGGGAAAACTGTGTTTCTGGTAGCCATCACCTCTGCCAGGCGCATAAGTGAGCTACAAGCCTTGTCAGTGGAGCCTGATTTTATCTCCTTTCATAGAGATAAGGTAGTCCTCAGGACTAACAGGAAGTTTTTGCCTAAGGTGGTTTCAGACTTTCACCTTAATCAATCCATGTCTCTTCCTGTGTACTTCACTGACCATTCCTCCTCTGGTGAGAGGCGATTGCACAGTTTAGATGTCAAAAGAGCCCTTGGTTACTATATAGAACGAATCGAGGGTCACAGGTTCGAATCCCTCCAATTGTTCCTCACTTATGGTGAGGTTGGTAAAGGGAAACCTGCCACTAAAACATCCATTGCCAGGTGGATTGTCTCTTGTATCCAATTCTGTTATGAAAAACTGGGTAAGGTTCCTCCCTCAGGCCTGAGGGCTCACTCTACTAGAGGTACAGCTGCGTCTCTCGCTGCTGCCAGGGACATTCCTATCCTAGAGATATGTCAAGCAGCTACCTGGAAAACAGTTCACACTTTTACTAAGCATTACTCCTTGGATATCCAGGCTAGGAGTGATGCTTGATTTGGCACAGCTGTGCTTCAGAGCCCATTTCCCAAGTAAGTTCTGTCCCTCCTCCATGGAGGTACTGCTGTGTAGTCTGCATATGTCATAATATAGCAAGACTTCATGTTGTTTGAAGAAAAAATTACTCACCTTAGTAATGTTGTTTCTTCTAATGGAGTCTTGCTATATTATGACCTCCCTCCAGCCTGCCCCTCTCAGAACCTCTGTTTTTGGGATGTGGGTGGGCAGTGCAATGTTGGCACTTCTTTGATGCCCACTTTATTTCACCCTTCTAGGGTGCTTAGGTGTTATGCTCAAGTTTCTTCTTGAATCCCCCGACTTGAGTCTTTGTTTTGGGATCAAGATCAAAAAGGTGTTTTTGTAGTTAGTAGCCAATGGCTAGTGTAGGTTTACGGCTTCCACACAGAACGTTAGTGAGTTTTTGCTCGTAAAGATCTGACAGTTTAAGTTTGAGCTTCAACAGACAGAGTGTTCAACCGAGCTCACGCTCAAGGTTCCATGCTCTGCATGGAAGTTAACTCTTTCACCTCCGGAACAGTTCTAACCTGGGGTTATACTGCATATGTCATAATATAGCAAGTCTCCATTACAAGAAACAACATTACTAAGGTGAGTAATTTTTTCATATAGCATTGTACCAGAAAGCACTTTGCAACATAGTTCTGGCACTGGCAGAATGAGCAGAAGATGATTTGGCACAACCTGATTGCCAGCAAGATCAGCTCTGGATGCAACAAAATATTTCCACCACTGTAGTGGACACTGACAGAGTTTTGGTTTATGCAGTGTCTTTAAGGTTTTCCTGGCTGAGGACTATTATCCTTTCCCAGGATACTCAAAACAAGGCAGTGGATTTCTCCTTTGAAGGCGACTCATTATGTGGTGACAAAACAGAGGCCAACATGAAAAAAGTGGATGACTATAAAACCACTTTCAAAAGTAACAATAAGGAAAAGGCATCTACCTCTTACAGGTTATATAGAAGGGGAGGCAGAGGCAGGGAATACTTCCTAAGATCCTGTGTGTCTTAACGCCCCCTATGGGAACCAGTCACAAAGAGATTACTATTGGGGAAGGGGAAGAAGGACTTCCAGGCATAATGCTGCGACTCCAGTGTTTAAGCCCCATCCAAAACAAAACCCCTTACAATTTGCACAGGTCTCCCAACCATTGCCCGTGGGAGGAGGACTGGCACATTACTTCCAGTAATGGGCAAACATTACCATAGACAAGTGGGTACTGGAAGTAGTGGGCCAGGGGCTGTGTCTGCAGTTCAGACACTTCTCAAATCTGCAGAAACACAGAAGTTTTGCAGCTCACTCTCCTACAGAACACAAGTCTGCTGGAACTGAAGTAAAAAAAAAATTAAAAAAACACTAATGTCACAAGCTATAGAAAAAGTCCCAGACTCCCAGTGGGGCAGAGGCCTATTCACAAAATACTTCCTGACCCACAAGAAAAATGGTGAACTGTGGCCTATTTTAAACCTCAGGTTTCTGAATGAACATATGGAAATAAATAATAATTTAAATGGTCATTGACTGGGATCCCTGGTTCTGAAATACGCCCGTTTTCGTATCCGAGCCAGACTGTTTGACAGAAAATACCTCAGATTCAAGCTGGAGAATTGGCAGTACCAATTCACAGCTCTCCCATTTGTACTCCTCTCAGCTTCAAGGGTTTTCATAAAGTGCCAGCTGTGATGGCAGCACATCTGAGAAGACAAGGCATGGTGGCTTTCCCCTACCTGGATGACTGGTTAGTCTCACAACTTGCTCAGTTCAGTTGGTAAAAAGCACCTTGGAGAACCTGGGCATCTTTTTCAATTATATTTCTTCCCTTAGGCCATATCTTTGGAACTATACCCACATCAGCGTTAGTACCACATGGAAACTTTTGGTAGCCAGAGGCCACCTGTAACAACACCTGTGTCAGCATCTGTATATAACTATGGGCTGCCCCATCTCTCCTCAGTTCTTTTCTCGCTGTCAGTCATCCTCGCCGGACTTGCTACAGAAACATGGCCAACTAGCCGTTGCTGTTTTCTTTACTTTCTTGTATTTTCTTTAACGTGTTCCATCAGCATCTTTGTATGCCACGGAAAGCCACCACCTTAGTTCGGTGCTGAGAGTGTGGAGAGACAGTATTTAAAGACCGCACACACAAGGTGTGTGTCTGCTGCCCATCAGCGCAGTAGTAGTAGTAGTACTACTGCTCCGCAACACTGGCAACCCAGGTTCAGGAATGAGCTTGGGTTATTGAGGGCTGGCCAGAGGGAGAAGGATTGAGCATCCCATGGGATGTTCTCCTCCGGGGTGGAAGGGTGTCCTCTTCCTCCACAATACTGCCACCTAGGTGACTACAGTTGGAAGTGCGGATAGAAAGGCAGTTGGAGGGGGGAAGACGTTTCTGATGCCGACGACCAGATGCATGCACAGCATGGGCAGGATTGCCTTGGCATCCACGAATGCAATGTCTCCTGGGTCGGGGAGGAAACCAGAAAAATGGCCCCGGTGCCTGAACTATAAAGACTGTGGTAGCTTCCGGGTCTCTGCCTCCCCAGCATGGTCCAAACTGATGAAATGCAGTCTCTGGGGAATTGGGCAGCCCCTCTTGACACTACTTGAAGGGGAAGCCAGAGCCACATGGAGGTGGGTGACTGGCGGACCTGAGGACTAGGAGGAGCTAGAGAGAAGGGGGAATAAATAGAAATACAAAAAAAAAAAGAACCTGTGAGATCTGACAGATCTTTAACCAAGGTACTAGGCGACCCTGAAGGAAACATTTCTCCAAGAGAAAACTTTAGAAACCATGGAGAAGGTGCAAAGTCAGAAATCTGTGTCACCTGCCCCATCGACCGAACTGTGGCTGACAAAGCCTAAGGACTTGGAGAGGGATTGGTCATCATCCCACCCCCTTTGTTGTCAGGCCATAAGCACAAGGATAAAGAAAGAAAAGTATTTTTCCCCAGTGAGGTCTCAGTCGCCACTGTTGCATTCAGGTACTCAGACTTTGTCGTCGACCACTCTAGTGGTAGTGATGCTAGCCCCCTCAGTTGTCAATGAGACACCAAGGTCGGGGCTTGGCTCAGGCACTGCCTACTTACTGTGGATGTTATGTCGCCATTATCAGTCATCAGCATCGGTTGTCATGGCCCCTGGCCAAGGGATTGTCGATACTCAAGCAGTACTGGCACAGTTTTTGGAGATGATATAATGACCTCATGCAGCTCTCAGTTTCCGTAGGCGACAGGACGATGAGTGGAATATATTCTGACCTCTTTGTGGAGGAGGATTATGAGGAAGAAGAAAGTTATGAGGGAGAAGGGTATATACAGTACATTCCAGTTCTACCCCTCTCTTTTTTTTATTTTTTTAAACTTACTTTCTCGCTCCGGAGCCCAGGCATCCTTCAGGATTGCCTACTCGGCTGTGTCTCTCACTTCCTGCCTGAGTCCTCGCTTCTCCCAGGCTCTCCACTGAATGACTTGGCCAGGTCCAGCCCCCCAGAGCACCCTCTGGGAGAGGGTCCACCCTCCCTTGGCGGCTCTTTCTGAAATTAGAGGTACCCTACCAATCATCGGGTCGGCCATGGAGAGTCCTGAGTGCATTGGACCAGCATTGGGATGTAGGCGCGCCCCCGAAGCCTCCGTCATCTCATCGGGCTTCAAAGAGGTTTTTCTTGTGTCGGTTTTTCTCCCCGCCCCCCACAGTGGAACTTGGACATGCAATGATGTCCAATGTCTGCCAAGCTCCACCCTTGCCATATGGCTACGTCACCTATGGCTTCCCTCAACTGCCACCAGAGGTCGCGAATGAGCGACGCATGTCCCTACACCCTTCCTGGGGAGAGAGAACTGTCCTCCGGATGCTCAATCTCTTCCCGCCCCTGCCGACCCCCAGCATCCCGAGCTCGTTCCCGAACCCAGGTTGCTGGCATAGCGTGAGGTAAGGCGACTAGTGCCTTAACCCTCAGCACCACTGGGCCAGCTAGTTCTACCCTCTCTTCATGTAGTCAGGATTCTGTGCTACATATCCTCAGATCTTCTACAGAAGATCCTACATTTCAGTGTATGCTGCAGCAAATGCAAACTGCCATGGGCTTTGCTGTGCAGGAGGAAGACTCCACAAAGGAAAATCTGATGGAGTTTTTGTAGATTCCATGTATTCCATCCATTATTCTTCCAGTTTACCCTGCATTGGAGGACGCTACATTTGCTGCAAGGTACAGGTCTACCTCATAGCTAGTTGTGCCAAGAAAGGCTGACAAGTAGAATCCTTCTCCTTCTGCCAAGCCTTAGTATGCCAGTCAACCAGAAACAGACTCAGTGGTTATTGTGGCTGCCCATGATAGATCCAGGGCACCTAAACACATGAGTACTGTGCCTCCTGAAAAAGAATCAAGGGGGCTGAATGTGATGGACAAGCGCACATGAGTCTGCCTCGCTAGGCCTCAGAATTGTAATTTACCAGGCCCATATGATTAAATATCAAAATAATCTGTGAAAGGCTGCTGGGTGCCCTGCCAGCACAGTGGTAATGCTACTGCCTACAATGCTGGCAACCCGAGTTTGTGAACGGGCCTGGGTCGGCAGAGGGCCAGCTGGGGGGAGGTGAACAGAGCATCTGCATGGATGCTGTCCACCTTGGGGAGGGAGCATGTATGGCTGCCACTGCTCTACTGCTCCCTGGGTGACCACAAGGGGAAGGCGTATTCTGCTTCGGATTAGGGAGGGAGGAGTCTGCTTCAGCTGGTGCATGCGCACATTTCCATGTGCACATGCGCAAAGTCCTATGGGTGGGCAGAACACGGAAAAACACTGGAACGCACAGGATGCCACTCTCCGCGCTCTGTTCCCACCATGCAGCTGGCCTGGGGCCCTCCCCCGGACACCAAGCTAAAGGATCACCGGGGAAGCAGGTGAGCTTTAGAACCCACCCTGGGACGGTAAGCCAAGGAGTAACACCGGGTGGAGGGTGTTCTAGAGAAAGTTACTGATGGCAATGGGAGCAGGGGTGAGCCAATGGGGATCGGTTCTCAAGGAGGAGGGAAAAAGCACAGTAAATACAAAAAAAAAGGTTGTGAAAGCTGCTGCCCATGCTCTGCCAGAAGGCTCTGCCAAGAATGAATTGGTTAAAACCCTGACTTCTGGTACTGAGATTGGCAAGCACTTGCTCTGCTTAACATATGTATCTGATGCTTCTGCCAGAGCTGCTGCATCTTGCATTTGCATGAAGCATTATTTCTGGCTAAGGGTAGCTGGATTTGCAAATGATGTACAGCAGTCCATTTTAAATACACCTTTTAGAGGGAGCAAACTGTTTGGCTGTGATGTTGAAGAGGCACTGAGGGACCTTCAGACATCTAAAATGATACTAAGGTCTGTCAAATCCCTTTATCCTGGGCCTGGTAGAGGTCATGAAAGGGGATCTTTTCACCAGCCTGCTGCCAGAGGCGGCTGCCAAGCCTACTGTCAACAAGACCAAGGTAATGATAGTGGGCCCTTGCCAGGCCTCCTCCACTCAGGTGCCCATTCCAAAGCACCCAAGGCCATTGGAGCTGCCCCATCAGTTCAACCTGACTTGAGTCAGATTACCCCTATACCACTGTTGCTTCCGGGAGTGGTTGTAGGGGGCCAACTCTCCCTACATCTCAACTATTGGAGGAAGGTCACAACAGAGAAATGGTCCTGGAGATAATTGCGGGGGGGGGCATGCTCTGGAGCTTTTAGAGACCCCTCCAGACCATTCCCTGCTTCCATCCAGTTATCCTCCAGAGCATTTGCACACTTTAATACACAAACATGCTATATAACTAGTTCCTCCTCATCAGAAGAACAAAGGGTTCTACTCCAGATACTCCCTGGTTCCCAAATGGACTGAAGAATTGCAGCCTGTTTTGGGTCCGAGATGCTTAAATTTCTACATAGAATACAAGACGTTTCACATGGTCTCCCTGCTAGTTCTGATTATCTTGTTGCAAACAGGGGACTGGCTTTGCTCAATAGATATGAAGATACCTTCATATCATAATCAGAAAAGCCCACAGACAGATTCTCCACTTTATGCTGGAAGGGGAGCATTACCAGTTCAAAATATTGCCCTTTGGCTTGTCTACTGCACCACAGGTTTTTACCAAATACTTGGCAGTTGTGGCATCAACCCTTCACAGGGAAGGCCTTGTATGTCTTCCCATATCTGGATGACTGGCTGTTGAAAGCTAGCTCCAGGGAACATTTGCTACACCCCCTGTCTCGGACATGGCAGTTGTTCAACGACTTTGGAGCCATAGTAGATGTCTGTCTTAACTCTTGTGAGAGACTGCAGTACATAGGAGCAGTCTTGGACACAGAAAATGGCTGTGCTTTCCTACCTTTGGACAGGGTGGAAAACACAATTGCTCAGGTAAATGTAGTATACAACAGTGATCAAGTCCCAACCAAGTCTTTTCTATGTCTTCTGGGACTTGTGGCAACAGCCATTATCCCTGCGCCACTGGCCTGCTTACACATGAGGATCCTCAGTGGGCATTAGGGGTCCAGTGGGATCAGCTGACAGATGAGCTGCACCAAATGCTGCTTGTCAAAACTCCATTGCACAGAGCACTGACATGGTGGATTGACAGTGACAACCTATTAAAGGGTGTTCCATTTCTTTTTCTAACTCCGAAGCAGATTCTAACCATGGATGCCTGTAGGTCTTTTTTTTGGGGAGGGGTTACCTGGGGCCCTATTAGACACAAACATTATGGACCCAGGTGGAAGCCAAGATGCATATAATTGTTCTGGAGATGAAGGCTTTCTTGTACAGCATCCTGGCCTTTCAGGAGTGTGAACATGTGGGATAATAACTGACGCAACAAAGCAGGGATCAAGTGCATAAAAAATGCACAAATGCGTTCAGAAATAAAATAAAAAGTCAAATAATTAGTCCTGCACAAAGAAATTCAGACCTCTGCTTCCTTCAGCAGATTCTGTGGCTTTGCCACAGCCCAGATAGTCTAATGGATACTTTTCTCAAATAACCTGTGTGAAATACACACACACACACACACACAGGCACGTACGCTCGCACACACACCAACTGTAGGTCTTACCCTATTCACTGTCAGCAATAGACTGACTCGACTATCTAACATTCCCCTAGTGGTGAGCCCTTTTTATAGCTCCTTGTGATTACATTACATAATTGGGGTGTTTCCATAGGCCGTGACATCACATAATTGGGAAGTTTCCATAGGCTGTGACATTACGTAATTGGGGAGTTTCCAAAGGCCGTGGCATTACATAATTGGGGAGTTTCCATAGGTCATGACATTACATAATTGGAGAGTTTCCATTTCATATGCAGCCCTCAATCACAACATCTCTAGGGCTGTTTCAGTACAGGGTACACTTTATTCTAGACACTACGGAGCTTACAGTTACCCTTAGTGTCTCAGTAGCCGGCAGTTAAGTATTCAAGTGAATTTGATCTTGCCGCTAGCACGGCAGTCTGCTTTTTCTTCAGAGCATGCTTTTGCTCTAAAGCAATCATTTTTTTACTTGCCGTGAACAAGGAGTGTACATCCAGCTGCTGTATGCGGCTACACCAACATGGAGCAACCCACTCCAAAGAAAAGAATTGCTGAGTCGCATTCGGCGGCCAGCGCTGTCCCTTGCACTGGAGCTGCATAAGTCAAAGGAGCTGCACTCAGCAGCAGTGGTTCTGGAGCTCAGCACCCCAGAAACAGGCGCTACACTTGTTCTTAAACCAAGGGGCACCAGGCATTAACAATAAAGTGCAACTTGCTCTATTTCCTATCTCTGCAATCAGGAGCATAATGCTGTGTTGTTGGAGATTGCCAGGTTGGCCACCCTGACAAGAATTTAAAGAAAAGGCAGAAAAAAATAAACGGAAAGGAAAGAGTGAAAGGAAAAAGGAAGGGGGGGATTGCACATGTTTATATTTATGACAGGGGTTTATTTATTTATTTTATTTATTTCGTTTTCGTTGACCGGGTAAGTGCACTAGACAAATCCTGCCTATTTTCAGGCACAACACAGGGAAGGGGGATACAGATGAATGCCAACTGACCTTGAACCAGATTAACTGTAGAAGGGTTGGAGCTTCTGCCCACTCACTCTCAAAAGCTCCGCCTCAGTGACCCTTATAAACTGAATCTGTATCTATAATCAGACATATACTAAACATATGTCTGATACTGATCTATTCCCTGAGGCATAATATCAAGGGTTTAATACAAATCCCAATCTCGTATATCATTTGCAAAACATTTCAGCATCTTCACAGAAAGAAAAACGCATCATATCAACACATTTCCTCAAGTTTCATCAGCATGGACCCCATATCGAGACAAGAAATCAGCATTCTGATGTTTCAACCCTGCTCTGTGCTGAATGGTAAAGCGGTAAGGCTAGAAAGCCAGATACCACTGCATTATCCAACCATTCTTGTTTTTCATCTGTTGGAGCCAGCACAGAGGGTTATGATCAATGAGAACCTTAAACTCAGGGCCCCACAGATATTTCATGGCCTCTATCACCCATTTTAATGCTAAGCATTCCTTCACCACTGTTGAATACTTCCTTTCCCTCTCATGAAGTTTGCGGTTGATGTATATGACTGGGTGCTCCTCACCTTTCCTTATCTGAGAAAAGACTGCACTGATGCCAGTATCAGAGGCATCAGTGTGCACTTCAAACGGGAGAGAAAAATCAGGACTGATCAAGACAGAGGGTTGAACATAGGATCACTTTAATGTTCTGAATGGCCTCATTACATTCCTTGGTCTATAGCACCTTATTGGGAAATTTGTTTTTGGTCAAATCTGTCAGTGGGGTTGCTATGGTGGCAAAATCAGGTATAAATCGGCGGTAAGAACTAGCCAGTCCTAAAAAGGAACGTATGTGTTTCTTTGTCAGAGGGATGGGACTGTTAGCTACTGCCTTGATTTTGCTGATGTCTGGTTTAACTGTACCTTCTCCAATGATGAACTCTAAGTATTTGGTCTCAGTCCTGGCAATGGCACATTTGGTAGGATTTATGGTCAGTCTTGAATGGACTGAATGACTGCATTAAGATGCGCTAGGTGCGTCTGCCGTCAGGGCTGATGATGACAGCATCATCTAAGTAGGTGGCACTGTACTGTGTATGGTACGCAATACTTGATCCATATAGCATTGGAAGGTTGCTGCGGCACTGTGCAGTCCAGAAGGCAAGGTTGTGAACTGGTAAAGGCCTATTGGGGTGCTGAAGGCAGACAATTCCTGTGCATGTAAAGAGAGAGGGATTTGCCAGTAGCCTTTCGTTAAGTCAAGGGTGCTTATGTATTTGGCATTCCCTATTTTGTCTAGTAAGTCATCTACACGGGGCATGGAATGCTCATCAAAGTTGGAGACAGTGTTAAGCTTCCTGAAATCCAAGCAAAGTCAGATACCCCCCTCCTTTTTGGGCACTACTACCACCGATGAGGACCAAGCACTTCTTAATGGTACTATAACCCCTAGGTGTTACATTTTCCTCACCTCGTCTATGACTTCTTATCAAACTCTCTCAGGCCGCCGATAGGGTTTCTGGTGTATGGGTCTCATTTGTACTACCTTTATGGTGTGCACTACCCCTTTTACTCTCCTTGGGATGTTAGTAAAGGTATTCCCATAATATCCCAGTAGGTGCTCAATCTCCTGTCTCTGGGCTGCATCCAACCTGGGATTGATTTGAACCCCCACCACCTCTATGCTTTTATCCAATCTCTCACAGGCTACTTCAAGCTCTGTGTTCTCTTGCTCAGGGTATATGAAATAACTGGGTACTGGGTCTTGCCTATCAAACCATTTCCTCAGCAGGTTGGCATGGTAAATTTTCTTTTGGGACCTTTTTCCTGGCATTTCAATTTCATAATTTACTTTCCCAGTTTGCCTTTTAACTACAAATGGACCTCGCCATTTCATTAATAACTTGTTTTCAGTAGATGGCAACAATAACAGTACTTTATCCCCTGGATGGTACATTTTACTTTTCAGTCCTTCATCATACCATTCCTTCTGTTCTACCTGTCTATGGACAACATTCTGGTGTGCTAGAGTAAAAAATTTCACCAATTTCTTCCTAAGATTGGTCATATAGTCTACAATATTTGTATGGCAGACATCCTTCCTTTCTTCCCAATGTTCCCGCGCTACATCTAATGGACCTCTGGGGTTTCTTCCGTATAAGAGGGTAAAGGGTGACAACCCTGTAGTGGCTTGGGGCACCTCCCGGTATGTGAACAAGAGATAGGGTAGATATTTGTCCCAGTTTCACCCTTTTTCTTGTACATACTTCTGGAGCATATGTTTTAGAGTCTTATTAAAATGCTCCACCGAACCATCAATCTGGGGGTGGTAGGGAGATGTTTTCACTGCAGTTACCCCTAATAATCTATACAACTCCTCGAGGAGTACTGAGGTAAAGTTGGTACCTCTGCCTGTGAGAATGACCTGAGTGATGCCCAATTGACTAAACATTTTAGCCAGTTCCTCGGCAATCCGAGGGGCTGTCACAGTCCAGAGGGGTATCGCCTCAGGATACCTAGTCACATAATCACAAATCACCAAAATGTACTGGTTACCTTTTGAACTTTTTGTTAGGGGGCCTACCACATCCATAGCTATTCTCTCAAATGATGACATTACTGCAGGTATTGGTTGTAGAGGCACCTTATCCCCTTTTCCACCTTTGGCTACCAATTGTCTCTCAGGACAAGTGCAACAATACTCAGCCACATTCTCATGTATCCCAGGCCAGAAGAACCAGTTAGTCAATCTGCCTGATGTCCTATCTCGTCGTCCATGGCCAGCCATAGGGATATCATGGGCTAGGTGCATCAGTCTATCCCTATATTTCGGGGGTACCATCATCTGTCTTCTACATTACCCTGTAGTGGGGTTAGTACACATTCAATATAAAACATAATTTGTTATGACATACTGTGGCTGCCCTTCTGCAACCACCTGGTCCACCTGTAAGAAAAAGGTATTCAAAGTCTCATCCAACTTTTGCTCTGTTTTTATATTGGTCCCAGCCAAATCAGACCCAACATCAGGTATTCCTTCCTGATGGGTATCCCTCCATTTTCTTTTTTTGGCCCTCTTCTTCTTTCTTGATTTCCTTGTTTTCCCTGGCACCTCATATACCTCCTCATCAAATGGAAAAATGTTCTGTGACTGTTCTTGTCTAGCCTGGGCCCGAGTGGTTACTGCCTCAAGCTGGTCACAGGTCTGTTGATTTTTTTATCAGCTGGTTAAAGTTAGAGAAATCTTGGCCAATAATAATGGGAACTGGCAGTCTAGGTACTCAACCAACAGAGATGAGTTGTTTATCCTGCCCTACCATCATTTCCACCGTGGTGGTAGGGTACTGGTGGACATCCCCATGGACTTAGGTTACCTTTGCTTCCAGCCCTTTACTGCGGTAGTTCTTTAAAATGTCTGCTCTTCCCAAGGTTTGTTTGCTTCCTGAGTCCAGCAATCCCACTATTTCATCCTGCCCAGTCCTCACTGTGGTAACATACCCCCAATTAGCTATTGCCAAGTGGGCAACTTTGTGTTCTTCTTTTGGGGCAATTACGGGCTATGTGTCCTTTTCCCAAACAGCTGTGACAAATGTCATCTGTGGAATAGGGCCTTGACCTTCAGTCCCATCACCACTTATTTCGTCCAACATTTAACTGTCTGGAATAAGTATTTTCATAATGTCTTACTGGTGCTGTAGGTTGGGGTGAAGAGCCTTGGTATCCTCTGGACTTTGATGGTCTGGCCGCCAGGTAATCCTTCGCCAGAATGATGGTCTTCTCTGCTGTGTAGGATTTGTGCTCCTTCACCCATACCTGGATGTGTTGGGGCAATACTTGGATAAATTGCTCAATAATTATCAATTCCAGGATTTGGTCGAGGGTTTTGACCGTCTGTTGTAATCATTTCAGACAGGAACTTTTTAACATGGCAAAGGTCTCTCGAGGGGTGTCTTGGCCCATCATCTTTTGGGACCTGAATTTTTCCCTGTTGGTCTCGGTATTGATATACTGGCAGAGGATTTCCTCCTTAACCCTTTGTAATCAGAGTCAGGGGCAGTAAGGTGACTATATACCAGTTGGGCCTGTCTGGATAAGTGAGGGACAAGTCTGATGATCCACTGGTCTTGGGGCCAAGCACATGTCTGGGCTATATGCTCAAACATAGTTAAGTAGACTTCTATATCATCAGCCTCTGTCAATTTTGTTAATTTTGTGTCACAGAGTTCATTTTGGTCAGGTTGCCCAGGGGTCAGGGCATGGATGACTTGCAAGGCATCCCGCCATCTCTCATCTTGTCTCTTCCTTTCCTCCTCTTGTAGTCTCGTGTCATCTCGCTGTTGTCAGTCCTCTGCTCACTCATGCTCTATCTCCAACTGTTTGACAGAGCCAGCGCAGCAGGTTGCTGGGATCTTCTGGTGCACTCTTCTCCATCTGCTTCCCATCCTCTTCTTCGAAGGGTTCTCATCTGTGGCATCCTCCTGCTCTTTCTTCACAATCTTCAGCCGAGCACCAGGGTCCAACCTGGGCACTGTCTTCAACCCAAGCTTTTCAGCCATTGCTGGAGTCCACTGGACTTTTGTCAGCTTTGCACTTTTTATCCCGCACATGTGTTGGGTACTGGACTATACCCTCCTGGCAGCGTCTCCCAGGCAGTCTAGACTAGCCAGGCATCCCACTTTTGACACCAGTGTGAATGTGTGGGATAATAAGTGACACAACAAAGCAGGGATCAAGTGCATAAAAAATGCACTCATAAATTTATTTTCAGAAAAATACAAGTATTTACAGAAATAAAAAGTTAAATAATTAGTCCTGCACAAAGAAGTTCAGACCTCTGCTTCCTTCAGCAGAGTCTGTGGCTTTGCTTCAGCCCGGATAGTCCAATGAATACTTTTCTCAAGTAATCTGTGTGAAACACACACACATGCACACACACTGTAGGTTTTACCCTATTCACTGTCGGCACTCAACTATCTAACATTCTCCTAATGGTGAGCCCTTTTTATAGCTCCTTGTGATTACATTACATAATTGGGGAATTTCCATAGGCCATGCCATTACATAACTGGGGAGTTTCCTTAGGCCGTGACATTACATAATTGGGGAGTTTCCATTTCATGTGCAGCCCTCAATCACAACATTTCTGGGGTTGCTTCTGTACAGGGTACACTTTATTCTAAACACTATGGGGCTTACAGTTACTCTTGCCTGTAGTGTCTCACTAGCCGGCAGTCAAGTATTCAAGCGACTTTGACCTTGCCACTAGCACAGCAGTTAGCTTTTTCTTCGGAACATGTCTTTGCTCTGAAGCAATGATTCTTTTACTTGCTCTGAATGAGGAGCATACATTCAGCATCTGTATGTGGCTACACCAACATGGAGCAACCCGCTCCAAAAAAAAGGAATTGCTCGGTTGCACTCGCCAACCAGCGCTGTCCCTCACACCGGAGCTGCATAAGTCCAAGGAGCTGCACTCAGCAGCAGTGGTTTCAGAGCTCGGCACCCCAGAAACAGGTGCTACACTGGTTCTTAAACCAAGGGGCACCAGACATTAACAATAAAGTGCAACTTGAGCTATTTCCTAGCTCTGCAATCGGGAACATAATGCTGTGTGCATAAAGAGGGGGTAAAGAGAATAAGGGACAGCAAATAGTTTGTGGAGATTGCCAGGTTGGCTACCCTGACAAGAATTTAAAGAAAAGGCAGAAAAAAATAAAAGGAAAGGAAAGAGTGAAAGGAAAAAGGAAGGGGGGGGATTGCACATATTCATATTTATGACAGGGGTTTAAACACATAACAGGGGGCTCCCTGTTACAAGGAGCATTTGACTTCAGTTCTCTGAGACAGGTGGGCAACGTCAGTGTGATTTATTACATCAAGAAACAGGGGGGCACTCATTCTTCTCCTCTGTGCAGCGAAGCAATACAAGTGTGGTACTGGGCACTGGAACACAGCCTGGACCACTCAGCTGTGCATCTCCCAGGTACCCAAAACCTCTTGGTAGACAAGCTAAGCAGGTCACAGTCCAAGATACATGAATGGGAACTTCTGACCTCCATGGTAGATGGCCTCTCTTTGCAAGATGGTGTCGTCCAGATTTGGACTGTTTTGCATTCCCAAACAACGTAAAACTGCTGCGTTTCTGCTCGCTTCCTCCAGGGCCTGGAGTTTTCTGGTGAGACACATTGTCCCTCTCTTGGAAGGAAATTTCTGTATGCATTCCTTTCAGTTCCAGTAATACAGAGGGTATTGCTCCTTCCAATTCAACTAATACAGAAGGTATTGCTCAAAGTGAAGATGGAGGGTGCCACCCTCATCCTCATCGTTCCCCTATGACCTTGTCAGATATGGCTTCCACTTTTGTAACAGTTAGCAGTGGAGCCCACCATTGCTGCATCTCTGTGCAGGAGTCTGTTGTCACAGGACAAGGGATCACTTGTTCATCTGGACCAGAACTCCCTGCATCTGCATGCATGGCTCCTGAAGATATAGTCATAATGTGTTTTGCTGTGTCACCTAAGGTTGATGATATGCTGGTTGCGGCCAGAAAGCCTTTTACCAGACATACTTATTCACTGAAATGGAAACTATTCATTTTGTTGGCTGCTTCCAGGAATTTGGACCCATTCACCTGTCTGGTAAATGTGGTGTTGGAATACTTGATGTCATTGTCAGACTCTGGTGCCGCTATATCAGCTTCCCATGCCCCTATTGATGGGTGTACAGTTGCCCAGTTAGAGGACTCCCATACTTTTCTGAGAGGTATTTTGCATAAAAAACTTCCCATCCATAATCTGGTCTGCCTTGGAACCTGAACTACGCCCCAGAGAAACTGACAGTAGCTCCTTTTGAGCCAGCCGTGAATTGTGGCTTACGCGTCCTGTCGTGGAAAGTGTTATTTTTGATTACAATCACTTCTGCTTAAAGGATTTCAGAGCTGCAGGCTCTTATGTGTGAGCCTCCTTATTTGATTTTCCACAAAGACAGTTTCTTTGCATACCAATCCTAAGTTTTTACCAAAGGTGGTATCTGAGTTTATGTAGAATCAAATGATAATCTTCTTGTCCGGGCAACACCTTCACTAAGCATTATAGTCTGGACATGGTCTCTTGTAGATGAGCAGGTGTTGGCCCTGCTGTCTTGAATCAGACTGTACCATCCTCCCAGAGATATCCTCAAAGAAGATGGAGGCGCAGCTGAATCAGGTGTGGTGTCAGTTGCTTTGGCTTCTCAGAAGGAACTAGAAGGGGACAGGATCAGATCTGTTACAGTACAGTAGCTGCTGCTTCTTGTTGTTACATTGTTTCTTGTGGATTCTACTTGGTAGAAGGTTATTTATTTTCTTTCTTACTACTTCTAAGGGGCTAGCGGGGTATTGCTTGGGGCTGTTGGAGTTTTGAAACCTGTTTTGGTAGCTATAAGTGGGCTAATTTCTTTGTTTCACTGTGTAGCAGGCTGCATTTGTAGGGGCCTATTTCTTCTGATTTAAAACCTATCTGGTGTGATTTAACTGGAGCTGTTTCTTTGAAATGGAGACCTATATCTTCTCATTTCAAACCTATTTTGATGTGTTGTTGGTGAAGCTGTTTGAATTGGAGTCCTGTTTCTTTTGGTAGCAAACCTATTTTGGGGGCTTTGAGTAGAACTGTGATTCGTTTTTGCTGGCTTCACTAGCTGCAAAGTTTAGTGCGTAGTGGGGAAAGGGTGCTAATGGTCTGACCAGGGGCCTCAGCTACCTGATTGTTTCTGGAAGACTTGGGCTGATCCCACCCCCGGTCCGTGATTTCCTTTATACCAGGGGTTCTGACATCACTTTCTCAAATGGGCAAAGGATATGCACCTGTCATAGCAGAAGCAGACATCCAGGAAAGGAACAGTAGCAAGTAAAGAGGTGACTGCTGTCTCAGTGGAAGGGAAGTAACTGCAAATCTAGGAGCTTTCATTGTTACTTCTTTGCATTGCTATTGCATTGGGAAAGGAGGAGTAGGAGTTTGAAGAAGGTTGTGCAATAGTTACTTGAAGTCTCTCTTTGAGTGTGGATAGGAAGGATAGGAATATAAAAAGCAGTTGCTCAATCTATCTAAATGTGTACAACAAAGGGGGTAAGGGAAATAAAGAAAAGAATGTTTTGCACTGATAGAGGGGAGAGGGGAGACTTGGGGGAGTGTTTGGTATCCTGCATCTGGAAGGGTGGGGGGGGGTCACTAGTGGACAACAGCAGTGGGTAGGGTAGTAGGCTGCAACAACTGTGGTGCACTAATCTTTATAAAAATTGCCTGGAGTATGGGAGGATGTTTAGTGTGCAACCACATAGAGAAACTTAGAAAGGAGATCGAGGGTCTGCAGGACGAACTAAGACAGGCAAGGCAGATTGGGGGTGGGTTTAGCCCAATACTGGAGGGAGGAAGAAGGGGAGATGAGGGAGGGCGATTTAAGTCAACAGTGGTGAGGAGAGGGTCAGAAGAAGGAAGCAGAGACAAGGGCCCAGGCCAGGAAGAGCGATTGCCGGAAACCAGGTCAGGAGACAAAAGACAAATGGAAGGAGGAGATAGGGACTTGTGAGGGGAGGCGAAGAAGTGGCAAAAGTCATAGAGTGGAAAGGAGAGAACAGGTTACTATGAAGAGAGAGGGAGCGAGCATTTGTGAAGGGTCTTCAGAAAATAGTTTTGCACTGCTAGAGAGGAAGAAGGTGGAGGAGGGAAATGATGAAATTAGAGGAGTAATTGATAAATGCCTGGACCAGGTCAGAGCAGGGGGAAGTTCTGCTGGGAGAATTGCAACAAGGGCAAAAGGGGAAATAATGTGCAGGAGGAAGAAGAGGAGCTGGAAATGAGAGAGGGAGATGAATGGAAGCAAGCAGGGAGTAAGAGTGGTGGAATCTTAGTGCTGGGGGACTCAATACTAAGAGGAGTCAGGTGGGGTAGCAAAGTGGAGAGGCATAGACGCATTTGGGTGGAGGCCATGCCAGGAATGACAGCGGAAAGGGTGGGACAATCTGTTCTGAGATATACTAGAAGGGGTAGGGACAAGCCTCATTTAATTATACATCTTGGGGCGAACGACCTGGCTGACAAGACAGTAGATATAGTCCAGAGGAGGTTTGAGGAACTAGGACAATTATGTGAGGGGGCTGGAAGATCAGTAACTTTTTCAGAGATACTTCCAGTGCCCAAGGCAAGCACAACAAGAAAGCTGAGAACAGAGGAATTTAATGAATGGCTAAGAACCTGGTGTTGTGCTGAAGGGTATGGGCTGTTTGGGGGGGGGTGGAGAGGGACCTGTGAGGACAGTAGTCTCTGTGCCAAGGACAGACTACACTTGAGTGAGGAGGGAAAGAAAGTGTTGAAACAGAGGATGGAGGAGTACATGTAGGAAGTTGGAAATTTAAACTAGCAGCGGGGGGGGGGGGAATTGGGCAAGAGACATGCAGAGACCACAGGTTGGGAAACCATATGAGCTTACCCTCCCATAACAGTGACAAAGGACAAATGGCAAGTACTATTGGTGATGCTAGTATAGGAGGGCAGGATGGGGGGGAAGGGTGGAAGGTGGTTACCCTTAATGCTAGGAGCTTTGGGAAGAAAACTACAGAGTTACAAGTGCTCATGGCAGAGGGAGAGGTGGACATTGCAGCCATCACAGAAACATGGGCCACCCAATACAATGACTGGGACCTGTCTATTTCGTAGGGACAGGGTGATTGGGAAAGGAGGGGGTGTGGCACTATATGTGAAGGAAGGACTGAAATGTGTAAGAGAGGAAGGGGAGGAGGGTAGTATGGAGTCACTTTGGAAGCAAATCCAGGATTCCAAGAATAGGATTCTTCGAATGGGAGTGGTGTACAAGCCACCATCTCAGATGGAGGAGTTAGACAGGTAACTAGTGGGACAGATCAGGAGGACCTGCGAGAAGGGTAGTGTGATGATTGTGGGGGACTTCAACATGCCAGGAGTGGACTGGAGTACCCCAACAACCAGGAACAGAAGGGCGCAGGTACTGCTGGATGCCTTCCTGCTGCAAATGGTCAGTGAACCTCCCAGGTTAGGGAATACCTTTGACCTTGTGCTGGCAAATGGAGACTTTGTGAGAGAATTTACAGTGGAGGAACCGCTGTCAGGGAGTGACCACCTCTCATTATGGCTCACATTGGATTTGGGCAAGGAAGGAGTGGAATCTGGCACAAGAGTGCTGGACTTCCGGAGGGCCAGCTTTGGGAGGATGGGGGAAGTGGTAAAAGGGTACCGGGCCAGAATTCAATCTAGTATGGACACTAACCAGAGGTGGGAGCTCATAAAGCTGGGGATAGTAGAGGCAACCAAAACCTGCTGCAAGGCCCAGAGCAAGAAGGCTAGGGCTAAGAAACTGAGCTGGTTGAGCAAGGAGGTCATGGAAAAGGTAAGGAGGAAAAGAGCTGCCTTTAGGAAGTACAAGAAAACAGGGAGGAGTATTTGACGGAATCGAAGGAGGTGTCAAGGGTAGTAAGGGGAGCCAAGGCATCTACGGAACTCGGGCTGGCACAAGGCATTAAGAAGGGGGAGAAGGACTTCTTTGGGTACAGCAGGGAGAAAAGGAGCTGTAAGGACCACATAGTAAGGATTAGGAAGGAGAGGGGTTGGGTGAAAGCAGGGTGCGATAGGGCAGAAGCACTAAATGAGTACTTCTGCTCAGTATTTACTAAAGAGAAGTGGGGGGTGACATCAAAGGGGGGAGAAATGGCAGAAACGGGGGGGGGTGACAGATTGGAAAATCATGGAGGGCAGAGTTCAGCAGGGTTTGAAGGCACTGAGGGTGGATAAGGCACCAGGCCCAGATGGCATCCATCCCAGGGTACTGAAGAAGCTGGCAGAGGTCCTTGCAGGACCTTTGGGAGACTTATTTAATGCCTCACTACATTCAGGGTGTGTACTTCAGGACTGGAGGATGGCTCATGTGGTGCCCCTACACAAGAGTGGCCCCAAGGATGACCCGGGAAACTACAGACCAGTGAGCTTCACATACATTGTCAGTAAGCTAATGGAGACTATCCTGCAGAAGAGGCTGGTGGCCCTCCTAGAGGTCAAAGGACTACAGGACAGCAGACAGCATGGCTTCATACATGGCAGATCCTGCCAAACCAACCTGGTGGAGTTCTATGACTGGGTAACGAGGCAGCTGGACAGGGGCCATGCAGTGGGTGTCCTGTATCTGGACTTCAGTAAGGCATTTGACTCTGTGCCGCATGGAAGTCTGGGAAGTAAGTTAGTAGGCACAGGGGCGGTTGCAGAGCTGGTGAGATGGGTAGGAAACTGGCTTCAGGGAGGCAACAGAGGGTGGTGGTGGGTGGGAAGCTCTCATACCCAAGGGTAGTGGCGAGCGGTGTTCCACAGGGCTCGGTGTTGGGACCAGTGTTGTTTGGGATATTAATTGCAGACATATCATTGGGCATCAAGAGCAAGATCAGTCTGTTTGCTGATGATACCAAGGTAGAAGCAGTGGTGGATGACCTAGGGCGATGGCAGGGGTTGCAGGATGATCTGGCAAAGCTTGAAACCTGGTCAGACACCTGGCAACTGGGGTTTAATGCCAAAAAGTGCAAGGTGCTGCATTTTGGGATGAAGAACCCAAGGAGGAGTTACCAGCTGGGGGGAGTGCAGCTAGCTCAGACAGAGGAGGAGAAGGATCTGGGGGTGCTCATTACAGGGTCAATGAACAACTTGGCACAATGTAGGAGGACAGCTGCAAAGGTCAACAAAATGCTGGGTTGTATTGCAAGGGGTATATCCTCAAGGAGGGAGGAGGTGTTTCTGCTACTGTATAGGTCATTAGTTAGACCGCACCTGGAGTATTGCATGCAGTACTGGCGCCTGTATCTGAAGAGGGACAGTATGTTACTGGAGGGGGTGCAGCGCAGGGCGACAAAGATGATCAAGGGGCTGGGGGACTTATCATACGAGAGGAGACTGAGGGAGTTGAACATGTACTCACTGGAGGGGAGAAGGGACGTGGGGACATGATTGAAACCTTTAGGTACATGAAAGGAATAAACAAGACAGGTAATGAGTGGCTGTTCAAAGTAAGGAGGGAGGGAGGGACACCAGGGGCCATGATATGAGACTGGAGGGAGGAAGGTTCAAGAGGAGATGAGGAGACAGTTTTTACAGAGAGGGTGGTGGCTGGGTGGAATCGTTACCTGCAGAAGTGGTATCCATTAGAACAGTGGACTGCTTCAAAAGGGGATGGGACAGGACAAAGGGGAGGGTTAATGAAGGGGAAGGGGAAGGGTGGAAGGGAGGGGCAGCTGCAGAATAAGGGGTGCTAGCTGCACATTCGAGCAGACTTGATAGACCTCTAGGCCTTTATCTGCTGGCAAATTTCGTATGTTCGTATGTTTACTACCCTGAGCATGCCAATCAGAATAAGGCATTGCTCCATATTTTGGATCTTCGTAGGCTACTGAGATACTATATGAATCATACCGAGGACTAAAGAAAGCTTTTTGTTTCTTTCACCCTGGGAAAGAGTGCGCACCTGTGTCTTAACAGTGCCTTTCCAAATGGCTGGCATATGTTGTATTATATTCTGCTCTAGGCAGTACGGTAAGGAACTTCCTGGTGTGGTTCATGGTCACTCCACAAGGGGTATGTCCACTTCTGTTGCATGTTTCAGAAATGTTTCTGTTGCTGACATTTGTGCTGCAGCCACGTAGAGTATTTTCCACACCTTCACTAAGCATTATAATCTGGACATAGTCTCTTGTAGATGAGCAGGTGTTGGCTGTGCTGTACTACAAGGCCTGCTGTCCTGAATCAGACTGTACCATCCTCCCAGTTAGCATTTTGGATTGCTTGAGACTGGTTCCAAAGATGTGGCCTAATGGAAGAGAGATCCTCAAAGAAGATGGAACAGTTACGTACTTACTGTAACAGTAGGTCCTCATGAGAATCTTTCATTAGACCATGCTGTTCCTCCCTCCGTCCCCCTTCTCTTATCTAGTAAAGGCGGCATCACATATTCCTACCTTATCCTAATCCATGTTATGTCCAGCACCATTTCTCACCTAATATACTTTGTGCTGGTTTGATCTCCTGATTCCCCAGAAATTGAGGTCCTCCAAGTCTAATCTCTGGTGGGGAACTGAGGAAAGATGGGACCACCCACGTTTATATATAGAAGCTGATGGGTGACGTCATCGTGGGTGTCCTTCAGATAGCAAAAAATGTCCTTGTGGTTCTAGCCTGACACAGGTATAGTTCCAAAGGTATGGCCTAGTGAAAGAGATTCTCTAAAAGATCTACTATTAAGGTAAGTATGTAACTTTTTTTTCTCACCCCAGGTATCCCTCAGTATGCTTGACATGCAGTATTGCCAGCTGGGTTCAGCTGCCCCAGAGGTGGTGCCTATGCTAATGATGGCTGGGCATTAGCCAGTCAGAAAGTAGTAGAAGACTGCTGCCTGTAGGTGCTGCTGCTGGTGAGTCAGATTCATTTTTCTGCCTACTGAAACAAGTTGGCCCCGGAGTGCTCTCCATTTCTCATCGCTTGAAGAATTTTATTTTCATTAAAGTCATTTTATTTCTGTAGTTTGTGCTGCCTTTAGTCCATTTTAAGTGTTTTTTTAAATTAGTTTTTCTTGGTTCCTATCAGTTCCCAGGAACCAAAAAAATCTTCCCACGACAAGGATTTTTACTGCGGTTCCCGCACTTTATTCCTCACTGGAAATTTACTTTCTGCGGTAAAATATTTCTATTTTTGGTATTTCAACTCCAGTTCTTTTATCAGTTCCCTTCTTTTTGAGGGAACCACATTCAGATTATCTATTTTTTTTTTTTGCATTTTATTTATAGCGTTTTATACATAAGCATAAAAACACAGTTCCTGAACATGTATTCTTAGCAAATACACACAGAATTACATTACTAAGTATGAAGATTACACGTTCCATTGCTACGACATTGATGGGTTTCTGTGAGTTAAGTTAACCAAAAACCAATACATAATTAAACATATCAGGAGCTATAATGCAGCCAAATCCCCTAAGTTATCATCAAAGTAGAACCATAACAAATCTAGACAATGACCTTTTATACTGTAGTTCCTATATTAAATGATCAGCATGTTAAACAAAGAACATGACCCGTCCTAGAGCCCCTGAAAGCCAATGTAAATCTGATAGAAAGTAAAGCTACCAAGTAACAAGCCACACATATTTCTTAAACATGAAACATCCCTCTGCATGGCTCGTCGAGAGCAAAAGTTAACATAGGCATAGAGACCAGCACCTGCCTTTGCCACGACTTTGAGACGCGGAGGGAAGATCCAGCTATGTAGTTGCAAACTCTTGGTGCATATTAACTTGTAAACATAGCAGAACCCAACATGGAAGCTTACCACACTGTTCGCCTCTGACCCTACCCCCTCAAACTTCACCAAACCCTCCAACACTCTTTCCGTGAGATTGAAGACTGGCTCACTGCCCAGCGTCTTACCATTAACTACAGTAAGACCAAAGTCATGATATTTGCCCACCCCCAGAACCCACTCAAGAGCCTCTGCCCCAATTTATCACTACCAACCAGACCCGCTAGAACTAGTTAGCCAGTTTAAATACCTAGGGATCACTTTAGACCCTGCCCTAAGCTTTCATCAACATATCCTACACCTCTCAACAGCCCTTAGCTCTAGGTTGGGTGTACTATACCGTTCAAACACTGTCTCACACCTGAAGCCTTAAAACTTACCATAAACTCCTCAATCCTCTCCCTACTAGACTATGGCATCCTAATCTATAGTGCTGCTCCACCCTCTACCCTAGACAGACTTGCCTGTGTTTAACAAAGCCTGCCGCCTCTTCCTTGATGTGATCATCTTACCCACTCCTGCACCCTATACAGCAGCACAAACTGGCTAAACCTTGATAACCAATTAGGTACCACACCTGCCTTATGACCAAAAGGCCTTACTTGGTCTTACCCTCCTACCCTTAACCAAATCATCTGCCCAATACCTCCTGGCAAAACAACTCGTAGCTCGAACAAACGGCTGCTATGGGTTCCCATGCCCGACCTCCCAATTCCAGCGAACTTTCAGCTACAGAGCCCCCACCTGGTCAAATGCCCTCCCTAGTCACATAACAAACGAATCAAGGCTTGGTCCCTATAAATCCAAGCTGAGGACTCACCTTCAGGCCCCTAACCAATGTGACTGCCCTTAACTCCAGAATGTCCTATCCCTCCTTCCTAAAAAAAAAAAAACCCTCTCCTATTCCCCTTACCAACTAACCCCCATGAATCATCTATATGACTATCAGCCTTTACAGAGCCCTCTGTATCTTCTGGCTGTGATATTGGAATACAAAGCAAAACTACTGTCAGTCAATCTATGTAACTACCTATAACTCCTAATATGCTGTAATGTTTTTTTGTATCCTGTATCGTCAAGTCCACTCCATGTGCCTGTATGTATGACGTGGAACCTTTGTAAACGAGTCCCTGACTCAAAGGTCTTTCTGAATATTACAATAAATCAAAAAAAAAATAAAAAAAAATAAATAAAAAAATAAACAAGTACTTAATTCCTCAGCAATTCTAACAAAATGGCGTATCTTCTGCCCACATGTGCAGCATTTAAGGAAGAAGCTCTGAACTGGTGCCATTTTAAAGCACAAGTAAATACATGTAATACACATTGATTAAGGTACAAACAGTATATAATGGCCCTGGGTGGAATCAGTAGTTCTAGAATATGGGGAACAAAACAGAACTGTAATGTTATAGTCATTAGCGTACAGTCTTTAAGAGAAGAAATTCCCCGTCCCCTTATAAATAAAATATAATGCTGCAGTCCCAAATTTCAAATGAAAGTCCCAGCAGCTGAAAAAACGATTAGTGGTCCCGTCAACTTTATAAAGAGAGACAGCAAACCAGTCATAAATGGGATCCCCACATTAGAAATGGAATGCCGGGCAGAGGTGCTGAGCAGCCTTTAAAGGAAGCAGCATTTAACTTGAGCTCCCAGGAGAAAAATTACATTTTAAACTAAAATATTACTTTTCTTGCTTCCAAAATCTGGATGTTTTATAGTTGATGTTACAGCTTGTTGCTTAGGTTTTTTTCAGTTGTTTCACTAGAGCTGCACTTCCCCCAACCCCGTTATCCGTAGGGATGGTCCTATCCTCTCTCCGTGGCCTGTCTGGACTTTGCGTAATGGAGGGCTTAATATCATTTTTATAATATCCAGAGCATCAGTCACCCAATAAAATGATTGAAAATCCTGTAGGAATTGACCAAATTAAATACACATGTGGCCTTCCTTCAGGAAACACACCTCACAGAGGCAAAGCATAGAAAGCTGACCCGCAGATGGGTTGGAGCTGTATATGCCTCCACTTATTTAGACCATCCCCACAGATGAGGAGTGGCTATTCTTGTTCATAAATCATGTCCCCTCCAAGTGCAGGAAGTCCAGATGGATCCAGAAGGTAGGTTTGTAAGGGTACACAGTGTTATGGGAACATTAACCTGTAGTCTCATAAATATTTATCTCCCAATGAAGATAAGGAGGCCGCCCTTTTTTTCAGGTCTACCCTAGTGGATCTGGTACAAGCAGAGGATCAACTCCTGGTTTTGGGTGGTGACTTTAGCACAGTAATTTCAACCACACTAGATAGACTGGGGGGGGCACGTGGACTAAGGCCGGGGTCAGCTAGCATAGGCCTGGTGGACACATGGCATTGGTCGAATGGCCCTACCAGAAATTACTCATATTATTCAGACAGACATGACAGCTACTGTAGGATAGATATGCTTATTATTTCAGAAGAACTGGCCTATACCATAAAGCTTAGTCAAATCTTCCCCCGCTGTGTGTCTGACCACACCCCTGTCAAGCTGGCCCTGGCTTTGACTCCTGCGCTTAGGAACTCACATTGGCACTTTAATGTGGGGCTTCTCAATAATACTGAATTTAAGACACACATAAGAGAATCAATGCAGGAATATCTTGAGAATAACCCCGAGGGGCAAACCACTCACTCTGTTCGATGGGATTCCCTTAAATCTGTCCTGCGGGGCATAATTATTAAATCTGTGGCCTGGGAACAGAAAAAACGGTCCCAGGAACTAGAACAACTTCAGTTTGAGATTGCGGATTTAGACTTTCAACATAAAATCTCGTTAAATCCAGACACTAAAAAACACTAGAGGAGAGTAGACAAAAGCTAGATAAAATCCTAACACAAAAGTTAGAAGGCACATACAGATGGATTTGGCAACAGTATGATGAGGGGGGTAATCATGCGGGGAAGCTCCTAGTGGCTACTCTGCATTCTCAACAGACCAGCAGACTCATTCTTAAAATAGCACATCCAGGGGGAAACAGTATTAAACATTGTAGACTGGAGAAAATTACTGAGTTTTTTGCACACTATTATCAAAGTTTATATGCACAGGAGCAGATTCTGGATGTGGCAGAATTGATGGAGGATTTCTTCCGTCACACAACTCTCCAGTCCCTCTCTGGGGCGTCGAGAGGCAGCCTCGAGGCTGGGATCGAGCTGAGGGAACAAGTTAAGTCACTCAGGAATAACAAGTCTCCAGGATTGGATGGTTTCCCCTCTGAATTGTATAAAGACTTTGGAGACAACCTGCTCCCAATTCTCCTGGAGGTGTGTAAGGAAGTAGCTGAGGGAGAGCAGCCACAGAGATGTTGGGGTACAGCCCTTAATTTCGGTACTACACAAGGAAGGCAAGGACCCTTTACAGTGTGGGTCATATAGATCAATTTTTTTACTTAATGTTGACTTGAAAATATACACAGGCCTCCTGGCCATGCACCTACAAAAAGAAATATCCCAAATTATCCACAAGGACCAGACAGGATTCATTTCCAAAAGATATCTCTCGGATAATATCCGAAGATTATTGAACATTATATCATCCCAGCAAACCTGTCAGAAAGTTAAATTGGCTATCTCCATGGATGCTGAAAAAGCGTTTGATAGGGTAAATTGGCAATTTCTAAAAATGTCCAGGGAGATAATGAATTTTGGCCCCAATTTTATACAGGTCATTACCCAGCTTTACTCTCACCCCAAAGCAATAGTGAGAACCAATGGCATTAGCTTAGCCCCCTTCGATGTCTCCAGGGGCACTAGATAGGGATGTCTTCTGTCACTGCTCCTGTTTGCAATTAGTCTGGAACCCGTGGCTATGAGGGTGCACCAGACCTTGGAGATTAGGAGCATAACGGTGGGGGGACTTAAGCAAAAAATATCTCTCTACGCTGACAATTCCATTTTTTACTTGTCTTCCCTAGAACTCTCCCTCCCCCCCCCCTTATGGAGCTATTACGATCCTTTAGTGTGATCTCAGGCTATAAGATCAACCTCTCCAAATCGGAGACTTTGGTTGTGAGCGGCTCTCCTTCAGATTCTTTTAAAACATAATTTTTGTTTAAATGGGCCCCTCAAAACCAAATCAGATACTTAGGTATCCAGGTTCCGATTGATCTTACAAGACTCTTTGCAGCCAACTATGAGAAGTTGTGGAGATCTGTTGAACAAGATTTGGCATGATGGCACCTTCTTCCCTTGTCGTTGATTGGCTGCATAGAAGTAATAAAAAATTAATGTTTTGCCCCACTTGTTGTTTTTATTTCAAAGTCTCCCAATTCAACCCCACAGGAGATTCTGGGCCCAAATAGATACAGATCTTTCACGGTTCATATGGAACCATAACATTCCCCCAGAATTTCAAAACATACTCTCTACCTCTCTAAAGAGTCTGGTGGTCTATCTTTACCCAACCTACCGTTATACTGTTTAGCAGCTCAGGGGGCCATGCTCATGACTTGGGCCAAACAGAGAGTACCTTCACAGTGGTATAGGTTGGAGGAAGCGGCCTTCGGAGATAGACCACTATTCTCCCTGGTTTTAATGGATTGCACACTAGAATATAGACATAAAATGCAGAATAGATGGGTATGACACAGCCTGACCATTCTTAAAAAGATTCTTAAAACCTTGGGGTCCCCAGACGGGTTAGGCCCCTTATCAATTATTAGATTTGAACCCATATTTATGTCGCCTGTACTTCAATTGGGCTATGCCGCCTGGGCACCCGGTGGGGTTACCAGATTTACTCAATTCCTGGAGAATGGTAACTGTATTTCCTTCCAAAGAGAAATTTCATTGGACAAATGCTGAATTCTTTTGTTTTTTTGCAGGTGAGACACTTTATTAACTTTAAGAACCATATTCTCCAGCTATCACGTCCCTATTCTGGTTGGGAGGATTTTCTTTATGGTACAGTGATTATTGCGGGATCAGATAGATATATTTTATCTCTCTATAGGCTCCTATCTCAGCAAACAGCCAATTCTCTTGAGCTGTGTCGGAGGGCATGGGAATGGGATGCCAGTATCCAAATTTCAGAGTCAAATTGGCAGCATAGGTTAAAGTGGGGTTGGAAAGTTACCTCGTCTCCCAGTTGGCAGGAATTCTTTTGGAAGATCTTGGTTAGATTTTTCAGAGTACACACAATAACAAAAAACTACACAGTCGGAGCCAAGGATGTTTGTTGGAGGGGTTGTGGGCAGTTAGAAAGCCACTGGCACATATTTTGGGAATGCCTGAAATACGTGAAGTTTGGAGGGAAACCCAAACTGCAGTGAATCACATATTAGGCATAGATATTCCCCCACTGGGAGAGGAATGGATTCTGGGCTTACCTACAGTGACACATTGAAGAGGGGATACCAGAAAGGTAGCCCTGACCCTAATAGCATACATACGAACATACGAACAAGTCAGCAGAAGAAGGCCATTTGGTCTACCAAGTCTGCTCGTATTACAGGGTCCACTGCTTGAGCTAATGTCCCTGCCCTCCCTCCCCACTCCTCCCATCCTCCCTACCCATGATTCTTATCTTCCCCCTATGCCTATCCCAGCCTCTCTTAAAGCTGCTCACTGTCTTTAATGAGATGACCTCTTCCAGCAGTGCATTCCAAGTGTCCACCACCCTTTCTATGAAGAAGTGCTTCTTGACATCCCTCCTAAACCTCCCACCCTCCAGCTTAAGACTGTGCCCCCTCGTGTTATGGTTGCCACTCAGCTTAAAGAGACTTTTCTTATCAACATTATTTATCACTTTTCAAGTACTTGAATGTCCCAATCATGTCCCCTCTCTCTCTGTCCTGTCTTCCAGGGAGTACATGTTCAGTGCCCTCAACCTCTCCTCATATGCCTTGCCCTGCTGACCGGCTATCATCTTTGTAGCCCTCCTCTGTACCTTCTCCAGCAGGTTAATGTCCTTTTTGAGGTATGGGCACCAGTACTAAACTCCATACTCTAGATGCGGCCTTACCGGTGACCTGTACAAGGGCAGTATAACTTCCTTTCTCCTACTACTGATACCCCTAGCTATGCATCCCAGCATCTTGTTTGCCTTTGCTGCTGCTTTCTTGCACTGCATGGAGTGCTTCAGGTCACTAGTGATCATCACTCCCAGGTCTTAAAATGTATTACGGGGAACTGGCTCTCAGCATTACCCCCCACCTTAGATGAATGAGTCAGAAGGACCAGGGAGATGGTTCTCATCGAATATATTACAGATAAACTAAAATGAATCTAGAGAAGCAAATAGAGAGAGATGGAGAGGATGGGAGGCCTGGTTATAAACCTAGGGGAACTGGCCATGAATGAAAGAGAGACAGGTGGGGCAGTACACTCAGGAGGTGAAGGAAAATCCTAAGTGAACAATTCATCCCTTCTTTTGTATTCCATTTGGGAGGGACATATCACTTACTGAAAGGTGGTAGGAGGGACTGCAAGGATTAATTACTTACTAATTAAAAAAAGAGATGTTTAAATGCAGCCTAACCGGGGACCGGATTGGTAAGGCCCATGACGGAGTGACAAGTTTTTCACTGTCCTCCTAAGTAAAGAACTTACAGGAAATTAATGAATAAGCTTTTATCATTTCTATTTTATTATTTTGTCACTATTACTAGAAATCTATAGAGAATATGGAGGATACGGTGCATTATATATAGATTTAACAGCTGAGAGCGGGTTCCCCCTCAGCATTGAGGATGTTTTGAAATTAATCTAACAAACTGTAACATCTGTGTCTCTATACTCTGATTGTGTTACAGAAATGAGGTGCTACGTATTTTGTAAATGTCTAACTGAATGTTGAAATAAAGCTGATTTAAAAAAAAAAACTGAAATGGGCTCACACAAGAATCAGTTATTTTTTAATTGAGGTTGCTTGAGAATTCCTATTGCAGTTTCTACATCTATTAATTTGTTCTTATTGTTCATATGATAAATTTTCACAAGTCTGCTTCAATTCGTTTGGTGTTTTTAAAAATTCTATAACAATTGTTCTGACATTTTTGGTAACCTTTTAGTTAGTTTCATTAGCTGCTGCTGCACTCTGGCTTGGAAACAGATCTGGGCAACAACCGGAGTGAAGCTCAGATGCAGACCCTTGGCCTAGGGAGCTGCTTGAGATCCATATGTATTAACTTCCAATTGATGACATTGGAGCTAACAGAAAAATAAATTATGCTAAATATGAAGGAATTTCTCCTTTCTTCCCCAGCTTGCACGGTACAACCCATGGTATCCTAAGCAGGCCAGGTAAGGATTCCGAGCCCCTTGGAAATTGCTCGATGGGGCACTGTCAAAATGTTTGAACACTGTAACGCAGAATTAATTGGGGGTACAGCAGATAGATTTAGGTACTTTCAGTTGAAAGATTGTATCTAACCCCAGTAATACTCAGGTATTCATAACTTTCTGCAGTAAGCCCTTTAGGATTGACTGCCCGGAAAGAATAGAACATATGCAAATGATGGAATTATTTGCATGTGACAACTTTTCAAATGCTGCCCTAAACTAACTGCCAGTGTTCTAAACTTCCTCAGATTTCAATCTCCGCCTGAACAATCTGGTCGCCCGGAGTGTCGCTTTTCAATCAACTGTTTTGACGTGAAGAAACTTATAAAGTATATATAAGTATTGCTTCTATTCATTTGCTGCCTTATATTGATTGCTTTATTGTATTTAAACTTAGTTTTTTGTAGTTATTTAGTTGTTTTGCTGGTTCCTCTCGGTTCGATATAACCGGGAGGGAACCAGGTTAGTTTTTAGGTTTATCGGGTTTTCTGACTAAAAAAAACCATTTTGTTTTGTTTAAATTTAGTTTGAAAATTGATTTTTTGTAGCTGTTGTTTTTGGTTTCTAAACCGCTAAGACCAGTTCCAAATTCTTTATCGGTTCGGTTCCATCAGTTCCTGATCAGTTTCGGAACCAACCAAAACCGCAAGTATTATTGTTTAAATCTTTCTGACTTAGCGGTTATCTTTTTATCGGTTCAGTGGCAGAAAAACCAAAGAAAAGGACCTGTGAGCCCGGTTTTAAAAATTGTATTCAATGTGGGGATGTTTTTGCTGAGGCCAATAAACACACCCTGTGTGTGGCCTGCCTTGGATATGAGCATCTTAAAGAGGATTGTCAAATCTGCCTGACGTTCCCTGAAAAAGCTGTTGAGAAACACCTGGAAAGGCAGAAAAGAAACTCCCAAAGGGTCCCTCTGGCTCTGACCAGCCGATACCTTCTATTCTTGTGGCTGAACCCACACCTGTTATTACCTCCACCCCGAAATGGGTGCTAAGGGTACCAAGAAGGTTTCTGAACGAGCTATCTCCCTAGTTCCCTCAAAAAAAGCAAGAAAATTAAAGCACACAGAACCCCCAAATCCTGATCAGGGGACCTCTGTGTTTGCCAATATTATGCCTACTCCTCAAGAAATTGCACAGGCTTTTAGAGTTATTAAGGCATTGCAGGGCCTAGTGCCTCCTATTCAGCAACCATCTGCTCCAGCAGGACAGCCTGGCAGAATTCCCCTTCCTGAAGAAGAAGAATACAGTGAATATGAGGAGGATGAAGGGGAACCCATTTTACCTGCAGTATCCCCGGAACAAGAATTTGGTTCACCCCATAGAACATCTAAAGATTATTCTTCTCATTTCACTTTTGTGAGAAAAATGGCAGATGCCTTGGACATCTCCACAAGAGATGGAAATGGAGGATGAGGAGGAGATAGAATATCTGGAGATGATGGGTTTACCGCCCACCAAAGCCCTCCTCCTCCCTGTGAACAAATTCTTTAAAAAAAGATGCTCTTAAGTTGTTGCAAACCCCAAACTCTATCCCCCATCTGGATAAGAGGATGGATAAGAAATATCAGTTGGAAAGGGAAGGGGCAGAGTTCCTTTTTTCCCCCATCCAGATCATCAAGGGGTTATTTAACAAGCAGCCTGTGACAAGGCTGCAGTCCCTCTGGCATTCCACCCACCAGATAAGGACTCGAGAAAAATAGATAATATGGCTAGGTAGGGGTACCTGTCAGCCTCTCTAGCCATACAACAGGCTAACTTCCAAGCCTATGCTGCCCAATATCAGAAGTTCCTGTGGCAGTCAGTTTTGGCAATGTCTCAGAAAGCTCCCTCACCCCTGTCTGATGACCTAGCTGAAACAGCTAGATTTTGGCTAGAGGCTGCTAAACACCAATTCCAGAAGGCTGCTGATTTATTTATTTAGCTTTTGTTGATCGGGTAGGTGTGTTAGGCAAAAACCCTGCCTATTTTCAAGCACGACTCAAGAGGGTACAATACATAGCTGACAATTGGGTACAGTGATAAATAAAAAAAAATGAAATGCAGTACAATACAGTATATGGTACAGATGATGGATATTCATGCAGGAATGGTCAGGAGGAAAAAAAGTAGCGCTTACATGTAGTATTATCCATCCTTGCAGGCAGTAACAAGAGCAGGTGATGATATTAGGCTACAGACATTCAACATTTCAGAGAATCAATGAAACTAGATAAAAAGAAAGGAGGCAAGAGGGCTAGTTACATTCACAAGAAGCAAGTGCTTTTAGGTGGGGAAAAAGTGCAGTTTTGAAGGAGGAGTGAGATTGGGGGCCCTTAAGACAGGGAGGGGAGAGAGTTCCACAGTTTAGGGGCAAAGTGGGCGAAGGCATGTTCACCCATTTTTGTAGAGCAGTGTGGGACTGAGAGCGGGGTGGAGTTTGATGATCTCAAAAGGCGGGAGTGAGGCACCAGGGTGAGCATTGCCCCAGTGCTTTCAGGATGGGGGGGTCTTGTCATGGAGTCAATGAAGCAATCCAGAGCGTATGAGCACAGGGCAGAAGGGGACAGCCATCGGAGGCTGACATACAGGAGACAGTGATGAGTAAGTCTCGGTGCAGATAGGGCAAATCTACATATGTTGTTGTAGGTAGTATCCCTTTTCCGAAGGATTCCAGCGTTAGCATGGGATAGAATAGGGAGGGTGTATTGTAGCCTAGGGAGCAGGACACCTCTAGCAACCGAGATCCTGGCCGCAGGAGTGAGGGAGTGATGTACTCGATAAGCGGCACATATCTTGATGTTTACAGATTTGCATATCTCGTTTATATGTGATGAGAAGTCAAGAGAGGGATCAAGTGTCACACCCAAGTATTTAAGAGTCAGTAGACTGGATGGTAGAGCCATCACCGCTTCGCACAAAAAACATGGGGGGACCCAGTATCGAGTCTTCTTGCTGACACAAACAGCATAGCCTGGGTCTTAGATTGAGGAGTAGGCCATTATTTAGGAGCCATTCTTGAATCATTTGAAATGCAGATGACAGGTCTGTATTGATGTCATCCAGCGACCGAGCAGTTGAGTAGAGCACCAGGTCATCCACATACATGATGGATTGACAGTGTGTAGAGATAGTGGGACAATCACTGACAAAAATGAAAAAGAGCAAAGGCCCTAGAATGGATCCTTGTGGGACACCGCAGAAGAAAGGAGCCGGAGATGATAGTACTTTATTGAAGAAGATGGATTGGGTCCTGTTTGAAAGGTAACTACTGATCCAGAATGTGGTGGAACTAGAGGCACCAAGAGAAGGACGTTTGTCCACAAGTAGTGGGTGATTAAATCAAAAGCTTTGGTAAGATCTATAAACACTATAAAGTCCTTTGTCCATTCCGGACTTAACATCACTAGTGAATTGGGTGAGAGCAGTTGTGGTACTGTGTCCAAGCCTAAAACCATGTTGAGCCGGGGACTGGAGATCGAATTTTAGTAGATGAGCAGAGATCTGACGGTGAATGAGTTTTTCCATTGACTTGCTAAGAGCTGGTAAAAGAGCAATTGGGCGATAGACAAAATTTTAGGGTCACCCTTCTTGAAGACAGGAATTACTCTGGCAGATTTCCAGGCCAAAGGCACCGTTGCAGTACTGATGGATAGATTAAAAAGAGTAACAGGAGTGGCAAGGTGAGAGGCACCAAGTCTGAGGATCATGGGTTCAGTACCGTCAAGTCCTGCAGTGCCGTGTACAGGGATGGATCTCAGTAACCTAAGAATGTCCAGGCGAGAGATGGGAGAAAGCTCGAGTGTGGGAGCGGTGTCTGAGGGAGAAGAGGAAGGGCAGTGGGATCCATAGGAAGGGGCCTGTGGGCAATTAGGAACATTGTTGAAAAGCAGGTTGAAAGCATTGGCAATGGTCCTAGGGTTAGTACAGATGGAGTCATTTAGCAACAAGTCCTTGGGGGTCAATGGCTTAGTGTTTCCTAATATCTCATTAATCTGATTCCAGTATTTCCTGGTGTCAGCGGCTGATGACCGAAGAAGTCCACGGTAGTAGTCACCCTTTGCCGCCCAGATTGACCGCTTGCAGGTATTTCGCAAAGTCTGGTACTGAGCAAGGTCTTCCACATCCGAGGAGGATTTCCATTTAGACCATAGCTTGTCACACTGTTTGAGCAGTTGCAGGAGAGGCCGTTTCAGCCATTTGGTAACCCGCCCTCTGACCCTGCATGTAGAGTATGGTATGTGCTTACGCTGTAGGGTAAGTAAGGTCATACTAAAGAAGCCAGTGGCAAGGTTGATGTCATTAGTGGTAAATAGGGGAGACCAGTAGGTATGTTTTAGATCCCATAAGAACTCAGTAGTGTAAAGTAGGGCAAAGTTGGCAAACAATAGTACCTTTTGTGGATTTGAGAAGGGGGAGGCATCTCACACACAGAAGACTGGGCAGTGGTCACTTATTGAGTCAGGTAGGACCCAGGCAGTGGAATAGCAATCAATCCTATTAGTTAGAATCCAGTCAATCGTAGTATGGCTATGGCCATTCGGTGGTATCCAAGTGGGGAAAGAGATGAGTTGGAAATATTTGGCTTTTCTAATGATAGAGGTAAGGGAGGAAGAGTGTGGCCCAAGCCAGTCAAGGTTAAAATCACCTAGACAGACTACCTCATGATTTTTGGTCAAGCCAGGGATAAGTCCTATGATTTCCTCAAGGCCTAGCTTACTATTGCATGGGGGTATATACACTCCGAATATGGGCAGTTTCTTGGCACCCCCAAGAAGTAATAGTGCATGTAAGGCCTCACAGTCCATAAGATGAGGGGTGGCAAGAAGAGTGACATCCAGGTGGGTCTTGTAGTATAGTGCTAGACCACCCCCTCTTTTGGTGGAGGGACAGTCGACACGGAGCATGAAATAGCCCAGTAGTGCACAGTTGCGATCTGAGATGGAAGGTTTCAGTCAGGTTTCTGATAGCCCTAGAATATCTGGATCATTAACCTGGACCCATGCTTCCAGTTCAGAGATATTGGTCATAATGCTGCAGATGTTTATGTGGGCAGTGGTCAAGCCAGAAGCCTGGGGTAGCTGATGGCTAGCACTGGGCTGAGATTAGAGAAGATTGGCTTGAGAACCCAGGATTCTATGTCCCCGGCAAGAGTAAGGGATAACGTGGTAATCCATAGCATGGCAAGTGCGATGGTACAGTAGACAGTTGCTGTAGAGGTAAGCTTCTCCTTAACGAAGTGTCAAGAGTGACCTCAGGAGTCTAAGGCTAAGGTACCCAGGTGGAGTAGTCATGGGGGTACCCTCAGCCAGCAGGTTAGAGTATGTAAAGTAATTGCCAGTCGCACCCAACAGGGGGTTGGGGGTACACAAGAGTAGTGTTAGATAGCGGAGGGCAAGTAATGTGGTAAGCAGGGATACTTTGCAAAACAGACCTTCCTTAGTCCCCATAATGCGAGGGAAAAATACGCCACCTAATGAGAAGCGGGAGTAGACAGAAAGGGGGAGAAGACAGGGTCAGGGAAGGGAGCCAAAGAAAGTTGGCTAGGATTGTCTCAAAAGAGGTGAGAGGGTAAGACTAGGTTAGATGGAAATAACAGGTAGAAGGGACAATGCAGAGTAAGGAGGGACTGTCTGAAGAGAAGCACTGGTTGAGAATAGACAAAGCTGTTGGTAGAAGATAGAGCAATAGTCAGTAATAGGACCTATTGCGGGAATATAAACAAGGGACTAGAAAGAAAACGGTAACGAATAACACCATCTAGTGGTCAAGTAGTATAACTTGCAAGTGGGAATGTAGATGGATAGAGAAAAAACTTCAGATCACATGAGGACCGTTCCCTATACAAGTACACACAGAAAAGGGTGGGAGGATATTGGGGGAGGGAGGGGAGCAGTCGCATAGCGACTGCAGGCAAGCTCCGCTTGAAACAGAAGCAGCACAGGCAGGCTGTAGCAGACCTGAATTACTTAGTAGGTCACTGCTCCGAGAATCTGGTAAGAGGCTGTAGCAGACCCAAATTAATTAATAAGTCACTGCTCCAAGAATCGGAGACTTGCTCTGAGAATTCTAGCTGTAATCGTACAAATCAATATTCGGGTTGTTCAGGGGAGTTTCGGGTCCAGTATAGCTTGCAGTTTAACTGGGTGCAAGCCGCTCTGAATTGCAAGTGACATTAACAAAAAAAAGAAAACACTCAAGTAGCAGTTTAAATTAATCAGGCTACTGCGGTGGAAACTCTTAAAACAGCAATATTTTAAGTTCAATAAGCCCTACAGGTGCGTTGTTTCCAAGACAGACTGGCGTGTGCATGGGTGGAGGGACGTTCGAAAAAGGCGCCAAATTTAAAATTCATTCAGCAGCCTGGCTTGTTAGTTACGGCACTCATCCATACCTGAAATCGGAATGGGAGGGCTCCAGCAGCTCTGTGGGTGGATGGCCCCTAGGATTTTCAGAGTGCTGAAATCAGAATGGGAGGGCTCCAGCAGCTCCGTATGCGTACAAATGACATTGCAGCCAGATGGATGGCAAACACGGTAGCCCAGAGGAGTTTTGCCTGGCTCAGAGCCACAAATCTTACTTCCGATACTCAGTCTAAGGCCCTGGATTTTCCTCTAGAGGTGAATGCTCTTTTCAGAGAATCTACAGTAGCATATATGAAAAAGGTGGATGAGTACAAGGCTACATACAGGAGCAACTCTAGTAAGGAGAGAGCTTCTCCATCCACCAGGCCTTATGGAAGGGGAGGCCGGGGCGGGTACTTCACCACCAGGCCCTTTTTCTAGCCAGTGCCCTATAGGGCCCTGATAGCTCAGTCGTTAGATCATCAGACTTTTAATCTGAGGGTCCAGGGTTCAAGTCCCTGTCAGGGCGGAGATGGGCTTTGGAAGTAGTAAAAATTAATCATTCGGCTTTCATGTCTTCACAGTCTGCACAAGGGTTGTGTACAGACCCCCATGTCAGGGGGAGGGAATGGACAAGGATATGATCGGAGGCATTCTTAGGATGGCAAAGAAAGGGGAGATACTGTTGATGGGAGACCTGAATATGCCAGATGTTAACTGGAGCACATTTGCTGCAGCCACATCCAAGAGCAGGGCCATTCTTGGTGCCCTACAGGTGGCAGGCATCAAGACAACTAGTTTCAGAACCCACTCGTGAGGGAGCAATCTTAGACCTTGTACTCTCAAATGGGGGCAGTGAGAGGATCTCAGATCTAGAAGTGGGTTGCCATCTGGGAACAAGTGACCATCTAACAGTGTGGTTCATGATAAACTCAGCTACAGAGTCAAGCCATACAAAAGTGAGGGTACTGGACTTCAGGAGGGCTGACTTTGGCAAGATGGGAGAGTGCCTCAGAAAAGCACTAGCAAACAGGTTAGGAGGAGGGGTGGAGCAACAATGGGGAATCATCAAAACTGCAACAAGCCTTTGTGTGAAGCAAATAAGCAAAGAAATAAATCAAAATGAAAGAAAAAGCCACTATGGTTCTCAAAAGAGGTGGCTGGGAAAGTCAGGGAGAAAAAGATAGCATTCAGGAAGTATAAGGAAGCACAGAAGGAGCAGGACAGAGAGCTGTACCAGTTAAGGCAGAAGGAAGCAGGGAGGGTAGTCAGAATAGCAAAGGCCCAAACTGAGGAAAAGATAGCCAACTCGGTTAAGAAGGGGGATAAAACCTTTTATAGGTACATCAGGGAGCGTAGAAAGACAAAGGGAGGGATAGTGAGGCTGAATAGAATGAATGGTGGGTGGGCAGAGGGGGACAGGGAAAAAGCAGGGACACTGAATGAATATTTCTGCTCAGTATTAACAAAAGAGGAAGTAGGGGAGGTGACTAATCCAATTAACAGAAGCACTATTGATAGGGGGGTCGATCCCAGTCCTTTCACAGAAGAAAGGGTTCTGCAAGAACTCCTAAAACTGAAGGTGGACAAAGCAGTGGGGCCTAATGGAATTCACCCCAGAATTCTAAAAGAATTAAGGGGGAACTAGTGAAACCACTGACTACTCTTTTTAACAAATCATGGGAGGATGGTGTGGTACCCGAGGACTAGAGAAAGGTGGATGTGATTCCCCTTCACAAAAGTGGGACCAAGACAGAGGCAGGAAATTACAGACCTGTCAGCTTGACCTCTGTGGTAGGGAAAGTGATGGAATCACTTCTGAAGAAAAGAATTGTTGAGTACCTAGAGGCCAGTGGGGCACAGGACCCAAGGCAGCATGGCTTCACAGCAGGAAGGTCATGTCAGACGAATCTAATAGATTTCTTTGACTGGGTGACCAAAGTAGTAGACCAGGGAGGGGCTGTGGACATGGCCTATGTAGACTTTAGCAAGGCATATGACACAGTCCCACACAAAATATTAATAGTCAAATTAACCAGCCTGGGAGTGGGTCCCAGGGTGGTAGCCTGGGTAAAAAATTGGCTGGACAACAGGACACAGAAGATAATTGTAAATGGAGGCCACTCTAAAGAAAGAGGGGTTACTAGTGGGGTACCGCAGGGTTCAGTACTGCATCCAGTCCTTTTTAATGTCTTTGTAAGTGATATTGCAGAGGGACTGGAAGGAAAAGTATGCCTCTCTGCAGATGACACAAAGATCTGCAACAGGGTTGATACACAAGGAGGCGTGGAAAGGATGACAAGGGACTTGGCAAGGTTGGAGGAATGGTCAGAAGTATGGCAGCTAGGATTCAATGCAAAGAAGTGCAAAATAATACACCTGGGAAACAAGAACCCAGGGGAAGATTACACAACTGGGGGGGAGGTAGTAACAACAACAAAAAAGGAAAGGGACCTGGGAGTAATTCATATCAGATGACCTTAAGGTTAGCAAGCAATGTGAGAAGGCAGTAGGGAGGGCTGGGGGTATACTGGAATGTATAGGGAGAGGCATCACCAGCAGAAAACAGGAAGTTGTTATCCCTCTGTACAGACAGTTGGTGAGACCCCATCTGGAGTACTGCGTTCAGTTCTGGAGAACCCATCTCCGCAAGGGCATAGACAAGATAGAGACAGTCCAGAGGAGGGAAACTAAAATGGTGCAGGGTCTGCAAGAGAAGCCGTACGAGGAGAGACTAAAGGAGCTTAATATGTATACCATTGAGGAAAGAAGGGGGGGGACATGATAGAAACTTTTAAGTACCTCAGTGAAATAAACAAAGTCCAAGAGGGTAGCATCTTTCAGAAAAAGAGACATGCAGTAACAAGGGGACACAATTTAAAGATAGAGGGGGGGCGGTTCAGGGGCAATGTGAGGAAGTATTTCTTCACAGGGAGGGTAGTGGATGCATGGAACAGCCTTTCCGAGTAGGTTGTGGGGTCTAAAACTGTAGGAGAATTCAAGAATGCATGGGACAGACATAAGGCAATTCTTGTGGGGGGTAGGAAGAAATAGGCTGTTGGTTAACTAGGATCTGCGGCCTATCCTGTAGGTAGGGAAATGGGCAGACTAGGTAGGCCAAGCAGTCCTTATCTGCCATCAAAGTCTATATTTCTATGGCCACACCCCAGTATCAATAGTACCCACAGCAGGGGTACTTTAGGGGTAGGGGTCGAAGGGGTTCTATGCATGGGTCACTAGCACAGCCTCAACCCCAAGCCAAGCAGAACCCCTGAAGTACAGGCTGCCTTCTCACTCCCTGTTGGAGGCAGACTTTCCCACTTCCTCCAGGATTGGCTGAACATCACCATAGACAAGTCCTGGAGGTAGTGGGTCAGGGTCTGTCTCTGGCTTTCAAATCCCTTCCTCTTCTAGCAGCCAGGGGTTTCATTACACCTTCACTGGCAGAAAAGAACCAGCTGGAGGCAGATATCCAGAAACTGGTGTAACCCCCCTACAAATGGGAGTTCCCAAAAAGTCTTCCTTGAGCTTGCCTAAATGCTCACTTGCAGGCTGGTGTCCTGCATTTTAGCAGTTTAAATGTGATTACCAGAGCCTGTATAGCCTCTGTGTACTGTCTCTTTAAGAGCTGCCTAATTGCAGTTTAAGTAATCTGAGAGGGAGCTGTGTTGAAAGATGAAACTATTTGCTGAAAATCATTTAGAGTGATAATGACAATGTAGTTTGTCTAACCTGCCTTCTTTATAGCAAGGACTGTTTTGTTTGTGTCCACTATCTTGGTCCTGGACTGCAAATTGGACCAATCAGTTCTGGTGGGACCTAAAATGTAGCCAGACTACTGGAGCTGTCTGAAGTCAAAATCTCTAGGAATTGTAGTTTTTAACTTTTTGCACCTTTTTTGCAACTGAAGGGGGAGCTCTTGCTTTGACTGACAGCCAGATCAGCCAACCGAATCTTTTGGATCTTGGGGAGGTTCCAGGATGCTGGCAGTTTTCAGTTAGTTCTGAGCTGGGAAGTGAAATGAGAAGAGTGCAGGTGTATTTTGGGCAGCAATCCTGAGTGGATTCACATGGGAAAACTGTGAAAGGGCTGATTTTTTTGGTTTGCATGTCTGCTGCTGCTCCTGAGAGGGAGAGAAGAGAATTATTTTGGACTAAATCCAGGTTTCTAGGGACATGGATATGTTGTTCATCCACACTTATTGGCAGGTTCCTTGCCACTTTAAATCTTGCCGGAAGGTCTTCAAGCTGGCTCCTCCCACCCACCCGGGTGGTAAAACTCTTGGCTCCGCCCCATGACGCTAGATCTTCCTTACCACTTGGAAGCTCAGGTTCCCTCCTTAGCGCTCTGCGTTCAACTGGTTCCTGGAAATTTCGGTCTTAGAAATCTTTTAGAAGATTTTTTTATATCTTCTTCCTCACTGCAGCGATGGCTCAATCCCTTCCCGGCCCCGGGAGGCGCCTGTTTTTTTTCCTCCAGAAGTGACCCGCACTCCACGTGCGTTTACTGCATTGACCTGGATCATGATCCTCAGCTTTGCGAGTTTTGTTGTGCTCTTTCGGCCAGCTGTCTGGAGGACCGCGTGGCCCGTTCGGGGCTCGGAACATCCGGTAGTTTTTCCCACTCCAGAAAACTCCTCGGATTGTCGGGTGTCCGCTTAGGCTGTTTCTGAGCAGCTCGATTCCGCCAGGTGGGGGGGGCGGCTCCACCTCCCTCTTCCTCGGTTGCGGCGTTTTTCCCGCTGTCCTTGGGTTCTACTCATTCAGCTTCGTTCAAGGAGCTTCATCAGTCTCTCTCCTTGAAGGGAGAGGGACCCTTGGGACCTTCCCCGCCCACCCAAGGGGTCGAGGTGGGGTCCTTCGCTCCAGCGGAGCGGGAAAGCTCCCTCCCTCAGAGCGTGACGCCGGCTTTGTCGAGCATGTGGCTTCGCCTATGGCCTCACGGTGTCCCCGGCCAGGTCAGCCGGCCAGACTCCTCGAGACGCGGGCTTAGCCCTCGGCATGTCATCTGGGCCATCTCCTGCTAGTGCTCATCTTTTGGCCGGTTCTCTGGAGGCCGAGGTCTGCTGGCACCTTCTTGGCCGACAGTCCTGACCACCTCCGAGCCGAAGGAGGAGCCGGGCTGGCCCGCCTCCATCTCCAGCCCGCCCGGTTTCCCAAGGATTCAGGTCTCCGTCTAGCTGCTCATGCCGACTCGGCGTTTTGGTCGGGCACCCAGCAGCTGCGTGCTTCTTCGCCCCCTCCTCGGATGAGGGCTGGCTCGATGCGGTGTCGACGCTACGAGGAACTTGCAGGGGCAGATGCTGTTGTCCGGAAGTCAATCGGACTCGATTCATTCTCCGCTCTAGTAAGCAGCCGCCTAGGCAATCAAGAGCCCCTTCAGGGCCGACTGCCCGCCTGATCTCGCTGCCCCTCCGCCATCGGCGAACCCGGGCCGACCATGACCTGTTTCAGCAGGTCACTCGGTCCCCTCACTCCCACCCACCCTCAGCGGATGAAGAGTGACTCAGGCTTGCGGCAGGTTTTTGCAGACTCAGAGCCTGACGTCGGTTCCATTATGTTTCCTTCCAGGGAGGATCCATGGTCTTCCCCAGAACATTCTGTGGACGACAGCCCATCGTCCTCTTTGGGTCTGCTCCCGCTCATCTCGGAATTCACTGGAAAGCAGCTCGAGCCCGTTTCCAAATGGGCACCTTACCCCCTTACGGAGATTCTGGACCGAAGGCGCTCTCCCTCGGAGGCCTTCCCGGTGGCTGAGGCTATCGTGGGCCCAGCCTTGGAGCTCTGGCGGCGGCCTACTTCCTGCCCTGCGCCTTTGGTCAGGGTGGGCAGGAAAATGCACCCTGTCCCTGTTGGTTCTCTGCCGGTTTCTCGGAGCACCCTCGGCTGAAGGGGTAGTCACCGACAATGTTTTCCAAAGTTTTGGAAACACTAGGGACGTGGATAGGCCCCCTGACAAAAAGTCCAGAAGGATGGACTACGTCGGGCGCAAGGTTTACGCCACGTTCTCCCTAGGCCTCCATCAGGCCAGCTCGGCGGCACTGATGGCACACTGTTCCCACGCCCTTTTGGGCTCCCTGGACGAGGTCCTTCCTCATCTTCCAGCTGACCTGCGGACCACGGTCCAGCGGGTTCGGGACCAGGGTAAGGCGATGGCGAAACAGCAGCTTCAGTCGGCTCTGGATCTGGGCGACTCCTGTGCCAGATCGGTGGTGGCCGCAGTGGCCATGCACTGCAGAGCGTGGCTGAGGTTATCCTCCTTTTCCTTGGAAACCCACCATGAGTTGGTGGACATTCCCTTCTTGGGGACTGACCTCTTCGGCCCTGGAGTGGAGGGACATATCCAGGGGCCCGGGAAGTCCGATGCCACTCTGGACTCGGTCAATCCCGCCCGGAGGGACAAGGGCAGCCCTCAGCGTAAGCCTCTTGGCCCCCCTACCCCTGCTGCTCGACCGGCCCAGCTCGAGGGCCAGCAGGCATGCACTGGGCGGCCTGTTGCCAGACCAGCGTCTTCCTCCAAAAGGAAGCAGGGAAGTAGGGGTCCGAGAGCCCCCGCGGCCTCTTCCTCTGCCAAGCCTACTCAGTGACGGGCTAAAGGGGAGCTGTCCCGAGCCCCATCGCCCCTGCCCGGGTATTCCCCATGGGGGGACGGCTCCGCACCTCTTCCTCTTGGGTGGTGCTAAGAAAAGCCCTGTCGCGGGTTGTGAACAGGTTTCCCCTTTGAGCCGTTACCCCACGGGGATCTTGGGTCCACAGACTCCTCATCGGACTGCTGAGCCGACTTGCCTGGCCCCTAATTAGATGTGGTCAGGAAGGTGGTGGGCCTCCTTCTGACCCGAGGTTCGAGTCCAGGTATTCCTGGCCTCAAACGGATGGGGGGCTTGCGCCCATCCTTCGGCACGATGGATGGTCCCTCTGCCAATCTCCCATCCTCAGATCGAAGCGTGTGGCTTCTTCCTGGGCCTCCAGGACATACTTCCTCCTCGTTCCGTCCGTTCTTGAGAGACCCCTCCCTTTCCCAGGTGAGAAGTCTCCTTATGAGTTCCTGGCCAGGCACTTCGTTCTCTGCTCTGCAGTTTCTGCGGCTTTGAAGGGTGCGGGCATAACCCCACCCGGATGGTGGCCTGATTAATACCTTCCAGGCTTACACCGATCTCCCTTACCGGAACCACGTTGGAACTCGTGCCTTAGCGGGTGAGGTTTCTCCGGGACTAGGCTCGACTCTTGAGTCCGAGCTCGGCTCTGGGCGGACAGGGCTGAGGTTCTTCCTCACTTACCCAGTCAGGTTGGCCGGGTAATTGTGCTCTTCCGGGACCTCCTGCACCTCCCGGGCTCTTGGCGGCTGAGTTCCCCTAGTGGGACGGGCCTGCCAGTGGTCACAGTGCTGCGTTCCTCGGACCAGTTCGTGACTACAGCCCAGGAGTTAGTGGAACGCTCCCCTCCGGACCGTTCCAGCTCCTGCAGGAGAACATCCTGTTCTAGGGACATGGATATGTTGTTCATCCACACTGTCTGGCAAGTATCCTTGCCGCTTTAAATCTTGCCGGAAGGTCTTCAAGCTGGCTTCTCCCACTCACCCGGGTGGTAAAACTCTCGGCTCCGCCCCATGACGCCAGATCTTCCTTACCGCTTGGAAGCTCAGGTTCCCTCCTTAACGCTCTGCGTATAAGACTGGTTCCTAATTCTTCGATTTTCCGAATTTAAAAGTTGTTTGCTTAAAAGGCTTTGGTCTTCTATCCCTAGTGGCTGCGATGGACAAATAGACTCCCGGTTTTCGGCAGTGCCCTTGCGGGCAGAAGATGTCTCTGACAGATCCGCACTCCACGTGCGTCTACTGTCTAGGCCTTGAGCACAACAAGCAGGCTTGCGACCTGTGCTCTTCCTTCTCGGCCTATGTCCTCGAAGACCGCGCTGCCCATTTACAAATGGGGCGTCCCGGCGTTTTCCTCCGGTGAAGTCAAAGAGGCGCGGTCGGTTTCCGCGGCAGCGGGCTCGGCGGATCAACTCGAGCAGATGATCGCTTTCGAAGAGGAGGCGGCGCGGGCTGCTTCTACCTCGGCTGCGGCATTTGTCCCGCTCTCTCTGGGTGCCTCTTATTCAGCTTCTTTTAAGGAGCTTTGTCTGACCCTCTCTACTAAAGGAGAGGGACCAACTTCTGCTGGACCGTTTTCTCTGTCCAAAAAGAGAGACAAGGGTAAGTCCCTCCGTCGATGCTCCTGGGAGCGGGAAAGATCCCTCTCCCCGAGTTGTCGGCCGTCGACTTCGGTCGACCGCTCGGTTTCGGCCATTGGTCTCACGGTGTCCCCGTCGGCCAGTTGACGAGACTCCGGTCGACACGGTCAAGATTTTTCTCGACCTGTTGGACGGGTTGTCGGCAGGAGAAGCCGAGCATCCTCTCTCCCCGGTTCCCCCGGTGGGAGTTGAGGACCCCGTGGGCTTGTCTGTGCCTCCGGTTCTGGAGCCTTCGGATGAACCCTCCAACCGAGGGAGTGCGGTTCCCCGACACCTCCCGCGCAATCCCCTCGAGGAGTCGGTCTCGGTCGACTTTTCATGTCCAGCCGATCCGTCATTACAGGTGGTCTCGGCACTCGCGACAAGCCGGCGTCGCCACCGCCCTCGCCCTCCTCTCGGACGCAGGGTGGCTTGACGAGTTATGTCGACGATATGAGGACCTCATGTGGCAACAGCTCCTTCTGACTGGGACCAAGCCAACGCCGTCGCCTTCTCCGGCCATTAGGTGGCTGTCACCGGAGCGGCCGAAACAACCCCTCGATTTATCCGAGAAGCCTGTTCCCAGGCCGGTTGTTCGACCAAAACCAGCTGCTCCACCGATCCCGTCGTGGAAGACTGCCTTCTTGGTGGCTATCACGTCAGCCAGAAGGATGGGAGAGCTCCAGGCGCTCTGCATCGAGTCTCCTTACCTGGTCTTCCACAGGGACAAGGTTGTCCTGCGCCGACACCCGAAATTCCTTCCGAAGGTGGTGTCAGAGTTTCACCTTAACCAGGTGTTGGCTTTGCGGTGTTCTACCCCAATCACACCTGGAGGTCGAATACAGTCTCATACTTTGGACCCTAGAAGGGCGCTCGCTTATTATAAGGAGCGCACGGCTGAAATTCGGGGAGAGGTTCGCCAGCTGTTTGTCACCTACACTGAAGCCGCACCTGGTGGACCTACAGCCAAGTGGACGATAAGCAGGTGGGTCACCTCCTGCATAGATCTCTGCTATAAGTTGGCGGGCATGGAGCCTCCCAGAGGGATAAGAGCTCATTCTACCCGCCATACTGCTGCATCGGTGGCTGCTTCCAGGGACGTCCCTATCCAGGAAATCTGCAGGGCTGCTACCTGGAAGTCAGCACACACCTTCATCACCCATTACCACATCGACCTTGAGTCACACTGGGATGCTGGTTTTGGGGCCTCGGTTCTCCAGTCTTTATTCCCTAAGTAGGGGGTGTGCGTCTTGCCTCCCTCCTCCCGGAGAACTGCTAGGAGTCTGCCAGACAGTGTGGATGAACAACATATCCATGTCCCTAGAAATACAGGTTACTCACCTGTAACAGGAGTTCTAGGAATGGTATATGTTGTTCATCCCCCACCCGACCTCCCCGGCTTCGACGCACAACCTGAGCTTCCAGCAGGCCAGATCTGGCGTCATGGGGTGGAGCCGAGAGTTTTACCACCCGGGTGGGTGGGAGGAGCCAGCTTGAAGACCTTCTGGCAAGATTTAAAGCGGCTAGGATACCTGCCAGACAGTGTGGATGAACAACATATACCATTCCTAGAACTCCTGTTTCAGGTGAGTAACCTGTATTTCGTCCCCCCGGGTCGACGGTCTTCTCCAACCGATGCTTCTCAGATGGATGGGGGTATCCATCTAGGGAATACAGAGTGCTTTGCCTCTGGTCCTTTCTGGAGTCCCGATGTCCTCTCTACCCGCTGGAGCTCCAGGCGGTCCGCTTAGCTTGCACCGCTCGCTCCGTTTGTGTGGGGTCTAGTGGTTTTAGTCCATCTGGACAGCACCACAACCATGTGCTACCTGCCCCGCCAGGTTCGGTTGAACCCCTTGCCTCGGCGTAAGGAGGTTCTCCGCATTGGGTTTTTCGCACAGTCGGAGGCAGGTTCCCAGCCTTCTGATGGCGGGAGCCTTCAACTCTCTGGCTACTGCCCTAAGCCGGACATAGGCTGCGCCTCATGAGTGGTTTTTCCTGCCGGAGGTAGCACAGGATCTTCTCCCTCCTCCCTCCAGGGAGAATACGAGACCAAGACTGCTTTATGCCCGCCCCCTCAGCAAGGTCTGCTGTAGGGGATGCCGTCGGGGCCACGGACCCTGGGCCCTCCGCGCCTCTCCCCCATTTCCCTTGACCTACGGGCAAGGCAAGGAGGGACTGGGTGCAGGTGATGCTGGTAGCCCCAGACTGGATTGCCAGCTCTGGTATCCAGCTCTCCTCAGTCTCGGCCACAGGCTCCCGTGGTGGCTTCTAGTCCGCCCAGTCCTGATTTCCTTTTCAGGGGAAGGTTTTCCTTCTGGCCCTTCAATCCCTACACCTGTAGGCCCGGCCCCTGTGCGGCTAGGGGCCAGGCCTGGGGTCCTTCAGCAGGGTTCTCGATTTTTTGAGGCGTCCTGCTAGGAGTCAGCCAAAAAAATGCTGGTCCTCTTTGGAAAAGTTCTCCATTTGATGATGGGTTAGGGCCTGGCCATCTCTCATCCCTGGGTGAGCATTTCGGACCATCTGTGTCTGTTCTTTGAATTAGGGCTTGGGCCGACGACCCTCTAGGTGCTTCTGTGGTCACGCCTGTCTTCCGGGTGCGGGCCGGAAGGCAGTCGGTGGCGCAGAATAGGTGGTCTGGCACTTCTAGGCCTCAATCACGCCTCCCCTTTGGGGGAGAGTATCCCCATTCTGTGGGATCCTTGCTGGTATGGGCTTAGCTCATGAGCAAGCCATCTGAACCTTTGCACAGGTGTGAGTTTCCCCCACCTGTTGTGGAAGAACACCTTCCTGGGGCTACTCTGCCATCCAGAAGGTGGGGAGAGTTCCAGGCGCTCCTTAAATCTCCCTATCTGGTCTTCCACAGGGACTAGGTTGTCCTGCGCCCCACCCGAAGTCCTTCCGAAGGCGGTGGCGGAGTCTTCCCTTCGGGGGTATTGCCTCTGCTGGGGTTCATCCCCATTCACACCTCGGAGGCCGTATATAGGTTCCATAGGAACCTGTTTAACGCTCACCTACCTAGGGAGCGTAAAGCTGAAGTTCGGGAGAGGTTCACCAGCTGTTTGTCATCTACGCTGAAGCTGCATCTGGCAGACCTACAGCCAAGTGGATGACGAGCGGTTGGGTCACCTCTGCATAGGTCTCCACTATAGGCGGGCGGGCATGGAGCCTCCCAGAGGGATAAGTGCTCATTTTTACCCATCCTTCCGCTGCATCGGTGGCTGCTTCCGGTCCGGATATCTGCAGGGCTTCCGCCCGAAGCAGACTTCACTTCCTTCCACATTGACCTTGGGTCGCGCTGGGTGCTAGTGTAGCCTCGGTTCTCCAGTCTTTCTACCTAGGGCAGGGTGTGTGCCTTGCCTCCCTCCTCCCAGAGAACTGCTAGGAGTCTGCCAATAAGTGTGGATGAACAACATATCCATGTCCCTAGAGTACAGGTTACTCGCCTGTAACAGGGTTCTAGGAATGGTATATGTTGTTCATCCTCACAACCCACCCTGCCTCCCCGGCTTCGACGCACAACCTGGCTTCCAGCGGGCTAGATCTGGCGTCATGGGGCGGAGCCGAGAGTTTTACCACCCGGGTGGGTGGGAGGAGCCAGCTTGAAGACCTTCCGGCAAGATTTAAAGCGGCAAGGAACCTGCCAATAAGTGTGGATGAATAACATATACCATTCCTAGAACTCCTGTTACAGGTGAGTAACCTGTATTTGTGTGACTAAAGTAAGCTACTGAAGTGGGCCAGGCTCAACCTGAAGAAGACCGAAGATTTTGCTGAATGCGATCAGCCTGTCAGGAGTTCCAGCTACCCCAAGCTCCCGGTGTGTACAGAAACTTTGTGATTGTGACTGGGGAGCGCTTTGCCTGGTACAGTAGAATTCCCGTACATGTAAATGTGCTATGAGCTGCTAGTGGGTTGTGAGTTAGTTCCCCACTGTGTGAACTGTATTCTGCTTGCTGGAAGCTGCATCCAGCCCAAAACAGACTGCATCCGAATTTGTCTCCATGCGGTCTGGGCCTTGCCAGACTGGCCCAGCCAGACTACCCACTACACAGAGAAGCCATCGACAAGAGACCTGCCTGGGGATCAGCCCCCTGCTCCATGCTTGAACAGGAACGATGCCTCTGTGACTCATGTGGGCCCTGCTTCTCCTGGCATTCCAGATCAACCACTTGCAGTCTCGATTTTTGTCCAGCCTATGTCCAGTCTTGGGTATCGTGAGTAAATACCAGGGTAGCTCCCTGCAACAACAGCTTAATGTGAGTGTGTCATCTGATTGTCTTGTTGTTTCATTTCCTTTATGAACTGAGCCCTCTGGCTCCGGATTACAAATATTGTGTACTGTGCATGTTGTGTTTTCCATCACAGGGCCCCAGCCAGCTGCAACCCTGGGCAAAAGTCCTGGCTAGCCCATCTCTTCTCCACCTGGGTACCTAGAGGTGTGACTGTGGGGGCACTCAAAGCGTATGCATAACTTCTTGATTGATATAACCTTTAAGCTAATTAACCTGATTTTGCCCCCTTCCTTGTTCAGGTCCCCTGAATAAATCTGATCTATCTTTTTTCTGCATGTAATCTGACTGTGGTTCCAGTTTGTGCTCAAAGTACTGTACTGTTGTTATTTGCTGTGTATAACCTTGTTTTACATGGGGTCCCCAGGGTTGAGCCAGAGGAACCAGTCCTGGTGGTAAGTGCAGACAGTGTTGGTACTTGTGTGGTGTATCAGGGGTATTGTGAAAGTAATTATTGTATAGTGTTCAGGCCGCTAGAAGGGAAAGAGGGGGGTTACAGTGTCCTGGAGGGCTGTGCCCAGGTTAGCTTGACCACTACCAATGCTGACCTCCCAGGTGGAGGCACCTGTTTCAGAACTCAGGCTCCTTAACCTGCTACTAGCCAAGTAGACAGGGGTAGTAGCCCTTGGGATAGCGCCACCTAGGGGTTACACTGTTACTTTTAAAATCAGTGGAACCTGTTCCAAACCTATTGAGAGGAAGGGACTTTTACTCCAGATACTTCCTCATGACAAAGAAAAGTGGGGAGTGGTGGCCTATATTGGATCTCAGAGCCTTAAACAGGCATCTAAAAAAGCCAAAGTTCAAAATGGTAACTTTGGCACTGACTCTGCCAACGATCCAGAAAGGGGATTGGTTGGCATCACTGGACTTAAACGATGCCTATTTCCACATTCCCATAAGGGAGTCTCACAGAAAATCTCTCAGGTTGACTCCCTTCAGGCCATTACTAGTTTTCAACCCTGCCTCTTGGCCTTTCGTCGGCACCAAGGATTTTTACAAAAAGTGCCTAGCACCAGTGGTGGCACACCTCCGAAGGCAGGGTGTGACAGTTTTTCCGTATCGGGACGATTGGCTTGTGGTGGGCAGATCTCCACAACAGGTCACTCAGTATCTAAACCTCACCCAAGGCCTGATGGAATCCTTGGGGTTCATCATCAATCACAAAAAGTCTGTACTCATTCCTTCACAAAAGTTGCAGTTCATAGGGCAGAGATAAACACCCTGCAGGGCAGGGCCTACCTACCTCACTCCCTCCCTCCCTCCCTCTAGACAGGATCAGAAATCCTCAGCTAGTGGCAAATTCATTCACCTTGAACAAAAGCAAGCCCGCAAGACAGTTCTTGCAACTCCTGGGCCATATGGCTGTGCCCACTGGCACAGTGCTGGGTTCCAGGTTTCAAACTGGAGACATCCAGTTCCACCTCGGCGCTCACTGGAGTCAAAGAAAAGATTCTGTCTTAAAACCCATTCCAGTCACAAGAACTTTGCTGCAAGCTTTGCAGTGGTGGAAGGAAGAACCCAGTCTAAGAGAAGGGGTCCCCTTTCTGAGAAAATCTCCCTCAGTTCTCACAACAGATGTATCCCTCCTGGGTTGGGGTACCCACTTGGGAAACCATATAACCCAGGGTACCTGGTCAGCTGCAGAGTCCCTCCAGCACATAAAGCTGTTGGAACTCAGAGCTGTTTTTCTGGCTCTGAAAACTTTTTCAGGAATGGTACAGTGAAAGGTGGTACAGGTCAGAACAGACAATACCACCACAATGTACTACATCAACAAACAGGGAGGCACCAGGTCAGGCTCCCTTTTGCGTAGAGGCCATGAAAATTTGGACTCTGGCATACTCTTTAGGAGTATCCCTGCAGGCAATCCATCTACCAGGAAAGGAAAATACCCTGGCAGATGCCTTATGTCAAATCAACCAGGCCCATCACAAATGGACTCTGAACAAGCAGGTAGTGCAAGTCATTTTCAGAAGGTGGGGAACTCCAGAGATAAGACTTGTTCGCATCCCACCAGAGCCACCACTTGCCACCGTATTGTTGCAGGCCACCAGATCAGTTTACTCTGCCCCTGGATGCCCTGACTCTAGATTGGTCAGGGAGGTACCTGTACACTTTCCCTCCCTTTCCCCTGGTTTTCAGGGTGTTACTCAAGCTCAGATCCCACTCAGCATCTCCAATCTTAATAGCCCCGGATTGGCCCAGGCAGCCATGGTACTCTTTAATGCTCTCCATGTCTGTGGCCAAGCCACTACGACTTCCTCTAAGGCACAACCTATTGACCTCCAACCAGGGGACCTTGTTATACCCAAACCTCAAGTCCCTTAATCTCAAAGCTTGGTTCTTGAGGAATTAGAATATGCTGATTTATAACTCTGTGAATCAGTGCTTCACATTCTGAGGGGCTATAGGAAACCTTCTACTAAGAAAACGTATTCTTCAAAATGGAAAAGGTTTTCAGTCTGGTGTTCAACTAAAGATTTGATTCCACTACAGGCTGGAGTCCCATAGAAACGTAGAATCTGATGGCATGTTAGGGCTGCTTGGCCCACCTAGTCTGCCCATTTCCCTACCTAACGGATGAGCTGAAGATCCTAGTTAACCAACAGCCTACTTTGTCCTACCCCCAACTAGAATTGCCTTATGTCTGTCCTATGCATTCTTAAATTACCCCACTGTTTTTGACTCTACGACCTCCTCGGGAAGGCTGTTCCATGCATCTACAACCCTCTCTGTGAAGAAATACTTCCTCACATTACCTCTGCGCCGTCCCCCCTCTAACTTCAAATTGTGCCCCCTTGTTCTTGCACATCTCTTTTTCTGAAAGAAGCTACCCTCTTGGACTTTGTTGATTCCCTTGAGATATTTGAAAGTTTCTGTCATGTGCCCCCTTTCCCAGCTGTCCTGGATTATATCTCTCATTTACACACTCTGGGTCTACAGCCCATTTTGCTCAAGGTCCACCTCGCAGCATTGTCTGCCTACATTTCTGCTGGTGCCAGGGTAGCATTAGCTTCAGAACCCATTTTTTGGAGGTTCTTCAAGGGCTTGGCCTATTTGCATCCCCTTCACAGGGCACCTGTGCCAGCATGGGACCTTAATGTTTGCATAGCCAAACTCATGGGGGCCTCCCTTTGAGCCTATGTCTACAGCTTACCTTAAATATGTCACTTGGAAAAATAGTTTTCCTAGTGGCAATGACTTCTGCAAGAAGCAGTGTTGGGTAAGTTACTTTTTCTATTACTTTTTTTTAGCTGACTTGTTCCAGGCAATATATGATGGAGAAGTACTAGAAAGTAATACACCTCACAATTATAGTTACTTATTTCATTTTTTACAAAAACAATACAAAAATAATAAATAACTATAACAGATTATATTTTTTGAAAGTAATAGGTTAGTTACTAGTTACTTTCAAATAAATGTAATCAGTTACAGTTACGTATTTCTTTTGTATAAAAAGACATAAGTAATTGTAAAGGTAAGGTGTATTACTTTTTTCAGTACTTCTCCATCCTTGCTAGTGACTGCACAGAGCTTTCTGGAACAAGTTTCCAAAAGTAATAGAAAAAGTAACTTACCAAGAAGAATAAACGAGCTCCAGGCTCTCTCTGTGGAGCAGGACTATTTAACTTTTCACAGAGATAAGGTAGTTCTGAGAACAAATAGAAAATTCCTATCTAAGGTAGTCTCTGATTTTCACCTTAACCAATCCATTACCCTACCTGTCTTTTTCACTGAACATTCCACTTCTGGTGAAAGAAGACTTCATAGTCTGGATGTAATGAGAACTCAGTTATTACATAACAGCCACTAAGGACCATAGGCAGGACAGGAAACGGTTGTTTATGACCTATGGGGATGTGGGAAAAGGTAATCCAGCTTCTAAGAGATCTATTTATCACTGGATAGTCCAGTGTATTCAGTTCTGCTATATGAAAGCTGGTAGGGAGCCCCAACAGGGTTGAGGGCACATTCCACCAGGGGAACAGCTGCTACTCTGGCAGCTGCAAGAGATGTTCCATTTGGTTGACATCTGTAAAGCAGCTACTTGGAAGACAGTACACACCGTTACGCAGCATTACAATCTGGATATCCAGTCTAGAAGTGATGCTAGGTTTGGCACAGCAGTCCTGCAAAGTCTATTTCCTAAATAAATGTTCTGTGCCCAGCTCCATTGGTACTGCTTTGTAGTCTGCAGAACGTTATGAATACCTGAGTATTACTGGGGTTAGAAGAAAAAAATTACTCACCTTAGTAATTTTGTTTCTTCCCAGTGATGCTCAGATATTCAAAACTTCCCACCCTACCTCCCTTTCCAGAAATTAAGCCTCTGCACTCCCGCATGCTGTGTTACCATAAAAGGCTACATCACTATGACTATATATATGTTGCCACACAGTGTTATAATTTGGGTAAACAAGGCTTATGGTCTTCACCCCTCTTCAGGTGTTTCTGACGTTTTTTTTCTAATTAATGTGTTTTTCTCCAGTTGGAGGTTTTTTTAAGAGATTGGGATTTTTTGAATTCTTTATTCTTTTAATGATAAATACTCATAGTATTCTGCTTACATGGGTCTGCCTATTCAGGCACCTGGGAAATCTAAGGAAGTTTAGAACACTGGCAGTTAGTATATGGCAGCATTTGATAAGTTGTCACATGCAAATAATTCCATCATTTGCATATGTTCTATTCTGCAGTAAGTCCTACCTAAAGGTCTTACTGCAGAAAGTTATGACTACCTGAGTATCACTGGGAAGAAACAAGATTACTAAGGTGAGTATTTTTTTTCTTCCCAGGCACTTAGGGCAAACAGGAAAGTTCCCTTGGTCATACTGGAGTGGATGTCATTTCCGATGCTGCTTTCTCAGCTACAGTCAAAGGGAGGTATTTCCCTAATTTACCTTTTACTGCAAGACAGACTTAGTATTCATAAATGGTAGGGGGAATTCTCTCATTGCCTCAGCAGCTAAAATGGTTTTACATAGACATTGGTTAGCCACTTTACTACCTGCATTGTCAGAATGGCATAAGAAACTCCTTAGTGCCTTAAACTTGGAACTTCAGATTGCGAATGTACATTGTAGACGTTCAAAGTTTATTGAGAAATGCATTATGCCTGCTCCTTGCTCTCCATTACTCAAGCCTAAACTGCTTAAATGTGCTTTCACTAGGCTTGCCCTACTACTCCTGCTCCTCTTTCTCAATGTCCACCCCAATCCTGTGCCCATTTCTCTGCCCACTCCCACTAGCTGATGCTCCGGTGGCCTCATCAAAGCCTCATTAAAAATATGCAGCTTCTTACAAAAATATCATATTCTCCAAGGCTGGATTTTGCAGCACAACCCAGATATCCTGGCCATGGTTGAGACATGGCTGTCCCCCAAAATGCCTGAGACTGCCATCACCCTGAATGGCTATCAGCTCTTCAGGGATGATAGGCTGGGCAAAAGAGGTAGTGGTTGTGCAGTATATCTCTGCAACTTCCTTCAAGGGCAGATTCTCCAGACCTCCTTCCCTGTTAACAGAGCCCATGCTCTGTCTGTCAAGATGACTATTGGTGATAACGGTAAATGACTCATAGTCATGGCCATCTACATCCCACTCTGGTACTCAAAACTAGGCTTTGGGTTGGTCCTCGATTGCATCTCCCAGCTCCCCAACAATGCCGAGGTCATTGTTCTAGGTGATCTTAATATCGACTGGTCCTCCCCCTCCGCTGCACCACACAGGGATGCAGCTGCTGCCTTTAATCTCTCTCGGGTTGTGCAGTCACCTACCCGGATTAACTATAGGACTGGTACCAGCACCCTAATTGATCTCGTCCTCACCAATCATCCTGAGAGGCTCCATAATGTCTTGGTCTTACCCAACACATTAAGTGACCACTCCTCCATTCTTTGCAGATGGTCAAACCACTCCCACAAACTACCTCCTAAGATCTTACATCAATGCTTCCTCAAAAAATGCTCCCTGTGGCAATTCAAGACTTATCTCCTTAACTGTGACTGATCCTCCTTAGACACTGCCACAAATGTTGATAGTGCACTAGCTTTCTTCATTTCCACATTTAACTCTGCCTGTGACATTTTCACCCTATACTCTAAGCGTACAGTGAAAGGCTCCGACACCCCCTGGATCACTCGATTACTACTTGATCTCATGCATACCCGTGACAATCTCTGGCAGAAAGCCCTGGTGTCTGGTCTCCCTGTGGATAGGCAATGTTATAGGGCTGCCAGAAATAACTGCACTTGAGAAATTCACCGTGCAAAGGCCATCCACTTCCAAGCTAGCCGTGCATCTACCTGGGGCCAGGGGAGGAAGTTCTGGGACAACATAAAGGACCTGACTAGTAAGCCTAATGCTTCCCCACCCTCCCTGCTGAATATTAATGGTGTCACTACCCAGGATCCTCGGCTTATTGCTAACACCTTCAACTCAGCTTTCTCCAACCTTAGTGGGGTTCTCCCCCTGACTTCTTAACACTCCTAACCACCCCCCCCCACAGGTATCCCTCCTTTCTATTTCAAAACAGTATCCCCTTGTGATGCTAAATTGTAACTCTCCAAGGTCCTGAGAAAAACTCACTTTAATAGTGACTCGCTGGATCTGAAGCTCCTTCAACTTACCCTTGATGTTGTTCTGTCTCCTCTCACCAAGCTTCTTAATCTCTCCCTCCAACTTGGCCAGTTCCCCCTCACAATGGAAGTCGGCAGTGGTTATACCAATCCTGAAGTGTGGAGACAGAACCTCCCATAGTAATTATCACGTGATCTCCATCCTCCCCCATCTCCAAAGCCCTTGAAAGGATAGTTCATGACCAACTCTCAGACTACCTCTCAAAATACAACCTTCTCTGTCATCAGCAACATGGGTTCTGGAAGGACCACAGCACCACCACTGCCCTCCTGGTATACTCGGATTTCATACATAAAGCCCTTGACCACCTAGTTGGGTCTATGTACATAGACCTAACTAAGGTCTTTGACTTGGTCAATCACACACTTCTAATTGATTCCCTTCCATTACTGGGCCTCTCACAAGATACCACCTCCTGGTTCACCAACTACCTTACTGGTAGATCCCAGCAGGTAAAAATCAACAACACACTCCCTTCCAATCTTTCGGTCTGCTCAGGAGTCCCCCAAGGATCAATTCTTGGTCCACTCCTGTTTAGTCTTTTTCTCAATAGCTTCCCCCTTGCCTGTTCCGGACAAATGTTACTGTACACGGATGATGCCTTAATTTTCAGTAGCCATCCTGACCTCATCCCACTGCAAAACGATCTTCAGAGGTTCTTCCTGGAATCCGAATCTTAGTTCTCCTGACATAAACTCATTTTAAATTACAAGAAGACTAAATTGATGAGGTTTGCCAGCCCACAAAACGGGTACAAAAGCTCTCCCATGACTATCCTCAACAGTCAACATGAACCCCTAGAGCAAGTGCCTAGCTTCAAATATCTTGATATCACTCTTGACTCCTCCTCCTCCTTCCATGAGCACATTAACCTGGTCAGTAAGGCAGTTAACACCAGGCTTGGCCTTCCCTATAGGCATAGGTCATGCATGCTTGTTAATGCCCTTCACCTGGCAGTTACCAGTTCATTTCTGTTAATAGTTGATTACGGTATAATTATTTACAGATCAGCAGGAGACACCGCACTAAGCAGAATAAAGGTCACCCTGAACAAAGCTTGCAGACTTGTGGTTGGCTGTGACCGGTACACACATACTTGCGACCTGTACAGTCAAACTAACTGGTTGAACTTTGATGGTAGGCTCTGCTATCAGACTTGCCTGTTAGCCAAAAAAATAGCCACTGGTTTCTCTCCTCCTCCTGCTCAACATCTTCTAACCCCTGCCCCTCTACTCAGGCTACCAGAAGATCCACTAAATCCCCCTTCCTGGGCCCCTTTTGTAGGACCTCCATGGGGCAGAGGACCTTCATGTACAGGGCCCCACGCTGGTTGAATGACCAGCCGCCCTGGCATCTCTGCTGTAAATAAATTTGGCCCTTTCAAACTTAATCTCCAACAGCATCTCCTCTCCTCTAGTTGCTGCAACTGCCAATAGCCTGTCCTTTACAGTAACTTTCCCGTCCTTTAGCTGCCTCTAATATAAGCCTGCCCCTTTACTCCCCTGACTTCCTGCCCTTTCTCCCCTAGCCACGCTTCCCTGCAACAATGTCTTTACTGACTGCACTTAGTTCTATCTCTCCTTCCTTCCTCTTTCTCCTTATTCTTTCCCCTCCTGTCCTTCCCCGTCCTCCACCACCAACTCCTCCCTCCCTTGCCCTTCCCATATGTCTGCCCTTTCTGGATTCAGTACACCAATTTGCTACCTACTCTTACCTGCATGCAAATTGCTTTTGTTTCTTTGTATATTGTATGCTTTGTATATTGTATGTACAGTGTATCCTGCATTGCCTCCTTGTATATTATATATTCTTTGTATTGTATTCTGCATCATGTTACCTTGTTTATTGTATATTGCTGTGAACTACATGACATGGAGCCTTTGTAAAGGAGTCTTTGACTCAAATGTTGTAATACTGAGACTTTAATAAATAAAAATATATGCTTGGCGACTTAGGTTTTAACTATTGTCTTGTTGAGGATATAAATATCTATGTTATATTTTTCTTTTTGCTATGTTTTGGTCTCCCTGTTTCTTTCCTGGTTTCTGTTTGAATTTGAATGTATTTTTATAAGCAGGGTGCCGTTTGATCATTTTGATCTCTGTGTGGGGCAGTTTATATTGGGGAGGGTAGGTGGGTGGTGGTTCATGTTGTAATTACTTATTCCTAGGTTCCTTTTATGTTCCTGTATTTAGTGTTTTGGTCTTATTTTTTGGGTTATGTTTGACTGTACTGTTGTAAATTTAATAAAGTATACCAAAAAAAAAATGGCAGGGGAAGCTGGTTTTCAATTAACACCTAAAGAATGGGAGACTTTTTGATTGGGTTTCCTCCATAACTCCTCCGCACAGTGGCATGAATGTTCTTGGAAGGTAAAGAGAAGACTTTTCCTCACACCTGTACTCCAAAGCAAATGGCACCTGAACTGTTCAACACAGTGCTGGAGAAGGTGTGGTGAAAATTCTGCTAACCATAGCCATATTTTTTGGTTCTATGATAAACTGTCCTTTTTGGGAGTTGATCATCTACCAAGTGAGGGAGGTACTCTCAATCACATTACCAGTTACCATCCACCATATGCTCTTAGGTCTCTGACCAGCCTTCGTGAAGAGTAAGCAGGTTTGCTATTTGTGGTGTATCTTAATCACTGCAGCAGCTAAAACATTTATCTGTAACTGGTAAAGGACGCCCCTCCAGAATTACAAGAATGGGAAGACAACGTTCTAGATCTCATAAATGGAGCATCTCACGTTTCTGGTTAAGAGATGAGATGGAGGCATATCTGAATTTTTTGTCAAGATGGGAGATGACAATTAGAGACAATGATTCAGACACAGACTAAAGTATGGAGACTGGTTTAAGGTTTATACTTTGTCAGGAGGCTACCCGGTTAGAACGACGCTACATTAATAGTGCCACACAGAACAGCGTGGTCTATACAGCACTACCACAGACAGCTATAGGGGAATAACAACATTATATAGTAAGTCTTCTGTATATCCTGTGTTATATTATTGCTTTTTCTCCACTCCCCCCACCGCCAGGACACATCTGGAATCAAGCATTGCACCGCTCATTATGTCTTCCTGGTAAAACTTTTAAATAAAGCACTCCCCAGGTCGCTGTCAGAGACCACAAGGGGAGAGGAAATCAATAAGCTGGTCAAGCTGCTCCTGTGGTGTGGAGTGCTAAAGCATGAGCAGCTTGGTCCGAATGGTGGTGGAAACCAGGGTTCTAATCCTGGTCTCCTGAATTTTAGTTTTTCCCTGTAATCCAACTCTGACTACTAGTTGATTATTTTAATTATGGTGGGTGCGGGGGAGCATAGCCCCCTCCCAAAATACAGTTTAGGAGTGGTAGCAATCGCAAACCAGACTTGCAATCACTGCTAGTGGCGCTGTCTTTGCTAGCGGCATTTGTTCCTGCTGCTTTTCTGATCAGTGCTGTTTGGACGGCACTGTTATTGACAGCGCTGTCCATGCAGTCAGTGTTCAGACCTAGTGTCATGAGAAGTAGGTTGGAATGGTACTCACTAGTGTATAAGAGCAGTGTTGCTAGGACTGGACCCTGCCTATTTCTTGAGTTGGATTTAGTTCAGTTTTTGTGTAGATAGGGTGGGCGAACCTCTTTCCTAGAGATAGGATTCTTAAGATAGTTATAAATTATGATATCATTCTTAACAGGGCTCAAAATTCCTGTACCTCTGGTGTTCCAGGGCCGGCACATTTTTTTCTCAAGACACCTACAAGATCCTTAGTGCCTGCTACCTGGGGCATCTAAGGCATTACAGCACCAGCACAGTCTGCATGCTTCAGTTTTCATCATCCTGCAAGACTGGAGCATGCACAACTTTTTTGTACATTGGCATCTTCGCCAGCTGCCTTTGTGCCATCCTGTGCTCTGAGGAGGAGGGATGGGCAGGAGGAGTACTGGCTGAGGAGGAGTGCTGGTCATGACATTCACTTCTTCAGTTGCATAGCCAGCCACTGTCGCATCATCTTGGATGGGAGGGGGGGCCAAGAGAAGGAACCTTGATCATAAGACCTTTTGCAGAGGATCAGCTCAGTCAGCTGACACTGGCTGCAAGAAGATCATGATGAGTTCCCTCCTACCACATGAACTCAGGTGCTGATGGCGGGAACAGGATGTACCTCAGTCTGAGACGGACAGCCCGTGTTAGCCATTGGGAAGGGGTGGGAGTCAGGTTGCTGACAGCAGGACGTCAGTGATGTGTCCTTTTACTTTTCTTCCTGCACCCTACCTATCTTGTGAGTCAGTGCTCTCTGGTCAGTGTGCCATAGTCACCTGCTCACTTGAAGGAGGCAGGCTATGGCGTGTTCAGTACACAACAAGCAAATCATCACACTGGAAGAAATTTAAAAATATAAAATCAAGAGCTCTTTTAAGAGCTAGGATTGCACCTAAAACATACACATTTTAAAATAAAACTATGTGTGTAGGTAGGAGTGGAGTGAGAGGGGAGGGTAGGGTAGCCGGGCTGTGTCAGCCTCATGGTGCAGGAGGAGGAGAGGGAGCAGTACAAAAAAAAGCTGCTTTTTTAAGCGCTAATTTGATTTAACAAAAACACTGTACTGGTAGAGCTGCTTGACTGAGTTCGAGCTCAAGTAGGAGAGGGAGAGTAGGAACTTTTAAGTATCCAGGATCTGTCTTACTAAAAAATGTAAATCAAAAAACTTTTTTTCTCTTTATTTTATTGTATTTCAAGATACATTGATGTGCAATATGTAGAAAGCCCAATAGGCAAGTGAAAATAACAATTAATTACGCCAGTGTTATAGATATAACATCTAGTAAAAGAGTCAATAGCACTTCTCTATCTGTGTTACATCACTGGGAACATATAACCAAAAGTTCATACAAGTCCTCTTGTGAAAGTCCAGAATAAATCTGATGCGGTCCCATGGACACCCTTTGCAACACGCAGGTAGTTCTGTAAAGTTCCAGCCATTAATTCTGGCTTAGTGTCCCTTGGATCCTGAAAAGTTTAAACAACTCCTTAAATTCTGCAGCATGCTAGTACATTCCTGTGGTATAAAGACAAGAAAAAAGAACATAGCTTATGTTGGCTCCCTACATGTAAAGAACCCTACCAGAAACCTGCACACAACACTTTATGCCTTAACCTGGAAATCTATTGAACCAACCTATTAACTTTTTATAGTAACCTTTACATTCTTATGAACAGTGGAAAACTTGAAATTATATAAACATAGAGCAAAGCTCTTATGTGAAAAACAAGAGGAAATCTGAGTCACAGGAACCGTGAAACACTACAAGCTTGTACCGAATGGTAAGAACTAGTGTTCTGCCCCATGGGACGGGGAAGCAAAGTTCCATCTAATCTGCACTACCATGACACCATCTAGACCATGCAATCTAAAGTGAGCCCTTCAAGAAGGGGCCTTCAGTGGAGGTAAAAAAAAAAAAAAAATGCAAAAACCCACAAATCCTCCCCAGGGTCAAGATCTTCTTCCCCTATTCAGAGAGTCTGTTTCGCCTACTTCACAGTTAAGATGATCATGTATCTTTTGCCATTTTAAAAAGGAATTACAAATCCACATCATTTTAAACTTTAATATGGAACTATTTGAATGTTTCCCCCAAAACTTTGGTTGACACAAGAGGTTTCGAAATGAGTTAATTATTTAGAAACATGGCGTTTAATTAGGTTCCCCATTCCTCCCTCCTGTTTCGAGTCCAAGTCCTCCGGACCCTGGTGGTCAGTAAATTTGGTTCTGATTTTCTCCACCAACTTGCCAGCATTGCTGAGATTAGAAAAAGTGTAGTTCCTACCTCTGTGCTGTATCTTGAGCTTCGCTGGCAGTAACATGTAATGATTGATGCCAAGTTCAAAGAGAAGGGTGCACACACAATCAAATCTCTTTCTCCATTGTTGAGTACTGTAGCTCAGGTCTGGGAAGCTCCAGATCTCCATGCCCTTCCATTTCAAACCTCCACACTGCTTTGTGGCAAGGAGCAAGGCATCGCTTTCTTCACTACTCCCTAATACAGTCAGCACAGGCCTGATATTAGAGTCTCCTTCCTGCCATTTTCTTGGGTTTATACGGTATGCTGTCCTCACCAGTGTACCATATTGGGTCAGAAAGGTTTTCAAGTCCTGACCCTTCGGTGGCTCTGGGAGCCCCAGAATTAACACATTTGAAGCTCTACTGAAGTTTTCCAGCTGCTTCAGCCTTGTCCAGAGCACAGCATTCTCCTTCACAAGACTTGTTGCAACTAACGCCTTTTCTGCAGTCTCACTCACCTATGTGGCATCTTTCTGCACAGCATCTGTTTTTTGCTCAAGAAGTGCCATTCATTGATTGAAACCTTCTACTTCATGGTCAAAGTTTTTGCATAGCAGTCAATAATTAGGCCAGTATTAGCTCTCCTGGTGTCCCTGCACCTGCCGTCTGTGAATCTGTTGACTGCGTGGTCGAACCAGAAGTACCCTCCGCAGTACCTGGTTCTTCCTTGGCTTCCCACACTTGGATTTGTTTCAAACTTGGCCAGTCACCATAAATTGATATTTGCTGCAGAGCTACATAATAATTTACTGAAAGTTAGATGTTTTGCCATTTTGTCATTTAGTTTTAGGTTCGTCTGATGTGGAGCCGCAAGTGGAATCATTAGAATGGTGGAAGGAAGAACGCAACCTCAGAGAGGGTATTACCTTGCTTCAGCAATCTCCAGCAAGTATTCTTATTACAGATGCCTCATTCCTGGGTTGGGGCACTCACCTGCAGGACCTCATGGTGAGTGGCACATGGAGCCTGCCGGAGTCATTAGAACTCATGAACCTTCTGGAGCTCAGAGCAGTACTGCTAGCAATGCACCCTTTCTCCTCCCAGCTACAAGATCAGTCTGCCCAAATCAGGACAGACAACACCACAACAATGTACTGCATAAACTAGTAGGGAGGAACAAAATCCTCCAGACTATGCACAGAGGCAATGAGGATTGGGGGCCTGGTATATTCCTTAGAAGCAAACATATCTGCAGTGCATCGTCCAGGCAAAGACAATGTCCTGGAGGATTCCCTAAGCAGAGTCAGCCAGGAAAATTGCAAATGGGCCTCAAACCAGCAGGTTCTGGCCACAGTGTTTAGAAGGTTGGGCACTCCCAATATAGACCTGTTTACATCTTGGGAGAATTATCAGCTTCCACAGTTATGTTGCAAACCACCAGAGAGGGGGCAGTCCCAGAAGACGCCCAGGAACTGAACTGGATAGGGAAGTTTATGCCTTCCCACCTTTCCCACTCATTCAGAAAGCAGTCCTGAAACTCAGGAGGGAACCTGAAATAGTGATTCTGATAGCTCTAGACTGGGCCATACAGGTGTGATACTCGGTGCTCCTTGTCTTGTCCAGCAAGAATCCAATCAGCCTGCCACTCAGTTACATTCTGTTGACTTTGTCACAGGGCTGAATAACATTCCTGAACCTCAGGACCCTATGCCTGAAGGCATGGTTCTTGAGGAATTAGAATTTTCTAGATTGGATCTTTCAGAGGAAGTCTTGAAGGTACTCAGTGTTTCAAGGATATCCGCTACTAGTAAAGCATATTCCTCTAAGTGGAAAAGGTTTTCTTACCAGTGTACTCACAGAAAAATAAACCCGAAAGAGGTAGGGTTGCCTATAATTCTGGAATAACTAGTACACCTACAGTTGTTAGGCCTATGGTCTTCAACTTTAAAGATGCACTTAGCAGCAGTATTCTCATGCAAATCAGCTTGCAAAGGAAAGTCTTTGGCTTCACAATCCATTTTAAAAGATTTTTTAAAGGCCTCAGCCAGTTATACCCACGTGTGAGGGACCCTTCCCCCCGGGACCTCAACATATGCCTTGCTCAGCTTATGGAGGCTCCCTTTGAGCCTATGGAAACTGCTAACCTGAAGTATGTCATATAGAAAGCCATATTCCTGGTTGCAGTGACCTCTGCTAGGAGGATAAGTGAACTGCAAGCCCTTTGCAAAGAGCAAAATTGCAAAATCCTCCACAGGGGTAACGTAGACCTCAGAACCAATAGAAAATCCCTACCTAAGGTGTTATCTGAATTCCACCTGAATCTGGATCTAAAACTAGTCCTAACTATTTATATGGACTGAATGAAGGATGTCCGGTCCCAGAGCACCCAGCTTATTGTCACCTATGGTGAGGTTGGTAAAGGTAAACCAGCTACAAAGAAATCTGTCTTTTGCTGGATAATCTCTTGCATTCAGTTCTGCTGCAAAACAGCTGGTAAAATGCCACCAAGAGGTTTGAGAGTGCATTCCACAAGGGGTACCTCTGCTTCTGTGGCTTCCTCAAGGGGCATTCCTTTGTTAGACTTGTGTAAAGCAGATGCCTGGAAAACAGTACACACTTTCACAAAGCACTGCTGTTTGGACATCTAGTCCAGAAGGGCTGCCAACTTTGGAACTGCTGTCTTGCAGAACATTTTTCCTAACTAGGTTCTGGACCCAGCCTCTCAAGGTACTGCTACAGAGTCTGCACAAAGTATAAACATTAAGTGAGTGATTCACAGGGTTAGAAAAAAAAATTACTCACCGTAGTAATGTTGTTTCTTCTTAAGGGATTACTCACTGTGTTTACACTCCCTAACCCTGCCTCCCCTTCCAGAACCTAAAATAGGTTCATAGAAGAATCGGTTCCTTTTTTCATTGAAGTTGCTTGAGCATTACTATTGTCATTACTACAATTGTAATCTTGTTATTCAAACAACTTGAAGCCTTGCTGTGTTCTGACAAGTGCAGTTAGCCCCAGCCTTTAAACTGCCCCGAAGAACAAAGGGTTAACCTTTCTATGCAGAGCATAGAATGCTGAGCTCGAGCTCGGTTGATGTCTCTGTCTGTTTCCCTTTGAAAGCTAACCGTCAGATTCTTTACTCCACCTCACTGAACAGTTGCTCCGGAGACTTCTCTTCCAGCTCGGTTCGAAAGTCGGTTTAAGTGTCATTTTTTCGTCGGTTTCTAACCGAAAAAGTTTCCCGCATAGTCGGTTCAGTCTCTGTCTGTGGTACCATGAGTACTAGATATGTTTTGTACTGTGTTTCTGTGTGGAACTTGTAAAAAGTGTGGATCGGTTTGGCCAAATCAATCATTTGTTTAATTCTTGTGTAACTTTAGTGTGTGGTTACCGGTTCTTATCGGTTCTAAAAAAAAACGTGTTTTGAAATGTTTTTTGCAAGACCCGTGACACGGTTAGGAACCGATAAGAGAGTCTTGCCTGGCGGTTGCCGAAAAAAGGGTAAGTTTGGTTAGGTTGGCCATGTCTGAGAAACCCAAGAAAAAAAACGGGCCCACTGGGTTTCAACACTGCAGTGAGTGTCGGGAGGTCTTTGCTAAGGCCTATCCCCACACCACCTGTGTTTATTGTCTGGGGTTTGAACACCTCGATTCAGACTGCCAAATTTGCAAGAATTTTCCCAAATCTACCCTGGAAAAGAGATTAGGTAGACTGAGAAGTCCGCTGACCCGGATGGCCAGCCTGGTTCGGTTCCGGCCGAACCAGAAGGAGTGCTCTCTGACCAGGGCGATACTTCTTCGGGCAAAAGGAGAGCCAATCCCGAGGGGTCAGTTCCAACTAAAAAGAAAGCTAAAAAACGCCCGTTCAGATCCAGAAGTCCATGTTCCGACCGCCGAAGAAATGGCCAGAGCAATTCGGATTGTGGAATCGCTTTGCCCGGTTCCGACCAATCCGGCACAGTTTGGTCGGTTCCCCCAGTTCATGATTATACTTTGGAAGAATTTTATGAACCGGAGTTTGAGGAGGAAGGGGAGTTTGAAGATGATGATGGTGATGGTGAAAGTCTAGATGTGCCTATAGAACCGGACATCTCCCCAGACAGACCTTCAGGTGTATCCCCTCCTAGGCTTTCTGAGTCCCCGTCCCACTTTATGTTCTACAGAAAGGTGGCCGAGACCCTCCAACTTCCTATGGAAGAGGCAATAGAGGATCAGGAGGAGCCTGATTAAGTAGAAATGATGGACATCCCAGAGTCCAGGAGACTGTCTATTCCCCTTAACAAATCTTTTGGGAAACAGACACAAAAAATTCTGAAGTCTCTCAATTTTATACCTCCTGTGGATAGAAGAATGGACAAGAGGTATACACTCTCAGGCTCAGAAACTGAGTTTTTATACCACCAATGCAGCCATGCTGGGGTTGTGCAGGCTGCTGCCTGTGATAAGGCAAGCATTCTCTTGGCTTCACACCCCCAGACAAAGACTCTAGGAAGGTTGATGCTATGGCAAAAAAGCTGTACATGGCATCTTCCCTGGGACTCAGACAGGCGAATTATATGGCCTATACAGCCAGGTACCAGAAGTCTAGGTGGGACACACTACTGGCACTGGCTAAACAGGCCTCCCTCCAGCTAGCCAAGTAGCTGGAGGCGGTGGCTGCAGATGGGATTGAGGCAGCTAAAGTTCAGTTTCATGCTGCTGTGGACTCTAATGATGTCATCAAGATTCATGGCTACATCTGTGGCTCTTCGGAGAATGGCTTGGCTCAGATGTACTAGCCTCTCGCAGGATACCCAGGTGAAGGCCATTGATTTTCCTGTAGTGGGTAATTCTCTGTTTGGGGAGCAGACAGAGAATTACATGAAGAAAATGGATGAGGACAGGACCACATACAGGAGTGCTCAGGCCAAGGAGAGGCAGGCAACTCCTCAAAGACAGCAGTCTAGGGGCAGGGGCAGGGGCAGGCCTTTTCAAAGGCCTTTTTACCAAGCACAGGCCGCCTCTTCCTTTTCACAGACGGGGTTCTTCAGAGGGAGAGGCAGAAGGGGAATGAGCAGGGCTGCATCCACTCCTCAGCCTAAAGCCCCTGCCAAGCAGACACCCTGATGGGCCTGCCCGGGTCGACTCTCCTATTCCAGTAGGGGGCAGGCTGGCTTACTTTGTCCCGGATTGGATGTCTGTTACATCAGACAAGTGGGTCCTGGAAGTAGTAAGCCAGGGACTGGTTCTCAGCTTCAAAAAATTTCCAAAGATGAGAGCCAGATCTTTTCCACTGGCAAATCTCTCGGAAACCCTTGCCCTAGAGGCAGAGGTTTCTTCTCTTCTGGCCTTAAGAGCCATAGAGAGAGAGTACCTACCCTACACTGGGGTAGGACGAGGGAGTGGTGACCCATCCTAGACCTAAGATATCTAAACAAACATCTTTTAAAACCAAAGTTCAAGATGGTAACTCTGGGAATAATCCTTCCCTCTGTAAGGCCAGGGGACTGGTTAACCTCCCTGGATCTCAAAGATGCCTACTTTCACATTCCCATCAGGTGCTCCCACAGAAAGTACCTCAGGTTCGAGTTGCTCTCAGGCCACTATCAGTTCAGAGCATTGCCCTTTGGCCTAACCTCAGCCCCAAGGGTTTTCACAAAGTGCCTGGCAGTAGTAGTTGCCTTTCTAAGAAGGCAAAAGATTTCCATTTTTCCATTTCTGGACGATTGGCTAGTAGTGGGCCAGTCTTCAGACCAAGTCAAGTCTCACCTGCAAGTGGCCCAGCAAGTGCTCACTTCTCTAGGATTTCTTCTCAACCTCCCAAGTCAGTTCTCGAACCAGTCCAGCTTCTTACCTTTATAGGGGCAGAACTGGACATAGTCAGAGCAAGAGCCTTTCTTCCTCTAGAAAGGGCAAGGGTTCTTATAGAACTAGCTTCTTCCTTCAGCCTTCGGGTATCTTGACCAGCAAGGCATTTCCTCCAGCTCTTGGGCCACATGGCAGCTTCAACAGCAGTGGTCCAAGGGGCAAGATTCCAGATGAGGGATATTCAGTTCCATCTGAGAGCTTTTTGGTCTCAGAGGAAGGATTCCCTTACCAAACTGATCCCAGTGACTCTGATCTTGATCCAAGCCCTCTAATGGTGGCAGGATCAGGACAATTTGAGACAAGGTGTTCCTTTTGCCACTCAGCCTTGTTCAGTGGTCCTTACCCCGGACGCTTCTCTTCTGGGCTGGGGAGCCCAATAATCTCTTCTCCATATCAGTATCCTAGAGCACAGGGCAGTTCTTCTGGCCCTGAAAGCTTTCTCTCAATCAGTACAGAACAAGGTGGTTCAGGTTAGAACGGACAACACCACCACCATGTGGTACATCAACAAGCAGGGAGGCACTCGGTCCACGGCCTTGTGCATGGGAGCCATGGAATTGTGGTCCCTGGCTTATTCCCTGCAAACCTCTCTGGTAGCAGTTCACCTTCCAGGGAAGGACAATGTGCTAGCAGATGCACTGAGCAGGATCTCTCAGAGCCATCACGAATGGTCCCTGGACCCCTCAAGTGTTGAAAGTGAGTTTTTCAAGGTGGGACACTCCAGAGATGGATCTTTGTGCAGCCCCAGACAATCACCAACTCCCTCTCTTTTGTTGCAGACCTCCAGTCTTGGGCTCAGTCCCCCTGGATGTCCTGATTCTGAATTGGGAAGGGAAGTTTCTGCATGTCTTCCCTCCCTTCCCACTCCTGTTCAAAGTTTTAGTCAAAATAAGGTCTCAGCCTTGCAAAGTGATTCTGATTGCTCCAGATTGGGCCATACAGCCCTGGTACCCCCTGTTGCTGTCCCTAGGAGTCCATCTTCCCCTGTCTCTTCCCAGGAATTACAACATGTTAACATCCTCTCAGGGGGAGGATTTGGTACCCCAATCTTCAGTCTCTCAATCTCAAGGCATGGCTCTTGAAGAGTTAGAGTTTGCAGATCTGCATCTTTCCCAAGGGGTTCTGGATATTCTCAAAGCTTCTCGAAAGCCCTCCACCAGAAAGACTTATAACTCCAAATGGAAGAGATTCAGCATTTGGTGTTCTAAGATGCATATTTCTCCAGATACTGCTGGATTGCCTACTGTTCTGGATTATATGGTCCATCTTAATGGCCTAGGCCTCAGACCAGCTACTCTCAAGGTACACTTGTCAGCTGTTTCTGTGTTTCTGTCTTTGGGGAAGCCTTCCTCACTATCTTCTCATCCTGTGTTCTGTAAATTTTTTTAAAGGATTGCTTCACACCAATCCTCCTTTTAGAGACCCTGCCTGGGATTTGAATGTTTGCATTGCTCAATTTATGCAACCCCCTTTTGAGCCTATGTCCTCAGCAAAGCTTAAGTACTTGACTTGGAAAACTGTGTTCTTGGTAGCTATTACCTCTGCCAGGTGTATCAGTGAATTGCAAGCCCTGTCAGTGGAACCTGATTTTATCTCCTTTCACAGGGATAAAGTGGTCCTTAGAACCATAGAAGGTTCTTGCCCAAATTGGTTTCAGACTTCCATTTAAACCAGTCTGTGTCTCTTCTTGTTTTCTTAACCGATCATTCTTCCTCCGGAGAGAGGAGGCTACACAGTTTAGATGTTAAAAGAGCCCTTAGTTACTACATAGAGCGTACCAAGGGTCACAGGTTTGACTTCCTCCAGTTCCTCACTTATGGCGAAGTAGGAAAGGGCAAACCTGCCACCAAGAGATCTATTGCCAGGTGGATCATGCCTTGTATACAATTCTGCTATGAAAAACTGGGAAAAACTCCACCCACATGCCTGAGGGCTCATTCCACAAGAGGTACAGCTGCTTCCCTGACTGCTGCCAGGGATATCCCTCTCTTAGAAATTTGTCAAGCAGCCACCTGGAAAACAGTCTGTACCTTTACCAAGCATTACTGTTTGGATATCCAGGCTAGGAGTGATGCTCGGTTTGGCACAGCAGTACTTCAGAGCCTGTTCCCAAAGTAGGTTCTGTCCCTCTTCCATGGAGGTACTGCTTGGTAGTCTGCACTTGTCAGAATACAGCAAGACTTCAAGTTGTTTGAAGAAAAAATTACTCACCTTAGTAATTATGCTTCTTCTATTGGAGGCTTGCTGTGTTCTGACCTCCCTCTCTGTCTCCCCTCTCAGAACCTGGTTTAGGGAAGTGGGTGGGCAGGTGCAGTGTTGCACCTCAGGGGTGCCCTTTTTAAACCCTCTTCTTGTGTGGGTGTTTATTTTTTTGTATTCCTCTTTGGTTTGGGTTTTGAGTTTTGGGTTTCCTTTGGGTTTGGGTTGACTTGAGTCTTCTTTTGGTAGTCCAAAATTTTTTGTTGCCAGTTGGCTATTAAAAATTTTGTTTTACAATTTCCACATAGAATACTATTTGAGTCTTGCTCGTAAGAATCTGACGGTTAGCTTTCGAAGGGAAACAGAGACATCAACCGAGCTCGAGCTCAGCATTCTATGCTCTGCATAGAAAGGTTAACCCTCTGTTCTCCAGGGGCAGTTTAATGGCTGGGGCTAACTGCACTTTTCAGAATACAGCAAGACTCCAATAGAAGAAACATAATTACTGAGGTGAGTAATTTTTTCCTTACGGTTTATATGACAAAAGCTCACATCTGATTATTTGTTTGGTGTACTTTAAAGTTCTCTGAAAATCCCACGATTTTCTAAAGGAACTCCCCCTAATGCCCCAGAGGCTGGCACACCAGGAGAATTCTACAGCCTACACCTGAACCCCCCCCCCACACACGTGGCCATGCATTGAAATGATGAGGAGTCTCCCACTAGGTGCATCTTCAGCTTAGATGTAAAACCGATAGTGCCCCACCCCCTTCCCCGATCCTTTCTCAGGCAGTGGACCACAATGAATACAACTGGCATGGCTGCTTCCAGCACTGAGCCAGCATCATCACTCAGCTATGTCTCCATGATGCATGCCAGATCGACAGAGAAATTGGATATAAAATCTGCTATAACAACGGTCTTATTCCTCATTGGTCTGGCGTTGCATAACGCTGTTTGACGAGAATGAGCAGAGGTGGCAGGTCTTATGACCACCTCCCCACTTGGTCCAGAGTGCACCCTGGGTATGGGAGCTAAACATGTCTGGCCTCTCTTTTTGTCCAGTGTTGCCCCAGTGCATCTCCTGGTGCTCACTGTCCTAGTAGTGCTCTCCCCACCAGCACTCCCCGAACCCAACCTCCGCTTACCACGCCTCTTCACTGTCCCCACCTCCCTGCATCAGTGGTGCATGGCACCTGGCAGGGGGTTTCTGAAAGGGACGCAGATCCAGGAGGAAACTGTGACAGGGTTGAATAAGGCCCTGTCCCATTTATTATGCAGAAAGAGTTAAATGCAAGGATCTGTTCTATCTTCTCCTTTTCTGTCTCTTGTTTGTCTGGTTGCACAACCAAATGTTCTTGTGAGATCTAGGAACTGATCAGACTGATGGTTTCTCTATTCTCTGCCTCTTGTTATCTCTCTGCCTTCACTTGCTGTTTCTGGCTTTTCTTCCCTTTTGCATATCTGCGGTTATAAAAACGTATGTGAATCTTCATGTGAAACGGGGATCCCTTGGTATGAAAATGTATAGTTATATTGTTGAAAAGATTGCAAAAAGTTATTTGGAACTCAAGGGGTTAAACTTGCCATGCAGCACAAACTTTTGCAGAACTGTCAGCTGAGGGCTAGCTTGGGACACTGTTCTATTAGTTGCACCTGCAAGGAAACTGACAAAAACATTCTGAGAAAAACGTATAATCTCTTAATGAGTTCCTGGGCAAAGGCTTATAAAAAGAGCAGCAATGCTTCTGCTAGAGTGAGTGAGAGATGGAGACTGAAATTTGGAATTAGAGATACCCTCTGATGAAGGACTTTTTCTCTGTTTGTATTGCCATGTAAATAGTTATACTAAACAATATTTATTCTTTTATTTTACTGTTATTGGTAATAATAAAAGGTCACCTGTGAAGTTTACAACTGCTCCTGGTTTTCCTATGCTTCCTGACCTGTGCCTCGACTGCAGAGGGATGGGGAGTAGCTGCCCAAGACACATCCCAGCTGAAAATACCCTCCCAACCCCCCAATAAATTACTCACCCACAGCAACCCTGCCACAATCCCACCACTACAACCCACAACTACCCACCCATATGACCTAGCAACTACCTACTCTCCTTCACACTCCACGCATACAATATTACTTATGCACATGTTTCTGTTTCATCCGAATCCACATCCACACACATAATGCAATAACTTACTAAACAAGTCACCTCATACACTCATAACCTACACATGCATAAAACCACACACTCTCTAAAAAATCAAATAAGTAATAAAACAGTGAAATAATTAAATCATCATGGTTTACAGTCTTTGGTGTCAATGTCCAACATAAATGTAACCCCAAGGGGGTACTACCCTTAGGGCTACTACCCCTGTCTGCCCCCACAGAGGCAGGTTGAGGGGCCCAGATCCGTTGACGGGTGCCTCCACCCAGAGGTTGGGATTAGCACAGTTAAGACTACCACGGTTACAGCCCTCTGAGCTACTGCAACCCCCCTTTCGTCCCACTAGTGACTCACACTGGGTACCAACAATTCTGTTCACCAGTACACTTACCCCACGGAAAATATAATTCAGCCCCCTTTGGGGACCCCCTGTAAAGTAAGGCACAGTTATGTTAAGATCACCAAGCAGCAGTTCACCATTAATGTACACAATAGCCAGGACATAGCTGTACAAAAACAATCTGATTTATTCAGGGGGAAACAACAAGGACAGGGGGAATCAAGTTAATTAGCTTATCACTAGACTTATCTACCTAGGGCTCTGTGCACAGGCCTATCCCTACAAGTTACTGTCCCTGGGTACCCAAGCCCTAGTGGCTAGTCCAAACCGTGGCAGCTGGTCGGGGCCCTTTCGCACAGAGAAAAGAAAAAATTAAACAGTCAGCAGTACAGTAATTCCATTTGGATCCAATGTGGCAATTCAACAGGGAGCTACCCCAAATTAGTACTCATGACCTCCAGACAAGATAGGGTCCTTCAACGTCAGCAGGGCTACTCCTGAGCTCCTCGAGCCTCCTCGCGCATTTATATGGTAAACAGCAACAGGCAAAGTCCTTTAATGGCAGCAGGATTTAACCTGAGTTCCTCGAGCCTCCTCACACATTTATGTGGTAAAGAGCAACAGGCAAAGTCCTTTAATGGCAGCAGGATTTAACTTGAGCTCCTCGAGCCTCCTCACACATTTATATGGTAATCAGCAACAGAGGGGTACCACACCAGGCAGCTGCTTCCAATGCTCCCACAAACTCACCGTCACTGAGATACTGCAACGGCAGCTTCCATTTGTCTTCGGACCGAGCGCGATTCAGCAGTTTCCTCCAGTCCTCCTTCAGGTCGAGCCTGGTGGGTAGCTGTACAGAGCACAGCCTCCTCTGACCGCCCGCCGGTGGGTTTCGTCTGCTGGAGCCGAAAACACAAAACGGCTGCTTCAGGCCTTCATGCGCTTCCCGCGCGAACACTCTTCAGCGCAAAAGCACACAGCTCCTCTCCCTTCACCAACCACAACGCATCTGGCTCTCCACAGCTTGGGGCACTCCTCTCCACTCGGGCGCGACTCGATCCAGTTGGCTGGTTGAGCCTGCCAGTCACTTCCTCGGCCTCTCACTGGGGTGAAAAAAGCGCCATGGCCCATAATACCTTTCCCAAAACAAACAGCTCTTCTATTGGTCAGTCAACTCTGTGGGGTTCCAAGGTACTAATTGGCCCAATTCCACAGTTCGGGACCAAAATGGAGAAAGCAATCGAAACTCTCTGTGCTGCAAGGCAGGTTAGAACAACTATATTATCATCATCTCTACATGTTATTTCAGGCAACCATTTACATCCCCTATCAGGGCTCCCCCTGCACTACTAGCGGTGGCAGAAAGAAGCGCTTACTCTGCAGCCCGGCCGGGAGTCGAGCATGACAACACTCAAACCCCCTCCCAATTTAACTAATCCCGACTGCAACATGCAGCCCTTAAAGAGACAGTATACGGAGGCCCTAAAAAGCACTCCAATGGACCCCATTCCGGCGGCTTTGTGCCGATTACCAACCAGGCATAGGGCACATTAAGAACCCCCATTTGCAAGGGGGTTACATAAAATACAGAGCAATTCCAGTCCAGCTTCTCTCTTGCAGAACTTTCAAGTGCCATAGTTTACAAGTTTTGTTTAGCAGGTGAATACAAACTCTTCTCTCACCTGAGCAAGTTAGGATCACAGGTTAGAAATGAAAATGCTAACCCTCAGCACTGCCTCTGTGGAGTGTAGCTAAAACCTGACTTTGTAATAACAGGAAAAGAAAATGGATGAGCCAGACTGCTCTGGTCACTGATATAATGATCCTTCTGTCTCTCAGGCAGTATCTCAGCTTTAGCTCCCCCCTTATCTGACTCTTCAAATTACAACCACTTTAACAGAGCTGCTCCCCTGACCTTGTAGACAAGGCCCTGACTGGACTCCCCCTCCATTTGCATCACTGGTGGATGCTCTGGACTAGATCTGTGAAACTTCGGCTGGATGAATCTCAACCTAACTCCAGCTGGTGTGCCATCCTCTCAATGCCAACAAACAGAGTAGAGGTTAAACACTACTGGGCTCCAACCGGCCCAGAACATAGGTAAGCACCCAACAAAGGCACTTCACACTGCACTCCAGTGTACCACCATGAGGCAGACGTGCAACAAACTTTCTTGGCCAGATTTGACAGATGGGCAGGAATGAGGAAATACCACTGCCAGACTAGAGTAGCAGTCACAGTGCAAATTGTACAGGCATCCAAGTACCACTGTGAATGTTGACTATAAAATAAAACCTACACTCCTACACACTATCTCACTTATAACCTGGCTATGCTCTAAGCATCCCTACCACTATTTTAAATTTAAAAGGAATACATAACTGCATCAAGGACACAGCTGCAGAACCTAAAGCAATAGGTTTTTAGTCTTAAAAGAAGCTTAGAAATCTAGCGAGCTTCCAGATCAAACGACAGCCTGCTCATCCTGGTAGCCATCTTAAAATATGACATGCATTAATAGTAATACACACCATTTACATTTGTTGCATAACATTTTGGCAGTGGAAAACCTCACCTAGACCTTCACAGAAGCTGTTAATGAGCAACAAGCAGATTTGCCAATTTGAACTCCTGAAAGAAACAAGGGATACAAATGAATTTAAGAAGGCTGCTTGTAAACACAAAAAGCCCCGACCTGCTAGAGTTACTTAATAGGGGAAAAAAAACAATAAGTTGCAAAGATTGGAAATAAGATGAAGACCTTCTCAAAAGTGCTGTTGCCCCTAACGCACTGGTACAAAAGACTGACCAAAATGGAGCAGTTTAGCACTCACGATACTAATATTTTGGGCTGCTACGTTCAGCTCTTAAAGAGCTAGTGGTGACAGAAGTATCAGGCGGGAAATGTTACATTTTTTTTTTTTGTTAGGACATACAGTATGTTATCCTCTTCACACTGCTGGCCCCCATCTGCACCTGGTTTCCCAGCCCCATCACCTACCATCCCAGGGACTTACCTGTGCTGTAGTATTCTCCACAGCTGGCCCCCATGGTGGTACCAGGAGAGGGAGGGACATCCTCTCCCCCCCCCCACCAAGTTCATATCCAGATGTTAATCCCAGGTCCCTGTCGGTGATATGGGGTCAGCAGTAACCAGGCCTTCATCCTGCCAACAGCCGTGTTTTCCACCTGCATTTTTCTCTCATGCCTCCTCCTTCCCATCCATCATGCATAGCCCCCTACTGGCCTATTCAGGCATCTGACGTCCCCTACGGAGGAGCAGTCTCCCTGGCCCACTGCAGTGGTCACCAGAACTGCAGAAGCAGATGCCCCCCCCCTTCCCTGAGCTGGGAGTATTGCTATGTGACAGTGCTTCCTGAGCCCTTGGCCTGGCCCACCCAGCCCCCAAGTTTGCTCCCAAACCTGTGGTGTCAGTGTAGGGGTGCACTGTGTTACCCCATAGACCATCGAGCAGCCTAATGTTACTTATTTTTAAAAGTAGTGAGTTATTACTTTTTATTGGTAGGGTGTTTTTCTTTTTGTTCAGTAGAAGGCTACCTGATTGTATAAGGTGTGACGTGAAGAGCCGTACTTTATCTGAAGAATGACATATTCAGTTCTGTTCCTCTTTATGCATCATCAGCATTGTGACCTCGCTTATTGTGATATCACAAGTAACTGATCTAGCAGCAGGCGACTGGCTCTTCTTTGTTAGCTGTGATATTGCATGTGTGATAACTCATTCGGTGAGGTCAAAGTGCTAATGATGTATGAGGAGGAATGGAACTAGCTATGTCAGCCTCCAGGAAGAGTACTGTTCTACGTATAATGCCTAATACTGTCAAGTAGTAAATCGTTTAATTAGCAAAAGATAAAAATACTTCAGATTTAAGAAGTAATAGTTTATTGTTTTAAACAGTTAATGTTAATCTTGGGCAATGCACTAGCTCTTTAAAACTGTAGTAATACCTGTGAACTCCTGACTGGGGTGCATTTTATCCATATTGTAAACAACTATTTACATGGCAGGGGGTTGGGGGAGTGTGCCAGTAGTGGATTTAGTAGGTGTGAGATTTGCTAAGTGGGGGTTAGAAATGTTTTTTAAAACAGAAAAGAAACAATCTGAATGTAACCATATTTACTCCCTATCGATATAATGTTGACATGTTCTTGGGTAATGTAGTTGATATGGGGCCAGATTTTCAGTGTGCCCTTAGAGCGGTGCAAGCTGCGGCCAATAGGCAACTTGCGGCAAAGCTCGGTGGACCAAGGACCCTGCAACAGATTTTGTAAGAAAAGTGGTTCTGGAGGCAAAGTCTCCATAAGTGCTGCAAGCTGTTCCCTGTGTCAAATGGAAGATGCAAGGGAAGGGTTTGAGGGAACCTGCTATCACCCCCTGGCCTTTGAAACACCGGCCCAGGATCTGCTGTACTCCAGTGAGCGTACCCAGTTAACATACCCTTAATGCTTAAATATATTACGTATTGCAACTTGTATCAATTCCTTCCTTTATGAGGTATCAATGTGTAATGTGGAGAGATGGGGCACAATAAAAGTACATAATCCACTTAAAAAACACACACAAAAGGACTGAACTCTATGCAAGCCATGCTGTGTAAGGTGTGTGTGTGTGTGTGTGTGTGTGTGTGTGTGTGTGTGTGTGTGTGTGTGTGTGTGTGTGTGTGGGCGGTGGGGGACTAGAAATATTTCTGCATGCTGTGGGATGATGATGTAGGGATGGTTACCCCTGCATATGGGAGGCCCTGTATGACAAAATTTGAGAACTCTACATGCCAGCGAGAAGAGGCGCCATGCAACTCATTTGCAACAGAATGTCTGCCGCTGGACATGAATGTACCAACAGAAGGGCTAACTATTAGCTCAGAAGACACACCAGAATGTCCGAATCCCTGAGTTTGTCATCACAGAACTGTGCAAGTGGAAACAGTCTTGCCAACAGTGCATCAGAAATGCTACACAGGCAGACTGCATGGAGAAGGCTGGGCACCATCACCTGTATGACAGATCTTATACTGTACCTCTACCATGGCCTGAACCCTATGCCACTCTACCCTAGGAGGTACAGCCTGCTCACAGAAGGACATATGTTCTTTATCATGGTTGAGAGGAGAAACAACACTTCAGCATCCACCATCCACAACAGGTAGCCTGACTGATAACGCAGTTATCCTGGCACTAGACTACAGACGTGGAAAACTACCCGTGTCAATGAGGCATCAGCACTACTCTCTAGCTAAGCGGTGATACACCTACATCTACCACAGTCCTAGTAATGCAAAGTAAGAAATGCATTGTTACAAAGCCACTCACTTAACCAAGTCATTGTTCAGGTAGCTGGGAACTACTTATCTAGTGTAGGTTCTGAACAGGTAGCAAGTCACTTGTAATCCTTTGGGACAGAGATTTTTTTTTTTTTTTTACAGTAGCCTGGGTCTCCATTATGTCATCTTTACAGGATCTTTTTTTAGCCAGGTAAGCAACAGTATCTGGTGAGCTCATGGCCACTTACAAGGAATGAGAACGTTATCCATTGTCACTGCAAAACAAGACACAGACAGATGCATATATTCATCTCTGTTTATTTGTATGAGTCTGTATAGCGAGGAATATATGTGAATGCCTTCTAGTTCACCCAATATGACATGCTGGAACCAAAGATCACATTTGTACTCTACTGGGGAGCATTGGAGATGGTCTGTTGGATACATATGGAACATGGGTGGCAATATATTGATAGCACAGGAAAATAACATACGTCATGGGGAATGAAGTGGGTGATGTTGGAAGGTGCTGTTGGTACACGACTACATTTTTAGCATGGAGTGGTTTCACTGGAGAATAAGAAGCGACCCATGTCCATTGCAACCAGGAATTTAACACGATTCCATAATCACGCTGGTGACAACTGAGGGTTAACAATTGTGCTGAATAGGCTACCATTTTTTCTTTGTTGTGGCTTACCTTGGTAGCCAGCACTGCTCTTATAGGGTGATTCTGGCATCTTGTCAGCTTTCTGGTTGATATGGCAGTGGGTGTGCGTTCTGTTTTTTGATGTACCACCACAATCATCTGAACAGTGACAGTCATGCTGCCCTACTCATCCCGAAGCATGCATGTTCATGAGACCAGCACTGGCTGATATAAGCCCAGGCATACCCACAGGGCTTTGAGCACACAGATTAAGAGGAAGGTGAATCTGTGGTGTGGCACATGCCCCTGTCCACTATGGCACAGCCTGTGTTTCACTGCAAGCACAGCATAAACCTGTCCGCACCTCAACCTGCTTTTGCCACAAGCGCCATTGGAAAATCACATGTGGCACAAGGGCCAAAGCAACGGGACTCTTGAGTCATTGCTGTGTGGCGCATACACCTTGCATCAGTCCCCAGCCTTTAAAAATCCAGCCTGTGGTCTCAATTTGTGTCAACAAAACAAACTGTAACATTTCTAAAATACTAAGTCTTTAAATCTTTTTTTTTAAATTGTGTATATTGTAGAAACTAATTGTTTTATCTGGTTTGAGGGTGTTTCTATGACATTTGAACCATTTTACAGCATTACACACATTTCATTACTTCATGCCATCCTTTCTTTTCCAAGTCTAAAAAAGTGTTGGAAGAGAATAATTTAGATTACATAAAAATACAGAATTTTGACAAATCTATTAAAGGTGTTTGTGAATATTAAACATCTGAATTATGTTAATACTGTATTATTAAAAGTAAAGCAATACTTAAAATAGTTTTATTGTACTTACTGAAATGTTGCATAAACTAGAGGTAGGAAATTACTCAAATTAACATCCAAACAAGTTCAAGGTCTAAATCTAATATTTGATACTTTCCCTTTTAGATTTCACCTCCATGATATCCCCTTTGAGTTCACCTCCAATGCAACAGGTTCCTCAGACTATGGTAAGGGTCACTACATCCTACTTTAACACAAACTGCTCAGGTTAAAAAAAAGAAGCATGTGTCATCTAAATGTGTGTGTGCGCACGCATGCATATAAGCCATGAGGCTGAAGGCTTAGTGGCTTGTACTGCTCCCAGCTTCACAAGATAAAATTTCCACAGAGTTCTTTACAGGGACCTGTATTTAATTTTGTTATTTGACAGGGTTAGGAAAAGTATGTTTAGAATACTTGCCTAGAGTATTAGATTGATACTATCTTGTGATTGTAGCTATTGTATATTGTTTAGGTTTTTTCAGTGCTGTGCTAGTACAGTGACTCCAGTTCAGGTTTTCTGTCTCTGTTTACAGTTTGAGATGTTATTCGTTGTGAACAATGATTCAAAATATAAGCGAACATTTTGTTGCCAGTTCAAAACATAAACACTTTTGTTATTTGCTGCTAGCAGTGAATAATGGCATTTCAAACCGGAATCCATCAATGATGTCTAACAAATAGCATCAATCTGCTGGAGTGTGCTACCTGAGAGAACTTTCTGTATATTTTAGAATGCAAGTTCGAATTCTGCACTATTTATTTATTTAGTTTTTGTTGACCGGGTAAGTGCACTAGACAAATCCTGCCTATTTTCAGGCACGACCCGGGGGAGGGGGATACAGATGAATGCCAACTGACCTTAAACCAGATTAAGCTGTTGGTGGTATTTTTAGTGAATGAGGGAAATTTGGCCAGGACACCGGGGAAATTCCCCTACTCTTTTCGAGAAGTGCCATGTGATCTTTAACATCCACCTGAACTACCACCAATCCAGGCAGATGGGACCTTGGTTTAACGTCTCATCCGAAAGATGGCACCTCAGAAGTGCAGCACCCCTCTCATGCTGCACTACAGTGTCAGTACTGGGATGTTAACCAAAGGGCCAGATGTGGGAACTGAACCTACAGCCCTCTGATCTCCCGGCCTTAGAGGCGAGTGTGTACTATGATCACGTTCCTCCTGCTCTGCTTGAAGAGAGCAGCCACCCCGAAGTCATCTCCAGCCTTCTGGTTTTCATTTCCTTTATATGTATGGTTTGTTGTTTTAATGTAAAGTTAGTTTTCTATTTCTCTTTGTTGGGGTGTTTTATTTTATAATTTTGATATTTTTTGCGGTTTCTCTAGTTCCCAATTGATTCTCAGGAACCGTGCAGTTCCCATCTGAGGGAACTGAACACATTTTTTGTAAAAACTTTAAATTGATTACCTTTTTGTATTCATATAAAAGCAGTTTTTATACATTTTCTTATTAAAAGATTTTTTGTTCTACCACGTTTGTGACTGAGAACTGAGTGCTTCATTTTACGGGTCCTGTCAGAGTTTGGCATGACTGATAGATCTTAAAAAAAAAAAAAACAGGATCAAGGACGGCATAGCGGCACTGAGGGTTGAGGCACTGGACGCCTTACCATGTACTGTGCTGGTGACCTGGGTTTGGGGACGACCTCAGGTCATCAGGGTGCCAGCATGGGGGGTGGGAGGAGCAGGAATGAGCAAGCCACCAGGCTGCTCTCTTCTCCCCGGGGGTGATGGGGGTGGGTTGTCACCCCTCCCATAGTTCCGTCCCCATCGGGTGGAGGTCTGGGGGGATAACGTAGGCGGGCGGGGGGCGGCAGTGTGAGTGGGAGAAAGGGACTGAGTTGGCTTCTGGTGTGCATGCGTGCCTCCATATGCACATACGGCCATGTACTGGGGGGAAGGTTATGGGAGAAAACCCAGAAAAACCCATCTAAATTTAAAAAAAAAAGAAAACAGCATCCACAGGTTTTAAAAAAATATACAAGGTGTTTTCAGTTCCTGGTAAAGGTAGGAAATCCCTTCTGTTTGATGGAAACCCTGTTAAAGGAAAGTTTGGTAGAGTACTATGACTCTAGTGGGCTACAAGACCAAAGGCAGCATGGATTCACTTGATGGAGGTCATGCTAGATGAATCTGATTTCTTTTAATAGGTGACCAGGGAAACGGATCAGGGGAGGGCAGTGGATGTGGCCTGTCTGGCCTTCAGCAAGGCCTTCAACACTGTTTCGAACAGGAGACTGATAAAGAAACTTAGCAGACTAGGGGTGGGATCCAAAGTGGTGAATTAGATAAGGAACTGGTTAATGGATAGTTGAAAGGGTGGTGGTGGTGGTGGTTAATGGCACTCATTATAATGAGGGGAGAGTGACCAGCAGGGTGCTGAGGGCTCAGTAGTGGGACAAGTCCTCTTCATTATCTTCATAAGTGATATTGCAGAACAACTGGAAGGGAAGATATGCCTTTTTGCAGATGACACCAAAATATGTAATAGGGTGGACACTCTGGGGGTGGGGTGGGGGTCAAGAGTATGGCAGTTGGGATTCAGTGCCAAAAAGTACAAAATCATGCACCTAGGGCATAGGAACCAATGAACTGACTATGGGGAGGGAGGTACTGACCATCACTAAGCAGGAAAGGGACTTTGGGGTTGTCATATCTGATGACCTCAAAGTGGCAGTGCAATGTGATAAAGTAGTGGCTAGGGCCAGTGAGATGCTGAGATGCATAGGAAGAGGTATCACCAGCAAGAGGAGGGATGAGGTGTTGCCACCATGTCGCTCTTTCGTGAGATCCCTCTTGGAGTATTGTGTACAGTTCTTAAGTCTGCATCTCAGAAAGGACATAGACAGTGTGGAGGAAGTCCAGAGGAGGGCAACTAAAGTGGTGCAAGAGTTGCATCAAAAGCCCTACGAGGGGAGACTGGGGGATCTCACCATGTACACACGGGAAGACAGGAGAGCAAGAGAGGACATGATAAAGACCTATAAATACCGCATGGGGGTGATCAGGGTGGAGGGTGGGGAGCCTCTTTCAAATGAGAAAAAGCACCAGGACCAGAGGGCATGTGATGAAGTCTGGAGAGGGAAAGTTTGAGAGATGTAAGGAAGTGCTACTTCACTGCAAGAGTGGTGAACGCCTGGAACAGGCTGCCAGTCGAAGTGGTAGAGGCAAAAATAGTAGGGGTCTTCAAGCATGCATGGGATAGACATTGGGGAATATTAGTAAATAGGCAAGGAGGAGGGAGGGTTGCTGGAGACCAGTTGGTCTTTGGAGACAGACTATTCTGGAACCATCTGCAGACTCGGTGAGCCAAGCAGTCCTTTTCTGCAGACGAATTCTGTGTTTCTGTGTAGACTGCCACAAGCTTGTTTAAAGTGCTTGGGTTCATATGACAGTTTTATTAGTTGTGATCTTTGCAAAAGGCTTTGCCCTAAAATCCAAAATAAAAGGACTTTGAAAAGAGAAATGGCTTTTCAGTCTGCCTCTGTGTCACCAAAGGCTAAGTGGGAGCCAGTGATTGTGGACAGCATGCATTAGATGATTCTTCTCCTCATAAGCAGTAGTCTCTGTCAAAGGGGACAGATAAAAAATATAAAGCTGCTTAGCCATCAGAAAGGTATGGAAAGAATGGAAAAGACATCAGGGTATTTGATGGGAGAACCCTTTTTCAGTTATGGCAAAAATACAAATAACCAGTGCCTGCTAAGAAAAGCAAAAAGAAAAGCATACCCCTGCCACTTATTCTGTGAAGCAAAAGGAGAAGATAGTGGAACAGAATCAAAGCCCTTGGCAGAGGACATGATTAAGGTATGGCAGTTTTTGCATTCGCTTGCACCAGGAATGTCTTGGGACAGTAGTAGAAATGAGAGGTGTGTCACTGCCAAGCCAATTACAGCTGAAACTGCAATGGGTTTTGGCAGTGCACACCAATGACTATCCTATCTGGTCATGACTCATTTTCAACTCTGATGACATAGTGCGTCCTCGACTTGAAAGAAATGAACCGCTCCAGTGGGAACGCTTCATTTCTTTCTGCAGCTGTAACTCTGGCCGTGCGCATTACAGTTGACATTAATGTGCATGGCTGGAGTTTTGGTTCTTGTCGCTCTGTCTCCACTGCACCATTCCCCTTCATTGCACCTCCCCCCCCCCACACACACACAGACACATTCCCTGAATAAGCTAGGATAAAGTAGTTAAGATGGAGACGGAGGTAACTGCCATCAAATGATCGATTACAAAATTGGAATAAAATGTTGATAATCTGGAGGGCAGATTGTAGAGAAATAATCTGGTACTGTTGGGATTACCAGAGGGTGAGGAGGGTCCATCGCCAATAGAATTTATACAGAAACTCTGCAACAGGATTGCCAGCCCTTCGCCCAATGGATCCAACTATATAATTGAAGAGGCACATAGATCTGTTCATCCTAAACCTGCAGTAGGTGAACCCCCTAGTTTTTTTTCTTGTGTCCCCTCCACTTTAGTAGGTGTGTTCAAAATCACCATGTAGTGCATACCTCCGATTATCATATTGTAAAAAGAAAACGGTCCTCGATGTGTGTTTTTTTTTTTTTTTTTAAACCTCCAAAAAAATGAAACTGCCGCTCCCTGGTCTGTTCCCCTACCCCCATCACCAACTCCCAATTATTATTATGTTGTTCTATAGCCTTCCCTCCCCTTCCCCATTTTTTGCAAAAAATGTTAGGATGCAGAGTCGCACCAGTCCTTGACTCTTGGGGCTCTGGGACATGACCACTTGAAGCAGGGATTTTATTTTTTTCCCCTCAATTTACTCAGTACAGCACAAAAATCTGCTATATATTGGGTTGTTCTCCATGTGGCAGTGTCATGATCCAGCACCCCAAGAGACAAGGACTAGTACGACCTTGCATCCAATTATTTATTCAATTTTTTAAGTCTGAACCCGATTATAAGTTTGTCCCTGTAAATATATGTTACTCTGTTCCATTACTTTAAATGTTTAAAATCACATCCAAGGCACCCAATAAGTAAGACTACATACAATGTCCACTTACAAATATGCAACGTTGCGACTGTCAGCAGACATTCACTACCAACAAAAATACCTGGGATAAACACGAAGAATAACAGAGATATTCACTCAGAGGGTACAAGTAAATGTCTCCTTTCTGCAGGGCACAGTCACGCATATCACTTTAGTTGGAGGATAGAACCTGTGATAGTGGTCTTGGACAGTGATTCGCATGCTGAATTGTCTATTATAATGTACGCATCCCTTACATACAGCTGCAACGCTGCATATTTGCATATGGTCATTGTTTATCATAATCAGGAGTGGGGTTGTTTACATATCGGACTTTCATCTAGAAGATCATCTACTGCTGTCAGATGCAACGCTGTATATTTGTATATAGTCATTGTGTATGGTCTCACTTATTTGTAGAATTTGTAGAATGCATGCATCCACTGCTGACAGTCGCAACGCTGCATGTTTGTTTATAGCCATAATGTATGGTCACACTTACTGGGTTATTCTGATGTTCTTATAAAATATTTAAAATGATTCCCATATATTTACATAAAGTTGTTCTCTGGTTCAGCCTTAGCAAAATAATAAAATAATAGGATGCATGGTCGGGCCAGTGTTGTCGATTGGGGCTCTGGGTCATGACCCTCCCAAAAAAAATGTCCCACCTTTTACTTGGCACAGCAATGAAGGCTGTTAAATATTGGGTTGTTCTGCATATTAGCAGTGTCATGACTCAGTGCCGCAAGGGACATGGACAGGCGTGACCCTGCATTCCACTAGTTGTATTTTTTGCAAAACCTGAACCAGAGCACAACACTGACTCTGTAAACATATTGAACTTGGTTCCAATACTTTGAATATTTATAAATCACATCCAAAGTACCAAATAAGTGAGATCACACACAATGACTACATACAAGTATGTAGCGTTTTGACTGTCATCAGCCATCCACTAAATACTGGGAAAAAACTCACACAATAACAGGTATTCACACCAAAGGGACAAGAAAATATATGCTTTCTGCAGAAAATATTCACACATGCCAGTTTAGTCCTAGAAAAAAATGCATTATACTTGTCAGTGACAGGCAGTTGACTGTCAGAGTCGAAAACATCTGCATGACATTTTTACAGTCGACTGTTGCCACTGTCAGAGATGGGGAGCTACTGAATGGCAGAAATTAACATTGGCAAGTGACATTTGGTATAACCTTTTCCTTGGAGCCATGGCTCTTGTAATTTGATTGTAAAACCAGAGCTAATTAGTGTTCATACTTTAAAGCTGGGACAAAATGGAAAACAGTAACCACGAACCACAGCACTCCCATCCGACTACGGAACAACTTGTAATTACAGTTTTGTTATCATCAACGCCTTTCTTTTTGCCTTTCTCACTCACACCACAATAGTGCAGCAGTGGTCCACTTTTGATGCTCTCTACTCAGAAGGGATGTTGGTTACATTTTTATTTTTTAATTAATATACTCCCAATGCCTCCTGCTACACCACCTATCCTAACATCTCCGCCCTTGCCTGCCCCTCATCTGATTTCACAAGCATGGACAGATTGCAAAATCACTATTTTGTAAATGTTTATTGTCGTACCCTTGCTTCTCCAACTGTTACTGACTGTGCCCACTTCAAATCTCACTTTCCAATCTCCCACTTTTACTGACTGTGCCCATTTCTTTCCCATGTCACCACCTTGACTCTTCTGCTGTTACTAACAGTGCTCCATTTCAAATTTCCAGCACTTGTATATAGTGATGTCCTGAGTTACCCTGGGTCTCGCATTTTCCACACACTTCAATTCTGGTTTATATATTCTTGTATTGCATTACACAAAACTGTATTTGCATTTTGTTAGCTGAGGTGATATCTTTGACAAAGTTAGCTACCGTTTACTGTGGCAGAACATTATTAGCAACTCCTACCAACCAACTTAAGTGGCCAAAACTGAATGTTAAAAATGGTATATTACTCTTAATAAATGCTATATGAGTAGCAAAAAAAAGTGGTGCAGTACTTTTTTTTTTTTTGATTACTAGTTCGCATCTGCCATTATTCAATGAAAGTCGGCTTCACAGTTGAGATCTTAAAGCACAGATCTTAAAAAAAAAAAAAAAAGAAAACACAAAAATGCAGCAGTATATATGTTTAATTTAATGGGGTAGCTGTGTCCAGCAAGGGCTTTGGGGCCCCATATTCAGAGCCTGAATTGCAATGCTACCTTTGTGACAGCACACAGCTTTTCTTTCACCATCAGGTAGGTAATTGTGGTCGATGGTGGATAGCTGAGGAGGTGAGTGGTGGGCTATGCCGGTTGTGGCTCTATACCAGTAGTAACGGAAAGTTGCTATCAAGGTGAGGGAAAAGTCCATAATGGAGGTCCTTGGTGCATGGGTGGTTGGCGATGGTCCAGGGAGGTGGGGGTTCTACTAGACTACTAGCCTAAGGATATGCAGTTCAAAGACTGGAAGAGTAATCCATGGTGGTAGATGAGCAGGGTAGCATTGTATGCACATGGGATTGGTGTTCAAGGGGTGGAGGACCACTATACTACCAGGGCTATAATGTGTATGCACTGGATGGATGATTGGTAATTGGGGGGGGGACTGCTTGGCACATGGGGGCAGCTGCAGTACTGCCATCCTGCCTTCAGGTGGGTGCAGGATAAACACCCAGATAAGATGTGTTTTCTGGTGGTGGTAAACAGTGCCACTTTAGGGTCTGTTTAGCTCTGTCTCAAACCTTTGAATGTAGTGCTGCATCAGTAGGTGTGAGGGACTCCCTCATTTGCATAGGTGCAGTGATGTGAATAGTGCCTTGGCACTGCTGGGTTTGGGCAGCACATCGAGAGCCTCTGAATTTGGCCCTACCTGGAACACTGAAGAAAATCACATTCACACAGCACTATCCTATGAAAACGGGGCCTTATTACTTCTTTTAAAATGTATCAGTATTGTTACACATTTTTTTTTTTTTATTATTGCTAATGTGAGTATAAACACGACACACATGCCTCTCAATTAAGCTTAACAACAACTTTCTGGACCTACTTTGCCTGATCTTTATGTTGATGACATCTGAATAGCTTATTGAAAACAAGGTTTACTTTAAGAATATTTGTTCAGAAAACAATTTTATATATTTATCCTAAATAATATATTTTCTCACCCCAGAAATTCTTTAGCATCTATTGACAGAAGCAGTATGCCAGCTGGGTTCAGCTGCCCTGGAGAGGAGGAGTCAATGCAAATGAGGAAGGCATTGGCCAGTCAGGATACAGTTAGAGTAGAGTGCTGCCTGCAGTCAGCCTGAAGGACCTCAGACCCTTTTCTCCGCTGAACTGGAAACACTGCCCTGGAGCTCTTCTCTTCAGAGATCTTCCTGAGACATTTTCTTTCTTTTTGAGTGCTGCTTTAAGGTATTTTGTATATTTTCTTCATTTTATCTATTTTTACCGCATCTGCGGTGGGTTCTGCGCAGTTGCTGGATTTTTTGTTTTCCCGCTTCGTATTTTTTTTTCTAAAGTAAAATTTGCTCATGCGTGATAAATTGTGCATTTTATTTAATTTGATAGTTTTTAGTATTGGTGGTTTTAACACTTTTGCAGTAAAATCATTGATTTGTTTTTTTGCACGTAAGCATTTTTCCGCTATTCATTGCGCACAAATTCTTGGAACCCTTTTTTCTCTGTTTAAATTCAAAATGATTCATATTTGAAGGGTAATCCCCTCTCTTTTGGGGTGAGACTCTCTTGTTTGCTGTGCAGTGGGCTTTATCAAGAGGTGTGGAGGTGGTTCTGTTTTTTCCTTTTTGTGAAAAAAAAATCTCAAAGTTGATTTTGGTTTGTTTGAGCCTTGGCCTAACTATTATTATCTGGGCTTTTAGTCTACCTCCCCCTCCTCTAAAAGTGCTGAGGAGGGTACCTCAAGTTAACACAAAAGAAATGACAAGTCTCCTTGGGACTTTTATTATTACTAGTCTGGTTCTGTAGTAGTTGTTTCTCTGTCCAAGCCTTTAATTTGAAAATAGGCAAGGGTGTCCTCTTCCCTGCACAAAGATAGAGATTAATCTCCTCTGACCCTCCCTCCTGAAGGACATAGGGAGACATCAGGGGTTGATAAAATTATGCCCTCTGCAACTGAATTTCTGAGAGCTTGGCAATTATTCCAGACTTTATTTTTTTGGGCGTTTCTCGGCTCCTTCAGGTCCGAGTATTCCTCTCCTTGTTAATCCTTACGCTGAAGGATATTATTTTTATGATCATTATTAGTAATTTAGGAGAGGATTTTCCTTCATGAACTCCTCTCGGGGCCCACTAATTCCAGTCGGTCACCCTGAGGTTGATTCAGGTTATGGTATAATGAGGCATTTATATTCATCCGGTGGACTCCCTGGACTTTCCCCTCCAGGATGACACTGATAAAGAGGTGGAGGATGACGACTTAGTAGATCTGGTGGTTGCTGTCCTCCAAAGAAGTTGACAACTCTCTGAAGACTCCTACAGGTAGGTTCTGGAAACCCCTCCTTCTATTTCGGGGTTGACAGAAGCATTCAGATGAATTAGCAGCTCGGTAAGTGTTCTGCTGTTTTTATCTGTACACTTTTAGATTAAAGAGAGTTAGTGCAAACAGCAGCCTGCTTCTCAGCCTTGTGCCTCTGTCTGCTTTCCCTCCAGAGATAGACTCTAGATAATCATATACCATGTGTAAGACATTTTACATAATGCCTTTAACCTTTGTAGCATATGCTATTTTATATTGAGTGTTTGATGTATACTATCCTTGCCATAGTGCGGCATCCCTTTAGCACTATTCACAAGGAGGTTTGCTGGAATACCCAAGTGGCATTTAGTAGCACTATCCTCTCATAGTAAGTCATACTTTTACAGATTCTAGAGTTTTGGCGTAGGTCATTTCCCTCAGGCTTGCCTGTCTGAAAAGTTCCAGCCTTTTGGGTTATGCTTTGATACAAATGTTGGTTGGTCTTTATGTCAAACTGAAGCTGACAGGCACATATGGATGAGTTTAACTCTCCTAGTACTCAGTTAAATATAAGCGTTCCTTCCCCAGAAGTCTCATTGGGGGGCTTTGGGTAGGAATTATTCTCCCTTTAACCCTTTTTTCCTACGCCAACACTTTAGGAAATTTCCAAATGTGAAGTTTTAGGCAGGAATGCTCTTTCATTCCTGATAATCCCTTTTTTCTTCAGTTATTTTTCTTCTTGGTTCAAGTTTTTACCCCTTTTTTGGTTAAAAAAAAAAAAAAATTAAAGGGAGATAGATATATGCAGATATTAACATTTAAATATATATACAGTATATCTATGTGCATGATAAGTAAATAAATATCTAAAGTTTACCTCCAAATGCTGCATTCTCTGTTGTTCTTCAGTAGCATGTCAGCAATGATAACTAGATCACCAGAACCTCGTGAGGGTCATAGTCGTGAAAGGGTTCCCTCCTGCTTGGAAGTTGGACCTTTTTTCCCAGTCTATTACCTGAATCTTAAAGGAAAATCAGGAACATCAAATTATTATCAATTTTCACAATCTGGGGTCAGGATGCTTCCTTGATTCAGGCCTTTCTTTTGCAAACGTAAGGGATTTTTCTTGTCTCTTTTGATACATTCCTTGTTCTCAGTTCCTTAGTATGGGTTTTTTTCTTAGGCAGTTTTATTCCATGCCATTTAGACTGCCTCCAGTGTGCGCTCAAATACAGAGTAAAAATCAGGCGGTTCTCCCCTGAAGACAGGGATCTCTGGTTTCCCTCATCAGAGGCTTGGCCGACCTTAGCCAGTTCCCCTTGACTTTGGTTTTTAAGCCCTAAGTCTAACATTTTGTTTCCTACAGTCTCGAGGGTTCTTTGTACCTTCTAGAAAAAAGTCCCCTAACTATTTAAATCTCAGCAACTCTTAGGGGGCAGTGCTCATCTCTTGCAAGGAGAAGCTCTCTCCCTGCATGGGGTGCATAATTTTGTCATTAAAGTCCCAGGGGCTAGGCCTCTAGGTTAGATTCCAAATAAGATAATTTTTCGTGAAGCTTGAACCCTGTTACAAGCTGGACTGGTGTAAGGAAACGGTGAACTTCACACATCTCCCCTTCAAATCTTCGGTACAGAGGCTTCCTTCCGGTTGGCGCTTCCCTTCGGGGGGGGGGTCCATCATTGGGTTTTGGTTTCTGAGAGAGTCCTTCTCTCTTCAGTCCCTGGAATCTCACAGCATCTCTGTCAGGCCTGCATTTTTTCAGTCCAGAGGCCATTTAGTTCGATATCCCTGCCCTCTAGCTGCCTTCTTTGGAGGTGTCTTAGTCACTCATCCATCTGTCGGGCAAGGACAAAACTTTATCAGGGCCACCACAAGTGGGCCCTTGTGCAGATCCTCTAAGCCACAATAGTCAGGACCACCGCAAGTGAGCCCTCAGCACTCAAGTCCTAGCCACATCATTCAGGGGAAAGGTCAGGTCCAGATCTGAATTTTCACTTCCAGACTGAACCTCCAGTTTTTTCCTTTTTTCCTGTTGCAGTCCCCAGCTCGGGATTACATCCAACAGATTTTCTTATCTCAAGACAGGCCTGAGAAGTTTTCTCTCTCTCCTTATATCACTTGTTTCCTAAGTACCTCTCTAGTTAAGGTATCAGCCACCACGATCCCGGTGGCTCTGGACAACCTTGGTACTTTCTAAAAATCAGGAGTAGTGTTTTTCTCAGCTCCCAGTCTTTTCTTCTCAAGGCCTGGTTCCTGAGAGGCTAGATCTCTTAGAGTCCCTGTATCCAAACAAGGCCTGGAACATCTATGAAAAAAACAAAAGAGGTGTTAATATCACGAAAACCTCAGTTTTCTAGGGGAAGTGGCTTTTCCCTTGGGTACAAGGACAAGAGCCTAGAGTTTTTCATTCCTCTTTCCTCTCATGACTGGATTATTTAGTTCATTTCCAGGCATTACAATCTTGGACTTTGAACTAGTTTGGTCTTTGTGACTTGTTTCCTGTAAAAGTATAAAGGTTTTTATTTTCCTTCCAACAGTGGGACGGTAGGCTTTTTTTCTTTGGGAGTACAGCTAACGGTTACTCAGATTCTTTTTCAGTCAGGCAAGAGAAATCTGTCTTTTCTCAGACCATTTCAAAGAATTCCGCAAAGGGCCATCTTCACTTCCAGACCCTTCTAGGGACCAGAGTTTTTTTCCATGGAACACAAACCTCTGTAAGTTCAGTTTCATGGGGTGTCCCTTTGAATCTCTGGAAATTCTGTCCTGAAGCAAGTAACATCGAAGACAATTTGTCTGCTTGTTTTCCTCTGTCAGACGTTTTTCAGAGTTTCAGGTTGTTCTCTTAGGCCTTATCCTCTCAATGCCTTTATGAACAAATTAGTCTTCTGGACAGATAGAAAATCTTTTTCCCAAGTGTTCTACCATTTCCTTCATCAATCCCTTTTCTCTGCCTGTACTGCTCTCGGGCAAGTCCTGTCTAGGCTATCTCAAGCTGCTTGGAAGGGGCATGAATTAGTCCTACCTGTCTGCGTCAGCAGTCCTAGCAGTTCAGGTTCTGTCATTATCATATTTTCCTTTCCTGCATTTTTGCAGAAAAGGAGAAACCAGTGACCAAGAGTATTTTCCAACGGGAGACTCTTCCCGTATTTCGGGTCTGCTTCAGTAAAGCTGACATTCAGCCCTTCTTGTGCTTAGGGCCTACTTACTTGAGACCTGCTGCCTCCTGAGCAGCGTTCAAAGCTATATCCTCACCTGAAGTGTGCAGACCACTTATTTGGAATTTGCTTTTCACATTTAATAAGATCTTCTTGTATGTGTAGTATGATACGATGCCAATTTTGGCATGATGGTAGTCAGAGCCTCTTCTTAAAATAGGTTTCTGTGCCCTCCTCCCAATTACACTGCTTTGAAGTCTGCTTCCATCAATAGATGCTAAAGAATTCCTGGGGTGAGAAGAAACAATTACTCGCCAAAGTAGTATTACTTCTTCCAGGGTATTCTTTAGCATTATTGACACTCCCACCCTTCCTCCCCTGGAAACCTTGTCTAAAGGCTCTGCCTTTAGGATTTAGCGAATCTGACGAATCATTCGTCTTCGTGCAATTTCAAAAAAAAAAAAAATTTTTCATAATAGTGGGTTAGAATACATAGTGGGTTATTGCTAACAGTTTTTTTTTGCCCCTAGTGGGCACAGTGTTTGCTCTTTTTCAGCTTCAAAATGCGTTCTGAGGTCCTTCAGGCTGACTGCAGGCAGCACTCTACTCTAACTCTATCCTGATTGGCCAATGCCTTCCTCATTTGCATTGACTCCTCCTCTCCAGGGCAGCTGGACCCAGCTGGCATATTGCTTCTGTCAATAATGCTAAAGAATACCCTGGAAGAAGTAATATTACTTTGGTGAGTATTTGTTTCCTATCTGTCTGACCATTTGCAATGGCTTTTTAGTGGTAAATGTTAAATACAAATGAAAATGTTAAGCCATAATGTGGTGGAAAAAATGTAGCAGTAATATGCAGGTTTGGTTTCTCTTACCTATTTTATCATACATACTACAACAGCTACTTAGTAATTACATAGAAACATAGAATGTGTCAGCAGATGGGGTCCATGTGTGTATACTACCCCACCCCAAATCAGGCTGCTGTGTTGAGTTTTCCACGCTGTCTGTCCCATGCCAGCTTGAATTCTCTGATCGTCTTTGACCCCACTGATTGTCAGGGGAGGCCATTACAAGGCTCCACCACCCTTTCTGAAAAGAAAACCTTCCTTGTGTTGCTCCTGAATCTGCCCCTCTTTAGGTACATGTCATGACCTCTGGTTCAGGTGCAGTTGTTTACCTGAAGGGAGTTATTGTGCCTGTATCTTCTTGATACCCTTCAGGTATTTAAACATCTTTATCATATCCCTTCTTTGTTCTAGTGAGTACATGTTGAGCTCTTTTAGCCTTACATCACATGGCTCGTGATGCAGACCTTGCACCATCTTTGTTACCTTCTTTGTAGTCTCTAGTCTTTCTACAGTATGTCTTTCCTAAGGTGAGGCCTCCAGAATTGCACATAGTGCTCCATGTGAGGCCTCTCCAGGGACCTGTACAGTGGCATAATCATTTCCCTTTTTTCTACTAGTTATGCCCCTCCCTATGCAACCCAATTTGCCACTGGCCTTTTGTGCCACCTTTTCACATCGCTGACAACCTTCAGGTTGCCTGCGATGATTTTATTTATTTCAGTTTATTTGTTACAGTTTTAGATTACAGCCTTTGAGCCAAAGGGTTCTTTTTCAAAGGTTCCAAGTCAAACAGACATGACAGTACATTCAGTACAAGAGTTACAGGTTGACAATGAATGTTAATACAATGACAGCATTTGAACACACAATAAGATTACATTGATTGTTTATACAAAGATAGTGCAGGTTTTTTAGTTTCAAAGTGCTAGTAGGGTTACAGCAGCACTACAATAATGTGGTTCAATGATTAAGCAGATACAGTATATAGTACTCACTAGTTCTAGAAGCTTGAGATGTAAATTTAGATAGGATGTGGTGGACTGTACACAGCCAGAGGAAGCATTGTTAAAGGTTCAGCAGAGGGACACAGTTTTTATAAGAGGGAACAGTTTTTAAGCAGAGAGTAGGGGTTGGGGGGGAGAGGTTGGGTAGGGAGGAGGAGGATGAGAGGTTGGGTAGGAGATGAGGGGTAAGTAGAGTAGAGTAGGAGGAGGGATGGGTGGGTGAGAGGGTGCGCCTAAGGATGGTGGAGACTGGGCGAGTTCACCGTGATCACCCCAAGATTACACTTGTGTTTCTTTACCACCAGCTGTACCCCATTTAGAAAGTAATTTCTCCCTGGTAGTGCCTTCCAAGGTGCATAACCTTACATTTTTTGGCGTTGAACTTCAACTGCTAATTCCCTGACCATTCATCCAATTTTCTAAGGTTTGACTCCATCATTTACATACGAACATACAAAGAAGCCTGCAGAAGAAGGCAATTTGGTCCATCAAGTCTTTCTTTCTTTATTTCAGCTTGGGATTAATACCTTTGAGTCAGAGACTCATTTACAAAGGTTCCAAGTCATACAAGTAACGTAAGATGAACAGACATATGTTAACATCAGGTTACATAGTTTGAACGTACAGTACAGGGTAAGATGCACTGTAAGGTTAACGCATGGTTCATTTTAATACATAGGGTCCATCAGCAAGTACCTAGTCCTGGAGCCAGGACACAGCTTAAATAGATTAGAAATTAGTTCTTTCAAGGAGAGAGTTGTTTGCATGGCAGAATGCAGGTAAACACACATGGTCTACCCATGGATAAGTGCAGAGTACAGTAATAGATGGCACGTATAGGACTTGTATGTTGGATTGAAGAAGCCAGTGAAGGCTTTGTCAGCTCAAGATGTAAGGGAACAGGGTGCAGAGTGGAGGAGAGGTTGGGCAAGACCTGGTGGGGAGGAGGACGGGAGAAGAGGAGCGAAGCGATAGGCTGAGGTAGAGGAGAGAGAAGAGTGGACGAGGGGGCCTGTGGAGGGTTGAGAGAGGAGAGAGATAGGGAGGATGTTGGGGGGGAATAAGAGACAGGGGCAAATGGTAGTAGGAGTAAGATAGTCTACTTGTATTGCAGGGTCCACAGCTTGAGCTACTCTCCCTGCCCTCCCTCCCCACTCCTCCCATCCTCCCTACCCATGAACTTTACCTTCCCCCTATGACTGTCCCAGCCTGTCTTAAAGCTGCTCACTGTCTTCAATGAGATGACTTCTTCTGGCATCACATTCCAAGTGTCTACCACCCTCTCTGTGAAGAAGTGCTTCCTGACCTCCCTCCTAAACCTCCCACCCTCCGGCCTAAGACTGTGCCCCCTTGTGTTATGGTTGCCACTCAGCTTAAAGAGACTCTCCTTATCAACCTTATTTATCCCTTTCAAGTACTTGAAGGTCCCAATTGTGTCCTCTGTCTCTCTCTCCTGTCCTCCAGAGAGTACATGTTCAGTGCCCTCAACTTCTCCTCATATGCCTTACACTGCTGACCAGCTATCATCCAAGTTGCCAGATCCTGGACCACTTCAACAGCTTTTCCAGATCTTTCTGTAGGTCCTGTATCCCTTCAGCTGTGTACCCTGTCCCGCATAGCTTGGTGTTATCCATGAATAGACACATTTTGCCCTTAATGCCATTCTTAATGTCATTGATGAAGACTTTGAACAACACCATCCCCAGCACAGAGCCCTGCGAACCCCACTGGTTTACTCTCTGGTGCCAGATAACTCTCCCCCCCCCACAACCATCCTCTGGTTTCTGTCTGTCAGCCAATTTTCCACCCATCTGGCCATCTTTTCCCTAACCCCGAGATCCACCAACTTCCTGATCAACCTTTTGTGGGTCACAGAGTCAAAGGCCTTGCTGAAATCAACATAGAGGATGTCTATCACTTTTTTTTTTTTAGTCCCTTCAGCTGAGTCCACCCTATTGCAGAGCTTTATGTCATTCGCAAATAGGCACACTATCCCATTTCAGTCATCAGCTATGTCACTGATGAATACATTGAAGAGTATTGGTCCCAGTACTGAACCCTGTGGAACACCACTTGTAACTCTACCCTCTTCTGATAGTGTGCCATTTACCAATACCTTCTGGGTCCTCCCATTAAGTCAGTTTTGGATCTAGTTTACACTTTTTGGCCCAATGCCTGTGTGCTCCATCTTGTTTATTAGCCTCCTGTGTGGAGTGGAGTTGAAAACCTTGCTGAGGTTAATTAAATTTAAAGGTCCAATGTGTCTTTAGGTCAATCATGTCCGTACTCCCCCTTCATTCGCAGAAATTAAATAAGTATACTAAAATCATAAGTTTTTATTAGGAAATTAATTAAATATTAACGTGGTTTTGCAATTTACAATGCAGGATGGTTTAGAATGAGCACAGAACTGAACCTAGAGATCTGAGATTTACACCCCTCGCAGCCATCGGCACATGGTGTACTCATCAGCACTTGTGTGTCACTCATCCCAACTGAATCTACTGGGTAGATGCTGAGCATCAGTGTGAGCAATGGGCTATCCTTAATAAGGTTCACAATAAAAAACAAGCATTCGTCAATGCCGAATGTTTGCTTGCTGATATTAGCATTGGAATTGCAGGAGTTAGACAGATGCAGAACAGGAATGGCAGTGAAGTATTGAACTCGTGCCAACCCCACTTCCACACTGCAGAAATGGGCAGGAATTGGGGTGTGCCTTTGGGTGCATGTGTATAGGGGACATCCCTCTCAAATGTAAGAAAAAAAGAGCCAATTTTTGAAATTCAAGTTGGGGTATGGTAATTTGTGTAGTGGTGAGGCAGGTTGGCATGGGAGGTACTCTTAATGTCAATATATTGTAATTGTGTTATGCTTTAAATTGCAGTTGGAGGTGGACAGCTCAGGACAAAAATAATTGCCACATCCCAATAAAAACTAAAATTTGCATCAATGCTATTCAGACAAAGCAAGTACATGCAGAAAGATACCATGAACCAAACACAGACAGACATTATGGTGAATTTACTGGACATGGAAACACCACCAGGGAATGTCTAAGAGGCAAAGCACACACACACACAAATCCCAGAATAGGCAAGGTAAAATCAGGTATGCTTGTAGTATATAGTAGTAGTAGACAGTTCCTTTTTCACTACTGAAGGAGGTGAAGGAAAACCCCAGATTGATATTAGCACTGGCGATAAAGGGGGTGCACAGAGAGAAAGGGTGACAGTGAGTCTTCCATCTTGAGCAGTGCACTAAGTAATGTTAAGGGAATGTTAGGATGATTGTTAGGCATACAACTCTGCTGGCTGAGGCATTTAACACAGCAGGTGTTTCTTTTTCTTTTGTTTAGTGGCGGAGCGGGTGCGGCAGAGCAAATAAGACAAAAAAGGGCACTGGCACAGCAGTACTGTCACGAAATGCCGGAATATGTTAGTTCATTCTGGATTGTTTCTGCAGCATATAGGGGCAATCTCCTAGTGTGCAAAAAAAACTGGGGGTGCTCACACCACCTCCGCCCCCCGCTTCTGGCACCTGTGGGTGGGGGCTATGTTGGAGAGCAGTGGGGATGCGGCAGCGTACTGTGGTGGCTGTTTTGTTGTTGCGTGTAGTGCACAGGTTTGCTATTTCGGGATTTTCCATTTCAGGAGGGCCGCCAAAATGCCTTTTGCCATTTTCAGTTGTTGCCCTCATGTTGTTTGTCATTTGACATATTCGCCTACTTGTGATTCACGATTCTGCGTGTTCACTGTTATGACGCTCAAGGAGGTTTAATAGTTTTGCTCTTTACCGCATGTTCTGCCCTCATGGTGTTTTGCTGCAATAACAGTCCCTAAATAGCAGTGTCCTTTTTGACACTTGCTGTTATCTGCTTGCCCACATCACTGGATACCATTCTAATCTAGTTCAACAGTTAAATCACAGAATATTTCATTAGCTAGCCTAGGACTTAAAAGATATTAAGTTACTGGGATGATCATGTAATCAGGTTAAAACGACATGAAGTCTTGCTGTATTCAGACATAATGCAGTTAGCCCTAGCACTTGAACTGCCCCGGAGAGGAAAGAGTTAACTCTATGCAAAAGCATAGAAAGTTGAGCTCGAGCTCGGTTTTCAAACCTTTGTCTGTGGTACTTCCTAGTGTAACCGTCAGATTCTTTACAGTGAAGTTGCTCCGGAGATTTCCTCTGCTCGGTTCGGTAAAAGAAAAATAAAAGCGTTCGGTTTTAACCGCATTTGTTTATTATTTTTGGATTTCCAGCCTCAGTCTACGGTACAGGTAGTATGTAGATAGCTAGTGACTGTGTTTTATTTTGCTAAAGAGTGGAAATTGTCTTTCTTTGGTTTCTTTCCGGTCAGTCCGGAACCAACTTTGTTGAATTTTTTCTCTTTTTCTGGGATTAGTGTGGTGTTCCGGTACTGATCGTTTTCAAAAGAACCGGACTTTTGCTGGTTCTTTTAAAAAGCCCGTGATACGGTTTGTAACCAAACAGTTGCTCATTACCTGGCTTGAAAGCTGCTATAGGGTAATTGTTAGGTTGGCCATGTCTGAGAAACCCAAGAAGAAAACTGGTCCCACTGGGTTTCAACACTGTACTGAGTGTGGGGAGGCCTTTGCTAAGGCCGACCCCCACCTCATCTGTGCTTATTGTCTGGGGTTTGACCACCTCAAGTCAGACTGCCAAATCTGTAAGAACTTTCCTAAAACCACTCTAGATAAAAAAGACAGAGTAGGTTGAAAGAAAGGGAGGCCGAGAAGTGTGTAGATCCGGATGGCCATCCCGGTTCGGTTGCGGCCAAACCTGAGGAGATGCCTACTGACCTAGGCGATACCTCCTCAGGGTCGGTTCCATCAAAGAAAAAGCGCAAGTCTGCCAGTTCAGATCCTGTATCCCTCTCTCCAACCACGGACGAAATAGCCAAAGTGATTAGTATTGTCCAATCGCTTAGACTGGTTCCGTCTGAACCGACACCGCCGGTTCGGTCGGATTTGTCTCCTTCTGATTATGATCCAGATGTTTATTATGAGGAGTGGGAGGGAGACGAAGACTATCCTGGTGATGATGATGATGACGATGATGAAATGGGTCTGGATGTACCCATTGGACCAGACATCTCCCCAGACAGGCCCGCAGGTGTCTCTCCTCTCAGGCTCTCTGAGTCCCCTTCACACTTTTTGTTCTACAAAAAAGGTGGCAGAAACCCTGCAGCTTCCCTTGGTTGAAGCAGCAGAGGAGGAGGAAGAGCCTGATTTTGTGGAGATGATGGACATCCCAGAGTCCAAAAAGCTGTCTATCCCACTTCATAAATCTTTGGGGAAACAGACACACAAAATGTTACAAAGCCCTAATTCAATACCTCCTGTGGACAAGAGAATGGACAGGAGGTAGTCGATATCAGGCTCAGCTGTGGAGTTCCTTAATAGTCATTGCAGCCATGTTGGGGTAGTGCAGGCTGCAACCTGTGACAGGGCTAACATTCCTTTGGCTTCACACTCCCCGGATAAGGACTCCAGGAAAGTGGATGCCATGGCCAAAAAACAGTATTTGGCATCATCTTTGGGATTCAGGCAGGCTGCTTATATGGCCTACACAACCAGGTACCAGAAATCCAGATGGGACAAAGTTCTGGAACTGACTAAACAGGCCTCTCCCCAGCTAGCCAAGGAGCTGGAGGAGGTAGCTGCTGATGGAATTGAGGCATCCAAAATGCAATATCTTACTTCGAGAGGGTTCTTGCAGTAGGTAATGACATATAGGACTGACCCCGGAAGGTGGCAGGACCCCACAGAAAAATTTCTAGCTAGCAGTCCCTGATGAGGGACCGCCCCCCACATCAGGTGACCGGCGTCAGGAGACGTCGGTATAAAGGGGCGGTCCTTCACGCCTGCCTTCCAGTTCTTTCCCGCCGTTCGCTTATGCCAGCGCCTTGCGGAAAAGTTCCCTGCTCGTCAGGCCCTTCCGTCGGTTATTTTACTGAGTTTTTTCGCTTTTTCTACCATAATCGTCAGTCATCCGTCTGTGTATGTCATCCCCTACACCTCCGAGCACAAAAATAAGTGCGACTTGTGCGGCGCCCAACTCCTGCTTAAGGACGGCCATTCGCTGTGCCTTTTATGTCTAGGACCCAACCATCAAGTTGAGAAGTGCCAGCACTGCCAGAGTTTCAATGTAGCCACCCGGAGAAGGCGGCAGCAATCCCTGAAAGTCCACATTCTCAAAAAGAAGATGAGCTCCATGGAAAAGGAACTCAAAAAACTTCAGCAGGTGTCATCTTCCCCTGAAGGCCATCGCAAGAGAAAGAACAAGGAAAAGCACCGGGACAAGGGCTCCTCTCCCACAGCGACTCCCTCGGGGGTCGCTGTGTTGAAGGTAACGTCCCCCCAGGGGACCGCTCCTTGATGGCCGCCTTAGAGGTTTCGAAGGCGGTGTCGGCCTGCCCATCATGCTCGTGCCCTTCGGGCGCCTCTGGGCTCTCGGAGGTTTCCGTCCCTGGTAAAGCCACGGTTTCCAGGCCTACCGGCGTGGGCAGCTCCGATAAGCCTGACGTCGGCTCCTCTGACATTCGCATGGAGAAGGTCGGTAAGTTGACCAACCTTTCGGGACGGCGCACGACCCCTCTTCCACCAGACCAGACCACCCCTCCCTTGCGGCCTGCCTCTGGCGAAGGATCCATTAAGTCGGACGCCGGGCCCTCCGACGTCCGCCTGGATCCCGCTGACAAGATGCATGTCGGTCCGCCCGACGTCCGCACAGCAGATGAGCTGACGCCGAACCCTCCCACGTCCGTCGTTCCTAGCTTCCCGCAGCCTTTGCTGTCCTCCGGGGACCCTGAGTCTCCTCTGCCTGACCCCGGGGACTTTTCCCCCTCCATCCCCGGGCAAGGCTGAGGTCCTGGTTCCACCTCTGTCGGATCAACCTCCTACTGGTCTGATGTCGGTTCCCCGGATGCCAGTTCCGATGTCGGGTGACATCCAGCTTCCGCATTTCGCCCCAACGCCGGACCCTCCACCCCCCGGGCCTTCTGCTCCAGTTCGGCCCGCAGGGCCATCTGCTCTGACAGCCCTCCTGGATCCCAGGTACTCGACCCTGTCACATCCAACGCCGCAATACTCGGCGCCGGCCTACCCGACGCTGGGCTTCCCACCGGCGGGTTATGGATACTCGCCCTATGGGTATAACCCATACCCTTATCCCCCTCCTCCTCCTCCATTGCCCCCCCCCAGCTGCCGGTGGATTTGCAGGAGACTCTAGCCTCCTCGTGGGCTGAGGCCAAGGCTCAGCTCACCAGAGAGATGGAGAGTCATCTTCTGATGACGATGCCGGTTCAGGTTCCCATACGTCCACGGCAACAAACTCCCTCTCCTCCTCCAGACACCAGGGATAAACCCTCTGGGTCGAGAGAGGGGCAGGACACACTTCCCCCAAGGGCTCCCCAAGGGGTCCATTCCTCCTCCTAGACAGGAAAGAGAGTCATTTTCTTCTTCAGTTTCTTCCTCCTTCTCGGACGCCTCATACGGCTGCTCCGAGAAGGATGACGAGCCCCGCTCTCTGTCAAAGCCCAGGCCAAGGACTCCTCCGAAGTCTCCTCCAGAGGATCCTTCTTTCGTGGAGCTCCTACGTCAAATCCAGGCAGTACATAAGTGGCAATCCTTGGAGCCAGACCCACAGTGGTTAAAACTCGCTGAGCATCTGGATCTGCCCATCACAGCTCCCACCTTGGTGCCACCCTGGATTGAGCCTCATGCCCACCTTGTTACTACTATTTGGAAACCACCGTTGGCATTAGCCCCTCTTCCCCGGAAGTCGAACAGGCTGTACCAGGCTCCAGAGGGTGTCAACTTTTTAGATTCCCACCCTCGAGCTGACTTGGTCATGATTAGCGCCACTCACGGATGGTCAGCTAATCCAAAACACCGTAGCTCGTCGCCACCTGAGAAAGAAGCTCGCCTTCCGGACCAGTATGGAAAGAAGATTTTTCGCTTCTTCCACGCTGGGGATCAGGGCCCTGAACTATGTCAGTCACATGGGGGACTACCAGAAGGCAATTCTTTCTGAGGTGGAAACCAAGTTAGACTCCCTGCCGGACTCTCAAGTCAAGCAGGAACTGTCTGATCTTGTCCGCTCTGCACGTTCGGCCAGTCGACACATGCTTCGTGCAACTTAATGCAGTGGACACTGCTGGATGGAGCTCAGCTTTCGCTGTAGGCTTACGATGTCATGCTTGTCTCCACATGTCAGGTTTGGCCCCGGAAGTGCAGTCCGCTGTCTAGGAAGCGCCCTTCCAGGGGTCGGTGCTCTTTGGAGGTGACGTCAAGGACATCATCACCAATCTGCAGGAGAAGGGGACGGCACTAAAGTCTGTTGACTCTATGTACCATCCCCATCAACTGCAGCACCGTCCCTTTCGCAGACTGAATCTGCCAAAGGCGAAACCTCCGGGAAAGCGGGCCACTAAACACCGGGCCCCCTCAGCTGCCAAGCCCCCTCCACCCAAAAAAGCAGCGGGTGCTTCAGCTGCAACACTGCTCCATACCACCTGACTCCTTCCCTCTACCACAGCCTTAGGGCTTCCTGGAGGAACCAGTAGGAGGGAGGGAGGTTCTCCCTCCACCTTCTGGGCTGGGAGAGGATAACAACAGATTCATGGGTGCTCCAGCTAGTTGCAGAAGGACACTCAATAGAGTTTCTTCAGAAACCACCTCGTCACCCTCCCCAAAGGTCGTCGTACTCTCGGGAACATCATCTTCTGGTCCAGGAAGAGATTTCAGCTCTGTTGCTGAAAGAGGCGATAGAATCTGTCCCCCCTTCCCTCCAGGGAACGGGTTACTATTCCCATTTCTTCCTGGTCCCGAAGAAGACAGGAGATGTAAGATCCATCCTAGATCTCAGTTCCCTGAACCTGTTCGTGGAATACAAGAGGTTCAGAATGCTCTCACTGCAGAGCCTTCTGCCCCTCCTCCGCTCCGGCCAGTGGATGTGTGCTCTGGATATGCAGGATGCCCACCTGCATATCTCCATTCACCCATCCCAACGCAAATATCTCCGTTTTGCTTTCCAGGGGGACCACTACTAGTTCAAGGCACTTCCATTTGGCCTCTCCTCGGCTCCCCGAGTATTTACCAAATGCTTGGCAGTGGTGGTGGCCTACCTGCGTACCTGGGGAGTGCAGGTTTTTCCTGTACCTGGACAACTGGCTCCTGGCGGCCTTGTCCAGGGAGGAACTCCTGCGCTGTCTTTCCCTTACCCAGCAGGTCTTTGCCTGCCTGGGTATTACCATCAACCATTCCAAGTCTCAATTGATCCCATCCCAGAGACTCCAGTTTATCGGGGCAATACTGGACATGACCGTAGGCAGGGCCTTCTTGCCGCCGGACAGGGTGGCCACTATTCAGACTCGGGTAAGCCTATTGTCCGGCCACAGGCGAGTCACTGCAAGGTTGGTTCTTCGCCTTCTCGGGCTCATGGCGGCTGCTATCCCAACAGTTCCTCGCGCTCGACTCCACATGAGGGTTTCCCAGTGGACGCTTTGCTCCCAATGGGATCAATTGACGGACAACTTGGATCAGCTAGTTCTGGTCTCCCCTCCCATGGTTTGAGACTTGCAGTGGTGGATGGTCAGAGAGAACCTGTTTTGGGGGTTTCATTCTTCATTCTTCCCCCCTTCCAGACTCTGACTATAGATGCCTCGGGCGAAGGTTGGGGAGCCCATCTTGGTCCTCGTTGGACCCAGGGCTCTTGGTCCAAGCTCAAACAAACCCTTCACATCAATGTGCTAGAGCTTCGGGCAGTACTGTATGCCCTCCAAGCCCTCCACCTGTATCTTCTTCCAGGCCATCTAGCCATCTAGACGGACAATGTGTGTGTGGTATGGTACATCAACAAACAGGGAGGGTCTCGATCCTACTGTCTTTGCAGGGAAGCAATGAGAGTGTGGGACTGGGCAGTACAACACGACCTTCGCCTCACAGCAATTCATGTTCCGGGAGTCGACAACACCTTGGCAGACAAGCTGAGTCACTCATCTGCCTGGGCCCACGAGTGGGAATTGGATCAAGGGGTCCTAGATGATATCTTCTTACGCTGGGGAACACCACAGGTAGACCTATTTGCTTCCCCTCAAAATGCAAAGCTTCCATTCTTCTGCTCGCTCATTCAAAAGCAAGGCATTTTCTGGAGAGACGCTCTGTCTCTAGATTGGAAGGACAGATTTGTCTATGCCTTTCCCCCAATTCCTTTGATCCCAGGGGTCTTGCAGAAACTTGGGTCAGAAGGAGCACAAATGATTCAAACAACATGAAGTCTTGCTATATTATGACATATGCAGTTTGTCCCAGCCTTAGAACTGCTCTGGAGGTGAAAGAGTTAACTTCCATGCCAGGCATGGAACTTAGAGCTCGAGCTCGGTTGAAAATTCTATCTGTTGTTCTTCAAACTTAAACTGTCAGATTCTTTACTCCGCCTCACTGAACAGTCGCTCTGGAGATTCCTCCTTCTGCACAGTTCATTTTCTCGGTTAAAGTATAAAAGTTTTCGTTTTTTTAACTGAAATTGAACCGCAACCGGTCGGTTCAAGCTCTATCTGTGGTATTGTAAGTACTAGATAGGTTTTACATTTATTTTTCTGTGTGGAACTTGTAAACATTTTTATCGGTTCGGTTTGAACTGATCAAGTTACTTCTATTACATTACAGTCTTTTAGAAGTGCGGTTCCCGGATCTTATCGGTTCTAAAAAAAACGGATTTAATTACGGTTTTTTCCACGACCCGTGACGCAGTTGGGAACCGATAAGGGAGTCTTGCTTGGCAGATTGCCGTAAAAGGGCAAGTTTTTGGTTAGGCTGGCACTATGTCTGAGAAACCCAAAAGAAAAACCGGGCCCACTGGGTTTCAGCACTGTGTTGTATGTGGGGAAGCCTTTGCCAAGGCTGACCCCCACACCACATGTCTTTATTGTCTGGGGTTGACCACCTCAATTCAGACTGCCAGATTTGCATGGGTTTTCCTGCAGCTACCCTGGATAAGAGAGTTGGTAGACTCAGGGAACGGGAGGCCATAAAATCCGCTGACCCGGATGGCCAGCCTGGTTCGGTTTCAACCGAACCGGAGGGAGTGCCCTCTGACCAGGGCGATACTTCCTCAGGCAAAAGGAGAGCCGACTCTGAGGAGTCGGTTCCAACAAAGGAATCTAGAAAATCAGCTGGTGTGGAGTCAAAACTTCCCTATCCAACCGCTGAAGAAATAGCTAAAGCATTAAAAATTGTTCAGTCTCTCCGGTTCCGACCGAACTGGCATCATCAGGTAAGCGCTCGGTTCGGTCGGTTCCTCCGGTTCAGGAGTATTATTTAAGGGAATTTTATGAACCAGAGGAGGGGGAAGAGGAGTATGAGGAGAGTGAATGTGGTTTTGAAAGTCTGGATGTGCCCATTGAACCGGACATCTCTCCAGACAGACCTTCAGGAGTGTCTCCCGCTAGGCTTTCTGAGTCCCCTTCTCACTTCATGTTTTAAAAAAAAAAAAAGTGGCTGAAACCCTCCAGCTCCCTATGGAGGAAGCTGTGGATGATCAGAAGGAGCCTGATTTTGTAGAAATGTTGATATCCCAGAGTCTGAGGAGACTTCTATTCCTCTGCATAAATCTTTTTGAAACAGACAGTAAAGATTTTAAAGCTCCTCACACCATACCTCCTGTTGATAAAAGAATGGACAAAAGGTATGCATTATCAGGCTCTGATACGGAGTTCCTTACACAACAATGCAGCCATGTGGGAGTGGTGCAGGCTGCAGCCTGTGACAAGGCAAATGTTCCCTTAGCCTCTCACCCCCCTGACAAGGACTCCAGAAAGATAGATGCCATGGCAAAGAAACAGTACATGGCAGCTTCCTTAGGACTCAGACAGGCTAATTATATGGCTTATGTTGCTAGATATCAAAAATCCAAATGGGATACTGTTTTAGCTCTAGCAAAGCAGGTTCCTGGCCAGCTGGCAGAAGAGCTGGAGCTGATGGCCCCTGATGGTATTGAGGCATCCAAGGTGCAATTCCATGCTGCAGTGGACTCTAATGATGTATCATCCAGAGTCATGGCTACATCTGTGGCTCTTCATAGAATGGCTTGGCTCAGATGTACTAGCCTGTCACAGGATACCCAGACTAAGGCCATGGATTTCCCTATGGTGGGCAACTCTCTGTTTGGGGAACAAACAGAGAATTACATGAAGAAAATGGATGAATATAGGACCACCTATAGGAGTGCACAGGCCAAGGAAAGGCAAGTCACTTTCCAAAGGCAGCCTCCCAGGGGCAGGAGTAGGCCTTTTTACCAAGCCCAGGACTCCCCTTCAGCTTTTGCACAGAAGGGGTTCTTTAGAGGGAGAGGCAGACGGGATGCAGGCAGGCCTGCTTCCACCCCTCAGCCTAAAGCCCCTGCCAAACAGGCACCCTGATGGGGCGCCCAGGGCCGATTTCTCCACTACCTGTAGGGGGCAGGCTGGCTTAATTTGTCCAGGACTGGGAGTCTCTAACATCAGTCAAGTGGGTCCTGGAAGTAGTAAGCCAGGGACTGGTTCTCAGCTTCAAAAAATTTCCAAAGATGAGAATCAGATTCTCTCCACCTGCAAATCCTTCAGAGGCTCTTGCCCTGGAGGCAGAAGTCTCTACCCTTCTGGCTCTCAGAGCTGTGGAAAGGGTTCCACCCCTACACCAAGACAAAGGGTTGTACTCCAGGTACTCCCTTACCCCAAAAAAGACAGGAGAATGGCGGCCCATCCTGGATCTCAGGTACCTAAACAAACACCTTTTAAAACCAAAATTCAAAATGGTGACTCTGGGAATTATTTTACCCTCTTTAAGGCCAGGGGACTGGCTAGTGTCCCTGGACCTCAAGGATGCCTATTTTCATGTTTCTCATCAGAAGCTCCCATTGAAAGTACCTCAGCTTCGAACTGCCCTCAGGTCATTACCAGTTCAGAGCAATGTCCTTCGGCCTTACATCTGCCCCAAGGATATTCACAAAATGCCTGGCAGTAGCAGTTGCCACTTAAGAAGGCAAAATGCCATCTTTCCTTACTTGGATGACTGGCTCATAGTAGGCCAGTCCACAGACCAAGTCAGGTTACACCTTCAAGTAACTCAGCATCTGCTAACTTCTCTAGGTTTCCTTCTCAATCTTCCAAAGTCAGTCCTAGAGTCTGTCCAGCTTCTCACCTTCATAGGTGCAGAACTGAACACAAAAGAAGCCAGAGCCTTCCTTCCTCTGGAAAGGGCAAGTACCCTGATTTCTCTGGCTTCCTCCTTCACCCTGCGGGTCTCTCGACCAGCAAAGCACTTTCTACAGCTCCTGGGACACATGACTGCTCGACAGCAGTAGTGCAGGGAGCCAGATTTCAGATGAGGGACATCCAGTTCCATTTGAGAGCCTTTTGTCTCAAAGAAAGGACCCTCTAACCAAATTAATTCCAGTGACTCAACCCCTGATCCAGGCCCTTCAGTGGGGCAGGACCAGGGCACTTGAGACAGGGGTCCCCTACCCCTCAGTCTCACCTTAATCCTTACTACAGATGCATCCCTATTGGGTGGGAGCTCACATGGGCGACCTCACCACCCAGGGATTGGGGTCCCTCAGGAATCTCTGCTCCACATCAATCTGTTGGAACTCAGAGCAGTTTTTCTAGCACTTCAAGTTTTTTCCAAATCTGTTCAGAACAAGGTTATTCAAGTCAGAACAGACAGTACCACCACAGTGTGGTACATCAACAAGCAAGGGGCCACTCGGTCTACGGCCTTGTGCACCGAAGCAACGAAGTTGTGGTCTCTGGCTTACTCCCTGAACACCTCCCTTGTAGTAGTTCACCTCCCAGGCAAGGGCAATGTCCTGGCAGATGCTCTCAGCAGGATTTCCCAAGGCCATCACAAATGGGCTCTGGATCCCCTAGTTCTAGAGGTGGTATTGCCAGATGGGGCACACCCCAGATAGATCTTTTTGTAACCCCAGACAAGCACCAACTTCCTCTTTTTTGTTGCAGGCCCCCAGTGTTGGGCTCAGTCCCCCTGGGTGCCTTCCTTCCTTCTCAGTTGGGAAGGGAAGTTTCTCTATGCCTTTCCGCCCTTCCCTCTCCTGTTCACAGTGCTAGTTAAAATCAGGTCTCAATCCTGCAAGATGTTTCTGATTGCTCCAGACATAGAAACATAGAAACATAGACTTTGACGGCAGATAAGGACCGCTAGGCCCATCTAGTCTGCTCATTTCCCTACCTATAGGATAGGCCGCAGATCCTAGTTAACCAACAGCCAATATCTTCCTGCCCCCCCACAAGAATTGCCTTATGTCTGTCCCATGCATTCTTGAATTCTCCCACAGTTTTAGACCCCGCAACTTCCTCAGGAAGGCTGTTCCATGCATCCACTACCCTCTCTGTGAAATAATACTTCCTCACTTGCCCTGAACCACCCTCCTTCTATCTTTAAATTGTGTCCCCTTGTTCTTGCAAGTCTCTTTTCTGAAAGATGCTACCCTCTTGGACTTTGTTGATTCCTTGAGGTACTTGAAAGTTTCTATCATGTCCCCCTCTCCTTCTTTCCTCAAGGGTATAAATATTAAGCTCCTTTAGTCTCTCCTCATACGGCTTCTCTTGCAGACCCTGCACCATTTTAGTTGCCTCCTCTGGACTGCCTCTATCCTGTCTATGTCCTTGCGGAGATGGGGTCTCCAGAACTGGACACAGTATTCCAGATGGGGTCTCACCAACTGTCTGTACAGAGGGATAACAACTTCCTGTTTTCTGCTGCTGATGCCTCCCCCTATACATCCCAGTATACCCCCAGCCCTCCCTACTGCCTTCTCACATTGCTTGCTAACCTTAAGGTCATCTGATATAATTACCCCAGGTCCCTTTCCTGCTTTGTTGTTGTTACTACCTCCCTACCCATTGTGTATTCTTCCCTTGGGTTCTTGTTTCCCAGGTGCATTATTTTGCACTTTTTGCATTGAATCCTAGCTGCCATACGCCTGACCATTCCTCCAACCTTGCCAAGTCCTTTCATCCTTTCCACGCCTCCTTGTGTATCAACCCTGTTGCAGATCTTTGTGTCATCTGCAAAAGGCATACTTTTCCTTCCAGTCCCTCTGCAATGCCACATGATGAAGACATTAAAAGGACTGGACCCAATACTGAACCTCTGCGGTACCCCACTAGTAACCGCCTTTCTTCAGAGTGACTCATTTACAATTACCTTCTGTGTCCTGTTGTCCAGCCAATGTTTTATTTAGGCTACCACCCTGGGACCCACTCCAGGCTGGTTAATTTGACTATAATCTTTTGTGTGGGACTGTGTCAAATGCCTTGCTAAGTCTAGGTAGGCCATGTCCACAGCCCCTCCCTGGTCTACTACTTTGGTCACCCAGTCAAAGAAATCTATTAGATTCGTCTGACATGACCTTCCCGCTGTGAACCCATGCTGCCTTGGATCCTGTGCTCCACTGACCTCTAGGTACTCAACTATTCTTTCCTTCAGAAGTGACTCCATCACTTTCCCTACCACAGAGGTCAGACTGACAGGTCTGTAGTTTCCTGCCTCTGTCTTGGTCCCACTTTTGACTGGGCCAGACAGCCTTGGTACCCACTCCTTATGTCCTTAGCAGTTCACTGTCCCCTGTGTCTCCCAGGAATCACAATCTGTTATCCTGTGCTCGGGAGAGGGTTTGGCTACCCGAACCTCAAATCTCTCAATCTCAAGGCCTGGCTCTTGAAGAGTTAGAATTTGCTGACCTACACCTTTCCCAAGGTGTATTGGATATTCTGAAGGCTTCTAGGAAGCCTTCCACCAGGCTACTTATAATTCCAAATGGAAGAGATTTTCCATATGGTGCTCTGGGAAGCATATTTCCCAGAATCTGCTGACTTATCCACAGTCCTGGATTATATGGTTCATTTAAATACTTTAGGGCTGAGACCAGCTATCCTAAAAGTGCGCTTGGCAGCCGTGTCTGCTTTCTTGTCAGCAGGCAAGCCCTCTTCTCTTTCAGCTCATCCTGTATTCTCCAAGTTTTTCAAAGGGTTGCTTCCCACCAACCCCCCATTTAGGGATCCTTCCCCTGCCTGGGATCTTAATATTTGCATTGCCTAGCTTATGCAACACCCTTTGAGCCCTTGTTCTCAGCAGAGCTCAAGTACTTGACTTGGAAAACTGTGTTTTTGGTAGCCATCACTTCTGCCAGGCACATAAGTGAGTTACAAGCATTGTCAGTGGAGCCTGATTTTATCTCCTTTCACAGAGATAAGGTAGGCCTCAGGACTAACCGAACGTTCTTGCCTAAGGTGGTCTCAGATTTCCACCTTAATCAATCTATATCTCTCCCTGTGTACTTCACTGGCCATTCCTCTTCTGGTGAGAGGAGGTTGCACAGTTTAGATGTCAAAGATCACTTAGCTACTACATAGATCGTACCAAAGGTCACAGGTTTAACTCCCTCCAACTGTTCCTCACTTATGGTGAGGTTGGCAAAGGGAAACCTGCCACTAAAAGATCCATTGACAGGTGGATCATCTCTTGTGTCCAATTCTGCTATGAAAAACTGGGTAAAGTTCCTCCCTCAGGCCTGAGGGCTCACACCACCAGAGGTACAGCTGCGCGTCTGGCTGCTGCCAGGGACATCTCTATCCTAGAGATATGTCAAGCAGCTACCTGGAAAACGGTGCACACTTTCTAAGCATTACTCCTGGACATCCAGGCTAGGAGTGATGCTCGCTTTGCACAGCTGTGCTTCAGAGCCTATTTCCTAAGTAGGTTCTGTCCTCCTCCATGGAGGTACTGCTGTAGTTCGTATATATCATCGTGATAGCAAGACTTCATGTTGTTTGAAGAAAATTACTCACCTTAGTAATGTTGTTTCTTCTAATGGAGTCTTTGCTATATTATGACCTCCTCTGCCTGCCCCTCTCAGAACCTTAATCTTGGGGATGTGGGTGGCAGGGCAGCTGGCACCCTTTAGATGCCCACCTTGTTTTCACCCTCCTTTGGGGTGATCTTTATTGTGTTGTCATTTTTGGGTCTCCTGACTTGAGTCTTCTTTGTGGCACCAAAAAATGTGTTTATTTAATTAAGTAGCCAGTTGGCTAGTGTAGGTTTACAGCTTAGTGAGTTTTTGCTCGTAAAGATCTGACAGTTTAAGTTTGAAGAACAACAGATAGAATTTTCAACCGAGCTCGAGCTCTGAGTTCCATGCCTGGCATGGAAGTTAACTCTTTCACCTCCGGAGCAGTTCTAAGGCTGGGACAAACTGCATATGTCATAATATAGCAAGACTCCATTAGAAGAAACAACATTACTAAGGTGAGTAATTTTTTGTTCTGATCACTCCTTTTTGGCCCAGGCAAGTTTGGTTCTCTCTTCTGCAACAATTCTCAGAGGAACCGCCGCTTCCTCTTCCTCTGTCACAAGGTTTGCTGACTTAGGATCAGGGGACCCTGGTCCATCCAGGTCTCAAGTCCCTTCAGCTTCATGCATGGCTCCTGCAGACATAGCTAAGGCCTGCTTTGGAGTTTCTCCCCAGTTGGCGGAGATTCTGGTAGAGGCTAGGAAACCCTCCACCAGGTCTACCTATGCCATGAAGTGGAAAAGATTCACAATTTGGGCTGCTTCAAAAGACATTGAGCCTTTCTCCTGCCCTGTTAGTTGTCTGCTGGAGTACCTGCGCCATCTCTTCGATCTGTGTCTTAGTCATTCCTCCCTGAAAGTCCAAATGGCGGCCATTTTGGCCTATCATGTTCCCTTTGCAGACAGAACGTTTGCTCAGCTGGAAGTCTCTAAGATTTTCCTCAGAGGGGTTCTCCACCTGAGACCTCCTATCCGAGTTCCCGCCCCTCCCTGGGATTTGAATTTTGTTCTTGAGAAACAAACTCTGTCTCCCTTTGAGCTGGCAGCTTCTGCAGACTTGAAGTTCCTTTCCTGGAAGACGCTTCTTCTTGTGGCCATTACCTCTGCTCAAAGGATTTCCGAGCTCCAGGCCCTAATGTGTAAAATTCTATACTTCATTTTCCACAAGGAACGTGTGGCTCTGCGTACCAATCCTAAGTTTCTCCCCAGGGTGGTAGCGGACTCTACTCTGAACCAGTCCATAGAGTTACCCGCTTTTGTTATGCAGTACTCCAATCAAGGGGAGTATTTATTACATACTATGGATGTTCACCAGATTCTGAGATACTACACTAACAGGACGAAGGATCTCAGAAAGACAGATCAACTCTTTGTCTCCTTTGCTCTGAAAAGGGAAGGCAATGCTGTTTCTAAGCAATGCCTATCCAAATGATTAGCTCATTGCATCACTTTCTGTTATGACAAGTACAGTAAGACCCTCCCGGGTCAAGTCAGAGGCCACTCCACCAGAGGAGTCGCTGCCTCAGCGGCTTGTTTCAAGAATATGTTGGCGGCAGACATCTGTGTTGCCACCACCTGGACCCCCGTCCATACCTTTATGAAACATTACAGTTTGGATATTGCCTCTCGCCAAAGAGCGGGCTTCGGGCTGGCTGTTCTGCAAGGCCTCCTTTCTTAAGGCCTTCACAGCTAGAGGATCTACTTTGAGTAGCTTTCCTCCTCCCATATGCTTCTTCTTGTTCCAGACTGCTTGGGACTCAGTCCTATATGTAATTACCTACTGCAAGAGCCCTCTCAAAGTAAGATAGTACAGTTAAGTAAGAACTTACCGTAACAGTAGATCTTCGAGAGAGGCTCTTGCAGTAGGTAATACCTTCCCGCCCTCCATCCCCTTAAGCTTTTTTAGCTCCTTTTCCATTTAAGAAAATGTCTGCTTCTATCTCATCTGGCCTTGGTTGGCCCTTGGCAGGAAAGAACTGGAAGGCGGGCGTGAGGGACCGCCCCTTTATACCGATGTCTCCTGACGCCGGTCACCTGATGTGGGGGCAGTCCCTTGCCAAGGACTGCTAGCTAGAAATTTTTCCGTGGGGTCCTGCCGCCTGCCGGCATCAGTCCTATATGTAATCACCTAGTGCAAGAGCGCCTCTCGAAGATCTACTGTTACAGTAAGTTCTTGTGTAACTGTACTTTCATGCTGCTGTGGACTCCAGTGATATGGCATCTAGAGTCATGGCTACATCTGTGTCTCTCAGGAGACGTGCTTGGCTCAGATGTACTAGCCTTTCGCAGGATACCCAGACTAAGGCTATGGATTTTCCTGTAGTAGGTAACTCTCTGTTTGGGGAGCAGACAGAGGCTTACATGAAGAAAATGGATGAATACAGGACCACGTACAGGAGTGCACAGGCCGAGGAAAGGAAAGCCACTCCGCACAAGCAGCAGTCTAGGGGCAAGCCCTTTCAAAGGCCTTTTAACCAAACCCAGGCCTCCTCTCCCTTCCCACAGAGAGGGTTCTTCAGAGGGAGGGATAGGAGAGGGATGAGCAGGGCTGCTCCCTCCTCCTCTCAGTCCAAAGCTCCTGCCAAGCAAACACCCTAAAGTGTGAGCCCCGATCGACTCCCCATGTCCAGTAGGAGGCAGGCTGGTTTACTACTTCCAGGCCTGGAAGTCTGTGACCTCAAACAAGTGGGTCCTAGAAGTAGTAAGCCAGGGACTGGCCCTCAGCTTCAAAACATTCCCAAAAAAGAGGGCCAAGTCTTTTCCACCTGCATCAATCTCAGAAACCCTTGCCCTACTGGCAGAGGTTTCCTCTCTTCTAGCTCTCAGAGCTATAGAGAAGGTTCCTATATAGTACAAGGGAAAAATACTGTACTCCAGGTACTTCCTTGCCCCAAAGAAAACAGGGGAGTGGCGATCCATCCTAGACCTAAGATATTTGAACAAACACATTGTAAAGCCAAAATTCAAAATGGTAACTCGGAATAATCCTTCCCTCTCTAAGGCCAGGGGATTGGCTAGCATCTCTGGACCTCAAGGACTCCTACTTCCATATTCCTATCAGGTGCTCCCACAGAAAATACCTCAGGTTCGAGTTGCCTTCAGGCCATTACCAATTCAGAGCCATGCCATTCGGTCTAACTTCAGCTCCAAGGGGGTTCACAAAGTGCCTTGCAGTAGTGGTGGCTTACCTCAGAAGACAGGGTATCACCATTTTTCTGTATCTAGATGACTGGCTGTTAGTGGGTCAGTCTCCTTTACAGGTCAAGTCAGCTCTTCAAACTACCCAGGACCTACTCAGCTCCTTGGGCTTTCTTCTCAATCTTCCAAAGTCTGTATTTGAACCAGTTCAACTTCTCACCTTTATAGGCATAGAGTTGGACACTATAAAGCAAAAGCCTTCCTTCCCCTTGCAAGGGTAAAGGCCCTAGTGGATCTCGCTTCCTCCTTTCGACCTCAGGTCTCCCGCCCAGCAAGCCAGTTCCTCTAGCTCCTGGGCCACATGGCAGCTTCCATGGCAGTGGTGCAGGGAGCAAGGTTCCAGATGAGGTACATTCAGTTTCACTTGAGGTCTTTTTGGTCTCAGAAGGATTCACTTACCAAACTGATTCCAGTGACTCAGACACTGGTCCAAGCTCTCCAGTGGTGGCTGGACCAGGACAACCCCAGACAAGGGGTTCCATTTCTCCCTCAAGTCCCATCAGTAGTTTTAACTATGGATGCTTTTCTCCTAGGGTGGGGAGCCCACCTGGGAGCACTGACAGCTCAAGGGCTCTGGTCTCCACAGGAGTCTGTACTTCATATCAATCTGATGGAACTCAGGACAGTTTTCTTAGCACTGCAGAGTTCTCGGATTCAGTCAAGGGCAAGGTGGTCCAAGTCAGAACAGACACCACCACCACAATGTGGTACATCAACAAGCAGGGAGGCACTCGGCCCTCGGCCTTGTGCACAGAGGCCATGAAGCTGTGGTCTCTGGCCTATTCTCTTCAGACTTCTGTGGTAGCAGTTCACCTTCCAGGGAAGGACAACTTACTAGCAGATGCTCTGAGCAGAATTTCTCAGGGTCACCACGAATGGTCCCTGGATGCTGACATGCTGGAGGTCATCTTCTCCGGGTGGGGCACTCCAGAGATGGATCTCTTTTCGGTACCGGACAGTCATCAACTTTCACTGTTTTGTTGGAGACCTCCAGTCCTGGGGATGGTTCCCCAGGATGCTCTCATTTTGGACTGGAAGGGCAGGTTTCACTGTGCCTTCCCTCTGCTGTTCAGAGTTCTGATCAAGATCAGGACTCAACCCTGCACAGTGATACTGGTGGCTCCAGACTGGGTCAGACAGCCTTGGTATCCTTTACTGCTGTCCTTGTCAGTGTCACGTCCCCTGTCTCTGCCCAGGACATACAATCTCCTGTCCTCCTCCCAGGAGCGGATCTGGTGCTCCAATCTCTAGTCTCTCCATCTCAAGGCCTGGCTCTTGAAGAGTTAGAATATGCAGCTCTTCACCTTTCTCAGGGAGTTCTGGATATTCTGAAGGTCTCTAGGAAACCTTCCACTAGAAAAACATATAACTCCACATGGAAAAGGTTCAGTATTTGGTGCTCTCAGAATAGTATCCTGCCCGATTCTGCAGACATTTCCACAACCTTTGACTGTCTAGTTCATCTCAGTGATTTAGGCCTTAGGCCTGCCACTCTGAAGGTTCATCTGGCAGCTTTCTCTGCATTTCTCTCAGCAGGGAAGGGCTCTTCCTTGGCATCTCGTCATGTTTACCAAAAGTTTTTCAAAGGTCTGGTTCACATTAACCCTCCCTTTAGGGAGCCCACTCTGCCTTGGGATCTTAATGTCTGCATAGCTCAGCTAATGCAGCTGCCTTTTGAGCCTCTGGCTTTGGCCAAATTGAAGTACTTGACCTGGAAAACTGTGTTCCTGGTAGCTATTGCTTCTGCCAGATGGATTAATGAGCTGCAGGCCCTGTCAGTGGAACCTGACTTCATCTCCTTCCATAGGGACAAAGTAGTCCTCAGAACCAATAGGAGGTTCTTGCCCAAAGTGGTTTCAGATTTTCATCTGAACCAGTCTATATCTCTCCCTATGTTTTTCATTGACCATTCTTCTGCAGGTGAAAGAAGGTTACACAGTCTGGACGTTAAGAGGGCCCTTAGCTACTACATTGAGCATACTAAGGCACATAGAAATGACTGTCTTCAATTGTTTCTCACTTATGGTGAAGTGGGAAAGGGTAAGCCTGCCACTAAGAGAACTATTGCCAGGTGGATTGTTTCTTGTATACAATTTTATTATGACAAATTGGGCAGGACGCCCCCTTCAGGCCTGAGAGCTCATTCGTCTGGGGTACAGCTGCTTCTCCAGCTGCAGCCAGAGATGTACCTTTGTTTGAGATCTGTAAAGCAGCCACCTGGAAAACGGTACATACTTTCACCAAGCATTACTCCCTGGACATCCAGGCTAGGAGTGATGCTAGGTTTGGTACAGCAGTACTGCAGATCCTCTTCCCAAAGTAGGTTCTGCATTCCCTCCTCCATAGGGAACTGCTTGGTAGTCTGCATTATGTCTGAATACAGCAAGACTTCATGTTGTTTGAAGAAAAAATTACCATAGTAATGTTGTTTCTTCTAATGGAGTCTTGCTATATTCAGACCTCCCCCCCACCTCCCCTCTCAGAACCTGGTTTTGGGAAGTGGGCTGGCAGGTACAGTGTTGCACCTCAGTGGTGTACCTTGTACCCTCCCTCTGGGGTGGGGTAGATGTTGTTATTATTATTTTTCTGGTGTTTTACTAAATATTGTCACTACCTTTCCTTCTTGGGTTCTCGACTTGAGTCTTTTGGGGCCCAAGAAGATATATTTTGCCCTTTGGCTATATTTGAACAATTTCCATACTTTAGTTACTAGTTATTTAGCTCGTAAGAATCTGACGGTTACACTGGTAAGTACCACAGACAGAGGTTTGAAAACCGAGGTCGAGCTCAACGGTCTATGCTTTTGCATAGAGTTAACTCTTTCCTCTCCAGGGCAGTTCAAGTGCTGGGGCTAACTGCATTATGTCTGAATACAGCAAGACTCCATTAGAAGAAACAACATTACTGTGGTGAGTGAGTTTTTCTTCTTAGTGGTAAAAGCTGAATGCTCTCATTTTTAACAAAAAACTCTTATTGTAAAAACTGGACCCAAGTACAGTCTCTCATTTAAATCTGGGTTGAGGGGAACCTCCTAGTTTGAATGACCAGAAACATTTCATCCAAAGCAGTAAATGTTTTTTTTTTTCTTCAGTCAACATTATAACAAGGTCTGAATATCAGTCAATAAAACAGGGACATTATTCTACCATTCAAGCCCCGTTTTTCTTTCATTTTATTGAAGTGCACCTCTAATAGGGTACAGAGTTAAGTTAGCCCTGAAGTTTGGCAGTGTCTTTCTTCAACGAAAGCGAAGTTTCTTTAGATGTGACATACCACTACCAGGCACGGATCTAGCGGAACAAACCCAGCATTAGCATTATGCAGATCGGTGTTTGCTGTGGAAGTACTGTGCACCCGACTCTGGAGGACTTGTATGGTGTCTAACCAGAGGAAAAGCACCCGAGACAAATCGGTACCCACAGATATTGTTTCTCGCACAACCAACGCAAATTACAACTTTTCTAAACTATTTGCAGGAAGTGAACGCTAGAAACCCAATTTACTGTACAACAATGGTGGGTGACGGTGGGTCTCCCCTGGTGCCGCTGGTCGGGCACCCTTGTTCAGCAGTGCAGCATCAGGGAACCACAGCCCCGGTATGGAAGGTGCGCCATGCTCTGCGTGCCCCTACTAGGACTAAAGTGTTGCAACCCCCAGAAACACTGACAGTGCATTGACAGAGGGACAAACTGTGTCAGTGCAGTACAATATGGACCCATTAAGTGAGCTGATCAGAGTATGCTGCTGGTGTTTTTATGGGGGAGGAGGAGGGAGGTGAAAGCTGGGGAGGGTCCGAGAGGGGTAGAGTAAGTGGTGCCGCTGTGAAACAAAGTCGTGACTCTTAGTGGAGCTGAGGGAGAGGACAGAGAGCTGTGTCGGGAGAACACCGGAAGTCCCGTACAGCACACTGGTGAGGTCGCAGGAAAGAGAGGGAGCTCAGCTGCTGATGGAGAGGAGGGTGATATATAGCAGGGTCATCCACTACCCCGCACATCAGGAGTAGTGACCTGGCCCCATGAGTCCTACCAGACTGCTGCTAGCATACTAGATAACCATGCAGCTGTTGCTGCTGGCTGGACTGCTTGTTCTTGTTCTGGTCCAGGAGTCTAAGACTGCGGTGAGTAACACCCAACAAACAACTGCAGAGCTGTCTGAGTCAGTTGAATCCTATCCGATGCTGAAGTTCAGAATATGCTTGGTGTGGTGTCTGCATTTTACAGCTTTGCAGATTAACCAACCTGTGCCATGAGGAATAAAAACAGCCTTAGAGCATGTATTCCTAGTTTTAAGTGCAATACAAACAAAGAAAAAAGGTAATTTGAATGCACGCACGGGGGGAAGGAGCTGTCTATGACAGCTGTTCCAATGCAGTGCCGACGCGTAGGCACTTTGCATACTGCCAAAGGCAGCAGTATGCAAATTGCCTACACACTACCACCGCTGATTGTAGCAGTGTTTTGCTTGGAACTGTACGCCACTGCATCTGAACTGCTGTCATAGACCGCTCGGATGTTTATTGGAGCGGTGAGGTCGCGCCTGTGACAAGGAGCAGGGCATTGGAAGTGGGGGTGCCACACCTACGAAACTTCATACGGTGGTGCTATGTTTCTTGCACATGTGTGCAAGCAAACATAAAAATGAAAGCAAAGCACTTTGAGTTAGTGTTTTGAAAGGCACTATGTAAAACCCCGGTCAGTGTAATGAGACCTGTCTGTTGTTGCACCATTTAAACTAGGATGAATATGAATCGCACCTGTAAAGGGAGTGCTGAGGACCTTAATCTGTGCATAGATAACAGAATGCAGTCATGGCAAAATCAATGTCCAAATATACTATGCATTTTCAAGTTACTGACTGCAAATCCCAGAAGCATGCTCAGCACTGTATTTGATTGTTTACTTAGAGTGAATTTCCAAGCTTGTATAAAAAAAAGCATGTCTAAGCAAGTATAAAAAATTAAAAAAAGCATGTCTTACATTTTCAGTTAGCATATGCAAATCAGCTGGCTGTTAACACACAACAAAATGGTCTCCACGACCTTTGTTACAAAGCAAAAGCTATCCAGGATTCCTGGTCTCCCCTCCTTCTGCACGCTTGACGGGGCCACCATACAGAATGTACTGTCTTTCAAGTACCTCAGGGTATGGCTTGACAACCACCTCAACTTTTCTGAACACATGGATGCAGTTCACAAAAAATTTCACCCCAAGTCAAGTGTGCTATACTGCCACCATGACTGCTTCCCTCTGCCGGTCATGGAGGCATTGTTTAGAGAATGATCCTCCCCATATTTGACTATGATAATATAGTTCACACCGCTGCCCCTAAATTCACACTTTCAAGACTGGACACTCTCTTTCACTCCTTCTGATGCTTTGCCCTGGACTGCCCACCCCACACTCAGCACTGTACTCTCTACACCTCCCTCTCCTTTCCCCTCCCTTGATGCAAGATGTCTGGCTCACTGCTGCCCTTTTCTTGCCAAATACTGGTTTGGCTCCCTGCCTTCCTACTGCTCCTCTTCCCTCTCCCAGCCCCCTCCTAACTCCTATGCTCTTTGCAACTCCTACTTCTGCTCCCTTGCTCTGCTCTCTAGGCCCCTGTCAGCCAGCCAGGCTCCTTTCTCATACTGATTCCCTAAGCTTTAGCACTCCCTCTTCCTCCTCTTCCCCATTCGCTCTACCTCCTCCCCTCACTCTTTAACCTCCCTACTGCATAACTTTACCTCCCCCTCCTGTAACTACAACAGCCTTCCACTATTTGTGTCCCACTGCCTTCCCTCATCCTCCACTCCCTCATTCTCCAACTCTTAATCCTAGTAACTCTCTCCCCCTTACTCATTTGCTCGCTTCCCTTCCCGATTCCCTTCCTCCCCTCTCCTCTTTCCCTTCTGCCCACTTGACTTCTCCTGCCTTCCCCCAACTCTATCCTAACTTCATTGCAGGCTTGGGATCCAGTCTCTCACTGGGATGGCCAGGCACCCAGTCGTGATCACCCCTTGTGAGGTTTCCACTCAAGAGGGATGGTGTGAAAACAGTAGAGACTAGTCCTTGTGGGATTTTTACCCTGAGGGACAATCAAATGCTTCTCCTCTTCTTACCCCATTCTCCTCCTTTACCTCCTATTCCCCCTTTCCTATTTTACTCCACACTATTTTCTCCACTCTCATTCTCCTACCTTCTTCCCCATTTGCTACCCCCCTTCATGTGAGTCAGGTATCCAAAGTGCACTGAGTATATGTCCAACTGAGTCTGGCCCTTGTGGGGTCTAAATCTCAGAGGTAGATGGTTGAGCTCTCCCCTCCACTTTACTCCTCCTCATTCTTTTCAACCCCTCTTCCTCATCTCCCTGTCTTTCTTTTCCTGTTTCCTCATTATTGCTGTCCCATGCTTGCTGCTTTACATGCTTTACACTTGTAACCACTAGGTGGCGCTATCCCAAGGGCTACTACCCCTGCCTGCTTAGCTAGTTGCAGGGTAAGGGGCCTGGGTACTGAAACAGGTGCCGCCACCCGGAGGACAGGGTTGTTAGTATCAAGGCTAACCTGGGTACAGCCCTCTGGGACACTGTAACTCCCCTCTTTCCTCTCTAGTGGCCTAGACAATATGCAACAAACACTTTCACAATAGCCCCTATTCAGCATTCAAATCCCCACACTGTTTGCACTTACCACCAGGGCTGGTTCCACCAGTTCAACCCTGGAAACCCCATGTAAAACAAGGTTAGGCACAGCAAATAACAGTGCAGTGCTTTTGGTACAAACTGGAACCACAGTCAAATTAAATGCAAAACGAGTTGGATCTGATATACTCCGGCGGGGAAGGGGGAAGGGAGGGGTGTAATCAGGTCGATTGATTCTAAAACTGATCTAGTCAGGCAATTATGCATGCACTTTTAGTCCCTGCACAGTCTCATGTTCTGGGTACCCAGTTGGAAGTAAGGTGGGCTAGCCTGGAATGTTGTCCGGAGTAGGCCGGCATCACAGCTGGTCAGGGCCCTGTGATGAAAAGAAAAGGCATGCACAACCACACACAATTTGTAATCCACAGCCAGGAGGCTCAGTTCATGATAATTAGACAAAACAATTAAATCAGATGGCACACTTTGATTAAGCTGTTGTTGCAGGGAGCTACCCTGGTGTTTACTCACACTACCCAGTACAGGACACAGGATGGATGAAATGGAGACTGCAGAATGACTTGGTTTGCCAGGAGAAGCGGGGCCCACACGATTCACCATGGAGTCATTCCTGTTCATGATGTTGAGCAGGGAGCTGATCCCCAGGCAGGTCTCTCATCGATGGTCTTCTCTGTGGTGTGAGTAGCTGGCTGGGCCAAAGTGTGGAGGCCCAGACCAATTGGAGAAGAATGCAGATTCAGTCTGTTAGGTGATGGATGCAGCTTCCATCAAGCAAGGCACAAATAAACAGTGGGGAACCAAATCGAGACCCACAAGCAGATTACAGCACATATATAGTGAAGCAATCACCATACCATCAAGCGGATAATAATCCGGTTGCAATGTCAGTGTCTCTGAGCAAAACCAGAGTTCTATGGTGAATGGACCTCCTGACAGGCCGATCACATACAGCAAATCTTCGGTCTTTCTTCAGATTCGAGTCTGGTCACAGTTCGGTGGCTTTGTCACACTCCAGTTTGGCTATAGTCAGAATACTAAGCCTTTCACAGGATTTCCTCTCGAGGGACAGCAGGCAGACAGGCCAGACTCAGCCTCTCCACCAATCTCCTGCGCGAACTACACAGAAGCAGCTGCTTAAATCTCTCAAGCTGTTTACTCTCTCCACTCCTCACTCCAACTCACTCACTGCAGCAGGCAGCTTGGGAATTTCCCTTTGGTCCAAAAGGTTCTGGTTGGCTGAGCCATCAGTCTGTCAAAGTAAGGGCTCCCCCTCCAGGTGCATTTAGGTGCCAAAGTCTCAAAACTACAATTCCTACAGAAATTCACTCCCACAAGACACCTGGGGACAGATTCCATTTCAGGGTCCCCAAAGGTACTGATTGGCCCATTCTAGCAGTCCAGGGCCAAGATGGTGGTAATAAACAGAACTGTCCAAGCTGCAAAGAAGGCAGGTTAGACAAACTACAATATCATTACTGTTACAATAGATAATCAGCAAATAAGTACAGCTTCTAACAGAGCTCCATTTGCTCAACTAGCGATGGCAGAACGGAGCGATTATCTGGCAGCCTGGGTGGGACTCGAGTCTGAAACTACTCGGCCCCTACCCAGATTAGCTTTACACCACAAATAGGCAGCTCTTAAAGAGACAGAGCACAGAGGCATTAAGGCACTCTCATACAAACATTTTTAAAATGCTAAGACACAGAGGCAGTATAGAGCAGTGGTTTGAGTCTCTGAGCTGCAAATCTGGTGACATGCAGCAGACCAGACCTGGGTTTGAATCCCACAGCTTCCACTTGCATACTGTGTGACCCTGAGCAAGTCACTTAACTTCCCTGTGCCCCCAGGTCGCTCCTGTAAAAAAGCTTTTTAGCTTTGTGTGCTACTCCTGGTTAAACAGCTTAAAAAAACAAGACACAGGATACCAGCCTGGCAATGGGCATTTAGACACACCCGAGGAAGACTTTCGGGAGCCCCCATTTGTAGGGGGGGGTTACACCCTTCTCTGCCTGGAAAAACTTGGCATCCATGTCCAGTCTAGACCATAACAATATTGAAGAAGCAATATAGAAGAGATATGCGTGACATTAGCATACTATGTAGATAACATCTGATGCATCAGTTAACGGAAACTTATCACATTACTATGCATTTCATATATTTCACTATACTATATCTTCATTGACAATACTTATATGCATGTTTCATACATTCTATGCTGATTCTGTTATGACTAACATACTATGAACAGTTACCTATGTCTTCACGTTATAACTTCTTGTACAGTAAATGTAGAAGGGGGTCCTTCCCTATCGGCTAACTTGGGGCTAGATGAGACAGGAACGCCATGTTCTGAGGGAAGAACAATTAATCTGGAGGTGGCAGTCAAGCTCAATTTGGGCAGTGAGCTTTTGGAAACGTAAACACCTTTATGGACCACATTGAGAGGCAAGTCCACAGGCCTCCCAGGGGAATCATAACTAAAATGTAGCACTGGCTTAACAGGTCGCCCAGATTTTCTTGGGAGAACAGACACAAGCTCTGGGCGGTCAACGCTGGCATTGATTTATTTTCCTGTAGTGAGGGATACCTCTGCACAGGTTGGAATGTCCAGATTGGGAACACTATTTGCTCCTTGCTCTGCAGACTCTGTTTCCACAATACATTGCTCATTATTATCTTCTGAAGAGGGCCCAGGTTGTTCATTCTGAGGAGACTCTGGCACAATTAGACTTTGCGGCACTGAAGGGGTGCTGTACACTTTCATATTGTTCTTTAAGTTCTGGTGTGTCACCATGGAGACTCGGGCCATCAGCCCTTCTTCGGGCAAGTCAGACAGTTCTATAAGACAGAGAAAGTCCGCAACCTCAGACGTGATACTTTGCACCTCACTTTCAGGGGGCATTTGGTCCAAGGAAGAAGCTGGGGGGTTAGGCAGTTCTGAAGGCCCAGCTTCATCCCCATGATTCTGCAGAGCATTGCCTGAAAACAACTGATTCAGTTCATATGAGGGATAATGGCATTATCACAGTCACTGTCATCAGAGACAGATGAACAGTCATCGCTATCACTTTGGGCCTGCTGAGAGGAAGGCCTGAGTTCTGGAACAACGTGGACAGGTTGGCTCTGATTCCTTATTGCAACAGCATGAGTCACTGGCCCAGGAGAAGTGTCAAGTGTTGGTTCAGCATCAATAACAACTTGGCCGATGGGCAGCAATTGATTGTAGTGCATGGTCTTAACAGCTTTGGAATTATTTTCTGGGCGCACATTGTACACCGGCAGATCATCCAATTTACCAACTACTATGTGAGGAAGATGGTGCCATCTATCAGCAATTTTGTGTTTTCCATGCAGTCCCAAATTGCGTAGTAGTACCCTATCTCCGGTCAACAGCTCCTGGGCGTTTACTCATCGATCATGTCTTTATTTGTTGGCAAGATTTCACTTAGCAGCCATAGTTTGAGCTAGTTGATAGGCACGATTCAACTGATCTTTCAATTTCTGTACGTACTGCAAGTAATTTTCGGCTCAGACCCCATCTGGAGAGACCCCAAAGCAGACATCAACTGGCAGTTGGGCCTCCCTCCCAAACATGAGACGGTACGGGGAGAACCCAATAGCGTCACTTTTGGTGCAATTGTATGCATGTACCAGGGTGCTGATCTGCTGGCTCCACTTGTGCTTGTCTTTTGGATGGAGGGTGCCCAGCATGTCCAGAAGGGTGCAGTTGAAGCATTCTAGTTGAGGGTCCCCCTGTGAGTGATAGTGGGTGGTGCTTGACTTCTGCACGCCCCACAGAGAGAGCATTTCTTTGATTAACCTACTTTCAAAGTCTCTGGCTGGGTCAGAATGGATCCGCGAAGGGGGGGGGCACCATAGTGGACAAAGAATTTTTCCACTAGCACCTTGGCCACAGTAGATGCCTTTTGGTCTTTAGTTGGGAAACATAGAAACATAGAAGTTGATGGCAGATAAGGACCGCAAGGCCCATCCAGTCTGCCCATTTCTTTTTCTACCTTATAAATGTGCCATCGGCCTTTGCTCTGTCAGTGGCCTATCTATTCATAGTCATTTGTATTGCTCCTATATGCCTATCCCATCCCTGTTTGAAGCCCTGCACTGTATTCATAGCCACCACTTCTTGTGGTAAGCCATTTCATGCATCCACCACCCTTTCTGTGAAAAAGAATTTCCTCACATTCCCCTCAATCGGCCTCCTCTAATCTCATGCTGTGTCCTCTTGTCCTGCTATTTTTCTTATATTTAAACATGTTAGACTCTTTCACCTTGTTTATGCCCTTAAGGTGTTTGAATGCCTTGATCATATCACCTCTCCCTCCTTTGCTCAAGGGTATACATATTGAGCTCTGTTAATCTGTCCTCATATGTCTTCTGATGCAGTCTCTGCACCATTTTGGTCGCCCTTCTCTGGACTGCCTCAATTTGGTTAATGTCCTTGCGAAGGTGTGGCCTCCAATACTGCACGCAGTACTCAGATGGGGCCTAACCAGTGTCTTGTACAGAGGATTATTACCTCCCTCTTACGACTTGTGATACCCTACTAATACACCCTAACACCCCCTAGCCTTACCTACTGCTTTAGAGGTCTGCTTGGATGATTTTAGGTCATCAGTGATGATGATGCCCAAGTCTCTTTCTTCCTTTGTGACTGCTAGCAACTCCCTCCCAGCCTATAGGTGGCTTCAGGGTTTCTCTTCCTGTGTGCATGATTTTGCACTTCTTGCATTAAATCCCAGTTGCCACTCTTCTGACCATTCTGCTAGTTTATACAGATCTCTTCTCATTCTGCCCACCCCATCTGATCATTTACTCTGTTGCAGATCTTGGTGTCATCTGCAAACAGACAAGCCTTACCCTCTAGTCCATCTGCAAGGTCACTAATGAAGATGTTGAAGAGACTGGCCCCAGGACTGATCCCTGAGGTACCCCACTTGTGACTTGCATCTCTTCTGACTGTATACCATTTACCACCACTCTCTGTTTTCTGCCCATCAACCAGTTTGCCACCCAGTTGACCAACTTCTGACCCACCCCGAGCCTACCCAGCTTATTTATCAATCTTCTATGTGGAACAGTGTCAAAGCTTTGCTGAAGTCAAGGTAGGCGACATCAACTGCTCCCCCTTGGTCCACCACTCTGGTTACCCAGTCAAAGAAATCTATGAGATTAGTTTGACAGGACCTTCCTTTTGTAAACCCATGCTGTCTTTGATCCTGTGCCCCTATGGATTACAGGTGTTGCACTATCCTTTCCTTAAGGAGTGCCTCCATAATCTTGCCCACTACTGAGGTAAGACTGACCGGTCTGTAGTTCCCCGCCTCCTCCCTGCTACCACTCTTGTGGAGCGGGATCACATGAACCCTTCTCCAGTCTTCTGGAACCTCTCCTGTGCTCAGAGACTCACTAAACAATTCTGCTAATGGCTCTGTAGTTCCTCCTTTAGCTCCTTAAGTACCCTGGGATGTATGCCCATCAGGTCCCATTGCCTTATCCACCTGAGCTTAGCAAGCTCTTGAGGACCCTTTCTTTTGTGAAGGAGAGTAGTGCTCACCTCCTCCCCCTGTGTCCATGATGCTGAGCTGTGGGCCCTGCCCTACCTTCTCTTCAGTAAATACTGACAAAAGTATCTATTTGGATAGATGCCTTTACAGGGTCCTCCTCCTCCTCACATGCTCCCTTTCTCCATTAGCTTAGCAATACCCCTCTGGACTTTCTCCTTTCACTAATGTATCTATAGAAAGTCTTGTCACCTTCTTTTACTGTTCGTGCTAGTGTTTCCTCAGTTTGGGACTTTGCCTGCCTTACTGCCTTACCTGCTTCCCTTAGGGCAGTTTGGTATGCCTCCCTATCTTCATCCCGCTGTGTTCCCTTATATTTCCTGAAGGCCAGCCTTTGGCTCTGACCTTTTCTGCTACTGTATTTGAGAACCAAAGTGGTTTCCTTCTTCTTTGCACTTCCTTTTCTGTCTAACACAATGGGATGTTGCTTCAAATATTGCATCCTTAATGCTTGCCCACTTTGCCTGTACCTCACCTGTGTTTCTTTTGCCAGGGCTAGCTTAACTCTGTTGGCCATCTTATCAAAGTCAGCTCCTCTGAAGTCCCATATTTTTGCCTTGGAATGGGATGATTTAGATGTAGTAGCCAAATTGAACCATACCATGTGATGGTCACTGGCCCCTGAGGTGACGCTCTACCTGGAGATCTGTGATCCCTTCTTGTTAGTCAGTACTAGATCTAGGATAGCCCTGTCTCTTGTGGGTTGCTGTACCAGTTGTTTGAGGCCCTCCCTGCAGGGAATCCACTATGAGTCTAGTTCTGGCAGATGTTCCTGCTGGTATTGACCAATCTGTATCCAGCATGTTGAAGTCTCCCATTATCAGAACCTCCCTTTAGCTGTCATGTTTTGTATATCTTCTAACAGTAATGTGTCTATGTCCTCCTCTGGTCTGGGGCCTGTAGACAACCCCAGTTCTTATGGCTGTCCCATTTCCTGTTTCCAGGGTGACCCACAGTTCTTCTGGCTCCTTATGTGTATTCTGAATTTCTGTAGCTTTGATATTTTCATTAACATACAGGCCTCCCCCCATTTGCACCTCGGTCTCTTCTGAACAATACATAGCCAGGTACTGAAGTCTCCCAAGTGTGGTTACTGGTAAACCACGTCTCACTAATTGCTACTATGTCCAGTTTAGCCTCTGACATTATTGCCTGCAGGTCTGGGATCTTATTCCCAGGCTGTGAGCATTTGTGTGCATGATTTTCCATTGGCCAGATTTTGGTGTGTAAGTTGTTGGGTGAGTTTGGCTACCCACAATAGATCGTATGGGGAGACAAACCTTTTCTTCACCTGGTGATGCAAATGAACGGCAAACATGCTGAATTCCTGTTTGACCACTAGCTGAGGGGAGGTGTTCTTCCCATTCGACTGTATGGTGCTGCACCCTCTCCCATTTGCTAGTTTAAATATTCTGCAAAGACGTCAAACTTCTGCCCCAATGCACTGACTCCCTCTTTAGTCAGATGCAGTCCATCAAATTTAAAGAACTTTCGCTCCCAGAACTGTTGCCAGTTCCTACAAATCTGTGTCCTTTTTCCTGGCACCAGCCCTTGAGCCCATGTTTAGCTCCCCTATCTCCCTTCTCTGACCTTCCGTCCATCTGCTCCCTCTCCCAGACTGGCAGGATCTCAGAGAAGGAGATGCTAGGACAGAAATAGATGATAGTTTGTCACCCAGCCTAGTCAGGTGTTCCTTGGTCTCCACAACTGACAGGCTGGCAGGATCATAGTCCCTATGTGTACTAGGACATCAATGTTTTCTCCTGCTTTGTGAACAATTTAGCAATGCAGTCAGTGTCTCTCCATGCTGATGTACCTGGGAGACATCTGACCATCACCCTGGCTGGAGATGAGTATCAACTCCCGAATCATGGAGTCTCCTATGATCAAGTTTTTGGATTTCCTTTGTGCTTGTTTTGTTTTGGTTCCTGATTTGGGTGAGTTTTGTTGTGCTAGCTCCTGTGCCGCATGATGTCCTGCTCTGCAGTGTCTTCTGCCTCTTTATTTGATTTCAGAGATAGAGGCAGATACCTGTTTGTAGTGTTTATATGGTTTTGGAGGTAATGTGTGTTGGAGAGCAGAGAGTGATGGGGCACCTGATTTGCTCCTCTAACCACCTGCCAACCTCCTGGACCAACTACCTCTCTGATCGAGGTTTTCTGTTGGATGCTGGGAAATGGCGGTGGTTCTTATAATGTATTTCCTCTTCAATATGAAATTTGAGGCATGCAATCTCTGCCCATGCTGCCCGGAGCTGAGCCTAAAGATCTCAAAGGCCAGCATGGGACAATGTCCTAAATCCTGTAAGACTGTCCTTCTGAAAATTGTTCCACAGTACCTGCAGTTAATGAAATCCATTCCAAATAAGTTGCTGGGTTTGTAACCTAGTCAGAGTAATTAGAAGGAGAAAAAAAGGAAAAAAAATGCAAGTAATGGTTTAATTGTGCTTTGTATAACTTGTTATAACAAGTTAAATTACTAGATGCCCTGTAAATTAGATCACCCTTTGTGAGGCTCCCACTTCGATCCACCCCTTCCTGCTCTGGCCACAGGAAATGTCACAACTGTGGTACCCTATAAAAGGAGTGTAGCGGGGTGGTTGTGGATGGGGGTGGGTGGCTGGCCCTTCCCTGCCTAAAAGAAGAACCACGGACGAAAGAACAAGGAGGTAAGAGCAGAAACAATCAGTCAACAACAAATGCAGTAACCCTAAGCTTATCCTAATGTTAGATAAAACTGTAAAACCTGTAAAGCACCACCTGTAATAATTTCAGAGAAGATATACGCTGTAAGAAACACTTTGCTCCAGAGAAAAATAAAGCAGTAACAGAAGATATACCTTGCAAAGACAATTTGAATCAGAAGATTACAGGAGTAATCTGTTAGCACACACCTGTAGGCACACCTTGTAATAATGCAGAAGAAGGTATACCAGCAACAACAATTTGAATCAGAAAAAATAAAGCAATGAAATGTTAGCAACAAACAGTAGCAATCCTGTGAGTAAAAATAAAAACACCACCACAGTAAATCTGTTAGCCAAACTAAGTCTTAATCCTTTTCCTTGCTCTGGTAAGGTTCTCTACTCTGCCTTTCAAGCAGTCTTAGAAGAAAAGAGCTCAGGTGAAGCTAGGTGCCTTGGCCAGCAAACCAAGTCTTCTACCTCCAAGATGTCAACTAACCTGACTTTTAACCCTTCTTTCTGTTGGAAATTACTGACAGTTTGCCAGCTCCACCTCACATACACACCTAATCCTTTGGAAGAGCTGTGGGAGGAAAAGCAATTAGCTCCTTCAATGTGAAAGGAGACTGAAACACCTCTGAGACAACAAACCTTTTCAACAAACAAGAATAAAATAAAACACAGTGTCAAACAGTAATTTTGCTTAGCCCAATTATAAAAAAGTCACAAAAATGTAAGCTCCACCTGTAATACAGTAATTTCAGAGAAGATATACCCTGTAAGAAACACTTTGCTCCAGAGAAAAATAAAGGGGAAGGCTTGTGCGTACCGTGTAAAATGATCAGTAACTACAAACACATTGCCAATGTTCTTTTGATTGGGTTCTAAGCACAAGAACTCTATGTAGACCAGTTCCATGGGGGCACTGGTAGTGATGTTGACAAGTGGGACAGCTTTCTGGGGCAAAACTTTCCACTGGAGGCAGCGACTGCAAGTTTTGACATGATTCTCAACATCTACCCCCATCTTTGGCCAGTAGAATCGGGATCGTACCAGGTCGAGAGTTCTGTCAATACCGAGGTGCCCCATGTGATTGTGGAGGGACCTCAGTACCAGCTGCTTAAATTCTGTGGGTAGGACCAATTGTTGCTTGTCTGGTTGTCCACGGTGATCTGCTGTGTCTCTGTATAACAGTTGATCATGCAACTTTTACCTGGGGCCTTCCTTGAACAATAAAGCAGTTCACAAGTCAGGAGAACGCAACTTGGACACATCTTTCCCCTCACGCATGGCATCAAGTGCTGGTTGAATCATGGGATCTTGGGATTGAGCCCAGTGAATACTGTCATTATCAAACTGAGGTAGTGCACTAATATCTAAAGCAGAGAAATGGCAATAGGATGCCGATATGCAGGTATCAGGAGGGCCCAAGCAATCTACTAGGCAGTCCACTGTGTCTGCAGACATTTGTTCATCTTTAACAAACTTTTGGCATAATGCTTTGATGTTAGATTCAGACAATCTGACCCAGTTGTCCTTGGAAGCTGGCCTTCATGACAGGGCGTCGGCATCAATGTGGTTTAGTCCTGGTCTGTATTCAGCAGCATAATCATAAGTTAATAAGGCAGAAAGCCAATGGTGCCCAGTTTAGCTGAAGTCTGCACATAGGTCAGTGGGTTATTGTCGGTTTTCACTAATATCTTTGCTCCATAGAGGTACTCATGAAACTGGTCAACTATGGCCTATTTTAGGGCAAGGAATTCCAATTTGTGGACCAGATAGTTCTGCTCTGATGAGGTCAAGCTCCTACTGGTGAAAGCTGCAGGTCTCAAGCCATCTTCGTAGTCTTGATATGGTACAGCCCCAAGGCCTTGCGAACTAGAGTCCATATGCAGAACATAGGACTTGGTAGGATCAGCATAGGCAAGGACTGGGGCATGGGTGAGCTGGTATAGGACTTCAAAGAAAGCTGCTTCACATTCGGGTGTCCACTGAGTTCCAAAAGGCCCACCTGTTTGAAAATACATTTTCTCTTGGTCTTTGATAGCCCTTTTTGTGTATTTGCAGTTGGTAGGGGCGTAGCCTTGGGTAAGGTTAAGGAGCAGTCGAATCACTTTTGAATAGTCTTTGATGAACCTGTGGTAGTAGCCACAGAACCCAAGGAAATGCTGTAGCTCTTTTAGGTTATTGGGCTGGGGCCAGGTGGTCAAAGCTTCAACTTTACTGGGATCTGTCTGTATCCCTTCCGCAGACACTGTGTCCCACATATTTCACAGATGTTTGAAAAAACTGGCACTTGTCTATGGATAACTTGAAGCTGAATTCTCCCAAACGATAGAGGACTTTGAACAGTCTGGTCTCATGTTTCTCCAGCGTGCATCCAAAAATAATGACATCATCCAAATACACTAAACATTCCAGCAAGTTCTTGTCTCCAACCGCACGTTCCATCAGTCTCTGGAAGGTGGCAGGGGCACCCAAAATCCACTGTGGCATCCTCAGGAATTCGTAGAACCCCAAAGAACAAATGAAGGCCATTTTCTCACGGTCCTCCGGGGCCATCGGAATCTGATAATATCCACTGCGGAGAGCCAGTACTGAGAACCACTGACCCCTGTTCAGGCAATCCAGGGCATCCTGTATGCATGGCATGGTGTATTGATCTGGGATAGTCCATTGGTTGAGGGTCCGATAGTCCACACACATCCTCACAGATCCATTCTTTTTATGCACCACTATGATGGGGGATGCATATGGGCTTCTTGATTCTTGAATAATGCCAGCATTGAGCATATCCTGTAGGTTCTTCCTAACATCGCCTATGTCAGCTGGGGCAAGGCGTCAGGACCTCTCTTGAAATAGTCGGTCATCATGCTGGCACATGTTATGCTTGGCACCATGGACACACCCCACGTTCCACTCTTTTAGTGAGATCACTTGGTCTCTCTTTGCAAGTTTCCTGCTAATTCGGGTCTTCCATTCGGCGGACAAGGGGGAATCACCGAAGTCAAATAAGTCTGGGGTCACTTTCTCCCTTTTGCCAAAGTACTTGTTACTGGGTAATACTGCAGTGTCTGCGCAGTGTACTGTAGCCAGCATACATCCCCGGTTCACATGAACTTCCCTGTCCAACATATTTCTCACTTGCACCATCACTCGGCGGGCATAGGCAAGGTCATGTGCAGGTAGTATATTGAGCTTAACCATCAACCCCTCTGGCAGCTTCCCTTCACCAGGGACGTCTCATCAATAATTTGTTCTTTACATCTCTCCTTAGCCAGACTTCTCCATGGATTGTACACTGGTCATTGGGGGCCAACACCAAAGGTTCAGGATCCTTTTTCTACACTATCCCCACTGGCTCATCTCGGTCCACTTCATTGGGTTTCTGTTGCAAGTCATAAGTCCTTTTGATTAATGCTGGAATTCTTAGGGCCTGTCCAGACCGTTGCCCTTGTTTCTCATGGCAGTTTTGCTAGTCTCCCAAACATGTGGGCATTTGTTCCAATTAACAGGGTAACCCCATCATACAGTCTGGGGGGGGCACCCTAGGGCAAGTGTCTCAACTTGTTCATCTATCACAGCCACGGCAGTAGGGGATGACAGCCAGATCCAGATACACCCAGAGTATGGAGAGGACTTCTCATTTAACCCCCACATGTGCAAACCTTCCAAGGGTTGTAGCCACACGTCAGGCAGATGCTTCTGGTACCAATCTTGAAATACTACAGTTACTTGAGATCCACTGTCAAGCACAGCCCGTTCACCGTCACTTGAGTTTCCGTTGAAGGGCTCCCCACCTTGAACCACTCAGGTGACATGGATTTGGGTGTCGACTTTACAGCTGCTTTGGATGAATAGCTTTTTTTTTGGGCAGCCTCACCTTGCCGCCGTATATTGCTCCATCGAATCAATGCCAGCAGCCTAGTAGTAACTTTTCTCAGATTCTCAGGCAAATGGCAGGTGAACCGGGTGTGCCCATTCTCTCTGCAGTGGTAACAGAAAACAGGTTCTTTAGAGTCTCTAGGGGAAGAGGAGCTGTTCCCCTGCTTGAACATAGTGGGGGAGTCTTGGGGTCTCTCTCTGGTCTGGGGTTTGCTCTCTTGGCTTTCTGAGCTCCCCCAAGGGACAGTGTTTTGGGTAGCTCAGAGCAGGTCTCCCACCAAAACTCTCAGTTCTCATACTTCTTCCTGCAGGTTGTCTTCAGGCCAGGTTTCAGAGAAAATGACATGTACCCCCACCCCTCCCGGCAGGGCCTCGCGTTTAACCTCGGGGGTGGCTAGACAGGAATTAGCATCTCTAGCAGCCTTGGCAGCTTGCAGGCTGACCCTCAACTCAGTCAGCTCCTTGATCAGTTCTCTGAACTGTTGCAATTTGGCCTCCTCATCCCTCTCTGAGGCCTGACAGGCATGGGCAACCCCAGCATAGGGTTCCCATCCCTCTTCGTCATTCTCAATCTCACGGATCTCTTTCATTAGGTCACAGTATTGGGCGGGATTGCCCCTTCTGTCTTGCAGTTTAAGCTTTAACATCACCACGCTCAAGTACCTTGCTGACTTTAAGATGTGATCTAGCCTGACCCAGTTCAACTCACTGATGGGCACCCCTCCTTTCCTGTGAGACCGCTGCACAGCTCGTTTAATTCGGGTGACAAACATTGATAACTTTTCATTTTTCCACTGTTTTGCAGATTTAAATTTCCACATCAGATCATCCCTTGACTCAGTGCTACCAAATATTCCCTGCAAGGCACAGAGGTATTCAGTGGCCATAGCCTCTGTGCTGGTGGATCGCAGGAAGCAAATGACCTCCAGTGCAGGGCCCCTCAAGCTTTCCATGAGCCTCTTCCTCTTTTCCCCCTCAGCACACTGCCACTCCTGGACCAATGGGGTGGCGTAGTCCATCCATGTTTCCAGATCATCCTCCCCACGGGCACCGGGACCATGCCCAAAAAGAGCCTAAGTCTGCGGTATGAGTCCAAATGTACAGTAGGTATCACTATGGGGAAAGCAACTATAAGGGTGGCGGGAAGGGCTATGGGGGACTGCACGGGAGTAACATCCTCAGAAAGCTCTAACATTTTCACTAGCTCTGTAGCAGCTTGTCTTTAAATCCCTCTATGCAGGGGGACCCTCCAGGAGCAGCTGGGTCGCTATGTAAGTGAATGACTCTCCATCCCTTTTGGGACCCTTCAGGCAAAATGACAGGGGGTACCTTTTCTGGTTTGGTGGGCAGGCTGCAGAAGAATAGGGTCACCATAGTTTGATCAAACAGGTTGGAATCCCTTCCTTTCACTTCAACGTTCCCCAAACATTTAACTTGTTCAACAGTCTCTATAATAATTGCACTAGTGGTCCCTAACGGGATGTTCATTAACAAAATGGCTTGTTGAGGGTCTACCCCCTGTGCCTCACTCCACCTCATCATATGGTGCACTAACAGCTTGTGGGGAGCAAGTTTAAACTTGGACGTAGTGAGCACCTCCATTTTACCACAGTTTTTAAGCATGCGGTTGTAGTACCCACTTCTGACCACTAGAAGGTGAAAATCCCAGCATTGGTGCCTCCAAGATGTAACCCCTAGGTGGCGCTATCCCAAGGTCTACTGTCCCTGCCTGCTTGGCTAGTTGCAGGTTAAGGGGCCTGGGTACTGAAACGGGTGCCTCCACCCAGAGGACAGGGTTGTTAGTAGCAAGGCTAACCTGGGTACAGCCCTCCGGGACACTGTAACCCCACTCTTTCCCCTCTGTGTGGAGGCCCAGACCAATTGGAGAAGAATGCGGATTCAGTCCAGTAGGTGCTGGATGCAGCTTCCAGCAAACAAGGCACAATTAAACAGTGGGGAACCAAATCACGACCCACTAGCAGATTACATGACATTTATAGTAAAACAATCACCATACCGCCAAGCGGATAACAATCCGGTCGCAATGTCAGTGTCTCTGAGCAAAACCGGAGTTCTATGGTGAATGGACCTCCTGACAGGCTGATTGCGTACAGCCTATCTTCGGTCTTCTTCAGGTCCGAGTCTGGTCACAGTTCAAACAACATGAAGTCTTGCTGTATTCTGACAATAGCAGTGAGTCCCAACCTTCGAACTGCCCCGGAGATGAAAGAGTTAACTTTCCATGCCAGGCATGGAACGCTGAGCTCGAGCTCGGTTGAGACTCTGTCTGTAGCTGTTTAAACTCAAACCATCAGATTCTTTACTCAGCCTCACTGAACAGTCGCTCCGGAGATTTCTCCTTCTGCTCAGTTCAATTTGTCGGTTAAAGTACCGCTTTTCTCGGTTTTCGACCGAATTTAAACCGTAAACTGTCGGTTCAGTCTCTGTCTGTGGTATTTGTGAGTACTAGATAGGTTATATTTTATTCTTTCTGTGTGGAACTTGTAAACGGTTCATCGGTTCGGTTTGAACCGATCTAGCTGTTAAAAATCTTAATTTGTACTTTTAGAGTGTGGTTACCGGTTCTTATCAGTTCTAAAAAAAAAAAAACTGATTTATTACGTTTTTCCACGACCAGTGACACGGTCAGGAACCGATAAGAGGGTCTTGCCTGGTGGATTGCCATTAAAAGGGTAAGTTTGGTTAGGACTGGCACAGTGTCTGAGAAACCCAAAAGAAAAACCGGGCCCACTGGGTTTCAACACTGTAGTGTGTGTGAGGAAGTCTTTGCTAAGGCTGACCCCCACACCACCTGTGTTTATTGTCTGGGGTTTGACCACCTCAATGCAGACTGCCAGATTTGTAAAAATTTCCCTGCAGCTACCCTGGAAAAGAGAGTTGGTAGGCTCAGGGAAAGGGAGGCCAAAAAGTCCACTGATCCGGATGGCTAGCCTGGTTCAGTTCCAACCAAACCAGGAGGAGTGCCCTCTGACCAGGGCGAGACTTCGGGCAAAAGGAGAGCCAATTCTGAGGAGTCAGTTCCTGCTAAGAGAACTAGAAAAGAAAAGTCAGCTGGCGTGGAGCCAAAACTTTCCTCTCCAACCGCTGAAGAAATAGCCAAAGTGATCAAAATTGTGCAGTCGCTTTCCCCGGTTCAACCTGAACTGCACCTTGGGCAGGTGCTCGTCTCGCTGGTCCCACCGGTTCAAGAGTATGATTTAGAGGAATTTTATGTACTGGAGGAGGAGGAAGAGGAGTATGAGGAAAGTGAATGTGGTTTTGAAAGTCTGGATGTGCCTATCGACCCGGACATCTCCCCAGACAGACCTTCAGGAGTGTCTTCTCCTAGGCTTTCTGAGTCCCCCTCCCATTTCATGTTTTATAAAAAAGTGGCTGAAACCCTCCAGCTTCCTATGGAAGAAGCTGTGGATGACCAGGAGGAGCCTGACTGTGTAGAAATGATGGATATCCCAGAGTCTAGGAGGCTGTCTATTCCCTTACACAAATCTTTTGGGAAACAGACATTTAAGATTTTAAAGACTCTAATACTATACCTCCTGTGGATAAAAGAATGGACAAGAGGTATACATTGTCAGGCTCAGATACAGAGTTCCTTACACAACAATGCAGCCATGTTAGTAGTGCAGGCTGCAGCCTGTGATAAGGCAAATATTCCCTTGGCTTCACACCCCCCGGAAAAGGACTCCAGGAGGATTGATGCCATGGCAAAGAAACAGTACATGGCAGCATCCTTGGGACTCAGACAGGCCAATTAAATGGCCTATACTGCTAAGTATCAAAAATCCAGATGGGACACTGTTATGGCTTTAGCAAAACAGGTCCCTGGCCAGCTTGCCAAGGAGCTGGAGCAGGTGGCTGCTGATGGTATTGAGGCATCCAAGGTGCAATTCCATGCTGCAGTGGACAGGATGGTGTGGTACCCGAGGACTGGAGGAAGGCAGATGTGATTCCCCTTCACAAAAGTGGGACCAAGACAGAGGCAGGAAACTACAGACCTGTCAGTCTGACCTCTGTGGTAGGGAAAGTGATGGAGTCACTTCTGAAGGAAAGAATAGTTGAGTACCTAGAGGTCAGTGGAGCACAGGATCCAAGGCAGCATGGGTTCACAGCGGGAAGGTCATGTCAGACGAATCTAATAGATTTCTTTGACTGGGTGACCAAAGTAGTAGACCAGGGAGGGGCTGTGGACATGGCCTACCTAGACTTTAGCAAGGCATTTGACACAGTCCCACACAAAAGATTATTAGTCAAATTAACCAGCCTGGGAGTGGGTCCCAGGGTGGTAGCCTGGTAAAACATTGGCTGGACAACAGAACACAGAAGGTAATTGTAAATGGAGTCCACTCTGAAGAAAGGGGGTTACTAGTGGGGTACCGAGGTTCAGTATTGGGTCCAGTCCTTTTAATGTCTTCATCAGTGGCATTGCAGAGGGACTGGAAGGAAAAGTATGCCTTTTGCAGATGGCACAAAGATCTGCAACAGGGTTGATACACAAGGAGGCGTGGAAAGGATGAAAAGGGACTTGGCAAGGTTGGAGGAATGGTCTGACGATGGCAGCTAGGATTCAATGCAAAAGTGCAAATAATGCACCTGGGAAACAAGAACCCAGGGAAGAATACACAATGGGTGGAGAGGTAGTAACAACAACAAAACAGGAAAGGGACCTGGGGTAATCATATCAGATGACCTTAAGGTTAGTAAGCAATGTGAGAAGGCAGTAGGAAGGGCTGGGGTATACTGGGATGTATAGGGAGAGGCATCACAGCAGAAAACAGGAAGTTGTTATCCCTCTGTACAGACAGTTGGTGAGACCCCATCTGGAATACTGTGTCCAGTTCTGAGACCCCATCTCCTCAAGGACATAGACAGGATAGAGGCAGTCCAGAGGAGGGCAACTAAAATGGTGCAGGGTCTGCAAGAGAAGCCAGATGAGGAGAGAGACTAAAGGAGCTTAATATGTATACCCTTGAGGAAAGAAGGAGAGGGGGACATGATAGAAACTTTCAAGTACCTCAAGGGAATCAACAAAGTCCAAGAGGATAGCATCTTTCAGAAAAGAGACTTGCAAGAACAAGGAACACAATTTAAAGATAGAAGGAGGGCGGTTCAGGGCAATGTGAGGAAGTATTATTTCACAGAGAGGGTAGTGGATGCATGGAACAGCCTTCCTGAGGAAGTTGTGGAGTCTAAAACTGTGGGAGAATTCAAGAATGCATGGGACAGACATAAGGCAATTCTTCAGGGGCAGGAAGATATAGGCTGTTGGTTAACTAGGATCTACGGCCTATCCTGTAGGTAGGGAAATGGGCAGACTAGATGGGCCTAGCGGTCCTTATCTGCCGTCAAAGTCTATGTTTCTGTGTTTCTATGACTCTAGTGATGTGTCATCTAGAGTCATGGCTACATCTGTGGCACTTCGGAGAATGGCTTGGCTCAGATGTACTACCCTGTCACAGGATACCCAGACTAAAGCCATGGATTTTCCTGTTGTGGGTAATTCTCTGTTTGGGGAGCAGACAGAGAATTATATGAAGACAATGGACAACTATAGGACCCACCTATAGGAGTGCACAGGCCAAGGAAAGGCAGGCCACTCCTCAAAGGCAGCATCCCAGGGGCAGGGGCAGGCCTTTCAATAGGCCTTTCTACCAAGCCCAGGCCTCCTCTTCTGCTTATGCCCAGAGGGGGTTCTTTAGAGGGGGAGGCAGACGGGCTACAAGCAAGCCTGCTTCCACCCCTCAGCCCAAAGCCCCTGCCAAACAGGCACCCTGATGGGGTTGCCAGGGCAGATTCTCAACTACCTGTAGGGGGCAGGCTGGCTTACTTTGTCCAGGACTGGGAGTCTCTGACATCAGACAAATGGATCCTGGAAGTAGTAAGCCAGGGACTGGTTCTCAGCTTCAAAAAGTTTCCAAATATGAGAACCAGATCCTTTCCATCTGCAAATCCCTCAGAGACACTTGCCCTAGAGGCAGAGATCTCTTCCCTCCTAGCTCTCAGAGCTGTGGAAAGGGTTCCACCCCTACACCAGGGCAAAGGGTTGTACTCCAGGTACTTCCTTACCCCAAAAAAGACAGGAGAATGGCGGCCCATCCTGGATCTCAGATACTTAAACAAGCACCTTTTAAAACCAAAATTCAAAATGGTAACTCTGGGAATTATTCTACCCTCTCTAGGGCCAGGGGACTGGCTAGTGTCCCTGGACCTCAAGGATGCCTACTTCCATATTCTCATCAGAAGCTCCCATCGAAAGTACCTCAGGTTCGAGCTGCCCTCAGGCCATTACCAGTTCAGAGCAATGCCCTTTAGTCTGACCTCTGCTCCAAGGCTATTCACAAAATGCCTGGCAGTGGTAGTTGCTTCTCTAAGAAGGCAAAGGATTGCCATCTTCCCTTACCTGGATGACTGGCTCATAGTAGGCCAGTCCCCAGACCAAGTCAAGTTACACTTACAGATAACTCAGCAACTGCTCACCTCTTTGGGTTTCCTTCTGAATCTTTCAAAGTCCGTTCTAGAGCCTGTCCAGCTCCTCACCTTCATAGGCGCAGAGCTAGACACAAAAAAGGCCAGAGCTTTCCTTCCCCTGGACAGGGCAAGGACCCTAGTCTCTCTGGCCTCCTCATTCACCCTGCAGATGTCTTGACTAGCAAGGCATTTTCTACAGCTCCTGGGGCACATGGCTGCTTCCACAGCAGTAGTGCAGGGAGCAAGATTTCAGATGAGGGACATTCAGTTCCATTTGAGAGCCTTCTGGTCTCAAAGGAAGGACCCTCTGACCAAATTAATCCCAGTGACTCGAACCCTGATCCAGGACCTACAGTGGTGGCAGGATCAGAACAGTCTGAGACAAGGGGTTCCCTTTGTCACTCAGTCTCACTCTTTAATCCTTACTACAGATGCCTCCCTCTTGGGGTGGGGGGCTTACATCGGTGACCTGACCACCCAGGGGTTGTGGTCCCCTCAGGAATCTCTGCTTCACATCAATCTGTTGGAACTCAGGGCAGTATTTCTAGCACTTCAAGCCTTTTCTGAATCTGTTCAGAACAAAGTTATCCAGGTCAGAACAGACATCACCACCACAATGTGGTACATCAGCAAGCAAGGAGGCACTCGGTCTACGGCCTTGTGCACAGAAGCAATGAAGCTGTGGTCTCTGGCTTACTCCCTGAACACCTCCCTCATGGCAGTTCACCTCCCAGGCAAGGACAATGTCCTGGCAGATGCTCTCAGCAGGATATCCCAGGGCCATCACGAATGGTCACTGGATCCTCTGGTCTTGGAGGTAATATTTTCCAGATGGGGCACCCCGCAGATAGATCTTTTTGCAGCCCCAGACAATCACCAGCTTCCCCTTTTTTGCTGCAGGCCCCCAGTGTTGGGCTCAGTCACCCTGGATGCCTTTGTTCTCAGTTGGGAAGAGAAGTTCCTGTATGCTTTTCCCCCCTTCCCTCTCCTGTTCAAAGTGCTAGTCAAAATCAGATCTAAACCATGCAAGATGATCCTGATTGATCCAGACTGGGCCAGACAGCCCTGGTATCCACTCTTACTGTCCTTAGCAGTCCATCTTCCCCTGTGTCTTCCCAGGAATTACAACCTGTTAAGCTGTGCTCAGGGGAGGGTTTGGTACCCGAATCTCAAATCTCTCAATCTCAAGGCCTGGATCTTGAAGAGTTAGAGTCTGCTGATTTACACCTCTCCCAAGGTGTGATGGATATTCTGAAGGCTTCTAGGAAACCTTCCACCAGGGCTACTTATAATTCCAAATGGGAAAGATTTTCCATATGGTGCTCTGGGAAGCATATTTCCCCAGAGTCTGCTGATCTGCCCACAGTCCTTGATTATATGGTCCATTTAAATAGCTTGGGGCTGAGACCAGCTACACTGAAGGTGCACCTGGCAGCTGTTTCTGCTTTTATTTCGGCAGGTAAGCCTTCTCCTCTTTCAGCTCACCCTGTATTCTCCAAGTTTTTCAAGGGATTGCTTCACACCAACCCTCCATTCAGGGACCCTGCCCCTGCTTGGGACCTTAATGTTTGCATTGCTCAGCTTATGCAACCCCCTTTTGAGCCTTTGTCTTCAGCAGAGCTTAAGTACTTGACTTGGAAAACTGTGTTTCTGGTAGCCATCACTTCTGCCAGACGCATAAGTGAATTACAAGCTTTGTCAGTGGAGCCTGATTTTATCTCCTTTCATAGAGATAAGGTGGTCCTCAGGACTAACAGGACGTTCTTGCCTAAGGTGGTTTCAGATTTCCACCTTAATCAATCTGTCTCTTCCTGTGTACTTCACTGACCATTCCTCCTCTGGTGAGAGGAGGCTGCACAGTTTAGATGTGAAAAGAGCCCTTAGCTACTACATAGAGCATACCAAGGGTCACAGGTTTGACTCCCTCCAACTGTTCCTCACTTATGGCGAGGTTGGTAAAGGGAAACCTGCCACTAAAAGATCCATTGCCAGGTGGATTGTCTCTTGTATCCAATTTTGTTATGAAAAATGGGTAAGGTTCCACCCTCAGGCCTGAGGGCTCACTCTACCAGAGGTACAGCTGCTTCCCTGGCTGCTGCCAGGGACATCCCTATTCTAGAGAGAGAGGCCAAGCAGCTACCTGGAAAACAGTTCACACTTTTACCAAGCATTACTCCCTGGATATCCAGGCTAGGAGTGATGCTCGGTTTGGCACGGCTGTGCTTCAGAGCCTATTCCCTAAGTAGGTTCTGTCCCTCCTCCATGGAGGTACTGCTTTGTAGTCTGCTATTGTCAGAATACAGCAAGACTTCATGTTGTTTAAAAAAAAAATTACTCACCTTAGTAATGTTGTTTCTTCAAATGGAGTCTTGCTGTATTCTGACCTCCCCCCGCCTGCCCCTCTTAGAACCTCTGTTTTTGGGACATGGGTGGGCAGTGCAGTGTTGGCACTCAGTAGGTGCCCACCTTGTTGTTTTCACCCCCTTTTTCTTGGGGTGAGTGGGTGTTGTGTTTTTCATTTTTTGGGTCTCCTGACTTGAGTCTTTGTTTTGGGACCAAAAAATGTGTTTTATGTTTAGTAGCCAGTTGGCTAGTGTAGGTTTACAGCTTCCACACAGGACCTTAGTGAGTTTAGCTCGTAAAGATCTGACAGTTTGAATTTAAACAGCTACAGACAGAGTCTCAACTGAGCTCGAGCTCAGCGTTCCTTGCCTGGCATGGAAAGTTAACTCTTTCATCTCTGGGGCAGTTCGAAGGTTGGGACTCACTGCTGTTGTCAGAATACAGCAAGACTCCATTAGAAGAAACAACATTACTAAGGTGAGTAATTTTTTTCATCAGTGACAGCAGGCAGATAGGCCAAACTCAGCCTCTCCACCAGTCTATGCACGAACTATGCAGAAGCAGCTGCTCGAATCTCTCAAGCTGTTTACTCTCTCTGCTCCTCACTCCAACTCACTCACTGCAGCAGGCAGCTTGGGAATTTCCCTTTGGTCCAAAAGGTTCTGATTGGCTGATCCATCAGTCTGTCAAAGCAAGGGCTCCCCCTCCAGGTGCATTTAGGCGCCAAAGTCTCAAACTACAATTCCTACAGAAATTCACTCCCACAAGACCCCTGGGGACAGACTCCATTTTAGGGTCCCCAAAGGTACTGATTGGCCCATTCTAGCAGTCCAGGACCAAGATGATGGTTATAAACAGAACTGCCCATGCTGCAAAAAAGGCAGGTTAGACAAACTACAATAGCATTACTATTACAATAGATAATCAGCAAATAAATACAGCTTCTAACAGAGCTCCCTCTGCACAACTAGCGATGGCAGAACGAAGTGATTATCTGGCAGCCCGGGCGGGACTCAAGCCTGAAACTACTCGGCCCCTACCCAGATTAGTTTTACACCACAAATAGGCAGCTCTTAAAGAGACAGAGCACAGAGGCATTAAGGCACTCTCATACAAACAATTTTAAAACGCTAAGACACAGGATACCAGCCTGGCAGTGGGCATTTAGGCACACCCAAGGAAGACTTTCAGGAACCCCCCACTTGTAGGGGGATTACACACTTGTTAGCTCACATAACTACATATTGTACATAGCTGTATTCTAGTTATTTCTAGTTATTTAATCACTGTATGAAGCATTACACTGTTGTACAAAATCATGTGTACTAATCCTTTCCCCTCCCCCCCAAGACACATCTGAAAATGAGCTGTTAACTTGGTATGCCTTTCCTGGTGAAACTTCAAATACATTATGCTGGTGAAAGTCCATCTCTGTAATGTTTATTATATTTTTTTTGAACCGTAACTGTTGAAGTGGAAGGGATCGTATTTTGATCCTGATGAGGCAGCTGTCCAAACCCTTTCATATCTTGTTCAATTATCCATCCTTAATTCACCCCCACACTTAGGCACATAATGATGTGTTCCTAGGGAGAGCACGGTGGCACGCTTCATTACAGTTTATGGAGGAAGTTTTAAATACACTTTATTATGTCATAATTAAACAATAGTGCATGACAGGGTGTGGTATATCATGAGATATCGTCACGCCTCGAGTGGTTGGGCATGAGGCCGCAGGCGAAGTGTGTCCAACTGCCCGAGAAGTGACGATATCCTATGATATACCACACCCTGGAGAGCATTATTGCTATAATGAACTAGAATACAAGTTTTAGTAGTAAAAAAATAAATTGTTTAAATCTTTCTGAAAATGACTTTTTGAGTTGTTGGAGGAGTACCTTTTAATAAAATAGTTCCTGGAGAGCTGTAGACAGGAGGTGGCAGTGTTGTAAGTCAGGTTCATGCAGGAGGTGTCCTGTGTGTGTGACTCTCAGTAGCAAGAAGTGAACTGTCCCATTGCCTGAAGGAAGGATGTGTGCATTTGTTTTTTCGGAAAACTTTATCTGTGGCAAGCACGAAGCAGCGATGTGAATGAGAATAATGGACAACATGTCGCAGTAAGTCGACCGGAGATTTGGAACTGTCAGTTGGCTGTCTGTGAGTACTGTTTAAAAACAAATCGTAGGCTGGTTTTGGATCATTAAATTATTATTTTTTTTAAATCCTTGTTCATGGCACGGCTTGTGCAATTCTGTCCTGTAGACAGATATCACGCGCTCTGTGACAGCTGACTGCTGCCTAACGTTTGTGTGGAGAATGTTGTGGGCAGCTTGACCGTGGTTCTTTTTTCAGCAGCTTGCATGGTGCTTTCTGTGGTGGGTACAATTGTGAGGCGTTTGTTTCTTTTCTTTTAAAGAGGACAGGAAATAAAAAACATGATTGAGACTATTGAATGTGTCCTGTCTTTTTTATTACTATTGTAAGACTGTAAATATAATTGAAAACCCTCAGTCTGTGTAAACTAACATTTTCTTTCATTAATTCAAAAGATTTTATTAATATGGCTGTCAATGGAGCTGCACTATTTACCTTTCCGGTTTTCTCTGTGAGAAAGTGAGCGAGGCTGTTTGTCCATGACGTACATGACTGTGATGAAGGTGTCATCTGATGACTCGTGTCGATTCTATGGTTGGTGCTGCACATATGCAGTGGCACTCCCTAAAAGCAGCAGATAAGCAGGTGCACTCCGACAAGTGTCAGCTTTGTCAGAGGGAGTGTTCACGGTAAAATGACTCATCTGTATGTAGCTTTTTGAAGTTACTGGCAGTGCCGGCATAAAGTAAAAAAAAAAAACAACTCCCGAGTTGAAAGTAGTGAAATGACAGTTTTTGTTTTACTCCCTTTTTACACAGTTACTGAATACTTATTTACCGATACTCTTTCTGTTATCGGTAGTTCTGTCACTAAAACAGACTTGCAACCTCAGCTGATTTCAGTTACAGCAACTCTTGTGTGTGTGTGTGTGTGTGTGTGTGATTTTAAGGAGCTGATGTAACATTTTCATATGACCTAGGAATTGGTAAATATCCGGTAACAGTACTGACAAGCAATAAGAAAGACTTCCAACCTCAGCTGATTGCAGTTACAGCAGCTCGAGTGTGTGGGTCTGTTTCTAAAGTGTTGTTGTAATGCTTTCAAACCGCAAAGTTATCGCTCGTGTTGAAAGCCTTGTGGCTAGGTAGGTGCTGCAGGTTTGTCCGTTTAACAGTTGGAGACAGAGGTGTGGGGAACCATTTAATCAAGAAATTAGAATCAGTGGACAGGGACACTTCCACCCATGCCACATACCTTATCCAGCAGGTCGCTCTGACAATTTGCTAACACTGTCGAAGCTGCCCAGGGGGAAAGGTCCAAACCAAGATTGAACGATCCAGCCAGATAAGTATGCGGCATACTGGTGCCATGAGTGAAAGGGGCTTGTGATTGATGTCAGTTCTACGATTGACTGGCCCCAACACTTTTTTCCACTTAAGCTGCTGGGGAAGGGTCCATGTCCACTGTCTATACTTTATTGTTATAATAGTTCCTCACACCTCTGCTTAGGACTGTGCAATGGATGATGGCTGTGCAGTACCCCCCCCCAAAAAAAAAACTAAACATCTTTCTTTTCTTGCACTGACCCCATAGCCACTTCCACTGTGGCAGGACAGCATGTAATTTTGATGCCACCTCTGTGGCAGCACATGCTATCTCCACCAGGGCCTCAGCTGCTGCTCTGTCGCCTCTCTCCTCGGTGGCTCTTTTCACTGCAGTGGCAGATCACTGTCACGGAAGGACTGAACTACTCTGAACTAGAAATGTAAATTGAGCGGCACAGAGCTCTAACTGCAGCCACCAATGATGCTTCCTGGAAGACAGAAAGGGGACCACCTAAACTGCAGCTGCTGCCTTTCTCCTCATGACTGCCAATTGGACTGCTGAGGGAGTAGACAGACTGCTGCACTGATCAGATTAATACTAATAGCCTCCAACAAAAAAAGGGATGAGAGGAGGACTAGCAGTAAACCCTTCACTTTAATTTGGATTCCTGCATCTTCTCTCTCCCTCAGGCCACTCAGTGTGCCCAACCAGCACCTTACTGTATGTATGTATCACTGAGTTTATATATGCCCACGGTTAATCAGTAAGCGCAGCATTACTAACACGTTTACTACATGAAATTAATGTCTGGAAACCTGTCGCACTTACAATACATGTAGATTTGGTTTACTACTAACAAAAATCGCAGGTTAACGTGATGATGGATGGTGTGAGATGGGGTTAGACCGCCGACGGAATTAGAACTTCTATTCATAGAACCTGTGGTATGTAACATATTTTATGTTAATGGTGGAACGACAGAAGTAAGGAGCACTATGTAGCAAACTATCATTGTAATTTAGGAGAGCAGGGAGGTTGTGTTTAACGGGATGATTTGGGCATTGTGCAATAGACTGGAGTGCTTTTTCATGAGGGATGGCGAGGAAGGGGGCTCGCTCAGCATCACCAGAGAAAATTGCCAGAATGACTTTTTCTTACAGCACCATAATGAAATGACTTTTCCCATCAGCACTGGTCACCTGATACCAGAGAATACACCTTTGTTTTGCCTTTTATGATATGAAAGTGTTACAGTAGCTCTTTACCAATCACCTAAAGGTGCTTACAGAATATTTACTGATGCCATTTGAAGTAGGTCATTTGAAAGTGTTACAGCAGCTCTTTAAAATCACACTCACACACGCGAGCTGCTGTAACTGAACTCGGCTGAGGTTGCAAGTGTATTTTACTGACAGAACTACCGATAACAGAAAGAGCATCAGTAAATAAGTATTCAGTATATGTGTAAAATGTGAGTAAAATAAAAACTGCCGTTTCACTACTTTAAACTCGGGAGGTTTTTTTTTCGTTATGCCAGCACTGCTAATAACTCAAATAAGCTACAAACAGATGAACCGTTTTACCGTGAACACTGCCTCTGACAAAGCTGGCACTTGTCGGAGCGCATCTGCTTATCCGCTGCTGTTAGGGAGTGCCACTGCATATGTGCAGCACCAACCACAGCATCATAAAATGACGTCTCTCTGAGCTGAGTGTACACAAGGAGGATTAGAATGCTGTGTTTCGGCAGACCAGTGAAGGACGGGTAAAATCACAATATACATAAAAATAAGGAAGGGGGACAAAAAATAAACTTTAAGATATGTTTATTTGTCAAAGTCAGTTGTTTGTATCTATTATTGGTATTCTAAACCGGTTCCTGTCCCCTTTAAATAGTCGCTGACTGGAGGTCTGACTCGCAGTGTGTGACACGAGGAATGTTGCACAGTCATTGAGGAGGCTGGTGACCGGAGGCTTTTTGAAGCCATGATGATGTAGCCTGAGATCATCATGGCTTCAAATACCTCTGAGCCAATCAGCTTCCTACATTTACGATCCTCAGTTCGTAATGGCCATTTAACCATTAATCAAGGGCACCAGAAAACTAGCATAGTAATTAAATGCTATTTGCCTCACACATGTGCACGTCTGCCATGATAGCCATCTTGGGCATGACAGGCTCTTCTCGCGTATGTGCAGTGGGAGCTCTGAATGCTTTTCACTGTGACTCAACTGTCATGTAGATTGGTTTCAGTCTCCAGAGCGCGACAATCCTGCAACCTTATTGGACAATATCGTAGAAATTTCTGAAACCAGACTAATTCAGCAGAAATGGAGAACCCCCCTTCACTGAACTATTTGGCAACATTACAAACTATTCCCTTAAGTTTTACTTCTGATGAGGTTTATTGATGTTAAGAACTCTGATATTTGGCTTCCTCTTTTATAGTGGGACTTTGAGTATAGAGTGGATAATTTGTGATCAGTATTTAAACTCATCTGTCATCTTTTTTAACACCGTGATCAGCAATAGCTTGCAACTGATTTTTTTTTTATTTTAAAGTGTTTGGAGGTATAGCCCCTGGATAGAAATGTTTAGTTCATAACTATGTTACTGGATGATCAGTTAAATTTGTTCATTCTCTGTGTCAAGGGTGCCAAGAGAAGTGCGCTACAGTGCCTCATATTTTTTTTACATTCAAAGTCATGTTCAAGTTCATTTATGGACTGTAAGCTGATTTTCTATGAGGCTGTTATTGGGCCATATTTTTGCAAATATGGATAATTTTATCTGCTCATAGATCCTTGGTCAATTTTGGCTACTATATTCTCAGTGGGGTAGCATTTACAATACTATACTTTATAGAAAATTACCATGCTCACACTTTAATTATAGGTCTATTGTGATTATATGTAAGGTGTGTAACTTTGGGAGAGGGCATATTTATTGAATGTCTGGGCCAGATGGAGGCTGTGCATCTGCCTGCAGTGATGGACCACACACTTGGGAGGGGACTTTTGGCCCTGAAGATAAGAACGGTTAGTATTTTTACTATTTTCAGATTTTTGGTGGTTGTGGAATGTCAGGTGTTGTATTATAGATGGGGTAGCTAGAGGTGAGGCTACAGTGGGTTTTTCTATGCAGGCTTACAAGTTTAGGGAAGCAGTTCATAGGATTATTTATATCTTTTTATCAGGATACAGTATTGGAAAATGATGTCCTGGAATATAAAAGGGGAAGAGATAACACAATAGGAAATATTGTATTTTAAGACATCGTAATCGTTTTCACCCACATATTGTTATGCTGCAGGAGACTTACTGTATATTCTAAAAGAGCAGTTCAATAATCTGAATAAAGTATGGGTTGGTCAGGTTTATGGGACGGGATCTAGTGTCAGACAAAAGGGGGTATCTATATTATTTCATTAATCAGCCCCATTTCACTTAATTAAAGAGTGGAAGGACCCTGATGGGAGATGCATTGTTCTCCATGGTAGACTAGCTGGTGTGGAAGTGGTAGTAGGCTCCATTTACGGGCCAAATATGGATATTCTCTATTTTTGCATTCGCTTGCACAAGGAACATCTTGGGACAATAGGAGAACTAAAAGCTGTGTCACTGCCAAGCCAATTACAGCTGAAATTGCAGTGGTTTTGGCAGTGCACACCAATGACCAGCCTCTCTGGTCATGACTCATTTTCAGCTTTGCTGACGTGGCGCGTCCTCAGCTTGAAAGAAATGAACCGCTCCAATGGGAGCACTTCATTTCTTTCTGTAGCCATAACTCTGACCGTGCGCATTACAGTTGACACTAATGCACATGGCTGGAGTTTCAGTTCTTGTCACTCTGTCCCCATGGTTTGCTGCATCATTCCCCTTCATCGCGCCCCCACACACACACACACACACACACACATATTCTCCGAATAGGCTAGGAAGAAGTTAACCAGCTATTTCTAAAATGAGACCAATCTTGCCCATTAGCAGCAGAAAGAAGTAGAAGGTTGAAAAAAACATTTTGTAGATGTCCGTGCCCTGGCTAATGTGTGCATAATTAGGCTTTTCAGTCTCTTACTCAGCACTAATCCATAATAGGCAGCCACTTTCCCAGTCCACTGACTGAAGCAGTGCGCAACTGGCAATATAACCATTAACAAGCAAAACTTGTTTACCTATAAATGGGATTAATTTAACCAAAAGGGGAAATTTCCAGCTTGTTAAACTAGTTACATTTGAATACAGAGGGAAGCATATGAGTGGTGAAGGTGGTAACCACCCTTTTTTCTTGATAGCAGCCAATCGGAAGGTAACTTTAGAGTACTGGGTCATGACATCATACCCATTACAGCAGACTTTCCAAGGATCGAGAGCCCCGAGGGCTGACACAGATAGCCAGTCACCAGGAGGAGTGGGGGGCAGCAAAGGGATCTGAGCAACTGGCTGCATCCTTTAGTATCGACACTCTCATACCTCATAATCTTTACTCAGTGAAATGAGGAACACACGCAAACACTCAAAATGAGGGATAATGATGGATATTGACCCTCATAATGAAGGACACATCCTCAAACATGTAGACACAAGCTCAGAACAATGTGTATAATGCCGTGTTTACTTGTACAAAGTTTATTTTTGACTTAGCATCTCAGAATATCATTAATTTCTGCCCTACAGTCTGAATTTGCAGCACCTTCTCTGTGTAGGCAGCACATTTTCCATGAGGAATAGAGCAATTTTAGGAGTAATATAAGGAACGTCCCTCATCATCAGGGACAGTAGTGAGGCATGTACACCACTTATTCCTTACGTCTGGTGCCTAGCCTGTTACTGCTTTTTGTTTTTAACTATTGGCATATCGTGTCTAAAAGGCCAAGTAGTCCGAAATTCAGTAAAAACATATCTAAGCATATACATTTGGAAACACACATGCCATTCATGAAGAACAAACTCATAGTTCTAGGGACCTGGATATGTTGTTCATCCACACTTATTGGCAGGTTCCTTGCCGCTTTAAATCTTGCTGGAAGGTCTTCAAGCTGGCTCCTCCCACCCACCCGGGTGGTAAAACTCTCGGCTCCGCCCCATGACGCCAGATCTTCCTTACCGCTTGGAAGCTCAGGTTCCCTCCTTATTGCGTTGCGTTTAAGACTGGTTCCTAATTCTTCGAAAAGTTCAAAATTAAAAGTTTTTGCTAAAAGAGTTCAGTCTTCTTCTCCTCGCGCTACGTGGACAAATCGACTCGGTTTTGGAGGTGCCCTTGCAGGCAGAAGATGTCTAGGACGGATCCGCACTCCATGTGCGTCTACTGCCTGGGCCTTGAGCACAACCCGCAGGCCTGCGACTTGTGCTCTTCCTTTTCGGCCTATGTCCTTGAAGACCATGCTGCCTGATTACAACTGGGGTGCCCTGAGAAAAGAATTCCACCGGTGAAATCTAAAGAGGCCCGATTGGCGGTGTCCGGCGGCGGGCTCGGCGGATCAGCTAGAGCAGATGATCGCCCTCGAAGAGGAGGCGGCGTGGGCCGCTTCTACCTCGGCTGCGGCATTTGTCCCGCACTTTCTCGGTGCCTCATACTCGGCTTCTTTTAAGGAGCTTTGTCTGACCTTCTCGACCAAAGGTGAGGGTCCGACTTCTTCGGGAACTTTTTCCAGGTCCAAAAAGAGCAGAAGTAAGTCTCTCCGTCGATGCTCTTGGGAGCGGGAAAGATCCCCTTCCCCTTGTTGACAGTCGACTTCGGTCGACCCATCAGCTTCGGCCACTGGCTTCACGGTGTCCCTGTCAGGCCAGTTGACTGAGACTCCTGTCGACGCGGTCGAGATTTTTCTTGACCCGTTAGATGGGTTGTCGGCTGGAGAAGCTGAGAATCCCCTCTCCGGTTCCCCGTGGGAGTTGAGGATCGTCCGACTCGTCTGTGCCTCCGGTTCCGGGCCTTGGTGGGATCGTCCGAGCGAGAGTGCCGATTTCGACACTTCTCCTGCCTTCCTCGGCTACTCAAAACTCTCGTCTCCGGACATCCTCGCGGTCCAACCGATCCCGCCGTCATAGGCGGTCTCGATCTCGCACCCCGCTGCAAGCGCGCTGCCACTCTCCTCTTCTCGGACGAGGGAGGCTCAGCAAGTTGCGTCCAGAGGTACGAGGAACTTATGTGGCAACAGCTCCTTTTGACTGGGAATAAGCCGACCCAGTCATCTTCCCCGCCATTAAGTGGTTGTCACGAGCAGCCAAACAACCCTCATTGTAGTCGAGGAGCCTGTTCTCAGTGACTGTTCACAATTCCAGCTGCCCCACCGATTCTGGTGGAACCTCCGCCCCACAGCCATTAGTTGGGGCTCCGACCAAAATTCTCGGTCGGCTTTGGGTTTGCCCCATAGGCTGTCTGTCACCCTCACTCCCGATAAACCTCGGCAGGTGGAGGTGGCGCAGGCCCGAGGCAGCTCTTTGAGGACTCTTCTGAGTCCGATGATGGTTCCTCCTCTTCTCCAAGCGCATGGACTTGGAGTCCTCGGAGACAGTCAATGGACGATAGCTCTTCGTCCTTCTTAGGGTTATTGTGACTCATCTCGGAGTCCACCGGATGAAGCTCGAACCCATTTCTAAATGGGCCAGGTATCCCTCACGCAGATTCTGGACGAGGGGATTCTCCTACGAGGCCTTTCGTTGGCGAAGCCATAGTGGGTCCCGGCCTTGGAACTTTGGTGGCGTCCTGCTTCCTGCCCTCGCCTTCAAGGTTGGCCAGGAAGTATGCGGTCCCTACCGGTTCCCTGTCCGTTTTTTCGGAACACCCCTCGGCCGAGGGGTTGGTTACCGACAGCGTTTTCTGGCGTGCCGGGAACGCCAGGGATGTGGACAAACCTCCCGACAAGGAATCCAAGAAATTGGATTATGCCGGGCGAAAAGTCTATGCTGCGTCCTCTCTCGGCCTTCGTCAGGCCAGTTCGGCCGTCCTCATGGCACATTTTTCTCACGCCCTGTTGGGCTCCCTGGATGAGGTTGTCCCTCATCTTCCCACAGATCAGCAGACTACGGTCAGGCAGGTGCAGGACCAGGGCAGGGCAGTGGCTAAACAGCAGCTCGGGGACTCATGTGCCAGGTCTGTGGCGGCCGCAGTGGCCATGCGTCGTCGGGCTTGGCTGAGGATATCCACCTTTACTTCGGATACCCAGCACAAGTTGGCGGATGTTCCCTTTTTGGGGACTGACCTCTTCAGCCCTGGGGTGGAAGGTCACCTGCAGAGGATCAAGAAGTCCAATGCTACCTTGGACTCAGTCTCTTCTGCTCAGAAGGACAAAGGCCGCAAGCCACAGCCTAAGCCCTTTCGTCCTTCTGCACCCGCGGCGCGCCCGGCCCAGCAACGTCAGGGCCAGCAGGCTCGACCTTGGTATCCCAAGCCCAAGCCGTCGGCTTCCTCCAACAGGAAGCAGGGAGGTAAAGGCCCAGGAGGTCCCTCTGCCGGTCCCTCCTCCAAGCCTGCCCAGTGACGGGCTGAGGGGTGTCGCCCCCATCCCTGTCGCCTCACCCCTGGTTCCCCCCGTGGGGGGACGGCTCAGACACTTCCTTTCCACCTGGTCCACTGTTACCACGGACAGGTGGGTACTGGAGGTGGTGGGAAAAGGCCTACCTCTGGAATTCGAGCAGGCCCCACCCTTCAGAGCCGTCGCACCTCGGGGGGCCTCGGGGTCCGCAGCCTCACTGGCGGCTCGCTGAGCCGACATCGCTCTCCTCCTCCAAAGGAGGTGATCACGGAGGTGGAGGACCCCCCTTCAGACCCGGGGTTCGTGTCCAGGTATTTCCTGGTTCCAAAACGGATGGGGGGCTGGCGCCCCATTCTCGACCTACACGACCTGAACAAGTTCCTAAGGTCTCGAACCTTCAGGATGGTCACTCTGGCGCAGATAATACCATCTCTGGAACACGGTGTGTGGTTCTGCTCTCTGGACCTACAGGACACGTTCTTTCACGTCCCTATCCGTCCGTCACATCGGAGATTCCTCCGCTTTCAAGTGGAGGGATCCCTCTTCGAGTTCCGAGCCATGCCCTTCGGCTTATCTCCAGCTCCCAGGGTCTTCACCAAATGCATGGCAGTGGTGACAGCATTCCTGCGGTGCCGAGGGGTCCGGGTGTACCCTTACCTGGACGATTGGCTGATAGCAGCCTCCTCCAGATGGGAGGTGGAGCGGTCCAGAGATCTGGCCCTCCAGGTTTGCTCTCGAGTTGGCCTTCTCATCAACGAGGCCAAGTCGGAACTCGAGCCGAAGCAGGTGATCCTGTTCATCGGGGCAGAGCTCGACTCTCTTCGAGCCAGAGCACGGCTCCCGGCGGACAGGGCCGAGGTTCTTACCTCCTTTGCCCAATCATTTCTGGTTGGGCAATCACGCCCTGCCCGGGACTTCCTGCGCCTTCTGGTTCTCATGGCAGCCTGTACCAGCGTGGTCCATTGGGCCCATTGGCACATGCGCCCCCTTCAGTGGGGACTGGCCAGCCAGTGGTCACAATGCTGCGATCCTTTGGACCAGCTAGTGATAGTGACCCAGGAGATGTGGAACGTTCTCCAGTGGTGGACCGTTTCATTCCATCTGCAGGAGGGCATCCCGTTTGTCCGCCCCGAGCTGACGATCTCTCTATCGACTGTCTCTCTGATGGGTTGGGGTGCCCATCTGGGGGAACACTGAGTGCACGGCCTCTGGTCCCCACGGGAGTCCCGATGCCACATAAACCTGCTGGAGCTCCGAGCGGTCTGCCTGGCTCTCACCACCTTTGCTCCGCTTCTCCGGGGTCAAGTGGTCCGAGTCCAGACGGACAATACCACGACCATGTACTACCTGAACCGCCAGGGCGGGACGCGCTCCATGCTTCTATGCAAGGAAGCTCTCCGCAATGGTCACTCGTGCGCAGCCTGGAGGCGGATCTCCTAGCCATTCATGTGGCAGGAGCCTCCAACACCCTGGCCGATGCCCTGAGCCGGATGGGGCTGCATCTCACGAGTGGTCTCTCCTGCCGGAGGTAGTACAAGATCTGTTCTCCCACTGGGGCACACCTCAGGTGGACCTGTTTGCCTCCAGGAAAGCAGGCTGAGGCTGTTTCATGCCCGCCCCTCAGCAGGGCTCGCTGCAGGGGGATGCCTTCTCGAGGCTGTGGACCCCGGGCCTCTTCTACGCCTTTCCCCCATTTCCCTTGATTCACAAGGTGCTTCTCAAAGCAAGGAGGGACAAGGTGCAGGTGATCCTGATAGCCCCAGACTGGCCCCGCCAGTTCTGGTACCCAGATCTCCTCAGCCTCAGCTCCAGGCTCCCGAGGCAGCTTCCAGCTCGGCCGGACCTGCTTTCTGTCAATCAGGGGAAGGTGTTCCATCTGGACCCTCAATCCCTGCACCTGATGGCCTGGTTCCTGAGCAGCTAGAGTTCCAGGCCTTGGGTCTTTCCAACGAGGTCCTCAATGTTGTTGAGGCGTCCCGTAAGGAGTCGACCAGAAAATGCTACGCCTTCAAATGGAAGAGATTCTCCATTTGGTGTCAAGGCAAGGGCTTGGACCCTTCCTCCTGTTCTGTGGCAAGCATTTTGGACTATTTATGGTCCCTTTCTAGTCAAGGGCTTAGGTCGATGACCCTAAAGGTGCACCTGGCAGCCATCTCTGCTTACCGGGCGCGGGCCGGGAAGCAGTCGGTGGCGCAGGAAAAGGTGGTCGGGCGCTTTTTCAAAGGCCTTGATCACATTTCCCCTGCGATGCGAGAACCTCCACCTCCGTGGGATCTACTGCTGGTACTGGCAAAGCTCATGGGCAAGCCATTCGAACCAATGCACAGGTGTGAACTTTCTCACCTGTCGTGGAAGACTGCCTTCTTGGTGGCTATCACGTCAGCCAGAAGGATGGGAGAGCTTCAGGTGCTTTGCATCGAGTCTCCTTACCTGGTCTTCCACAGGGACAAGGTTGTCCTGCGCCCCCACCCGAAATTCCTTCCGAAGGTGGTGTCGGAGTTTCACCTTAACCAGGTGCTGATTCTGCCGGTGTTCTACCCCAATCACACCTCGAGGCGAATATAGGCTCCATACTCTGGACCCTAGAAGAGGCTCACTTATTATAAAATTGCGCACGGCTGAAATTCGAGGAGAGGTTACGCCAGCTGTTTGTCACCTACGCTGAAGCCGCATCTGGCAGACCTGCAGCCAAGCGGACGATAGGCAGGTGGGTCACCTCCTGCATAGATTGCTGCTATAAGTTGGCGGGCATGGAGCCTCCCAGAGGGATAAGAGCTCATTCTACCCGTCATACTGTTGCATCGGTGGCTGCTTCCAGGGACGTCCCTATCCAGGAAATCTGCAAGGCTGCTACCTGGAAGTCAGCACACACCTTTATTACCCATTACCACATCGACCTTGAGTCACGCCGGGATGCTGGTTTTGGGGCCTCGGTTCTCCAGTCTTAATTTCCCAAGTAAGTATCGGGTGTCTTGCTCCTCCTCCCGGAGAACTGCTAGAGTCTGCCAATCAAGTGTGGATGAACAACATATCCATGTCCTAGAAATACAGGTTACTCACCTGTAACAGGAGTTCTAGGAATGGTATATGTTGTTCATCCCACGACTCCACCGACACCCCCGGCTTCGACGCACAACCTGAGCTCCAGCGGGCCAGATCTGATGTCATGGGGCGGAGCCGAGAGTTTTACCACCCGGGTGGGTGGGAGGAGCCAGCTTGAAGACCTTCCGGCAAGATTTAAAGCGGCAAGGAACCTGCCAATAAGTGTGGATGAACAACATATACCATTCCTAGAACTCCTGTTACAGGTGAGTAACCTGTATTTACTGCCCACTCCACCGGTGTCATGACAGAAATCCTTTCTCCTTTTTTTTTTTTCCCCACACCTCAAAATAAGAAAACCATTCATCGTTGTCTGTTGCTGCATTATTCTCCCCAACCCATACACTCAACCCCCCTCCTGCAAACCCTTACTTACCCACCCACTGGAAGGTCCAGTGCCGTAATGCTGTCTGACCCTTGACACGTCTTCACTTTTCAAAGCTCATCACTTCAAAGATCACGAACTAAAGAAACAGGTATGCGGCACAATGTATGTCAGTGGGGTTTGAACTTGGTGCCATAAATGCCAAACACCACTGCAAATACCTGCAAGTGAACATTCTGCATTGACAAATGCTTGTTTTTTTAACTTCAGATTTAAGAACTGCAGGAGGCAATTTGCACATTGTTCATCATACAACCTATTGTTACACAATGTCAAACAGCACTGTTGAAGAAAATTACATAAAGCAGCATATGGTATCAAACTGCCATTCATTGTGTTGACATTTGAGCTTGTATCACCATGTTTCTAACCAGCAGGAAAATAAAAAAGATGATCTTGTGATCCTGTGGTTAACAACTAATAAGGTTATAAACAGTACAGTTAACAAAGTAAATGATTTGTCTGTGTTTTTACTATAGGAAGTTTATTCATTTTACCCAATATTAATAGAGAACTCCACTTTTGTCCCCAAGGTCTTTTTGATGCATGACCTAGACCAGGGATGTGCTAGGTGCTGGTCAGTTTCCTACCCTGCCAATGCAAGGGGTATGTCACAGTTCACCTCCCACCGCAACCATTTCTCAACAAATTTTTCCCTCGTCAAGCGTAAAGTGGCCGTGATACGTTTCATATTCATGATGGTGTTCATCCTCTCCCTCCATTTGCTTTAACATAGGTACCTGAGGTGACAGCCAGTGGGATGTGATGCCCTTGAGGGCTGCTAGGCACATACTCTAAAATACATTTCTGTGATCCCTGGAACTCACCACCCTCTGTGGGGAACCCAGAACACAGATCCTAAAATTTAGAGGGGTATCCAGGCCCCAGATCCTGCTCTGCTCACTTTGGATTTGGGACCAGAATTGTTTCAGAATTGGCCATTGCCAGAATATGTGGTTGCGGTTTTCCCATTACCTGTATCCTCTCCAGCATCTGTCTATAGCTCCTCCTCCTCCAAAGAGAGCAGTTGTGGATGGGGTATGGAAGTATCTGCTAAGAGTTTTTCACCTTAATTCCCACCAGGTGGGGATGCCATGACCCTCCAGCCATCTTTTAGGAGTGTGTGCCAGTTGGGGTCCAGGTTGGTTCTCCCATCTCTGACTCCCATTTTCCCCTAATGCCCACTAAAGGTGGGTTGCTGGTTGACTGCAGTACTTTATATGCTAAAGTAATGTATTTACCTTGGACACTGAGTTTAGAGGACCAATACAGGAAATCCTCCCACGATATCAGTGACCTGGTCGCCCTCTCCACCCACCTGTCCATATTTAAATAGTGTCTCAGTTGCAGATAGTGGAACAGATCTCAACTTGGCAATCTGTATGTCTCTTTCAAATGCAACGGCCCCTCCCTCACCATCAGGGCATGTCTGGTAAGGGTCATCCTGTTCCAGTGCCCAAAGTTTGTCTCTCTGTACATTGGGTCAAACTCTGGTTCCCCAGTGTTGACTGTAAGCAGACCTATTTCATTTGGAGTGCTGGCAACATGCCTAATTTTCTTAATTACACTCAATGAGTGCCTGGTCCAGGAGTTAGAGATGCTCCTCAACGGGGTGGGGGGGGCTCAATCTGGCCACTGGTAGGGCAACTAGTGGAGCAGGCAGTCCTACCCTATTCTCCAATGTGTACCATCCTGAGTCTAACCTCTGTTTTGTTAGTGTAACCACTTGGACTGTTTGAGCTGCTAAACAATAGTGTTAGAAGCTGGGCATACCCCACTCGCCCTTTTCCTTGCGGAGACGAAGAGTATTCATGCCCACCCAAACCCTGTCACCCTGCCACAACAATTTCATTGTCAGTTTCTTAAGGTGTGACCAAAAAGTGTGTGAGAGACTAATTGGGAGGGCCTGAAAAAGAAACATGGGTAGTACATTAATTTTTTGTAGTTCTGTTCTGCCTCTTAGTGACAATGGAATGGACCATGCTTGCAAATCCTTTGCTATCTCTTCCAACAGTGGTGTAAAGTTTAGTGTATAAAGTTTGGCCAACCTGGGAGTGATTTTAATGTCTAAGTACCTGAATGCATTTCTAGGTGCTCATTTGAAAGGAAGTGTTACTTTAGTGTCTTTGGGGACAGACTCCTGATATGATCATGGCTTCAGATTTTGTGTAATTATTTTTGTATTCTGAGATCAGGCTTAAGGATTGCAACTCCTCTAGGAGGATCGGGACAGAGTTGTGGTGATCACTGATAAAAAATAATCATCCTCATACATTTAGATTTTTTGTTCCAGTTGCCAGACTTTTAACCCTGAGTGTTTGACTTTGCCTGTACTGCCACTGCCAGGGGCTTTATACAAAGCAGAAACAGCAGGGGGGAGAGGGGGCAACTTTGATGTGCATCTCTGTGCAGAGAAAATCTAGATGATAGAACCCCGTTCACTCTAACCATGGCCTCTGGGAAGGAATTTAAAGCTGAGATATCAGCAATTAATTTAGGATAAAATCCCATCACCTCCAGGCTGCAGAGGAGGTAAGCCCAGTCAGCCTGGTCAACGGCTTTTTTGGCACCTATTGATATGGCCAGCAGGAACATATTTGACAGAGAATATATGAATATATGTAAGAATATTAAAGGAAAGCTGTCCAAATATTCAGGTCCCCACCCCGAGAGGCCTACCCTCCAATTAAGCTTTTCGCAAGGAAAAGCCTTCGTTTTATGAGCTAGTACTTACTTCATTTGCTTTTGCAACTCCGGGAGTCAGGAATGGTGGATGCTGCACAGCTCCATTTAATGTGAAACACTAGTGTGATACATTGAGCGACCGGTCATGACACTTTCGTACTAAATGGAGCCGTGCAGCATCCGCTATATTGCCGACTCACGGAATTTTCAAAAGTAAAATAAAGCAAGTATCAGCTCATAAAATGAAGGCTTTTCCTTGTGAAAAGCTTACTTGGGCGGAGAGGGGTAAGCCTTTGGGGGGTGGGGACCTGAATATTTGGGCAACTTTCATTTAAGGAAGTGCCTAATGTTATCGTGAAGATTTCAACCCTTAATGAAATCAATTTGGACTGGGTTGACCCGGTGCTGCACCACCCCCTACACCCTGGCTGCCAGAATGGCAGTGAAAATCTTGAGGTCTACTTGGAGAAGTGAGATGGGTCAATAAGACTTGCAAGCTGTTGGGTCCTTCTCTGGTATTAAAATACACTTGTGTTCTAAGCCAGGTTTGTAGGATGCCTTCCCCCTCAAGTATCAACTGCAATAGTTAAGAGAGTTGTGGTGCCAGTAGCCCCCTGAAAGCTTTGTAATATTCAGTAATTAACCTATCCGTGCTGGAACTGTGCCATTCTTAAGATGTTGCATGGTTGTTGGTATACCTGTGTCAGAGACAGCCTGCTTCAGTGACTGCCTCTGGTCCTGGGGTCAGAGTTTTGATGGTCAACTCACCTAAATAAGCAGTTGTTTCATTCTTGTGGCCCGGCCCTCTTTCCTGTGAGTGTGAGGTTTTGTAGTAATCAGCAAACATGTCTGTTATTTCTGCCAGGTGCCCCTTGGTGATCCCTGGCTGAAGCCTGTTTTGTAGTTTAAGGAGTGCTATGCTAGCTGTTTCCTTTAGAATCTGTCAGGCCAAGACCTTTCCAGCATGGCCTCTTCCCTCATAGAAAACACTGTCTGGTTTACCTTAACTGACCTTCAGTTTTGTTTTCTAAAAACAGTTGTAGTACTTCTTTACAGTGTTTGATTTGTGGTTGTAAGGTTTCAACAAGTGTTATTTTATGAGTGGCCTCCAGGTCAAATGGCCGTTGCTCCAATTCTAGCTGGTGGGCCATCTCTCTCTCCTTTTGGGAGGCATACTAGATGATAACGCCCGTAACCATGGTTTTCATGGCATTCCAGTGGTCAGTGGTAGCACGTCTCTTACTCTATTTCTCTGCCAGTATTCTTTAAGTGACTGTTGCACTAACTCCCTAAATTCTGACTGGTTAAAGTGGGAAGTGTTTAATCTCTAGAGGTCCTACAAGGGCTGAGAGAGAGATGGCAAAAACCATCTCAACCGGAGAGTGATCGGAGAGGGTGAACTGTCCAGCTGTGGGTACCCCAATGAGGTGGGCCCATTCTGCATTTACCAAAATCATATCTATTCTAGAGTAAGACCTTTGCCAGGCTAAGTGAAAACTACAGTCAGAGTCTCTTGGATGCATAAACTGCCTAATGTCAACCAAACCCAGCTCCCTAATTAGTCTTTTAAATCCTAGATCTGCTTGCAGTGCCCCCCCCCAACAATTTTCTTTGGTGTTCCCGATCCCTTCCCTCATGCAGAACTGCATTAAAACCTCCTCCAGTGATGTTAAGCACATCTGGGTCTGTAGGCAGAATCAACAAGATGGACAGGAAGAACACTACTTGTTCAGCTTCCGTATTTGGTCCATAGACATTTAAAATATAAATGGAGGTATCCCTGCATCTCCCTTGTATTGCTACATTTTTTGGAGCATTGCCATCGTTGCTCTCTGCTGATTAAGTTCTTTCAAAAGTCTGGTTCTCCTAATAGGGCTATTGATGCCCTTTACGTTTATAAGAAATAACTTTCAAATCCCCTGCCATAGTAATGCTGTCCTTGCTTTCGTGGACTTCCACTTCTCCTTAATATACCAGGTGACTACACAATGCGATTTGAAAGCAAGGCACAGACATAATTATAGGCAGGGCCCTTGGTGTTCTGCGGCAGAATTTTCTGATTTCTGCGGCAGGGCTCCTTGACTTCTGCAGCAGCATTTTCTGACTTCTGCGGCATGATTTATTCATTTCTCTGGCAGAATGCAGTCCTGTCATTGGCTAAATATGATGTGATGTCATCGATGACATCATATGCTGAGCATAGAGGAGGGGCTTCAGGATAAATGAGGTGGGAAAGAAAGCCTGACACTATGGAAAAACAGTATATTTATAAGAACATTCACCAAAAACAATGAATTCTGCGGCACTATATATATTCTTCGGCATGATGCAAATTCTGTGGCAAATTCCGCAGAATCGCAGAATTCCAGGGGTCTTGATTATAGGTTATCTTTAAAAAAGGAATGTAATGGGATGAAATCATAGTAACTATAGTCTTTAGTATGGTTAAAGCAATGTTCAGGATGTTTTAGATACTTAGCACTTTATATAATTAAGTACTGGTTGGAGAAAAAAAGAAAATGACTCCAATATCAGGTGCAGGGCCACAAGGGGATAAATGTAGGACATAAAAGGTGGTCCACTTTATAGGAATAATGAACAATGAATGATTTGTTCATAAACAGTAAGAAACGTCCTTGTATAGCTCACTCTATAAACTTCAAATTCAGAGCACTGAGTGCAGACTTTAAAGAATTGTGCTAATAAACCGAGTTGGCATAGAAGCGCAAACCAAGAAAACCCACACCCCTGACTGTGCTAAACAGAAAAGGTTCTCACAAGAATGGAAAAGATGGAATGTAAGAAATCACACAGAGGATGTTACAGCTAAGTCAGATTAATGAAACTGGTTGCAAAGCAATGATGATGATTAAAAGACCGGCACTTCCAAATGGCAGGTAGCTCTGATGACGGAGCGTCATAGCTCCGAAACGTAAGCATATTAGAAGGTGTGATTTGCAGCAGACCAAGGAAGAAGGAGCAGCACAGAAAACATGCCGCATGAGTTTCAGGGAAAGGGAAAACTCCTGATATGAGAAACGAGCTCAACGCATGTGTTATCTGCTCCAAGACAACCCTTGGTCACAGGAGTAACTAGCAGTTAAACCAGCTGAGGAAAACAACAAATAAAGGCAATGCAGCACTTTTTGACATATGAATTAGGCAATAGAGCCAAGAAAAAAATGGAAGGAGAGGAAGCCAGTTGAACCTGCATGCAAGTATGATAATGGTAAAAACTTTAAAAAGCAAAAACCAGCAGACAGAATGAATGAGACAAAGATGAAATAAGGCCATAATATGAAAAGAAGTGAGTGTGATTTGTGGTGATATTCCTAAAATTAAAAAAATAAAAAAAAGTTAGCATCACGAGTGAAGTTTGAAAGTTTTTGTCTCCTGTGAGCTAACACTGTATGCAATTGCAAACGTGTTTTACTTAGTGTAAACACACCCTCCATAATTATAGGTTCCTCAGGGGTATACTGCACATGAGGCCCCCCCATCAAGCAGCTGGTGGCTGTCGAGGACCGCAACCTTGTGCTGTATATGTTAATTGCAAGGAGCCTATTGCGACTTGTGACATGAAATACTTGACTTGGAAAACAGCATTTCTGGTGACCATCACCTTTGCTTGCAAAGTGTCTGAAATCCACACTTTGGTTACAGATCCTCTGTATGCTATTTTCCATAAAGACCAGGTAGTACTTTGCACACACACCAAGTTTCTACCTAAAGTGGTGTTGAAGTTCTACTTAAATGAAGCCATGATTCTACCTACCTACTCTGCCTTCTTTCAGAATGAGAGATAGAGAGAAAGGACACTCACTTACTGGATGTAAAGGAGGGTTCTTAGATTTTACCTGGCCAGGACCAAAGACTGCAGACAGGCAAAGCAACTCTGTTTCTTTCTACCCCAATCAAAAGGGACTACCTGTCATAATCAAGTGCATTTCCACCTCAGTTGGGAATTGCCTTCACCACTGCTACACCATGGCAAAGGAGGGACCCCTTTACCCCTCCTATCTCTCCCCCCCCCGAGCTAGGGAATTTATTAGTGCTCTGGGGGGTTAATCCCTGCTGGACACCTCAAGGTGGCAGCAGAGGGAAGGTTAGGGAGGGTATATAAGGCTGGAAACAGGATGTGTCAGGGCCTTTTCCAGCCCGGGCGCTAGGTCTGAGGCTGGGGGGGGCGGCGGCTGGAGGAGCAGAGTAGGCAGGCAAGAAGGGAGCTTAGCAGTCTGGAGTGGGCTTGTAGGGGAACCCCCCCCCCAAAGTGGCAGACAGAGATGGCCTCTACAGTGACGTGGCTTCGAGGAGTCGGGAAGGGAGCTCAGTGGGGATGATGGCCAGCCAGGTACCTGCGTCGTCGGGAACAGGGAGGTGTAGGTGGTAGAAGAATGCCAGGATAGGCAGGATCCCATGAAAGAGTGTCCTGGGCTGTGGGGGCTATGGCAGGGTTCACACGGGGGGAAGTCAGTGGCAGTGGTTCTCTTCCCACACCCGGCGTGGCAGGGCAGCCCAGATGTAGAGGAAGCCAGGGGGCCTGTCACTCATTCAAAATTATCTTCATGGAGGTGCAGGTCCTGGGGCACCAGCATTTAAGGGACGAGTTGGTCGCAAGTCTTAGGACAGGCCTTGGGGGCCCTGGTGGAAGCGTATTGCAAGCCTTGGATGTGTTGGCAGGAATGTAGGCCAGAGGCTGGGACCATTTGCAAATGGTCATCTGGGAACTCAGTGAGGAGTATGGGTGACATCTGTGAAGCAGTGGGCTGCTTGGGGGGCCTGAGCGGTGACAGGGCTCAGGACTCTAAAGTGGCAGGGTAGCCCAAATGAGGTAGCTCAGGAACTGGTGCAGGGCTTGGTTTGAGGGCCGCTGCACCAGCAGAGAGAGAGCGAGCACGTTCATGGCTGTGGGGACTGGTGCCATGATTCTGGGTACACTGGCAGGTTCAGGTTCCATGAGGGAAGAAAGTGAATGGATTACAGGGCCTGGGTCAGAGAAAAAAAAAAATCCTGGTACCCCTCGAGATTTGGGCCAAAGTCCAGGGGCCGGTTGGGGGAAGCAGCACACTTCTCCATGCCAGAGACAGGGCAACCAACCAGTGCCAGACCAGACAGAGGTTGAGGAAGAGGGTAACCAGAGTAGAAAAAAGAGAGTTTTAGGCTTACTCAGTGCCAGTGAGCCAGGAGCCTGTAGGTTCTTCAATGAAGTAGGTTGCTTTAATCACCCAAGAAGTCAGATTGAAGATAACCTGCTTTGCACTGCCTGTATACCAGCTATGCTACTCAAAGTCCAGCTTGGGCAAACTGTAAAAAGTTTGTATACCCCTATGGAGCTGCTTTATCTATTTGGAAAGAGGATGGGACCCCTGTGCTCCTGAAATCATTTGGGGTGCAGGTGCTTAAATAAATAGGCTGGTTGGGAAGAAACGTGGTAGTGACTCTTGCTTTTTTTGTTAGAAGGGGGAAAAATGAAATGGAACTCCCCTTTGTGGCAGGTAATAGTAAATGGAGTCCACTCTGAAGAAAGGGGGGGTTACTAATTGGGTACCGCAGGGTTCAGTACTGGGTCCAGTCCTTTTTAATGTCTTTATAAGTGACATTGCAGAGGAACTGGAAGGAAAAGTATGCCTCTTTGCAGATGACACAAAGATCTGCAACAGGGTAGATGCACAGGGGGGTGGAAAGGATAAGAAGGTACTTGGCAAGGTTGGAGGAACGGTCTGAAGTATGCCAGCTTGGATTCAATGTAAAGAAGTGCAAAATAATGCACATGAGAAATAAAAACCCAGGGGAAGAGTACAAAATGGGGGGGGTTAGTAACAACAACAACAAAAATGGAAAGGGACCTGGGGGTAATCATATCAGATGATCTTAAGGTTAGCAAGCAATGTGAGAAGGCAGTAGGGAGGGTTGGGGGGATACTGGGCTGTATAGGGAGAGGCATCCCCAGCAGAAAACAGAAAGTTGTTGTCCCTCTGTACAGACAGTTGGTGAAACCCCATCTGGAGTACTGCATCCAGTTCTGGAGACCCCATCTCCCCAAGGACATAGACAGGATGGAGGCAGTTCAGAGGAGGGCAACTAAAAGGGTGCAGGGTCTGCAAGAGAAACCATATGAGGAGAGACAAAAGGAGCTTAATATGTATACCCTTGAGGAGAGGAAAAGACATGATTAATTTAAATACCTCAGTGGAATCAACAAAGTCCAAGAGGGTAGCATCTTTCAGAAAAAGAGATGTGCAAGAACAAGGGGACACAATTTGAAGATAGAGGGGGGACGGCTCAGGGGCAATGTGAGGAAGCATTTTTTCACAGAGGGTGGTGGACGCATAGAACCACCTTCCTGAGGAGGTTGTGGGGTTTAAAACTCTGGGAGAATTCAAGAATGCATGGGACAGACATAAGGCAATTCTTGTGGGGGTAGGAAGAAATGTGCTGTTGGTTAACTAGTATCTACAGCTTATCCAGTAGGTAGGGAAATGGGCAGACTAGGTGGGCCAAGCGGTCCTTATCTGCCGTCAAAGTCTATGTTTCTATGTTGTGTCTAATTTATCTCATAAGTTGGCCATCATGCTGCACTGGGATCAAGGGGCTCGGGCGCTGAGAAGAAGCAGGAGGCTGCAGGTTGAGGTAGTGCATCCAGTGGTCAGAGGTTTGGGGGTGAAGACAGTTTTGGAGGTGAGATCGAGAGTGCACCTTGTGATGAAGTCATCGAGAGGTAGGACTGCTATTTTTCCTATTTTTATTTCGGGTGAGCTAGCTCAGAGTGCTGTGCATTGTAGTAAGCCCCTCTCATGCCCCCCTGGACCATCTGCAATGATATTTTATGCCCCTAGACAAGGAGGGAGAGGGGGGTTGCACATGGGGGCTCATCCAGGATGTATCCTATACCCTAAAAACCCTGCTGGACCCCGAGTATTTGGGTCCGAAGTGTTGGCAGGCTTCCCAGCCCAGTTAGGCCACGTTGCACAGAAAGAAATGAATAGTGGGGTAGGCCTGAATTCGAAATGGGCCTCGGCATGCCTGGTGTGGTGTACGCATGTAACCAGCTGGCCATGTGATCCCCAGGCAGACTCCAGTTGGTGACTGGTGGAAGAGAAAGTATAGCAGCTGCAGAAGGAGCGCCATCTTAGGGAAGGTAGTTGGAGGGAGCAGAGCTAAGAGGGAGAGAGAAAGCCAGTAAAAAGAACACTGAGAGCGAGTTATTGCACTCTCAAGCCAAAGCAGGAAAAGGGACACTACCGCCAGAAGTAGGCGGGTTCTTATTGTGGGTACTGGGAGGCATAGCAGAGAGACTTGAGCAGATTGGCGCTGGTTAGTGTCTGGCAAGGATGAAGGTGGAGCTGAGGCGACCCCCCAGGAGGAACCCTTTGCCACGGTTCCTGCCTCACTGCTCTCCTGGCTTTGGAAGGCTGGGGGAAAAGGACAAGTTACTAATTGGTGCATGAGGTGTGGGTATCAGTGGGAAGATGTTGCCAGATTGCCTGTGTACAGAAACTGCACGGGTATGCTGCCTGTTCCAAATTTGGAATTCCCTCCCAGTACCACCGCGAGCTCCTATGTACTGTAGTCACTGGCTAGTGTGGATTCAGGAGCCTTCGATAGAGACTCCTTAGGGGAAGCTGCTTGTGCCCATGTGGTTGAGACCAGGATAATTTCTCCATATCTTATTCTGGAAGCAGTAGATGAGAAGGGTGCAGGAGAAAAACCAAGGCCAGGAGGTGACGGGGAGCACTGCCATCTGGCCTGCCACCAGCTATCTCAGTGGCAGAGGGAGGGGGCAGGGGTCTCAAAAAACTCGCAGGAGAGATCCCCCGGGGCCTAAGGGTCTCTGCCATGGCCCCTGTCTGGTGGTAGCCCACCTGCTCTGTCTTCCAAGTCAGAGCCTGATACTGGAGCCAAGTTCAGGATGAAGCCTAGCAGGTTTGGCTCCCAGTCAGTAGTTGCTCCCACAGTACCCAGGGAGAGTGCTGATGACCAAAGAGAGCTGGAGGAACTGGACGAGGAGAAGTTCATTGGTAGACAACTCTAGTTCCAGGATTACCAAGTGAGTAGGGTAATCCCCAGGCCTTACTACCACTCTGTGGTCACCTTGGTGGACTGTACCACACATCTGGTCCAGGCCAAGACCCTCTGGACCTGTGTGGACGAGTTAAATCCTAGTGATCCGTTGAACATCAAATACCAAAGGGGGATATGGTTACAAGTTGGGCAAGCCCGGAGGACCAGTGTAAGAGACCTGCCAGAGTGGAGCCAGGTTGAGAGATGGGTCCGTAGGAGGCTGTGAGTGGAACATCCTCATATCAACTATCCATATGTGCCCAGGAGGATATGGGACATTATCAAGGAGATGAGGGAGGAGTGGCTCTTCAAAGAACAAATGGAATGTTTGAAGAATTGCCCTGGAGGAGGAGAAGGTGCCCCATCTCAACATTTGATAAAGCAGGCTTGGTCAATGTGCCACACAGGGACTTGGTCTGGTTAGACTCTATTTAAATATTTTGCTTTGGTCCAGGATTTGGCTGGGACGTGGACCGAGTATTACACTTTAGATTGAGACTCTCTTTGGAGATGTAACCACCAAGCCAGACCCAGAGTACTATTTCCCTCCAGGAGGGGGGCCTGCAACTTAGGCCTCATGGAATACAGACTTATGAACTGCACCAGGACAGTTGCTCTGTGGAGCAGGACATGGTGCCTGCATATAGTTTCCCTTTAAGAAACATGGGACTTAAAATTATGTTCATTATTGAAAAGTTTTTCGATCGTGAACAAATGTTGGTGTGGAAGTTGGTGCAAGAATGAGTGAGCGATTTGGGGAATTGTACACAGAGTAACCTGTTTCAAACAACATGAAGTCTTGCTATATTATGACATATGCAGCGAGTCCCAGCCTTCGAACTGCTCCAGAGGTGAAAGAGTTAACTTTCCATGCCAGGCATGGAACTTTGAGCATGAGCTCGGTTGAAAACTCTGTCTGTTGTTCTTCAAACTCAAACTGTCAGATTCTTTACTCCGCCTCACTGAACAGTCGCTCCGGAGATTTCTCCTTCTCCCTGTGGTATCGTAAGTACTAGATAGGTTTTACATTTACTTTCTGTGTGGAACTTGTAACCGGTATTATCGGTTCAGTTTGAACCGATCAGGTTTTTGTAAATGCATTAATCTGTCTTTTAGAGTCTGGTTCGCGGTTCTTATCGGTTCTAAAAAAAAACAAATTTCATTACGTTTTTTTCCACGACCCGTGACACGGTTGGGAACCGATGAGAGAGTCTTGTTTGGTGGATTGCCATAAACAGGCAAGTTTTGGTTAGGCTGGCACTATGTCTGAGAAACCCAAAAGAAAAACCGGGTCCACTGGGTTTCAACACTGCAGTGTTTGCGGGGAAGCCTTTGCCAAGGCTGACCCCCACACCACCTGTGTTTATTGTCTGGGGTTTGACCACCTCAATGCAGACTGCCAGATTTGCAAAATTTTCTGCAGCTACCCTGGATAAGAGAGTTGTTGGCTCAGGAAAGGGAGGCCAAGAAGTCCGCTGACCCGGATGGCCAGCCCGGTTCGGTTGTAACCGAACCGGAGGGAGTGCCCTCTGACCAGGGCGAGACTTCCTCAGGCAAAAGGAGAGCCGACTCGGAGGAGTCAGTTCCAGCAAAAAGGACTAGAAAATCAGCGGGTTTGGAGCCAAAATTTCCCTCTCCAACCGCTGAAGAAATAGCCAAAGCGATTAAAATTGTCCAGTCGCTTTCCCCGGTTTCGACCGAACCGGCACCATCAGATAAGCGTACGGTTCGGTCAGTTCCACCGGTTCAAGAATATGATTTAGAGGAATTTTATGAACCGGAGGAGGGGGAAGAGGAGTATGAGGAGAGTGAATGTGGATTTGAGAGTCTGGATGTGCCCATTGAACCGGACATCTCCCCAGACAGACCTTCAGGAGTGTCTTCCCATAGGCTTTCTGAGTCCCTCTCATTTTATGTTTTATAAAAAAAAGTGGCTGAAACCCTCCAGCTCCCTATGGAGGAAGCTGTGGATGATCAAGAGGAGCCTGACTATGTAGAAATGATGGATATCCAGAGTCCAGGAGACTGTCTATTCCTTTGCATAAATCTTTTGAAACAGACAGTAAAATTCTAAAACTCCTCACACTATACCTCCTGTGGATAAAAGAATGGACAAGAGGTACACATTGTCAGGCTCTGATACGGAGTTCCTCACAACAATGCAGCCATGTTGGGGTAGTGCAGGCTGCAGCCTGTGACAAGGCAAATATTCCTTTGGCTTCACACCCCTGACAAGGACTCCAGGAGGATTGATGCCATGGCAAAGAAACAGTACATGGCATCATCCTTGGGACTCAGACAGGCAAATTATATGGCTTATGTTGCTAGATACCAGAAACCAGATGGGATACTGTTATGGCTCTAGCAAAACAGGTCCCTGGCCAGTTGCCAAGGAGTTGGAGCAGGTGGCTGCTGATGGTATTGAGGCATCTAAGGTGCAATTCCATGCTGCAGTGGACTCTAATGATGTCATCAAGAGTCATGGCTACATCTGTGGCACTTGCAGAATGGCTTGGCTCAGATGTACTAGCCTGTCACAGGATACCCAGACTAAGGCCATGGATTTTCCTGTGTGGGTAATTCTGTTTGGGGAGCAGACAGAGAATTACATGAAGAAAATGGATGAGTATAGGACCACCTATAGGAGTGCACAGGCCAAGGAAAGGCAGGCCACTCCTCAAAGGCAGCCTTCCAGGGGCAGGGGCAGGCCTTTTTACCAAGCCCAGGCCTCCTCTTCAGCTTATGCCCAGAGGGTGTTCTTTAGGGGGAGAGGCAGACAGGGCACAAGCAGACCTGCTTCTACCCCTCAGCCTAAAATCCCTGCCAAGCAGGCACCCTGATGGGGTGGCCAGGGCCGATTCTCCACTACCTGTAGGGGCAGGCTGGCTTACTTTGTCCAGGACTGGATATCTTTAACATCAGACAAGTGGGTCCTGGAAGTAGTAAGCCAGGGACTGGTTCTCAGCTTCAAAAAATTTCCAAAGATGAGAACCAGGTCCTTTCCACCTGCAAATCCATCAGAGGCACTTGCCTAGAAACAGAAGTTTCTACCCTTCTGGCTCTCAGAGCTGTGGAAAGGGTTCCACCCCTACACCAGGGCAAAGGGTTGTACTCCAGGTACTTCCTTACCCCCAAAAAAGACAGGAGAATGGCGGCCCATCCTGGATCTCAGATACCTAAACAAGCACCTTTTAAAACCAAAATTCAAAATGGTGACTCTGGGAATTATTTTATCCTCGCTAAGGCCAGGGGACTGGCTAGCATCCCTGGACCTCAAGGATGCCTACTTCCATGTTCTTATCAGAAGCTCCCATCGAAAGTACCTCAGATTCGAACTGCCCTCAGGCCATTACCAGTTCAGAGCAATGCCCTTCGGCCTCACCTCTGCCCCGAGGGTATTCACAAAATGCCCGTAGCAGTTGCCCACTTAAGAAGGCAAAAGATTGCCATCTTTCCTTACCTGGACGACTTGCTCATAGTAGGCCAGTCTCCAGACCAAGTCAAATTACATCTTCAGGTAACTCAGCAACTGCTCACATCTCTAGGTTTCCTTCTCAATCTTCCAAAGTCAGTTCCAGAGCCTGTCCAGGTTCTCACCTTCATAGGTGCAGAACTGAACACAAAAGAGGCCAGAGTCTTCCTTCCTCTGGAAAGAGCAAGGACCCTGGTCTCTCTAGCCTCCTCTTTCATCCTGTAGTTCTCTCGACCAGCAAGGCATTTTCTGCAGCTCCTGGGGCACATGGCTGCTTCTACAGCAGCAGTGCAGGGAGCAAGATTTCAGATGAGGGACATCCAGTTCCATCTGAGAGCCTTTTGGTCTCAAAGGAGAGACCCTCTATCCAAATTGATCCCAGTGACTCGAACCCTGATCCAAGCCCTTCAGTGGTGACAGGACCAGAGCAATCTGATAAGGGGTCCCCCTTCGCCTGTCTCACTCCTTAATCCTTACTACAGATGCATCCTCTTGGGGTAGGGGGAGTTCACATGGGGTGACCTCCTACTACCCAGGGATTGTGGTCCCCTCAGGAATCTCTGCTCCACATCAATCTGTTGGATCTCGGAGCAGTTTTTCTAGCACTTCAATTTTTTTCCAAATCTGTTCAGAACAAATTTGTTCAGGTCAGAACAGACAATACCACCACAATGTGGTACATCAACAAGCAAGGGGGCACTCGGTCTATGGCCTTGTGCACCGAAGCAATGAAGTTGTGGTCTCTGGCTTACTCTCTGAACACCTTCCTTATTGCAGTTCACCTCCCAGGCAAGGACAATGTCCTGGCAGATGCTCTCAGCAGGATTTCCCAGGGCCATCACTAATGGTCACTGGACTCCTAGTACTAGAGGTAGTATTTGCCAGATGGGGCACCCGCAGATAGATCTTTTGCATCCCCAGACAATCACCAACTTCCTTTTAGCTGCAGGCCCCTAGTGTTGGGCTCAGTCCTCTGGATGCCTTCCTTCAGTTGGGAAGGGAAGTTCTCTATGCTTTCCCCTTCCTCTTCTGTTCAAGGTGCTAGTCAAAATCAGATCTCAACCCTGCAAGATGATCCTGATTGCTCCAGATTGGGCAAGACAGCCCTGGTATCCACTCCTTATGTCCTTAGCAGTCCACCTTCCCCTGTGTCTTCCCAGGAATCACAACCTGTTAACCTGTGCTCAGGGGAGAGTTTGGTACCCGAACCTCAAAGCTCTCAATCTCAAGGCCTGGCTCTTGAAGAGTTAGAGTTTGCTGACCTACACCTCTCCCAAGTTGTACTGGATGTCTTGAAGGCTTCTAGGAAGCCTTCCACCAGGGCTACTTATAATTCCAAATGGAAGAGATTTTCCATATGGTGCTCTGACAAGCATATCTCCCCAGAATCTGCTGACTTACCCACAGTCCTGGATTATATGGTACATTTGAATACTCTGGGGCTGAGACCAGCTACCCTAAAAGTGCACCTGGCAGCCATGTCTGCTTTCTAATCAGCAGGTAAACCCTCTTCTCTTTCAGCTCATCCTGTATTCTCCAAGTTTTTCAAGGGGTTGCTTCACACCAATCCCCCTTTCAGGGACCCTGCCCCTGCCTGGGATCTTGCTATTTGCATTGCCCAGCTTATGCAACCCCCTTTTGAGCCCTTGTCTTCAGCATAGCTAATGTACTTGACTTGGAAAACTGTGTTTTTGGTAGCCATCACTTCTGCCAGGCGCATTGGTGAATTACAAGCATTGTCAGTGTAGCCTGATTTTATCTCCTTTCATAGAGATAAGGTGGTCCTCAGGACTAACAGAAAGTTCTTGCCTAAGGTGGTTTCAGACTTCCACCTTAATCAATCTATGTCTCTCCCTGTGTACTTCACTGACCATTCCTCCTCTGGCAAGAGGAGACTGCACAGTTTAGATGTCAAAAGAGCCCTTAGTTACTACATAGAACGTACCAAGGGTCACAGGTTTGACTCCTTCAACTGTTCCTCACTTATGGTGAGGTTGGTAAAGGGAAACCTGCCACTAAAAGATCTATTGCCAGGTGGATTGTCTGTTGTATCCAATTTTGCTATGAAAAACTGGGTAAGGTTCCTCCCTCAGGCCTGAAGGCTCACTCTACCAGAGGTACAGCTGCGTCTCTGGCTGCTGCCAGGGACATCCCTATCCTAGAGATATGTCAACAGCTACCTGGAAAACAGTTCACACTTTTACCAAGCATTACTCCCTGGACATCCAGGCTAGGAGTGATGCTCGGTTTACACAGCTGTGCTTCAGAGCCTATTTCAAGTAGGTTCTGTCCCTCCTCCATGGAGGTACTGCTGTGTAGTCTGCATATGTCATAATATAGCAAGATTTCATGTTGTTTGAAGAAAAATTACTCACCTTAGTAATGTTGTTTCTTCTAATGGAGCTCTGCTATATTATGACCTCCCCTGCCTGCCCTCTCAGAACCTCTGTTTTTGGGATGTGGGTGGGCATGCAGTGTTGGCACTTAGTAGATGCCCACTTTTGTTTTTTCACCCCTCCTTTTTGGGGTGATTGGATGTTGTGTTTTTCATTTTTGGGATCCCCTGACTTGAGTCTTTGTTTTGGGACCAAAAAATGTGTTCATATATTTAGTAGCCACTTGGTTAGTGTAGGTTTACAGCTTCCACACAGAACCTTAGTGAGTTTTGCTCGTAAAGATCTAACAGTTTGAGTTTGAAGAACAACAGACAGAGTTTTCAACCGAGCTCGTGCTCAAAGTTCCATGCCTGGCATGGAAAGTTAACTCTTTCACCTCCAGAGCAGTTCGAAGGTTGGGACTCACTGCATATGTCATAATATAGCAAGACTCCATTAGAAGAAACAACATTACTAAGGTGAGTAATTTTTTCTTCTGTTTGGTGGGAGGTATACCTGGGTTTTGATATAGTTTTAGAAACTGATTTATTACTGTTTGAAATGTTTAATGGTAAAATTTAATCAATAAGGAAGTAATGATTATCTGTTGATAAAGCAATAATGAGAGTTCTCTTAACAGTTTAAGATCATCTCCTGGTGCAGGTAGGTTTTGGTTAGTAGGGTGTGCTTGGGTTTAGTGAGGCAGGTTGGGAGGTGCCTGTGGCCAGGTATGTTGTGTTGTCCTCTCAGCAGTATGGGAAGGGCACATACCCAGTTTGATGGGAGGAGACTATCAATGGACCCTTGCCATCATTCCCAGGAGGGAATGATTTTCTGGGTGGGGGAAGAGTGTAAGCCCCCCTTGAAGGAGGGGCTTATGCTCCCATTAGGGACCCCTTTCCCCCTCCTCCTACTACTCCCCCCCCCAGAGCTAGGGAATTTATTAGTGCTCTGGGGGTTAATCCCTGCTGGTTGTCTCAAGGTGGCAGCAGAGGGCAGGTTGGGGAAGGTATACAAGGCTGGAGACAGGAAGTTTTTTTCGGGGCCTTTTCCAGACTGGATGTTAGGCCTGACGCTGGGGGGGGGCGACTGGAGGAGCAGAGTAGACAGGCAAGAAGGGAGCTCAACGGTCCGGGGTGGGCCTGTGGGGGAATCCCCTCCCTCAAAAAAAAGTGGCAGACAGGGAAAGCCTCTACAGCGATGTGGCATTGAGGAGTCAGGAAGGGAGCTCCGTGGGGAGGATGACCTGCCAGGTACCTGCGTCATCTGGAACAGGGAAGTGTAGGTGGTAGAAGAATGCTAGGATAGGCAGGAGCCCGTGTGATCCCATGAAAGAGTGGCCTGGGCTGCCAGGACTGTGGGGGGCTGTGGTAGGGTTCCTACAGGGAGGAGGTTAGTGGCAGTGGTTCTCTCCCGCACCCGGTGTGGCAGGGCAACCCAAACATAGACCGAGCCAGGGGCCCCATCACCCATTCAAAAGGACCTGTGTGGAGCGGCAGGTCCTGGGGCGCTGGCATTTATGGGCTGGGCAAGTTGCAGGTCTTAGGACAGGCCTTGGGGGTGTCCCTGGTGGGAGTTCATCACAAGCCCAGGATGTGTTAGCAGGAATGTAGGCCAGAGGCTGAGACCATTTGCAAATGGTCATCCAAGAACTCAGTGAAAAGTATGGGCACCTTCTGTGGAGGAGTGGGCTGCGTCGGGGGCCTGAGCAGTGGCACGGCTCAGGACTCTTCAGTGGCAGGGTAGTCCAAATGAGGTAGCTCAGGAACTGGAGCAGGGCTGGGTTTGAGGGCCGCTGCACCAGCAGAGAGAGAGAGAGAGAGAGAGAGAGGAGAGCAAGTTCATGGCCTTGGGGATCGGTGCCGTGATTCTGGGTGCACCAACAGGTTCAGGTTCCATGACGGGGAAAAAAGTGAATGGGTTACAGGGTTTGGGTCAGAGAGAAAAAATCTTGGTACCCTTCAAGATTTGGGCCAGTGGCCAGGTGGGGGAAGCAGCATGCTTCTCCATGCCGGAGACAGGGCAGCCAACCAGTGCCAGACCAGACAGAGATTGAGGAAGAGGGTAACCCAGAGTAGAAAAAAGATAGTTTTAGGCTTAGTAGTGCCAGTGAGCTGGGGCCTGTAGGTTCTTCAATAAAGTAGGTTGCTTGGGTAAATCATCCAGGAAGTCAGATTGAAGATAACTTGCTCGTACTGCCTGTATACCATCTATGCTGCTCAAAAAGTCCAGCTTAGGTAAATTGTAAAAAGTTTGTACTGCCCCATGGAGTTGCTTTATCTATTTGGAAAGAGAATGGGGACCCCTTTGCTCCTGACATCGTTTGGGGTGCAGGTGCTTAAATAAACATGCTGGTTGGGAAGAAACTTGGTAGTGATTCTTGCTTTGTTTATGTTAGAAGGGGCAGAATGAAATGGAAGCCCCCCTTGTGTCTAATTTATTCCATGAGTTGTAATTCCAGAAGGTGTCCATCATGCTACACCAGGAACGAGGGGCTTGGGAGTGGAGAAGAAGCAGGAGGCTGATGGTTGAGGTCCTGTGTCCCATGGCCAGAGGTTTGGGGGCATTTTGGAGGTGAGATCGAGAATGCACATTGTGATGAAGCCATCGAGAGGTAGAACAGCTATTTTTCCTATCTTTATTTTGGGTGCACTAGCTCGGAGTGTTGTGCATTATGGTAAACCCTCTCATGGCCCTTTGGACCATCTATGATGATATGTTATGCCCGTAGACGAGGGGGGGGAGGGGGTTACATATTCATGCCAGCCAGCATGCCGCCTTTGGCAGGACAATTCTGAATGGATTACTGTCCTGGTGAGAGCCCTGAGCTCTAGCCTCCCTTATCTGGTGGACTTTCTCTGAGTTTGGTACTTTGACCTGTAATTGAGACTCTATGGAGAAGATTGATTCTTGGAAGATACGAAAGCTGTGTACTTACCATAACTGTTGATCTTCCTGAATGTCTTCTTCATAGATCGCAACCCCCACTCACCATCCCTTGTACTCACTCTAGTATTATTGTTGTGTTATGATCTTCACCCTTTTGTACTTGGTTTGGGCTGTGAAGACGCTGTGTTACTGGTTTGATGGCCGCCCTTACACAGGCCACCATGGACTATCTTATGCCCTTAGGCTAAGTGCATAGGTTACTCATTAGGTTCATGCTGCTTACCTCCTGCGTAAAATGGGTACTGAGGTGGTTGGGGGATGGTGCTGCTGTATACTGTCACATGCATGAGGTGCTGTACATGCGAGGCCTACTGGCATCACCAGCCCCTACCAGAAAAGTTCTGTCTCATGTGGGGTCTTAGTGCCTCCACTTCAGAACCATTATTGGTAATCCGTGGAGAAGATATTTAGGAAGATCAACACATATAGTAAGTACGTTTCCCCTAACTGCCAAGTAGCTAAACTTGATACCCTGCTGAATGCCTTCTGTAGATTTATCCTTCCTGCCCTATCTAAACCGAGCACTGCTCACTATATTCTTTACAGAAATATGTGTGCTGCGTACATGGACAATGCATGCCACATGCTTAATTGTACAATGTTTGCATGTGGTTAGCATACACAAAGTGAACCAGATTTAAAAAGCACATCAGGTTTGCATGCTGCAAGCTTGACATGTGTACAGCAGGTAAGCTGGTGCGAACATCTTCTAAAAATCCCATCTGGTTTCTCATGTTGCATGCTTGATATAAATGTAGCAGCTAAGCTGGTGTGAACATTATTTAAAAATCACATCGGGTTCACATGTTGCACACTTCTATGGGTGCAGCAGCTAAGCTGGTGCAAATCTCATCTAAAAAACACATTGGTTTCTATTTCTCATACTACTGCTAGCAATTAGAGCCATTAAAATAGAATTTCCATTGATTTCCCATTAATATTAGGCAAACTCATTAATTCTGACCATTAAATCATTTTTCAAATTATTTAATGGCTTTGAGTTTTGTCATTAAATTGCCATTCATTTTTAAAATATTGTTTGCTTACTGCATTAAATGCCTATGATATAGTCAGCCTAATAACCCCCATTCCAGATGCGCGAAGAGGGGCCCTCTGTGGTGTGAAGCCTGACCTTTTTGTTTTGGGCTATGCAAATCCACTTATGCATATTTAGTGCTACATATGTGTTTCTCCATGACTGCTATGGCTCACTTTCTTCCCCTTTGTCATTCTGTATGGAGCATATATGCTATGCCTATACTCAGCAGTCTTTGAGCCGAGTAGGGCCTTGGAAGCATGCACCATACCTCACTTTTTGTCACTAAAATGAGGGACATAGACACTCAAAATGAGGGACACTGACCCTCACAATGATCAGGACACATCCTGAAACATGGAGATACAATGGTTTCTACTGTGATCTGAGGTACTGTATTTACTTGTACAGATATTAGCACCCGAGAATTAATTTCTACCATAAATCAGGGGTGCTATTTAGGTAGGGCAGTGGGGGGCAGTTGCGCCCCCCCCACCACATTTCGTGCATTTATGCCTAAGTTGTTAATATGGTGTGGCAACAATGGCGTTAAATTTGGATTTAATCATTTGTACAACAAATGCCCCCTTGGCTTGTATGTGCTCACACTGTGGGTGCGCTCCTGATTTGACAGTGTCTACTGTGTTGTCCACTTTCTCCACCTATTAGCGGTGGCACTATCAAATGTGACATGGAGGAGCTCCAACCAAACAAGAACACATGAGTTGCACGAGTGTGACATTGTCTTTCCTGCCACTGAGTAGGCAGGCTACACACTACAGCTTGGAGGAGTCGGTGAGTACTGAGCTCCCCATAGCAGTGTTGTGACAGCATATTTTTGCTGATCTGCTTTTAGTGAGTCTGTCTCCCTTAGTGGCTGAAGGAACAGGGGGTGCAGCTAGCTTGATGACTAGGCAACCTACCTATACTACTATGCTCACCTCGCGATAAAAACAGCGTGGACTCCCCACTGCAGCAAGCTAGGCCTAGCAACAGTGGGAGACAATGGTGTGGGAGGCCTTCACAGGTCTTCATCAGTGTGGTGTGAGAGCAGGCATGGTAGCAGCCAAACAAAGAGCAAGCAACACAGGTGGGGTGGGTTCGGTCGATGAGGTGACTTGGTTGTGGACCACAGTTGGGACCTGGGATGGTCGGTTCCAGCATCCGGCTTCTGGCAGAAGGACAGAGGAGGAGCAGACTGAAAACTGTGCTGGTGGCAAACTGGGCCAGGCTGCAGGTTACAGTCAGATGGCCAATTAAGTAAAAGTAAATATTTTTTTATAGCAGGATTGGGGAAGGAGGAAGGACTGAAATATTTTCATATTTTTGTACCTTTGGGTGGCTTTATATGACCCATATGGGATGGGTATCGAATGGAATATAGTTGGGGAGAGAGATCTGGGCAAAGTTTTGTTTTTTTGGGGGGGGGGTTCAGAACTTCAGCCAGAAAAAAAAAAGGTTAGTAACTGGGTGGGTTTAAGCCCAAATTTGATGCACTGCTCCAGGGTATGGACAGATAAATGTTATACATTTGAATTTTTCCTGATTTGCATACCACTTTTCAATCACCAGCTTTCACCAGCGATCCCTGATGCCGCTACTGCAATTCCAGGGTATACTGTTTTCAGGCAGGATAGGCTATCTAAGAAAAGGGGTGGCTGTGCCCTATACCTGAAAGACTCTTTGCAGGGGCATGCTCTGCCCTTGCCCAATTTTGGTGATGATCTACAAGTCCTAGCTATCAAGACTGCTCAGAGCCCACAGTAAGGCAATAATAATAGCATCAGTTTATACCTCACCCAAATCGACGTTCTCTAGCCTGAACCCTCTCCTAACCTGTATCAATGGCTTAAATCACAATACTGAAGTTATAATGCTTGGGGATTTCAGTGTGAACTGGCTGTCCCCGAGTGCAAACAATTATAAGGGTGCCTTATCTGCTGCAAACTTCACCCAGCTCATTACCTCACTGACAAGGTTCAACTACAGAACCAGGACAAGCACTCTACTGGACTGGGTGCTCACAAACTGCCCAGACCATATCTCACATATGGAAGTCCTTCCTGATTCTGTAAGTGATCACTCCCCGGTCATGTGCCTGTGGTCAAATAAATTCAACAAACCCCCGGCAAAAACTGTCGATAGGATACCCACCAGAGGGCACCTAAAGCCGTTAAAACTGCATCTGTGACAACAGGACTGGTAACTAACTGATATTGCCACTTACGTAAATGCTGCACTTGAATACTTCATCTCCCGGTTCAATGCAGCATGTAATGTCCATGCTCTGTTCAAGAAATGAAAAATTAAGGGCCTTGACAACCCTTGGATTACAAGTGATCTTCTGGAAAAAATGAAATCATGGGACCATCTCTGGGATCGTGCAAAAGCTACTGGCAGTCCAGCGGACATACAGGCCTATAAAACAGCCAGGAATGCCTGTACCAAAGCCATACACTTGGATAAAGCCAACTATTATAGGAGTGCCTTATCCAACACATGGAAGGAAATTTTGGAGCAACATATCGGAAGTCACAGGGAAAGACTCCAAAGTAGCATCCACCATGCTGAATGTAGATGGCTCCATCATCGTTGACCCCACCACAATTGCCAATACTTTCAATCTTGCTTTCACTGACCTTAGTCATGTGCTGCCCTCTAATTTATTTGAGCCAAATTCCACCCCGGCTCGTCATGGTAAACCTGATAAGAAGCTGAAGCATCCACATTTCTATTTCCAGGCCATCACCGAACGTGAAGCCAAAAAATACATACTCAAGGTACTTGGAAAAATCAGAACTAGTGGTGACTCTCTTTATTTGAAGCTCATAGCCCTCACCCTTGATGCTGTCTTGACCCTTCTAACCAAGCTTATCAACATATATTCCTGTACATATATTCCTTCATGCTCTTCCAGTTCCCTCTCAAGTGGAAGTCTGCCCTAGTAACCCCAATCCACAAGAATGGTGGTGGGGTGCAACACAGAAGCTACAGGCCTATCTCCATCCTCCTTCCCCTATGCAAAGTGTTAGAGAAAATTGTTGCAGATCAGTTGGTAGACTACTTGGAAAAATACAACCTGCAATGCCCACAGCAGCATGGCTTTCATAAAGGTCACAGTACCACCACCACTCTCATTGATATTTATGGACTACATTCATCAGCACTTGATCAAGGACAACTTGCCGGCGACAACTTCATTGACCAGTCAAAGGCTTTTGATACATCAACCATCCACTACTAAATGAACAGCTTGCTGATCTAGGGCTGTCCCTTGACACCCTAAGGTGGTTTAATGGTTATCTCTCTGACTGCACTCAACAGGTTAAGATTGGTGATGCCTTCTCCTCCAAACAGTCTGTTCAGTCAGGTGTCTCCCAAGGGTCAGTTTTGGGACCCCTGTTATTCAGCATCTTTCTGAACAAACTCCCTGCCTCCTGTAATGAACATATCCTTCTGTACACAGATGATGCAGTAATTTTCTCAAAGAACTCCGATCCTGCTCTCTTGGAGCACCACCTTCAGGAAAGTTTCAGGGATGTAGAGGCATGGTTTGTCTCACAGAAACTAATGCTCAACTACAAAAAAAAAACTTAAGATTATGCTTTTCCATGGCACACACAATAAAAAACAAACAGCTGACAGTCAGAAACAGCGCCGGTGTCACCTTAGACCAGATGCATTCTTTCAAGTACCTTGGAGTGACCCTGGACAGTACTCTGTCTTTCTCCAGTCATATTGATATGGTTGCCAAATCCATGAATATTCACATTGGCCTTCTATATAGACATAAACACTGCCTGACTCCCGAAGCACTTAAGCTTGCAATACAAAGTGCAATTGTCTCGATCATAGACTATGGGCTTGTTATCTATGAAGCTGCCTCTGTGTCTGCCTTATGGCATGTCACCATTACTCTGAACAAGACCTGTAGACTACTGACTGGTGCTGTCCTCTGCACGCGCACCTGTGATCTCTGTAAGCAGTCTAACTGGCTTCAACTTCAGGGAAGAATCACTTACCAAACCTGCCTGGTAGTAAAAAAGGCATCCCATGGTCCTATGCCCCCTGGGGTACAGAATCTCCTCAGACCAGCCGACAGCACTCACCACACCAGAAGCTCTGACAACTCCACTGTACTTGTCCCCTGCTGTCGCACCTTTCAGGGTCAGCGGTCATTTGCCGTCAGAGCCCTTAAGTTATTCAACTTGCTGGGCCGCACAGTCACCAATTTAGCCACTCTTGGCTTGTTCAAATGCAGTCTTCGTCATATCCTAGTGACTCGGGCCTCGTGTGACTGTTTCACTTAATACTCCATGCTGACACTTCTTTCTCCCTTCATCTCCATTTCTCGGTTTTCTATGTCTCTATCCACCTCCCATAATCCCCATATATCTTTTTTCTCTCTTCTTCTTTCACCTCCCCCTTTCTCCTTCACTTGCTCTCCAACTCCACTGCAGCCCCCCTCTTCCTACTCCCCTGTCCACTAGCCCAGGTTGTTAAATGTCTTCTGACTTCTCACCCTGTCTACACCCCTACTCTTTATCACCTTCTCTACCTCCTACCATACCACTACCCCCTCAACTATACTCCCCTTACACCCCTAAACCACTCTCACCAGTCCAAGTTCCTGCCTGAGTGCCTCCCTGCCTTCCTAGGGTTAAATTACCTCCCTACACTTACGTACCCCCTCTCTTGAATGCCTATATCTGTTTGGCATCTTCAACCTTGCTACTTTTGAAATTCTTCTACTCTGATGACCAGGCTTAATTTTGCTGTGTTATAATTCTTTGTATAATTGTGTCTGTGTATTCCACTATTTGTAAATTTATTTCCTGTTTTTTCATTGTAACAAACCTAGCTACTGTGTCTAGCCATACTGATTATTTTGTTAAGTAACCCTTTACTGTGTAAACCTGTTCTAATTTTTTTTTTGTTTGTTTGTTTTTGAATTTATGACGTGGAACATTTGTAAAAGAGCCTATTGCTCAAAGGTGTTGATCTGAATTCCAAATAAATAAATCACAGCAAATAAGTTTTACCTTTTAGAGATGTTCCAGACATTCCAGAGCTTGCCTTCTAGGGGCAAACTGGCACCTGACCTCCATTTGTTGTTGGCTTCCCCTGTTGGAAACTGAAATGATGTCCCTGCCATAAAGTCTAAATTTACAGGACATTCTCTGTGTGAGCAGCATGTTTTCCATGAGGGACAGATGAACGACAGAGCAGTTTTCAGGAGTAAAATGAGGGCTGTCCCTTGCAGTCAGGGACAGTTGAGCGGTATGGTATGTACAGACTATTGGCTTCTGCCCCCCATGTGAAGCTGATCTCCACACCCCCATGCTCAGGCACATTATAACATAGGGCAAGGGAGAATGCAGGGGTGCTCCCTATTGAAATGAATGGGGGTATTTTTTTATTACTGTTTTATACATTATGATGGCGAGTTGGAGATTAATGATGGCCACTGCTCGACTAACAAGGGCCTAGTTAGTAGAACAGTGGCCTTCATTAATCTCCAACTTGCTGCCATAATATATAAAATCAATGTACAAGGACATCATACTGCTGGAGAGGGTCCATAGAAGGGTGACAAGAATGACCAGTGGTCTGGAGGAGTTGTCATATGAGGATAGACTTAAAGAGCTGAACATGTACTCCCTGGAGGACAGGAGGGGATGGGGGGATATGATAGAGACCTTCAAATACCTGAAGGGGTTCAACAGAGTGAATGAGGGGTGTATGCTCAAGTTGAGGGAGGAGGGGACTATAAGAGACCGTAGTCTAAAGTTAGCAGGGGGAGACAAGGGGGCACTGTTTCACAGAGAGACTGGTGGCACCCTGGAATGCACTGCCAGATGATCTGGTAACAATGGGAACTGTGGGAGGTTTTAAGAAGGGTTGGGATAGGCACAGGGACATGGTACAGAGTGAGGGTAGGGTGATCACCTGAGATGTACAGGGTGGGGAAGTGAGTGGGAGGGGGGACAAATTGGGGGGAGGTAGAGTAGCGCCAGTGCACTACCAGTGAGCTGTGTCAGGCAGACAAGATAGACTGTTAGGCCTAATCTGCTGGAAACTATGTATGTATGTAAAATAGTAACTCCATTCATTTCAAAGGGGCATGCCCCAGCACTCTGTCCCATAGACATCATCTCTTAAAGATTCATACCTCTGGCTCCCCTAGTACTCTGGTAAGAGACTCTCAGCATATACATATACCTATACTTGGTGGGCTCTATGTAACAGCACGGCCACATCTGCTACAGTGTGTCTGTATGTGTGTGGGGGGGTACTGGCGGTGTGGGTGGTTGCTGAGTTACTGCTACTTTTTTGTTTGCCCCTTAAAGTCTGTTTATGTGGAAGCATTAAAAACAATGAAGAAAAAATAGTAGGAGTACAGGCCAGATAGAAATGATTAAGTAGTTTTGTGGGTAAATGTGTGTGTATGGGGGTGTGAAAAACCACATGTGTTTCTGATGGTGTGTGTGCTATAGTTCAGCTGTGCAGCTGAGATGAGGGGGGGACAAGAAAACAAAAAAGTATATCAGTGGCTATAAGCTTGCCACATGTGTGCAAATGTGTGCAGATTTGTATGGAAATACAAGCAAGCCATTTGTATGCAGGCAGTATAGCATAGTGGTTAAGAGCACTGAACTGGAGACCTGGGTTTGAATCTCATCAACCCTCACTTGTATACTGTGTGATTCTGAGCAAGTCACTTAACTTTTATGTGTGCAGTTATCAGAGACCACTTGCTTTTTGCACACATGCCATGTGCATGCAGTCTGTTCCAGTTTAAATGAAAAGCATGCTTGCCACACTTGCTTGCTGCACGCATGCCACATGCATGCAGTCAGTTCCAGTTTAACATAAAAAATCATACTTGCAGCATGCAGGTCACACACATCATTTTATTTCTGTAAGGGATTACTGTGTTAACTGGTTATTGCTGAAAGATAGACATGTTCAGCACTTCACTTTATGGGTTCAGATACTGGCTAAACAAACTGCCCTGTTACCTGTGCTCACATGGGTTAACAGGTTCCTTATTCCCAGGTGCAAACAAAAATCCAGACAACTTGCCTTTAAACATACAGTGTTCCCCATTCATTGTTTTAGCGAAGTGGGCCACCACTCTATATTTTTTTTACCACCGCTCTATATTTTTTACCACCACCCTATATTTTTATCCATTATTGTTTTTGTTTTTTTGTAAAATCCTCCAATATTGTCTTTTATTGACATCTTTTATTGCACTGCTACCCATTTAGTACCGCCACACTGTATGTTACTTAAAATCTACTTATGCACATGTACAGTGCATATAGGAGGTCCAGAAAAATAATGCACCTTTTGACCCGATCACCACTGAAAATATAGGGCGGTGGCAGAGAGTGGGGAACCCTGACCTAGACTCCCGCTGGTTTGGAATAACATTGCCTTGGGTTATAACTCACCCACCAGCATATCCTCAGCCAAACGGTACCTCAAACTTAATATTGCATCCTACTGTGGCTGAACTTGGCAGCTCTCAATGCAGTTTTCGTGCTCATACTTGTACTGATCTTCTGCTCACTATTGTCTTAATTGTTTTGCAATATGATAGCTCTGTATAGATATCATATTGCTTTGCAATATGATATCTCTGTATAGTTAGTAAATAATAATTTTGATGTTTTTCTCTTGATGAAATATTGTCCTCTACCCCCCATCGCATTTGTAAATGAGATTATTTTGTATATCTGCATGTTATCCTGCATCTATATATAATACATGGATGGGACCTTCTCCCCATAGAAAATGCCATCATTTGTTTTTCTGTACATCTGTGACTAATCTAGCAATTAGAAGAATATACCTGCACGAATCAAACAATTACAGCTATATACTTGCACTAATTGAACAATTACAGCTATATACCTACATTAATTGAAGCTATATACTATGACAGGGTTGAATAAGGCCCTGTTCCATTTGTTATGCAGAAAGAGTTAAATGCAAGGCTCTGTTCTATGTTCTCCTTTTCTGACTCCTGTCTTTCAGGTTGTGCAACCAAATGTTCTTGTGAGACCTAGGAATTGATGGATTCCCTGCCTCTCGCTATCTTTTTGCCTTCACTTGCTGCTTCTGTCTTTTCTTCCTCCTTGTGTATCTGCAGTTATAAAAATATATATGAATCTTTATGTGAAACTGTAAATGATACTGGGATCCCATGATTTGACACTGTATATAGTTATACAGTTGAAAGTATTACAAAAAGCTATTTAAAACACAAGGGGTTAACCTTGAGATGCAGCACAAACTTTTGCAGAGCTGTCAACAGGAGGTCAGTTCTGGGACACCATATTTTATTTTGTTGCACCTGCAAGGAAATTGACAAAGTTCTAATACATTTTATGAGAAACAGGATGTCTGTTAATGAGCTGAGGTTGCAGAAGTTAATTACCAGGCAAAGACGACTTATAAAAAGAGCAGCAATCTTTGCTGGAGAGAGAGAGAGACTGAACTCTGGTGAAATTAGAGATACCCTCAGATGAAGGACTTTATTTTCTCTGTTTGTACTGCCTTTGTAAATATACTAAACTATTTTTAGTTTACTTGATAATCATAATAAAACACTACTTGCAAATTTTATAACTGTGCCTGGTTTTCCTATGCTTCCTGTGACCTGTGCCTCAATGACGGATGGTTTTAGAAGTGGGATTTATGGTGTGCATGCTCTAAGCCAAGAGCATTGTGTGTAGGTACTAGACCCGGTACTAGGGAAGCATAGAAGAAAGGTATGGATTCTGCAGTAGCGAGCCCAGGAGTGATTACCAGAAGGATGGCAGCCAAACTAGCAGAGACAACAGTCCAAGCTGAGACTGTACAGCCAGCACCCAGTCATTGAAAAATAACAGGCAGTAACAGAGACTGAAAGTCTGACTGCCTTTTTCAAATGGTGGGCTGTACAGCAAAAAGAGACAGAGAAACAGAGAAGCGATGCAGCGACAGGAGCAGGGATGACTGGATGCCTTTCAAACTATCAAAGCTGGAGGATCTGGCATAGTTCCAGCAGAGCAACAAGAACACAAACAACTTAAGACATTAAACTTACAAAGTTTTGTCCCTCTGATGATCTCGAAGCATACCTGACAACTTTTGAAAGGGTTAACGCAGCCTGTCAGTGGCCAAAGCAGCAGTGGGCAGTCAGGCTGGTACCTCACCTGACCGGTAAAGCCCAACTTGCCTACAGCAGTATGGACACTGCACAGTCAGAAAACTATGACCTGGTGAAAAGAGAAATCCTGAAAAGATACGACATCTCGGGAGAGATCTACAGGCAAAAATTTCGGTCTCAAGTACAACTCAGTCAACAATCCCAGAGAAGCCGTCACCCAGCTCTGAGAACTCCTTATTAAATAGCTCCAACCAGAGGGCAAAAGAGTCCTACAGATCAACACACTTGCAGCGGAGCAGTTTATCAACATCCTACCTACAGATGTGCAGCTCTGAGTAAAAGAACGCTGACCAGAAAGTTGGGGAAAAGGACGTTTCTTTGGCTGAAGACTATCAGATGGCCATTTATTTATTTAGTTTTTGTTGACCGGGTAAGTGCACTAGACAAATCCTGCCTATTTTCAGGCATGACCCGGGGAAGGGGGATACAGATGAATGCCAACTGACCTTGAACCAGATTAAGCTGTTGGTGGTATTTTTAGTGAATGAGGGAAATTTGGCCAGGACACCGGGGAAATTCCCCTACTCTTTTTGATAAGTGCCATGGGATCTTTAACATCCACCTGAATTACCACCAACCCAGGCAGATGGGACCTCAGTTTAACGGCTCATCCGAAAGACAGCACCTCAGAAGTGCAGCACCCCTCTCATACTGCACTACAGTGTCAGTATTGGGATATTAACCCAAGTGCCAGATGTGGGAACTGAACCCACAGCCCTCTGATCTCCCAGCCTCAGAGGCAAGTGTGCTACCTACTGAGCCACTGACACTGACAGACAGATACCACAGCAGTGGGGTAGCAGCCAAGCACTGGTAAGACCCTGTTTTTCCCCCGATTTAACTCCAAGTCTGATAAGAACTCTGTTGTGGGTAACAAATCTGTACCCAAAGACTTTATTTGCTATAACTGTAACAAGCCAGACCATATTGCAAGGAAATTGCCATAAATATAAGGAGGGTAACACTGGAGCAGATTTGTCCTTAGCGAATTGGGGCAAGTATTTAACAGATGTCAAGGTGGGAGATAAGACTGTGAAGGGACTTATTGATTCGGGAAGCAGGCAGGCTATAGCGCATGTTGAAGTGCTGGGACAACACTGTGCAAGAGGACCAGTTACTGGTGTCATCTGCATCCACTGGGACACTCAAAACTATCTCACTACCCAAGTGACTCTGAATATTAATGGGCTGTCGCACCAAATGAAAGTGGGGGTTGTAGCTAAGTTACCTGTACCTGTGATTATCGGAAATGACTTTCCAGGATTTAGTGAGTTAATTAATGAGGAAGTAAAACCTGCAGTTTCAGCAGCTGTGATTGCAAGAGCACAGGCAAAGAAAATCTCAGACAGTGGGGACCGTTTTTTCCTTTTGGTGATTTTGATTCAGACTTGTTTGAGCATAGCTCCAAGATCCATAAGTCCAGGAAAGAAAGATGCCTGAAGAAACGGTGGCAACAAAAGACCAATGGACATAAGAGGTTAATATATGAAAATGCTGAAACTAAACTGTTAATTGATTGTGATTTTGTTTCAAAGCAAGCTAATGATGTTTCTCTCCAAGGATATTTTAAGCAGCTGGGGGTGGAACTGAAACAGGGTGAACCAATATTTAAAAAATGTAATGGGTTACTGTACAGAGTAGTTAAACCTGAGACACATGAACAAATAGAGTAATTGGTTATACCACAAAAAGTATCGAACTGAGTTGTTAAAGATAGCACATGATAGTCCTATGGCTGGTCACTCCAGGAGGGATCGCACCCTTGCTAGATTGCTGTACAGATTTTACTGGCCTGGAATTCATAAAGATGTTGCTACCTAATATAGTACCTGTGCTGTGTGTCAGAAAGTAGCTCCAGTGACTAAAAAAGACAAGGTGCCCCTACTCTTGATAAATGTACTGTACCTTTTGAGAGAATTGCAATGGATGTAGTTGGCTCCTTAGAGAAAAGTAAAAAGGTTAATCGATTCATTTTAGTAGTATGTGACTATGCTGCTCGATACCCAGAGGCAGTTCCTATGCATTCTGTCACAGCCCCAAAAGTCGCAGCGGAGCTTGCCAAAATTTTTAGCAGGGTGGGCATACCTAAAGAGATTATTACTGATCAGGGTAGTCATCTTGGTGCTGTATTACTGAAAGAGCTGTACCAATGCTAGGTATCAGCACCATAAGAACTTTCCCTTATCATCCTCAGACAGTCTTGTTGAGCATATTAATCAAACCCTAACGCACATGTTAAAAAGTTTTGTAAAAGGGGAAGGGAATGATTGGGACAAATACTTACCTTACCTGCTTTTTGCTTACAGGGAAGTGCCACAGGCATCAATAGGTTTTTCATCATTTGAAATGCTCTATGGTAGACAACCTAGAGGGCCACTAGATGTAATAAAAGAAACATGGGACAATAATCTCACTTAGAAAAAATCTATTACATCTTATATGTGTGCCATGAGAAAAAGCTGACAAAATATGTTGAAATTACCATAGTAATCGGGAAGAGGCCCAAAACCAGCACAAGGCATATTACGGCCATGGGTTAAAGAAAACATCTTTGAACTAGGTGAAAAAGTGTTGCTACTGTTACCCACTACAAAAAATAGACTGTTAATGAAAAGGCAAGGGCCTTATAATGTGCTTAGATGTACTGGCACAGTTAACTGTGAGATTGAGACCCCGATAGGAAAAATCGTACCAAGATATACCATGCTACCCTCCTGAAGAAATGGGTTGAAAAACACCAAAGGCTGCTTTGCTAGTTTTACCAGAAACTGATAAAGAATATATTGATATAGTTTATGACAGTCTGGAGCAAACTGTAACTGCTGATGCTGTAAAGGTGAATGTTTCCTTAACCTTCAGACAAACTGCAGAAATTCGTAACTTGGTAAAGGCATTTAATAGTACTTTTACCACAGTAACCTCCAGAAAGGTTTTTAACCTGCGCTCACAGAACAGAAATTAGGTGCATTTCCAAATGGACAGCTAAGCCATATTTTTCAACAACAGTTCAAATAAAGTATTGCACTCTAGTAACTATGCTGAAATGAATGATTCTTCCAAGTAATGTCCAATGCAAATTACTTTGTCAAATGACAAAAATAACAAACAGAAAAGTTCACCATAACAATTCCTGATAAGAATCCATTAGCTTTTTGCAGTGTGCTCTCACAGCCTCAGCACTTCTGTGTTAGCCTTCCTCAGGGGGTGACATTTTTACCACATTACCAGGCCGAGCAAAAGGGGTCAAGCACGTAATGGTGACAGGGAATGCATACCCTATGAGACCAAAGACATACAGATTACCAGAGTAGTTAAGAGCAGACATAGTTAAGGAAATACAAAAAAGTGAAAGAATTGGGTATCATAGAAGAGTCGAGAAGTGCTTGGTCACCATCGATGGTGATTGTAAATAAAAAGGAAGTGGGTGTAAGAATCTGCCTTGATTTTAGGAAACGTAATCAAGTGTTGGAATTTGACAGTTATCCTATGCCCAGGATAGATGATTTGGTGGACAGATTAGGGAGTGCCAAGTACATCAGTACTCTCGATCTCACCAAAGGTTACTGGCAAATCCCCCTAGCTAAAGAATCCAGGGACAAAACTGCATTTGCCACTCCTTTTGGATTCTGTCAGTTCAGCACCATGCCATTTGGTTTACATGGGGCACCTGCTACATTCCAGCAATACATGGATGTAATTTTATCCCCTCGCACTGGTTATTGTGCTGCATAACTGGATGATATTATGATGTACAGTCCAGACTGGAAAAGCCACCTGGAACACCTACAAGCAGTTATCCAATCTATCTAAAAGGCAGGTATGACAATTAATCTTGCCAAATGTGCAATAGACATGCAGGAAACCAGATGTTTGGGCTACATTTTGGGAAATGGAAAAGTAAAGCCAGAGCTTTCTAAGATAGAAGCTGTAGCTAACAGTCCTATCCCTAAAACACAGAAACATGTCAGATCACCGGCCCGGTGGCGCTGGGGGTTGAGGCGCTGGACGCCACACCTCATACCATGCCGGTGACCTGGGTTCGGAAATGGACTCTGGTTGCTGGGGGTTGGCAGGGGGAAGGGAGGATTGAACATCCTGCAACAGCTCTCCTTCCTTCGGGGTGGGCAAGGGTCATGCGCCTTGCTGTACTGACACCCAGCGGAGGCTGGGTGTTCAGCAGACCGCAGGCATCTACATTGGGAGAAGAGTCGGCGGACATCTGCACGTTAGTGCATTGATGTCATTGCACGTCCAACTCTTTGGAAGAATTAGAGGGGAAAATTAGCCACTGCCACTGGGGTCCCCTCAACTAGTTACTGATTCTGCGGGGGCTGGATAGGGGTCCCAGCTCCATGGCCCCACCCCCCCGGGGAGACTAGCCAGGGATGATCGGGGGGTCCCAGGTGACAGTTGGTGGAAGACTGGGGCCGTGACCAGGGTGGGTACCTGGCGGAGGAGCCCCCCCAAAAAAACAAAACCAAAAAAAAAAACATATTGGGTAATTTTTAGGGCTGGCTCATTGTTATCAGAGATTTGTTTCCAACTTTGCCCTGCTAGCTACTCCCCTCACTGAAATCATGAAGAAACCATTCCTGAATAATGTGAAATCACCCCAGAGTGTGATGAAGCTTTTCGTGCCATCAAGGCTGCATTATGTTCGGCCCCTGTTTTAAGAAGCCCAGACTTTGAGAAACAATTTTACAGACAGATGCATTAGAGGTAGGCCTAGGTGCAGTCTTGAGTCAGCATATAGATGGGAAGGAAAATCCCATTTTATATATCAGTAGGAAGTTGCACTACAGAGAGAAGGAGGTGCTCCACCATTAAAAAAGAATGCCTTGCAATAAAGTGGGCCATGGTGTCCCCTTATAACAAATCACAATCCTCTCTGTTGGCTTAACCAGATGAAGGATAAAAATTCCAGAATAACATGGTGGTACCTGGCCCTACAGCCATTTAAATTTAAAGTGATGCACAAATCTGGGAATGAGAATGTCAATACTGATCAGTAATTGAGAATTCTGAAGGTTGAAAAAATGAAATGTATGAGTTTAAACTTTTCTGTTTGCCATACTGCATATGCACTGAACTGTAAAGGTTATGCGCTAATGTTAGAAGATAATTAATAGAAAGTTTTGGAAACCTGTTTTCTTAAAATGGGTTCCCTCTTAAATGGGGGGTATATGACAGGATTGAATAAGGCCCTGTCCCATTTGTTATGCAGAACGAGTTAAACACAAGGATATGTTCTGTCCTCTTTTTCTGTCTCTTGTCTGTCTGGTTGTGCAACCAGATGTTCTTGTGAGACTTGGGACCTGATCACTGTGATGGTCTCATGATCGTCTGCCTCTTGCTATCTCTTTGCCTTCACTTGCCGTTTCTGTCTTTTCTTCCCCCTTGTGTATCTGCAGTTATAAAAATATATGTGAATCTTTGTGTGAAACTCTTAAGTGATAATGGGATCCCTTGGTTTGAAACTGTATAGTTATACTGTTGAAATGATTGCAAAAAGCTATTTGGAACTCAAGGGGTTAACCCTAAGATGCAGCACAGACTTTTGCAACAGGAGGTCAGTTCTGAGACACCATGTTCTATTTTGTTGCACCTGCAAGGAAATTGACAAAGTTCTAATACATTTTGTGAGAAACAGGATGTCTGTTAACAAGCTGAAGTTGCAGATGTGAATTACCAGGCAAAAACTTATTATAAAAAGAGCAGCAATCTTTTGCTGGAGAGAGACTGAAACTTGGAATTAGAGATACCCGCAGATGACTATTTTCTCTGTTTGTACTGCCCTTGTAAATAGTTATACTGAAACATTTTTATTTTGCTGATATTGATAGTAAAACGTAACTTGCAAATTTTATAACTGCTCCTGGTTTTCCTATGCCTCCTGACCTGTTCGTCAATGACATATACCTACACTAATCAAACAATTAAGGGAACAACACTGATAAACACAAATAAAACATTGTTGGGAAGTTGGCCAGACCAATTAAGCTGCAAAACAACTTGGAAAAAAAAGATGCACAAAACCCTCCCAAACCAAGAAATTCCCCAAACTCCTACCTGCACTCGCTACACGCCATTCCCTTCTTGCTGCAAAAGACTTTCATGTGCCATAATGTGATTGCAAATGCGATCTCCATAATAATAACCACCCTAATGTATTATATTCGAAAAACAGTGGGCAAGGGTGGAACACTCAGATGCTGTACCCTTCTTGGGGGCTAATTAGGGCAATAAAGCCACTTGCTCTTTGGATTCATGGCCATATAGCCCTAATTAGCCTCCTGGATGGATATACATCCCTGTATACTATCCTTACCTATTATGTATTCTAGATAAACTGTCTATATAATTGTGTCGCGGTAACGCCCACTATAGTTACGGTTGAGTAGCATGTTTAATGTTAAACCTCAAATTTTGTACTTTAATAAATTTGCAACCAATCAGTGGATTTGCACAACATTTGGTATGTGCTGTTCCGCGGAGGTAGGTCTCTTGATGTGACAAGTTTTGCTCCGGTCGGATGAACAAATTTTGGGATCCGGATAGTGCAAAAACCTTAAAATTTGCCATTTTTTGTTGTTTTTTCCTTATTGCCTTGCATCCAGATGGTGTGGAATTTTGGTGTAATTTTTTACGGTAGAAACAGCTTGGGTAACAGAACAGCCATGCGTTTGGTGAAAAAATATGAATCTGCTGCAAAGTTATTCATTCTTTAAGTTCTCGTTATTTCCTATGTGAAGAGCACTCTCCAGAATAGAGGTAAAAAGTTAAACAAAGGATCCTTTTTTGTGAGGAAAAAATCCTTTTTCATCAGCCGTCATCTTGTTGGTTTTTTCCACAAACTAAAACACATGGAAAACACATAAAAAATGTTGTAATTTTAGAAATCAAACACCAGACCCTCTAGCTAAAGGGGCCCCGTTTAGCTAGGTTCTGATGTTTGTTTTGCACAATTAGGGCCAGAAATACTTTTTTTCTGGGCACTGAAAATCCCAGCTGCCCAGCCTAATGAGAAGAGCCTTTCCCTGTATTCGCTGTATGAGAACTGCAGATTTTCTTGACTTCAGCAGCCACAGCTGAACTCGTGCTGCCGGCTACAGTGTCAATTGTGAGCTGTCCTTGCTCTGGTGTCTAGTGGCACCCCCCACCTTCCGATTGCAGTCCCCATTCTTTGTGTTATTCCCTGGTGTCCAGTGGCACCCTCCGATCACCGTCCCCCCTTTTTGTTTTCCTAGTCCCTGTTGTCTAGTGGCACCCCCCACCCTCCGATCACCATCCCCATGTTTTTCCTACTTTTCTTTCTTTCTTTCTTTCTATATGCCCTGATAGTCTAGTGGTCCCTCCCCCAGTCTCTGATCCTTGTCCTCAATGTTTCCCTGGTGTCTAGTGGCACCCCCCACTTGCCGATCGCCTTCCTATATATATTTATTTTTTTTATTTTATTATTTATATGTCCTGGCATTCTAGTGGTCCCTCCCCCTTCCCCTGTTCTGTGATCCTTGTGCAATGATAATTCCCTGGTGCCTAGTGGCACCCCCACCCTTTGATTACATACACAGGCTGAAATAAAGAAAATGATCCCTCTGTTTGTTTTTTTTTAAACCTGTTTAAAAAAAAAAAAGGTCCCTTGCCAATCAGCCCCCCAACCCCACCTCCCACTCAGCACCTCACACCCCCAGTACACCTCCACACACCCTCATTCACCTAAACATATCCCAGGCTCGAAATCTGCTCTCCAATCGAAGACACGCCTTGCTGCTGGAACCGGCGACTGCAATATGAGAAACTAAGGTAAATGCGGCTCAATGTATTTGCAGGGTGGTTTCAACTTTTATGCATAACTTCACTGTTTTTTTGAGATTTTGACCCCAAATCTTCAACATAGCCTTTTGAGGACACCACCTCATGAATAATAGGACTGTTATTACACAACTCCTGCCTGAAAGGTGATTATGCAGTCACTTGGGGAATTCACCTTTCAGCCAAGATTTGGAAATTTCTTCTGCTCTTGTTCATGAGGTGGGGTCATAAGAAGGGTATGTTGAAAATTTGGGGTCAGATTATGAAAAAATGCCAAAGTTATAGTCATTCATTGCAATTTTGCTATGCACGCTCGTAACTTTGGAAATTTTAAATATTTAGACCCCAGATTTTTAACATGGCCTTTTGGGGACCCCACCTCCTGAACAATAGTACTGTTGTTACACAACTCCCACCCGATAGGTGATTTTGCGGTCACTTGGTGAATTCACCTTTTGAGTGGGATTTGAAATTTCTTCTGCCCTTGTTCATGAGGTGGGGTCATAAGAAGGCTATGTTGAAAATTTGGGGTCAGAATATGAAGCATGGGTTTACAAAAGGAAGGTCCTGTCAAACTGATCTCATAGATTTCTTTGACTTGGTAACCAGAGTGGTGGACCAAGGGGGAGCAGTTGATGTCGCCTATCTTGACTTCAGCAAAGCTTTTGACACTGTTCCACATAGAAGATTGATAAATAAGCTGGGTAGGCTCGGGGTGGGTCAGAAGTTGGTCAACTGGGTGGCAAACTGATTGACGGGCAGAAAACAGAGAGTGGTGGTAAATGGTATACAGTCAGAAGAGTTGCAAGTCACAAGTGGGGTACCTCAGAGATCAGTTCTGGGGCCAGTCCTCTTCAACATCTTCATTAGTGACCTTGCAGATGGACTAGAGGGTAAGACTTGTCTGTTTGCAGATGACACCAAGATCTGCAACAGAGTAGATGATCTAGATGGGGTGGGCAGAATGAGAAGAGATCTGGATAAACTAGCAAAATGGTCAGAAGAGTGGCAACTGGGATTTAATGCAAAGAAATGCAAGATCATGCACATAGGGAAGAGAACCCTGAAGCCACCTATAGGCTGGGAGGGGAGTTGCTAGCAGTCACAAAGGAAGAAAGAGACTTGGGCATCATCATCACTGATGACCTGAAATCATCCAAGCAGACCTCTAAAGCAGTAGGTAAGGCTAGGGGGGTGTTAGGGTGTATTAGTAGGGGTATCACAAGTCATAAGAGGGAGGTAATAATCCCTCTTTACAAGACACTGGTTAGGCCCCATCTGGAGTACTGCGTGCTGTATTGGAGGCCACACCTTCACAAGGACATTAACCAAATTGAGGCAGTCCAGAGAAGGGCAACCAAAATGGTGCAGGGACTGAATCAGAAGACATGAGGACAGATTAACAGAGCTCAATATATATATACCCTTGAGCAAAGGAGGGAGAGAGGTGATATGATCGAGGCATTCAAACACCTTAAGGGCATTAACAAGGTGAAAGAGTCTAACATGTTTAAATATAAGAAAAATAGCAGGACAAGAGGACACAGCATGAGATTTGAGGGGGGCCGATTAAGGGGGAATGTAAGGAAATTCTTTTTCACAGAAAGGGTGGTGGATGCGTGGAATGGCCTACCTCAAGAAGTGGTGGCTATGAATACAGTGCAGGGCTTCAAACAGGCATGGGATAGGCATAAGGGAGCAATACAAATGAGTATGAATAGATAGGCCACTGATAGAGCAAAGGCTGATGGCACATTTATAAGGTAGAAAAAGAAATGGGCAGACTGGATGGGCCTTGCGGTCCTTATCTGCCGTCAACTTCTGTTTCTAAAATGCCAAAGTCATGACTGTTCATTGCAATTTCGCTACGCATGCTCGTAACTTTGGAAATTTTAACTATTCTGACCCCAGATTTTCAACATAGCCTTCTTATTACCCCACCTCATGTAAGTCACAGCTGTCATTTTTCAAATCCTGCCCAAAATGTGTTTTCCCACCTGTGGTGCAGAATGGCATTTCAGTTGCACAGAGTTGTGTTTTGGTAGGGATTAAAACATTTTATGTACTGGGTACATGAGGTGTAGTAATAAGATAGCTATGCTGACAATTTGGTCACTGTTTTCCTATAAATGTTCGACAGCTACATACATATGCCTCTACGGAGGGATGGGAGCACAGGCGCCAAAGGACACTGCGTTCTCACCGTAAAATAATGATACTATTATACTATCTCAAAAACTAAGGAAATAAGTTGCAAAAAACTTTGTTAATGCTCCAGTTACAGTTAGAAATGAGATTAGATTTTCGACACCCCACCATCCCGGCCAGGCAGTAGAAAGCAGGTGGGTGTGCCTTGGGCTTCTAGCCCAATGCTCACCCATTCTCATAAAGTCTACTCTTCTGAACTTATTTACAGATGGAATGGGGTGAGCGTTAGGCTTGAGAAGCCCAAGGCACACCCTGCATTTGCTCACCTGCCTGGTTTTGGGAGGGTGGGGTGTTAGGGAAACCCTAATGCCTCATTTCCTGACTTTTGTTGCTTTGACCCTAACTGGAGCATTAACAAAGTTTTTTGCAACATATATATGATAAGATATATAACGTAACAGGGACCTGGGAAATACATGATTTATTTTCACAAGAGCTGTTTGACATTGGTTAACCTCATGAGTGGCATAAGCCACAACTGATGTGCGCAAGATCAAACAGCTCAAGTGAAAATAAATTGTGTACTCCACAAGGAACCTGTTTATGTATTCCTTTTGTGTAATAGGGATCCTTTAGGTTAGTGCAGGGAGTTTTGTTTTAAATTGTTTAATTTTTAATGTAAACTTACATGGACTTTTTGTGGTTTTCCTAGCGTACAGTAGCTCTTCCTAGCATGGTCGTTGCTAAGCGATTGCTATGGCCACTCCAACTTTATGTTATGGCCAGTACATAATGAAAAAGTTTGATGCACAATACTTTTGTTTTTGCTTGTTTTGGTGGGGGGGGGCATTTGTTTGTCAAAAAAGTGAATAAAAATAGAATTTTCTGCCATTTTTGCTGATTATAAAAGATCTAAAAGGTATCTATAAATTAACAAGTTTTGTGCTCAAAGCACCATGCGATCATTTTTCGTTTTAGTTATTTGCATTTGTTGAAAAAGTGCAAAACAATTGAATTTTCTGCTGTTGTTTGATAATTATTAAAGAAACTAAAAAGGTATCTATAAATAAAACACCACTCATTTTGTAGATATTTTTGTGCTGAACAACTTTCATGCCGCAGTGCCATGCTATCATTTTTCTTTTTAAAGTTATTCACGTTTGTTGAAAAAGTTAAAAGAATCAAATTTTCTGCTGTTTTTTAATTATATAAAAAATAAAAAGGGTGTGTTTGTATGTGTGTGTGTGTGTGTGTGTATATATATATATATATATGTGTATATATATATATATATATATATATATATATAATATGAAACGGCCCTCATTTTGTAGATAAGTGTGTGCTGGGCAAATTTCGTGCTGGCAGTACCATGCTATCATTTTTCGTTTTAAAGTTATTTATATTTATTTTTTTTAAAAAGTTAACAAAAAAAGCTTTGCTTGACAGGTGGCATTTATTCAACATACAGTATGTTGAATAAATCTAGGATTATTCAACATATGTGTAAATAAATGGATTTATTCAATTGCTTCTGAGTCCATGCCTACTGCATAAATCTATTATAGATATGCCATACCTGTGAGGATAAAAAAGGCAAATATTTTTGATATTCTCAGGGGCCCACATTTTCAAAAGAGATCAGCGCCGCATCTCCGGAACAAATGGAGATGAGCCACTCATCTCAGAAGTTGCTCCAGACTTCCATATTCAAAGAAGGGAGATGGGCTTCCCAAATCTAGATGAGCCATGGCCCAAGTTAATGTATGGGGCCCAAGTTGAGGGGGCATGCCCATGAATATATTGTACAATGGGATATTCAGAAGAGATGGGCCACCCAAGTGCAGGAGATGAGCTGTGCAATGTTAGGCATGGCAAAAGCATGCCTAACTTCTGGCAACCAACATGTAGGCTGTGGTGTGCACACAGGAACACAGCAGTCTGCCAGCCCCTGCAGCCCAGTGGCCACCCTCCTGCAGCTCCATTCTCTACTGCCCAGTCAATAAATAAGACCCCTGTCCCACAGTGTAGTGGATCCCCCACCCTGTCCCATTCACTGTGCCCAATCACCGGTAAGTCCCCCATTTACATAGTGTAGGGTACCCCCGCCCAATCCCTGTCCCTGTAACTGCAATTGCAGACCCCCCTTTTCCATAGTGTAGGGTACCCCTTCCCTGCCCAATCCCTGTCCCTGTAACAAAGTGCAATCCCCCTTTTCCATAGTGTAGGGTCCCCTACCCCATACCCGATCCAGGCTCCTCATTCGCATAATAAACTCTGCTACACACTGTCCCTGTTTGCATAAGAAACCCCTGCCGCATCTTTCCTCGGTCTCATTACAACCCCTGCCACATACTGTTCCATAGTGTAGTGGACCCTCCCACCCATTCCCCCAATGCCCAGTTACTAGCCAATAACCCCTTTTCCATAGTATAGTGGACTCCCACCCTGTCTGTGGTCCCCAAACCCCAACTGCAAAAGCTGCCCCGGTCCAAAATCCTCAATCAAAGCATAATCCCATATCACAGTTTTCCACAGTGTAGTGGTCCCCGCCCCACCCTGGTAGGCATGACCCCTTCCCTGCACCCCCCAACACCAGCCATGCCAGCGACTGGCACAGCCCTCCACGACCAGCCACCAACTGTTGTCAGATCACTGTACTGTACAGAGCATGATCCCATTGGCTGGTTCACACCTGTACAGCACAGTGATCGCAAGCAGCACAGTTAGTAGCTGGCCGTGGCAGGGTGTGAGGGGGCTACGCCAGTCACTAGCACAGGTGATGGGTGTGTGGGAGGGCATGCCTAACGGGTGGGGGCCACCACTCCTATGGAAAAGTGTGATATGGGATTATGCTTCAAATGGGGATTTTGGACCAGGGCGGCTTTTGAGATTAGGGTTTTGAGGGGACAGGGTGGGGGATTCACTACACTATGGAAAAGGGGTTGTTGGTTAATAACTGGGCATTGGGGAATGGCTGCATGGGTTGTAATGCAACTGAGGAGGAATACGGCAGATTTATTTTTTTTATATATTAAACTCTTGGATTACAAGTACCTTTGAGCAGGAGCTGCTCATTTACAAAGGTTCCACGTCAAAGTAATGGGAAACATACATACAAAGGTTGGTAATGGTAACCAGGCATAATATAGACAAGGTTGACACTTCTTTATTATGCAAATGAGGACAGTGTGTGGTGGGGTCTATTATGGGACTGGGGAGCCTACACTGCAGAAAAGGGGGGGATTGCACTGTCTGTTACACAGACAGGGAACAGGCAGGGACAGAGTACCCTATACTATGGAAAAGGGGGGTCTGCAATTGCAGTTACATGGCTGTGGGGTTGCTGCCACCCATACATGGGCATCGGGGACTGGGGTTGGGTGAGGTTCAGGCTGGCCCAGCGCAACTTGCCGGGCACAGCCATGCTAAGTGGATGTAAATGAGGCCATAATGGGCATGCAAATGGCCTGTTTGCACCTTGCATACCTGATGATCATTTGTATATTCAGGCTGAATATTAGGAATTTGAGACTGGTGCATCTGGGGATGCGCTGACGCATTGTTGGCAGCCCCATTTGTGCCACCCTCACAGGTTGCTATATTCAGACAAGATGTGTGATCCCAATGGATTGTGCATCTTGTTTGAATATATAATTTTTTTTTTGTGCAAGCCCATTTATTTGGGCAGCGCATCTAGATGTGCCGCACATCCCCCTCTTTTTGAAAATGGGGGCCAGGGTGGTCAGACCTACAATGAGAATATCGTATTTATCCTCACTGTAGATAAATTTATCCACATAGTAGGTAGTGATTGGCTCCTTGGGAACTCATTTGCATATTCAGTCTCAGTAGCAGTACTAACTGTATTCAAATATGAATAACTAAAATGAAAAATGGTAGCATGGTACTGCGATGAAAGTTGTTAAGCAGAAAATATCTACAAAATGAGTGGTTTCATTTATGGCTAACTTATTTTTTTATATAATTAGCAATAAAATGACAAATTTTTTCCACTTTTTGCAACAAATATGAATAACTTTAAAACAAAACAATGATAGCATGATACTGCAAGCACAAAATTTGTTCAGCTCAAAAATATGTACAAAATGAGTGCTGTTTCATTTATAGATACCTTTTAGTTTTTTTTTATAATTAGCAAAAAAGCAGAACTCATGATATTATCGGGTCGATCGGCACTAAGCAAAAAATATCGACAATATATCCAGTATGGGGTTGCGTATCCCAGATATATATCTAGCTAGCTATATCTATATGTACACGTAGAGAGAGGGAGATATATATATATATATATATATGCACTAGGCATGGCCATAAATCCTATGTGATAAATCTGAGCTACTATGAGATAAATTCAAAATTTTACATTTATACACATAGTAGATGCATCATCACAGATTTATATACACAGTAGATATGTCACAATCACTCTGGAACTCATTTAGAATGTTCAGCCTCAGTACCAGTACTAACTATATTCAAATGCAAATAACTTTAAAATGAAAAAAGATAGTATAGTGCTGTGAGCATAAAAGTTGTGCAGCACAAAATTATCTGCAAAATGAGTGGTATTTCATTTATAGATACCTTATAGATTTTTTTTATAATTAGCAAAAAGAGCAGAAAATGCAATTTTATGTTCACTTTTTTGACAAACATGCAAAAAAAGATAAACAATCAAAAGCAAATTTCCCTGCACTGACAGAAAGCATCCATTTTGCATCAATGAAATATACAATGGTGAGCTGTCACATAAATGATTTATCTACACTCGTGCTGTTTGATCTTGGACATCTCACTCGTGGCTTATGCCACTCGTGAGGTTACCTGAGGTCAAACAGCACTTGTGTAAATAAATCATTTATCTGACAGCTCACCATTGTATATCTCATATAAAAACTGTATAGATAAATATAGCATAGTGACACAGTAGCACCACTGTAGTTAGGGTTCAATGGTAACTTCTATGTTAAACCCCAGATTCTGCACTTTAATAACTTGGCAACTGTTTGACTGATTCACGTGAACGTTTTCATGCACCATTGAGGCCAAAGATCTCTTGATGTGACAAGTTTCATTCTGGTTGGTTGCACAGTTGTGGAGATTTGGAGTGTCAAAAACTGAAAATTACCATTCTTATGCAAATCCCTTGTCACATCGTTTCTCAGAAATGGCTTGGGTGCTTGGTCTGAAATTTTTAGGGTATATCAGGGTTGGGTCACAGATGTGCTTTTTGAAGGTTTGGTGAAAAAAATATTAATCCGTTCAAAAGTTATTTAGTTACAAAGTTTCCCGTTATTTCCTATGGGAAAAGTTAGCTGGCAACCTCAATAAAACCATTTTTGCTGCAAATGCGGAATGTTTTGCCAAGCTTCTGCCATCTTGTTTTCAGTTAGCAAGGCAAACAAATTTTAATATTTTAAAAAATACTTACATTTGGTAAACGTGAACAGTTGTGTTTACCTAATCTGGGGCCCAAGGAATCAGATTCTGGGATCAAGTTTGCCACAAAAATGCCCAGAAATATGTTAATTTTGTCCACAGACATATTTGTGCCCTATGTTGTGGCAGTTGTTTCATGAAACAAAGGGAGTTTGTGCCGCAAATTGCAGCAGGATCCCATTGTTTCAAGAAACAATGAAAGGTGTCTTGCAAAACAGCTGCTGCAATTTACGGCACAAATACGGCCAGGGGAAAAAAAAATAACACTTCTGGCCATGTTTGGGGCAAACTGATCCCGGAATCTAATTCCCTGGCCCTTGTTTAGGTAAGATTCCGAATGACACGGAGCCCGGCAAAGGCATGAGCAGCAGCCAGCCGTGGATAATAACTTTTATCTGGAGAAAAAAAAAAAAGGTTGCTGTTACTTGGGTTAAGGTTGAAACTACATTGGCTAAGGTCAAAATAAGGTGCTTTGTAGTTGTTGTCAGGTGTCAGTGTGCAATTACAGTGTTCGTAGGTTGTTAATTAAGTGGTAGCAGTTCACTGGATGGGTATATAACAGCTAATTGACTAGGTACTATATAGCACTTAATTGACTCACTGGTAATTGATTGAATTGGGATACAGTGAAATAAGTTATGGTTTTTTCAACAGTAAGACAGGCAGACCTATACATTCTACATATATTTATAAAATGTGTATATAATGACAACAGCTAAAATAAGTGAATTATTTTCCCTTAGCTGAAAATAAATGTTCCAAACAACATGAAGTCTTGCTGTATTCTGACTATTGCAGTTAGCCCCAGCCTTTAAACTGCCCCGGAGAACAAAGGGATAACTTTCTATGCAGAGCATAGAATGCTGAGCTCGGGCTCGGTTAGAGTCTGCCTGGAGCCCTTTGAAATCAACTGTCAGATTGTTTATCTACCACTGAACAGTCGCCTTCTGAGATTTCTCCTTCAGCTTGTCTGAAAAGTTGGTTAAAGTCTCGGTTAAGTTGTCTGTTTTTACTGAATTTATTTCTGCATAGTCGGCTCAGTCTCTGTCTGTGGTACCGTGAGTACTAGATAGGTTTTGTTCTGATTTTCTGTGTGGAAATTGTAGTGTTAGATAGGTTCAGCTGAACCGATCATTTGTATTGAATCCTTGCGTTTTACTTTAGAGTGTGGTTGGTTAGGTTGGCCATGTCTCAGAAACCGAAGGAAAAAAAAAACTGGCCTACTGGGTTTCAACACTGCAGTGAGTGTGGGGAGGTCTTTGCTAAGGCCAACCCTCACACCACCTGTGTTTATTGTCTGGGGTTTGAACACCTCGATTCAGACTGCCAAATTTGTAAACATTTTCCTAAATCTACCCTTGAAAAGAGATTAGGTAGACTGAGGGAAAAGGAGGCCGAGAAGTCCACTGACCCGGATGGCCAGCCCGGTTCGGTTTGACCGAACCAGAAGAATGCCCTCTGACCAGGGCGTGCTGCCCAGGGCAAGAGAGAGCGATCCTGAGGTCAGTTCCTGCAAAAAGAAAGCTGAAAAGAAAAATCGACCGGTTCGGGATCCAGAGGTTCATGTTCCGACCGCTGAGGAAATAGCCAGAGCGATTCAAATTGTGGAATCGCTTCACCTGGTTCCAACCAATCCAATGCCTTTTCACAGGGGTTGGGTACAGTCTCTTCCCCCCCGGTTCAAGATTATACCCCTGAAGATTTTTGTGAACCGGAGTTTGAGGAGGAGGGGGAGTTTGAAGATGATGGTGAAAGTCTGGATGTGCCTGTGGAACCGGACATCTCCCTAGACAGACCTTCTGGTGTATCCCCTCCTAGGCTTTCTGAGTCCCCTTCCCATTTTCTGTTTTACAGGAAAGTGGCTGAAACCCTCCAACTTCCTATGGAGGATCAGGAGGAGCCTAATTATGTGGAAATGATGGACATCCCAGAGTCCAGGAAACTGTCTATTCCCCTTCACAAATCCTTTGGGAAACGGACACAAAAAATCCTGAAGTCTCCCAATTCTGTACCTCCTGTTGACAGAAGGATGGACAAGAGGGACACACTATCAGGCTCAGATACAGAGTTTTTATACCAGCAATGCAGCCATGTTGGGGTAGTGCAGGCCACTGCCTCTCTTGGCTTCACCCCCCCCCCCGACAAAGACTCCAGGAAGATTGATGCCATGGCAAAAAAACAATACATGGCATCTTCCTTGGGACTCAGGCAGGTGAATTATATGGCCTATACAGCCAGGTACCAGACGTCCAGGTGGGACACTGTATTGGCACTGGCTAAACAGGCCTCCCCCCAGCTAGCCAAGGAGCTGGAGGAGGTGGCTGCAGATGGGATTGAAGCATCAAAAGTACAGTTTCATGCTGCTGTGGGCTCCAATGATGTGTCATCAAGAGTCATGGCTACATCTGTGGAGAATGGCTTGGCTCAGATGTACTAGCCTCTCACAGGAGACCCAGGCTAAAGCCATGGATTTTCCTGTAGTAGTAGTGTAGAAAATGGATGAGTACAGGACCACTTATAGGAGTGCTCAGGCCAAGGAGACGCAAGCAACTCCTTAAAGGCAGCAATCTAGGGGCAGGGGCAGGCCTTTTTACCAAGCACAGGCCTGTTCTTCCTTTTCACATAGGGGGTCTTCAGAGGGAGAGGCAGAAGGGGGATGAGCAGGGCTCCATCCACTCCTCAGCCTAAGGCCCCTACCAAGCAGACACCTTGATGGGTATGCCCGGGCCAACTCTCCTATTCCTGTAGAGGGCAGGCTGGCTTACTTTGTCCAGGACTGGATGTCTATTACCTCAGACAGGTGGGTCCTGGAAGTAATAAGCCAGGGACTGGTTCTCAGCTTCAAAAAATTTCCAAAGGTGAGAGCCAGATCCTTTCCACCTGCAGGTCTCTCCGAAACCCTTACACTAGAGGCAGAGGTTTCATCTCTCTTGGCCTTAAGGGCCATAGAGAGAGTTCCTACCCTACACTGGGGCAGATGTCTGTACTGCAGGTACTTCCTTACCCCAAAAAAGACAGGGAAGTGATGACCCATCCTAGATCTAAGATAGCTAAACAAACATCTTTTAAAACCAAAGTTCAAGATGGTAACTCTGGGAATAATTCTTCCCTCTCTAAGGCCAGGTGACTGGCTAGCCTCTCTGGACCTCAAAGATGCCTACTTTCACATTCCTATCAGGTACTCCCACAGAAAGTACCTCAGGTTCGAGTTGTCCTCAGGCCATTATCAGTTCAAAGCAATGCCCTTTGGTCTAATATCAGCCCCAAGGGTTTTCACAAAGTGCCTGGCAGTAATTGTTGCCTTTTTAAGAAGGCAAAAGATTTCCATTTTTTCCATATCTGGATGACTGGCTCATAGTGGGTCAGTCTCCAGACCAAGTCAAGTCAGATTTGCAAGTGACCCAGCAAGTGCTCACTTCTCTAGGATTTCTTTTCAACCTCCCCAAGTGAGTTCTCGATCCAGTGCAGCTTCTTACCTTTATAGGGGCAGAGCTGGATATTGTCGAAGCAAGAGCCTTTCTTCCCCTGGAAAGGGCAAGAGTTCTTATAGAACTGGCTTCTTCCTTCAGCCTTCAGGTATCCTGACCAGCAAGGCATTTCCTTCAGCTCTTGGGCCACATGGCAGCTTCTACAGCAGTGGTCCAAGGGGCAAGATTCCAGAAGAGGGACATTCAGTTCCATCTGAGGGCCTTTTGGTCCGAAAGCAAAGATCTCCTTACCAAACTGATTCAGACTCTGATCCAGGCGCAGGCTCTTCAATGGTGGCAGATTAGGGCAATTTAAGGCACAGGGTCCCATTTGTCACCCAGTCAAATTCGGTGGTCCTTACCACGGATGCTTCTCTTCTGGGTTGAGGAGCCCATCTGGGGGCCCTCACTGCCCAGGGACTGTGGTCCACTCAGGAATCCCTTCTCTATATCAAACTCCTGGAAATCAGGGCAGTTTTTCTGGCCCTGCAAGTTTTCTGTCAGTCAGTGCAGAACAAGGTGGTTCGGGTCAGAACAGACAATACCACCACCGTGTGGTACATCAACAAACAGGGAGGCACTTGGTCCACGGCCTTGTGCATGGAAGCCATGAAATTGTGGTCCCTGGCTTATTCCTTGCAGACCTCTCTGATAGCAGTTCACCTCCCAGGGAAGGACAATGTGCTGGCAGATGCACTCAGCAGGATCTCCCAGGGCCATCACGAATGGTCCCTGGACTCTCTGGTGTTGAAAATGATTTTCAAGGTGAGGCACTCCAGAGATGGATCTCTTTGCAGCCCCAGACAACCATCAACTTCCTCTCTTTTGTTGCATACCCCCAGTCTTAGGCTCAGTCCCTCTGGATGCTCTGATTCTGAACTGGGAAGGGAAATTTATGTATGCTTTCCCTCCATTTCCTCTACTGTTCAAAGTGCTAGTCAAGATTAGGTCACAACCTTGCAAAGTGATTCTCATTGCTCCTGACTGGGCCAGACAGCCTTGGTACCCCCTGTTGCTGTCTCTAGCGGTCCATCTTCCCCTGTCTCTTCCCAGGAATTACAACCTGTTAACCTTCTCTCAGGGGAGGATTTGGTACCCCAATATTCGGTCTCTCAACCTCAAGGCATGGCTCTTGAAGAGTTAGAGTATGCAGATTTGCATCTGTTTCAGGGGGTCCTGGGTATTCTCAAAGCCTCTTGAAAGCCTGCCACCAGAAAGACCTATAACTCCAAATGGAAGCAATTCAGCATTTGGTGTTCAAAGAAGCATCTCTCTCCAGACACTGCTGAATTGCCTGCTGTTCTGGATTATATGGTCCATCTTAATGGCCTAGGCCTCAGACCAGCTACTCTCACGGTACATTTGTCAGCTGTTTCTGCTTTTCTGTCAGTGGGGAAGTCTTCCTCACTATCATCTCATCCTGTGTTTTGTAAATTTTCCAAGGGATTGCTTCATACCAATTGTCCCTGTAGGGATCCTGCCCCTGCCTGGGACTTAAATGTTTGCATTGCTCAACTTACGTTAGGTGTCAGCATGGCTCAGTTGGTAGCACATCCGCCTCTGGACCAGAAGGTCATGGGTTCTCGTCCCACACTGGGATTGGACTTGCATCTAAAAATTGCTGGCATCAGAGTGCAGTATTGGGGGGTGCTATACTGCTGGGGTGTGCCGTCCTTTGGATGAGACGTTAAACCGAGGTCCCTTTTGCCCATCCTGGTATTGTCCAGGTGGAAGTAAAAGAATCCAGGGCACTCTTCGCAAAGAGTAGGGAACATTCTCGGTGTCCTGGCCAACATTCCCCTTCCCATAAACCGGTTCATGCAATTATCCAGGCTGTGTGTGGGTGGTGATGTGCGATATGGCCGCCACCACACATTCAGTTACTTCACTACCAGTCTAGCATTGCTTGTAAAGCACTTTGGATGTATGAAAGCACTATATAAATGCTGATTCTGATTCTTCTTCTTCTTCTTCTTCTTCTTATGCAACCTCCTTTTGGGCCTTTGTCCTCAGCAGAGCTAAAGTACTTGACTTGGAAAACTGTGTTTTTGGTAGCCGTTACCTCTGCCAGACGTATCAGTGAATTGCAAGCCCTGTCAGTGGAACCTGATTTTATATCCTTTTATAGGGATAAAGTGGTTCTTAGAACCAATAGAAGGTTCTTTCCTAAAGTGGTTTCATACTTCCACTTGAATCAATCTGTGTCTCTTTCTGTCTTCTTCACTGACCATTCTTCCTCAGGAGAGAGGAGGCTACACAGTTTAGATGTTAAAAGAGCTCTTAGCTACTACATAGAGCATACAAAGCGTCACAGGTTTGATTCCCTCCAGCTGTTCCTCACTTATGGAGAGGTGGGAAAGGGCAAACCTGTCACCAAGAGAACTATTGCCGGGTGGATTGTGTCTTGTATACAGTTCTGCTATGAGAAACTAGGAAAGATTCCACCCTCAGGCCTGAGAGCTCACTCTACAAGAGGTACGGCTGCTTCCCTAGCTGCTGCAAGGGATATCCCTCTCTTAGAAATTTGTCAAGCAGCCACCTGGAAAACAGTCCATACCTTTACCAAGCATTACTCTCTGGATATCCAGGCTAGGGGTGATGCTCGGTTTTGGCACAGCAGTACTTCAGAGCCTTTTCCCAAAGTAGGTTCTCTCCCTCCTCCATGGAGGTACTGCTTGATAGTCTACAGATAGTCAGAATACAGCAAGACCATGTTGTTTGAAGAAAAAATTACTCACCTTAGTAACTGTGTTTCTTCTAATGGAGTCTTGCTGTATTCTGACCTCCCTTCCTGCCTCCCCTCTCAGAACCTGTTTTTTGTGAAGTGGGTGGGCAGGTGCAGTGTTGCACCCCAGAGGTGCTTCTTCACACCCTCCCCCCTTTTTGTTTGGGTGTTTTTGTTGTATTGTTATCCTTTTTTGGATTGGTTTTTGGTTTTGGGTTTCCTGACTTGAGTCTTCCTTGGGAATCCAAAAACTCTTGTTGCCAGTTGGCTAATAAAAATGTTACATTTTCCACATAGGGTAGTTAGTGAGTTTTTTGCTCGTAAGAATCTGATGGTTGGGTTTCAAAGGGCTACAGACAGAGACCTCAACTGAGCTCAAGCTCAGCATTCTGTGCACTGCATAGAAAGTTAACCCTTTGTTCTCCGGGGCAGTTTAAATGCTGGAGCTAACTGCAGACAGTCGGAATACAGCAAGACTCCACTAGAAGAAACACAGTTACTATGGTGAGTAATATTTTTTTCTTCTCACCCCAGGGGTCCTTTAGCATCAGTAACTATGTGCAGTAAGCTGACCAGGTTGAACTGCCTTGGAGGTGGAGCTATGAATAATTCATATATGAATTGGCCAATGAGAAAAGAGCAGGAGGGTGTGCTGAGTGGAGTCTGCCCAGAGGGCACCAGAATTTTTTCTCTGACTGACTGAGAAAGACTGCCTCTGAGGTGCTCTCTCTCTCTCTCTCTCTCTCTCTCTCTCTCAGAGAACCACATTTTAACCCTAATTCTTCACTTTTGTGCTGAGTCTGTGAGTATTTTGGTAATTTTTCATTTTTAAAAAGAGTTTTAACAGTACCCGACTGGTTCCCGGGAACCATGTTTTTCTCTTCCTTCCGCAGTTCCCTTTTTAACTTTTCTGAAGTAAAATTTAATCGCGTCTAGTGTATTTTGATGTTTTTTTTACTAAATAACGGTTCCCCCTTTTTACCGGGAACCGCTATTTTCCTTGTTTTCTGTGTTTTACTTTTGTTAAATTGTGGCTCTTTACCATGAGAGAACAGACTGCTTTTAATCTTATTCCTTACTGGTAACTGATAGTTTACACCTTTTCTGACAAATTGGCATGTCAGAAAAGCCAAAAAAGAGGACTGGACCCACAGGTTTTAAAAACTGTGTAAAGTGTCACAAAATAGTGACTAAAGCTGATACCCATGACCTGTGTTTATGGTGCTTAGCTCCAGCTCATTACTGTTACCTTTGCTCTAAATTTTGTTCTAAGGCTCTGATGGACAGAGCAAAAAGATTAAGAGCAATGGCTGCTAAGGCTGCTGATGAGAGGCCATCTAAAAACAAGAGTTCTAATGAAGTACCTTCTACACCTAAAGGTAATAGCAACAAAGGCACTGATGGAGTACCATCCAAAGGGAAAGATGGAAGTAGAGGTGCTGATGAAATGCCTAACAAGCCTAGAACTTCCAAATGCACTGATGAAGTACCAAGTATGAAGTGAAAACCAGACCAGGTCACTGATGAAGTGCCTGCGAAGAAACCTCTAAAAGATGAGCATGTCACTGCCCCTCCCTAAGCAAGCAAAAGAAAGATGTCAGTAGGCAAAAAACACAAATCTAAATCTAAAAACATTGAGCCTCAGGGGCAAAATCCCCCAGATTTTCAAGGGGATTTACCCTCTACGGAAGAAATGGCCAAAGCATGACATCTTTATCAAACTCTGCAGGGCATGGGATCTATGTTCAATACCCCTGCCACTCCTAGTCACCCCCCCCAGTTCAGCCCCATCTCATACAGGAGGCTTTCCTGGGGATGATGAAGATTATAATTGTGGCATGGACCCTGATGATGACTCAGGAGAAAGCCCCCTGGAGCCTGATGTTTTCTCTAATCCTAACTTTGGAGCTTTCCCCAGTGATCAGGAGGAGTCTTCTTCAATGCTAACCTTTTTGCAGCATATGGTGGACACCCTGGATCTCACCTCACAGTCCACACAGGAGGAGGAGGAGGAATATGAAGTGTCTTCCCCCTCCAAAAAAGATTGTACTCCCTATCTGGAAGGCTTTCAGGAAAAATAATATGAAACTTTTCCAGACACCTACTTCCCTGTCTGGAGTTGACAAGTAAATAAACAAAAAGTACCAGCTATCTAGGACTGACACTGACTTCCTGTACATGCACCCCAGTCATGAAAGAGTAGTGTAGCAGGCAGTCTGTGTTGAGCTAATGTTCACCTCTCAACCCCTTGAGAAGGAATCTAGGAGACTTGACTTCATGGCCAAACGATCATATACTTCAGCCTCTCTCCTCTTGCGCCTTTCTTCCTACCTGGCTTATACTGCTAAGTACCAGAAGGCTCTATGGCAGTCTGTCATGGCTATTGCTCAGCATAACCGAAATACCATGGCCCGGGACATACTAGAGACAACTATAACTTTCTTGGAAGTGTAACCCCTAGGTGGCGCTATCCCAAGGGCTACTACCACTGCCTGCCTGGCTAGTAGCAGGTTAAGGGGCCTGATTTCTGAAACGAGTGCCTCCACCTGTAAGTCAGGGTTGGTAGTGGTAAAGCTAACATGGGCACAACCCTCCGGGAAACTGTAACCCCCCTCTTTCCTTACTAGTGGCTGGAACAATACACAATAATCACTTTCACAATACCCTTGATACACCACGCAAGTACCCACACTGTTTGCACTTACTACCAAGGCTTTCCTCTGGCCTGGCCCTGGGGACCCTCTGTAAAACAAGGTTATACACAGCAAATAACAGCAATACAGTACTCTTGCACAAACTGGAACCACAGTCAGGGTAAATGCAAAAAAGTGTTGGATCTGATTTATTTAAGGGACTTGAACAAGGGAGGGGCGTAATCAGGTTAATTTGCTTAAAGGCTGTATCAAACAGTTATGCATGCACTTTAGGGTCCATAAACAGTCACACACTCTGGGTACCTGATGGAGAATGGTGGGCTAGCCAGGAACGTTGCAGCTGGTTGGGGTCCCTGTGATGGAAGAAAACAACATGCACAACGCACACTATTTGTAATCTGGAACTGGAGGACTCAGTTCATGAAAAAAAAACAAGAAGACAATCAGATGACACACTTTTAGATTAGGCTGTTGTTGCAGGGAGCTACCCTGATGATTACTCACAATACCCAAGACTGGATACAGGCTGGACGAAAATTGAGACTGCAGGTGGTTGATCTGGAGTACCAAGAGAAGCAGGGCCCACACTATTCACCAAGGCATTGTTCCTGTTCAAGAGTGGAGCAGGGGGCTGATCCCCAGGCACGTCTCTCGTCGATGGCTTTCTCTGTGCAGTGGGTAGTCTGGCAAGGTCCAGGCCAAATGGAGACAAATTCGGATACAGTCTGTTTTGGACTGGGTACAGCTTTCAGCAAGCAGAACACAGTTCACACAGTGGCGGAACCAAATCACAACACACTTTAAACACACAGCACATTTACATGTAAGGAAATTCTGCTGTACCAGGCAAACTGCTCTCTGGTCACGATCGCATAGTCTCTGCACAAACTGAGGATTCAAAAGCAGCTGGAAATCCTGACAGGCTGATCATATTCAGCAAAATCTTCGGTCTTCTTCGGGTATGAGCCTAGGAAAAAATCAGTGGCTGACTTCGTTCTCACAAACTTGGAATTAGTCCAAAATAATTCTCTTCTCTCCCTCTCAGGGCAGCAGGCAGGCAGACAGACATGTAGCCGAAACACAGGCCTTTCCACAGAGACTGTATTGAGCTCTTGCTTCTTCAGCTCCCAACTTAGATCAGATTCAAACTGCAGCAAGCCTGGGAATTTCCCCAAGATCAAAAAGGTTTGGTTGGCTGATTCATCTGTCAGTCAAACAGGAGCTCCCCCTTCAGGTGCAAAAAGGCGCAAAAGCCTCAAACAACAAATCCTACAGATTCTGACTCCAGACAGCTCCTGCAGTCCGGCTCCATTTTAGGTCCCACCAGTACTGATTGGTCCATTTCGGCAGTCCCGGGCCAAAGTGGTGGGGATAAACAAAACAGTCCTTGCTGCAAAGAAGGCAGGTTAGACAAACTACATTATCATTATCACTCTAAATGATTTTCAGCAAATAGTTACATCTTTCAATAGAGCTCCCTCTCAGATTACTTATGACTGCAATCCAGGCAGCTCCTAAAGAAACAGTACACAGAGGTTATGCAGGCACTCTCTGGCAATTGCATTTAAACTGCTAAAATGCAGGACACCAGCCTGGCAGTGAGCATTTAGACAAGCTCAAGGAAGACTTTTCGGGAACCCCCATTTGTAAGGGGGTTACACCAGCTACTAAATTTCAATTTTATATGTCAACAGACAACAATGATGCAGCTTTCAGGGTTATAGCCCAGGCCATTTCCCTTAGACGCTTTTCTTGGTTAAGAACAACTAACCTGGCTGGTGTGGTGGCACAGAGGGTTGAGGCGCTGGATGCCACACCTCGTGCCACGCTGGGGACCTGGGTTTGGGAATGAGCCAGGGTCATCAGAGGTCGGGGGGAGGGAGAGGATGTGAACCACGCTGCCAGCTGGCAGCTCTCCACCTTGGAAGGGAATTCTCAGCTCTTTCAGAGCTTGGCAGCCCCTTGGTGGAGGCTGGAGGGATGGTGCCACTCCAAGAAGTGCCGGCGCTAGACCGATGGGAGGGCAGAAGAGACCTGGCACAGCAGCACCTCCTATTCTTGGGAATAGGATCTCATTCATGGGGAGGAAAATATGGGGGCTGCCTGTGGATGAAGCCTCCGGGCCGAGCTCTGGAGATCTGCCAGGACGTGCAAGGTGCTACAAGACCCCAAAAGACCCCAAGCTCCGGTAGGGTGGCAGACAAATGAAGCAGCCCGCTGTCGGAGTATACAAAGAGTTGGGGGGGAGAACTAACCTGTCACAGGACACCCACTCCAAAGCAATGGACTTTCCCTGTGACCAAAATTCCCTCTTTAGTGATAGAATTGAGGCTTACATGAAGAAGGTAGATGAGTACAAAGTGGCCTGCCAGAGCAACACTGCCAAAGGTAAGGCCCGTTCTCCACAGAGAGCTCAAAACAAGGGGAACAGGGGCAGAGTTTCTTCCCTAGACACTTCCTCCCTTCCCTATTGTATGCTTGTGGACTATACTCAAATAAGGGGATTCTATAGAGAGAGAGGTGGGAGAGGACAAAGGAGGGGATACCCCTACTACTGCTTCTGTCACACAGTCTAAGCCCTGACTCCTCTGTCCAGGTCGCCTCCCCTCTACCAGTGGGGGGAAGGCTCTCCCACTACCTCCAGTCTTGGTCCTTCATAACCTCAGACAGCTGGTTCCTGAAGATAGTGGAAAAGGGCCTGCTCCTTCAGTTCCACAAGTTTCCACCTCTCAGGGTTTTCTTTTCTGTCAAAACCCCAAACTCCTACAAAAAAAAACTTCTTCTGGAGCTGGAAGTAAAAAAAGATGCTATCAGCAAAGGTAATGGAGAGAGTACCTCCTTCCCAGAGAGATAAAGGTCTCTATTCCATATACTTCCTATCCTAGCAGAGAAGAAACATGGGGAGTGGTGACCTTTTCTCCACCTCAGGCATCTGAACAGGCACTTACTCAAACCAAAATTCAGAATGGTCCCACTGTCTACAGTGATTCTTTCCCTTCAGCAAGGAGACTGGCTTGTCTCCCTGGATCTCAAGGATTCCTATTTTCATATTCCAATAAGGCAGTCCTTCAGAAAATTCCTAAGGTTGAGGTTGCCATCGGGGCACTACCAGTTTGCAGCTATGCCATTCGGACTTTCTTCAGCCATAAGGGTGTTCACCAAATGGCTGGCCGTAGTGGCAGCTCATTTCAGAAAACAGGACATTTCAGTCTACCTATACCTGGGTGACTGGCTCCAGTTGGGCAAGGCTCCTCTGCAGGTGGCAGAGGCCCTTAACATTGCAAAGCAAACCCTGCAATCTCTGGGCTTCCTCATAAACAAAAAAGTCCCATCTGACCCCAACTCAGTTCCTTACCTTTATTGGGGTAGAGCTGGATACTCGGCAAAGCAAGGCCTTCCATCTTGCAGAAAGGATGCAAAGTTCCTGTCACTAGCAGACTTTTTTTGCCTTGGGACAGCCAGACATTTTCTAAAGCTCCTGGGACACATGGCGTCCATGACGGCTTTCGTTCCAGGAGTCAGATTCCAGATGAGGAACAATACAGTACCACCTGGAGGTTACTGGTCCCAAAGAAGACATCTGTCCAAGCTGGTTCCAATCGCCAAAACATTACTTCAAGCTCTGGACTAGTGGAAGAATCCTATCCACCTGTCAGTGGGCATCCCCTTCCAACTGCCTTCTCCCACAAAAATCATTACCACAGACGCCTCCCTCCTGGTGTGGGGAGCTCATCTGGACAGCCATTCTGTCAGTGGCATTTGAACTCCCAAAGAATCTGCAAGCCACATCAACCTATTGGAATTCAGAGCCACTTACCTTGCTCTGAAGTACTTTGCCCCACAGCTGAAAGGTCATTCGGTACAAATCAGAACAGAAAACACCACTGCAATGTTTTACATAAATAAGCAGGGTGGCACAAGGTCCACAGTGCTTTGTACAGAGGCAATGAAAATCTGGTCTCTGGCTTACTCCCTTGACGTCAGCTTTTTAGCCATACACCTTCCAGGCAAGGACAATACTCCGGTGGATGCTCTCAGTCATCTCAGCCAGGGGCACAACAAATGGACTCTGAACAAGCAGGTCCTTGCCACAGTTTTCAGATGGTGGGGCACACCAGAAATAGATCTGTTTGCCTCTCAACCATCAACTTCCTCTGTATTGCTGCAGACCACCAACACTAGGGACTCTTCCAACAGATGCCTTGTCACTGGACTGGTCAGGGAGGTTCCTTTATGCCTTCCCTTCCTTTCTTCTCATTCACAGGGTGTTGCTGAAGCTGAGGTCCTAGCCTGCAACAATGATCCTGGTGGCACCAGATTGACCAAGGCAGTTGTGGTACTCTCTCTTCTCCTATCCCTGGATTCCAGCAAGCCGATTTGGCTTCCCCTCAGTCACTCTCTCCTGACTCTTCTTCAGGCAGAGGGTGAATTATCCCAGCCTGCACTCGCTGCACCTCAAAGCCTAGCTCTTGAGGAGTTAGAGTACCCAGATTCCCAGTATTCGGAACAGATCCACAGCTTCCTGAGAATGGCCAAGAAACCTATTACCAAGAAAACCTATGCAGCCAAATGGAAAAGATTCTCTTTATGGCACAAGGTGAAGCACATAAACCCTCTCAAAGCATCAGTCCCCTGTCTTCTGGGCTATTTGGCGCACTTGCAGGCCTCAGGCCTGAAGGCCTCATCCTTAAAGCTGCAGTTTCTGCTTATCTGTCCATAGTCAAAGAGCAGTTCATCATCTGTTTACCTATTTTCAAAAAATTCTTTAATGGCCTTCTCCACCTTCAGCCTCCAATCAGGGAACCAGTTCCTCCTTGGGACCTTAATCTGTGCATTGCCAAGCTGATGAAGCCTTTTGAACCCATGGCTACGGCCCATCTGAATTATGTCACTTGGAAGACAGTCTTCCCTAGTCACCATTACTTCTACCAGAATGATTTGAGTTGCATGCACTCTGCACAGATCCCAGCTACATTGTCCCTCACAGGGACAAGGCAGAGCTCAGAACAAACAGGAAATCCCTGTCTAAGGTGGCCTCTGAATTTCACCTTAACCAGTTCTATCACTTTTCCTGTTTTCTTCACTGAGAAATCTACTCTTGGAGAACAGAGACTCCATAGTCTGTATGTGAAGAGAGTCCTACCCTACTATCTGGAGCACACCAAGCAGTTCAGGAGCTCCACTACCCAGCTTTTCCTCACCTGTGGGGAGGTAGATAGAGGAAGACCAGCCACTAAGAGAACTGTCTCTCATTGGAAAGTCTCTTGTATTCAGTTTTGCTATGACAAGACTGGTAAACAGCCCTCTGAGGGCCTCTGGGCTCACTCTACCAGGGGCACTGCTGCCACAGTGGCAGCTGCAAGGGATATTCCCTTACTTGATGTATGCAAAGCAGCCACATGGAAGACCATTCACAAAGCATTATTGCCTGGGTGTACAGTCCAGATCTGATACCAGATTTGTCAGGGCGGTCTTGCAGAGCCTCTTCCCTAAATAGGGATCTATACCCGCCTTCCAACTGCACTGTTTTGTAGTCTGCACATAGTTACTGATGCTAAAGGACCCCTGGGGTGAGAAGAAAAAATTACTTACTGTAGTAATACTGTTTCTTCCAAGGTGTCCTTTAGCATCAGTAAGCTCCCACTCTTCCTCCCCAACAAATCTATCTGAAGAGGACTTTGCTTCCTCATTATTGCCAAATCTGTTCCAGAGTTTTGAATTCCATTTAAAACAAACTTTTTCATGTTTTTAATGGTTTTCTGTTCATGCTGTTGTATGATTTTTGGATCCTGTTGGTCCACACTAACATAGGCATGATTCCATTCTTCCTTCAAAAAAATCCTGGTGCCCTCTGGACAGACTCCACTCAGCACACACCCCTGCTCTTTTCTGATTGGACAATTCATATATGAATTATTCATGGCTCCACCTCCGAGGCAATTCAACCTGCTCAGCTTACTGCACATTGTTACTGATGCTAAAGGACACCTTGGAAGAAACAATACTACTATGGTGAGTAATTTGTTTTTGGTTTTTGTGGCATTTAGAAGGAGTTTTGCTGCACATCGATTAATTTCGAGTTGATCGAATGCTTCTTGAAGAGCATTTATAGCCATCTCAGGTGTAGGATGTGCAACATGGAGCACAGTGTCATCTACATAATAATGTAGTTTAGCATTTACAATGTTAGCACCCAACTCATTTGTATAAATCATAAACAACAAAGGTCCCAATATAGACTCTTGAGACACACCTTTGTAAATTTGGGTACAGGGATAATAGTCCATCAAACTTTATGTTGGCATCTCCCAGTAAAGTACTCCCTAAACCAGGCAACAGCATGTGGACCTATACCAGTAGCAATAAGTTTGTTCAGCAGAATATTGCAATCTGCGATATCGAAGGCTTTACTGAGGTGTAGGAATAATGCTGCAGTAGTAAGTTTTTGGTCAAGTGCAGTAAACCAATCGTTGGTAACCTTAACTAATGCAGTGGTAGTACTGAGCTTAGCTCTAAAGTCAGATTGCATAGGAGTGATGGTGTTAAATTTATCAAGGTAATCTCTACTTTGCTCATTCACCAGTTTTTCAAGCAAGTTGGCAAGGACTGTTAGAATGGAGATGGGCTGGCATTTACTAAAAGAGGTCTTGTCTCCTGATTTAAATAGAGGGATTATGTGGGCAGTTTTCCACAGTAAAGAAATTTTACAACTTGAAATTGACAAGTTAAAGAGATGGGTTATGGGGCAGTTAGGATCGAATAACCCATTTAAAAAAAAAATATGGGCTCTATATTATCAGTGCCAACACTTGTTTGTGGGGGGGGTCAAGATTCAGAAGTAGCTGTTCCACCCATAGGAGAACTGCTGAAATTGGAAATGGGCTGGGCTGTTGGCTGTTTGATTTGAAAAGATTTTGGGGGTGGGGAAGGGGTCTTAGCAATGGACAAATTACCAAAAGCATTCCCAGCAAGATTCTAGTGATTTCAAAACCTTGTTCCTCACATTTTGGAATATAGAATGTGCTGTTCTTAACATTTCAGAACGTGAAGACCATGGTTTATCCTAGACCAGTCACAGCCTTAATCTCTCCCACTGCTGTGACAGTGCAAGCTGAGCTGAGAAGTGAATCGTGGGATCATTCAAAAAAAGCAGTTTAAAAGTTGTAAAATCAGCTGACTCAATTAATGAATCAATCAGTCAGTCATGCTGAAAAACAGTCTCAAATTGCATTATATAAAATGATGCAGCTCCCCTTCATTGAGAACTCGTCAGAGTCTCGACGCCGTGTTAGTTTGGTGACATCAGGATGGCACTCAAGCTTCACTCTTGTGCCCTGATGTCACCAAATGAATTTGGCATTGAGAATCTGCTTACTCCCAATGAAGGGGGGTTAATTATTCTCTATCTTCTTTGCATATGTTTAGATTGTATTAACTCTTAATGTATTGACTGTATTGATTTGTACTGTACTGACGTGTAACGTATTGATCTGCTTCTCTTGTACTGAGCCACTCATCAGAAGGGCACAGTTTATATTTTGTACTTTTTTCTGTTTGTAACATTTGATCCTTTCTATCACAAAACCACCTAAACACCTGTTGTATAAATAAAATATGACATGGGTGAGAGTGAGATAGTAGAAAAGCATTCACTCTCCATACTTGCCTTCACTCATGGCTTTGCCACTCGTGAGGTCAGGAAGTCAAGTACAGCTTGTGAAGTTATTTCTACTATCAGATAATGGGTAAGGGTGATATACAAGGATGTATACCCATCAAGGGGGCTAGATAGGGCTAAAGGGTGCAAAAGAAAGGTAGAGCTGGGTATCAACAGCATAGCAGTGAAACCTCAGCCCGTACCTTCTTACAATGTCTCTGAGGGGCAGCATGTACACTGCAAACAACATGGGGGACAACACAGAGCCCTGAGGAACCCCACAAGGCAGAGAAGCTGGGCCCAAGGAATAAACCCCGGAAACCACACTCTGCATTCTTCCAGAGAGGTAAGATGTAAACCACCTGAGGACTACCCCTGATAGTCCACAGATCAGTCTCAGGCACTCCAGTAGAACCCCATGGTCCACGGTGTCAAAAGCTGATGAGAGATCTAGAAGAACCAAGATGAAATGGTTCTTCCAGTCCCTAGCCATCAGGAGATCATTGAGCATCCGAACCAGTGCTGTCTCAGTTCTATGCCTCTTATGAAAACTGGACTGGAGGGGTTCATAGATATCATGGATGGTCAGGTAGTTCTCTAGTTGTACGGCCACTACCTTCTCAGTCACCTTCCTTAAAAAGGGAAGGTTGGAGATGGGTCTGTAGTTTGCATAGCAGTCAGGGTCCAAAAAAGCTTTCTTCAAGAGGGGTGTTACTACCGCCTCCTTCAGGGAGCAAGGAAACTCACCGGTTTCCAAGGAGCACCAGACTATCTGTGCTAGGACCAGACCGATGGAATCAAGACAACCCCAAATCAGGGAAGTTGGTCCAGGATCCAAGCTACAGCATGTAGGGCGCATACCCTGGACAATCCGCATGACATCTATGAACTCAGGTAAGTCGAAAGTACTCCAGGAAGGCCGAGGAGCAGTGGCAATATGCTGGTCCTAAGCACCTCCCTAATGTTGGCCACCTTAGTTGCAAAGAATCAATCAAGTTCATTGCACTCTATTTGTGAAAAGGCTTTTCGGACTTGTAGGCAGGCTGGGTTGCACAGTCTGTCTACAGTGTGAAAAAGCTGAGCTAGTCGATTCTGAGCAACCGTAATCTCTCCGGACAGGAACTCTGCCCTCTTATGGGTAATTGCAGATTGATAGGCCTGATAATGCTCCATCAACCTAAGGTGGTAGGCATTAAGGGAGGATCTCTACCAGCAATGCTCTAACCTTCATCCTAGTGGCCGCATCTCCCTCAAAGTCCCATCAAACCATGGGGACTGAGGGTGAAGGGGGAGAGGACGAACTTGGACAGGAGCAATCACATCCAGGGCCGCTGAGATAGCTGTATTATAGGCTACCACTAGGGCATCTGAGTCACTGTTTGCCACTAAGAGGGTCGATAGGTCAAGTACTGCCTCCAGGCCTTCAGAGCTAACATCTTGTAAAGGGCGATACCTGACCATCTCCACAGGGGTAGGCCTATGAAGGGGGGCACTAAAACTAAACCCCACCATGTAATGATCGGACCATCCAACTAGTTCCACCACCACATCAGAGGTCTCAATCCCCAGGAGAAAGACTAAATCAAGGGAGTGATCATGTTTATGGGTAGTAGTGGTAACTATCTGTGTAAGACCCAGAGATGACATCAACTGGAGGAAGTTTGTCGTTGACCCATGCATTGAAGTCGCCCAGAACCATCAGTCTGGGCGACTCAAATGCCATGTCGATGACGAAGTCCACCACTTCCTGAAGGAACCGCTTCTCATCACCGGGTGGATGATAGGTGAGGGCGATCCTACAGCTTACACCTGCTACTATGGTACACTCAAATGATTCAGTCTTCTCAACTGGTACACTCGTGAGGTTAAGTTCGGTCTTAAACAAACCGCAACCCCCACGTGATCCAGTCTCGGGTGGTGAATCACTGAGTACCCAGCTGGAATAAAAGCCTCCAAGATGGGGCCAGAATTCTCATCCAGCCAGGTCTTGGTGATGCGAGCCCGGTCCAGTTTCTACAAGGTCTGCAATAATTGCAGTCTTGTTTTTTTTTGTACTCAAGTTTATTGCATATTTTTGGCACAAATATACATTTATCACATTTCCTTCTCAAACATATACACATTATCAAGCTATCATACAGTTACAGATATTAGTTTCCAACTTTATCTAGTTTGTTAGCTCTTTAGTTCTATTGGCTCGTTTCATTTTGCTTTCCCTTTTATAATATATTTTATGTAAATCAATTTATATTCACCATTTTGTATAAATCATTTCATGTGAAGAGCGACCTGGAAGAATTTTCCTCTCTTTCTGTTTAAATAGTTGTTTGATCTTTATTCCTCATTCCCCTTCCCTCCTCCTATCCCTTTTCACTTGTTTCTGCTAGCATCAACCAGGGTGTCCATCTCTCCCTCCATGTTTGTAACCTCGAGTTTATTTTATACGTCAGTTCCTCCATGTCTTTAATTTCAGTGACAGTTGCCACCCATTCCTGAACTGTCGGTGAATTTGGGGTAAGCCATTTTCTGGTTAATGCCTTGTGCAAAGAAACAATCAGAATGTTCCATAGGTATGTTTTATTTGCTCCTCTAATCTCTTCTGGTTTCATCCCCAGTATCAAGTTCAGTGGGCCTAGTCGAGTTTGTATTGAAAGTATCTTTTTTATTTCCTGTTGTATTCTCTCCCAATATTGTGAGATCACCTGGCATGACCAGAACACATTCAGATAGTTTGCTTTATTTACCCCGCACCTCCGTCAGCACCCTCCTGTACAGTTTTTATCCCACTTACTTTGTCTCTCTGGTGCCTGAAAAATCTCACTTGTACCTTCCCTCGTGCTCCTCCAGTGGGGGAGGAAGTGGTTCTAAGTGCTATTGCCAGGGCAGAGTCCATGCTTCCTCCTCAATAAGGTCCCCCAGTTCTTTTTCCCAACTCCTCTTAATGTGTATTGTTTGATCCCCCTTTCTGTCCCTCAAGGCTCCATATAGAGCTGAAATTACGCCCTTGACCCTTGTTGAGGATAATATTTCAGCTATGGTGTCCCGCAGTTTTGTTGGTGAGATGGGATTATTATAGGTGGCCTGTAGGGTATGTATATAGGATCTTATTTGAAGGTATCTGAAGTAATCTACCTGTCGTAGCGAAAACTTTTCTTTGATCTGAGTGAATTCTAGTACGGTATTTCCTTGGAGGAACTGGTTTAGGGAATATAAACCCAATCTACCCCAGTTTCTGAAAGTGAGGTCCTGCCCAGCTGGTAGGAAGCCCGAGTCCCAGGCAATCCATCTCAACATCCAAGCCTCCTCCTCTAATCTATGTTTATTCCATAGTCTTTTAAGGGAGTTCAGTGTATTTTTAACTGTCATTAGGGGGATATTCTGGTCTTTATTTGAGGTCTCTGGCCGCACAACTCTGGCTCCTAATGGTTTTCCATCTGATAAGGCTATCTCTATTATTTTCCATCTCGCCCCACATGTTCCCACCAACCACTGAAGTGCCCACTTTAATTGAGTGGCTAAGAAGTAATCTTCTAAATTAGGAAGGCTACGACCTCCTCTCTTCTTGTTGGCCTGCATGGCAAGAATTTTAAGTCTTGGTTTTCTGTTATTCCAAATATATTTTGTGAGCATGTGCTGCCACAACTGGAATTGATTTTTATGTATTTTTATGAGGAGGCATTGAAACAAATATAGAAACCTGGGGAGTATGTTCATGGATACTGACTGTATCCTTGAGTACAGAGGCAGATTAAGGGCTTCCCATCTTTTAATATCTTGCTTAATCTGATTTATTGTAAATTCAAAATTGCTCATGTACAGCATCGTTAGGTTTTTAGGGATTTGAATACCCAGGTATTTAATTTTTCCCCTATTCCATTGCATGTCTAGGATCTGTAAAATATCAGTAGAGGGGCTGTAATGAAATTTCAGCACTTCTGTTTTACTTTAATTAAGTGTATAACCAGAATATTGGCTGAATTTGTCAGTGAGATCCCAAACTTTAGGGATTGATCTGTCTGGGTTGGTCATATAAAGAAGGACGTCATCCGCGTACAAGGATATTTTATGCTCGTCTCCCCCCCCCCACCTCCACCCCCCTAATTTCCTTGATTCCTTTATCGCTTGGGCAAGAGGTTCCATATATATATATATATATATATATATATATATATATATATCAAAGAGGAGGGGTGACAGAGGGCAACTTTGCCTTGTGCCCCAGCCTAAGTTGAATCTCCATGAGATGCCCCCATTGACCTTTACAAACGCCCGAGGAGATGCGTATAGGGCTTTAATTGCCTCCACAAATAGTGATGGGAACCCCATTCTCCCCAGTACCAGGAAAAGGAAGTTCCAGTCAACTTTGTCGAACGCCTTTTCTGCGTCCAGACTCATGAGGTAGGCGGGAATGTTTCTTTTGTTAATGATGTCTATTATGTTAATTGTTCACCTTACCCCCTCTGGGGCCTGTCTCCCTTCCACAAATCCTGTTTGGTCTGGGTAAATGAGGTCTGTGAGGAAGGATTGCAGGCGTTTGGCAATAATTGCCGTAAAGATTTTGTAGTCTACGTTGAGTAAAGAAATCGGTCTGTATGACCCACATTCCTTCGGATCTTTACCCACTTTGGGAATCACCGAAATGGAGGTGTAGTTCCAGGACGGGGGGACCGCAGCTCCCTCCAACCATATCTGATTATAAACCATGTTCAACATGGGATTCAAGTCTGCCTGAAATACTTTATAGAATTCCCCCCAAACCCATCCGGGCCTGGACATTTGCCTCCCTTTAACCTTCCTATTGTATTTATAATTTCTTTTTGAGTTATTGGGTGTTCCAAGGTCTGTTTATGGGCCTCAGTGAGTCCAGGTAGTTGCAGAGCTTCTAGAAAGAGCATCGCCTCCTCAGGCCTTGTGTTCCGCTGGGGGCAGTATAAGTTTTTGTAATAGTCCGCAAACGTTTCAGCTGTTTGCTCCCATCCGCGGAGAACAGAGCCCGTGGATGGGTGTCGGACACCTATGACACTTGACCTAGCCGATTGCTGTTTAAGGCGATATGCTAGTAGGCGTGTAGCTCTTGGGCCACCTTCATAGTACGTCTGTTTGGTATGTACTAGCATCTTTTCAATCTCTATGAGCTGTAACCTCTGAAGTCTTTGTGTTAGGTCTCTTATCTCCCCTATTCTTTTTTTTTATAAAATTTTATTTTCTGTTGTCTTTCTAATTCCTGTACCTCCTGTTTAAGTTGTTCTCTTTGTTTTTTCCCTTTCTCTCTTTTTATAAGTAGCTATTGAGATCAATCTCCCCCTTATCATTGTTTTAACCGTATCCCAGAGAATTTGAGGTGTAACCCCTGATCCTTCATTTGACTGTATGGTATGTTTTATTATTTCTCTTATTTCCTCCCTCACCTTTTCATCCCTAAGTAAGCTGGTGTTAAGCCTCCAGTATGTGGGCTTTTTTGGGAGTTGAAGGTTTAAGTAGGCATATAGCGGTTTGTGGTCTGATATAGTCTCTGTCCCCACCCAAACCGAATCAAAAACTGGTATGTCGCGACCATATGTGAAGTACATACAGTATCTATTCTTGAGAAGATATGGTATCTGGGAGAATAATATGTGTAATCTCTTGCCCTGGGGTATTTTTCTCTCCAGATATCTATTATACCCGCATCTTTCATGAGACCTTTCAGCAACCTAGAGACTTTTTGGTTTGAGGCCGGAATGCCAGAGGTGGTGTCCAAGACCCTATCTAGAACGACGTTCCAGTCTCCCCCTGCAAGCAGGACGCCTTTTGCCTTTTCAGCTACCAGTTTGAATAGGTCTGCAAAAAAGGCAACATGTGTGGCTGGTGGGGCATACACATTTAGCAAAGATACTTGAAGGTCTTGGACGTGCCCCACCACCATCACATATCTGGCCCCCTCATCCTTTATCACCTCTTCCTCTACAAATGGGAGCGAAGCTGAGATCATGATGGCCACCCCTCTCTTTCTTCCTTTGGGCAGAGATGTCTGATAAACAGTCAGGAACTCTCGAGTTTTAAGCTTAAGAGCTTCTTTGGGGGATGGGTGTGTCTCCTGTAAAAATTGTATATCAGATTTCTGTCTCTTTAAGAATTTCTGGAGACGTTTTCTCTTTATGGGATTGTTTATCCCATTGACATGCAAAGAGATTATTTTGGATTTTATCTTATCCATAGTTGAAGTTCCTAGTCCAATTAAATTATCCATATTCCCGAATGTTTCAAGGGAGTCTCCGCCTCTCTCCCCCCCACCTTCTTCCCCTAGGTTGCCTCTCCAGTTCAGTTCCTTTCCCTCATTTACAACATAGTGAATTTTATTATCAGTTTTGTGCCTTCTATGTTGTCTATATGGTGTTAATATTAAACATTCGCTGGCCCAAACCTGCCAGTCAACTTGTATGTATTCGTAAACTCTCCTAATAATAGCCCCCTTATATGAGGCTTCAAGTAACCTAACAACTTAAACCCCTAAAATAGCAGGGTTCCACTTTAATAATCTGTAAACTCTGTAACACAACAATATTGTATAAATCTGTAGCTCCCCTTTTGCACTCTCGTATTTGGTGGCTGTTCTGTTTAAAGGTGCATAATCCTCTGAGAGCACAGACAGCTTATGGTGTGTAGTCCAACTTCCTAGGTCAGACCACCCTCCCATGGGTGGCCTGGGTCATGCCTCCCTTGGGGCACTGCGCCCTGTATGATTTCCTGGGCTTAACCAGGTCAGGGCTATGTTTTGGGGTCTTAGCCCCTCTCCCTGCGGTAAACACGGCGTCAGCAGAACTATTAGGCAGGTGATGACTCCTTTAAAGTCCATTTTCCATGGTGTTGCCTCCAACCTAAATTTGTTTCGGAGGAGAGATCCTCCAACCTCCTGAATCTCATTCATGGCCTCTTCTATTAAGTTGTTTAGCCCCCACCCCGAGGGGAAGGGTGGAGCGAGCATGGGACCACACCAGCGATCCGCCCATGCGCCCCCAGGCACCAAGGATTCCTGCACACGGACCCCCTTCCCCACCCCTCCTGATATTTTTTACTGTTTCTCAGAACTCCTATAATCATACAGCGAGAACATACCTCTCTCCTCCTCCCCCAAATTCACCAAGGCCAAATGCTTTAATGCAGTGGTAGGGGTGGGAGGCTTAGCAACCCCCTCCCCGGCTAGGATTAACTTTCCTGCTAGCACCCATATGGGTTGGAGCGGAACCGCAGACGAGCCCCCCCCCCAAGCTTGGTCCTTTCAGGGCTCCATTTTGATGATACTTAGGGTGCCATATACCTTTGCCCCTTCCCTGCATTCAAACGTATCTCACCCCCACAGCTTCGATGTGCCCATCAAGTGATACCTTCATGCATCAGCTTTAATGTTTTCCGTCTGATTAATATTTTCCTTATTCCCCCCTCTTTTTATTTCCTCCCCCAATGAACCTACTAGTTCAGTACCAAACCTTGCTTCACCTCTGGGGTTTCTCAAGCTTCCCCGTATGCCTCAGGACCATTTAGTTTAGCAGTCACTCCGGCGGTGTTCTGTCACCTTGGGAAGCTGTTGTTTGTATCCGGTCATTCTCTGAGTCTTCATCGTTTGCATTAAGTCCGTTTAATTGAATTCTCAACGTATATGGCTTAAGGAGTGCGACAACATCTGCTCTCAAACTGGTGGAGTGTGGTCTCGGGTAAGTCGTTATTCCTCTGCACACCAGTGACCAGGCCGATCTCTTTAACTCTTTCTCCAGTCTCTCCTTTTCCAGTCCTGGGGCCGAAATTCCGTTTTCTTTTAGGAAGGGCTTGGCCGCCAGCAAATCCTCAAAGGTTTTTATTCCTTGCCTTGTCTCCACTCTAAGTCTCACCAGAAATAGCATTTGTGCCTTTAGATTATGGGCCCTGAGCTGCTTTACTATAGGCCACATGGCTCGTCTCGCCTCCTGCACTTCCGTGGTATAGTCATTATCTATTACAATTCTGTGCGATCCAAGCATTAACTCCTTAGATTTCCAGGCTCTTTGAATAATCTCTCCTTTGGAAGCGTAGCTGGTCATCCACACTACGAATGAGCGGGGTCGTGTGTTAGGGCTGCGTTGATGCTCGAGTAGAGGGGCGATCGCCTTATGCATTGAGATGTCCAACTCCGGGGAAGTTTCAGCAGGTCTATTAGTAGCTTCTGTAAATAAGCTACCAAGTCTGAGGTGCCTTCCTCAGACCCCTCTGGAATGCCATATATCCTCAAGTTCTGCCTCCTGCTGCGCCCCTCAATGTCCTCCAGCTTGGCTCGCAATTCCCTTTCCCGGGCCATCAGGTAAAGTAGCAAGTGGTCGTGTCGGTCTGTTTGTTCCACGACCATTGTAAGCCCCAATTCCAGCTTGTCGGTCCTATGCTCAATTCTTCTGATATCCGCTTTTATTTCAGTTAGCGTAAAGTCTATCTTCTGGACCGTTTTTGTGGTTTGCAGGATTGAGGCTATTTTGAGGGTATTCTTCTTCTTCGGTGCCCGTCTCCATTGTGGAGGGGCTGTCATCCTCGGCAGGCCTCAAATTTTTCAAGGCTTTTTCTCCTTGTAGCAGGAGCTGTAATTTCTGTGCTGGGGTCTGGCTGTTCCTCGGGTTCCCCGCTCTCGATCTCGTGGTCTTAGCCAGAGATCGCATGTTTACTCGCAGTGGATGCAGATTGATTTTGTTTCAGGGTGGAAGGCTTCTCAAACTATGCTGCCATCTAGGCTGCTGACGTCACCGGAAGTCATTGCAGTCTTGTTTTTAATGGACCTGGCATTGCATAACACAGCCCGAGTTGTATGAACCTCCATGGCGGCCCGAGCCACCTGCCCTCCAGTATTGGTGGTGCCCTTGGGTATGGAAACCAAACATTATGATCCACGTTTAAGGTTCCATTTCACCCCAGGGCATCTCCTGGTTCAAACAACCCCGATGTGATGGCCCCTCTCATTCACCCTCCACTGTTTGCTACCCCCTGCTCCCCTCTTCCTCTTACGGGTAATACCCAGCACCCTACAGTACTGGTAAACTGTAAACTGCAATGGGGAGGAAAGAAGGGGTGGAAAACGCGGACGGTAGAGGGTGAATAGCACATGACCATGGGGTCAGGCCTCCAACACAGTCTAACAGTCCAATTATTGAGCAGTTCACACTCTGCTAACCCACAAACTAAAAAACTAAACTAAAACCAAAACAAAATAACATAAAAACCCAATAAACAAAATCCAAAAATACAACACAATCCTATACTCTCACACCGAGTGGGGGAAAAAATAAAAATAAAATAACACAGCATAAAAACCTACCCCTTCTAATATCTAAAAATTACTCCTCTTCACTCTCTCTCATGGGGGGGGGCGGAGAAAAATAACATATAAGCAAATTAACACCTCACTCCCTCCCAATTAAGAAAATCATAAACAATAAAATGACACATTTCTTCAAGCCGGCTAGCAAAAGCTAAATCACTAAAATAATAAATATATGTGCAAATCAGAGTACAACATATTCAGAATTTCCCATTTACCATAGTCCATACACTACCAAAGTGGCTAGTAAATGTAACTTAAAAGTTTGTCCATGCACTTTGTAGTTGGTACACTCTCACTGTGCCAAAACTAAAAAGTTCAATATAACCTCCTAAATTTGCAGTGGAAGCAGGAGCTCTTACCACCCTCTTCCCACAATAATGTCAGATAGTGCAGCACTCCCACTGCTACACCAGTTACTCAATGTAGAAGTCAAAGATGAATCAAAAATGAGGCACTCTCACTGCCTCTCAGAATAAATAAAATTAACTGCTTGCAGTAAAGTCATAAAGTACTTGCAGTTTTTGTCCACAATTGTCCAAACAAAGGGAGCTCAGTAGAATTAATTCCTCCAAATTTCCCAAGACCGAGATAGAGCCACCGTAAGTATTAAGTCAGAGAAGCAGTCTTGTTCATTAGATGTACAATAAATCCAACTGAGCCTAGACCACAAAAGGAAACCCCAGCCCCACCACTCTCCCCACTCCAGGCAACCAGGGAACACCTGATCCAGCCAGGCAGACCACAGGAGGCAAGGGCAAGGCTGTGGAAATGACCGATCCTCTGACCAGTTCCCCTCAGTCCCTCCAGGGACAGCATCCAGAACCGAAACCCCTTACAGTCATGGCCCACAGGATCACCCCCCTCGCTCCTCTGCAGGCAAAATCATTTTACGGAGAAGAAAATGCTTCACCAGGCACAGAATGTTCCACTCCACTGAACCACTCTGTCATTCAGACCAGCTCGCCACTACGCCTATTGTCCCATAGAGTTTTATGTTGTACAGGTGCATACTTTTTATTAGTGCAGGTATATACTTTTAATTGATAGATTAGTCACAGGTATACTTTTAGTTGATAGGTCAGTCACAGCTATATAGGGAAATAAATTATGGCGTTTTCTATGGGGGGAAGTTCCTGTCCATGTATTATGTGTGTATATCTATAGAGAATAATGCATGGGGTGGTATGCATTATGGGAATTTAATGCACACCTGAGATGTGGGATGCTACATAAACCCCAAGAGCGAAGCTTGAGAGGTTTACAAAATCATTCCAGACTGAGGGTGTGCATTAAATTCGAGTATGCACATCTCCCCATGGGTTGTTTGTTATAAATTCTTGGCATCAGTTTTTTCCCTCCAAATCTAGTGAGTTTGCATATTTAGTAAATTGCTTTTCAAACAACATGAAGTCTTGCTGTATTCTGACAATTGCAGTTAGCTCCAGCCTTTAAACTGCCCTGGAGAACAAAGGGTTAACTTTCTACGCAGTGCATAGAATGCTGAGCTCGAGCTGTCCGTTTCCCTTTAAAACTCAACCGTCAGATTCTTTACTCCGCCTCACTGAACAGTCACTCCGGAAATTCCTCCTTCAGCTCAGTTCGAAAGTCAGGTAAAGTCTCGGTTAAGTTGTCGGTTTTAAACTGAATTTATTTCCGCATAGTTGGTTCAGTCTCTGTCTGCGGCACCGTGAGTACTAGATAGGTTTTGTTCTGATTTTCTGAGTGTAAATTGTAAAGTGTTAGATCGGTTAGGCTGAACCGATCACTTGTAGTGAATCCTTGTGTTTTACTTTAGTGTGTGGTTACCAGTCCTTATCGGTTCTAAAAAAAAAAAAAAAATGTGTTTTGAACATTTTTTTACCATACCCGTGACACAGTTAGGAACTGATGAGGGAATCTTGCCTAGCGGTTGCCATAAAAAGGGTAAGTTTGGTTAGGTTGGCCATGTCTGAGAAACACAAGAAAAAAACAGGGCCTTCTGGGTTTCAACACTGCTGTGTGTGTGGGGAGGTCTTTGCTAAGGCCGATCCCCACACTACTTGTGTTTATTGTCTTGGGGTTTGAATACCTCAATACAGACTGCCAAATTTGTAAAAATTTTCCTAAATCTACCCTTGAGAAGACATTAGGTGGACTGAGGGAAAAGGAGGCAGAGAAGTCCGCTGACCCGGATGGCCAGCCCGGTTTGGTTCCGACTGAACCAGAAGGAGTGCCCTCTGACTAGGGCAATACTTCTTAGAGCAAGAGGAGAGCCAATCCTGAGGGGTCGGTTCCTACAAAAAGGAAACGCAAAGAAAAATTGACCGGTTCGGATCCAGAGGTTCATGTTCTGACTGCCGAGGAAATAGCAGAGCGATTTGGATTGTGTAATCGCTTTGCCCGGTTCCGACTGATCCAGCACCTTTTGGCAGGGGTTTGGTTCAGTCGGTTCCCCCAGTTCAAGATTATACCCCTGAAGAGTTTTATGAACCAGAGTTTGAGGAGGAGGGGGGATTTGAAGATGATGGTGAAAGTCTGGATGTGCCTGTGGACAGGACATCTCCCCAGACAGACCTTCTGGTGTATCCCCTCCTAGGCTTTCTGTGTCCCCTTCCCACTTTCTGTTTTACAGAAAAGTGTCTGAAACCCTCCAGCTTCCTAAGAAGGATGCAATGGAGGATCAAGAGGAGCCTGATTATATGGAAATGATGGACATCCCACAGTCCAGGAAACTGTCTATTCCCCTTCACAAATCCTTTGGGAAGCAGACAGAGAAAATCCTAAAGTCTCCCAATTCTGTACCTCCTGTTAACAGAAGGATGGACAAGAGGTGCACACTGTCAGGCTCAGATACAGAGTTTTTATACCAGCAATGCAACCATGTTGGGGTAATGCAGGCTGCTGCCTGTGACAAGGCAAACATTCCTTTGGCTTCACACCCCCTAGACAAAGACTCCAGGAAGATGGATGCTATGGCAAAGAAGCAATACATGGCATCTTCCTTGGGACTCGAGCAGGTGACCTACATGGTCTATACAGCCAGGTACCAGAAGTTCAGGTGGGACGCTGTACTTGCACTGGCTAAACAGGCCTTTCCCTAGCTGGCCAAGGAGCTGGAGGACATGGCTGCTGATGGTATTGAGGCATCGAAGGTACAATTTCATGCTGCTGTGGACTCCAGTGATGTGTCATCAAGAGTCATGGCTACATCTGTGGCTCTTCGGAGGATGGCTTGGCTCAGGTGTACTAGCCTCTCACAGGACACCCAGGCTAAGGCCATGGATTTTCCTGTAGTGGGTAATTCTCTGTTTGGGAAGCAGACAGAAAATAACATAAAGAAAATGGATGAGTACAGAAACACTTATTGGAGTGCTCAGGCCAAGGAGAGGCAAGCAACTCCTCAAAGGCAGCAATCTAGGGGCAGGGGCAGGCCTTTTTACCAAGCACAGGTCTCTTCTCCCTTTTCACAGAGAGGGTTCTTCAGAGGGAGAGGCAGAAGGGGGATGAGCAGGGCTGCATCCACTCCTCAGCCTAAGGCCCCTGCCAAGCAGACACCCTGATGGGTCTGCCCAGGTCGACTCTCCTATCCCTGTAGGGGGCAGGCTGGCTTACTATGTCCAGGACTGGATGTCTGTTACATCAGACAAGTGGGTACTGGAAGTAGTAAGCCAGGGACTGGATCTCAGCTTCAAAAAATTTCCAAAGATGAGAACCAGATCTTTTCCACCTGCAGGTCTCTCCGAGACCCTTGCCCTGGATGCAGAGGTTTCATCTCTACTGACTTTAAGAGCCATAGAGAGAGTTCCTACCCTACACTGGGGCAAAGGTCTGTACTCCAGATACTTCCTTATCCCAAAAAAGACAGGGGAGTGGCGACCCATCCTAGATCTAAGATACCTGAACATCTTTTAAAACCAAAGTTCAAGATGGTGACTCTGGGAATAATTCTTCCCTCTCTAAAACCAGGGGGACTGGCTAGTCTCCCTTTGGACCTCAAAGATGCCTACTTTCATATTCCCATCAGGTGCTCCCATAGAAAGTACCTCTAGTTCAAGTTGCCCTCAGGCCATTATCAGTTCAAAGCAATGCCCTTTGGCCTAACATCAGCTCCAAGGGTCTTCACAAAGTACCTGGCAGTAGTAGTTGCCTTTCTAAGACGGCAAAAGATTTCCATTTTTTCCATACCTGGACGAATGGCTCATAGTGGGTCAGTCTCCAGACCAAGTCAAGTCAGACCTGCAAGTGACTCAGCAAGTGCTCACTTCTCTGGGTTTTCTTCTCAACCTCCCCAAATCAGTTCTCGAACCAGTTCAGCTCCTTACCTTTAATAGGGGCAGAGCTGGATACTGTCAAAGCAAGAGCTTTTCTTCCTCTGGAAAGGGCAAGAGTTCTTATAGAACTGGCTTCGTCCTTCAGGTGTCCCGACCAGCAAGGCACTTCCTTCAGCTTTTGGGCCACATGGCAGCTTCTACAGCAGTAGTCTAAGGGGCAAGATTTAAGCTGAGGGACATTCAGTTCCCTCTGAGGGCCTTTTGGTCCCAAAGGAAGGACCCTCTTACCAAACTGATTCCAGTGACTCGAACACTGATCCAAGCTCATCAATGGTGGCAGGATCAGGACAATTTAAGGCAAGGGGTCCCTTTTGTTACTCAGTCTCATTCGGTGGTCCTTACCATGGATGCTTCTCTTTTGGGGCGGGGAGCTCATCTGGGGGATCTCACAGCCCAAGGACTGTGGTCCCCTCAGGAGTCCCTCCTTCATATCAATCTCCTGGAACTCAGGGCAGTTTTTCTGGCCCTGCAAGCCTTCTCTCAGTTGGTGCAGAACAAGGTAGTTCAGGTCAGAACAGACAACACCACCACTATGTGGTACATCAACAAGTAGGGAGGCACTTGGTCCACGGCCTTGTGCATGGACGCCATGAAATTGTGGTCCCTGGCTTATTCCCTGCAGACCTCTCTGATAGCAGTCCATCTTCCAGGAAAGGACAATGTGCTGGCAGATGCACTGAGCAGGATCTCCCAGGGCCATCACAAATGGTCCCTGGACCCTCTGGTTTTGAAAGTGATTTTTTCAAGGTGGGGCACTCCAGAGATAGATCTCTTTGCAGCCCCAGACAATCACCAACTCGGTTTTGCTGCAGAACCCCAGTCTTGGGTTCAGTCCCTCTGGATGCTTTGTTTTTAAACTGGGAAGGGAAATTTCTGTATGCCTTCCCTCCCTTTCTTCTACTGTTCAAAGTCCTACTCAAGATAAAGTCACAACCTTGCAAAGTGATTCTGATTGCTCTAAGCTGGGCCAGACAGCCTTGGTACACCCTATTGCTGTCTCTAACAGTCCATCTTCCTCTGTCTCTTCCCATGAATTAGAACCTGTTAACCTCCTCTATGGGGAAGATTTGGTATCCCAATCTTCGGTCTCTCAATTTCAAGGCATGGCTCTTGAAGATTTAGAGTATGCAGATTTGCATCTGTCTCAGGGGGTTCTGGATATTCTCAAAGCTTCTTGAAAGCCTTCCACCAGAAAAACCTATATAACTCCAAACAGAAATGATTCTGCATTTGGTGCTCCAAGAAGCATATTCCTCCAGACACTTCTGAATTGTCTATAGTTCTGGATTATATGGTCCATCTTAATGACCTAGGCCTCAGACCAGCTACTGTCAAGGTACACTTGCCAGCTGTGTCTGCTTTTTTGTCAGTGGGAAAGTCTTCCTCACTATCATCTTATCCTGTGTTCTGTAAATTTTTCAAAGGATTGCTTCATACCAATCCTCCCTTTAGGGATTCTGCCACTGCCTGGGACTTAAATATTTGCATTGCTCAACTTATGCAACCTCCTTTTGAGCCTATGTCCTCATCAGAGCTTAAGTACTTGACTTGGAAAACTGTGCTTTGGTAGCTATTACCTCTGCCAGATGTATCAGTGAACTGCAAGCCCTGTCAGTGGAACCTGCTTTTATCTCTTTCCATAGAGAGAAAGTGGTCCTTGGAACCAATAGGAGGTTCTTGCCTAAAGTGGTTTCAGACTTCCACTTGAATCAGTCCATGTCTCGCCCTGTCTTCTTCACTGATCATTCTTCCTCAGGAGAGAGGAAGCTACACGTTCTGGATGTTAAAAGAGCCCTTAGCTACTACATAGAGTGTACCGAAGATCACAGATTTGATTCCCTCCAGTTATTCCTCACTTATGGGGAAGTGGGAAAGGGCAAACCTGCCACTAAGAGAACTATTGCCAGGTGGATTGTGTCTTATATACAATTCTGCTATGAGAAACTAGGAAAGTTTCTACCCTCAGGCCTGAGGGCTCACTCTACAAGAGGTACAGCTGCTTCGCTGGCTGCTGCCAGGGATACCTCTCTCTCAGAAACTTGTCAAGCAGCCACCTGGAAAACGGTCCATACCTTTATCAAGCATTACTCTCTGGATATCCATGCTAGGAGTGATGCTTGGTTTGTCACAGCAGTACTTCAGAGCCTATTTCCAAAGTAGGTTCTGTCCCTCCTCCATGGCGATACTGCTTGGTAGCCTGCAATCGTCAGACTACAACAAGACTTCATGTTGTTTGAAGAAAAAATTACTCACCTTAGTAATTATGTTTCTTCTAATGGTAATGGAGTCTTAATGTAGTCTGACCTCCCTCCCTGCCTCCCCTCTCAGAACCTGTTTTTGGGAAGTGGGTGGGCAGGTGCTGTGCTGCACCCCAGAGGTGCCTATTACACACCCTCCTCTTTTTTGTTTGGGTGTTTTTTTGTTGTTAATGTTATCCTTTATTGGGATGGAGTTTTTGGTTTTGGGTTTCCTGACTTGAGTCTTTTTGGGAATCCAAAACTCTTTGTTGCCAGTTGGCTAGTAAGAAATTTTACAATTTCCACATAGGATAGTTAGTGAGTTTTTGCTTGTAAGAATCTGACGGTTGAGTTTCAAAGGGAAACGGAGACCTCAACGAAGCTCGAGCTCAGCATTCTAAGCTCTGCATAGAAAGTTAACCCTTTGTTCTCCGGGGCAGTTTAAAGGCTGGCGCTAACTGCAATAGTCAGAATACAGCAAGGCTCCATTAGAAGAAACATAATTACTAAGGTGAGTAATTTTTTCATCTGTCTGCATCATAGAATTGTGAACATTGTTGTAAGAATTAAATTGTCAGAAAATCATTTAGGTTGGCTGAAACATAATTTATTCTACAGTTTAAATAGCATTGGTTGGCATAAATTTATTAGACAGAAAGCTGCATGAGATTGCAGTTCACAGTTTGCAATCATACAACAGATTGCAAATAGCATTTTTTTTTCATGCCACCAGACAAACGTGGCTTGCAAAACGTTTTGTTGTAAATAGCTTACCACTTTAGAGTTTTGAATAAAAAAAAAAATCCATTTTTGATTCATTGCTGGTTGCCATGGAGACTGGACTCATGAGGTGCTGAAGAGTCGTATAGGAAGGCAAGAGGTTGTGATAGTGAAACGCAAGGGGAATGGAGGTACAGAAACTTTTTATTGTAGATATTTTATGTTAAACTGTGCTGCTTTTGTTTTTGTCCTGGTAAGTGGGGTTTTCACTTTGTTACGGATAGAGCAAGAACATTTTACTGAAATCAGCCATGCGACTGAGTAGACAGTGGCTTGCAGTAACCGGAAACAGATTGTGCGCATGTTTGATGTAATAACTGGCTGGTTATTATGGCAAATTATTTGTCTATCCCATAGAATAAATTGATGACCAGTTATTATATGTATGTGTGTGTGTGTGTGTGTGTGTGTGTGTGTATATAATATATATATATATATATATATATATATATATATATATAAATAAAATCAAAGACAAGGTGCTGTATCAGCATGTGGTCTGAAAAGCAAAACAAAATGGGTATATTAAATGCGCGCTGAAAATAAAAAATGGAGTTAAAAATCTCTGTTTCGACCTTAGGTGGTCTTCAGGAAATATCTAAAAGTGAAAAAAAAGAAATTTTTTTCTCTTTTAGATAGTTCCTGAAGAAGACCTAAGGTCAAAACATGGATTTTTAACTCCATTTTCTATTTTCAGCATGCATTTAATATACCCATTTTATTTTGCTATATATATATATATATATAGATGTATATAAATATATACACCTCACTTGTTAGTAGACTTCTGGAAAGTCTAATACAAAACAAAATTATAAATCGTATTGGAAATACTGGTTGTAAAGGCATCTCTCAACATGAATTTACTTCTGGCAGATTGTGCCTAACTAAGCTTCAGTTTCTTTGAACCAGTCAGTGATGCTTTTGATAAAGGCTTGCCCGTATACATTGTGTTTTTGGATTTTGAAAAGGCTTTTAACAGCTGAAGGCATTAAGGCTTTTCTCCAGCCCCTGGGTCTCTCCCGGCTGACCAATGAACAGCAGAGCCATTTGGTCTCCCCTGTTACACATACAGAACTCCTGGCGGCCATCTCCCGTGCTAAAACAATGAAAGCCCCTGGCCCAGATGGCTATGGTGCTGAACTTTATAAGCACTCAGTACAGACTCTCCCCAGTTCTCCTGCAGGTGTACAATGAAGTCTTAAAAGGGACAACTAACCACCCACCCAGTTGGTCATATGCAGCAATATCCCTAAGCCGGATAAGAATCCACAAGTATGTACATCATATCGCCCAATTTCTGTATTAAATGCGGACTATAAGTTCCTTGTGTCTATTATGGCTCAATATCTAGACTCTCTATTGCCTGCCCTTATTAACACTGGTCAAACCGGATTCGTCAGTGCTAGATCCACCACAGACAGTACATGAAGGGCCTTACATTTGGTCCAGGAACTGCAATCTTGTGACTCCCCATCCATCCTCCTCAGCTTAGACGCTGAGAAGGCTTTCGACAGGGTCTCTTGGCCCTTCCTGTTTGCCACTATGACCACAATGAGCATCCCCCTCCCTTTTGTCTCCGGATTAGGACACTGTATTCTTCACCTAAAGCATGTGTAAAAGTATGTGGACATCATTCCACCTATTTCGGGGCACCCAGCAAGGATGCCTTCTGTCCCCTGGTCTCTTTGCCATATTCATCGAACCGTTGGCACAGGCCATCAGGGAGTCTCCCTAGGTAGAAGGTGTAAAGGTCGAATCTACAGAGCATCGAATTGCTCTGTATGCTGATGATGTCCTGTTATTTCTTGCCAACCACTCTAGGTCAATCCCAGTGGTATTTAATGTAATTGACCAGTTTGGTAGATGCTCAGGATATAAGCTTAATACCTGTAAAACGAGGCTCTGACATTTAACTTCTCCCCAACATTGGACCTAGCAGAGATTCCCCTTCCGATGGAACCTGGGAAAATTGAAATACCTGGGCGTATATCTATCCCACCGAGCTGTGAATGCAAAAAGATTCAACTATGACCCATTCGCCATGCAGCTCCAATTGGATTTGGCTCAGTGGAATATTCTTCCGTTGAATCTCATACAGAGAGTAGGTGGAATCAGGATGGTGGTTTTACCCCGCCCTATATCTGTTTCAAAATATACCCATACATATCCCCACTAAGATATTCCAATTATGGCATAAATGTATCAGCAGGTTTATATGGTTTGGGCGTCGACCCAGAATAAAATGATGTACTCTGACCCTCCCAAGAGATAAAGGTGGCTTGGCTCTACCAAACCTTAAACACTATTATTGGGCCTCGCATCTCTCATTTATAAACATAGATTGACAAAAGTCAACCTAACCCATTGGAGAGAAATAGAAGACGACCTCGTTCCACATCAAAAATGGGTCAGGATGATATTGCATTGTTTCACTTCTTACCCACGTAACTGGCTCCCCCAGGCCTATGGATTTTATTCCAGCTGAAGGTATGGACCGAGATCCGTAAGCAGTTATCCTTTACCATATACCTCCCTTTGATTTGCCCAGTGGCCCTCTTAGAGAATTTACCTGTCTCCTTCGACCACATTTTTGAGTCCTGGGGCCGTCTACAACTCTCTTACCTTTCACATTTTTTTACACGGTAGGGATTTTAGGTCTTTCCAGGAGTTGAGCCATACCCATGGTCTTCGACACTCAGACTTTTACAGGTATTTGCAGCTGAGGCATTTTTAATATTCCCTCCCCCTGGAATTATGGGACCCTGAGGCCATTCCTCCCTTGGTTGCATGCCTTCAGCAATGCATCACCTCCAGTGGAATACCCCACATTATCTCGGTCTTATATAATGCCATCACAGAAAATCTAGGAACACACACTGATGAGTACAGATCAAAATTGAGTTTAGAATTTGGGTCTGATGTACCTCTATTATGGGAAGGGGCTTGTAGAATGTCATCAAAACTTACTTTCCCACTACTGGAGACTGTTTGCTTGGCAGGTGATGTTTATGTACTTTCGAACCCTGGTAATAACGGCCCATTTCTCAGTGGCCTGCCCTGGATCCTGTTGGTGTCGGTGTGGAAATCCTGCAGCGCACCATACCCACATATTCTGGCTCTGCCCAAAAATCAAGCCTTTCCTGAACTCATTGCAAGCTGAATTAAGTGAATTGATAGGTACCCCACTTACATTCCCTGCTGAATTTTTTATTCTACATATCTTCCCCCCAGACATAAAGGCCACCTACTCACGTTATCTGATGGGGATATCCCTCCTAGCTGCAAAAAAAGCCCTGATATGAAATTGGCTTGCCGCCAGGGTCCCCACTATGATAAATTGGAGGGAGATAATAACACAAATTTATAGGTCTGAAAAGATCTCCTATTCTTTAAACGGCTCCTCAGACTTATTCAGTGTGAAATGGGCTAGGTGGGTTATGCATATCATGTTAAGAGACTCTACCTTCATTCCCTGAACAAATTATACTAAGAATATGATCAGCTATATAGGATTCTGACATGGATTTAGGTACTCCAGCACAAATGACCTTGCTGAATTTGCAGATTGAAGGGATGTGTGTATTTCATTGTAATGTATAACATATGTTCCTTTTTTTTATATGCACAGGAAGAGCTCTGGATCACCAGTTCTAGCTATTATCAACTTGTACCCAGTAATTGATTGTATGGCATAAAGTGTATCCTTAATAGACTATCTAAATGAATAACCCATTATAATTTCTGTATAACTTTGTATTATGATTGTCAACTCTCCCATGTAACCCCGGCCCCCGTTAAATGGAAAATACAATAAAAATATATTTACGAAAAAAAAGGGCTTTTGACATGGTATCCCAGAAGACTTTGATTGACCAACTGTGTAAGATAAATCTTGGCATCAAATTAATAAAATGGATCACATCATGGTTACATAATAGACAGCAAAGGGTGGACATGAGTCTGACTGGAATCCTATCACTAGTGGTGTGCCCCAGGGATCTGTCCTCGGTCTCCTCCTTTTCAACATATTAGTTTCCAGTATGCAAACATCAAACGAGGTTTGGAGCAGCAAATATGCTGATGATTGCAAACTAGGTTGTATAGTTAACAACACAGTCTGCACAAATTTTACAAGACAACTTAAATAACTTACTTATTTGGACAACCAACAATAAAATGAGGTTTAACGTAGCCAAGTGTAAAGTAATGCACATGGGGAAAAACAACCCCTGGTTTACATATAAAATTAACAATATTAATTTGTTAGTAACTACAGAAGAAAAGGATCTAGGCATTACAATATCCAACCATTTAAAATTCAGTACACATACTAATAAAACAGTTAAAAAGAGTCATATGATTCTTGGTAGTATTTTGAAACATATTAAAAGTAGAGATCCCCTAGTCATTTTACCTTTATACTCTAGTCTCATACATCCACATTTGGACTACTGTGCTCCCTTCTGTGAAACAGCTTCTATTGGATGTCAAAGTATGACTGAAAGGATTCAGGACAAAGTAACCAAATGCATTTACAATATGTCTGATAAAGATTATGAGTCCAGACTTAAAACATTACAATTATTTTCTCTAGAATACAGGGCTGTTAGGGGTGACCTAATTTATGTATTTAAACCTCTTAAAAAATAAATATATGCTTAATACAATTGGCCTTGAAAAATTCTTGGTAACTACTAACACAAGATCCCACAATTTTAAACTTAAAACCTTCCTTTACAAAACTACAAAGTGTTCTAGATTTTTCACCCAGAGAGTGCCACCTATCTGGAATTCACTACCAGAGGATGTTATTAATAGCGACAATGTTGAACAATTCAAGAAAAGATTGGACTCCTACATGGGTAATAGGAATTTTTTCTTCCACCGCTGAATTTGCTGGTGGCAAGTTCGAAAATGGGCAACCGCCTTCTGAACTTGTATTCATCTATGAATGTGTGCCCCTATAGGTTAGGGTTGAGTAGGCACGTCAATGTTAAACTCAAACATTTGCACTTTAATAACTTTGCAACTGTTCAACGAATTTGCATGAAAATTGGCATGCACCATCAGCCATGATAGATCTCTGGATGTGACAAGTTACGTTCCCGTTGGATGTGCAGTTTCTAAGTTCTGAATAGGTGAAAAAAAAACATTTTTGGCTCATTGACTTTGCTGGGGTTTTTCTTTGAACTTGCCTACAGCCCAGACTATTTGTTTTTTGGTCTGAAATTTTCAGGGCAGAAAGGGACTAGCCCACAGGTGTGCCTTTTGTTAGTCTGGTGAAAAAAAACTAATAAGCCATTTTTAAGTTATTGCAATTGAAAATTTTTAAAAAATCATTTCTGAACATACAAAAAATCCCCAGAGCAAATGCCCTGAGGCATGGGTTGTCCCAGAGAATATTGGCTATACAGCCAAACTTTAAAGAAAACACAATTACACTTACCCCAATGATGCAACACGTGATGGGAAACATATGCAAATCCCCATGAGAGAATTCGGACTGGCTCAACTTTAAGCAGCATTACATGGTGCCAGAAGGCCTCACAGTGCAGTCAGCAAAGGCTAAGAACAGCAGACACATACATGTGTTTCACCCTCATTTGGACTCATCAGTGTGCCATATCTGGGCATTGCTCTGGAGTTCTTTTGTGGTTCTTTTCCTTCTCTATTTTGGGCTCCACATGATCCAAACAAATAACATCCCCCTTAAAGGGTGGCTGGCTCCCTCTCCCTGGGCTAAGACCCTGATGGTTTTCCCCTTCAATGTGTAGATTCCCTGGTGTCTAGTGGCACCCCCCCACCTTTCAGTATCTTCTGAACCAATAAAACAATCTGTTTTCAGCTCAGTATGTCTTTCCTGGTGAACCTTTTAAAATAAATACATTTTGGTGTCCCTTCATTTAACCTGGTGTCTAGTGGTAACCCCAACCCCTGATGTCTTTTCCCCCTTCAATGTGTAGATTTCTTGGTGTCTGTTGGTACCTCCCCACCCTCCGAGGCCATCCCAGTGTACTTGTAAAGAAGAAAATGGTCCATGATGTTTTTTTTTGAAGATATAATGGATCCTCACCAATTTGGCCCCCCAATTCCCACCTCCCACTCAGCGCCCACCACCCCACACCCCCAAGTACATCCCCACACACCCTCACTCACCTGAACAGGTCCCAGGTTCGAGATCCACTCTCCAATCAAAGACATGTCTTGCTTCTGGAACCGGCAGCTGCAATATGAGAAGCTAAGGTAAATGCGGTCTTATGATTTTCAGTGGGGGTTTCAACTTTTATGCATAACTTCAACATCCTCACCCCAGGAATACTCCAATATTCCTAACTCTTCTGCAGTATGCCTTTAAGGTCAGATCTGCCCGGAGATAGAATGCTATGCTAATGATGGAATCATTGGCATGAGCCACTTTTCAAATGCTGCCACCTATCAACTGCCTACATTCTAACCCTCAGATTTCTCTCTCTGCCCATCAAGACCAGACGCCTGGAGATTTCCTCTTAATCATCTAGTCTAAAGAAGCTGTTGTTATTAACAAATACTGAAGTAGTTTCCATTTATTTTCAGTTGCTGCCTCTTATGAGTGTTATTTTAATAACCGTTAGTTTATTTAGTTAGTTTTGTATTGTTTTCTTGGTTTCTCACGGTTCGGAATAACCGTTGAGGAACTGAGGTACTTTTAGTTAGTCCCCCCCCCCTTAATAGTTTCTGTAAGTTTTGTGTGTTTAAATCTTTATTCTTTTAGAACCGATAAGTTTGGTTCCGAACCGCTAATCCCCATTCTATTCCTATCGGTACCCGGTTCTGCTTGGTTTCTTTGATTGGTTCCTGAACTGACCACAACTGATAAATTTGTTGTTTTTTTAATTTAAAACCTGTAGTGTTTTGCGGTTGTGGTTTTTCTCCATTATGTCAGAAAAACCTAAAAAAGAGAACCATGAAACCCGGTTTTAAAAATTGTTCTGAGTGTGGTGAGGTCTTTGCCAAGGCAGATAAGCACTCTGTCAGTGTTTTCTGCCTGGGTTTTGACCATCTAAAGACTGATTGTGTCATTAGTAAATCTTTTCCAGACAAAACATTGGAAAAACGTCTGGACAGATTGAATAAGAGATTCAAGGGTCCCTCTGGTTCTGAACAGCCAAACCCCTCAGGGTATGTGGGTGACAGCACAACTTCTACTATTTCTACCCTGATACGAGTAAAAAGAGACCCTCTGAACCAGCTAGGTCTCCGGTTCCAGTTAAAAAAACTAAAGAAGACAAAGCACACTGAACCCCCTGTGGAAAAGGGGACTTCTGTGATGCCTGCCACTGTGCCTTCTCCCTCTGAGATTGCACAAGCAATAAAAATAATGCAAATCTTGCAGGGTCTGCTGCCTGTGGTTTCACAGTCTCCAGTCCAGACTTCTGCACCTTCCAACCCACCCTCTTTTCCTGAGCAGCATGGTGAGGAAGAAGGTGAGCCTATAGAGCCTGAGGTCTCCCCTGAACAGGAGTTTGGCTCCTCTCCCAGGACCACAGAAGATTATTATTCCCTTTTTTCCTTCATCAGGAACATTGCTGATGCCTTGGACGTCACTACCACTCAAGCTGTAGAGGATGAGAAGGAGGAGACTGAGGTAATTTAAGGAAGTATTTTTTCACAGAGAAGGTTGTAGATGTATGGAACGGCCTTCCAGAGGAGGTTGTGGAGTCAAAAACAGTGGTGGAATTCAGGCATGCATGGGACAGTCATAAGGCAATTCTAGGGGGTGGGAGTAGGAAGAAGTAGGCTGCTGGTTAACTAGGATCTGCAGCTTATCCATCAGGTAGGGAAATGGGCAGACTGGGTGGGCCAAGCGGTCCTTATCTGCCGTCAAATTCTATATTTCTATGAATATCTGGAAATGATGGGACTGACTCCTACTAAAAAACTGTCACTCCCCATCTACAAGTTCTTTAATAGAAATATTTTAAAACTCCTCCAAGCTCCTAGGTTGCCCCTCCTTTGGACAAAAGGTTGGATAAAAAGTATCAGCTTGACAGAACAGGGGCTGAATTCTTATTTTCACACCCGACCACCAAGGGGTGGTGCAAGCTGCAGCTTGTGACAAGGCTAAAGTCCCTCTGGCTTCCCACCCTCCAGAGAAGGACTCCCAGAAAATTTAAAGTATGGCCAAGAAAGGTTACCTGTCAGCCTCTCTGGCCATTAGGCAACCTAATTATCAGGCCTATGCAGCCCAGTACCAGAAGGCTCTCTGGCAGTCTGTCCTGGACATGTCTGAGAAAGCATCTTCTCTTTCAGCAGACCTAGCTGAAATTGCTAGGTTTGGCCTGGAAGTTGCCAAATACCACTTCCGGATGGCAGCAGACTGTAATGAGACTGCTGCAAGGTGGATGGCAAATACCATCGCACAGAGAAGGTTTGCTTGGTTGAGAACACAAACCTCATGCAGGATACCCAGAAATAGACTCTGGATATTCCTATGGAGGGCAATTCCCTATTTGGCAACCATACAGAGGCCCACATGAAGAAGGTGGATGAGTATAAGGCCACCTTCTGTAGCAATTCTGCAAAGGAAAGACCCTCCACCTCCTCTAGGCTCTTCAGTAGGGAAGGCAGGGGCAGACAATTTAATCCCAGGCCTTTTTACCAGGCCATAGTACTTCCTCAGGCACCTGAATACCCACAGCAAGGGTATTTCAGGGGTAGGGGTAGAAGAGGTCCCAGGCGTGGTGCCCAGCCTCAGCCCCGATCCAAGCAGGACTCCTGATTTCATCAATCAGGCTGCTTCTCCTTTGCCAGTAGGGGGCAGGCTGACCTATTTTTTTTTCAGAATTGGAAAACCATCACCACAGACAAGTAGGTTCTGGAGATAGTGCGTCAGGGCCTGTCTCTAAGTTTCAAGTCCTCCCCTGTTCAAACAATCAGAGTTTTAAAACCAGCTTCCTTCCTGGAAAGCAAATTATTTTGAGCTCTGCCAGCCCCAGTAGTCCCCCCCCCACCCCTGGACCCCCTCAAGAGGAGTCATCTCGCAGAACCAGGCTTCGCTAGCAATCTTGAGTCCCATACAGTACTGCATGTGAAGGGGGATGCACAACTCATATCCAACATGCAAGGCCCACCCCAACACGTGATTCTAAACCCCCGAGTCCTCAGGCCAATAAAGGCTTTGTAGTATAACTCAAAGTCCATACAGGGTGGATAGTCCAGCAGGGATTCTTCATCACTCTGGTTAGTGACCTTGGAAGTTCCTGCTGTTTCAAAGGGCTCTGAGCTATGAGTCTTGTTTGATGTTAACGTACCTCAGTCTGCCAGGACAGTGTTCAGGGCTCTCAAATACAGCAGGACCCTCAGCGGGTGCATTTCTCATGAAGAAGGGACTTGGGCAGGGAGCAACCAGTGGGGAACGCCAAGCAAGTTGAACAGTCAAGAGGCTTTGCGGGGCTTGATAATGGGGGATGAGGGCCCTGATTCCCCCCCCCAGTCAACAGGTAGTCATCCGTAGGAGAAAAAAAACAAAGCACTTACCACAATTGCAGTCTCATCCAGTCATCTTCTTTAGCTCACTAATAAAGATTGCTGCCTTGTCATCCTCCCAGAAGCTGTAGGAGGCTCTCTCGTGTCAGATCCGCAACATGGCCGGGAAAATCATGAACCACTCAATTTTAAGATGCTGGCACTCTGCAATGACTTCATTGAATGATCTTCTCTTCTTCCCGATCCATGGGGAGTGATCTTGACTTATTTGCAGTCGGGATCCTTCATAAAGTAGCTCCTGTGCATTCCTGTAGGCCGTCCACACTGCCTGGCGGTCCTGGAAATTGTGGTATCTTATGATAATCTGGTGTGGCGGTTGGCCCTCCAGTGGTCTAGGCTGGACTGCCCGATGTGCATACTCAATCTTATGACGTCTCCACTTTGGAGACAGGCCCAGTAGTGTGGAAAGTTTGATTGCACAGAACTCCATAATATTGGACCCCTCTTTCCCTTCCGGGAGGCCCCGAATGCATAGATATGACCTCCGATGGTAATTTTCCTGGTAATCCAGGGCACCTCTGAGGTCCAATATTTCCTTCTCCAATGCGGCAATGCACTTAGGGAGGCCTGGCTCTGTGGACAAGGCCTGGAGCTCACTAATCCTCCTGGCTGAGGTGATAGCTACCAGGAACATTGTTTTCCATGTCACCTACTTAAGCTCTTCTGGGGACATGGACTCAAATGGTGGTTGCATTAGCTGGCCAATGCATATATTAAAATCTTATGCAACAGTGGGTTCCCTGTGAGGGGGATGCAAGTGCAGTAGACCCTTGAAAAATTTCCTGAATACCTAGTTGGTAGCCATGGATACCCTTTTTTCCGCAGAGGGGTAAGCAGAGACAGCTGCTAAATGCCCCTTAAGAGAGGAGGGCTGAAGGCCTAAGGGATGCAAGTGTACCAGATAGTCCAAGACTACTGGTAAGCCCACCAGGCAGTGGTCTATCTGTTCATGTCCACACCAAATCAAAAACCTCTTTCATTTAGATAAATAGGTATTTCTGGTGGAAGGTTTGCTAGACACCCTTGGGACCTCTAGCACTCCATCCGAGAGGTGTAAATCAGCATATTCCAAGTCCTCAAGAGCCAAGCTCTGAGTCTGAGTGATTGGAGATTAGGGTACAGCACTCTTCCCTGTTAGGAGGTTAATAGGTTGTGTCTTCTGGGCAGGGAGATTGGTCTGGAGATTGACAGGGTCAGTAGTAGTGAGTACCAAGGCTGTTTGGCCTGGTCTGGAGCAATGAGGATCATTATTGCTGGCCGAACTCTGAGCTTGTTCAGTATTTTGAGCAGCAGAGGAAAACGAGAGGGGGGGAGGTATACAGGAACTTCCCTATCGAATCCAACAATAGTGCATCTAGAGGCATTGTGCCCAGTGCAGGAGGCCTGCAACAGAACAGTGGTAATTTTCTGGGGCTGCAAAGAGGTCCACCTCTGGGGTTCCCCACCTTCCGAACACCACTTGTAGGATCTGCCTATTTAGTGACCACTCGTAGTGATTCTGGTTGATTCTGTTGAAAGCATCTGCTAAGACATTGTCCTTTCCTGGAAGATAAACTGCCGAGAGGGGGATCCCAAGGGAATATGCCTCTGTGCACAGAGGGGGCGACCTTGTGCCCCCTTGTCTATGTAGTACATTGTGGTTGTATTGTCTGTCCTGAACCACCCTGCCTTGAAGCATTGAAGCAAAGGACTGAATGCCCAGATAGACTACCCTGCTAGGAGGGAGGTGTCTATTGTGAAGACTGCTGCTGGTGGCAGCTGGAGGAAAGGTACCTCTTTTCCCTGAGGTTGTCATTTTCCTGCCACCATTGCAGAACTTGCAGTAGGAATCCTGTGACTAGAACCATCTTTGACAGGGAATCTCTTTTCTGTGACCAGTGAGACCTGAGGTGAAACTGAAAGTCACTCACCTGGAATCTTGAACCTGACACTGTTCATGTTGATGCAGCCATGCGTACTAACAGCTGTAGAAAATGTCTGCAAGTCTGGGGGTGTGCATCTAGAAGGAGCTTGTCAGCTGCTCCACCCTATGGGAGGAAGGCTCTTCCTCTTAGAGTGCTGAGTTCCACTCCTATGAACTCCAATTGCTGACCTGGTGTCAGTACTGACCTTTTCTGATTTACCAGGAAGCCCAGTGTACGCAGGGTATCCTGAATGGTGGTCAGTATATTCCTTGCCTGCTGAAGAGACTGGTCCATCACTAGTCAGTCACCCAAATATGGGAAGACTGTATCCCCTTGTCTCCTTAGGGGTGCTACCACTACTGCTAGGCACTTGGTAAATACCCTTGGAATAGAGGTAAGACCGAAAGGCATGTCCCTGATGGCAATCTGAACCTGAGGTATTTTCTGTGAGATTGCTTGATAGGAATGCAGGAGTAACATCTTTTAAGTCCGGAGATGCTAGCCAATCCCCCTCCCTAAGTGTAGGGAAGATGGTAGCCAGGGTGACCATTTTGAACTTTGGCTTTGTTAAATGGCTGTTTAAAAGTCTGAGATCCAGTATGGGTCGCCACTCCCCTGTGTTCTTCAAAGTGAGAAGTATCTTGAGTAGAGGCCCCTTCCCTTCTGGCCAAGGGATGGGCTTTACTGCTTGTCTTGAGTTAGTTTTGTAACTTCCTCTTACAACAGAGTTGCTTCTGATAGACTGGCATGTCTGAAAACCTTGCTTCTAGTTTGGGCAGGAACTAGAAACTGAGGGCAAGCCCCCTGGCCCACTACCTCTAGGACCCACTTGTCTGTGGTGATGGCTTCCCAAGCCTGGAGGTAGTAGGCCAGCCTGCCTCCAACTGGAAGTGAGGAGGCAGCCCTGGCAGACCCCCTCAGGGGTTCTGCTTGGTCTGTGCACTTGGCTGAGTGCTGGAGCCAGCACAGCTGTTGTCCCTTCTGCCTCTGTCTCTGAAGTACCCTCTCCAAGGTAGATAGACAGGCAATGCCTGAGCCTGGAAGGAGGGCCTGTTCTGCCCCTGCTCCCTTTGCTTTGGTACTTCTGGTTTGTTGCTGCCCTCTCCTATGTTGCAGCGCTCTTGGAAGTCACCTTGTACTCATCCATCTTTTTTATGTAAGCCTCTGTTTGCTCACCAAAAAGGAATGTGAGCTCACAAGGAAAGTCCAGTGCCTTTGTCTGGGTGTCCTGGGACAAATTAGTTGCCTTCAGCCAGGCAAATCTCCTCCCAGACATTGAGGTAGCCATTTGCCTGTCTGCAACATCATTGGCATCCACTGTCATTCTAACTGGTATTCAGAAGCCTTCTTGCAGCTTCAGCAAAATCTGATGGCATGAGACCAGGGCATGCTTTGGCAATCTCCAAAACTGTATCCCAGAGGCTTTTTTATTTTGATACCTGGAGACATAAGCCATGTAAGTGGCCTGTCTTATGACCAAAGAGGCACCCAAATAGGATTTCTTGGCCATAGAATCCATTTTTATGGAGTCCTCATCCAGTGAGTTTGATGCCAGGGGAATCCCTGCTTTATCACAAGCCGCAGCCTGCACCACCCCTTCATGGCTGGGATGTCCGAAAAAGGAACTCTGCCCCAGACTTGGTCACCCAATACCACCCTGTCCCTCCTCTTATGCACTTGGGGAATAATAATAAAAATAATAATAATAAATTTTATTTATAAAGCGCAATCTTTAAAATCAAAGTGCTGTACAATTCATAAAAACAATTAAAAGAACAGGACATAAATATCAGAAACAGCTTAAGATCAAACAAAATACAAAACAAGCAGGAATGTATGACAAGTCTAGGAATGGAAGTGGGGTTTGTAAAATCCTGAAAGCCTATCTCTTATGAGGCTTGTGGATGGGCAGCAACAGTCTTTTTGTTGCTGGCACCTCCATCCTCCCCATATGGTCTGGATCCTCTTCCTTCTCTGTGGACTCCTGGATGAAGAGGTCCAGTGACTGTGCCACTTACTTCATGAAGGCAAAGTGTGAGGAAAAAATCTCCACTCCCTTCTCAGGGGAGTCAGGACATTGAGGGTCTGGGACACCTCAGGTTCGACCAGTTTCCAAAACCCTCAGGAACTTCATCCTCATCTTCCCTTTCCACGTAAACCTCAACAAAGTGTTCAAGTGAACCAGGAACCGAGAAGGAACCCAGGTCCTTATCCGAAGTCGGTGAACTGAGCCGCTGAACCGATACCGTGGTACCGGTTTGCAGGGACTGTAAAAATTTTTGTAGGACTCGCTACAGACAGTTGGTGAGACCCCATCTGGAGTACTGTTTTGCAGTTTTGGAGACCTCATCTACGCAAGGACATAGACAGGATGGAAGCAGTCCAGAGGAGGGCAACTAAAATGGTGCAGGGTCTGCATCAGAAATCATATGAAGAGAGACTGAGAGAGCTTAATATGTATACCCTTGATGAAAGGAGGGAAGGGGGAACATGATAGAAACATTCAAGTACCTCAAGGGAATCAACAAAGTCCAGGAGGGTAGCATCTTTCAGAAAAAGAGATGTGTAAAAACAAGGGGACACAATTTGAAGATAGAGGGGGGACGGCTCAGGGGTAATGTGAGGAAATCTTTTTTCATGGAGAGAGTGGTGGATGCGTGGAACTGCCTGGGGAGGTTTTTGGGGCTAAAACAGTGGGGAAATTCAAACATGCATGGGACAGACACAAGGCAATTGTTGTGGGGGGTGGCAGGAAGTAGGCTGTTGGTTAACTAGAATCTGCAGCTTGTCCAGTAGGTAGGGAAATGGGCAGACTGGGTGGGCCAAGCGGTCCTTATCTGCCGTCAGTCTATGTTTCTATGTTTCATCTGCGGTTGGAACCGATGTTTTGTTTTTTTTTGGTCACGGTTACTGACTATTTTCCCTTCCTCTTTTTTTTTCCGCAGAACTTGCCAGTTCAGTGGCAGTGTATGTGGTTCTTTTCTTAACCAAGGAACCATCACCTTGGTTAGAGGGTTGTTCAACCGGTTCCTTTGGTCTCTCCTTATGAGAGGAGGACGTTTTGTCTGTAGCTGGGTCAGCAGTCTTCTCTGACATTTTTCTTTCAGTTGGTTCACATGCCTATTAAGCGTCGACTGAGGAAAACATTTTTGTTTTTACAGATTTCACAGTCTGCCTTCAGGTGGTCAAACCCTAGGCAAAAAACACAAATTAAATGAGGATATGTTTTCAAACAGCTACCCCAAACTCTGTATAATGCTGAAAACCCATTGGGCTGGTTCTTTTCTTGGGTTAGTGACAAAACCAGTAAAAACCACAAGAAATGGGTCTCTGAGACTCAGAAACCCACACAAATGAATAAGGCTTAAACTTTCATTATTATTATTACTTTTTTTTTTTTAACTTTGTGGTCAGTTCATGCAACAACCACTGAGAGAACCGACAGTTACCCCAGTTTCCCTTAGAAATAACCAAATTAAGCAATCGGCCCAGGGAAAGAATAAAATACAGAAATTAACTTTTTAAAAATATAAATAAAAGTTTGGTTCCCTCCCAGTTAAATGAATCAAAAAGAAACCGAAAAACTTACCGGAATAACACTAAATCTAGACTAATTTACCTGTAAACTCGAAGACAGTGCTTTAAAAAAAATGAATAGAAATAAAATTTGCAGGCAGGCAGTATAGCGCAGTGGTCTAAGGCTCTGAGCTGCAAATCTGGTGACATCCAGCAGACCAGACCTGGGTTTGAATCCCACAGCTTCCACCTGCATACTGTGTGACCCTGAGCAAGTCACTTAACCTCCTTGTGCTCCCAGGTCGCTCCTGTAAAAAAGCTTCCAGCTTAGTGTGCTATACCTGGTTAAACAACTAAAAAAAAAAAAAAAAAAAATTTACTTCAAAAAAATGAGAAAATAAAATCTTCAAGAAAGATGGAGGAGGGCTCTCTGAGGTGTCTGTACTAGGCAAGTGGAGTAAAGACTCTGACAGTTGTAGAATGTTTACCAGGGGCAGTGGTTTGAAAACTGAGCTCATGCCTAACATTCCATGATTAACATAGATTCTAGTAACCATTTTAGCTCTGGAGCAGTCTTATGGTGAGACCATACTGCTAAGTCAGAATACAGTATGATTTCCTGGGGTTTAAATAGGACCCCATTCCAAATGAGGCTGACTGAAAGGCCTATGCCTCAGAAAAGCAAGAAATTTTAAAACACAACAACCTCCAAAAGGTCTCTACAGCACATTGCCAAGCGGTGAAGAGGCCATATTCCCCTTTTCACTTTTTCTTTTTGGAAATGAGAAGAGCAGACAGAGCTCTTGACCAAACGAGGAACCCAAGGATGAAACATACCTGTTCTAGGGGATGTGCCCATTGTGGTAACCTCAGTGGGCATGAAAAACACCTTACAAAAATGAGGGTAGCCTGTGACTCTCATTCTTTCTTTCCTGTTCCTTGCTTACTAATAACAACTTTTATTTTTATTTAAATTTTGTTAACTTTGGAGAAGTTCTTTTTCCAGGTCCGACCTGACATAAATACAATTAATAACTAAAACTCAATAGACAGACAATAACAAGCCAAATAAATCAAGTACAAACATCCTGTGCCTGTAAAAATGCTTAAAATTACATTTAAAGCTTTGTAAGGAAGAAATCATATGTAAATTATCAGGTAAATTATTCCAAAACAAAGGAGCTGCAATTGAAAAAGATCTGGAACCCAGCTTAGACTTATGTACAATAGTTGGAAGAAAAATTTCATGTGAAGACTTCAGATTTACAGGACTGGTACGGATAGTTACCAAATCTGAAAGCGGGAACATGAATCTGGAAAAAATAGATTTAAATATTAAACATCCCAAAAAATAAACAAACTTAGATTTAGGAGACAACCAACCCAACTGAGAATACAAAAAACAATGATGCATTCAAGAAGAAGAATCCAAGACAAATCCACAAACATTATTTTAAACTGTAGTCACTATATTACTTTCCCTAACGCCCAATTTAAAATACAAGCTAACTATGTAATCGTGACGTGGTAATAGTGACCCAATAGCGATAGAACAATGAGTTTCAAATGAAAAATACCTTCTAAATTTATACAGTAAACCTATCTTCTGCTTTACTACCCTGCTTACAGCTTTGACCTGAGGGGAAAAAAAAGGCAAACTAGGGTCCAACAGATCTCCGAAGTACTTAAATTCCAGAACTTCTTTACTTGCAGATCCCATGCTATCGTGAATCTAAAACCCCGGGTTAGCTCGCAACATGTATGGTGACTCAAACCACATAGATTTTGTTTTTCTGACATTCAAAATCAAACAATTAACAGTAAACCAATTATAAACATCTAAAAACTCCTGCTCTAAATCAAATATCAATTGTGGAATAGAATTAGATTGATAAAACAAAATCAAATCATCTACATACAAAAGACATTCACAAGAACTGCAAAGAAAAGGTAACTGCTTAATAAACAAAGAAAATAATAAAGGGCCCAAAATGGACCTTTGGGGCACCCCAAGAGCCATTGAAGAAACAGAATATACAACAGTGTCAACACTAACAAATTGTGACCGATTTCTCAAATAATCACTACACTACACTATCCAACTGCATTATCCAAAAAACCCAATAGGCCTAGTTTTAAAAATAGCAAGGAATGATCTATTAGATCAAATACCTTGGTCAGGTCCATGAAAACTGTCCCAGTCATGAGACCATTTTTAAATCCCATTAGAGCGGTATTTGTGAACCTGATCAAGGCAGTCTCAGTTCCATGATTTTTGTGGAACCCATGTTGCTGTGGACACTAAACATTATATAACTCAAGATATTCAGTGAATTGATCAGCAACTATTTTTCAAGTAATTTACTAGCAACTATTTTTTCAAGTAATTTACTTAACGGATTTAATACAGAGATAGGCCAAATGTCGTCAGTATACTCAGCATTTCATTTTTCAGGAAAAAATACCACTTTAGCACATTTCCATGATGATGGAAATTGACCAGAAATCAAACAAAGACTAAATATGTAACACAAAGGACCAGCAACAAAAGCAGCAACCATCCTAACAAAATGCCCATCCAACCCCTCCCTACAGTTGCTGAATTTATTTGGAATCGTCAGTAATAACTTAAGTACCTCCTTTCTTTTTACATAGAAACATAGAAGTTGATAGCAGATAAGGACCGCAAGGCCCATCCAGTCTGCCCATCTTTTCTACCTTATGAATGTGCCATAGGCCTGTACTCTGTCAATGTATTGCTCTCTTATGCCTATCCCATGCCTGTTTGGAGCCCTGCACTGTATTCATATCCACCACTTCCTGATGTAGGCTGTTCCATGCATCTACCACCCTTTCTGTGAAAAATAACTTCCTCACATTACCCCTTAATTGGCCTCCCTCTGATGTCATGCTGTGTCCTCTTGTCCTCCTGTTTTTCTCATATTGAAACATGTTAGACTTTTTATCTTATTAATGCCCTTAAGATGTTTGAATGTTCCGATCATATCACCTCTCTCCCTCCTTTGCTCTAGGGTATACATATTGAGCTCTGTTAATCTATCCTTATATGTTTTCTGATGCAGGCCCTGCACCATTTTGGTTGCCCTTCTCTGGAATGCCTCCATTTTGTTAATGTCCTTGTGCAGGTGCAGCCTCCAACAGTACTCCAGATGAGGCTTAACCAGTGTCTTGTAAAGAGGGATTATTACCTTCCTCTTACGACTTGCGATAGTCCTACTAATACAATCCAACATCGCTCTAGCCTTACCTACTGCTTTAGTGGTCTGCTTGGATGATTTCAGGTCATCTGTGGTGATGATGCTCAAGTCTTTCTTCCCTTGAGATTACCAGCAACATCCCTCCCAACCTATAAGTGGCTTCAGGTTTTCTCTTACCTAAGTGCATGATCTTGCACTTTTCTGCGTTAAACCCCATTTGCCCTCTTCTGACCATTTTGCCAGTTTATCCAGATCTCCTCTCATTCTGTCCACCCCATCTGGATCATCTACTCTGTTGCAGATCTTGGTGTCATCTGCAAACAGACAAACCTTACCCTCCAGTCCATCTGCAATGTCACTGATGAAGATATTGAAGAGGACTGGCCCCAGGACTGATCCCTGAGGTACCCCACTTGTGACTTGCATCTCTTCTGACTGTATACTGTTTACCACCACTCTCTGTTTTCTGCCCGTCAACCAGTTTGCCACCCAGTTGACCATCTTTTGACCCACCCCGAGCCTACCCAGCTCATTAATCAATCTTCTATGTATAACAGTATCGAGAGCTTTGCTGATGTCAAGGTAGGCAACATCAACTACTCCCCTTTGGTCCACCTCTCTGGTTACCCAGTCAAAGAAATCTATGTGATTAGTTTGATAGGACCTTCCTTTTGTAAACCCATGCTGTCTTGGATCCTGTGCTCCTATGGATTCCATGTGTTGCACTATCCTTTTCTTAAGGAGTGTCTCCATAATCTTGCCCACTACTGAGGTAAGACTGACTGGTCTGTAGTTCCCTGCTTCCTCCCTGCTACCACTCTTGTGAAGCGGAATCACACGAGCCCTTCTCCAGTCTTCTGGGACCTCTCCTGTGCTCAGAGACTCACTAAACAGTTCTGCTAATGGCTCTGCTAGTTCCACCCTTAGCTCCTTTAGTACTTTGGGATGTATGCCATCAGGTCCCATTGCCTTGTCCACCCTGAGCTTATCAAGCTCTTGTAGGACCCTTTATTTTGTGAAGGGACTAGTGCTCGCCTCCGTCCCCCCTGTGTCCATAGTGCTGAGCTGTGGGCCCTGCCCTAACTTCTCTTCAGTAAATACTCAGCAGAAGTATCTATTTAGGATAGATGCTTTTACATGGTCCTCCTCCTCCTCACATGCCCCCTTATCTCCTTTGAGCATAGCAATACCCCCTCTGGACTTTCTCCTTTCATTAATGTATCTGTAGAAAGTCTTGTCACCTTCTTTTACTGTCTGTGCTAGTGTTTCCTCAGTTTGGGCCTTTGCTTGCCTTACTGCCTTCCCTGCTTCCCTTAGGGCAGTTTGGTATGCCTCCCTATCTTCAACCCGCTATGTTCCCTTATATTTCCTGAAGGCCATCCTTTTGGCTCTGACCTTTTCTGTTGCTGTTTTTGAGAACCAAAGTGATTTCCTTCTTCTTTTGCGCTTCCTTTTCTCTCTAACACAATGGGACGTTGCTTTAAGTATTGCATCCTTAATGCTTGCCCACTTTGCCTGTACCCCCTCATCTGTATTTCTTTTTGCCAAGGCTAGCTTAACTCTGTTGGCCATCTTATCAAAGTCCGCTCCTCTGAAGTCCCATATTTTTGCCTTGGAATGGGACGATTTAGTTGTAGTGGCCAAACTGAACCATACCATGTGATGGTCACTGGCCCTTAGGTGACCTTCTACCTGAAGATATGTGATCCTTTCCCTGTTAGTCAGTACTAGATCTAGGATAGCCCTGTCTCTTGTGGGTAGTTGTACCAGTTGTTTGAGGCTGTTCCCCCTGCAGGGAAACCACCATGTGTCTAGTTCTGGCAGATGTTCCTGCTGGTATTGACCAATCTGTATCTGACATGTTGAAGTCTCCCATTATCAGAACCTCCCCTTTAGCTATCATGTTTTGTATGTCTTCTAACAGTAATGTGTCTATGTCCTCCCCCTTGTCTGGGGGCCTGTAGACGACCCCAGTTCTTATGGCTGTCTCATTTCCTGTTTCCAGGGTGACCCACAGTTCTTCTGGCTCCTTATGTGTATTCTGAATTTCTGTAGCTTTGATATTTTCATTGACATGCAGGGCCACTCCACCCCCACCCCTTTCTTGCACCTCGGTCTCTTCTGAACAGTACATAGCCAGGTACTGAAGTCTCCCAAGTGTGGTTACTGGTAAACCAAGTCTCGCTAATTGCTACTGTGTCCAGTTTAGCCTCTGTCATTATTGCCTGCAGGTCTGGGATCTTGTTTCCCAGACTGCGAGCATTTGTGTACATGATTTTCCATTAGCCAGATTTCGGTGTGTTAGTTGTTGGGTGAGGTCTGGCATTTCCCCTGTGTGTCGTATGGGGAGCTGGACCTTTTTCCTTACCTGGTGATACAAATGAACTGCAAGGACAGAGTTTATAAATACTGTTATTGTCGGGACAGAGCATGTTAAAATCAATACATTTGTGCCTGGTATACATAAATAAAGATGTTGCAAAGTTTTCTGTTTCTCAGGTTCCATAGATTTGTCTGGCCCGTGCCTGCCAAAATAAAATTCTAGATCTGCCCCTGGCTTACTTGACACTATATGAAAGCTTCCAAAAGTGTGGGTCTCTGGTTGATCACAGGGTGAGAGTTGAGCATGTCTTTCTCTGTTTGATTCTGTTCATAGCTCTGTGGGTGGGGGGGGTGAGAGTGTGGTGAGGTACATGATGATGTTGGCTACTGTGTGTGCAGAGCTAGGGCTGTGTGATTGAACATTTGCTGCTGTGAGATCCACTGGTTCGGGGGGTGCTGAAAGAAGAAGAGAGGGGGTCATGATAAAAAAAAAAAATGTGGGGGGGGGGCGCCACACCGTGCATGATTTCGTGGGAGTCTTTTATTTGCTGGGGCAGGAAGCAATGTGGAAGCGGAATAAATGCAATAAATCAGAATATTTCTTGGCTTGCATTTATTGCTGTATAAGTAATCAACATTCACCATTACACTGTAATCATAGACTAGGGCAACCATCAGCAAGCTAATTCAGTTTTGAGTCGATTTGTCCTGCTGGTTAGTGCAAAAAAGGTTGAGGTAGACTCTTGTACATTCTTAATGTTTATGTATTCCTATGTATGTGTGCCCAGTCTTTCCCCCTTAGGATTGTTAATCTGTTTTTATTTGGTTGTTTCTTTTCTTCCTATATCCTTTTTCTGTGTCTTTATCTTATCTATCCAGCAAGCAGACCCATCTCAGATTTTACTTACTTTCCTGGCAAACAGAACTGAGGAAGGTGAGAGAGTCTGCAATGCTAACTGGCAGGTGTGTGACACAAAGCAGTGTCATACAGGTGCTGTAGAAAGTAGTCGTCGTTGACCTCCTGAACAAAAGTTTTGCTTCCTTGTGATCTTAGCACTGTCAGCTTAGACTTATACTTAGTGCTTCATGGAGAAGAAATTCTAGAAGTTATGGTAACTGAGTAACTTTTCTATCTTTCTAAGCCTGTGTGAAGTGACAGCAACACTTTTCCAGTAGCTCTTCCACTTGAAATAGGATATTACATTCGCAGTGCAGGAATAATTTGCATTATTTATCCCATTAGGAATGATGCCATCAATGCTGCTAAGCTTTTATAGCTATGCTTCGCTCCACCACATTTGTACACAGTATGGCTCAACTCAAAATATGCATTTAATCTTCAAGCGTGAGGCCAAGTGTGCAGAGTCATGAGTGAGTTATGAAAGCTCTGCCCCCTCACAAGCAATCATTAATTGCATATTTTGAGTCTGACCACTGAATACAGTATTTGAGTTTAAATGCACTGTTTTTGTGAAAATGTAACCATTTCTCATTGATTTCAATCACTGGCTTCAGTGCTGCACAAGGCTATTATAATGTCATCAGTACTGTAGAAGTAGCCATTTTGATTGCTTCAGTATTTCACTGTGAAGTACTCAACCTTGAAAATGTCTTGACCTACTCAACAGGAAAGTTAATGTTATCTCACCACTGTGTGTGTATGTGTGTGTTGTGAGTGTGTGTGTAAGTGTTAAAAATTCAGGGACCTAAATTTGTTTAAAAGTAAACAAAATATAATTACTATAGAGGTGCGGTTGCACCCCTATTGTTAGGTTCAATGGCCACTTCTATATTAAACTCAACATTGTTCACTATAATAACATCACAACTGTTCAAGCGATTCATATGAAATGTTGCATGCACCACCAGGGATCAAAGATCTCTTGATGTGGCATGTTTTGTTCCAGTCGGGTGTGTGGGTGCAAAGATACAATGTATCAAAAAATGTGAAAATTAAAGTTTTTTGTAAACTTCTTTGTCACGCTGCTGCATAAAAACGGTGTAGAATTTTGGTCTGACATTTTTAGGGTAGAAAGGTCTTTGGTCACAAATATGACTTTGAGGATTTGGGGAAAAAGTATTAATCCAATCCACAGTTATTAAATTTTAAAGCTTCCCATTATTTCCAGTGGGACCAGTTAGATGTGAGCCTTGAAAAAGGATCCTTTGTTTTAAATGCAGAATTCTTTTTCACAAACCTGAGATCCTTTGCCGCAAATGCATAATCTTTTTCTATGCTGTTGCCATTTTGTTTTCAGTTAGTGGTGACAACAAAATTGAATAACTAAAAAAATATACAGCTTTAGTAGAGACCGGATCCAATTCTGGGGTTAGTTTTTTGATAACTTCCTTAGAAATGTGCTTTTTTTTAACATGCTGAAATCCTTTTTCTTTTTTTTTTTATTAATTAGATGCGACAGACAACAAGTGGTATAGTCATTGTATAATATTACTACATTCTTCATTTCCAGTAAAACCTTGTACAGTTAGCATATTAAGAACACTTTCCTAGCTTCTTTTACAGGCATTGCATTTACAAAATGACTGGATTTCTAGCATTGCAGACACATAACCCCCATAAGCTCATTGTAAATTGAATTTCTCTATGGGATAGTAATTTATTATAACAGATGTGAAGGCTACATGCTAGGCCCTCCCAGGACCAAGCCCCCCTCACTACCATCAAGGTTTTTATATGGAGACTGTCAAGGGACAAAGTCTGGATTGTACCTAGATAGATACATCACCCATGGCCTCCACAGCACCTTGCACACGTGATGTTTATTATGGAGTTTAACCGTAAGGGATTTCATATAGTAGATATCGGATACCACGCCCCTCCAGTCTTTGATAATGGGAATAATAGGAGACATCCATCATCTTGTTATTGCCTTTTTGGCTGCCAAAATGTAAATGGGTAGTAGGGTTCGATACCAAGGTGGTCTATGGGGGGAAATAGAGATAACAGAACCATCTCAGCAGTGAGTTCAGTCACCCCCCCCCAAGCAATCCAAAATTTCCTGTTGTAATGTGCACCAGAATGGTGTTAACTGTGGGCATGTCCAAAAAACATGGCCAAGGTCACCAATGAACATGAACATCTCTGCCAGCACCTGCCATATGAGGAGGGGAGGTATTTAGTTAGAATTGCCGGTGAGCGACAAAATTGACTTCGACATTTCCAGGTGAATTCATGCCATTTAGTAGAATGGGTTACTCTGCATGCCAATGTGGATGCTCGTAACCACTCTTGTTCTGAGATGTCTAACTCCAGATCTCTGCACCAACTATTCAACACAGGGACCGATGAGTCACCCATCCCATCTCGAAGGATTTTGTGTAGGTGCCCCACTAGGTGTCCCCACGTATGGCCATTAATATTATCCGCAAGATATTTCTAAGACATTGGAATGGGGTCTGGTAACTTAGAGATTATGTCTCTTTGTCTCAGTATGTAATTTTTGACCTGGGTATATCTGAAAAAGTTGTTGTCAGATAAGCCATAACGCCCACTATAGAAAGGAATTGCTTAAAAAAATTGAAGCCCCACCCTTTTCCATTTTAAAAATGTGTGGTCTAGGACTGTAGGGAGAAATCGCTCGTCTTCTGAGATATGTGTGTAAAAGAAAAAAAAAGATTTCCCTGAAACCCTTATGTAGTTTTAACTTACACCATAATTTTAGAATTTGGGCTGTGAAGGGTGTAAAATCCCACATGGGTGGTGTCTTATTTACCAAGGCCTAGGTTATCTTAGTGGTGTCCATATAGGTCATTTATTGAAAATTCCAAGTCTTTCCAAGGTGGCTAGTATGTAGGAGACAACCACAAGGTCAGTATTTTGAGAAAAGCTGCTGTTGCATAGAATTTCAAGTTTGGTAGGTTAGCTCCACCTTGGAAAGCGGAAGCTGCAAAAGGGACATCCTTATCTTCAGCCTCCGACTGTTCCAAATAAGGATAATAATTTTGTCCCACAACTTAAAATAAAAGTGAGATGGGAAGGTAGGGATATTTTGAAATAAGTATAATAATTTTGGCAGGATTATCATGCGAATGGTCTCGATTCTTTGGAAAAAATGTAAAGGTAACTTGCATCAACAGGATAAATCTGATTGGATCTGGATTGATAAGGGTTCATAATTTAACAGCTCCAGATTATCCAAGTTGCTTGGAATATAGATTCCCAAGTATTACATTTTTTTATACCACTTTATTGGGTATTTGTTTTTAAGAGATTGGGATGGGGTACAGCATAATGGGAAGAAGAGCCATTTCAGCTACGTTTAACTGAAAACTCGAAGTAGCTTTAAAGTGTTCAAGTTTCCCACAGCACCGAAAGAGAAGTCTCCGGGGAGAGGGCCGTCACCAAAATGTCATTGGCGAACAGTGCCACCTTATGTTCTCTGTGACCCACAAGAACCCCCTCAATCCGAGCATTCTTTCAAATAGTCTCGGCTAAGGGCTCAATATAAAGAGCAAAAAGTAGTGGGGATAAGGGGCATCCCTGTCTCGTGCCCCTTTGTATTTGTATTGGTTGGGATAAAGAACCATTAACTCTGATATAGGCCTTAAGATGGATATAAATATTTTTCAAGCAAGTAAGGAAAGAATCCGGGAAAGAAAATTTTGAAAGGATAGCCCACAGGAAATCCCACCCCACCCTATCGAATGCTTTATCTGTGTCTAAACTTATAGTGGAGGGGCTTTTTCTGGAATGTATATACTCCAATAGTAACAGGACTCGGCGTAAATTATCAGATGTGCTTCACTGTTTTATAAAAACCTGATTGGTCCCGGTGTATTAACTGAAGAAGTATAGGTTCCAGCCATAAATATTTTGTAATCTGAATTCAAAATTGAAATAGGGCAGTAGGATGAAGGAAGAGTAGGGTCTTTCTCGAGTTTAAGTAGGGGAGAAAGAACTTCATAACTCCAAGAGGGTGGGGGGAATCTCCCTCTGCCACTGCTCTGCAAGCTGGTAGAAAACTGGAAAGTAATTGAGGGATAAAGATTTTATACCATTCTGGATCAAAACCATCTGGGCTGGGACATTTCAAAGGTTTTAAATCTTTTACCTGTTGGAGTATTTCTTCAGGTCTAATGGGTTGCTCCAACAGTCCTTTATGGAGCTCTAATAACTTAAGCAAGTGAAGCTTATCCAAGAATTCAGATATTACATTTCTTCTTATATCAGGGATGACTGAGGGGCTGCATATAAAGATTCATAAAATTGTGTAAAAACCTGTCTGATTTGTTCTTCCTTATAGGTAGTTGTACCGGATATAGTAGACTTTATTTTTAAAATAGTAGAGGCCCATTTATTAGCTCTTAATTTCCAAGCCAAAACCCGAGCTCCGCCTTCTCCCCCCCTCATAGTTATATTGTCTTAAATAATTCAGGCTCTGGAGAGTTCTATAATCTAGTACTTTTTTGTATTTCTTGTTTTAAACTTCTAATCCATCGTTGAAGAGCTGTATCGCCCTCTCTATATAAGAGTTGCTATGAGAATAGGTGGTCTATTAAATAGTTAAACCTAGCATTCTTCTCCTTTTGTTTTCAGGAAGCATATTCCAGTATCTCCCCTCATAAAACTGCTTTTAAAGCATCCCACTGAATTAAATGGGAGACTTCAGGAGTGGCGTTATCCTGAATTACTTGTGGAATGCATTCCCGAAGGTAGTCCTGGAACTTATGATCCCGGGGAAGGGAAGTATTGAACCTCCAGAACCTGAATCTCTCTTGTTTGCCCAAATTCATTTTAAGAATTAATGGATTATGGTCGGATAATACCCTCAGCTCATTTAAAATGTCCTGAACCAGAGTAAGATGTTCCCCTGTAACGAAAAAATAATCTAGTCTTGAGTATGTGTTATGTCTCCCAGAAAAAAAAGAGTGTATCCTGGGACAGATGGAAAGATTCTCCTCCAGCTATCCTCAATGCCCAAAAAGGACAAATTCCCTTTTAAATATTTAGCTGCTTTTGATAGCCTACACGGCTTAGGGTTAGAGGAATCCAAATGTGGGTGAAAGGGGATATTAAAATCCCCACCCATAATCAAGACACCCTTGAGGCTCTCCATAACAATCTGTAAAAAGGTCTGTATTATGGGGAGAAATGTTTGTGGGGGAAGATTTGTATTAACTAAGGTTACTGTCTGGGAGTAAATTGACCCTGTAAGGATCACATATCTACCCTGTGGATCTAGATAAGTGTTCTGAATTTCCAGTGGGGTTGATGTAGGAATTAAAATAGTCTTTCCCCGCTTATGCCCTCCCAGATGAGAAGATGCCAGTACCTGATATTGACCTCCCCAATGTAGTTTTAAATGTTCAGCTGATGAGAGGTGGGATTCCTGTAGAAAATACAAATCTGTATTCTGCTTTCCTAAATGCTGCATAATCCTATAACATTTAACAGGGGAATGCAGGCCATTCACATTCTGAGAGAAAATTTTTACCAGTATGTTAACCATAATCCCATAGAGGTAATATTGTAATTGTTTGCCTAGAATATTGCTGGGTCCCTAGAGGGCATAAGTAAATGGTAAAGATTATATTCCATATACCCCACCCCAAATCCGGGGGGTCCTTTAAGACCAAATCCATAAAACCCAGATTGAGTGATATCCCATTACATAGTAGCCCTCCGGCCTTCAGCGTCTCTGTCCAAGGAGGGGGTATTATGACTCGTAATAAAAGTTGTGTCACCATTCATTTTTAAATTAAACGCATAAACAAATCTTAAAATTCTTAACAACAGCCAAAAACCTTGTCTGTTAACCTGTCTCCATTTGGAGAAAACTATGTATATTCATTCTTCCACTGTTGGGGGAGATATGACCATCTCCAACCCAGGCCCCAGGGTAAGGGGGGAGCCCGTTCTTCCTGAGAAAGTGGGGCACGACCCACCAAAGGTGGATACAAACACACTAGGGAGTGAAAACCCTCTCTAAGAAGGGTCCCACAATAGTAACTGTCCCTGCGGTGGTGGTGACATGAATGTTATATACTATTCACAATGTGTTAAGTAACCCAAGATGCTGGGGGGGAGGGAGCCACCCCTCCACCTTTAAGAATTAATAAATCCCCACGGGGGTCTAGCTAAAAAGTTAACTAAAAAATGCAAGAACAGCATTAAGATCCCCTGCTAAATCATAGCCAAGGGGCCTATTATGTTCGGGGAGACAAACGAAGCACCCTGTTCTAGATAATGCCCCCCTTTACCTATAGAGCCAGCATTGACTTGTGGAGCATGTGGAGAAAACCCCCATAATACTGCTGCCCTTTTGTATAGGGGGAAAAATGTTGTTATGACTCAACAAGATTCTTATATTGATAATTTATAGTCCCCTCTAGACTGCCAGACCGAGGAACACCACTCGGAAACTTGAAGTCCAGGAGCTCAGACAGATAATGTACCAGGGGGCAGGGCTGGGCACCCGGGCAGATAAGAACCCTTCAGAATGGAGAGGGCGCCCCCCCAGGACCGAGGAGAGGCAGGTCTCCCCTACTCCGCGACCAGGTCTAATATGTCAGCATTATTGTTGCAGGCATAGAATGCTTGTTTATGGTAATCTGAGGCCATCAGGGGGTGCAGACCATTTATAACCTCAGCCCTGGGTGCCCTCCACTCCCTACCGGGGGTGTCAGGTATTCCTGCTGTTGCTCGCCTCATCGAGGCATCAAAGTCTCGATCTCACAGTCTCAGCATGTATTCCCCAAGTTCCACCTGGACTGCTAGATGCAGAAACGGAAACATAACATTTAGTAGTCCAGATCTTTCCACGTAGAAGCCGTCAGGTAAACAGCTCACGAGACAAAATTCCACAATCCACGAAGGGAGAGGAGACAGAAAACTCACCCTCATGGTCAGGAAGGGGGGGTGAAGTACCTCCAAGTCGACTTACACAGAGGAAGGGGAGATCGAGGCACTTCACTGTCCTCACCTGCTAGCCAGATATGAGATAGAGGCTGTTAATATTATTTTAGTATCAGCAAGGCCTAAACAGAAGCAATAGCCCACCCTCAACCCCAATCCCACAGATGTAGCCGACCCCCCCAGCCCATCCGTTACCTTCATGGAAGATGCTAGCTCCTAATCAGCCTGCAATGTCGTATTTCTGAGTAGACACACTCTGTCCAATAGCTTCTTCAGGTGGTGATCTCCAATCTCCACTCGGGGCTTCTGTTGTTTATCAGGCCTTGGAAGAGCAGCTAGGTCCCTCGCTCCTTGTTTGGGATCATTTTTAGATAAGATCCCCTGCTGGATACGGAATGCGGAACTTTAAATTTTTGGTCCTTAAGAAGAGGAACTGGGGGGAATACTCTCTTCTCAAATGTTGACTTGCAGGTGCATAGTCGTTGAAAATGATACGGTGGTCTCCTGACATTACTTTCTGTTTGTGCCATGCTTTTATGAGGAGTTGATCCTTCTGGTAGTAGTTTGAGAATCTCATGGCAAAGGATCTGGCCCTAGGTTTCGAAGGCTGAGGGCCCAGTGCCCTATGTGCCCTCTCGATGTCGATCTGATAATCAGAGCCCAAGTCCAGGACCAAGCGCAGTGGATAGTCTGCAAATGCCACCGGGTCATTCCCTTCCTCTCCCTCTGGAATCCCGTACACCCTAATATTTTTCCATCATTGTATGTTTTCCATATCTTCTTGTCTCATAGAGTTATGGAGGTGTTCCTCTTCTAGAACTTGCCCAGCTCGTTCCAGGATAGCGATTTTATTTGTATTTTCCGAAATTTGAACATCTGCCTCCGTTACACATGTTTGTAGATCTACCAGGTCTGTGCGAATATCCTTCAGTGTCTCTCTCATTTCAGTTCAAAACTCTGATACAGAAGAGAGGATTGCATCCAATTGCAAGTTTTCAGGCATTCGCTTTTTTTTTCCCACTTTTGCCCCGTTTTCTTTCTGATTGAGGAGTGGTGTGGGAGGCAGCATCAGAATCCAGCAGGCCATGATCCTCTTCCCCTGGTAAGTCTTACAGGAGCTGGTAGCAGTTTCTCTTTTGTCATGCCATGCCCTGAAGGAATGTATTGAGTATAGTTGTCCTTCCCAAGGTTAGAATTTTTAGATCCGTTAGTTTTTGTGAAAATGTATTTGTTCTATCGGGAAGGAAATGCCTGTATTATCTATGGAGGGGTAAGAGCTCGATCCCCCGTGTGCTTACGCTGCCATGTCTCTACTGGAAGTCCACTGAAATCCTTTTTCATAAATTGCAAAAGAGGAATTGTGAAACGGGATCCTTTTTCACAATTTGAAAAAAAGATTTTTCTTTTTCTGCAAATTGTGAAAAAAGGAACTGTAGAAAAGGATTTTTTTTGCAATTTGCGAAAAAGGAATTTTAACAGAGCTGTTTCTTTGTCATTCCACAGTTACCAAATAATCTGTGATGTTGGTCTGAAATTTTTAGAGGACAAAGGGCTTGTCCTACAGATGTGCCTTTTGCTGATTTTAGTGAAAAGACATTACTTTGCTCTGGAGTTGTACGGGTTTAAAATTTGCTTTGTTTCCCATAGGATAACATTGTAATGTGAGGTGCATACAGTTGTTTGTCACTCTGCTGTGAAGGGAATGATTTGCAATTTTTCTCTGAAATTTTTAGGGCTTGCCCCACCAATGTACATTTTGCAGGTTTCATGAAAATATATTAATTTGGTGCTGAGTTACACAGGTTTCAAATTTTGCTGTGCTCTCTATAGGATAACATTGCAATGTGAGGTGTTTCTTTGGTGCTGCACACTACGGAATGGGAGTGCACAGGCAAATAAGGACACCACTACACTATCTCAAAAATTATGCATAGATTGGAGCACAGGACGTGGAGGGCCTTGTGCTCCCAGAGGAAAATAGGGATATAATTACAGTATATCAGAAATTATGGATGGATGGCACTGTGCACTCTCACATGCAAATATGAATACCATTATGGAGTGATGGGAGCACAGGCCTTATGGATGGATGGCAGCCAGGCCTTGCACTCCCACATGCAATTACGCATAGCATTGAGTGATGGGAGTGCAGGACCCAGAGGGACCTGCACTCCCACAGGGAAACAAGGATACAGGTACAATCTCTCAAAAATTATGGATGGATGGGAGTGCAGGGCCCGGAGGGCACTGCGCTTCCAGAAGCAAATAAGGGTACAATTATACTATCTCAAAAAGTAAGGAAATTCTTTGCAAAAAAACTTTAATGCATCAGTTAGGGTTCCAGCAACAAAAGCTGGAAAATGCAGTGTTAGGGTTGGAAATCCTAATATCACATTTCCCAACTTTTGTTGCCGAAACACTAACTGATGAATTATGGAATTTTTTTTTTACAAAGAATTTTGAGATATATTCATTTTGGGACAGTCAGGATCATCCAGCAGTAGTGCTTTGTGCTTCTGTGTGGGTGATCCAGGTTTAGGGGCATGCCTGGTTTGCCACTGCTTGGATGGCTACGATTAGAGTAGTGCTGCTTATGTCATCGAGTCCCAGTCTGGGGTGGGTGTGTCATGTTCTGCTGCCACAGTGACACCTATGGGAGACTGAGGAGCCGCCTTCTCCACAGGGGCATGCTGAATGTGTGTGAGGCTATCAGTGGGCTGTACACAGCACCATTGGTGTTAGGAGGGATGAAGAGGGAAATAATGCAGACACCAGTATGAAGGTACCAGTACTTTTGGGCACTCTCACTAGATCCCCAGGACTACGGAGAAGGCACTGAGTTTGAGGATGGCTGTCCAAACCTGATGGTGAAGATTAGGTTTGGGGGTCAACCAGTCACTCAGTTATAGTGTCTCGCACTTCTGTGCTGGTGACCCAGGTTCAGAAGTGAGCCAAGTGTGCCAGTGATTGGGTGACTGGGGATGCACTAGTGGGTGAGTGTGCCATGGTCAGCTGCCACAGTGATACCTATGGCAGACTGAGGAGCTTTCTCCTCCACAGGGACATGTTGAATGTGTGTGAGGCTATCACTGGGCTGTTAACAGGGATAGGAATGAGGGACTAAAACATAGGCACCAGTATGAAAGAAATGTTACTCTTGAGGCCCCATGCTCCAACCACACCCCTAGGACTATAGAGAAGTTAATGGGGTTGTTAAGGTTGGGAGGTGGCTGGTGAAGCTTGATGTGGGGTGTCCAGCCCAGTAGGATAAAACTTTGATGGAAATAAAAATAATACAATTATTTTAAAATGCATTCTTTTTATTCTGAACCAAAGGCACTGCTTGCACAGAAAAGGGAAATATCTGTTGTAAAAGCTACATCCAGGTCACCAGTATTTCATGTAGAAGCTGCTTTCCAAGTTCACAATAAGGAAGGAAGCAATGACTCTACACCTTTAAAGCCACTTCTGAGTAAGTATATTCTTTTTATTTTTCAGTTAGGCAGTTGCACATCAAAATACTACTGTTTTGGTGTCCTAGGTCAGGGCAAATTTGCAGAAAATCGGGTAATAATAAAAGTTTTTTTTTTTTTTTTTTTAATGGAAGACATTTGCAGACAGAATGTGAGGGCATATAGGATTTTATGCACAGAATTATAATGGAAGGAGATAACCGGATATGCAGTGGCCTCACTCAAAATATGTAATGTATCTTCAAGTGTGAGGGAGCAGGACCATAACTCACAAGAAGCAGAGCCATGAGTGAGTTATAAAAGTTCTTCATCCTCACAAGTGATGCTAAACTGCATATTTTGAGTCAGACCATTGCATATTCTATTCATACAACATTGATTTAATAGTTACAACTTTTGAAGCATCTGTTTGTATGGAGCTGTAACTGTTTCTTTTTGATTTCAACTGCTGCCTTTAGTACTGCACTTAGCTATTGTGATACCATTGGCATTGTGCAAGCTACACTCTGATTGGTTCAGTTTTCCTTTGTGATGTACCCAGCTTTGCTAGATATCAATTGTGATATGCCCAAAAATGCAAGTTATCATGATGTCTGGTAAAGCGGATCCAAAAATATTAGTTATATTCTGTGGCATTCCTTTCCACACTTCTTGTATAATTCATATATCTTGACATATAGTGTGTTTATATTTACTCAATTAAAAAGTGGTATCTGGACAACATTCACTCAGCCAAAACTAGTTTCCAGATGCATCTTGAGGAGGGGGTTACAGAGGATGGCACAAACAAAAGACATTTATTTGTAGCATACAGAAAAAAATGTGGCAGCAAAAGTGAACAAGATCATTATAGTGGTACAGACACCAGGCAAGGGTACTCATTGCAAAACAACAAATAATAACAAGCATTTGTCAATGCAGAATGTTTGCTTGCTGGCATTGGGATTGGTAGTGTAGGAGTTAGACAGCTGCATAATAGGAATGGCAGTGAAGTATTGAACTGAAGCCAACCCCGCCACCACCCTGCAGATACGGACAGGCATTGGGCTGTGCCTTTGGTTCATCAGGCATAATGACCACGCCATTTCACCACCCACCCTGCAGTCACTGACAAGTGTCACTGTGTGCCTTGGGATCTTTGGCCTTATGCACCCCATTCCACGTTAGGAAATGCGGTGAGATGGGTGCGGTATGGGAGAATGGGTGAACTTTGGGGCCGAAGAGTCCAAGGCATACCTCGATGCCTCTCAGTGACTGCAGGGTGTGGAATGGTATGAGCATCACAGGCAAGAATCCCAAATCACACCCCTGATGCCTGTCATTCTCTATAGGGTCGGGCATTATTGTTGAAAAGCTTAATACCTCAGGCATTCGTTGGTATTTTCACTCCAAATTTTCAACATGTTTGTTTTGTGACCCCACCTCATGAACAGGGGGAATATCAGTTTGTTAGCCGAAAGCTGCTTATGCACAGTGACTACGGCATTTAGCACCACAGGTGCAAAAATATTCCGAACAGGATGTAAAAAGTGACAGCTGTACTCTTTCATGGGGAGGTGTAAAAAATGGCTATGTTGCAAATGTGTAGTAAAAATATTTAAAAAAATGGTGAAGTCACGAGCGTACATAGAAACTGTGCAACGCACACCCGTAATATAATTAGATTGGGGATTTCTTACAGCAGATTGTCAACTCAGGCATTTTGGTGCCTCCGATCATGAACAGTGTCACTGTTCTTTTCTTTATCTGTGCCGAACAATGATTTCCCACAGCGACCACGCATCTCTGTACTGAAAGTGTGAAAACACACTTCAGCCATGTTGTGAAAAATGGCAGCTGAACTGTTCATAAGGAAGTGTGGAAAAATGCCACTGGTGAAAATCTGGACTGAAAATATTACAAAGTCATGAACTAACGAGGGTGCGTGGAAACTGTGCAATGCTCACTCGTAGCACAGTCATTTTATGGACTTTTGTCACCAAATTTTCAAAATAGCCATTTTAAGACCTCTGCTCATGAACAGTGTAACTGTGATTTCTAGGGACATGGATATGTTGTTCATCCACACTTATTGGCAGGTTCCTTGCCGCTTTAAATCTTGCCAGAAGGTCTTCAAGCTGGCTCCTCCCACCCACCCGGGTGGTAAAACTCTCAGCTCCGCCTCATGACGCCAGATCTTCCTTACCGCTTGGAAGCTCAGGTTCCCTCCTTAACACTCTGCATGTAAGACTGGTTCCTGGTTCTTCGAATTTTCGAAATTAAAAAGTTTTTGCTAAAAGACTTGAGGTCTTCTCTGCCTCGTAGCTGCGATGGACCGTCGACTCGGTTTCCGGAGATGCGCCTATGGGCAGAGATGTCTCGGACGGATCCGCACTCCACGTGCGTTTACTGCTTGGGCCTTGAGCACGACCCGCAGGCCTGCGACCTGTGCTCTTCCTTTTCGGCCTACGTCCTCAAAGACCGTGCTGCCCGTTTACAACTGGGGCGTCCCGAGAAAAAGATTTCCTCCGGTTAAGTCAAAAGAAGGCCGGTCGGTGTCGCGTGGTGAGCTAGCGGATCAGCTCGAGCAGATGACCGCCCTTGAAGAGGAGGCAGCGTGGGCCACTTCCTCCTGGTTGCGCATTTGTCCCACTTTCTCTCGGTGCCTCTTATTCAGCTTCTTTTAAGGAGCTTTGTCTGACTCTCTCGACGAAAGGTGAGGGTCCAACTTCTTCTGGACCGTTTCTCGGTCCAAAGAAGACAAAGTAAGTCTCACCGTCGGCGCTCTTGGGAGCGGAAAGATCCTCCCCTTGTCGACAGTCGACTTGCTCGACCCCTCAGCTTCGGCCACTGGCTTCACGGTGTCCCCGTCAGGCCAGTTGACCGAGACTCCTGTCGACGTGGTCGAGATTTTTCTTGACCCGTTGGATGGGTTGTCGGCTGGAGAAGCCGAGAATCCCCTCTCCCCGGTTCCCCCGGTGGGAGTTGAGGATCCCGTCGGCTTGTCTGTGCCTCCTGTTCTGGAGCCTTCGGTGGAATCGTCCGAACCGAGGGGAGTGCCGATTCCCTGCGACACCTCCCCGCACCATCCTCGGCCTAGACGAGGGTCTCAGACGTCTTCGCGGTCCAACCCGATCCCGCCGTCATAAGGCGGTCTTGAGTCTCGGCACCGCGGCAAGCGCGCCGCCGCTCATCCTCTTCCTCGGATGAGGGAAACCCGGCGCCAGAGATGCGGTCCGGAGGTATGAGAACTCATGTGGCAACAGCTCCCTTCTGTCCGGGAATAAGCCGGCGCCGTCGTCTTCCCGACCATTAAGTAGCTGTCCTGCAAGCTGGCCAAAACAACCCCTTGTTTTAGCCGAGAGCCTGTTCCCAGGCTGGTTGTTCGAGCCAATTCCAGCTGCCCCACCAATTCTGGTGGAACCTCGCCTCCACAGCCATTGGTTGGGGCTCCGACCAAAAATTCTCGATGGAAACTCAGGGACTGCCCATAGGCTGCCTGTCACCCTCACTCCCGATAGACCTCGGCAGGTGGAGGGGTGGCTTGCACCCGAGGCAGTTTCTTTGAGGGACTCTTCCGAGTCCGAGGATGATTCCTCCCTTTCTCCAACCGAATGGACTTGGAGTCCTCAGGAGGAACAGTCGGTGGGCGATAGCCCCTTCGTCCTTCCTAAGATTGCTTGGCTCATCTCGGAGTCCACGGGATGAAGCTCAAACCCATTTCTAAATGGGCCAGGTATCCTCACGGAGTTCTGGACAGAGGATTCCCTACAGAGGCCTTTCGGTGGCGAGGCCATGAGTGGGTCGACGCCTTGGAGCTCTGGCAGCGCCCTACTTCCTGTCCCTGCGCCTTGGGACAGGATGGCCAGAGTATCGCGGTCCCTACGGTTCCCTGTCCGGTTTTGAACACCCACCGGCTGTGGGGTTGGTTACCGACAGCGTTTTCAGCGTGCAGAGCAGCTGAGGGATGTGGACAAACCTCCCGACAAGGAGGTCCAAGAAATTGGACTATGCAGGTAAAAGATCTATGTAAGTACTCCTCTCGGTCTTACGTCCAGACCAGTTCGGCCCGTCCTCGGCACATTTTCTCATGCCCTGTTGGGCTCCCTGGATGAGGTCGTCCCTCATCTTCCCACAGATCTGCAGACTACGGTCAGGCAGGTGCGGGACCAGGGCAGGGCAGTGGCCAAGCAGCAGCTCCAGACTGCTTTAGACATTGGGGACTCATGTGCCAGGTCTGTGGGGGCTGCAGTGGCTATGCGTCATTGGGCTTGGCTGAGGATATCCACCTTTACCTCGGATACCCAGCACAAGTTGGCGGATGTTCCCTTTTTGGGGACTGACCTCTTCGGCCCTGGGGTGGAAGGTCACCTGCAGAGATCGAGGGAGTCAATGCTACCTTGGACTCTGTTCTCTTCGCTCCAGAAGGACAAGGCCATGAACCACAGCCTAAGCCCTGGGTCCTTCTGCACCCCGGTAGCGCCGGCCCAGCAACATCAGGGCCCAGCAGGCTCGGCCTTGGCATCCAAGCCCAAGCCGGAGCTTCTCCAACAGGAAGCAGGGAGGTAAGAGGCCCAGGAGGTCCCTCGGCGGTCCCTCCTCCAAGCCTGCCCAGTGACTGGGCTGAGAGGTGCGCCCCAACCCCGTCCTGCCACCCAGAGTTCCCTCCGTGGGGAGGGCGCTCCGGCACTTCCCTTCGCCTGGTCAGTATTACCACAGACAGGTGGGTACTGGAGGTGGTGGGAAAAGGCCTGTCTCTAGAATTCAAGCAGGCTCCGCCCTTCAGGAAAGCCGTCGCACCTCGAGGGGCCTCGAGGTCCCCAGCCTCACTGTCGGCTCGTCGGGCACAGCTCTCCTCCTCAAAAGGAGGTGATCAGGAGGTGGTGGACCCTCCCTCAGAACCGGGGTTTGTGTCCAGGTACTTCCTGGTTCAGCAGCGAGACGGGGGCTGTCGCCATTCTCGACCTACACGACCTGAACAAGTTCCAAAGGTCTCGAACCTTCAGGATGGTCACTCTGGCTCCAAATAATGCCATCCCTGGAACCACAGTGTGGTTCTGCTCTCTGGACCTGTAGGATGCGTTCTTTCACATCCCTATCCGTCTGTCACATCGGAGATTCCTTCGCTTTCGAGCGGAGGGATCCCTCCTCGAGTTCCGAGCCATGCTCTTCAGCCTGTCTCCAGCTCCCAGGGTCTTCACCAAATGCATTGCAGTGGTGACAGTCTTCCTGCAGCACCGAGGAGTCTGGGTGTACCCTTACCTGGATGATTGGCTGATAGCAGCCCCCTCCAGACAGGAGGTGGAGCGGTCCAGAGATCTGGCCCTCAGGTTTGCTCTCAAATTGGCTTTCTCATCAATGAGGCCAAGTGGAACTCGAGGCAAGCAGGTGATTCTGTTTATCGGGGCAGGCTCGACTCTCTTGAGCCAGAGCACGCTCCCAGGGGACAGGGCAGAGGTTCTACCTCCTTTGCCCAATCATTTCTGGTTGAGCAATGTCGGCATCCACCTGGGACTTCCTGCGCCTCCTGGGTCTCATGGCGGCCTGTACCAGCGTGGTCCATTGGGCACACTGGCATTAAGCCCCCTTCCAGTGGAGGACTGGCGGCCAGTGGTCACAATGCTGCGATCCATTGGACCAGCTAGTGATGATGACCCAGGAGATATGGAACACCACTCCATTAGGTGAACTGTTCCATCTCATTTGCAGGAGGGCATCCCATTTGTCCGGCCCGAGCAGCGGTCTCTCCATCGGCCGATGCCTCTCTGATGGGTTGGGGTGCCCATCTGGGAACACCAGCGCCGGCCTCTGGTCCCCGCGAGTCCGATGCCATCAACCTGCTGAGCTCTCGGCGGTCCGCCTAGCTCTCACTTGCGCCTTTGCTCCGCTTCTCCGGGGTCAAGTGGTCCGAGTCAGGCGGACAATACCACGACCATGTACTACCTAAACCGCAGAGGCGGGGCGTGTCCATGCTTCTATGCAAAAGCTCTCCGCATTGGTCACTGTGCGCAGCCTGGAGGCGGATCTCCTAGCCATTCATGTGGCAGGAACCTCCAACATCCTGGTCGATGCCCTGAGCAGGATGGGGCTGCATCTCACAGTGGTCTCTCTGCCAGAGGTAGTACAAGATCTGTTCTCCCACTGGGGCACACCTCAGGTGGACCTGTTTGCCTCAGGGAGAATGTGAAGCTGAGGCTGTTTCATGCCACGCCCCTCTCAGCAGGGCTCGCTGCAGGGGTGCCTTTTCGAGGGCTGGACCCCGGGCCTCTTTCGCCTTTCCCCCATTTCCTTGATTCACAAGGTGCTTCTCAAAGCAAGGAGGGACAAGGTGCAGGTGATTCTGATAGCCCCAGACTGGCCCCAGTTCTGGTACCCAGATCTCCTCAGCCTCAGCTCCAGGATCCCAGGCAGCTCCAGCTTGCCTGGACCTGCTCTCAGTCAATCAGGGAAGGTGTTCCATCCGGACCTTCAATCCCTGCACCTGATGGCCTGGTTTCTGAGCTAGAGTTCAGGCCTTGGGTCTTTCCGACAGGTCCTCAATGTTGTTAGGCGTCCCGTAAAGTCGACCGGAAATGCTATGCCTTCAAATGGAAGAGATTTTTCCATTTTGGTGTCAGGAGCAAGGCTTGGACCCTTCCTCCTGTCCTTTGGCAAGCATCTTGGACTATTTATGGTCCTTTCTAGTCAAGGGCTTGGTCAAAGCGACCCTAGGGTGCACCTGGCAGCCATCTCTGCTTACCCGGAGCGCGGGCGGGGGCAGTCGGTGAGTACTGAAGAAAGGTGGTCAGGTGCTTTTCCAAAGGCCTTGATCACATTTCCCTCCGATTAGAGAACCTCCACCTCCGTGGGATTTACTGCTGGTACTGGCAAAGCTCACGGCCAAGCCATTCGAACCAATGCAGGTGTGAACTCTCTCACCTGTCGTGGAGACTCCGCCTTCTTGGTGGCTATCACGTCAGCCAGAAGGATGGGAGAACTCAGGCGCTCTGCATTGAGTCTCCTTACCTGGTCTTCCACAGGGACAAGGACCCATCCTGCGCCCCACCAGAAATTCCTTCCGAAGGTGTGTGGGAGTTTCACCTTAACCAGGTGTTGACTCTGCGGTGTTCTACCCAATCACCTCGGGAGGCCGAATACAGGCTCCATGCTGGACCCTAGAAGAGGCGCTCGCTTATGATAAGGCGCACGGCTGAGAATCGAGGGAGAGGATTACGCCAGCTATTTTGTCACCTACGCTGAAGCCGCACCTGGCAGACCTGCAGCCAAGCGGACGATAAGCAGGTGGGTCACCTCCTGCATAGATCTCTGCTACAAGTTGGCGGGCATGGAGCCTCCCAGAGGATAAGAGCTCATTCTACCTGTCATACTGCTGCATCGGTGGCTGCTTCAAGGGCGTCCCTATCCAGAATCTGCAGGGCTGCTACCTGGAAGTCCAGCAGACACCTTTATTACCATTACCACATCGAGCCTTGAGTCACGCCCGGGATGCTGGTTTTCGGGCCTCGGTTCTCAGTGCTGTATTCCCTAGAAGTAGGGGTTAGCGCCTTGCCTCCTCCTCACCGAACTGCTAGGAGTCTGCCAATAAGTGTGGATGACAACATATCCATGTCCTAGAAATACAGGTTACTCACCTGTAACAGGAGTTCTTGGAATGGTATATGTTGTTCATCCACGACCACCGACCTCCCGGCTTTGACGCGCTGGCCTGAGCTTCCAGCGGGCTAGATCTGGCATCATGGGGTGGAGCCGAGAGTTTTACCATCCGGGTGGGTGGGAGGAGCCAGCTTGAAGACCTTCCAGCAAGATTTAAAACATCAAGGAACCTGCCAATAAGTGTGGATGAACAACATATACCATTCCTAGAACTCCTGTTACAGGTGAGTAACCTGTATTTTCTTAATCTGTCCTAAACATTACTTTCGCACACCAACAGCAGTATTGTGCGCTACATGTGCAAAAACACATTTTGGGCGACATATGAAAAATGCAGCTCTACTGTTCAAAGGAAGTTTAATAAAATGGACATGTTGAAAATCTGGAGTGAAAATATTAAATTTGCAAACTTCAAAGCATGCATAGGAACTGTGCAACGCATGCTAAATAAAAGTCATTAGGAACTTTTTCACCAAATTCTCAACATAGCCATTTTAGATCTCTGCTCATGAACAGTGTCACTGTGGTTTCTTAATTTGTCCTGTACATTGATTTAGCACACAGACTAGCGTGTGCTACACATGAGCAAGCTGCGTTTTGGGTGAGATGTGAAAATGACAGCTCTACCTCATAAGAAGGTGTGCAATGGCAATGTTGAAAATCTGGGTGAAAATATTGAAAATTTGCGAACTAGCTGAGTGTGTAGGAACTGTACAGCATATAAGTAAAACAGTCATTTTGAAATTTTTTTCATCGAAATTCTCAACACTAGCCATTTTAACTCTCACCTCATGAACAGTGTCACTGCAGTTTTCTTAATTTGTCCATACATTGATCTATCACCAATCACTGCATTATGCAAGCTACATGAAAGGAAACACATTTTAGGTGAGATGAAAAATGTCAGCTGTACTACTCACTAAGGAGGTGTGGTAAAATGGCAATGTTGAAAATCTGGGTGAAAATATTGAAAATTCACGCCCTTACAGCGTGCTCGTGGGAACCTCATGTCTGGCGCAAATAAAAACACTCTGATCATTTTAGGAATTTTTAACAAATTTGTCAACATGGGGTTTGAGACACCTTCTCAAGATTGATGTCACTGATCATTGCGTTATTAGGGTCCGAAGGGTGATTTAAGTAGTCACTTGCGACTGCCTTCGAACCGAATAACGCCATGACAGTGACATCAATCATGAAGAATCCCAAAAACCCATGTTAAATTGATGCAAATCAAAAAATGCCTGAGATATGCAATAAAGTTGAAACCCCTATCTAGCCCATGATACAGCTTACTGGCATTTCCTCAGTTAGCGGTCGGCTTTGAAAGTGCAGATGTGTTCCCGGTCCACGAAGATCGTCGCGCAAGGTCGGAGGTAAGTATGGGGTGGGGGGTGGGAAAGCTGGTGCGCAGTGGGTGGAGTGCGGGTTGTGGGAGGGGGCAGGGAGACTCGCCGTGGGACCGTTTTCTTCACAGGTGAAAAAACGGATGGCGTAGACGTTTGCCACGCTGGGTGGGCTCCCAAGTGGCACAAGGACTATTGGGGGTGGCTGTTCAGCCGACTGAGGATTGGGCACCCCCATCAGCCTATGAACTGCTTGCCACGCTGGGGTGGGCTCCCAGCGTGGCACTCCACTGGGGGACAGTGCGGCGGCGGGATTGGGCCCCCGTCGGCTATGTGATTAGTTGCCACGCTGGCATTTTGTAGCGTTTGGGAGGCAGAGGAACGCAGCACAGCTGGCGGGGATTGGGCACCCGTCGGCTATACCAGTGCGTCCATGCGGGGCACGTATGCCTCGCGCGGGCATCTGGAGGGGAGCTGCGGCGTGAGCAGCCTTATCTTATCTTATCGCTGCTCACTCAAGTGTAGCTCCTCTTTCATCAGAGTACACTTGCATTTTGAGCGTGTCATGGACAGCTCCAAAATGCATTGGCTTACAGGGGCCGCGCCTGCCAGCACACTGACTGAATTGGAGGAGGAGGTGACACACCTCCGAAATCTCCGATGATGGCACTGTGTTTCTTGCACATGCATGCAAGCAAACATAAAAAACTATTCAGTTGCTTAAAAGGGCAAAATAAAGCACATTCTGAAAAAGGGCTAGAGAACAAAGAAACCAAAGTTGCCTAGGGCAGTCAGCAGATCTAAGATTTTATAATGGGGGGGGGTGCAGAGGTTGGGTCTTGGGATGGGACTTGGTATGCACATTTCTTTGGAATGTTTTTACATTTTTTTTTATTCCATTGTTAATACAGAAAACAAAATACAAGTCTGTAGTTTTAAATATATGATTTATTCATACATTCAATAAATTGTATGCTTGTTTTGTTATTTACATACTAACATACTAAAATGCCAGCAGAATAGGCTTAGCGGTCTTTCATGTCTGCTCGTTTGGTCAGCCCCCACCCTAGGTGCTGACCTTGCTGCCCCCCTCGCCTTCTCTGGCTTCTCCCTTCCCAGTTCCGGATATTCTTGCTGCATTGGATTTTGCTTCCAGAACCCTTCCCTTGTACCTGTCCCACCCCCTCTTGAAACCCTCCACTGTCTCTGCCTCCACCAGCCCCCTAGGCAGCGATTCCATGGCTCCACCACACTCTCAGTGAAGTAGCACCTCCTCCTTTCTCCCTGAATCTCCCCCAGCTTCCACCCATGCCTCTAGTGGCCCCTCCTTCCTTCAAGCACCTTGACTGTTTCCTCCCCTATTTACCCTCTTCATGTACCTGAAGACCTCTATCATGTCCCCCCGGTCCTTTTCTCTTCCAATGTGTACATATTTAGCTCTTTGAGCCTCTCCTCATAGGTCCTGTCCCCCAAGCCCCAAATCATTTTGGTTGCCCTCCTCTGGACCCTCTCCAGGAGGTTAATGTCCCTCTTTAAGTGTGGCCTCCAAAACTGCACGCAGTACTCAAGGTGCGGCCTCACCAAGAAGTTATACAGAGGGAGTATCACTTCCCTCCTTCTGGAGGTGATCCCCCTAGTGATGCATCCCAGCATCCTGTTGGCCTTGGCTGCTGCCCTCCTACAAGTCTCAGAGTTGTTCATCTTGACATCCACCACCACCCCCAAGTCTCTCTCAGCCATCGAGACTTGTAGCATTTGCCCCCCCCAGGGTGTACACTTGGCCTGGGTTTCTGGCCTCCAGGCGGAGTACCTTGCATTTCCCTGCATTGAACCTCAGCTTCCACTCTAGACCATCTTCCAGAGCCTCCAGGTCCCCTGTAGGCCACCCTCCCTCCTCCCATCCACCACCGCCCCCAGTTTCGAGTCATCCGAAAGAGACTCATCTCACTCCTGATTCCTGTCCTTATGTCAGAGACGAGGTGTTGAACAGAAGGGACCCAAGGACTGATCCCTGTGGGACCCCACTAATGACCTTCCTTGGGGATGAGACTATCCCACCAACTACGACCCTCTGGGTCCGGTCCTGGAGCCAATTGCCTATCCATCTGATCATCTGGTTCCCCACCCCCATTTCTCCCAGCTTATCCAACAGGCCCGCTTGAGGAACAGTGTCAAATGCCTTGCTGAAGTCTAGAAAGAGGATGTCCACTGGCCTACCCAGGTCCAAGGCACTCATCACCCAGTCATAGAACTCCACCAGGTTTGTCTGACATGATTTCCCCAGGATGAATCCATGCTGTCTATCGTCCAGGCACCCTGACTTATCCAGGTCCCCCCCCAGCCTCTCCTTGACAATGACCTCCATCACCTTGCCCACCACCGATGTCAGGTTGACAGGCCTGTAGTTCTCTGCCACCTCCCTTGATCCCCCCTTGTGGATAGGCACTATGATCGCCACCTTCCAGTCCTGGGGCACCACCCTGTCCTCAGAGATGGTGGCCCCACCAGGGGTTTCGCCAGGACATCCACAAGTTCCTTCAGCACTCTGGGATGTAATTTATCCGACCCCAGTGCTTTCTCCATCTTAAGGGAGCTGAGGGCTTCCCTCACTCTCTCTGCTGTGATTTCCACTTCCAGTACCTCTTCTCCCTGCTTAGCCTTCCCCCATTCTGCCCGTGATGCCTCCCCACCTTCCCAGACCCGCCGATCGGTAAGGGTCCCCCCCCTCCTCAGTATCTCTGTCTCCTCCCATGTATGATGCAGCACCCCCATTTTCTCTGGTGAAAACTGAGGTGAAGTACTCATTTAGTACCTCAGCCTGCTCCTTCGGGTCTTGTGCCCATCTCTCCCCTGATTCAAACCTGCTAATCTGCCCCTTCACCCTTCGTTTTTCCCCAATGTATCTAAAGAACCCCTTGTTCCCTCTCCTAATTTCCCTGGCCAGGTTCTGTGCCTTCCTTGCCTTAGCCGCCCTCACCACCTTAGTGGCCCTTCTAGCCATCAGCTCGTACTCCCCTCGATTCCTTTCACTCCTTGAGCACTTGAATTGCTTATAGGCTGCCTTCTTTCCCCGCACCACCTCCTGGACCTCCCTGGTCCACCAGCAGGGTTTTTGGGCCCTACCGCATTTTCGTCTTACTCTTGCACAGGTGCTGGTAGCATCCTGCACCCCTTTCCTGATGATTTACCACCTACTATAAGCGTCCATGTCTGACCCAATCCCATCCAAATGCACTTTAAGGATCCTTCCCATTTCCTTAAAATCCGCCCCCCTGAAGTCTGTTACTTCCGTCTTTGTGCAGCCTTCTACCCCTCCTAGGTCCAGACAGAACCAGACCGTGGCATGGTCACTCCCCGCCAATGGGTCCCTTACCTCCAGGCCCCTAATCTGGTCGCTGTCTGCCAGGACCACATCCAGTACCCGCGCCTCCCTGGTCGGTTCCCTCACCTGCTGAGTTAAAAGCGCTCTTGAAAGACATCCAACAACCTCTGTTCCTGGTCACAGAGGATGTCATAGTCTCCCAGTCTGTTCCTGGCATGTTTAAGTCCCCCAACACCACCACTGTTCCTCTGCCCAGTCTGCAATGTCTCCCAACATCTGCCACCAGACTGTCCTCCAGCTCCTCCGCCAGGGCAGTGGGTCTATACACCACTCCTATTTTTACTCTCTTGCCCCCCCTTGTTATCAAGGTGACCCAAATCGCCTCCACAGTTCCTCTGCCTCCTCCTCTACTCCCCTATGCCAATGCAGTTTTGACTATCATTGCTACCCTCCTCCCTTCCCTCCCCTGTCCTTCCTGAACATAGTGTAACCCTCCAGGTTCAGGTCCCAGTCGTGTCCTGCAGTGGCCCAAGTCTCAGTGACCACTGCCACATCCACTGCTCCTCAGTTAGCATCGCCTGGAGCTCAGGCATTTTATTGCCTAGCTCCTGGCATTTAACAGGACTACCTTCCACCCTTTCCTATAGTTCCATTTCCCTGCTAGTGTTCCCATGGGGATTCTGTTTTCCCTGGTCTGCACTTTGCCAGTTGGCCTTTTCCCACAATCCTCCAGCTCCCCAGGGGGGTGGAGACAGAGTCTCTCCTTATCGGCACCCCTTGACAGCCTTTTCTCCCATCCTCCCCTTCACAAGTTTAAACCCCACTTTTCACCAATGAACCTCTATTTTCAACAAGGATTCCCTCCTCCAAATTGAGATGGAGTCTATCTCTAGCATACAGCTCCTTATCCTCCCAGGTCTCCCCAATCCCCCATCAACCCATACCTCTGGCCTCACACCACCCCTGAGCCACTGGTTTATCTCCTAATCTTCCTTTTGTGTTCCCACCAGCCCTTGGCACCGCAGGATTTCTGAGAAGGAAACTGTGCATCCTATGTCATGACAGACCCTGGCAAGCTCCTGAATCTTGCCTGTATCTCTAGTCAGCTATTTCCCTCAATGTCATTTGTACCTAGGTGGACCAGTATGTCCGGGGAACCCCACAATCCTTTGCCAGCTGATATACCTCAAAGCCAGCTCCTTGTGCACCGTTAGTCCAGGGAAGCATCTTGTTCTAACTGGCCAGACTTCTCCTCCCTCATCCCATTTGGATACACCTGATCATAGAATCCCCAAAAGGAGCACTCTGACACTCCTTTCTCCATTCCCCTTCCATGTCCCTCATCCTTTCTACTAGCCCTCCACCCAGCGGCTCCTTGTTCCTCCCCTATCTGGGTGCCACATGCCACCTCCTTGTTACCATGGCCACCCTCCCTCCAATCCTATGCCTCCTCCTCCTGAGTATCCTTCTGTACCTTGCTAATTCCCCCCTCACTGCTCGCGACTGGTCCTTCTCCCCCAACTGCTAAACTAGCCTGGCTCATCCTCCCTTCCTTCCTGTCTCCATTTAGTTCCTCCTTGCTCGTCGTGCTCCCTTGGCCTAAACCCTCAGCTCCCTTTACTGAATCCTCCTTGTACTTCTGGTCCTTCTCCTTTACCTTTCCTCCCAACTGGTCCTTCTCCTTGCGCTTTCCTCCCTCTTCCCCCTGCCCCTCCTGCTCTGATTCACTGCTCCCCCCATTTTCCTGCATTCCAGATCCCCCCTGTTCTTCCTGCTATCTGGCCCCTGCCTCCTGCCCCCCACTCCCTTTCCGTCTCCAACCACCCTGTCGTGGCTACATCACCCCCCTCATCCTCGAGCAGAAGAAGAGATTTGAAGCAGTTACTGAGTGTAAGGTCTGATCCACCTCCCCGCCTTGCTTCCTTCTGTCCAGCCCTGGCCATCTGCCTACTTCCCTGAGAATGTTATCCCTCCGTCCCTCCTTTGTGAGGGTCCCCAGTTACCTGCCTGCTTCCTTGGTAGTGTCCTTTTGGACCCCCTCTGCCAGGGTCCCTATATGACCCCTGAGTATTCTCCTGCACTCCTTTCCTTATGCCCCCACCCCCAGTGCTTGGTGCAACCCTGTGGGAGATCCCCAGCCCCTTCCCAACCATACCGCCCCCCTTCCCCCAGCTGTCTCCTAATCACAGCAACCTCCTCCCTAAGCTGTGCCAGCTGGTAGCACACTGGGCAACCACCGAACTTCCAAGCCCAGTCCAGTATCATGGCTGCTCCACACCCTGTGCACCCCACCACCCTCCCAAAGATGCCGGCCCTAATGACATGTGGTTCCTTTCCCTTCCAAATAGGTTTCCTTGGGTGAGCCACCAGGTTCCCCCCCTAGTCCAAGATACACCCTACTGCCTAATCAGGTCACCCACTAATCTCGAGACAGTCCACTGTACACCAGTAACCCTGTTACTAGGTGCAGTACAACACATTAAACTTATAAGGGAAATGAACAACTCCCTAAGCTCCTCTCTCCCAGCCTTTAAATCCAACCCGCAGTGGCTAGAACTACATGAGCTGCACCTGCAGCCTTTTCCTCCAATTGCAGGGCAGGTGTTCCCCTATAAATTAGCAGAATTCTGGGGGGGAGAGAGCAGGTCTTGGGCAGACACCTGACTCGAGAGAGAGTATCAACCCTGTGTCTCCCCTCCTAGCCCAGCAGCCAAAGAACCAGGACCAAGCAAATCCCACCAAACAGGTTTTAAATCAGAAGAAATAGGCCTCCTCCAGCGCATCCTGTTACACAGTGAAACATCCACAATATGAGCCCACTTACAGCCACCAAGCCGCAGCCCCCAAAACAATACCCTGCTAGCCCCTTAGAAGTAAGAAAGAAAAGAACTAACCTTCTACCAAGTAAAATCCACAAGAACCCTGTGAAAACAACAAGCAGCAGCTACTGTCCTGGAACACAACTGATCCTGTCCCCTTCCAGTTCTTTTCTTTCCTTTACCAAAAATAAATAAATAAATAATGTGAAATACCTGGCATTTGTTTCAAAATTTTTACCAGGAATGGCATAATGTGCTAATAATAGCTAATTTCCAGATGTGTGATGTGTCCTGGGGTAGGGGTAAGGAAAATGGAGTACAGTAAAACTTAACAACAGTGTGCAATAAATAGAGTAACAAATATAAAATATAAAAATAGCAAGATATAGTTGGCTGATAAGTCCAACATAATAAACATTCAGTAGCTAAAACCAAAGATCATTTAATAATACTTGGCACCTACCATGTGCAAAGACCCAGATGAAATCGTGCCTATAAGGGAGATTGAAGGTGGTGAGGATGCCAGGTCACAATGCAGTCAAGGACAGCTACAGGCATGAGCACAGAAGTCATGACAGAGATTTGAATGAAAAGAGGGAGGAAGTAGAGATTATAGCAGAAGCAGGGGAAGACCAGAGTTTAGCAAACCTGAAGAAGATTGCAGCTTAGTCTGGAGAAGATTTCATGTAAGAAGGGAAAGGGATCTAGGGTCATAGTTATGGAAGGAGTAAATGTAGGTAGAGGAGAGAGAAAGCCAAACAAGAATTTGGAAATAAAGGAAGCTGCTACAATAAGTGAGATGCCTGGCTTCAAGGAATTTTTTTTTGTTTTGGGGGGGGAGGAATAGAGGACATGAGCTGCTTTATACAGTTAACAGTCTTCAATATCCTAATCTAGGCTGCTTTGCAAAATGATCCATTGTTTTCAGTCAGTGTATTTAGGACTTTGGTCAACGCTCGATGAATAAACATTAATGCTGGACCACTTAAATGATCCTCAGTCATTGTGGTACATATGTAGTTTTTAAGTAGGCAAGAGTGGAAAAAGAACATTCACCAGTAGCTGTTGTCACTGGCAGAGTGGCAAAGATCTTTAGCAGTATGTGGATTTGTGGAAGAATGTTGGGTCATACAGAACCAAAGTTTCTGTAACAGTACTGGGTGCAGTTGCCTTTTCTTGCCACTGCCACCTCCATTGCTATTACTCACAGGAGATCTAGTCCTCCTCATCCTGTAGATGTGCTAAATAGAGTCATGCTGATTGTGCCAGTTCTTTGTAATTGTAATTTCTTGAAATACATAGGTAGCAAAGCAATAAAACTGTTGGCAGTCTCATTGAACTCTCCAAACCTGTCATTTAGCTGCATTAGTAAAGCATCCAAAAAAGAAAGTGAATGCTTACAATATTGTTTTACAGAATCAGATGGAATATTGTTTTTTATAATTTAAGTATTTATTCTTCGATTCTAACCCAGCAGCTGCACTCTGACTGCTCCCCTGCCCCCAAGCCCCGTCACCCGGCTTCTCTCGGACTCGGCGTCCCCTCTGCCACAAGACCTGTAAGGGATGCCCAGTCACTGGTGTGAATCCTGTAAGGGTTGGTCGTCATCCTGCTGTCGGAAACTGTTTTCCCCCTGATTTTCACCCCTGGGTCCCACAGGTGTGCAGTGGCCACAATATGCAAGCTCCACCTCTGCGAAGATGTCCCCAGCACCTTGAATGTGGTCCCATCTCCTTCAAGGATATCTCCTCCATTAGGCCACACCTTTGGAACTGTTGCTGTCAAGCACTAGGACCACACAGAAATTTTGCTTGTCAGGGACCGCCCACAATGATGTCGTATGTTTACATCTACATAAACATGGGCAGCCCCTCTCCTCAGTTCTTTTACCATTGTTGATCACCCTCGTCAGACCTACTAAAGAGAAATGCCATCAACTAGCTATTGCCATTTGTTCTTCTCATTTATTTAAATTAAACATTTATTTTGTCATTCCTGCATGCCGCCAAAGTCAAAAGTGTGTTTATTTTAGCACTGTAAGTGCAGAGTTATAATTAATAAACAAGGCACACACATGGTCTGTGTGAGCTGCTTGGGCCTGTCTCACAACTTGAGGACTTGTGAGATTTGCCAGAGCTTCAACCAGGCTACAAGGCAACACCGCAAGAAAGCTCTAGAAAATTTCCTTCCCCTTAAAACTTTGGGAGCCAAGGGGAAAGACTAGGGTGCAAAAACTGTCTCCCCCTCACCATTGGTCGTGAAACAGCTGCTAAACTTGAAGGACCGGGACAGGGAATGGTCATCATCATGACCCTCCTTCTCATCATCTGGCCACAAGCACAAACATAAAGAAACAGAGAGATCTGCTTTGCTGGCGAGGTCCTGGTCACCAGTGAAACAAGGTAAGTGCTGTGTCATCATCTGCTCCAGCATCCTTAACATTGGCTCCCCAGACTGTCAAGACACCAAGATCATGGCTTGACTTGGGCACTGCTGCACCTACTATGGATGGTAGGACGCCATCATCATTGGGCTAAGGCCCATTTTTGAAACAAATAATCCAGGCCCCATCCAGGGCGTTGTCAACTCTCAGGCTGTCCTGGCATCATTTTCAGAAGTGATGTGATGCATTCTGCCTGGCTTACCTGTGCAGGCAGTTCTCCCAGTGACAGGGCTTCCTGGCACCCAACCCCCATTGCTGCCTTCTATTGGAATGCCACAGAGTCCTCCTTCTCAGCTGTCACTGGTGCATTCTGCGGCTCCGTTCAGGGTTGTAAGGTGTGGGGAAAATACATCCACACTTAGCAGGTACTTTTTGGTAATAAGCTAGCAGAAGAAACACAGACAAGCAATTGCAGTAATAAACGTGTTTATTACAGAAAATAAGCATTCACCCTAAATCAGAGTCTTACCAATATAGACACTGGGAGCCGAGAGTTTCACAAAATACCCCAGGGTATGCAGTGGTCTCCAAGGGGTACGTAATACAGTGGCATATATACTTAGATTATTGTCATGACAACCATTACATTTGCAGGCTAACTAGATACATAAAAGAAGCCCTGTTGGCTAAAAGTTAAGTGGCTCCACAGTGTTATCTAGAGATGTACAAAATTGCAAAGTCAGCTAAAACAGGAACAAGAAGGCATACAAAATATAGGTATAATTCTGGTGTTACATAAATCCACATGATGGCAGTGCAGGCTGTACAATAGCTTCTCAGAAGTATACAAAGAATACAGCGTGTACTCTTGGCTTGCTACTTGCATTACAGCAGTAAATATTATAACAGTAATATTCCTGGTTACTTAAACTTGTACGGTAAGTACCAGTGCCCAAAGTATTAGTGCTGATTATCATAACATATGCTTAGATATATAGATTGTCTGCGGTGCACAGTGGGTAGCCAATATGGGTGAGGGGACCAAGTCTAACATTCTAACATCCCCCCCTTGTTTCCTGACTGAAAAGGCAACAATCTCCATCGTTTACAGACCCAACACATGAGCCTTGTAAAGGAACTTGAGTTGCTCACAATGTTGTTTTAATGTGCACCTGAGACAGCAAAGTGTGAGTATTAAAAATATAATCAAAAACAGTTGAACAGTGACAAAACCTTTAAATGTTTACTCCAACTATGTATTGGAAAGTGCAGTGCTTAAATCACCATCATGGATAAGGGTGTTAAGGGCTTCTCCAGCTTTGGAGATGATATTGCTGATGTAAATGAGATGGATATCCTTTCTATCTAAAAGTGCCTTGAGAGACAAAGTCAGGAGATCTGTATGGACATTGAAGAAAGGCAACTGTGGGACCTACCAGTTTAATGGAACTCATGGCTCCTCCCTCCGAGTTTCATCACAGTACTGCATCTGGCAATTTGCCCAGGCCATTCACATCTCCAGTGTATAGTGGCCGAGCATTCATTTCTGCCCACTTCTCTTCTTCCCAGAGTGCCCCTGTCTCACAAAGGAAATCCACCCTGTGTCCTTCTCCCCGCCTGTCCCTTTCTCTCCAGGTGGGTGAAATGACTCCTGGTACTTCTGTCTGCTGCATGCATTGCAGTTCCATCCTTATGTTTTCCATATGCTTGCAGAGCACCTGAACAGTCTCTTGCAGTTCAACCACATCAGATTTCTGAGTCTTTACTGCTTGAGTCTTTTTGGTGGCCTCAACCCTCTCTAGTGTTTCTGTCATATTGCATGCTCTGTGTACCATCAAGGTGCAGGTCTGGAAGCATGAGAAAACTAGGAGCAATTATGAAATTCTCGAGTAGCATTTTCTTATTTTCAATAACAATAAAATAAAAATAATATTGTTCAGGATAGCTATTTACAAAGGCAGTACAAAGAAAAAGTCATTCATCTGAGGGTATCTCTGATTCTAAATTTCAGTCTCTCTCTAACAAACATTGCAGCTCTTTTTATAAGAAGTACTTACTTGGCAATATCGTCTTCAGGGATATCTCTTTCATCAGGCTATACATTATGGAACTATAGCTGCCGGGTGCTAGGAGCTCACAAAAACATTTTTGCTAGCAGTCTTCTAGGGGGCCACCTACAATGATGTCATACATTGGCATCCTCTCTATATAAATGTGGGCAGCCCCGCGCCTCCTCAGTTCTTTTCCCACTATCGACCATTCTTGCTGGACTCCATGGAGACACCGACATTTCAGTCAACTTCCAAATCTTCGGTTTTCTTACTTTTATTTTATTTTTCTCACCCCAGTAATCACTTTAAAATAAAGTGCTTAATGTCATTGTGTATGTTGATGACTGACTCCATGAAACTCTTTATGATATTGTGAGTATGGTCGAAAAATCTACAATAATGACAACCGCTGTGCCTGCATCTGCTGTCTCGGAGAGGCCCACAATGTTAAGGTCTGTGAGATCTGCCTCAGCTTAAACCAGGCTACCCAGTGATGCCATCAGAAAGCCCTGCAGTCTTTCCTCCTGGAACAGAAGGTGGCCAGAATGGAGAGAGAGAGAGCTCCAGGTGAGAAACTCCTCCATGTCACCAGCCTTGTACATGGGCTCCCATTCTTCTAAGGCCTAGGACAAATCATCAGGGAAGCATAAGCACTGGGAGATGGAGCAGAGCAAGGATAAGTTCCCCCTCTCCACTATGATTTTGGTCTCTGTTTCACTTGGCGCCGGCTGTTGACACATTGTTGTTTGCTTCGGCAGTGACACCTCCTGGCACCCAAACCCTTGCTACCACAGAATCAGCTTTGGTGGTGAGTCCTGCTGGACATCCCACGGCTGCTGATGGTTCATTGACATTGGGCCTTCTGATGCCCCCCTCACTGCAAGCCCTGTTGCTGAGACCTCAGCTGCCTCAGAGTCAACTGGCAGTGGGTTCTGCTGGACCTTCTGTGGCCAGCAACGGCCTGTTGACATCAAGGTTCCTGCCTCACCCATCAATACCGGGACTTCAGCCTCCTCCATCGATGCTGCAAGGCGCTCCAGCAACACTGGCCACCATCGATGTCCAGACAGTGCTTTCCTCCTTTGTGGAGATCATTCAGTGCCTGGTGCCTCCTCCAGGCCCGATGATGCCAGAGCCTACCAGACCAGCCCCCAAGTTGACACCTTCCATGACAATGTGCCCTGCTCACTGTAGGATGTCAATGTCCTTGTTGACTTCCTTGCAGTACTAAAAGCCCATCGATGAGGATCAGGAATAAATTCCTGACCTCATCCTGCAAGAGAAGGATGATATGGATAAGAGCCCATCTAGGTCTAACTCCACCATTTTCTCAGGGAGTGAGGACTACATAAGGTATACCACGAGAACCCCTCCAGAAGACCCCTCTTTCATTTTGATGATAAAGCAGCTCCAAATGGCGATGGGGATTGATGCTGAGGAGCAAGATGTTACTAGGAGAAACCTGGTTGAGTCTCTTGAACTACCAGATTCTCTCCCTCTTATTATTCTTCCTCTACTGGCTGCACTAGAGGATGCCACCATGGCTGCCTGGTACAGACCAAGTTTGATCCCTGCCATGTCCAGAAAGGCAGAGAAACTATAGAGGCTCCCTTAGGAAAGCCCTTTTTTGCAGGGTAACCTCAAGCTGATTAAGCAGTGATAAATGCAGACCGTGATAAATCTAAGAGGCCTCAACACCTCAGCTCTCTTCCCCCAGATAAGAAGTGGAGAAAATTGAACCTCATGGGTAAGAGGACCTCTGCCTCTGCCACACTGGACCTCAGAATAGTGAACTACCAGGCCCACATAGTCAAATTCCAGAAAGCCCTCTGTAAAAAGGCCAAAGCAGCAGCTTCAGGCCCTTTAAGAGGATCCCCAGAAACTGGAGATGTTCAAGGCCCTCTAGACTGGGGCTGCTGTGGGTAAGCACCTTTTGAGGTCTACCTATGATATTTCAGATGCCTCCGTCAGAGCAGCAGCAGTTGCCATCTGCCTCAGAAGGCATTCTTGGCTCAGCATCTCAGGATTTGTTAGTGATGTTCCAGCAATCCATTCTGAGTGTCCCCTTCAGAGGATATAAGCTCTTTGGGGCAGCGGTGCAGGATATCCTTTCTGATTTGCAAGCCTCAGGGAGGACTCTGCAGTCAGCCCACTCCCTCTACCACGCCCAACAAAAAAGAGGGCAGAGGGTACCCTTTTGTTGTGCTACCCACAGACCCAGCTCAGAGTCCAGACAGCGGGACAAGCCCAAAGCAGGAGCAGCCTTGCATGCCCCCACCTCCACCACAGGAAAAGCCCCAAAATGTGGAGGTGTAGCCCCAGTCACAGGTTCTGCTTTAGCATGACTACTTGCTAAACTCCCACCCTCTAGTACTCCAGGAGGGGGTGGTAGGGGATCATTTCTCCCTCCCCCTAGACAGGTGGAGAGAGATTACATTGGATGCTTGGGTCCTGCAGCTCACAGAGCAAGGCCATGATCTAGAATTTCTGGAGTTGCCTCCAGACCTTCCTCCAGATAACTCAACCTACCCTCCAGACAACATGCCAGTGCTACTGGAGGAAGTTTGCACATTGCTGCAGAAGAGCGCTATAGAATCAGTTCCCAGGGACCAGAGGAACAGGGGGTTCTATTCCCATTTCTTCTAGTCCCCAAATCCACAGAGTATTTGAGGCCCATCCTTGATTTGAGAAATCTGAACATCTATATTCAGTACAAGAAGTTCAGGATGGTAACCCTGCAAGGCCTGCTGCCCCTACTACAAAAGAGAGACTGGATATGCTCCCTGGACATGTTGGACACTTACCTGCATCTCAAGATTTGCACTCCTCACAGGAAGTACCTCGGGTTCCTCTTTCAGAGGAAGCACCTCCAGTTCAGAGTATTGCCGTTTTGGCTTGTCATCTGCACCATAGATCTTTACCAAATGCTTAGCTGTGGTGGCAGCAGCCCTCAGGAGGGAGGGACTGTATGTCTTCCCCTATCTGGATGGCTGGTTGCTCAAAGCTCAGTCCAAGCAGCACCTGTCTTACATCCTAGCATATACCAGATAACTGTTCAACGCACTAGGAATCGCAGTCAGTCTGACCAAGTCAGTCTTGACCCCTTGTCAGTGTCTACAGTAGATAGGAGCTACACTGGACACAGCTCAGGGATTGGCCTTCCTGCCCCAGGGCAGGGCAGAGTGCCTGATAGTGCAGGCCCAGCTGATTTACAGCAGCAGGCATGTCACAGCCGGGACATTCACTTCTGGGCCTGATGGCAGCAGCCACTGTCACGGGTCCCCTGGCAAGGCTGCACATGCGGATCCCTCAATGGACATTGAGTCAAATGGAATCAATGCACCGATGATCTAGAACAGAGAGTTCTAGTAACCACCAGTAAGGAAAGGTGCTTCATTGGTGGATGGAACCCAACAATTTGCTCAAAGGGGTTCCTTTACTAACCCTTCTTTCATCAGATCCTCACCATGGACGCTTTGGGGATGGTCTGGGGGGCACATCTGGAGCCTCACCAGGCTAAAGGTACTTGGGCTGCTGTGAAGAGTTCCTTCCACATAAACATCCTAGAGATCAGGGATGTTCTGTGTGGCCTGCAAGTCTTCCAGAATCACCTGGGCCTGGGGCCTCTGCCGGTGCAGATGGAGATCAGTGTAGAGCACTACATAAACAAGCAAGGGAGAACCCATTCATACCCCTTGTGCAGAGAAGTGATTAGGGTTTGGTACTGCACTCAAGAACATGGTCTAGACCTGTCAGCAGTCCATGTTCCAGGTGTCCAAAATGTCCTGGTAGACAGGCTAAGCAGGTCACAGTCCAGAATGCAAGAGTGGGAGCTGCTGACCTTGGTGGCAGAAGACCTGTTTGACAGTTGGGTTTGTCCAGAGCTGGACCTTTTTGCATCCCCATTCAATGCAAGACTGACACATTTCTGCTCGCTCGCTCAAGGGCCTGGAGTTTTCTGGAGAGATGCATTGTCCATCTCCTGGAAAGGGAAGTTCCTTTATGTCTTTTACTCACACCCCTCTAATTCGGAGGGTGCTGATCAAGTTTCAGATGAAAGGAGCGACTCTGATACTTGTTGCTCCCTTCTGGCCTCATCAGATCTGGTTCCCCTTACTGCAGCAGTTGGCAGTGGAACCTCCAGTATCGCTACCCCTGTGCAAAGACTTGCTATTACAGGAACAGGGCACCCTGGTCCATCCGGACTTCAAGTCCCTGCATCTTCATGCATGGCTCCTGAAGACATAGCCATGGCTACATTTGGGATATCTCAAAAGGTGGCTGATGTCCCGGTGGCTGCTAGGAAGCCCTCCACCAGGGCCACTTGTTCCATGAAGTGGAAGCACTTTGCTCTGTGGGCTGCTTCCCATCACTTGAATCCCTTCACCTGTCTGGTGAATCAGATTCTGGAGTACTTGCTGTCCCTTTCAGATGCAGGACTGCAGTACTCTTCCATTAAGTGTCACCTGGCTGCCAATTCAGCTTTCCATATGTCTATTGATGACCGTATGGTGGCACAACTCGAGGTGTCCCATACGTTCTTGAGGAGCATTCTACATTTTAAGCCCCCTATCTACAATCCAGTCCCGGCTTGGGACTTGAATTTTGTTCTGGAGAAACTTACTTTGGTTCCGTTTGAGCCAGCTGCAACTTGTGCGAGCTACGCTTTCTGTTATAGAAAGCGTTATTTTTAGTTGCTATCACTTCTGTTTGAAGGATCTTTGTGCTTCAGGCTCTTATGTGTGAACCCCCTTATTTAATTTTCCACAAAGGCATTGTGTCTTTGCCTGCCAACCCTACATTTTTGCCAAAGGTACTGTCTGAATTTACACTGAATCAAACCATCCACCTATCTATTTATTTCCTGGAGCTTGCCAATCCAGAGGAAGCATTGCTTCATACCTTAGATGTACTGTTTCAGGAATGTGTCGGCTGCAGAAATTTGTGCTACTGCAACTTGGAGTACTGTCCACACTTTCGCTAAACACTACAGTTTGGACGATGCCTCTAGAGGAAGGGCAGGCTTCAACCTAGCTGTGCTTCAAGGCTTCCTCTCTTAGGCCTATAGCTTCTAGCCACCCAGACTACTTGTCTGTCAGTACTGCTTGGGACTCATTCCATAGATGTGGCCTGATGAGAGAGAGATCCTCGAGGAAGATAGTACAGTTATGTAAGAACTTACCATAACAGTAGATCTTAGAGAGAGAATCTCTTTCATTAGGCCATGCCCACCCACCCTCCATCCTCCTTGGTGTCAAAACTTCTCATTTTTTCTCTCTCTCTCTCTCCTGGACAGTCTACCTACTGTTTTCCACTTGTCTAGGGGCAGGAACCTCTAGCTCTCCCTCAGTTCCCCAGAAGGAGGTCCTTTGCGTATGGTCTCCGGCAAGAAACTGAGGAGGGCATGTGGCTGCCCATGTTTATGTAGTGAGGACGTCAATGTATGATGTTATTGTGGATGACCTCATAAAGACTGCTAACAAAAAAGTTTCCATGTGGTCCTAGTACCTGGTGGCTTTACTTCCATAGGTGTGGCCTGATGAAAGAGATTCTCTGAAATCTACTGTTACGGTAAGTTCATATGTAACTGTACTTTCTGCATCCTGAGCTTGTTAACACACATCCTGTTTCTCACATAATGTATCAGAACATTATAAATTTCTTTCCTTGCAGGCGCAACAAAATACCTTTACAAACCTTTTGAACATACATTTTATTAAAACATTCAACAAGACCGCCTGTCGGAGGGTGATAAGGGGAGGTTCTTATGGCAGTGATACCCAGTAGTTGGTATGGCTCCTTCAGTAGTGCAACACCAAAATAATACTCTGATCAGTAATAATCTGTTTCAAACAGCATGAAGTCTTGCTGTATTCTGACAATAGCAGTGATTCCCAACCTTTGAACTGCCCTGGAGAACAAAGAGTTAACTTTCTATGCAGGGCATAGAATGCTGAGCTCGAGCTCTGTTGAAGTCTCTATCTGGAGTGATTAAAACCTAAACTGTCAGATTCTTTACTCCGCCTCACTGAACGGTCGCTCCGGAGATTTCTCCTTCAGCTCGGTTTGAAAGTCAGTTAAAGTTTCAGTTTTCGTCGGTTTTTAAACCGAAAAAGTATCCGCATAGTCTGTTCAGTCTCTGTCTGTGGTGCCGTGAATGCTAGATAGGAATTGTTCTATTTTTTCTGTGTGGAACTTGTAAAAGTGCGGCTCGGTTCAGCTGAACCGGCCATTTGATAGTGAAATTTGTATGTTTTACTTAGTGTGTGGTTACTGGTTTTTATCGGTTCTAAAAAAAAAGCTTGTTTTGAAACGTTTTTTTCCAATACCCGTGACATGGTTAGGAACCGATAAGGGAGTCTTGCCTGGCGGTTGCCGAAAAAAGGGTAAGTTTGGTTAGGTTGGCCATGTCTGAGAAACCCAAGAAAAAAAAACGGGCCCACTGGGTTTCAACACTGCAGTGAGTGTGGGGAGGACTTTGCTAAGGCCGATCCCCACACCACCTGTGTTTATTGTCTGGGGTTTGACCACCTCGATTCAGACTGCCAAATATGTAAAAACTTTCCCAAATCCACCCTTGAGAAGAGATTAGGTAGACTGAGGGAAAAGGAGGCCGATAAGTCCGCTGACCCGAATGGCCAGCCCGGTTCAGTTTTGACCAAACCAGAAGGAGTGCCCTCTGACCAGGGAGATACTTCTTCGGGCAAAAGGAGAGCCGATTTCGAGGGATTTGTTCTGACAAAAAGAAAATGCAAAGATAAATCGACCAGTTCGGATCCAGAGGTTCATGTTCCGACCGCCTAAGAGATGGCCAGAGCGATTCGGATTGTGGAATCGCTCCATCTGGTTCCGACCGATCTGGCTCCTTCTGGAAGGGGTTCAATTCGGTTGGTTCCCCCGGTTCAAGATTATACCCTTGAATTTTTATGAACCGGAATTTGAAGGGGAAGGGGAATTTGAGGATGATGATGTAAGTGAAGGTCTGGATGTACCTGTGGAACCGGACATCTCCCCAGACAGGCCTTCAGGTGTTTCCCCTCCTAGGCTTTCTGAGTCCCCTTTTCACTTTATGTTTTACAGAAAGGTGGCTGAAACCCTCCAGCTTCCTATGGAGGAGGCTATGAAAGATCAAGAGGAGCCTAATTATGTAGAGATGATGGATATCCCAGAGTCCAGGAGACTGTCTATTCCCCTCCATAAATCTTTTGGGAAACGGACACAAAAAATCTTAGTCTCCTAGCACTATACCTCCAGTGGATAGAAGAATGGACAAGAGGTATACACTTTCAGGCTCAGACACGGAGTTCTTATATCAACAGTGCAGCCATGTTGGGGTAGTGCAGGCTGCTGCCTGTGACAAGGCAAATATTCCCTTGGCTTCACACCCCCTGACAAGGACTCCAGGAAGATTGATGCCATGGCAAAGAAGCAGTACATGGCATCTTCTTTGGGACTCAGGCAGACAAATTACATGGCCTATACAGCCAGGTACCAGAAGTCCAGGTGGGACACTGTACTGGCTCTGGCTAAACAGGCCTCCCCCCAGCTAGCCAAGGAGCTGGAGGCAGTGACTGCAGATGGGACTGAAGCATCTAAGGTTCAGTTTCATGCTGCTGTGGACTCTAATGATGTGTCATCAAGAGTCATGGCTACATCTGTGGCTCTTTGGAGGATGGCTTGGCTCAGATGTACTAGCCTCTCGCAGGACACCCAGGCTAAGGCCATGGATTTTCCTGTAGTGGGTAATTCTCTGTTTGGGCAGCAGACAGAGAATTACAGTAAGAAAATGGATGAGTACAGGACCACTTACAGGAGTGCTCAGGCCAAGGAAAGGCAGGCAACTCCTCAAAGATAGCACTCTAGAGGCAGGGGCAGGCCTTTTCAAAGGCCTTTTTACCAAGCACAGGCCTCTTCTTCCTTTTCTTAGAGGGGGTTCTTCAGAGGGAGAGGCAGAAGGGGGATGAGCAGAGCTGCATCCACTCCTCAGCCTAAAGCCCCTGCCAAGCAGACACCCTGATGGGCATGCCAGAGTCAACTCTCCTATTCCAGTAGGGGGCAGGCTGGTTTACTTTGTCCAGGACTAGATGTCTATTACATCAGACAAGTGGGTCCTGGAAGTAGTAAGCCAGGGACTGGTTTTCAGCTTCAAAAAATTTCCAAAGATGAGAGCCAGATCTTTTCCACCTGCAAATCTCTCGGAAACCCTTGCCCTAGAGGCAGAGGTTTCTTCTCTCCTAGCTTTAAGAGCCATAGAGAGAGTACCTACCCTACACTGGGACAAAGGACTGTACTCCAGGTACTTCCTGACCACCAAAAAGACTGGGGAGTGGTGACCTATCCTAGACCTAAGGTATCCAAACAAACATCTTTTAAAACCAATGTTCAAGATAATAACTCTGAATATTCCTTCCCTCTCTAAGGCCAGGGGACTGGCTAGCCTCTCTGGATCTCAAAGATGCCTACTTTCACATTCCCATCAGGTGCTCTCGTAGAAAGTACCTCCGGTTCGCGTTGCCCTCAGGCCATTAACAGTTCAGAGCAATGCCCTTTGGCCTAACCTCAGCCCCAAGGGTTTTCACAAAGTGCCTGGCAGTAGTTGTTGCCTTTCTAAGAAGGCAAAAGATTTCCATAGCTGGACGATTGACTAATAGTGGGTCAGTCTCCAGACCAAGTCAAGTCTCACTTGCAAGTGACCCAGCAAGTGCTCACTTCTCTAGGATTTCTTCTCCACCTTTCCAGGTCAGTTCTCGAACCAGTCCAGCTTCTTACCTTTATGGGGCAGAACTGGACACACTCAGAGCAAGAGCCTTTCTTCCTCTAGAAAGGGCAAGGGTTCTTATGGAACTAGCTTCTTCCTTCAGCCTTCAGGTATCTCGACCAGCAAGGCATTTCTTCCAGCTCTTGGGCCACATGGCAGCTTCAACAGCAGTGGTCCAAGGGGCAAGATTCCAGGTGAGGGATATTCAGTTCCACCTGAGAGCTTTCTGGTCTCAGAGGAAGGATTCCCTTACCAAACTGATCCCAGTGACTCTGACCTTGATCCAAGCCCTCCAGTTATGGCAGGATCAGGGCAATTTAAAACAAGGTGTTCCTTTTGTTACTCAGCCTTGTTCAGTGGTCCTTACCACGGATGCTTCTCCCCTGGGCTGGGGAGCTCATCTGGGGTCCCTTAGTGCCCAGGGGCTTGGGCCCCCCCCCAAGAATCCCTTCTCCACATCAGCCTTCTAGAGCTCAGAACAGTTTTTCTGGCTCTAAAAGCTTTCTCACAGTCAGTACAGAACAAGGTGGTTCAAGTCAGAACAGACAACACCACCACCTTGTGGTACATCAACAAGCAGGGAGGCACTTGGTCCATGGCCTTGTATACAGAAGCCATGAAGTTGTGGTCACTGGCTTATTCCTTGCAAACCTCTCTTGTAGCAGTTCACCTTCCAGGCAAGGACAATGTGCTAGCAGATGCACTGAGCAGGATTTCTCAGGGCCATCACGAATGGTCCCTGGACCCTCAGGTGTTGAAAGTGATTTTTTCAAGGTGGGGCACTCCAGAGATAGATCTCTTTGCAGCCCCAGACAATCACCAACTCCCTCTCTTTTGCTGCAGACCTCCAGTCTTGGGCTCAATCCCTCTGGACGCCCTGATCCTGAATTGGGAAGGGAAGTTTGTGTATGCCTTTCCCCTCTTCCCACTCCTGTTCAAAGTTTTGGTAAAAATAAGGTCTCAACCTTGCAAGGTGATTCTGATTGCTCCAGATTGGGCCAGACAGCCCTGATACCCCCTGTTGCTGTCCCTAGCAGTCCATCTTCCTCTGTCTCTTCCCAGGAATTACAACCTGTTAACATCCTCTCAGGGAAGGATTTGGTACCCCAATCTTCAGTCTCTCAATCTCAAAGCATGACTCTTGAAGAGTTAGAGTTTGCAGATCTGCATCTTTCCCAAGGGGTTCTGGATATCCTCAAGGCTTCTCGAAAGCCCTCCACCAAAAAGACTTACAACTCCAAATGGAAAAGATTCAGCATTTGGTGTTCTAAGAAGCATATTTCTCCAGACACTGCTGGATTGCCTACGGTTCTGGATTATATGGTCCATCTTAATGGCTTAGGCCTCAGACCAGCTACTCTCAAGGTGCACTTGTCAGCTGTGTCTGCATTTTTGTGTGTGGGGAAGTCTTCCTCACTATCTTCCCATCCGGTGTTCTGTAAATTTTTTAAGGGATTGCTTCACACCAATCCTCCTTTTAGAGACCTTGCCCCTGCCTGGGATTTGAAGGTTTGCATTGCTCAACTTATGTAACCCCCCTTTGGGCCTATGTCTTCAGCAGAGCTTAAGTACTTGACTTGTAAAACTGTGTTCCTGGTAGCCATTACCTCTGCCAGGCATATCAGTGAATTGCAAACCCTATCAGTGGAACCTGATTTTATCTAATTTCACAGGGATAAAGTGGTCCTTAGAACCAATAGAAGGTGCTTGCCCAAAGTGGTTTCAGACTTCCATTTAAACCAGTCTATGGCTCTCCCTGTTTTCTTCCCTGGTCATTCTTCCTCAAGAGAGAGGAGGCTACACAGTTTAGATGTCAAAAGAGCCCTTAGTTACTACATAGAGTGTATCAAGGGTCACAGGTTTGACTCCCTCCAGTTGTTCCTCACTTATGGAGAAGTGGAAGAGGGCAAACCTGCCACCAAGAGATCTATTGCCACGTGGATTGTGTCTTGTATACAATTCTGCTATGAAAAACTGGGAAAAACTCCACCCTCAGGCCTGAGGGCTCATTCCACAAGAGGTACAGCTGCATCCCTGGCTGCTGCCAGGGATATCCCTCTCTTAGAAATTTGTCAAGCAGCCACCTGGAAAACAGTCCATACCTTTACCAAGCATTACTCTCTGGATATCCAGGCTAGGAGTGATGCTCGGTTTGGCACAGCAGTACTTCAGAGCCTGTTCCCAGAGTAGGTTCTGTCCCTCCTCCTTGGAGGTACTGCTTGAAACATAGAAACATAGACTTTGATGGCAGATAAGGACCGCTTGACCCATCTAGTCTGCCCATTTCCCTACCTACAGGATGGGCCACAGATCCTAGTTAACCAACAGCCTATTTCTTCCTACCCCCCACAAGAATTGCCTTATGTCTGTCCCATGCATTGTTGAATTCTCCCACAGTTTTAGACCCCACAACCTCCTCAGAAAGGCTGTTCCGTGCATCCACTACCCTCTCTGTGAAATAATACTTCCTCACATTGCCCCTGAACTGCCCCCTCTATCTTTAAATTGTATCCCCGTGTTCTTGCACGTCTCTTTTTCTGAAAGATGCTACCCTCTTGGACTTTGTTGATTCCACTGAGGTACTTAAAAGTTTTTATCATGTCCCCCCTCTCCCTTCTTTCCTCAAGGGTATACATATTAAGCTCCTTTAGTCTCTCCTCATACGACTTCTCTTGCAGACACTGCACCATTTTAGTTGCCCTCCTCTGGACTGCCTCTATCCTGTCTATGTCCTTGCGGAGATGGGATCTCCAGAACTGGACACGGTACTCCAGATGGGGTCTCACCAACTGTCTGTACAGAGGGATAACGACTTTCTGTTTTCTGCTGCTGATGCCTCTCCCTGTGCATCCCAGTATACCCCCAGCCCTCCCTACTGACTTCTCACATTGCTTGCTAACCTTAAGGTCATCTGATATGATTACCCCCAGGTCCCTTTCCTTTTATGTTGTTACTATCTCCCCCCCATTGTGTATTTTTCCCCTGGGTTCTTGTTTCCCAGGTGCATTATTTTGCACTTCTTTGCATTGAATCCTAGCTGCTATACTTCTGACCATTCCTCCAACCTTGCCAAGTCCCTTCTCATCCTTTCCATGCCTCCTTGTGTATCAACCCTGTTGCAGATCTTTGTGTCATCTGCAAAGAGGCATACTTTTCCTTCGGTCCCTCTGCAATGTCACTTATAAAGACATTAAAAGGACTGGACCCAATACTGAACCTCGAGTACCCCACAAGTAACCCTCTTTTTCAGAGTGGACCCATTTACAATTACATTCTGTGTCCTGTTGTCCAGCCATTGTTTTACCTAGGCTGACCACCCTGGGACCCACTCCCAGGCTGGTTAATTGACTATTAATCTTTTGTGTGGACTGTGTCAAATGCCTTCTAAAGTCTAGGTAGGCCATGTCTACAGCCCTCCCTGGTCTACTACTTTGGTCACCCAGTCAAAGAAATCTATTAGATTCGTCTGACATGACCTTCCCGCTGTGAAGCCATGCTGCCTTGGGTCTCCTGTGCCCCACTGGCCTCTAGGTACTCAACTATTCTTCCTTGAGAAGTGACTCCATCACTTTCCCTACCACAGAGGTCAGACTGACAGGTCTGTAGTTTCCTGCCTCTGTCTTTGTCCCACTTTGTGAAGAATCGATCCGCCTTCCTCCAGTCCTCTGGTACCACACCATCCTCCCATGATTTATTAAAAGAGTTGCCAGTGGTTTCACTAGATCCCCCTTAATTCTTTTAGAATTCTGGGTGAATTCCATCAGGCCCCATTGCTTTGTCCACCTTCCAGTTTTAGGAGTTCTTGCAGAACCCTTTCTTCTGTGAAAGGACTGAGATCGACCCCCCATCAAGAGTGTTTCTGTTAATTGGATTAGGCACTTCCCCCTCCTCTTTTATGAATACTGAGCAGAAATATTCGTTCAGTATCCCTACTTTTTCACTGTCCCCCTCTGCCCACCCACTGTTCATTCTATTCAGCCTCACTATCCTTCCCTTTGTCTTCTACGCTCACTGATGTACCTATAAAAAGCTCGAGCTCTGTTGAAGTCTCTGTCTGGAGTGGTAGTCTGCAATTGTCAGAATACAGCAAGACTTTATGTTGTTTGAAGAAAAAGTTACTCACCTTAGTAATTATGTTTCTTCTAATGGAGTCTTGCCGTATTCTGACCTCCTTCCCTGCCTCCCCTCTCAGAACCTGTTTTTGGGAAGTGGGTGGGCAGGTGCAGTGTTGTACCCCAGGGGTGTTTTTTGCTTGCACCCCCCTTCTTTTTGTTTGGGTGCTGATTTATTATTGTTATTTATAGTACATTGGTTTTTGGGTTTCCTGACTTGAGTCTTCCTTTGGAATCCAAAACTTTTTTCAGCCAGTTGGCTAGTAAGAATTTTTACAATTTCCACATAGAATTTTTAATTTAGTTGGACTTGTAAGAATCTGACAGTTTAGGTTTGAATCACTCCAGACAGAGACTTCAACCGAGCTCGAGCTCAGCATTCTATGTCCTGCATAGAATGTTAACTCTTTGTTCTCCGGGGCAGTTCAAAGGTTGGGAATCACTGCAATTGTCAGAATACAGCAAGACTCCATTAGAAGAAACATAATTACTAAGGTGAGTAATTTTTGCTTCTGTATGCCCACCCTGCTGAAAATGTTGGCACGCTCTGCTGCCACTTTTGGGGCTGTGACAGTACGCTTTCGAACTGAATCTGGGTATCAAGTTGCATGGTCACATACTACCAGAATGAATCAATTACCCTTTCTACTTTTGTCTAAGTGGGTCATCCACATTCATTGCAGTTCTCTCAAAAGGCACATATATCAAGGGTAGGGACACCAGGGGCAGCTTGTCTTTTTTAGTCACTGGGGCTACTTTCTGACTTTCAGCCAAAGAACTGCAATAGGTAGCAACATCTTCATGAATTCAAGGCCAGTAAAATCTGCACAGCAATTTGGCAAGGGTGCAATCCCCCCAAGTGACCAGCCATAGGACTGTCATATGCTATTTGTAATGACTTGCACCTGTGCTTCTTTGGTATGACCAATTGTTCTATCTGTTCCTGCATCTGAGGATTAACACAAACTCTATACAGTGCCCATTACATTTTTTTAAACATTGGCTCACCCTCTCTTTGTTTCACCCCCAACTGCTTAAAATAACCTTCAAGAGAAGCATTGTTTGTTCTGAAACAAAATCACAATCAGTTATCAGTTTAATTTCAGCAGTTTCATATATCAGTGGTGACCAGTTCACCTCGTATTGGGATCCATTTTGGTGGATCTCAAGAAGCTCCGAGATCCACCGACAATAAAGTGAACAAAGAGTACAATACTTGTGTTCATCAGCTGTAAGGATCTTCATTGATTCAAAAATGCAGCCTTTGCCCCATGATCACCAAAAATCTCTTTGGGATCCACTAGTGGATCGAGATCCACATACTGGCTACCACTATCATATATTAACCCCTTATGTCCATCAGTCTTTTGTTGCCACTGTTTTTTCAGGCATCTTCTTTCTTTCCTGGACTTCCAGATCTTGGAGCTGTGCTCAAACAAGTTTGAATCAAAATTACCAAAAGGAAAAGAGTCCCCAGCATCTCAGATTTTCTTTGCCTGTGCTCCTGTCATCACAGCTGCTGAAACTACAGGTTTTGCTCCCTCTGTGATTAACTCCATAAATCCTGGAAAATCATTTCCAATAATCACAGGTATAGGTAATTTGGGTACTACCCCCTTTTTTCCATTTGGTATGACACTCTATTAATATTCAGAGTTACCTGGGTGGTGGGATAGTATCGAGTGTCCCCATGGATGCAGATGACACCAGTACCTGGGTCTTTTGCACAGTGTTTTCCCAGCACTTCAACATGTACTAGAGTCAGTCTGCTTCCTGAATCAATAAGTCACTTCATAGTCTTATCTCTCACCTTGATATTTGTTAAATACTTGCTCAAGTTTGCTGAGGCCAAGTCTGCTCCAGTGTTACTCTTCTTATTTTGACAGTTTCTTGTAATATGGCCTGGCTTGTTACAGTTGTACCAAATAAAGTCTTTGGCTACAGATTTGTTACCCTAACCAGAATTCCTATCTGATCTGGAGTTAAATATGGAAAAAGATGGTCATACCAGTCCTTGGCTGCTGCATGGTCTGTCTAGCCATCTGATAGTCCTCGGCCAAAGAAATGGCCTTTTCCCCACTTTCTGGTCAGTGTTCTTTTACCCAAAGCTACACATCTATAGTAAGGATGTTGATGAATTGCTCCATTGCAAGTATGTCAGTGGTCTGTGGAATTTTTTTGTCATCTGGTTGGAGCCATTTAATGAGGAGTTCTCTGAGTCAAGTGAAAGCTTCTCGAGGATTGTCAACTGAGTTGTACTTCAGGGACTGGAATCTTTGCCTGTCGGTCTCTCCTGAGATGTCTTACCTTTTCAGGATTTCTGTTTTCACAAGGTCATAGTTTTCTGACTGTGCAGTGTCCATATTGCTGTAGGCAAGTTGGACTTTACCTATCAGGTAAGGTACCAGCCTGAGTGCCCATTGCTGCTTTGGCCACTGGCGAGCTGTGGCACTCCTTTCAAAAGTTGTTAGGTGTGCTTAGATGTCATCTGAGGGATACAACTTTGTAAGTTTAATGTGTCTTAAGTTTGTATTTTGTTGTTCTGCTGGACCTATGCGAGATCCTCCAGCTTTGATGGTTCAAGGCATCAAGTCATTACTGCTCCTGTCGCTGTATTTCTTCTGTTCTCTGCTTTTCTGTCTCTCTTTGTTGTATAGCTCACCATTTGAAGAAGGCAGACTGGCTTTCAGGTTCTGCCCCACCTCCTCTTCTTTTTTTTTCTTCTTTCATCATCACTAGTTCTGGATGCTTGTTTTTGCAGGATTTATACTTTGCTTCTGTGCTTCCCTGGTACCAGGTCTAGTACCCATGCATAAAACTCCTGGCTTAGAGTATGCATGGTGTAAATCCCACTTGTGACACCATCTGTCAGTGAGGTGCAGGTCAGGAAGCATACAGTAATCAGGAGCAGTTATAAAATTTGCAAGTAGCATTTTATTATTTTCAATAACAATAAATAAAATTTTTCAACGCAGGTAAGGCAGTACAAACAAATAAAACAAAGTCCTTCATCTGATGGGATCTGTAATTCTGAATTTCAATCTATCTCTCTAACTGCTAATTGTTGATCTTTTTTATAAGAAGTCTTTGCCTGGAAAATAATTTCTGCATCCAGAGCTCATTAACAGACATCCTGTTTATCACAAAATGTATCAGAACTTTGTCGGTTTCTTTCCTTGCAGGTGCAACAAAATAGAACATTGTGTCCCAGAACTAATCTGTTGAACAACTCTGCAAAAGTTGAGGTCAAACTGCATCTCAAAGTTAACCCTCTGAGTCCCAAATAGCTTTTTGCAATCATTTCAACAATATAACTGTAAACATTTTCAAACCAAAGGATCCCGGTTTCACACAGATTCACATATATTTTTAAAACCACAGATAAGCAAGGGTGAAGAAAAGATAGAAACAGCAAGTGAAGGCAGGGAGATAGCAAGAAGGGGAATTGCTAGACTGTCAGAGTGATCAGTTCCTAGGTCTGACAAGAAAATTTGATTACGCATTCAGACAGAAAAGAGATAGAAAAGGAGAGGATAGAACAGATCCTTGCATTTTAACTCTTTCTGCATAACAAATGGGGTAGGTGACTTTCAGGCTACTCAAACCATCACATACCTCCGACCCTCAAGCACACCTAGCCTACAACCTATCTGACTACTGTGAGCATAACCACCAGCAACCTCTCTCTACCACTTTTTTCTATGTCTCTGCCTTTTTTTCTGTCTATCTGCATTTCCTTTCTTTCGGTTTCTTTGTCTTCTTTTTATTTCTGTGTATCTATTTTAGGTAGAAATGAGGTGGCTGTTGGCATCTAATAAGAAGGGGGGCTGACTGACAATGTTTCTTACTCCCCTCTTGTTTGCATTCTCTTTCTCTGCTTCATGCTGTTTCTACAGTATGTTCTTCCTCATATCTCCGTTTCCCTCTTTGTCTCTTAAAAAAAAAATCCATCTCTCAAGGGCTCTCTGCCCCCTTATCTCTGTCTCTCTATTCATTTTTTTATTTATTTCTCAGTCTTTCTTTCTCTGTCTCTCTCTTATTTCTCATTCTCTCTGTTCATTGGTGGTGTTAGTGACCATGTTACTATAGAGGGCTGTTCAGTTGCTCCTCTCACCACTGCCACTGGGCTTAACTGCCCCACAATTTTTTTTTATTAAAAAAATAAAACAAAAAAAACACCATAGCACTCTTACAGTGTGAGCTATGGCTCCATCCTGAGCTGGCTAGTGCTCCGCTCACTACAGCCGGTATCCCTGATTGCTTAGGAGACCAGGCACATCTCCTAGGCTGGTGCCGACCCTGGAATTCTGCCGGCAAGTGTGGCAAAGGAGAGGGGAATATGAGATTGTGGTATACTTGCTCTTGAAGCTGTGATCCTCCTGAGTAAGGCATACTTGGGAGACAGCAAACATGTTTGTTTATTTATTGTGTAAAAAAACAAACTTAATCCAAGGATGACCAGAATTTGGGCACAACTGCTGCTGCCTCCCCTCCTCCCACTAGGAGCACCAGGGAAGGAGAAACCAGGAACCTCAATAGATGGAGCCAGCTGAACCCCAACAGGGGGTAAGTGAATAGCTGTTTTTATTGTATAGGGTAGCCCACTCATAAAAGAGCTAAACCAGCATGAGGGTCTGGTCAGTGTGGGAAGGAGTCAGCAGCTACAATCAGCTTATGAGAAGAGATGCTGTTTGATAGCCGGTTTGAAGATCCCAATGGAGCTGCTTAAAATAATAGCTAAAGGAAGGGAGTTCCACAGAAATGGAGGCAAGTAAGGGAAGGATCTCTGCCCACCGCTAGTTTTCATCTGTGAAGTTGAGAGGGGTATTTCATTATTTAGTTTTTGTTGACTGGGTAGATGCATTAGACAAAAAACATTGCCTATTTTCAGGCACTACCCAGGAGAGTTACAGACAATCAATGAACAGCATTACAAGGACACAATAAATACAGTAGCATCAGTGTGTGCAGGCAAAATACAGGAGTAACATGAAACAATGAGCAGCACAAAGAGATATCAGAATTAAGAATACAACTACAGTAAGTGCAAAATGCTATGTGGTAGAATGAATAAGTTAAGTAAGAATGCAGTGCATCAATTACACATGCGCTTATCATTAGCCAGGATGAGCTTACGAAGTTCATTCTTAAAAACCTGGTGGGACTGAGATCATCTTAGAGTTATTGGCAAGGAGTTCTAGACCTGTTCACCCATCTCAGTAGCACATTTTGGGTCAACCAGTAGTGACATATTGGTAGACTGTAGGGTGTAGGCCAGTAAAGCGTGCTTTTAACATGTTGACCAGAATAGTTGGTGTACCACTTCTGATAATATTATCAATGATACAGCCCATGCTGAAAAGATAAGAAGATGGGAGAGCCAACTCAGAATCGAGTAGAGGGCACTGTGATGGGTAAGCCTGGACACAGAAAGAGCAAAGAAGCAAATGTTATTGTAACATGTATTCCATTTATTTAGGACCCCTTTGTTTTCCTTCAGGTAGATACCAGCCTATAGGTGAGACTGTGTCATTGGAGACCCTCTGCAATAGCCAGCCTGGCAGCAGCGGTTAGAACATGCCTAATTTTATAGATGAGGCAAAGCTTCATGCTTACTGTCTTACAGATTGTTGATGGATGGCGGGTTAAAATCCAGGGCAGAGTCTAAGGTGACTCCAAGGTATTTGAAGAAGTCTGCTGCCTCTAGTGAGGAGCCCACTGAACAGTATACGGTAAGGATGGAGGGACAGGCCCTGAGTCTAGGTGGTGACCCAAATAGCTTAGCGAGAGTTTTTTTTTTGATGTTCATAAGGAGTCTATTGTGATTTAACCAGGATTGAATGGAATCAAAATCAACATTTAGCTTCGAGTCGATGTCAGAAATGTCCATGGCTCTAGTGTTCAGTACCATGTCATCTGCATATAGTAGGATTGAGCAAGAGCCAACTGTTTTAGACAGGTTGTTGAGACATAGAGTGAACAGCAAAGGACCAAGTATGGATCTTTGAGGGACACCAACTTTAGTGGGGGAAAGGTCAGGGGTATGCAGGATGAGCATCCCCGAGGTCATGTTCGAGAGGTGCCTTGTTAGGGTGGATGCCAGGCAGGAAGGGGAATTGGTACTGATGACTTAATAAGTTACACAGTGATGGGCATATTGCAACTGGCCAGCGAGTGTGAGCCATTTTAGTTCCTTCATGACACTGCAGTGATGGTCCCTGCTGAGTGTGTCAAGGGCAGAACGACCAGTTCTGTTGTAGAGTACTCAGAGTCTGGCCATCTCAATTTGCCTTGCAGATAGGAGAGTGGCTACAACACGGGTGAAGAGGAGAATGCCTTTGGTGATGGTCAGTTGGGAGTCTTTGGTAATGCAGGCTCTTAGCCTGCAGAGCTGTCACAGCTTCAGATTGATTGTCCTAGTGACATCAGTGTTTTTGTTTCAACTTTTTATTTATAAGCTTTTGGCAAAATCTTACAATACAGCAGTACACACATAGATATATGACTGGATCATTAGTAACCATTCTCTTACAAAGGAATATGTTGGCACCATCCCATAAGATACAACATTAGGGGGAACTACCATAAACACAGTTAATTCAGTTAGAAAACCAACAACTTTATTATAGCACAGAGCAATACAGGGTTAGTATTAGAACATGTTAACCAAAGTGGTCTTATGCCTTAAAATATCCCACAACTGCTACAACAGGAAGACTGTAATCAAACTTTTATGCCAAGGGAGAACCTAAGGTCAAATTTTAAACTAATTTCAGTATGCAACTACCTAACATCAGCTAAGAAAAAGAAACTTCTTAAAGAACCTCTCTGTCCACTTGGCAGTTCATAGTGGTAAGGCTCTATGTAAGCTTTGTAGTCACACTTACCCCCGATTCCTCCCACAATAATAAAAACATCATTCTTAATAAGATGTATGGTATCCCTTACCTTAAACATACAAGGATACTCAGCATATATACTGTCTGTGGTAGAGATGCTGGCTAGAGGGTGCACACAGCTTGGGAAAACCAGATCATGGTGAGAATTAAAAAAAAATGGCTATTACTCCATTATGCTGTTTGCGCCAGCCCCACAAATAAATGACAAAGATTTAACCACAATGGTATGCAATGAAATAAATTAGGCAAACTGATTAATACAACAGCAGATGTTACTTCAAGAGGGCTCTTGCAGTAGGTATTTACATATAGGACTGACCCACCAGGCGTCAGGACCCCACGGAAAAATTTCTAGCCAGCAGTCTCTGGCAGGGGGACCGCCCCCACGTCAGGTGACCGATGTCATGCAACGTCAGTATAAAGGGGTGGTCCCCCACGCCCGCCTTCCAGTTCTTTCCCGCCATTGATTTGTAAAAGTTCCTCGTGGTACAGTTCAATGCTTGTCAGTCATCTGTCAGTTCAGTTTTCGAACCTTTCGACTGCTTTTTTTTTGATATTTTCACCCTCAATACGCTGTGTATGTCGTCCCCGACGCCTTCTGAATCACATACAAATAAGTGCGACTCGTGTGGTTCCCAGCTGCCGCACAAGGACGGTCATTCCCTGTGCCTCTTCTGCCTTGGTTCAGATCATCCTGTGAAGAAGTGCCAGCACTGCCAGAAATCTAATTCAGCTACCTGAAAACAGAGGCAGTAGTCCCTGGAGGCCCCTATTTTAAAGAAAAAAATAGGCATCCATGGAGAAGGAGTTGAAAAACTTGAGGCAGGCATCCACTTCCCCCAAAGGCCACAAAAGGAAAAAGGAGAAGCACCAGGACCAGGATTCGACTTCCACGGCCGGAGTCGCGGTTCTGAAGGTAACGTCCCCTCTGGGGGACCACTCCACGACGACCGTCTTGGCGGTATCCAATATGGTGTTGCCCCTCCCGTCGGGCTCGTGCTTGGGCCCCTCGGGTACCTCTGGGGTAGAGGAGGCCTCCGCTCCTGTGAAGGCCGCTGCCACATGGCCCTCAGGTTCAAGCGGGTCTGCTAATTTTGGACGCCGGTGCCACCGACCTCCGCCCGGACAAGACTGGGAAGCCGCTCGCTCCTTTGGGAGGGCGCACAGTCGCTCCTTTGCCCGACAAGGCTGCATCTCCAGCATGGCCTTCATCAAGCAAGGGATCCGATAAGTCAGACTCTGGCTCCTCTGTTACCCGCCCGGATCCAGTTGATAAGCCGGATGTTGGCCCCTCCGACGACCGCTCAACCAAAGAGCCTACGTTGGACCCCCTTTGACTAGTCTGATGCCCCAGGCTCCCTGCAATGCTTGGTGTTGCCCTCTGAGGTTCCTGTGTCTCCTCCACTGAACCCCAGGGATTCTGACCCTCCCTCCCTGGTCATCACAGAGGACCTGGATACACTGCCGTCAGGGCCCCCCTCTTACTGGGCCAGACACCCTAATGCCAGACCCTCAGATGCTGGCTTACCTGACACCAGCCGATGTCCCCCTACCAGACGGTGCTCCCATGCCCAGCTCGATGCCCGCAGGGCCACCTTTGCCAGGCCTGCCAGCTGAGCCTCTGCCAGGTCCCTCTGCTCCATCAGAGCCCCTGGCACCCGGGTATCCAACACCACAAAATCCGGTGCTGTCTTACCCGGCAACACAGTATCCAATGCCACAGTACCTGACGCTGCTTTACGCAATGCCGCAGTACCCGGCGCCTCAATACCTGACGTTGGGCTTCCTGCCATCGGGTTATAGATACTCAATGTATGGATATCCTTAGTATCCATATCCCCCTCCTCCTCTGCCACCCACACACCAGCTGCCGGCGGACTTGAAGGAGACTCTAGCTGCCTGGTGGGCTGAAGCCAAGGCTGAACTCACCAGAGATGTAGAGAGTCATCTACTGGTGCCAGACCCTTTGCAGGATCCCCTTCACCAGAGATGGGAGACTCCCTCCCCCTTGCCCGACACCAGAGGTGAACCCTCAAGCACCAGGGGTAGGAGGATACGCGTCCCAGAGGGCTTCCCAAAGGGACCATCCCTCCTCTGTGTCAGGAGGAGTCTTCCTCTTCTTCATTGGAGACCTCTGACTCAGACTCAGGGTGATGCTCTGACCCGGGTGATGAGCCTTGTACTCCAGACCAACCTAGGCCAAGGACCCCTCCAGAGTCTCCTCCGGAGGATCCTTCTTTTCTGGAGCTACTGAGAAAGATCATCAGTGGCAATTTCTGGAGCCAGATCCACAGTGTAAAAAGCTCGCTGCCTACTTAGACCTGCCCGAGACCGCTCCTACATTGATTCCACCCTGGATAGAGCCTCATGTGGACCTTGTTTCCACTATTTTGAAGCAACCTTCCGTGTTAGCCCACCTTCTGAGGAAGGCAGATTGGCTATATCAGGCTCCTGAGAGAGTAGATTTCTTGAATCTACACCCCAAAGCGGACTCGGTTGTAATTAGCGCTGCTCACGGCCGCTCCGCTAATCCTAAACATCTCAGCTCATCTCCGCCTGACAAGGAGTCTCAGCTTCTGGACGAATATGGGAAGAAGGTCTATGCGTCTTCTACTCTGGGTATTAGGGCCCTGAATTGTGTATCACATATGTGGGATTACCAGAAGACAATCCTTAGTCAGGTAGACTCAAAGTTAGACTTCCTTCCTGAGTCTCAGACAAAACTGGAAGTGGCTGATCTTGTCCGTTCTGCTCATCTGGCCAGTTGGCACAGGTTTTGTGCCACTTACAATGCAGTGGACCCAGCTGGACGGAGCTCGGCTTTCGCCGTAGGTCTTCAGCGTCATGCTTGGCTCCGTGTGTTAGCATTGGTCCCTGAAGTGCAATCCGCTATTCAGGATGCGCCCTTCAGGGGTTTGGTACTGTTTGGCGGTGATGTCAAGGACATCATTACCGACTTGCAAGTGAAGGGCACTGCGCTAAAGTCCGTGGACTCTATGTACAGAACCTCTCAGGTCCAGTGGCCCTTTTCATTGACGTAACCAACAAAAACAAAAACCACAACCACAGGGCAAACAGGCCAACAAGTGTCGGGCCCCTCCAGCAACTAAGACTCCCCCTACCAAAAAAGCTGCGGGAGCCTCAGCTGCTGCGCTGCCTCAGACCTCCTGACTCCTTGCCTGTCCCATGGACTCTGGAGGTACCAGAGGAACCAGTAGGAGGGAAGGTTCTCCTTCCATCTACCGGGTTGGGAGAGGATAACGGTTGCTTGGGTGCTCCAGTTGATTGCAGCCAGACACTCAATAGAGTTTCTACAGAAACCACCCCGAAGACCACCCCCCAAGTTGTCTTACTCCTCAGAACATCTTCCTCTGGTCCTAGAAGAAATTACCTCCCTTCTCTTGAAGGCGGTGATAGAACCAGTTCCCAACCACCTTTGGGGGATGGGTTACTATTCCCATTTCTTTCTAGTTCCAAAGAAGAAGGGAGATGTGAGGCCTATTTTAGACCTCAGTTCCCTGAACATGTTCATGGAGTACAAATGCTTCAGAATGCTCTCCCTGCAGGGCCTTCTGCCTCTCCTTCGGCAGGGACTGTGGCTGTGCGCTTTGGACATGCAGGATGCTTACCTGCATATCCCCATATGCCCTTCCCACTGCAAATTCCTTTGATTTTGTCTCCAGGGGGATCACTACCAATTCAAGGCCCTCCCATTTGGTCTTTTCCTTGGCCTCACCAAGTATTTACCAAATACCTGTTTGTGGTGGCGGCCCAAGGGAGTGCAGGTATTCCCGTACCTGGACGATTGGCTCCTGGTGGCCCCATCCAGGGAGGAACTCCTGTACTCCCTTTCCCTTACCCTGCAGGTTTTCACCAGCCTGGGTATCATCATCAACCAGGCAAAGTCCCATTTGGTCCCTTGCCAGTGCCTCCAATATATAGGGGTGATCCTGGACACGATCATCAGCAAAGCCTTTTTGCCTCTGGACAGGGTGGACACCCTTCAGACTCAGGCCCATCTTCTGTCCAGTTGCAGAAGGGTCTGCACCAGGTCAGTCCTGCACCTACTCAGGCTAATGGTGGCTGCCATTCCAATAGTCCTACGCGCTCGGCTCCATGTGAGGATTTCTCAATGGACGCTTCTGTCTCAATGGGACCAAACACTGGACGACCTAGACCAGGAGGTGCTAGTTTCTGATCCCATGATCAGGAACTTGCAATGGTGGATGGCACAAGAGAACCTTTGCTGGGGAGTGCACTTCAATATTGAACTCCCCTCCCAAATGTTGACAACAGATGCCTCTGGAGAGGGCTGGGGAGCCCATCTCGGGTCTCACAGGACTCAGGGCAGCTGTTCCTAATTTGAACAAAATCTGCACATAAATGTGCTTGAACTCAGAGCAGTCCTTTATGCCCTACTGGCCCTGCACTCCTCCATACTGCCCGGTCATCTCCTCATACAGACAGACAACATATGTGTCGTCTGGTATCTCAACAAACTGGGAAGAACTCGTTCCTACCCTCTATGCAGGGAAGCAATGAGAGTGTGGGTCTGGGCTACCCAACACAATCTTCACCTGATGACCATTCACATTCTGGGAGTGGAAAACACACTGACAGACAACCTCAGTCGGTCCTCAGCCAGGGCCCATGAATGGGAACTGGATCAAGAGGTCGTAGACGACATTTTTCTGCAATGGGGAACCCCGCAGGTAAACCTGTTCATGTCTCCTCAAAATGCAAAACTTCCCACCGCCTTCTCACTCTTTCCAGGGCGAGGCACTTTTTGGTGGGACACTCTGTCTCTCGATTGGAGGGACATAGATACATAGACAGTGTCGGCAGATAAGGGCCTATGGCCCACCCAGTCTGCCCATTTGAGCTTGTGAGTTCAGTTTGTTTTCCTAGAAGTCTGTTGCCCCTTACCCCTGACCTCCAGAATTCCTTTATGTCTATCTCATGCATTCTTAAATCCCGTGATTGTTTCAGCCCCCACCACTTCCTTTGGCAGGGTGTTCCACTTGTCCACCACCCAGACAGATTCGTCCATGCCTTCCCTCCTATTCCCTTAATTCTGAGGGTCCTGAACAAGCTCAAATCAGAGGGGGCATGAATGATCCCCATCACTCCATTCTGGCCCAGGCAAATTTGATTCTCTCTTCTACAACAGTTGTCAGAAGAACCTCCACTTCCTCTTCCTCTGTTGCAACACTTGTTGACCCAGGATCAGGGGACTCTTGTTCATCCAGGTCTCAGTTCCCTTCATTTGCATGCGTGGCTCCTGCAGACATAGTTAAAGCCTGCTTCTGGATTTCCCTGCTCGTAGCAGACATATTGGTAGAAGCCAGAAAGTCTTCCACCCAGTCCACTTATGCTATGAAGTGGAAACAGTTTTCTATTTGGGCCACGTCAAAGGACTTTGACCCTTTCTCTTGCCCAGCCAACAGAGTCCTGGACCACATGCATCATGTCTTTAAAGGTCCATATGGCAGCGATTTCTGCTTACCATGTCCCCCTTCGGAGACTGGACTTTTGTGCAGCTGGAAGTCTCTAAGACATTCCTCAGAGGGGTCCTCCATTTGAGACACCTCGTCCGTATTCCTGCTCCTCCTTGGGACTTGAATTTTATTCTTGAGAAACTTACTCTGCCTCCCTTCGAGCTGTCAGCCTCAGAAGATTTAAAGTGCCTCTCTTTGAAGACTCTCTTCCTAGTGGCCGCTACTTCAGCTCAGTGAATTTCCGAGCTTCAGGCCTTGATGTGCAAAATCCCGTATTTGATTTTTCACAAGGAACGTGTGGCTCTACGCACCAACCCCTAAGTTTCTCCCTAAGGTGGTGGCTGAATCTGCACTAAATCAATCCATTGTGCTACCTGCTTTCTTTACGCAATACTTCAATCAAGGTGAGTACCTCTTGCACACTTGGATGTTCACAGAGATACTACACCTCTTGGACCAAGGATCTTTGGATATCTGATCAGCTTTTTGTCTCTCTTGCTCTCAAAAGAGAGGGCAATGCCATTTCCAAGCAATGCCTATCTAAATGGTTGGTTCATTGTATCACTTTCTGTTACAATAAGTACAAGATGACACTGCCGGGTCAAGTCAGAGGTCACACCACCGGAGGAGTAGCTGCCTCTGTGGCTTGTTTCAAGAATGTGTCAGCGGCAGACATCTGCGCAGCTGCAACTTGGACTTCTGTCCATACCTTAATGAAACACTACAGTCTGGATATTGCCTTTCGCCATAGAGCAGGAATCGGGTTGGCTGTGCTTCAAGGTCTTCTTTCATAAGACCAGTTCAGCCAGAGGCTCCATACCATGGCTAATTATCCTCCTCCCGAGTGCTTTTCCTTGTTCCAGACTGCTTGGGACTCAGTCCTATATGTAAATACCTACTGCAAGAGCCTTCTGGAAGTAAGATAGTACAGTTACATAAGAACTTAACGTAACAGTAGATCTTCGAGAGAGGCTCTTGTAGTAGGTATTGCTTTCCCACCCTCCATCCCCCTAAGCTTTTTTTAGCTCCTTTTCCATGAAAGGAAATATGTGCTTCTCTCTCATCTTACCTCTTTTGGGCCCTTGGCGGGGAAGAACTGGAAGATGGGCATGGGGGAAATACTGACGTTGCATTACGTTGGTTACCTGACTTGGGGGTGGTCCCCCGCCAGAGACTGCTGGCTAGAAATTTTTCTGTGGGGTCCTGATGCCTGTCGGGTCAGTCCTATATATAAATACCTACTGCAAGAACCTCTCTCAAAGATCTACTTTTACGGTAAGTTCTTATGTAACTGTACTTTGTAAATTCTGTATAAAAAGCCTCAATAGCTTGAAGTCGTAATGTTTTTCATGGAACCGAAATGTCTCTTAGGGGGTCGGGGAGAAGTGAGAGATCACATTTTAAGAAGACACAGGGGGCTCTCTCTCTCTATGTTGATTTCTTTCTCCTTTTTGACCATTGCAGGCTGCCATCTGACTAAAGCCCCCAACCCCAGCTCCATTACCTAGCATCTCAGGGGCTTACCTTCCAATCCTGGTCTTCCTCCACAGCTTAACCCCCATGGCAGGTTGGGTGGCTCCCTTTGCTCATCATCAGTAGATTTGGTTTAGTGAGAGGGCCCTGTAGCAGGTGTGGAGCCTGCAAGGGGTTGGTCTGCCATCCTGCTCTGCCACTGATTGATTTTGCCTCCATTTTTCACCCCAGGAGAAGCAGACGTGCAGTGCCATCCATGTGACCCCGCATACACTCCTATGCATAAGTCATCACCAGCTGCCACACTCCCCAACATGTGGTTTGCGGCTGCTTTGCCTATAGTCTCAGTTAGGGGCCAGGCTAACGCCAAGCTCTGCAACCCTCCCTTCCTAGAGGAGGAGAGCTGTCCTCTGGGATGCTCAATCCTCCTCTCCCGGCCGACCCTCCAACGTGCCAAGTCTGCTTCTGAACACGGGTCATTGGTGCTGCAAGCGATAGTGCTACTGCTGCATTGGTAGGCCAGCCCTGGGAGCTTTTTTATGGCACAGAATTTTTAAAAGTCACAGTTTTTCCATCAACCTCACTTAGAAGGGTTTTTGCAAAGGGTAGTTGCACAGTTCTATTCGTATATGGCCCAAAAGAATTGCTCTTCTCCTGCTGCTGCTTCTGACGAAGCTCATTCCATCCTGACCATTTTAACTTCTGTGCTGCTTAGCAACTTGCTTTCATCAGGTGGGTCATTAATTAGGTAAGTGTGGCCATTCCACAGTACTTCCAGTTTGGCTGTGATGAGAAGCTGGTGCTATTAAGGACACGTAGTGAGGTCCGCACCTTGTTGAATGCTTTTCTACGCTGCCTCGTGGAGTAGGAAAGTCTGGGAAATAATGAAAGCTCTGCATCTCTGTAGTGAAGTTGTCTTCTCTTGGCCAAGGCTAGGATCCTGTCCTAGAATGCAACACCATTACAAATTACCAGCAGGGTCTGTGGCCCCGTTCCACCCATCGCAGCCTTGTGAGGAGTGACTATTTATGTTTTTCTTTTTTGGGGGGGCGCCAGGGTCACATTCTGTTTGGATTTGGTAGTTGCATCCATCAACTTTAGGGCCGAACATTATTCCCACTGCACACTCTGCTCAGTTCCATCTACCTGGGTCTCCAGAGTGCTTACCCATAGGATCAGGGTATCTGGCTTTTTGGTCCATGTCCATCTAGATTGTTTTCAAAAGCTTTGTGAGGGTTGAAGTCACTGTGTTGAGAGACACCTCACCTAGGCTGGCACCGCCTCCTCCTGAGGCTTCATCTTGCTGTTGTGTCCTGCCATCTCATGGCTGAGATGTCTTCAGCTTGAAAATGTCAGAAGGTGCAGATACATTTCTTTGTTTACCCATCCTTGACTTCTTATGTTGGGTGCTGCTGTTTAATGCGCGAAGGCATTGAAAAAGCTATGTGAAATTGTATTTTCTCTATAAAATAGGTTCAGTCCTTCTTGAGCTTTGTATAGGAGTGTCCTCTGTGGTTTGTTGTCGAGCCATGCCCCTCTTGACAATATCAATGTGCAGTTCGAATGATAATGTGGAGTCCAGATGTCAGCCTAGGTATTTAAAGGTGGCAACAGATTCTAGGAGGGTCACTGACAAGGTGACTATTCTGAGACAGACTGGTTTTGCACTTTCAGGGAGAAACCAAGCATCATGGTCTTATTTTTCCTGCTGTTCAGCATGAGGTTATTCCATGTGAACTAATCTTGCAGTATTAGAAAGTCGCTTTGTGTAGGGTGCCATTGATGGTGTGGACATCTCCTGCATGTCAGTGTAGCACTGCATCATCTGCATATAATAAGGTCTTTGCACTGCCACAGTTGTTGGGAAGGTCATTAATAAATAAGAAGAATAGGAGGGATCCAGGAATGGAGTTTTGTGGAACATCTTGAGTGATGACTGTAGGAAAAGAGAGTGCATTTCCTATATTTACACAATATGTACAGCTTGAGAAGTACCTTTTGAGCCAGGATATGGAGTGATTGTTAAAGTCCAGGTTTTGAAGTTGAGCAGCAGTAAATAGTAGCCAACCTAGATCAAAAGCTTTTGTGAGGTCAGCAAAGATAACACCTGTGAGTTGGCCTGAGTCAGTAGCACAGACAGCCTTGTTGGTAAATCGATTAATGTGGCATTTGAAAGTACAGAATTCTAAATATTGAGAAATTAGCACAAAAAATGATCAGCCAAGTTTAGTCCTAGCAGGAGGAACCCAATATTCAACCCCCTGAGCTGATCGTAATCCCAGTTTCACTGAACTTCTGTTCATATTACTTGTAATGTAATCTGGAGCCAATCCTTCGTGACATTTCAACATAATATTCAAAACATGCAGATGCCTGCAATTTAAATTGCTTGAATAAAGTGCAAGTGGGTGGCACCTTTATTACAAGAATTGTACAAGGATGAAGGGGCACAATATGAGATTGGAGGGGGGCAGGATAAGGGGGGATGTGAGGAAGTTTTTCTTCATGGAAAGGGTGGTGGATGCTTGGACTAGCCTACCCCAGGAAGTGGTGGGTGCAAACACAGTGGGGGGGATTCAAGCATGCATGGGATAGACACAAGGGAACACTAGATGTGGGAAAGAGAGGTGAAAGTCAATTACCAGGTTGGGTCAGTGGCTACCGATACAGATAGAGAACACGGGCAGGCTAGGTGGGCCTAGCGGTCTTTATCTGCCATCAACTACTATGTTACTATGTCTTAACCAGTTCAAATTGTGGTATAGGCTGTGGTGCCGGGTACGCAGGACTTCGAGGATAAAACAGGCAAACCTGTTACACATTAGATCCAATTCTGCCAGCTCCCTTCTCGAGTCCCCACTGCACAGCAAGTTGCCATAACTCTAATGCCAGAACAATCTCTGAGTTCACAGTATGTCTTCGGGACTCTAGTGGTGTGCATTTTGTTTGTCTACAGAGAAGTCTTAATTTATAGCCTAAATCTTTAATCAGTTTGTCTATATGAACATGCTCGGGGAGGAGAAGGTCCCAGGATAGAGGACCATCATACCTGGTATCCCTCCCTAGGGCTGTGCCTAACGTCATTGGGCAGCAGGTAGGCCATCCAATCTGCACGCGGCTCGTCCTCTTCGGGTCATCTCTGTAATGCAAGATAGCCGAGGAATAAAACTGCGGTGATGGAGTCTTTCATTGCCGATTCCTCAGCTGAACTTGTTTGCATTACTGAGACTTGGATGGGCGATGACGCTGGCCCTGTGCTGGCAGTATCTTTCCCGCCTGGCTACTCGGTGTTGCATAGCCCGAGGAGGGACCGTAGAGGGGGCGGGGTGGCTATCTGTTTTATATCCACCCTAGATCTCACTGCATTCCCAGTGGGAACACAGGTCCTTTGAATGTGTGGTCACCAGATGCACCTTGGGAGTCAGTGGCAGGATAGTTCTCATCTACCAGTCCCCAGGGGTGAGGGTCTTTTCCCTGCAGGAGCTGGCAGAGTTCGTCGCCAACCAGGTGTTGGAGTCCTCAAGCATTCTGGTCCTTGGGGACTTTAATGCCTGGATCAATGATGAATCCTGTCATTTTGGGCAAGAGCTCCTCCAGCTGATGAATTCACTGGGACTGACTCAGGTGGTTACTTCCAAGACGCACATACATGGTCACATACACGGTCACATTCTGGACCTAGTCTTCTCACTCGGACTTAATATTACAGTGGTCAAGGTTGATCTGGTCTGTTGGTCAGATCATCATGCAGGTGAGTTCCTGTGTGGGACTCCCTGTCAAGTAACCCCAACTACAGAGACTATCTGGTGTCGTTCAAGAAATAAATTGGAGCCTTGCCAGCTTCAGGAGTCACTGGATATCTTGAGCTTGCTGCTAGCTTGTATTGATGAGCTGCGTCGGTTGAAGACTAAGAGGCGTAGGTTAGAGCGTGCCTGGAGGAGGTCTCACTCTGAGGAGGACAAAGTGGTGCTGAAGCTCCATTATTTGCAGTATCAGTGGGCAATCAATCTAAGGAAGACAGTTTCTGTCCTGGTCGATTGCTGCAGCAAGGAATCTCCTGGCTGTGCTCTTCTGCACTGTAGACGGGTGGCTGAATCCTTTCTGTCTGCAGTCCAGGACAGCTTTTGCTGTGGAAAAGTGTGAAGAATTTGGGCTCTTCTTTGCTGACAAAGTGTCCTCCTATCAGGGTGAGTATTGCCTCCTCTGGTGCAGCTTCTGAAGGAGGGGTTCGGTCTGTTGGTGGAGATCCTCAGTTGAGCTGGAGTGAGTGTTGGCTGGCTTTGGCAGTTGAGGTCCTCTGTGTGGTCACCAGCTTGTGTCCCACCAACTTGGTTCTGGACCCAGGTCCAACGTGGATTGTCATTAGCTGCATTGGTCTCCTGGGTCCAGTGTTCATTGAGATTGTCAATGGTATCTTAGCGAGGGTAGCTTTCCCACAGCCTTGAAAGAGGCCCCTCCTAAAGAAGCTATCTTTAGACCATAATGTTCTCTCGAACTACAGGTCTATCTCTAATCTTCCCTTTTTGGGGAAGGTTATTGAGAAGGTGGTGGTTGACCAGCTGATTGAATGCTTGGAGAGTTTGTCCATGTTTGAACCTCTTCAGTTGGGCTTTCAGCCTTGGCACAGCACCGAGATGGATTTGGTCAGGGTGGCACATGATCTCTTCATTGTGAGGGACCAAAGGCAATGTACCGTCCCGGTGCTCTTAGACCTATCTTTAGCTTTTGACACAGTAGATCATAGGGTGCTGTTGGATCACCTGCAAACCTATGTGGGTGCCACTGATGCAGTTTTGCATTGGTTCAGCTCATATTTAACTGGAAGATTGCAGCGCGTAGTCCTTGGGAATTTTTCCTCAGGACTTTTTGCACTGCCTTGTGGTGTTCCACAGGGTTCTTTTTTGGCCCCCTTGTTGTTCTCTGTGTACATGCTGCTGCTGCTGCTTGGGGAGATCATTAGGTGGTACAATGTGAGGTTTCATTGCTATGTAGATGACACCCAGTTGTACCTGTCTTGTGCCCTAGATGACCTCTCCACCTTAGTTACACTGAGCCAGTGTTTGACTGAGATAAACTGGATGCCTGCCAGTTGGTTATGTCTTAACCCTGGCAAGACAGTAGTTATGGTGATCCAGCCTGGCTGTGGGGGTGTTTCCATGGATGGGAGGTTGCTTGCCCCAATTGTTGGCTAGCAGCCCCAATCAGTGGTAAGTGCAGTTAGAGATCTTGGCTTTTTTTCTGGATGACCGACTGACCCTTGAACAGGTGTCATCAGTTTGTTACAGTTTCTTTCATCTCTGGAATATCACTAGGATCTGTCCATTCTTGACACCTGGTGACCTATGGTCACCCATACTTTCGCACCAACAGACTTGATTACTGCAATGCTTTTTACCTAGGGTTGTCTGGAGCATTGATGCATCGATTGCAGCTAGTTCAGAATGCTGCAGCCAGGATGTTGACAGGTGCCTTTTTGAGGGATCATGTCAATCCTTTTCTGTGCGTTCTGCACTGTCTGCCTGTGAGCTCACGCATCACCTTCAGGATTTGCCTGCTGACGTACAAGGCCCTATGTGGTTTGGTACCTGACTATCTTAAAGAGCTCCTGGTTTCCTATTGACTTTTCCACCCTCTCCGCTCCGCCATGGCTGACTTACTTGTGGTGCCTCCCTCACGCCTTAGGAGATCGTATGACAGAGCTTTTGGAGTTGCTGCACCAGTGCTCTGGAATTCTCTGCCACACCACATATGTGCAGCCAGCTCGGTGGAGGCTTTTAAAGCCTCTTTAAAACCTTTTTTGTTTGATAAAGCTTTTAGCATTATTTAAATTGGTGATTTTAATTCTTGGGATCTCTTTATTTATTGTAAATCACTTTATGCTTTTGGATAGAGTGCTATATAAATAAAATGTGCCTTACCTTGCAATGCCATTCGCAGCAGTGGAGCCAACTGCTGCTGAGACAAGTCGCTCTGTTTACCGGTTCTCCCTCATGGGACCCATTAAAGTGATTAAAATGGAAGCAAAGTCTGCTCATTTTAAATAAATGGAGTGTGATAGTAAAACAATCACCAAAGCATGGTATAAGTTTGCAAACTGAGAGAATAGGCAGTCCATAGAAATAACACAACTGAAGGTGGCGAGAGATGTGGCAAGCAAGTCGTGGGGCCAATCGTGACCAGTAAAGCAACAGCAGAGACAGATGTTCCAGCTCCCAACTTCACTATAAATTATGTTTTGAAGGCCATCAGAGCTTTGGACTTATAAGCGGCAACCCTGGATGCTAAAGTACAAGAGTTTAACAGTAGACTAATGGTATGTGAAGCTCAATCACATATGGCCACGTCAGAGGTGAAAGAGGTCTCTAGTACAGAACTCAGAGATGGCAATGATGGCCATAGGACTTCAAAAAGAAAATAAATTCTTGAGGTTTCACTGAGAACCTTTGGGAAACTGCTTCCGGTCTGTAAACCTCAGAATCCTGGGGCTTTTCCACAGATGAGAGGGTGAAAACCCGATCACATTTGCAACTCAGTGGCTCACAGAGACATTCCAACTAGATCTGACCCCAGCAGTGCATAGGGCATATTGGATCACTCCCTGCCATTGCTGCAAGGAAGCTGAAGGCCATCAAACTTTCTTGATCACACTGGCAGGAGAACATGAGCAGGACCAGATCCTGGACAAGACAAGAAGGAAAGGACCCATTCAGCTGGAGGATGATACCAGACTTTCCGTGTTCCCTGATTTAGGCTATGCAACCTGAGACCAAAGAAAGTGATTTGATGGACCCAGAGCTATTTTGAGGTCACTGGGGATTACCCACGTACTACAGTTCCCGGCATATCTCAAGATTATTTATTCAGTAAAAAGAACAGATATGCAAGAACTAACAGTAACAGTAGATCTTCGAGGGAATCTCTTTCAGCAGGTCACACCTTTGGAACTTAGGCCACCAGGCACTAGAACCACACTGTAACTTTTTCTAGAGCAGTACTACTGGGGCCGCCCACAGTGACATCCAAATTTACTACTGTTATATAAGTGTGGGAGGCCTCAACCCTCCTCAGTTCCCTGCCATAAATCCAGCTCTGAGGACCTCCCTGTAGAGAACCAAGAGAGGGAGTATGGTTCTGCCTGACAGAGAAGGCAGAAAGCAGGAAAGCCTGGAGAAAAGGAGGAGAAGACAGCATGAACCCCACAATCCCGAGAGTGACAGTGGGCAGAGGACCACCTAATAGACAGCCAGGAGAGAAAATAATGCTGATTAACAGTTGCGGTAGAAACAGCAGGGGTGCCCTTAAAAGGAAAAAAGGGCTGAGCGGAAAGGTCCCTGAAGTCCCAAGAGGGACCAGTTCAGGAGGACCCATACACTTGGGACCATGGAAGAGGATGCAAGGTGCCTGCAGGAGACCCTCCTCTGAGGATTTGCTCCCGGGGAAACCAAGGGAGATTCAGGAGATCAACTCTGAGACCAAGGGGGATGGAGTATGGGTCGGCATGACCTGCTGAAGGGGATTCTCTTCAAGATCTACTGTTATGGTAAGTTCTTATGTAACTGTTCTGTCTTCTATGGGGATATCTCCTTCAGCAGGTCAAACCTTTGGAATGAGTCCCAAGCAATGCTGCACAGGAGAACAGTCTGGGTGGTAGGAAGGTAGAGGCCTAAGAGAGGAGGCCCTGTAGCAGTGCTAGGTCAAAACTTACTCTTCCTCTAGAAGCAATGTCCAGACTGCAGTGCTTTGTAAGAGGGTGGACGGTACTCCAAGTTGCAGCAGCACAAATCTCAGCAGCTGAAATGCCCTTGAAACAGGCAACAGAAATGACGATGCTACTGGTTGGGTGACCCTTAACAGATCCAGGAAGTTTCCTACCGTACTTCCTGTAAAAGAAAATACTGTATAGCAGGTTGAATTCATGCCTGATAGTATTCGTGGATTGTAACCTGCCATTCATATTCACTCCCAATTGAATCAGCACTTGTGGTGCACCGGGAAATACAGTGTAAGCAGCACATAGTCAAGTAATCAAGTTGTAGGCAGTCTGTTAACGATTATGCTATTAATTCCATTCATTGCATTCAGCTTTCTCGCTACTTATCTAAGTACATTCTCAGTGCGTGCCTACTGTGTTCATTCTTCATTCAAAGCAGTGCAGTTCAGTACAGGAGTACGGAATATGGGCAAAAGATGGCAGAAAGATGTCATTACTAAAATGGATACGCTCATCCCAAACTAAATGAAAGTACCCCGCAGAGCCTTGCAATTTGAACAGTGCCATTTTGAGTGAAACCTCAGGGGTTGTTATAAATGTAACTGCTTCAAACAACATGAAGTCTTGCTGTATTCTGACTATATGCAGTTAGCCCCAGCACTTCAACTGCCCCGGAGAGGAAAGGGTTAACTCTGTGCAAAGGCATAGAACATTGAGCTCCAGCTCGGTTTTCAAACCTCTGTCTGTGGTACTCTGAAGTGTAACCGTCAGATTTCTTACTCCGCCTAACTGTGAAGTCGCTCCGGAGATCTCTCCTGCACTTCGGTTCAGTAGAAGTTTGAATCAGTCAGTTCTTTCAACCTGCTTTGTCAGAAAATTGGTATTCTTGCCTCTGTCTCGGTACCAGTAAGTGGTAGTTGTAGGTAGTGGTAGTTTTTCTTAAGAAATTGTTTAATTTTTTCAGTTTTTTGCCGGTCGGTCCGGTTTGGAACCGAAACCTATTCTGTTTATATATTTTATTGTTTGTGTGGTTTTTCCGGTACTTGTCAGTTCCTAAAAAAATCCAGTTTTAGGATTTTTTTACCCGACCCATGGCACAGTTGGAAGCGATAAGTTTGCAGTCGCCTGGCTTAACCGCTGTTTGGGGTGACTTTATTTTGGAAAGCATGTCTGAGAAACCCAGAGAGAAAACTGGACCCACCAGGTTTCAGCACTGTACCGAGTGTAAGGAGGCCTTTGCTAAGGCCAACCCTCACCTCGTATGTGTGTATTGTCTGGGGTATGACCACCTCAAGGAAGACTGCCAAATATTTAAGAACTTTCCCAAAGTCACTCTGGAAAAATGTATGAGTAGGCTAAGGGAGAGAGAGGCCAAGAAGTCTGCTGACCCAGATGGCCAGCCTGGTTCAGTTGCAGCTGAACCTGAGGAGGTGCCCACTGACCTGGGCGATACCTCTTCAGGCAAACGGAGAGCTGATTCTGTGGAATCGGTTCTGAGTAAAAGAAAAAGGAAATCAGCCGGTTTGGATCCAGCTTCCCATGGTCCGACCGCTGATGAAATAACGAAAGCGATTTCAACTGTACAGTCGCTTTGCCCGGTTCCATCCAAACCAGTCTCGGTTCAGAGCTTATTGGTTCGGTCGGAGGTACCTGATTCAGAATTGGATCCTGAGGCATACTATGAGGGCAATTGGGAGGAGGATGAAGATTATGAAGAGGAACAATGTGAAGGCCTAGATGAGCCAGTAGAGCCTGACATCTCCCCAGACAGGCCTTTTCAGGCTTCTCCTCACAGGTTTTCTGAGTCCCCTTCCCATTTCTTGTTTTATAAGAAAGTGGCTGAGACTCTTCAGCTTCCTATGGAAGAGGCTGAACAGGATTAGGAAGAACCTGACTATCTGGAAATGATGGATGCCCCAGACTCAAAGAGGGTGTCTATTCCTTTACACAAATCTTTAGGGAAGCAGACACAAAAAATTCTACAATTTCCTACATCCATTCCTCCTGTGGAAAAAAGAATGGACAGGAGGTGTGCTTTGTCAGGTCCTGGGACAGAATTCCTTTCATCTCATAGCAGCCATGTTGGGGTAGTACAAGCTGCAGCCTGTGACAAGGCTAATATTCCTTTGGCATCTCACCCCCCCAGATAAGGATTCCAGGAAGGTTGATACCTTGGCAAAAAAGTAGTACTTGGCATCCTTTTTGGGACTCGGGCAATCTAATTACATGGCATACACTGCCAGGTACCAGAAATCTATGTGGGATACGTTTCTGGAACTGGCTAAGGATGCCCCTCCCCAGCTGGCCAAGGAGCTGGAGCAGGTGGTTGCAAATCTGGTATAGAGGCATCTAAAGTGCAGTTCCACGCTGCTGTTGATTCCAGTGATGATCATTCTAGGGTCATGGCTACATCTATCTCCATGAGGAGATTTGCTTGGCTTAGGTATACCAACCTCTCTCAGGATACCCAGGCTAAGGCCATGGACTTTCCTGTAATTGGTAATTCTCTGTTTGGGGAGCAAACAGAGAACTACATGAAGAAAATGGAAGAGTACAGGACCACCTGTAGGAGTGCTGCAGCCAAAGAGAAGCAGACCACTCCTCAGAGGCAGCAGTTTAGGGGCAGGGGCGGGCCTTTTTACCAAGCTCAGGCCTCCTCCTCCTCTTTCCAGCAGAGGGGGTTCTTTAGGGAAAGAGGTAGATGTGGGGTAACCAGGACCCCATCAGCTACTCAGTCCAAGCCCCCTGCCAAGCAGACACCCTGAGGTGTCAGTCAGGGTCGCCTCCCTAATCCCAGTAGGGGGCAGGTTGGGTCACTACTCCCAGGCCTGGGAGTCTATTACTTCAGACAAATGGGTCCTGGAAGTAGTGAGCCAGGGGCTTGCTTTCAGTTTCAAAAGGTTCCCAAAAATGAGAGCAAAGTCTTTCAGTCCTTCCTCTCCCTTGGAGACAAGGGCCCTAGAGGCAGAAGTCTCCCCTGTTCTGCAAGCATTAGAGAAAGGTACCTCTTTGTCACAGGGGAAAAGGACTGTATTCAAGATAGTTCTTTATCCCAAAAAAGTCAGGGGAGTGGTGACCCATATTGGATTTAAGGTACTTGAACAAACATTTGACAAAACCAAAGTTCAAAATGGTGACTCTGGGAGTAATTCTTCCCTCTCTGAGACCAGGAGACTGGCTAGTCTCACTGGTTCTCAAGGATGCCTACTTCCACATACCTATCAGACATTCCCACAGAAAGTACCTCAGGTTCGAGGTGCCCTCAGGCCATTACCAATTCAGGGCCATGCCCTTCGGCCTAACATCTGCTCCAAGGGTGTTCACCAAGTGTCTTTCAGTGGTGGTGGCATTCCTCAGGAGGCAGGGCGTCCTTCTGGTCCTGTATCTGGACGACTGGCTCCTAGTGGGCCAGTCCTCAGACCAAGTCAAGTCGGCTTTAGATGTCACCCAAAGACTTGTAGAATCTTTGGGCTTCATCCTGAATTTAGAGAAGTCTGTTCTAGAGCCAGCCCAGCTTCTCACCTTCATAGGAGTAGAAACAGATACAGTTCAAGCAAGAGCATTTCTTCCTCTCCTGAGGGTTCATTCTCTGGTCACCCTGGCATCCCCTTTTCACCCTCTGGTGTCTCGTCCAGCCAGACACTTTCTACAGCTTCTGGGACACATGACAGCTTCCACAGCAGTAGTTCAGGGAGCAAGATTTCAAATGAGGGATATTCAGTTTTGTCTCAGATCTTTCTGGTCTCAGAGAAAGGACCCTCTCTCCAAATTGGTTCCAGTCTCCAAAACCCTGGTCCAGGCCCTTCAGTGGTGGTTGGACAAGGATAATCCTTGACAAGGAGTCCCCTTCATAAGTTAGGTCCCTTCTGTGATTCTCACTACAGACATGCCTCTCTCTTGGGGTGGGGGGCCCACCTAGATCATCTTACAGCTCAGGGTACTTGGTCACACCAGGAGTCCCCTCTACATATAAATCTTCTTGAATTAAGAGCTATCTTTCTGGCACTTCAGACATTCTCAGCTGTTGTTCAAGGAAAAGTGGTGCAGAGCAGGACAAACAATACCACAACCATGAGGTACATCAACAAGCAGGGAGGCACTCGATCCTCGGCCTTGTGCACAGAGGCCATGAAGATATGGTCTCTGGCTTATTCCCTTCAGGCTTCTCTGATGGCTGTGCATCTCCCAGGGAAGGACAACATTCTAGCAGATGCTCTCAGCAGGATTTCTCAGGGTCACCACGCATGGACCCTGAATCCTGTCATTCTTCAAGTCAGTTTCAGGAGATGGGGAACCCCAGAGATAGATCTCTTTGCAGCCCAGACAATCATCAACTCCCTCTGTATTGCTGCAGACTACCCCTTCTGGGTTCTGTTCCCCAGGATGCTCTTCTACTAGATTGGACAAACAAGTTTCTGTATGCATTTCCTCCTTTCCTCTGATATTCAGGGTCCTGTTAAAGATTAGGTCATGGCCTTGCAAGGTGATTCTGGTGGCACCAGACTGGGCCAGACAGCCTTGGTATCCTCTGCTGTTGTCACTGTCCGTAACACTGCCCTTGTGTCTTCCCAGGCAGTATAATCTCCTCACCTCCTCTCAGTGGAGGATTCTGTACCCCAACCTTCAGACTCCTGATAAAAGCCTGACTCTTGAAGTGCTAGAATATGCAAGTTTGCATCTGTCCCCAATCAGTCTTGGATATTTTAAAAGTTAGCAGGAAGCCTGCCACTAGGAAGACATACAACTCCAAATGGAAGAGGTTTGGTTTCTGGTGTTCCAGTAGGCATATTAAGCCAGAGCTGGCTGACATTGCCACTGTGTTGGACTATTTAGTACATCTTAATAGTTTAGGCCTCTGGCCTACTACTTTTAAAGTACACTTGGCAGCTTTGTCTGCTTTTCTTTTGGCTGGTAAGGCCTCTTCCCTAGCTTCTTATCCAGCTTTCAAGAAGTTCTTCAAAGGCTAGGTCCATGTCAGTCTTTCCTTCGGGGAGCCTACTCCTTCTTGGGATCTGAACATCTGTATTGCACTGCTTATGCAGCCTCCTTTTGAACCTTTATCTTCAGCTGAGCTGAAATATTTGACTTGGAAAACTGTATTTCTGGTAGCCATTACCTCAGCTAGGAGGATCAGTGAACTACAGGCCTTATCAGTGCAACCTGATTTCATTTCCTTTCATAGGGATATGGTGGTCCATCATACCAATAGAAAGTTCCTTCCTAAGGTGGTGTCAGACTTTCATCTGAACCAGTCTATGTCCTTGCCTCTTTTTCACTGATCATTCTTCCTCTGGAGACAGGAGGCTACACAGTCTAGATGTGAAAAGGGCTCCCAGTTACTATATTGAGCATAATAAAGCCCATAGGAAGAATTGTTCTAAATTATTTCTCACTTATGGTGAGGTGGGAAAGGGCAAGCCTGCTACCAAGAGGTCTATTGCCAGGTGGATTGTCTCTTGCATTCAGTTATGCTATTGTAAACTTGGGAAGGAGCCTCCCTCAGGCCTGAGGGCTCACCCTACCAGAGGTACAGCTGCTTCTATGGCAGCAGCTAGAGATATACCGTTAGTGGACATATGTAAAGCAGCTACCTGGAAATCTGTTCATACCTTCACCAAGCATTACTCTTTGGACATTCTGTTACGAAGTAATGCTAGGTTTGGCACTGCTGTGCTGCAGAGCCTCTTCCCGAAATAGGTTTTCTAGCTCCCTCCTCCAAGGGGGTACTGCTTGGTCGTCTGCATATAGTCAGAATACAGCAAGACTTCATGTTGTTTGAAGAAAAAATTACTCACCATAGTAATGTTGTTTCTTCTAATGCAGTCTTGCTGTATTCTGACCTCCCTCCCTACCTCCCCTCCTGGAACCTAGTAGTTTTGGGATATGATGGGGCAGGCACAGTGCTGCAACCCAGAGGTGTACTGGTCATGCCTTCATCTCTTAGGGGATGTCTTTTGTTTTTTTATTAAGCATTTTGGTAAACCACTACCTGTTGTGTTCTTTTTGGGTGTTCTCGACTTGAGCCTTCTGACCCTAAAGCTTTGTTTTGCCATTTGGCACAAAATTTTGGGAACAATTTCTTCCTTTGAGTTAGTTAGTTTAGTGCTCATAAGAATCTGACGGTTACACTTCAGAGTACCACAGACAGAGGTTTGAAAACAGAGCTCGAGCTCAACATTCTATGCCTTTGCATAGAGTTAACCCTTTACTCTTTGGGGCAGTTCAAGTGCTGGGGCTAGCTGCATGTAGTCAGAATACAGCAAGACTCCTAGAAAAAACAACATTGCTATGGTGAGAAATTTTTTCTTCTGTCTCCAAGGAGCTAGCAACTGCTAGCCCACCTCAATCAAAAAAGCCGACCTGCCACCTATGTGAATTACACCCCCCGAAGTGAGATACAAGTTTGGTAAGTATGCTGTTAAAACCGGCGTTATGTCAGCAGTAAGACGCTATCACTTTTCCTCTGGGCTGGTCATTAATGAGAGCATGATCCACAAGTTCAAAGTGGACTGCCTCTCACAATCTGCAAAAACTCCTGATCCCGCAACAGTGTTGCCTGCACCCTCTCTGGGGGTAAGCTGCCCCCCCCCAGCTCATATACAAGGAGAAAAGCATTGCATGTCACCTTGTCCACAACTTCCCCTAAGAGTGGAACATGACACATACAGAGAATCACTAGGCGAATGTGGACAGCACAATTGAATTCATAGACAAAGTTGTACTGCCTTATGTACTGGCTACCAAACAGGATATCAGACTTCCAGACGGGCAGAAAAACATTCTGGTACTCGACTTGTACCATACGCATACTACAGAGTCTGTTATCAAGCACATGGAGGAAAATGGGATTATACCCATTTATGTTCCAGCCTCCTGTACAGATGCCCTGCAGCTGCTTGATGTGACAGTAAAGTAGCTGTTCAAGGACTACCTGAAACAGCAGTTCATCACTTGGTATGTGGGACTGGTATCTGACTCACTGGTGGCAGATTGTAATGACACAGTGAGCGTGGATCTAAGGCTACAGACTCTTAAGCACATCATGCCAGATGGCTGGAATTCAGCTTCAATTCCCTAACAGCATGGAGCGCTGATGTACAATGTGGATTTACTGAGGCTGGGATTAGTGTAGCATACCAGAACTGCCTTAACGTGAGTACTTCATCACTGTAACATGTTGCTTCAGCTCACAACTTTCTTTTGTCTTTTAAATGTTAACAGTCTCACTAAGCAGTCTTTTCACATCTCTTCACAATACTCAGTGGAGTGAGGAGGTGTGAATCACCGGCAGCAGACGCAGAAACACCTAAATTTCACAGTCTTAACAGGAGCATGTCTCGCTCTGAAGAAGTTTTATTTAAATGTTAAAGCTGCTTTCATTTCATTTTTTTGTGTTTCTTGCATGAATTAATAAAGAATACTGTGATACACACATGAACTGAGGATACTGCACTTTTTAATTTTTTTTGGTGATTGTAAGTGGCTCTTTTGTTCAGTTACTATTCAGTTAATATTCACGTTCTGTTTATTTTCACTTAACGCTGATCGCGATTACAGTGAAAATAACTGAACACGAATAATACCTACTATACAGTAATAAAGTTGGCCAACCATTTGGGCAAGCACTGTTTAGGAACTGGAACGCCATTTACCCAGGAGCAAAACAAGTAAATAACTGTGAGGACTTCCAGCAGTTCTTTGACAGTGCACATAATATCTAAGTATTCTGTGGACATCTAAAAGGGGGATAGATGATTCCCCTGGATTGGCATGCTCTTTGTAATAAACAGGTAGGCGGATTGTTTGATTTAAAGGAGATAGGAAATTATTTTTACATAGTTAACTTCCCTACCATCTTCCTTTTCATGCCAGTTATGTATTCTGATAAGCTCTGATGATTTTTTGAGAAATAATCTAGCTTTGGGGTGCCCTCAGATCTACATAGAGTTCCATTTTCCTCACCAGCTACTGCTCTTGATTTTCGTATTTCTAAGACATACTGTGACATTAGTAACTCCCTTTCCATGCCATTCATTTGAATGGCCTGTAATGGGAGTTTCTGATGTCATAGAATGTTCAGGCAGTATGAAAAGAGAGAACAGCAACTGCTGAGGAGAGAGGGATTCAGGGTAATTAAAAAGGTAACAACATTAGATTATTAATTTAACAAAAAAGGTCAAAAACATATCAGAATACTGGGTAGCTAATAAAAGAACTGGAGGGAATCTAGAGGTTAAAAAATGGTTTCCTAGCACCTTTAAAGGAAACTGTGACACCACCTATAGCAAAAAAACTTGGGGGTTAGTACACAAAGACACCCTGTCTTTGTGGAAAATCAAATAAGGTGGCTCACACAGGAGAGCCTGTAGCTCAGACATCCTTCGAGCATAAGTAATGGCAGCTAGAAATAAAGCTTTCCATGACCAAAAGCATAGGTTGTAAGTCACAGCTGGCTCAAAAGGAGCCAAAGTAGGTTTCCCTAAAACGAAATGCAAATCCCAAACCGGGACTGGATCACGGATAGGGGGTTTCAAATGAAGAATACCTCTCAAAAAACGAATGTGCCGCGTCCAGCTGGGCCATCGTATGGCCACCAAGGGGCACATGGAAGGCTGAGATAGCAGACAATTGCACTTTGATAGAGGAGTATTGCAGTCCTGCATCTGACAAGGACGGTAAGTACTCAAGAATCTGGTTCACCAGACAAGTGAAGGGGTCCAAAAGGTGTGAAGCAGCCCACAGAGAAAAGGGCTGCCACTTCATCGAATAAGTAGCTCTGGTGGAGGGTTTCCTGGCAGCCACCAGGACATCAGCCACTTTAGGACATACCCCAAACCTTGCAATGACTATGTCTTTGAGAGCTAGGCAGGAAGATGAAGTGACCAGAGGTCCGGATGGACCAGGGTTCTATGGTTCTGAGACAACAATCTCTGGTACAGGGGAAGGATCACTGGAGGTTCCACTGTCAATTGTTACAGCTAAGGGAACCATATCTGTCAAGGTCAGAAAGGGGCCACCAGAATCAGACTGGCTTCCTCCATTTGGAGCTTGAATAGCAACCTCTGAATCAAAGAGAAGGGAGGAAAGGTGTAAAGGAACCTCCTGTTCCAAGAGAGGTACAACATGTCTTACCAGAAAACTCCTGGCACTGGATCAAGTAAGCAGAAAGTGGCAGGCTCACGTTGTGTGGGGACACAAAAAGGCCTGACTCTGGATGGCCCCACCTATCAAAAAGGTATTTCATCACTGAAAACAGCAGCTCCCACTTTTGCATTCTGGACTATGACCTACTTAACCTGTCCACCAGGATGTTTTGGACACCTGGAACACAGACAGCCAACAGTTCTAGACTGTGTACTAGACCCCAGTATCAAACCCTCATTGCTGCTTTGCATAGGGGGTAAGAAAGGGCCCCCCTTTTCTTGTTGATATAGTGCACTACATTGATGCTGTCAATCTCCACTAGCAGAGGGCCTGGGGACGGGTGGCTCTGGAAGGCTTGTAGGCCATACATTACTGCTGTCCTCATGTAAGCAATAAGACACAACATGGTGTGTATGAAACATATTTTACCGCATGCTCAGGGTGTACCTTTCAGCCCCTGGAAGTGCAGTAAAATATGTTATATATATATCCCTGAGTAGCTTATTGTGCTTATAAAAAGGGCTTCTCTTTTTACTTTTTATAGTTTGGGGGGGGGGAGCATGTTTATATGTAGAAACAATAAATAATTTTACTTATGTGCATTTATGATACAATAGTCCTTCCGCCCACTGCAAATGATGTTATAGATGATGTCATTGTATTACTGTTGGACAAAGTTTGTCCTTTGCTGGCATCAAGAGTCGAGATATGGAATGTTTATCATGAAATGCGTCCCATGGAATACATTGATTCAAAATTCTGCTCCGTTCCACTGGCAGAATGTTTCTCTCCAAACATACTGTACACACACGCAACAAAGGCCTCTGTTACAGCCAGAGACTCTATTATCTCACTGTCAGGGCAAGCAGAAGAGATTTCCCTGATGAGCAGGTAAAGATAGAAGGGGGACTCTTCATTGTCAGCGAGGAAACCGTTGTAGTGAAAACTAAACAATATTACATTTTTTCTAATTTGTTTATGTGCGTAAGGAAAGTGTGATGATTATGGAAACAACATTTAATTGATTTTATTTTTTTATTTAAGGTAGTTTTATTTTTAGGGCGCAGTTGAAGTTTTTTTTTTTTTACAGTGTAAAGGTAGCAGCCATGTTTGTGAAGGAAGATCAGTTCTGGTTCTAGGAGGACTGATTTGCACATTGTGTGATGTGGTTTAGGACCAGGATGACTGTGCATGAAACAGATTTTATACATGGTCACATGATTTGTTTTGACCAATGAGACTTCTTTATTCTGGATGCCCATTTTATAATAGAACATTGATATGGAGAGAAGTCTCCACTGCAGTCCATGACCCTTGAGTCAGGTGAGGGCCCGGGTGAGCCCCCCCCCCAGCACGTCCCCGAGGCATCTGTGGTGAGGATCTATTAAGTGGAAGGAAAGAGGAAAGGAACCCCATTGAGCAAGTTGCTAGGTTCCATCCACCACGGGAGTACTGTCTTCACAGGCAATGTGACGAGAACCTTCTGTTCCAGGTCATTGGTGCATTGATCCCACTGGACTGTCAAAGTCCGTTGGGGGATTCACATATGCAGCCTCACTGGGGGGCCATGATAATGACTGCTGCCATCAGGCCCTGCAGTCTCAGGAATGTCCCAGCTGTGACATACCTGTTGTTGTAAAGTTCCTGGGCCTCTGTAGTCAGGCGCTTAGCGCCATTCTATGGTAGAAAAACTGAGCCATGGGCAGTGCCCAGTATAGCTCCCATGTACTGAAGATGCAGGCATAGGTGCAAACACTGACTTGGCCAGGTTGATTGTAGGCCCCCCAAGGCACTGTACAGTGGCCTGGTATGTGCTAGGGTAGAGACATTTGCTCCTAGGACTGGTCTTTGAGCAGCCAGTCACTCATCTGGAGGAAGATTTAGAGTCCCTCCCTTCTGAGAGCTGCTGCAACAATCGCTAAACATTTGGGAAAGACTTATGGCGCAGATGACAAGCCAAAAGGCAAGACCCTGAACTATTAGTGTGCCCCCAGAAACAGGAATCTGAGGGTCTTCAGGTGGGGAAGGCAGACCCTGAAGGGAAGGTAGGGGGACCTGCATGGCAAGGGAACAGGTTCGGGCTCCCTTCTGTAGCAGGGGTAGCTGGCCTTGAAGGGTACCATCCTGAATCTTTAGAACTGGATGTAGTAGGTTAGGTTACTTAAATCCAGGATGAATTGCAAGGCCCCTGTGGTCTCTAGGATGAGGAAGAAGCGGGCGGAGAACCCCTTGTTCACCAGATCCTGGTTCTATGGCCACCCCCTTGTTTTTTTTTTGTAGAGGAAGAACTACTTCCAGCAGCACTGGAAGGTGGCACGTTGGGAACAGCAAAAGGCTTTGAGGAAAGACTGGAGCTCTGCCACCTCTGCGACATAGTCGAAGGATACCAGAGGATGGGCAAACCAGTATGGAGTGGCGAGGTCCCCCCATGGCCCCCGGGAGAAGAATGTGCTGTGGTATATGCAAAGGGACCCTGGCAAATCCCATACAGAGCAAGAAGGGGAGGTCAGAGCTCACAGAAGGAACAGGAGCTTCAAAGGACTGGAACCATGGCCCTTGCCTCACAGTTGTCATGGAACGGTACAAGGATCCACCAAGGGGCCTGTAAAAGACTGGGCAGAGGGGGGGCCCAGACTGCCACCACCTCCATGGACTGGGAAGCGTCTAAAGGGCAAGGGGAGAGAGAATGAACCCCAAAGACCCTAGAGGAAGGTGATGCCCCCAGTATCCACTAGGGCCTGTGGTGGGCTGTCCTTCTGAGGCAGAACACTGTAAGCAAAAGCATGGGTACAAATGTCTCCAGGGAGCACAAAGAATGTTTGTGACATTGCCATGGGGATTCAGACCCCAATCTCCAGGTCTGCAGCTCAGTCCTTTGAATCATTATGCAATAGTGCCTCCCCCATACAAGAAGGGGGGCATGCCCCCCAGGAAACTAGGATAGAAATGGGGCAGGGGAATGCCAATGGGACCTGATGTGGTCCCGTGTCACCTCGGTGCTCCCAGTACGGATGGGCAAGGCTGGGATGGAGGAACCTGCACGCACCATCCAGAGGATGACTCCTCCCTGCCATAGTAAGTTAGGGGTGATTGGGGCAATGAGGAACAAGTAAGGGCCCAGCTCCCTATCAATGGCCAAAGCTGGGTGCAAAGGCAGTCAACAGGGCAGGAGGCAATGGGGCCCAGGCCACACTGTCACCCATAGTAGGGAGAAGGGGAGGAGCCCTAGACATAAAGAGGTGGAGGACAAGCCTAAAAGCCCAGACACCCCTAACAGAGTGCCCTGGCATGTCCTCTGAACACCCAGGTGGGAGCAAGGTGCCAGAAGCCCCAGGCCTTGGGGGCAGTGAAGGGCCCTCCCCATAATGAGACAGGGGGCAGCCCAGGCCTGCTAAGTCTAAGCTGTGGGCATCAGGAAGGCAAGGGTCCTTCCCCTGGCACTGGCAGCCACTCCAAAGGGACTGCAGTGAAGCATGGCACACAGGGCCTGAGCTGAACAAGAGAGACCATGGCTAGGGACCCACAGAACGGTGACTTGTGTGCCAGTGATGGGCCCTAGAGGAAGACCCTGATGGGGGAGGCAATGGGGTGCCACCATCAGAGAAAGCAGGATGGCTGTCACCAGGTGATGGGGAGGGCAGAATGGTGATGGGGTATGCACTAGACATCCCCACATCAAAACCTGTGCCAGGCATAAACTATCCTGGGAAAGGAGGAGACCCTTGACCCCCATGAAACAAGGAAAGTAACATGGTGCTGGGGGAGGCACAGGGTACCACTCTTGATGGGCCAAGGCTAGATGTGAGTGACCAAAGCAAGAAGACCACAAAAACCCTGGCAATTGGGAGGGCAGGGGGAGGGGTGGGACAGGAGAGGCAGTCCACAAGGCCAAGTCAGCAGGATAGGCACGGCGCGCCACTGCCATGGGCCTGGGCCAGAAAAACTGGCAGGAAGGAGTCCATAAAGACCCAGCCACAGTGGGACCCAAGGAGCCACACCAGAGCCACCCGCCCCAAAGTCAGTGGTGGGGGGGGGCACCGAGGTGGAAAGCAAGGCCCGGAGGCCTGGAAGATATTGTTGCTAGCAGAAGAATCCCAGGAGAAGTCTGAGACCACATCCGCCAGCTACAAGAAGGTCCTTCAGCCCAAGGACAAGGTGGGCACGGACTGGTAGAGTGCCCTGGCTAACAGTTGAAGATGGAAATGGGTTAGGCTGAGAAACACCAGGCCAGCAGGTGGTAACATAAGGTGAGGATGGGAAGCAGTGATTTTTGTTTTATTTATTATTTTTATTGCAGGGAGAAGAAATCCAAGGCTTTGAACTGAGAAGCGCAAAGGTGTGTAGGAGTGCAGAGTCACCGCAGGTCCGATGAGACTGGGTCAGTGGCAGGAAAAGAACTGAGGAGGGCCAGAGCCACCTACACTTATATAAGGGTAGTTACATCGGACATTGTCATGGGAGGCCCCAGTGGTACTGCTGTGGAAAAAGTTCCCGTGTGGTCCTAGAGCATGACGGCCTAAGTTCCAAAGTTGTGACCTGCTGAAGGAGATATTCCCAAAGATGATTAATATGTGTTAAATGATCTGAAAAAGGCCGGGGAAACTGGTGGATAAAACTAAAACAGACTTTGGAGACCAGACTGAGCAACATGCTGATTTGGACTGTACTGTTAAAAGTTTGAGCTGTGAGTACTATGGGTATGGGGGAGAAGGGTGCAGGCCTTTGTGACTCACTGGTAGTGTCTGGTGAGATGAGTTACCTATGCATTGTATATCCCTGAATAATCATGATTTATACCCAGTAACATAATAAAACACAAAGAATAATAGTCGTTTTAACAATATTTTTACGTAATTTGGACTTTTTTTTTGTGTGGGTGAGCTGAGCGCAGCTGAGATATTAGAATGGCACTAACCACATGGGGAGTCGGAGGGAGCCCCTTCCCCCCAGATGCCTTCATGCCACTAGGGCTAGAGTATCAGTAACCTGTATGGTCTATGTCTTTTCTCATATTTATGTTTGAGACCATTATATATCTGGTCTTGTTTCATAGTAATCACAGCTGATTTTATTGTGTTTTTTTTTTTTTTCAGTTTGGACTTTGAGGGAACTTGGGGGGGGGGGGGATTAATGATTTAGTCCCTTTGTAGATTTTAACAAAGGCTGTATTTCTCCTGTTTTAATACACTGGCCTCAGTGTTACATTATGAAATGAACTCTCATATAGATATAGCTACATTAAGACAAAGGTTCTAGGAGGGAGGGGGTAAGAGTAGTGAATGATACCATGTTGTTTTTTATACCGTTCAATTAATTTGGACTGCTAGCTGAGTAGACTATTGAATTCAGGTATTACAGCCACATTACATGACTTGCTTGTTGTAGTCAGGTTGATAGGATTCAATATACAACAATTTGGTGAACAAAGGTTTACAAATTCCAGGTTAGAATAGCTACTTTGTTTTCTAGATTCTGTTTTAATTCTGTCTATATCTATGTTCTTGCTTTTATCTCCTCTATTTGTTAAATCTGTTATATCTGTTAAAAGGTGATATAAACCAAGATAGGCATTTGCTGGGCTAAGATTTTTTTCATTACTAAGTATATGTGTAAGAAGGGAACTATTGCTAGTTAGGCCTGCCTTGAATTGTAGCAGTACAGTTTAGATAGTTATCGTTACAGAATAAGTCTTCTTAAATCCTGAATGTTTTTAGGATATTTAGCTTAAGATATTAGTTTTTTTTGGGGATTTAGTAATTATTTCATCTTTTGATTGACAGTTTTATATAACAAGACTGATATGTATCATTAATAGCTTTTTAACTGTTAAAGATGAGATTCTGATATACTGTATGCTATGTAGAGTTAAGAATTTGTTATAAGCATATTTATATTGTACTTTCTAATGTTTTCATACATGCATATCTTAAATATATTTTATGTATTTGATTTTGAACTGATAAAATATTTTATTGATTAAAAAAAAATACTCCTATCTATGAGTCACAATCCTCTCAAAAATTACAATTGGTTCTATCCCTTGTACATACAAATTCTGGGAAAAGAACCTTTGCCTACTGTCCTGCCACTGTTTGGAATTCTTTGCCAAATATTGTTAAGCAATCAACTTCTATCAATACTTTCTCAGTGGCAGTATGTAACTACTCTAAAAGTTTAAATGAGCGTGTATGTAAATGACTGCATTGATGTAGTAACATTACTCTGTGTTTCAATGTTATAATAAGTTTTGTATGTTTACATTTGAGTGACTTCAGGTCATACCTGAAAAAGGAATGTATATTCTAGTGTACCTACCTGCAATTATAAATAAATGAATGAAAAAGCAGCTGTAGAATAATTGTATTTATAATATTTAGATACTTGTCATGTCACTTACGGTGATTTGTTGACTTGTGAAAAAATGTTGAAAATATAGTTACTTATATAGGATATGCCTCCTTATGCTATGACAATCTGAGTGGTACTGTCATGCTTCTGTGTTAAGGATTTTGTTACTATTATATGGTCTGTATGCCTATGCATAAATGTATTCACTGTGGATGCTGTTTAAAAGTTTATATATTTTAAAAAAGCTAATACAAAGAAAGTTAAAAATGAACATGCCATTTGCATTGAGGGTCAAGCCATAACCCTAGGTATTTATATGCCTGTACTTGTTGGAGGTGGGAATCATTACATGTGTCAATTAGTAATGCTTCTTGCATTTGATTGAGCTTATTGTCTATACTAAATAACATAGTTTGAGACTTAACAGCATTTAGGACTAACTTCTGCTCAAGAAAGTACTGTTGGGGTGGCTGACCCAATGGTAGGCCTACCACTGGCCATGCTAGTGACCCGAGTTTGGGAGCAGACTTGGATCATATGGGGGTCAGCTGGGGAGAGAGGACTGAGTGTCCAATGGACTGCTCTTCTCTCCTCGGGAGGGGGAGCTGGCTGCACCACTTTTTGGCTACCACTAAGTGGAGAACAGGTGGCTGCAAAAGCAGGAGCAGCAGTGTGTGGGGGGGGTATGCTGTCAAGCAACCATACAGTCTGTGCCTCCTCCACACTAGCAGCCTGTCGTTGTACGATAGCAGCCTGAGGGAGGAAAAAATGGTGGAAAACTGTCAACCGAAAAGGATGGCATCTCGGTCTGTTGCAGATGGCTGGATTGTGCTCCACATGGGCCTGGCCATCTCTGCCATCCCTGCCACAAGAGGCAATTTGTGGGGAACTGAATGGAGAAGGTAAGTCTTATAGAAGGTGGGTGACGGAGCTGGGCAGACTTGGTGCAAAGGGGCTGGTTGGTGACACGAAGGAAAAAGCATTGTTGAAAAATACAAAGTACTGTTGGACAAACTTAAAGGCCCTTTAGAATATTTGAGCCATTAAACTAAACAGAAAAATATAATTTGACAGCAGAAGGAGACTGATGGTCCATCAAGTCAGCCCTTACTGTACTACCTCACTTCACCAAACTAATGTAATGGTGTGTTGTCTGTTGCTCCCTCACTCCTCATCCCCCTGGTGCACTCACTAGGGGTTATGAATCTCCTTGCTCTTTCCCAGCTGTGTTTAAACCTGTTTAGGATACCTGCCCCCACCACTTCCGCAGGCAGGCTGTTCCACAGCTCCACCATTCTCTACATTTCCTTCCACCAACCTCGAGTCATGCTGTATTGTGACTGAGTCCCTATTTCTAACAAACAAGTCCTCGCTATTCACCTGGTTTATAACTCTCAGAAAGTTATATATCTTCCCTGGGGGTATCTCAGTCATCAGGTCACACCGTAGACACTTCACCTTTGGTGAAGCAGGATCCCTACAGAAGATGTTTCCAGCAGTACCACTGGGGCTGCTCATGCCAACATCACCTGCCGACATCATCAATCCTATAAAGGCATGAGCAGCCCCACTCCCTCCTCAGTTCTTTCCCACCATCGACTCTTATCGCATGTGTCTCCGCAGAAGCTCTGTCACAGTTCACACCATTTTTGCTTATTTTTATTTTTTTTTTATTAACAGTATCAGAATTACAAACCCTTGAGTCAGAGACTCATTTACAAAGGCTCCACGTCTGAGTAACATACAAGTGAAGAGAATGCAGCTGAACAGTAAAGATATCTTATACAGGGTGGTAGCTAAAGTGAAAGTGATAAATTACAGCATTAGAAAATAGCATAATGGAACAGAACAATTAGACTCAAACAAGCAAAGTTGGGTTTAGTGTGGGATTTGGCAGGGAGGACAAGTATACAGAACATAGTAAGCAGGACAGTGATCCCTTGTCGGGGGGAGGGGGTGACAGTAGCCACGCTGGCAGGCAGATGTCCAAGCGATGAGAGGGTGAATAGCCGCTATGGGCATTTACAACTCCGGCTAGTGAGGAGGTGGTGGCAGAGAGCTATTTTAAAAGGTCCTAGCTTACTTTCAGAGGAGATGGCAGCAGGGAGGGAGTTAAACTAGGTTGTGGCTCCGTAGAGGAAGGATCTCTGAACTAGAGAGATCCTGACTCTGGGTACACAGAGAGAGAATTTGGAGGAGCTGAAGGTGGAGAGAGACAAGGTGGTGGGAGAGATGAATGGACAGCTCCAGGGGGTCCAAGCCAGCAAAAATTTTCTTGGTGAAGAGGCATGTCTGGTATAGTAGCTCCTCCTCAAGATTGAGCATATTCGCCAAGGAGTAGAGTGAGCAGGTGTGGTTAAGCCTGTTGGCACCTGTGAGCAGACAGCAGGCTTTGTTAAGGGACATTTTGACATGACTAAGGGCAGTGTTGTCCATAGCCCCATAGACCAAGAGTCCACAGTCGATGAGGGATAGCATAGAGGATGTGATGGCCAGTCTCAGGGCTTCAGGGGGGAGGCAGTTCTTGTGGCAATAGAGAAGACTGATTTGAGAGTTTACAGCTGAGCAGAGGGTGTGGATATGTCCGTGGAAGGAGAGGGCAGGGTCTAAGATTAGGTCAAGGTACTTAAAGGAATTTACCTGTTCAAGACGGAGGTGTTTATTGGACAGGACCAGAAGGGGGTGCGTCTTTGTATCTGCTTTGGGTGTGTGAGAAGAGCATGATCTTCGTCTTCTTATGGTTCAACACTAGCCTGCGGTAGATGAGCCAGGTTTCAGCCTGTCTGAAGAAGTTCTGGAGGGCATTTTGGAGGGAGATGGAATCAGGGTGGGCAGAGAAAATGACCGCATCATTGGCATAAAGGAGAACTCCATCAGAACAGTAGGTGGGGAGAGTGTTGTGGTAGTGGCTACAGAGTAATGGGCCCAGAATAGAGCCCTGTGGAACACCTGAGTGTACCAGGTGGCAACCAGAGATGGTGCCATTAATTTTGACACACTGAGACCGGGATGAGAGCTAGTTGGCAAACCAGTCAGGGACACTCTGGGAGAGGCCTAGTTGAGTAAGGGTGGATAGCAGAAGGGGATGATTGACAGTATCGAAAGCTTTTGACAGGTCTAGGAAAACCGCACCGGCTGAGGATCCCTTGTCAAGAGCAGAGTGGATGAAACTGGAGAGTTCAGTAAGGGCAGTGGTGGTGGTGCTGTGGCCCTGACGGTAACCACGTTGCCCCTTGCAGAGGAGGTTGTGAGTGGTGAGGTAGTCGGTGAGCTGATCCGAGACAATCCTCTCTAAGGTTTTTTTGGGGGGGGGGGGAGAGGATGGAAATTGGCCTGTAATTCCCTGGGGAGGTGTGGTCCCCACTCTTGTGAATGGGAGTAATAACCACAGTTTTCCAGATGGAGGGAATGGTTAAGGAGGTTAGTGAGGGGAGAGAGTACAACATCCAGGACCAGGCGAAGCAGCTTGAGGTCCAGCGTGTCACTACTGTGACTGGCACCATTTAGGGCATTGAGTAGGTAGGGCTTCTTGCAGAGAGAGGGCACGGAAGTAGAATGGTGTGGGGTGTGTGGTGGCTGTGATAGGGTTGAAAAAGTTATGGTGGGAGTACCGAGCTGAGGTCTGAAAAAGCCAAGTTGAGGGTGTCAGCTATGCATTTTGGGTCAGAGGAAGTGGAGCCATTGATGTTAAGCTGGGACGGGGGATTTGGGCTTCCCATTGAGTTCCTTGATGTTGTCCCAGAATTTTCAGGCCAAGCCCCAGGAGGAGGCGAGGGAGGACCTGTAGTAGTTCACTTTAGCCTTACGGTTGGCCCAGGTACAGCTGTTATGAGCAGCCCGGTAGGCTTGCCTATCGGAGGGTTTGCCCGAGTCAAGGGCTCTATGCCAAAGGTTGTTCCTGTGACACATCAGAGTGATTAGGGATTGGGTGACCCATGGGATGTCTGGCTTTTTGATAGTGTGTTTGGAGAGGGGAACAAAGATGTCACAGGCCGAATTGAAAGAGCGGATAAAGTAACTAAGGGCAGTGTTGATGTCAGGAGCTAGGGTAATCAGAGTCCAGTCCCAGCGGGCAAGGTGATCTTTGAGCTGACCCAGCTTGCCGGGTTTGAGGCATCGCCAGAGGACAGTTCTGGGGGGCGGTTTCTGCACTTTGCAGGACCAGGAGAAAATTACTGGGGAGTGATCGCTAAGTGCATTGGGTAGCACTGCAACGTCAGTGATTTTGAGGGGTCTGTTAGACAGGAAAATGTCCAGCAGGGTGGCAGAGCCATTAGTGGGGTTGGACCGGTTGGGGTGGGTAAATAGCTGGGGGAAAGCAAGGGCAGCAATTGTGTCTTTGGCCTGGGCAGCAGAACTGGAAAGCCAGTTTATGTTAAGATCACTCATCGTTATTTGCTCGGCTTTGGGCAGGAGCTGGGAGAAGTGGTCAAGTAGAGACTGGAGGGCAGGAAGCTGGTGGCGTGGTGGTATATAGGCGGCAGTGACACTAAGTGGGGCCCTGCAAGTGCCTAGAGTGATTTTGAGAGAGAGGGCTTGTGCACCATACTCCAAGTTGGGGGGGGAGGACAAGCCCTTGAAGTGAGTCATGGAGGTAAATGGCGACGCCACCCACATGCTTCCCGACTCTATCATCTCTGAAAAGGGTGTATCCAGGTAGAGCAATGAAGGAGTCAGGGGTGGACTTAGAAAGCCATGTCTCAACAAGCACCAGGACGTCCAGTTGATGCTGGGCAATCCAGCCTAGCGGTCTGTCAAATTTCTTTAGGAGGCTACAGATGTTCAAGGTGGCAGTACAGAGTTCACACACCATCTGGGAGTGATGGGGGTTTACAATGGGAGGTTCTGGGTTGGGGTGGACGTTACCAGGCAACAGGAGGAAAAGGGATATGAGTCTGAGGAGTGCCAGGTGCAGCCTGCGGTGGGAGGGATTAGAGGTGTATGCACGTGTTTGCTCAGGGAGGGAGATTGGGATGAGAATAGCCAGGAAGAGGGGAGGCCAAGGGGAGTGGTGGTGCACTGGGGGGGGATGTGAGGGCGGGACAGTGGCAGCTGTAGGGGATCCGTGCTGGAACAGAGGGATGCAAAAGTGGTGGTGAATAGATGGGGATGGAGACAGGGAGGAGGCATCATCAGGGATAGGCAGGACATGCAGGTATAGGAGAAGTGCGAGGGGAGCCAAGGATGTAGCCGAGTGAGAGGGGTGAGAGGTGGACATGGCAGAAGACAATGGCTGCTCAGGAGCAGGCGTGGGTGGCAATAAGAGGGATAAAGAGGCTTCCAGTGGGGAGGCAACCCAGATGGCACAAGGGTAGGGCCACGGACTGCGGAGCTAAGGGTGCAAGGTTCGAGACTTGGGAGGGGAGGAGGTATTTGGGTAAAGAAGTGGGGTAGTGAAAGGAGAGAGAGCAGAAAGGAGGGAGAAAAGAGGGAGGGGTTCTAGTAGAGAATGGCAGCAGGGTGGGGGTGCGGAGAGGGGGGGATAATAGCGACCCCTAGTGGCCGAGAGGGGAAGTTGACCTAGAGGTGCAGGGTGGGGGAGCAGCGGAGCAGTAGGGATGTGTAGAGAGGCAAGCTGCAAGCAGCGGTGGAGAAGAGGTGAGCTCAGTACTACCACCTAGTGGTAGATTGAGATAACCTGCAAAGAGAGAAATGGACACTTCGAGAAAAACTTGATAGTTACATCACTGGGGGAGGTCCCTAAATTAAGAGATGCCCTTGGGTGGGCGGGGCAGTCGATGCAAAGCATTGACGGGCTAACACCCCTCAGCAAGTTGGCTAAGCAGGGGAGGCTTAGCATTACCTTTAGGGCTACGCAGTCCAAACTCTGTCCCCCTGCCGTGCTGGCTTCTTTGTGCAGTAAGGGGATGGGGTCCTGGAGCCTAAGTAGGGAAGGAAAACAAAAGATGACATTAGCATGCAGCGGGAAAGGGAGAACAGGGCAGAGACCTGTATCTAGATCCCAATGCGCATGCGCGAACTGTGGAGCAGGAGAGAGATGCGACTGCTGGCTGAAGATGACAATGGAGCCCAGAGGAAACTGCCTGAGGATGCCACTACCATGAGGTGGGCCTCAGACAAACCCTGCAGAGTACTGGAAGCTACTTAAAACAGGTACAGGAGATAACGATTCAACAGGGACAAAATCTACCTAGTATGCAGGTATGAAAACAGTTGCTATGCCAGTAATAACAGGTGAAGAGCTAGCAATTTAACAGAGATAAACATACACTGAGCGGGCAGGTGGTAATGCAGTCGCTATGCTTGGGAGAACAACCAGAGAGAAATATGGGCTATCACAGTGCATAATGAGCTAAAACCTAGCAGCCTTATGCTCTTTTCTTTTTACCCTAGCTTTAGGAATCTCTTTTAAACAAGAGATTCCGTTACCTTGTTTATGTTGAGAGTTACTCCTTCCACATCTCTCTCCCGTTGCTGCTGCTGTGGAACGATTACTTCTTCAGACAGGTGAAGAGCTAGCGATTTAACAAAGATAAAAATATACGAGCAGGCAGGTGGTAATGCAGTCGCTATGCTTGAAACAACCAGAGAGAAATGTAGGCTATCACAGTGCACATAGTACAGCAGGCAATGAGCTAAAACCTAACAGCCTTATGCTCTTTTCTTTTTACCCTAGCTTTATGATTCTCTTTTAAACAAGAGATTCCGTTACCTTGTTTATGTTGAGAGTTACTCCTTCGACATCTCTCTCTTCCCTCGCTGCCGCTGCGGAAAGAAAATTACTTCTTCAGATGACCATAACCTCTGTGTCTGCTGTCTTGGGCCTGACCGTGATGTCTCTGACTGTGAGCTCTGCCAGAAAGTCATCCTCACAACCCTTAGGCAATGCAAAAAGACAGTTAGCAATCCATCAGGTTGTTGACCCCCCGTTCTTCGATCCTCAGGTCATCAACGCCAGCCCCTCCATTACAACCTAACACTTCCCCAGGTCCTTGGACGTCGGGACCCTCGGGCTCTCAAGACCTGATGGATGGTTTATCGTGCCCTATGCTGGTGATCCCTGTGCCGTCGATGCGTCCTTTCTTACCCGAGAAATACTCCAATATTCCTAACTCTATGCAGTGTCCCTTAAAGACAGAACTGTCCAGAGAGATGGAATATATGCTAATGAGAGAATGTTCATTAACGCGTGCCATTTTCAAATGCTGCCTTAACTAAGTGCTGCATTCCAACCCTTCAGATTTCTCTCTCCGTCTGCAAGTCAAGACACCATGGATACCTCTCTCTCTCTCAAGTCATTCCTGATGTATATCTTATAAAAATATAGAAGTATTTCTTCATATTATTTCGTTTGCTGCCTTTACTTCTTGTTTAAATTTAAAAACCTTGCTAGTGTGTATTTTTTTTTTTTTTTATCAGTTCCTCGCAGTTCCCAGAAACCGTAAGGGATTTGATATTTAGCTAAGTTTGATCTGAGCTTTTATTTAGTGCTCCAGTTCCTTTTTGGTTTATTTTTATTTCAATTTGAGTATTTTGAAATGAGTTTTCCGGTTCCTGCACTCTGGTTCCTGGAACTGACCGCTATAGAGAAGCTTTACTGTTTTCTTTCTTCTGGAACCGACCACAACTTATAACTTTACTGTTATAATCTACTGTTTCCGGTTCCTGTTTTCTTAGATTTAACATAAATAATTACATGTCAGATAAACTTAAGAAGAAAACGGGACCTACAAGGTTTAAAATTGTGTTAAATGTAGTGAGGTTTTTGCCAAGGCAGATAAACATGATTTTTGTATTTTCTGCCTTGGACAACACCACCTCACAGATGATTGTGAAATTTGCAAGTCTTTCCCTCAAAAGACGCTGGAAAAAAGTCTGGAAAGGCTGCAGAAAAAGTTGGCAAAGGGTGCCTTGGGCTCTGACCAGTCCACATCCTTAAAAGCTGTGGGTGAAACCGCCAAGGCTTCTCATACCATCCCTGAACATTCTGGCAAAAGAGGCATTGAACCGGCTGACTCCCCGGTGCCTGCTAAAAAGTTTAAAAAGACTAAATACACTGAGACCCCTGCTGGAATGCAACAAGGGGCTCCTGCAGTGTCTGCCAGTATGCCTTTGCCTGATGACATTGTACAGGCTTTAAAAGTTATACAGGTGCTGCAGAGCTTGATCCCCCCCCTCACCCACCTGCTCAAGCCCTGACAAGGCAAGAAACTACCTCTGTCCCCCCTCCACTCCTGGAACAATTGGAGTATGAGGAACAAAAAGAGTTTGAAGTAGATGAGGGTATTGAACCTGAAGTCTCCCCTGAACAGGAGTTTGATTCACTCCCTAGACCTTCTGAGGATTATTCCTCACATTTTTCCTTTGCCAAAAAAATTGTGGAAACCCTGGATCTTGTCACCACTGAGGCAGTGCAGGATGAGAAGGAAACTGAATACATGGAAATTATGTGGTTAACTCATACTGGAAAGTTGTTACTCCCTCTGTAAAGGTTTTTTAAGAAAGACATTATGGCTATACTGCAGACGCCTAGTACTGTCTCTCCCATTGATAAAATATCTGACAGAAGTATCAGTTGAATAGGACAGGAGCTGAGTTTCTTTTTACTCACCCTGACCACCAGGGAATAATCCAACAGGCAGCCTGTGAAAGGGCTAAGGTGCCTCTAGCTTCACACCCTCCTGAAAGGGATTCTAGAAAAACTGACAGCATGGCAAAAAAAGGATACCTTTCTGCTTCTTTGGCAATCGGGCAAGCCAACTACCAAGCTTATGCAGCCCAGTACCAGAACGTCCTGTGGCACTCAGTACTGACCATGTCAACAAATGATCCGTCGAGTATTTCCTCTGATCTAGCTGAAACTGCTAGGCTGGAACTAGAAGCCTCCAAGTACCAGTTTCAAATGGCAGCAGACACTAATGACACTGCTGACAGGTGGATGGCTGGCACAGTGGCCCTAAGAAAGTTTGCTTGACCTAGGGCTACTAACCTGACTGAGGATACCCAGGCTAAAGCCATGGATTTTCCTGTGGAGAATAACTCCTTATTTGGTGAACAGACAGAGGCTTGCATGAAAAAGGTGGACAAATATAAAGCCACCTTTAAGAGCAATTTAGCAAAGGAAAAGCCTTCCCCTTCTTCCAGGCCCTATGGAAGGGGAGGTAAGGGGAGGCTTATGTACACCATACCCTTTTACCAGGTCTAGGCTGTATCACAACAACTGCAATACACTCAGCCAGCTGGCTATTCCAGGGGCAGAAGGGGTGGCAAGCATGGCTCCCAGACTAGTCAAGCCCAGCCACAAAAGTAAATAGAGCCTCAGACTCTATTCCTCAGGCTGCCTCCCAGGTACCAGTCAGGACAGACTGAATCGCCGTTTCTAGGCCTGTGAAAAAATATCACCATAGAAGTGGATCCTGGACGTGGTGAGTCAGGGTTTGTCATTAAGCTACAAATCCCTTCCTCCCCTAAGAACAAGAGTGTTCAAAGCAATCTCTCTCTGTCTCTCTCACTCTCACTCACTCACTCACAGAAAGAAAGTTGCTAGAAAAAGAAGCACAGGCTCTGTTCTTGAACAGGGCAATAGAGTCTATACCCTCTCTGAAAAAGGGGAAGGGTTCCTCAGAATTTTTAACATACACCTGGTGAAACCCAAATTCAAAATGGTCTCACTGGTAATGATTCTGCCAGCCTTACAAAAAGGAGACTGACTGACCTCCTTGGATCTCAAGGACGTATATTTCCACATTCCCATAAGGGAGTCTCACAGAAAATATCTGAGTTTCTGACTCCCTTCAGGACACTACCAGTTTTCAACACTCTTTGGTCTCACAGCAGCACCAAGAGTGTTCACAAAGTGCCGGGCAGTGGTGGTGGCTCACCTAATAAAGCTAGGTGTTTCTGTGTTTCCCTGCCTGGACTAATGGCTAGTCATGGGGCAGTCCCCCCTCCCCCCGAACAGGTAAGGAAATATCTGCAGTTAACCCAGGAGCCAGGACCCTTTGGAGTCTCTGGGTTTTCTGATAAATGTCAAAAAGCCAGTCCTGCCAAGTACTGCAATGCATAGGGGCAGAACTATATACCATAGTGGGAAGAGCTTACCTACTTCAGGAAAGGGTAAGCAGCATCCTGTAACCTGCTGGTTCGTTCAAACCAAACACGCAGGAAACAGCAAGACAGTTTCTACAACTCCTGGGTCACATGGTTCCAGCAATGGGCACAGTCCCTGTTTCCAGGTTCCAAATGAGGGATATTTAGTTCCACCTCAGAGCACATTGGTGCCAGAGGGGAGTTTCACTCTTAAAGCCAATTCCAGTAACAAGTACGATGCTGCAGGCTCTTCAATGGTGGAAAGGAGATAATCTCAGAAAAGTGGTTCCTTTCCAGTAAGAGTCTCCACCAGTGATCCTGTCAACAGACGCATCACTACTGGGGTGGGTGACCACCTAGAGAAGCACACCACTCACAGTACCTGGTCAAGTGCAGAGTCACTCCAGCACATAAATCTGCTGCAGTTGAGGGCGGTGCTACTAGCCCTGCAAATCTTTGCTTCACTGATCCAAGGAAGGGTGTACAGTCCAGAAAATACAATACCACCATAATGTGCTACAAAAACAAGCAGGGAGAGGCAAGGTCTAGCCCCCTGTGCACAGAGACAATGAAGATAGGGAGTCTGGCTTACTCTCACAGTGCTTCTCTACAAGCTATCCATCTGCCAGGAAAGTACAACAGGCTAGCAGATGACCTGAACTGGATCAAGCCAGGCCTGTCACGAGTGGGCCTTAAACAGGCAGGTGCTGGATGTAGTATTCAGGAGGTGGGGCACCCCAGAGATAGATCTCTTTGCTTCCCATGAGAACCACCACCTGCCACACGATTATTGCAGACCACCTGCCAGGGTTACAGTCCCCTTGGATGCTGTGATACTGGACTGGTCAGGGAGACATCTATACGCCTTCCTTCCCTTTCCTCTGATATTTCAGAGTACTAATCCAACTCAGATCAGTCAGCATCAGTGATTTTGATAGCACCAGATTAGGCTAGGCAGCCGTGATACTCTCCACTGCTTCCCAGGTCTGTGGCCAAGCCACAACCTGTTAACCTCCTTCCAAGGGAGGATCATGTACCTGAATGTGAGGTCCCTTAGGCTCAAGGCATGGCTCTTGAGGACTTGGAGAGTGCAGGCTTACAAATCCCAGAAGGTGTCCTGGAGGTGTTAAGGGGATACAGGAAGCCTTCCACCAAGAAACTATAATCTTTTTACAGGACAACTTTGATAAACAGAGCCTCACTGTCCTAAAAGTTATTTTCCTGTCAAAAAATAAGCTTTTTTTTTTTAATCTTTTTTTATCTAAGAAAACCTGTGCCTCAAAATGGAAAAGGTTTTCAGTTTAGTCTTCTACCTATGGTGTGGTGCCAGTGCATGCAGGGGTTCCAGCTCTGTTGGACTACCTAACTCATTTACATTTTCAGGACTTACAGCTTTCAACTCTGTAAGTTAATTTAGCCTCCGTGTCTGCATACATTTAAGCTGCAATGAATGCCTTTGTGGCATCCAGTCCAATCTTCAGGAGGTTTTTCAAGGGTTTGTCCCATTTGCACCCCTCTCACAAGTAACCTGTACCAGTTTGGGATCTAAACATTTCTATTGCCCAGCTCAGGCTTTCCCCTTGGAACCCATGGTTTCAAAAAACCTGAGGTATGTTATCTAAGAAGCAGTTTTCCTGGTGGCCATCAATTCTGCGACATGATCAGTGAGCTCCAAGCCCTTGTGTATTGAAAATAACTGTATCTCCTTTCATAAGGGCAAGGTAGTGCTGAGAACAAATGAGAAGTTCCTCCCCAAGGTAGTTTTTGACTTCCACCTAAACCAGTGTATTACCTTGCCAGTCTCTTTCACCAAGCATCCCAGCTTAGGGGAACACAGACGGAGCAGTCTGGATGTAAAAGGAGCTTTGAGTTTTTATATGACTCGCACCAAGGACCACAGGCAAGATGGACAGCAGCTCTTCCTGACCTGTGGTGATGGGGCAAAGTAAATCCAGCATCCAAAAAAGACTGTTTCTCTCTGGATAGTTCAAGGCATCCAGTTTTACTATTCAAAGGTGGAAAAGAGTTCCCAGCAGGACTCGGGGATCATTCCACAAGGGGGGTACACCTGCAGCTGTGACAGCTGCCAAGGATGTCCCATTACTGGAAAGCTGGAAAGCAGCTACCTGGATGTCAGTCTGCACCTTTACAAAGCATTACAGTCTGGACCCCTTGTCCAGAAGTGATGCCAGGTTTGGCACAGCAGTCCTGCAGAGTCTATTTCCAAAGTGGGTTCTGTACCCATCTCCAAAGGTATTGCTTCTTGGTTTACATAGAGTTAGGAATATTGGAATATTCCTGGGGTAAGAAGAAAAACTTACCATAGTAATCTTATTTCTTCCAGGGGATACTCCAGTATTCATAACTCTCCCACCCTTTTTCCCCTTCTAGAACCAGTGGCTTCAGTACTCCCAGGTGACTGACTATGTGTAGAAGTGCTACGCACTGTCATATTCTCTTTTTATAGCCCCGTTGGACCTTGGTGTCCCCTTATTCAGGTGATTTTGACATTAAGTGGGGTTTGGGGCGTTTTAAAACTTTTTTGTCCTCAGTTGGGGCCCATAGGTGTTAGTTATTTGGGTTAAGTAGATTTACTTTGGTTGGGCCTCTAGAGCAGGCTCCCTCGAAATCTGAAGGATTGGAATGCAGCAGTTAGTGAAGGCAGCATTTGAAAATGGCATGAGGTAATGAACATTCTCCCATTAGCATAGGTTCCATCTCTCCGGGCAGTTCAGTCTTAAAGGGACACAGCATGGAGTTATGAATATTGCAGTATCCCTTGGAAGAAACAAGATTACTAATTTTTTCTTTACTGCCATCCACCTCAACACTATTTTGATCCAGATAACTACAGCCCTGGTGCACCAGTTGGGCTGATACAGACCTGGATCTCCAGCCTTTGGCTGCGCCCCATAGGGCACCATCAGTACCTCGCTCGTCAGATGTCGAGTTAGAACAGGTTGACATTGAAGAGGAGTACCATGCTGACCTCTTCCTCCCTGAGGAAGAGGAGGAGGAGGAACCTCTCTTCTCAGAAAAGTTCACTGCTTCTTCAGTGAGGACTCTGTTAAACATACTCCCAGGTCCCCTACTGAAGATCCTAGCTTTTTTAATGTCATAAAGCAGCTGTCCACAGCTATGAGCTTTCCACACTGAGGAAGAGGCTGCCACCAGGAGAGAACAGGTGCACTTCTTGGAGATTCCAGAATCTCCCCCTAAGGTCATTCCTCCTATTCTGCCAGCTCTGAGGAATGCCACCACGGTGGCATGGCGTCACCCAGACTTGGTTCCTGCTATACCACCCAGGGAAGACAAACTGTATCATGCCCCTCTGGGTCTGCCTTATTATGCTGCCCAACCTTAGACTGATTCTGTGGAAATCAAGGCAGCACATGACAGGTCCAAGGTGCCCAAGCACCTTAGCGTCCTTCCCTGACAGGGAATCCAGGTGGATTGACATTTGGGGTAAGAGGGTTTATGCCTCCTTCACCTTGGAACTTTGGATTGCTAACTGTCTATCTCATATGGTCAAGTACCAAACCATCATCTGGAAGAAGGGCAAGGTGCCTGCCCAGGCCCTCCCAGAGGGTTTCCAGAAACAGGAGGTTCGCAAATCCTTGCAGGCCACCGAGGATATTACTAAATACCTCTTCAGGGCCTTGTATGACATTTCTGATACTGGTGCAGGGCTGCTGTCACAGATATTTGCCTTCATAGGCACGCCTGGCTGAGGGTCTTTGTCTTCGCAGCGGATGTCCAACAGAAGGTGCTGAATGTCCCCTTCAGTGGCTCAAAGCTCTTCGGGACAGGTGTCCAGGACATCATTAATGATTTGCAGGCATCGAGTAGGCCTATTAAGTTTGTCCATTTGCTTTACCATACCCAGCCCTGGAGCAGACAATGCCCATCCTTTCATAAGTTGTCCCACAAGTCTACAGCAGGCTTCCATCCACAGGGAAAACAGAAGGCCTCCTCTGCCTTACCTACCCCCTCTTCCTCAGGCACTGCCACAAACTGACCCAGGGGTGATGGATTAGCCCCAGCTGCCAGATCTGCCTCTGCCCGATTCCTTGTCAGACCACCCTCTTCCAGTCCCCGACCAAGAGGTGGTGGTCCGAGGTCGGGTCTCCCTCCATCTCAACCAATGGAGAGCCATAACTTCAGATACCTGGATTCTTCAGATTATAGAAGGGGGTCATGCGCTGGAGCTTGTAGAACAGCCCTCAGAGACTCTTCCAATACTCTTTGCCTACCCTCCGGCCCATGTAATGGTTATTTGGGAGGAGGTACAGTCCCTTCTATGGAAAAAAGGCCATCGAGCCATTGCCCAGGCAGCAGAAGAACAGGGAATTCTACTCCAGGTTCTTCCTGGTCCCCAAAATAAATGGCGATCTGAGGCCTATTCTAGATCTCAAGGACCTCAATCTTTATATCCAGTGCAAAACATTCTGCATGGTCACTCTTCTAGGCCTGCTGCCCCTACTCAAGCAATGTGATTGGCTGTGCTCCCTAGATATGCAAGATGCTTACCTGCATTTCTTGGTTTGTCCTTTGCACATGTGATTTCTCTGGTTTCTTTTTCAGGGCAAACATTACCAATTCAAAGTATTGGCCTTTGACTCATCCTCTGTGCCATGGGTCTTCAAATGCTTAGCAGCAGTAGCTGCTGCCCTTTGGAGAGAAGACCTGTACATCTTCCCCTACGTGGATGACTGGCTCCTCAAAGCTCCATCCAGAGATCAGCTCCTCCGGACCCTGGAGAGGACCCTCCAGCTATTTCACTCCATGGGCATCACCGTCATTCTTCCCAAGTCCATGTTTATTCCTTCCCAGAGGCTGCAGTATATAGGTGTGGTCCTGGACTCAGCACAGGATAGGGCCTTCCTGCCCCTAAATAGGGCAGAGTGCCTCATTTCCCAGGCTCAGGAAGTGACCCAGAGCTCTTATGTTCCCACAAGGGTGTACTTGAGGCTATTAGGTCTCATGGCTTTGGCCATTGCCATGGTCCCCTAGGCCAGACTGCACAGGCAGGTGCTCCAGTGGACCCTCCAGGTACAGTAGAACCAATGCACGGATGACTTGGAGCAGATAGTGCTGGTCTCCTCTCTAGTATGTAAGGTGCTCCAGTGGTGGATGGACCTCCAGAACCTGTTATGATGGGTCCCATTCCTGATCTCCTCTCCCCAACAGATTCTCACTATGGATGCCTCTGGCTTGGGCTGGGGTGCACACCTGGATCCCTTTCAGACTCGGGGGGGGGGGAGAGACATGGTCCCAGATCAAGATGGTCCTTCATATCAACATCTTTGAGATGCGGGCAGGCGTGTATGCCTTGCAGGCCTTTCAGAATCACCTTCTTCCAGGTCAATTGTTGGTACAGTCAGACAATCTCAGTGTTGTCTACTACATCAACAAGTGGGAGGACTGCATTGGTACCCCCTGTGCAGGGAGGCCATGAGAGTCTGGTACTGCGTACTGGACCATGGAATGGTCCTCTCAGCAGTCCTTGTCCCAGGCATGCTGAACACTCATGTAGACAGCCTCAGCAGGATTCAGGCTAGAATGCATGAATGGGAGCTTCTCCCATCTGTCACCGAAGATCTGTTTGACAGATAAGGTTGTCCAGAATTGAACCTTTCTGTGTCCCCACTCAACGCAAAACTGCCAAGTTCCTGCTCGCTAGATCCAGGGCCTGGAGTTTTCTGCTGAGACGCACTGTTCCTCTCTTGGAGAGGGAGGTTCCTTTATACCTTCCCTCCATTTCATCTGATTCAGAGGATGCTAATCAAGCTGCAGATGGAGGGGCCAGCAAGGTCCTGGTTGCATCCTACTGGCCACGGCAGATATGGTTTCCATTACTGCAACAGTTAGTGTAGGAACCTCCAGTTTCTCTGCCCCTTTGCAGGGATCTGCTGACGCAGGCTCAGGGGACCCAGGTCCATCTGAACCTCAAGTCCCTTCATCTACATACCTAGCTTCTGAGGACATAGCCATCACATGGTTTGGAGTATCTCAGAAGGTTGCAGGCCTCCTTGTGGCAGCTCAGAAGCCCTCCACTAGAGCCACACATGCCATGAAATGGAAGTGGTTTGCCATCTGGGCTGACAAACATGATCTGGACCCTATTACCTGTCTGGTGATCCAGATTCTGGACTACCTGATTTCCCTGTTGGACTCAGGCCTCCAGTACTCCTCTCTCAGGGTGCACCTTTCTGCTATTTCTGCCTTTCACGAGCCTGTGAGCAGTCATACTGTGGCTCAGTTACATGTGTCCCATACTTTACTTAGGGGCATCCTGCACCTGAAACCTCCAGTCCGTTTCCCTGTCCCAGCTTGGGATTTAAATTTTGTTTTGGAAAAATCGATCCATTTCCATTTGAGCCATCTGCGACTGGCGAGCTATGCTTTCTTTCTTGGAAGGCATTATTTTTGGTCGCTATCACTTCTGCTCCTAGGATTTGAGTATCAGGCTCTCTGGTGTGAGGAGCCTTATTTGATTTTTCACAAAGACAGGGCGTCTTTACGCACAAATCCTAAGTTTCTCCCTAAGGTGGTATCTGAGTTTATGCCGAACCAATCTATCCACCTTACTGTTTATTTTCCAGAATGTGTCAATCCAGTGGATGCACTGCTCTATTCTTAAGTTTTGTGCAAAATTCTGAAATATTATCTGCTCCAAACTAAGGACTGCAAAAAAACAAAGCAGCTTTTTGTTTCCTTCACCCCAGGGAAAGAGGGCATTCAGGTCTCCATACAATGTTTGTCCAAAAGATTGGCCCATTGTATCATGTTCCTCTACAACAAACTGGCAAGGAGTTGCCAGGGGTGGTGAAAGCCCACTCCACAAGGGGCATTGCTACCTCTGTGGTCTGTTTCAAGGGGGTCTCAGCCTCTGACATTTGTGCTGCTACCACCTGGAGTATCAGTATAGCACAGTGGTTTAAGGCTCAGAGCTGTAAATCTGGAGACCTGGGTTTGAATCCCACAGCCCCCACTTGCATATACTGTGTGACCCTGAGCAAGTCACTTAACTTTCCTGTGCTCCCAGGTTGCTGCAAAAAAGGTTTCAGCTTAGTGTGTCTCACCTGGTTAAACAATTTGGGAAGCACTACAGTCTGGACATTGCTTCTAGAGCTGGAGTAGGCTTCGACTGGGCTGTTCTGCAGGGCCTCTTGTCGGGCTTTGGTTGGCTTTCCTCCCAAACCATTCTGCTGCACCTATAACTGCTTGGGACTCATTCCTATGGTGGGACCTGATGACTGAGATACCCCCCGAAGAAGATAGAACAGTTAAGTAAGAACTTACCTTAACAGTAGATCTTTGAGAGGATCTCAGTCATCAGGTCTGCCTTCCCTCCCACCATCCCCCTTCTTGGGGTCCTCTGCTCAGACTGGCTATACGGTGCATCCAGCCTTATGTTTAGGTCTGGGCACCTCTCTCTGTCTCTCTCCCCCTCTCTCCTCAGTTCCCCTAGGCACGGGTTTGCTCCCTTAGTCTCTAGGGGAAAAAACTGAGGAGGGAATGGGGCCACTCATGCCTTTATAGGCTTGATGACATCGGCAGGTGTCATCCACGTGGGTGGCCCCAGTGGTACTTCTGGAAAATCTTCCGTGGGGATCCTTCTTCACCAACGGTGAAGTTCCTATGATATGACCTGATGACTGAGATCCCCTCGAAGATATACTGTTATGGTAAGTTCTTACGTAACTGTTCTGTTTCTATTCTCCCCCCGATTCCTTGCCTTAAACGCAGTATATATTTAGGGCCACAAGCCGCTCCTCATAGGATCTGCCTTGCTGGCTCTGGATCATCTTGCTGACCCTTCTCTGCACCAACTCCAGTCTGTCTATGTCCTTTCTCAGAAGAAGACTCTAGAACTGAGCACAGTACTCTAGATGAGGTCTCCCCTGGGCTCTGTATGGGGGCAGTATCATTTTAATTTTCCTACTGTCAAAATGCCTCTGTGTACACCCCAGCGTCTTTGATGCCTTACCATTTGCGTTACACTGACTCGTTTGCTTGAGGGAGTCTCTGATGTCAACCCCAGATCCATGTTCTCTGTTGTAGTTGCCAGCCTAACCTCTCCCATCTCATTCCTGTGCATGGAGTCCATTTCCCTAAGTGCATTACCTTACACTTCTTGGTATTGAATTTTAACTGGCAGATATTAGACCACCTCGTCAACTTTTCTAGGTCCATCTGGAGCTCCCTCACCAATAGCATTACTGGATGGTTTCTTTAATCTAACATTGTTGTATACTTACTTTATGCCTTGTGCCAAAAGGGTTACATGCCCATTCCAGCAGTAGCATCTGTGGCAGCCTCTAGATCTGTTCACTTTGCTGAATTCTGCAAAAGCATGTAATTGGGCATCCACACATACTTTCCCTGCACAATACTATGTGGACCTCCAGTTCTGTAAGGATGCAGACTTTGATTCTGTTGTAATGAAGAGTTTGTTCCCTAAATAGCTCCAGTACATTCCTCCTCACAGTTTGAACTGTGGAACAATAGATTATGGGCTGGTGATCTATGGGGCAGGCTTGGATACCATAATGAAAAAGATCAAAACCATCCTAAACAATGCCTCTGTAGGCTAGTCCTTGGGGCGGACTACCTGACCCACATCTGCACACTGTAGAATGAGACTAGATGGCTCACACTTGATCAAAGATTAAAATTCTAAGCCTGCCTGTTAGGATAAAAATCACTACTAGGACAAGCACCTGACTCCAACGTTAATCTTTTCAAACTTGCCCTGACCACCAAGAACACTAGAAGCATGGCTAATGGTGTGCTACAGGTATCCCTTAAGAGCACCACGTTTGCTCAAAGATCACAATCGTTCCATGGTCCTAAGTGGTTAAATGACCTCCCTGCACCCTTCTTGGAAATCAGCAAGCTGGGCCCATTTAAAAGTGCCCTCCATTCCTGCCTTGCCCTTGAAAACAACTGTTACTGTTCTCGTGAACCCAAGGTCTGACCTAGAATAACACTTGAACTTGCTCAGTCTCCTCCACTTTTAGGTGCATCCTCCCCCCCAATACTGACCACTCATCTTTACTCCAGCCTCTCGCACGGTCGCACCCTACTCTTTACCACGGTTCTCTGCTTATACTCAGTCCCATCCTAAATGCTGTGTCCCTCTGTTGCACCCTTGACAATGCCTCCTCTGGCTGCATATCGTCCACCACACTTTACCTGAATCAACATCTCAAGCTTGTGGAACTAACATGCACTTTATTCCTGCTTAATCAATGTACTGCACTATCATAGTATTGCTATCACCCCTCTAGCACTTTGAAACTGAAACCTGCAATGTAATCTCTTTGTATTAACAATCAATATAATCCTATTGCGTAATCATTTGCAGTCATTGTATTAATAATCATTGTCAGTATGTAACTCTTGTACTCTGTATTGTCATGTCTGTTTCGACTTGGAGCCTTTAAAAAAAAAAAAGCCTTTTGGCTCAAAGGTTCTAGTCTGAAACTGTAATAAATAAATAAATAAAACTGCTAGTATTCACTGCAATATAAATGATCCTTATTCTTAAAAGAAAGGGTTAGTCACTTTTAACTGTGTTTTGTAAGGGCAGTCATCTATAGCCACACACACCACCCACCTATCCTCCCTTAACTTGACTACTTGGGTATGGTGTGCTTTGGTGTACTGTTTCAGACTACTTGCAAGTGCTTCTCTCTTCAGTGAAAAAGATCCAACTGCTGGATTGCACCTTGCTTGAGAAATGGAGGCGTGCACACAGTTGAGATTTGAATCTTGTTGGATGATTTCTAGAGTGACCAGTATGTAGGGCTATAGACGAATACCTCTATAAGAAACATAGTTACAAGTGAGTAACCTTTTCTGTAGGGAGTAAGCATAATTATGATGGTTAATACCAAGATATGTAAATAATAGCAAATTATTTTGCCATAGTGCACATGGTATTTTTAAATTATTCTTGCAGGACCTGAAGTCAGCCATCCTGATGTTGATGGGCAAGATAAATGTAAAATGGATCAACATGCTGTTTCATTAGGCACATGCAGTAGGACTGATAACAGATCAGTTCCAGTTCTGGATACTAAGCTCCCAGTTGCTACAAAGAAGGTAAGCTAGTGATATGCTACTTTTATCATGCCTCCGTTTGTGTGTGGTTCCTTTACTTGAAAATAATCTGTTTGAAGTTTGTCATTTTACATGAATCTGTGATCTAAATATAGTACCCATTTGTGCCATATTCAGTCACTGGTTGCTGCTGTTTTCTGTTAGATTTGCTTGAGTAGTGCATTAACCCCACCATTCATTCACCACTGGATAGCTCTGCTATCTGGTGGTTAACCTTATCTAGAGTAGATTTGCTTGGGGGCAGATTTTCAAGATAAAGTCTCTGGCTGGTAGGGTGAACTAAAGGTGGCCAGCTGGGGGATAGTTTTTGGCCAATCCAGAAAAGTTATCCTGGTATCCAGGGTTGTCTGGGTCAGCCATATGGGCCACAAAATGTGCTAACGTTTAAGCGGGGCATTGAATTTGGTGGTAAAATACCAAGAAGGTATTTACTGTACAGTCACAAAAGTTGTGGAATACAATGTGAGTTCATGCAGTGGTGCCAGGTTGATGGGAACCAACAGGCAGTTAGGGCTGGTGGGTGCAGACCTGGCAAGAAGACACACATCCTGCCAAGGAAGAGGAAGGAAAAGGCCAGGAAGAGGGTCAGGAAAGTAGAAGTCATAGGTGGCTCCATTTTTTAGGGCAGTGGATGATGTGGAGGTGGCATCGCTGGACCAGGATGGGAGCTTGGTTGCGGTGGTTTGCCTGACTGGAACATGGGTTGAGCAAGTGCTATCCAGGGCCAAGCAACACAACTGGAGAGAGGGAGCAGACTGTCATCGTCCATGTTGGCATGAATGGCCTAGGAAGCACATATTCAGAGTACATAGGGAGGTCTTTTAATTATCTAGGTCTGTTCCTGATGGGAAACCTATGCAGTGTGATCTTTTCTGAGACCCTGCTAGTCCTGGGGACTGGTGAGGAGTGGCAGCAGACCATTTGGCAGGCTAATCATTAACTAGGAGTCTGGTGCAAGGAGGGAGGACTTTGTTTGTCCAGCCTACTATGGTAAGGGACACCTTTACATCCAGGATGGAATGCACCTGCACCCTGAAGGAGTGGGGTTACTGGCCAGAAGAATGGATAGGGCATTTAGGATAAATTTAAAATATAGGCTAGAAGAAAGGGCTGGTGCAGTTGACCATCATGGGCAGAAGGCAGATAAGGGTATCCTAGATGGAAGAAAAGCAGAGCAGTTGAGCATAAGGAAAAAAATACCTAGCTTGGGGGGGGGGTTGTCAAGGAGGCATGGAGGCTTGTCAGCACCAGCATAGTACATAGCTTTTTATTAATATTTGGTCAAGTTGGATATATTACATTATGCAGCATCAAACAGGCTTTGTCTCCTAAACCTCGGTATGGCTGGCCAGACATGGTGAAATGTGAAATCTTCCTTGAATCAATCTTTTCCATCGAGTCCCACTCTTGGGTCTAGACTGGGGACACTAGGACCCAATGGAAGCAAAGCTTTTGACCAGGGAGCTGGCAGTGGCTACAGGTTACAGTGGTGCCACGTGCCTACTAAGAACCATTGCTGGCTCCCACACCTACCTAAGTTCTGTTTTCCTGCTGTCGAGTGTGCACCATGGGTGTTTGCTGTCCTCTCCGTTCACTGCATTGCCATTTCTTATAGAATCTTCTTACTTTTTTTGCATTAATTTTTATGTCATGTCTGGTAGATCAAAAAAGTGAACCAAAAATACGCCCATCTTTCATTGGTGCCCTTATGGCAAAAAAATGTCCATCTGGCATTGGCTCTGTTTTTCCTGCTTTGGGGCCTACCCATGATGTGGATTCCTGTGACACCTGCTTCTCCATGGATTTCTGCACTCTAGAGAATCATGTGTTCAGGCAGAGTTGGGAGACCTCTACCTTTGGAGGCAAGTGTCAAACCAGGGCGTACAAGGTGAGAGGACTGGACCCTTCCTCTAGGTCCCTTTCATGACCTTCGCTGTCCTCAGATGTACATGCTTCTCCTCTACTTCACTGTGCTGAAGTGTCAGAGACCCTGCTGGCTAGGTCTAGTTGACTGGTTAAGGGATGGTGCAGGGCCTCTTCCCTACATTGTTTGCGATGTTGGGGAGGACCTGGCACTGAGACTGGTGTTAATGTTAGAGCCAACTTGGGGCCTGTCCCTAACTACATTTTGGCTAGCAACGCTGAGTAGGGTGACAACTCTGAGTCTGGTGATGATGCTGGCACTGGTCATGGTGTGTAATCTGAGTCTTGTATGGAGCACTGTACCAAAAAGAGATTTCAGCCTGGTACCCATTCCCAGTCTCCATGTTGACTGCAGCACCTGGGTGGGACACGGCACTGGACACAATGTCAGTGTTGAGAACAATAGTGCTGAAAGACACCCTGGTTCTGAGGGAGTTGCCAGCCCTAATGTTGGTGCCAGAGGCGGTGTCAACTTTGACCACGGTGATGACCTGGACCTTGGGTTCTCTCCAGAGGCATTTCCTGATGTAGTGCAGAGTCAGGAATGAAGTGTCTGCAAGACCAGTTCGGCTGTGATCTCCACTCACCCATGGGGACATCACAAGGGCCACTGTTGTGGCAACTTCTCAAATGTAGGTGTGCCACAATTGGGCATCTCTGCCCATGTGCCACAACTGGGAATCTCTGTCCACTCCTCCCCTAGTGCAATGATGTTATCAGAGTTTCACAGCTGAGGCCTGCAAGGTCAGGAGCCTCAGCCACCCTTAGAGGGGCCTCTGCACTTTTTTTAAAGATTGCCCACATTCTTCACGCCTCCAGGGCCCTTGACCTGGGATCAACACTGGGTATGGGTCAGTGCCATGGAACAGTGGTACAGGTAGTCAGATAGGAACCAGTTCAGTGCTCCTTCTTTGGTACCAAACCCCTCAGAGGTCCTCTCCTCAACATCTTTGACATCCTCATCTGAGGATTGCAAATCATTCCTCCACCTGACCTCTTCTGCTGAATACATGTTATACAGTGATTCGTGGTGGATATTCTTTAGGCATTAGAATGCCCAGCTTTTGCAAGCCACGACCTGGTCACCCAGCCATTGGGACTCCTCATAGTTCTTGTTATGGGTACCACTTGTCATTATTGCATGGCCCAAAGCCATGGAGGAGGCAATGTCCAAAGCAGATTGCTTGTTCTAACCCTAGTAATACTCAGGTATTTATAACTTTCTGCAGTAAGCCTGGAGGGTTGAACTGCCTGGAGAGAATGGAACATATGCAAATGATGGCATCATCTGCACGTGACAACTTTTCAAATGCTACTAACTGCCAATGTTTTAAACCTCCTCAGATTTTACTCTCCGCCTGAACAGTCTGGTCGCTCGGAGTGTCGCTTTTCAATCAACTGTTTGACGTGAAGAAACTTATAAAAATATATAAGTATTGTTTCTATTTCATTTGCTGCCTTATATTAATTGTTTTACTTTAGTAAAACTTAGTTTTTCAATTATTTCATTGTTTTTGCTGGTTCCTCTCGGTTCAGTATAACCGGGAGGGAACCTGGTTAGTGTTTCATATTTTAGGGTTTCAAACAACATGAAGTCTTGCTGTATGCTGACATTATGCAGTTAGCTCCAGCACTTGAACTGCTCTGGAGAGGAAAGAGTTAACTCTATGCCAGAGCATAGAACGTTGAACTCAAGCTTGGTTCAAACCTCTGTCTGCTGCACTTTGAAGTGTAACTGTCAGATTCCTTACTCCACCTAACTGAACAGTCACTCCAGAGATCTCTCCTTTGCTATCAGATCAGTAAAGTAAAAATGGTTTTAAACTGCTATTTCTTATTTTTTCAGTTCAGATCCCTGTCTGCAGTACAGTAAGTACTTAGGTAGTGGACTAGTGTGATTTTTGTGTGGAAATTGTAAGAAATATTTTCATTCGGTTCGGCTGAACCGATTGTCTGTTATTTTCTCTTAAGTTTATTTTTGTTTCTGAATTTAGTGTGAGGTACTGGTCCTTATTGGTTCTAAAAAAAAAAAAAAAAATTTATTTAGATGTTTTTTCCAAATACCTGTGACACGGTTAGGAACCGACAAGGGGTTCTTGCCTGGCTTTTGCTGAGTAAAGGGTAAGTTTTGAGGATGGCTTTGTCTGAGAAACCAAAAAGAAAAACCAGGCCCACTGGGTTTCAACACTGCAGTGAGTGTGGGGAGGCCTTTGCTAAGGCTGATCCCCACACCACCTGTATTTACTGTCTGGGTTTTACAAAAAAGTGGCAGAAACCCTCCCGCTCCCTCTAGTTGAAGCTGTTGAGGAGCAAGAGGAGCCTGACTATGTGGAGATGATGGACATCCCAGAGTCCAATAGATTGTCTATTCCCCTCCGTAAATCTTTTGGGAAACAGACACAACAAGCATTTGTCAACGCCGAATGTTTGCTTGCTGGCATTGGCAGTGGTAGTGTAGAAGTTACAGAGCTGCATAATAGGAATGGCAGTGAAGTATTGAACTGAAGCCAACCCCACCACTACCCTGCAGAGAGTGACAGGCATTGGGGTGTGCGTTTGGCTCATTTTTTGGAATTTTTTCACCAAATTTTCAACATAGCCATTTTAAGACCTCAGCTCATGAACAGTGTCACTGTGATTTTCTTAATTTGTCCCGTACATTGATCTCGCACACCGACTGCGCCACTGTGCGCTACATGGGCGGAAACACATTTTGGGTGAGATATGAAAAATGACAGCTGTACTGCTCATAAGAAGATGTGGTAAAATGGCAAATGTTGAAAATCTGGAGTGAAAATATTGAAAGTTCGAACTTGCAGTGCGTAGGAACTGCGCATAGCGCACGCTAAATAAAACAGTCATTTTGGAATTTTCACCAAATTTTCAACATGGGGTTTTGGGACCCCTTCTCATGAATGATGTCACTGTCATGTCATTATTCAGGCCCAAGGGTGATTTCACGGTCACTGCGCGGTCACTGTGTCGAAATCGCCTTCGGGCCGGCGCCGCTCATATTGAAACATCATTCATGAAAGAATTAAAATATGTGTGGGCAATCAAAAATACCTGAATACCAATAAAGTTGAAACCCCCTATCAGCCCATTATACAGCTTACGGCATTTCCTCAGTTCGCGGTCGGCTTTGAAGAGTGCAGAGCGTGTTCCCGGTCCACGAAGATCATTACGCCAAGGTCGAGGAAGTATGGGGTGAGGGGTTGAGAAGTAATGGGGAGGCAAGTGCGCAGTGGGTGAGTGCGGGTTGTGGGAGGTGTGCTGGGAGAGTACATGGGACCGTTTTTTCAGGTTGAAAACAAAAACATAGACTGAGGGATGTTTGCCATGCTGGGGTGGGCTCCCAGCATGGCACAAGGGCATGGTGGGGGGCATTCAGCCAGCGGTTGGGCACCCCCATCGGCCATGGCATTGTTGCCGCTGGGGTGGGCTCCCAGCGTGGCACCTTATACTGGGGGAGGAAGTGGAAGCCGATGGAGTTGAGGCACCCCGTCCGTGATGTGTGGGGAGGAGGAGAGACAGTGAAGCCGACAGAGGTTGGGCACCCGTGGCTATTAGCCTGACATTTGGGGGCAGCAGCACAAGCCGACGGGGATTGGGCACCCCGTCACATACGTGTGGGGAGGTTTCAGGTGTGTAGGGGAGCTAGCGATGAGCAGGCGCATATCTTATCGCTGCTCACTCAAGCGTAGCTCCCCTTTCAACTATATGCCACTGCATTTGGAGCTTGTCATAGACAGCTCCAGCATGCATTGGCTTACAGGAGCCGCGCCTGCCAACACACTGACTGAATTGGAGGAGGGGGTGACACACCTCCAAAATCTCGGATGATGGCACTATGTTTCTTGCACATGTGTGAAAGCAAACATAAAAAGTGCATTAAAGTGCTTCAGTCATGAAAACCTCCCCCACTGGCTGCTGCTGAAATGCATAGCAGTATGTTCTCCTTTGTGCATTCTGGCAGTTCTTTGCTTCAGCTGCAGGTAGTACAGTATCCTTAAGTTCGTTTGCATAGGTTTTAGCAGCGGGGAGTTCACATTGACAGAGTCTAGTAAGAGAAAACGCTTGGAATTACACATACAACGAAGTCTGAGTTTTCATATCAAATGCTGAGGTATTTTTTCTGGAGGATTAGAACCCATGAAGTCCATGAAGGTGTGCTTTGGAGAGCTGGCATGTGTAAGGACTGTTAGGCACCCACACATTTTGGTGGTCCTGCTTTGGCAGGGAACAGTTTATTAAAGTAATGATGTGTGGCTTGTCTCTCTAAGCTAGACAAGACTGCACCATCCTATCAGGCAACAGACACAGTTGATCTGTGTGTGTGTGTGGGGGGGGGACTGCTCACTGAAGCGTAGCTCCCTCTTTCAACTGTATGCCACTGCATTTCCAACTGCTATCATAGACAGCTTCAGCAGTGATTGGAGAACTGTGACCATGCCTGCAAACACACTGACTGAATTGGAAGATGCTGACACACCTCTGAAAAACTCAGATGATGGCACTATGTTTCTTGCACATGCGTGCAAGCAAACATAAAAATTACTCAAAATTCCAAATTCTGTATCTCCTGTGGACAGACGAATGGGCAAGAGGTATATGCCGTCAAACCCAGGTACGAAGTACTCGTACCAGCAATGCAGCCATGTTGGGGTTGTACTCAGGCTGCAGCCTGTGATAAAGACTAACATACCCTTGGCTTCACCCCAGATAAAGACTCCAGGAAGCTGGATGCCATGGCTAAAAAACAGTACATGGCATCTTCCTTGGGACTCAGGCAGGCTAACTACATGGCCTACACAGCCAGATACCAGAAGTCCAGATGGGATACTGTTCTGGAACTGGCTAAACAGGCTTCCTTCCTGCTTGCCAAGGAGCTGGAGGAGGTGGCTGCTGATGGGAATGAGGCATCAAAAATTCAGTTTCGTGCTGCTGTGGACTCCAATGATGTGTCATCATGAGTCATGGCTACATCTGTGGCTCTTTGGAGACTGGCTTGGCTCAGATGTACTAGCCTATCACAGGACACCCAGGCTAAGACCATGGATTTCCCTGTCATGGAGAATTCTCCGTTTGGGGAGCAGACAGAGAATTATATGAAGAAAATAGATGAATACAGGACCACCTACAGGAGTGCACAGGCCAAGGAAAGGCAGGCAACTCCTCAGAAACAGCAATCTAGGGGCAGGGGCAGGCCTTTTCACATGCCTTTCTACCAGGCACAGGCCTTCTCTCCTTTTCCTCAGAGGGGGTTCTTCAGAGGGAGAGGTAGAAGGGGGATGAGCAGAGCTGCATCCTCCTCTCAGTCTAAGGCTTCTGCCAATCAGACACCCTGATGTATAAGCCCGGGTCGACTCCCCAATCCTTGTAGGAGGCAGGCTGGCTTACTACTTCCAGGCCTGGAAGTCTGTTACCTCAGACAAGTGGGTCCTGGAGGTAGTAAGCCAGGGACTGGCCCTCAGCTTCAAAAAATTTTCAAAGCTGCGGGTCAGGTCTTTTCCACCTGAAAACATCTCTGAAACCATTGCCCTAGAGGCAGAGGTTTCCCCTCTGCTGGCTCTCAGAGCCATAGAGAGAGTTCCTACATCTCACGGGGCAAAGGTCTGTACTCCAGATACTTTCTTACCCCAAAGAAGACAGGGGAGTGGCAGCCCATCCTAGATTTAAGATACTTAAAAAAGCACCTAGAAAAGCCAAAATGCAAAATGGTGACTCTGGGAATAATTCTTCCCTCTCTAAGACCAGGGGATTGGCTAGCCTCCCTGGACCTCAAGAATGCCTATTTTCATATTCCCATCAGTTGCTCTCACAAAAAGTACCTCAGGTTCGAACTTCCTTCAGGCCATTATCAGTTCAGAGCAATGCCCTTCGGCCTAACATCAGCACCAAGGGTGTTCACAAAATGCCTAGCAGTAGTAGTGGTCTTTCTGAGGAGACAAAACATTTCCATATTCCCATACCTGGAAGACTGGCTCATTGTGGGTCAGTCTCCAGATCAAGTCAAGTCAAACCTGCAAGTAACCCAGCAAGTGCTCACGTTCCTAGGATTCCTCCTCAGTCTTCCAAAATCAGTTCTCGAACCAGTGCAACTCTTGACCTTCATAGGGGTAGAGTTGGATACTGTCAAAGCAAGAGCCTTTCTCCCTCTGGTAATAGCAAAGGCCCTTATAATCCTAGCTTCTTCTTTTCACCTTCTAGTGTCTTGACCAGCAAGGCATTTTCTTCAACTCCTGGGCCACATGGCAGCTTCCACTGCAGTGGTACAAGGGGACGGATTTCAGATGAGGGACATCCAGTTCCATGTGAGGGCTTTTTGGTCTCAGAAAAAGATCCTCTAACCAAACTAATTCCAGTGACTCAGACTCTGATCCAGGTTCTCCAATGGTGGTTGGATCAGGACAGCCTCAGACAAGGGGTCCCATTCATCACTCAGTCTCATTCTGTGGTTCTAACCACAGATGCTTCTCCTGGGGTGGGGAGCTCACTTGGGAGTCTTCACAGCACAGGGAGTGTGGTCCCCTCAGGAGTCTGTTCTCCACATCAGTCTTCTGGAGCTCAGGCAGTGTATCTGGCTCTACAAGCTTTCTTGGACTCAGTACAGAACAAGGTGGTTCAGGTCAGGACAGACAACACCACCACCATGTGGTACATCAACAAGCAGGGAGGCACTCAATCGACGGCCATGTGCACGGAAGCCATGAAATTATGGTCCCTGGCTTATTCCCTACAGACGTCTCTGGTAGCAGTCCACCTTCCAGGGAAGGACAATGTGCTAGCAAATATATTGAGCAGGATTTCTCAGGGCCAACACGAATGGTCCCTGGATCCCTTAGTGTTTTGCCAACATAATTTTTATTGAGACAAAGAGAATGCAATACATAGTATATAGGAAGTACAAGTTTAAATACACTCAGTTATCAGTGGTTCAAACCACCACTAAACTTCATTTCAATGTGGCAGAATCATGGTACATAAATATATTTCCAACCTCATATACTTCCATAAGAAAGAAACCCTGACTTGGGTTTTCCTATGTGCATCAATAGAACATCCGTAACAGCACAACCATGGGGAAAGTTGGTCCTCTGCTAGTACATCACCTGATATGCTCATAGGACTCCACCTAACTGACCTCTCGAAAGCTTTCGACACTGTCTCCCACCCCCTCCTTCTTGATGCCCTTAGTCTCTCTGGTTTTGCTGCTGGGCCTATCTCCTGGTGCACCAGTTATCTATCTGACCGCTCACAGCGTGTAAAAATTAATGGGACCTACTCAGACATCTGTCCCATCTTTTCTGGGGTTCCCCAGGGCTCCATTCTGGGCCCCTTACCTATTCTCCTTTACCTTAACACCCTTCCATGCTCTTGCTCGGGAACATTCTGTTATCGCTGATGATGCAGTCATCTTTGCCTCAAGTCATGAACCCTATTGCCCTCCAGGACTCGCTGCAGAAGTCCTTCACTGAAGCCGAGGGCTGGTTCAAGAACTATAGATTGGTGATAAATCTTAAAAACAAAAAACATTTCTTCATTCATCCCCAAAACAAGTCCTGCAACTTCAAATTCCTCATTCACTCTGGGTCCTCTTTCCCTCGAACAAGTTTGCTCCTATAAATACCTAGGGATCCATTTTGACCCTCCTCTCCTTCCATGGACACATCGCTGCCCTAGCCACTGCCACTAATATCCGATTGGGCATCTTACACGGTATAAACACTGCCTCCCCAGAGGCTCTTGACTCATGCAGTCACCTCCTCTATCCTGTCCCTAGTGGACTATGGACTGCGGTGTATGGTGCTGCTGATCGAACCGCACTCCATAAAATTAGCACTACTCTGAATAAGCCTGCAGGTTAATTACTGGAGCACCTAGGCTGACACACACCTGTCTACTGTCCTAAAGCGCTGGTACTTGATCTTGGCGAGCACCTCAAATATCTGACCTGTGCCCTTACAAAAAGACCCTCCTTGGGCTATCCCACCAGGATTGACCACCACCATCGCCGCTCTGTCCCACTAGTTCATACTGGGACCTCTGGGAAAACCTCTCTTGTTATCCCTAGAGCTAGGACCTCTCACGGCCAAGAGCCTTCAGCTTTAGGGCCCCCCTCCTGGTTCAACACCTGCCCCCTCCATCTCCAGCTCCAACTATATAAGTGCTTCAAACTTCATTCGTAACCACCTTAGTAACACCCGATGCTGTAATTGCCACTAGTCAAAGCCATACTCAATACTTATGACAAAGCTTATTACTAAGCTGCTAAGGACAACATAACTCTGGTATTGTTTGCATCAATCCTACCTGTACCAGCTTGTTTGTATCTATGTCTTAAGTTACTGTTATACTTATGTGTTGTACTGTTATACTGTGTATTTTCGTTTGTCTTACTGTGACAAGGTACCTTTGTAAATAAGCCTATGGCTCAAAGGTTTTCCAAACTGCTGTTTAAATAAAATAAAAAAAAAATAAAATAACTCAGTGACAGCTAGGGGTATTCATGTGGCCACACTCAAGAACTGAAATAAAGTAAAATTAAATAAAATTGCTACACCCAAAATTTCCCTGCCCTCCACTCAACTCAGAACCATCAGAGAGGGAAAGAGTCAGCTTCGATAGCTGCCACCAGTGGTCCCAAGAGTTCTAAAAAGTTCTTGTACTTCCCCATGGCTGACAACTGGGCGCTCTCTATCACCATACATTGTCGTAGGTTATTTACCCACTGTTGCACACCAGGGGGGGAGGCTGACATCTAACATTGTGCTATTGTCTTCCTAGTGTTGACTAGTGCCAGTGACCATAGGGCCCCATGTGCAGCCCCACTGGGGTGGTCAATATCTGTCCCAACATTAGTTTCTCTGGTGTAAAGGGAGGGGTAAAACCCAGAACACATGTCATAATGTCATGAATTTCACTCCAAAAGATATTTACTCCAGTCTGCTTGGGTAGCTGGGCATCTTGGGCACGCTTCTGATCTAGCAGAGTCCATTTTATGTAATCTAACGGGGATAATGTATGCTTGGTGCATAAAATTGAATTGGACTTGCCGTAGTTTATTACTCCTTGAGCATATCCTAAAATGATTACATACACGTGTCCAAAGTGAATCATTTACTGTTCCTCCGATATCAGCTCTCCACCTATCAACGATTTTATTGGTGGCTGATCCTCCCCGGATGATACGGTAACAAGTGGACATCAGCTTTGTGCGGGTTGGGGAAAGAACAAGCCCTCTTCCGACCGCGACAGTGGGGCCCAGCTGCCATTTGGATCTAAGGTTTGGCCCAGTACATTCCGAAGTTTTAGAAATATGAAAAAGTTCCCCCTAGGTATGTTCCAGATTTTGGTGAGGTAAGTGAAGTTTACTATCTGTTCCCCTTCATAAAATTGATACACCCATTTAAGTCATCTACGTTCCCATTCCTTCAATCTCTGAAGCATGGCTACAGTACAAGATGCCTTAAATTTTATCGCATCAATTATAAGCATCCTTTTTGTTGTGGCAGCCGTTCTCCCCATCAACCGGTGTACCCCGAGCCATGAATCAATGATAGTGGACAAAAAGGGGTTTGGATTTAGCAATAGTTCCTTGAACCATAATACTTCAGTGAGCAATCCACCCTTAATATGCCGCTCACTACATGACTCCTCAATCCCTAACTATCCCCCACTATCAGCCTCTATGCCTGTGGGTAGGGCAGCAAGCTGAGCAGCCAGGTAATAGAACTTGAAATTGGAAAGGCTGAGCTCCCCCCCTTTATGGGGCAGCTGGAGAACTGATCTTCGTATCCTGGCTGCCCTGCCCGGCCATAGGAATCTATGCACAACTGCATCAATCTTTTTGAAATGCGTTTTTGGAGGTTTAAGTGGGAGAGATAGATACAAATACAGCAATCTCGGCAACACCATCATATTTATTATCCCCACTCTCCCCAACAAAGGTAGCGGGAGAGCAGTCCATCTCTCACAATCCGCTGCTATGACCCCCCAGCAGGGGTCTATAATTCAGACCATATATAGCATGTGTCCTGCTGGATAAACAGATCCCCAGATATTTAATTTTTGTAACTAGTTGCAGACCATTCAGATAGCTGATTAGGGACTGTCTGTCCTTCAAACCAATCAGTAGGACCTCACTTTTTGCCCAATTAATTTTATGATCCGATATGGACCCATATTGCTGCATGATAGTATGAACTCTTGGCAGGTCTTCAGCGGGTTTCTGGAGATATAAAAGATCATCGTCAGCATACATAGCTAACTTATGTTCACTATCATTAATTCAAAAGCCACTTATATCTGGACACTCCTGAATTACACCCACCAAAGGCTCTAAGGATAGAATATATAGCAAGGGTGAAAGGGGGCAACCTTGTCTCGTCCCTTTACCCAACTCAAACTCTGGGGACGTATGACCATTTACTATTACCTGTGCTGCGGGCTTCTAACCCCAGGAATCACTCATTATGATTAAACTAAATGCAGTCAGCCTCCTGTGTTGAACTGCCCGGAGAGATGGAATTATATGCATATTATGGAACTCTCATGTGGCTCATGCCACTTTCAAACTGCTGCCTTAGCAACTGCTGCACTCTGAGTGCATCAGATTCTTTACTCCGCCTGCCTAGTAAGGACGTCCCGGAGAGCTCTCCTTGAACTGTCTTCAGAATTCATTATCTGTGTGGATAAGTACTCATTTTGAGTTTTATTTCAGATTGCTGCCTTAGAAGTTTATTTTTTAATAATTGTAGTCTAGTTTTAGTCTTTTAGCGGTTCCCTGGAACCAAGGGTTCCGCTCCCTCTGTCTAGATTTTCATTAGGTTTTTTGTTTTAACTTCCTATTTGCGGTCAGTTCCTTTGACCGCTTTATTTGATTTAACTTTTAAGTTAATTTCGGTTCCATTTTTCTTAAGGAACCGAATAGGAAACTGAATAGCGCTCGGTTCCAGGAACTGTTAGCGTTTGTTTATATTTAAAAACCCCGGTTTCTAGGTATACTATTGTCCTGAGATTGGTATTTTTTCGGCTGACTCAATGTCAGAAACCCACTTAGATAAGCCTAAGAAATGCATAGGACCCACTGGGTTTAAATATTGTGAGTCTTGTGGTCTGATTATAGCAAAGGCAGATAGACATTCTCTTTATATTTCCTGTTTGGGCACCAGTCATATTTTTGCTAATTGTGAGATTTGCAAGTCTTTCTGTCCAAAAACGTTAAGAAAGAGGACTAAAAAGCTAGAGGAAATGGCTTCTGCTTCTGACACTAGTGCATCTACCTCTATTCCTAAAAGGGATGGAGACAAAGCTAAGGACACAGACTAAAGTTCAGTGAAGCTGTCCCTCTTAAGAAAAAGTGCAAAGAGAAGCATGTCGCTGCGCCTCTGGCTGAGAAGGCTAAGGAGCTCCCAGCAGGCAAATGTAATATGCCCTCGGCTGAGGACATTGCTAAGGCATTACAGGTCCTAAAAGCCCTGCAAGCTGCAGCCCCGGTCCCTACACCGGCTGCATTGGTTCCTCCTTCGGTTCCTGTTTCACAGGAACCTCAAGTTACTTATGTTGAGGAGGATGAGGAGGATTTTGAAGGGGAACCGATATACCCTGAAGTTTCCCCTGAGCAGGAGTTCGGGTCCCCTTCTAGGGGCCCAGAAGAGTACTCCTCCCATTATGCTTTTGTAAAAAGCTTGGTGGAGACCCTTAATCTCCCTCTTCAGGAGACTGAAAAGGATGTGAAGGAAGCAGAGTTCCTCAATATGATGTTTAACTCCATTGCCAATGCATAAGCCCTTAAAAAAGGCAGCACCACAGATACTGTAGACCCCAACTTCTATCCCTGCGGTAGTTAAAAAAATCTGACAAAAGGTATCAGCTAGACAGATCGACTGCTGATTTTTTTTGTTTCACCATCCCAACCCTGAAGGGGGTGGTTCAGGCTGCTGCCTGTGACAAAGCCAGAATACCACTGGCTACTCACCCTCCAGATAAGGACTCACGAAAAATGGATGCCATGGGAAAAAAGGGTTACATGGCTGCTTCCTTGTTAATCAGGCAAGCCAACTACATGGCATATGGAGTACAGTACCAAAAGGCACTTTGGAACACAGTTTTAGTCCTTGCTGACAAGGTTCCAGGTGAAGTAGCAGTGGATCTGCAAGAAACAGCAAGGGCTGCACTTGATGCCACTAAATATCAATTCCATATGGCAGTGGACGCCAGTGACACAACTGCCAGGCTAATGGCATTAGCTGTCTCTCTTAGGAGATTTGCATGGCTCAGGGCTACCAACCTTACCACTGATGCACAGGCCAAGACAATGGATTTCCCTGTGGAGGATAAATCATTGGTAATAAAACTGAAGCATACATGAAAAAGGTAGAGGAATACAAGTCTACTTTTCATAGCAGCTCAAAGGACAGACCTACTTTCTATAGATCCCAGAATAGGGGAGGCAGGGGTAGGGTTTTTCATCCCAAACCTTTTTTCCAGACACAGGTCTCTCAGCCACAACAGCAAGCGAGAGGCTATTTCAGAGAAAGGGCAGGAGAGCGATGAGAAGAGCTTCTTCCTCTCCTCAGCATCAGACACAGCCCTCACAGAACCCCTGATGGGCTGCTTCAGGTCGCACCTCCCCTTTGTGGAACCACCAGTGGGTGGCAGATTGGCTCACTACCTCCAGGTGTGGCATACTATCACCACAGATGGGTCCTGGAGGTAATGAGCTAGGGTCTGCACTCAACTTCATTTCATTTCATTTCCCAAGTTGGGAACAAGAACTTTCACACCAGTCACCTCTGCAGACAGAATCTTATTGGACGCAGAGGTCAAACACCTTTGTACAATCAAAGCAGTGGAACCAGTGCCCCTAAACTAAAGGGGCAGAGGGTTTTATCCACATATTTCTTCATAAGGAACCTATTCTGGATCTCAGAAGTTAAACAGACACATTTTTGAAGCCAAAACTTGAGAATGTCATTTTGGCATTAATCATTCCCACAGGCTGGCCTCAGGCCAGTATCAATTGGTGACACTTTTATTTGGCCTAATCTCTGCTTCAAGGCCTTCAAATAAAAAATAAAAAAATTTCCCCTACCTGGACAACTGGTTGATAGTGGGTCAGTCCCTACAACATGCAGAGTACTTCCTGGCTCTGACAAAATCCCTGTTTTTTCATAAACGACCGGAAGTCCCAGCAAAAACAACAGTACAAGTACTGGAGTTTATTGGAGCAGTACTGAATGACACCCTAGGCAAAGCTTTTCTACCACAGGACACGGTAAACAATATTCTCAAATGGCAAACTTGTTGTACCAGAAAAACCCAAATCAGCCAGAGAATTCCTCAGGCTACTGGGCACAGGGTAGCTGCTCCCCACAGTGGCGCTGGGTGCCAGATTTCATAGGAGAAACATCCAGTTCTACCTAGGACAGTACTGTCACAAAGGGCAGATTCTGTCCAGGATGGCTCCAGTCACCCACACCCTCATACAGGTACTGCAGCAGTGGCTGGACAAACAAAACCTTAGAATAGGGGTGTTTATTTCACAAGGGAACACCTTTCCTTAATATTCACATCAGATGCTTCACTTTTAGATTGGGAAGCACACAACTTAGACCATGCAGCAAGTGGCACATGATCTCCCCAAGAGTTCCTATTACACATTAACCTCTTAGAGCTCAGGACAGTCTACCTAGCTCTTCAGGCCTTTGCCCCACATCTTAAAAACAGGGTGGTTCAAGTCAGAATGGGCAACACCACAATTATGTACTACATAAACAGGTAGGAACCAGGTCAGCCCCACTGTGCACAGGAGCAATGGGGCTGTGATCCATGGCATACTCTATGAAAGTATCCTAATCAGCCATGCACCCGCAGGAAAACACGATGTATTGTCAGTTTCCCTCAGCAGGATAAGTCAGGACCACTGCTAGTAGTGCCTGAACATTCAGATGCTCTGTACAATCTTCAGGGGGTGGGGCACCCCAGAGGTGGATCTTTTTGCCTTGGTGAAAAACCACCAGTGATCAATGTACTGTTGCAGGCCCCTTCTCAGGGTCACACTCCTCCTGGAGGCGTTGGCCCTTGATTGGACGGGGGAGTTTTCTATATGCCTTCCCTTCTTTCCCATAGATATTCAGGACCCTGCGGAAATTGAGATACTGACCAGCAACAATGATATTAGTTTCACCGGCTTGGCCGACACAGCACGGGTACTCATTTCTCTTAACTCTGTCAGTAGTTTCTCCAAGTCACTTGCCTAGGAGGCACAAGTTGCTGACCACCTCTCAAGGCAGGATCCTGTATTCCAACCTCGAATCACTGAGGCTCAAAGCCTGGCTCTTGAGGAATTAGAATTTGCTAACCTTAAATTGTCAGAGCTGGTATTGCCAGTGCTTAGGGGTTCCAGGAAACCTTTCACCAAGAAAACATATTCTAAGTGGAAGGTTTTTTTTATATATGGGTTGCAGGTAAGGGTATTAACCCCTTCAAGGCTGGCTTGGATTTTTGCCTAGACCACCTGACACACTTACATTCTTTAGGACTGAGGCCTTTGACTCTAAACGGTCACTTGGCTTCAGTCTCTGCTTACTTTACTGCTGGTAAAGAGAGAGCCATGGCCTCTCATCTGGTCTTCAGAAAATATTTAAAGGTCTCAGCCTTTGTCACCCTCCACTGAGGGAACCAGTTTCTGCCTGGAATCTGAATATCTGTACTGCCAAGCTCATGGACACACCATTCAAGCCCAGGGAAACTGTAGATTTGAAATATGTCATGTGGAAATCTCTGTTTCTGCTGGCTATTACTTTACACAGATGGATCAGTGACTTACAGGTCCTGTGCACAGATGAACACTACTTCTTGTTCCACAGGGATAAGATAGTCCTCAGGAACAATAGAAAATTCCTTCCTAAAGTGGTATCTCATTTTTTCCATTTAAATCAATCCATCACCCTACCTTTTTTCTTTTCAGAGAACTCAGTTCTCAGGAAATAAAGCTTCGCTCACTGGAGGTCAAAAGGGCACTTAGCCATAATATTGACAGAACCAAGTCTTACAGGTCAAGTCGGTCACAACTCTTCCTTACCTATGGTGAAGTAGGTAAAGGTAGGCCTGCCACAAAATGTACAGTCGCTCATTGGAGAGTGGCATGCATACAACTTTGCTACACTAAGGTGGATAAACAGGCACCCCAGGGCTTGAGGGCACATTCCACCAGGGGCACAGCTGCATCAATAGCAGCTTCAAGAGAAATTCCACTACGAGAAATCTGCAAAGCAGCTACTTGGAAAACAGTACACAACTTCACAAACCATTACAGCCTGTACATTGAATCCAGAAGTGATGCTCGATTTGGTACATCAGTGCTGCAAAACCTGTTTTTAAGATAGGTTCTTGGCCCAACCTCCAAAGGTACTGCTTGTAGTCTGTATTTAGTGTAATCCTAATGAGGGATTCCTGGGGTTAGAAGAAAAAATTACTCACCATAGTAATCTTGTTTCTTCAAAGGGATCACTCATTATGATTAAAACTCCCTCCTTCCCTGCCTCCCCTACTAGAACCTATAAAGGTTATTCTGCTTCCCTGCTGTAGGGAGTTTTTGCCTATAGGGTTTGTTAGAGACTCACTTTTGTGTTTAACCAGTTGGCTTTCTTGTGGTCTCAGGTTTCTTAGATTTCTTTGTATGGGGCATTTTTGACCTGAGAGGGCAAAAAACTTTTACTTTATTTTATTAGAATTTTAGTTGTTAATTAGTGGGTCTTGTACCCAGTTAGGCTACGTAAGAATCTGAAGCACTCAGAGTGCAGCAGTTTGAAAGTGGCATGAGCCACATGAGAGTTCCATAATTTGCATATAATTCCATCTCTCCGGGCAGTTCAACACAGGAGGCTGACTGCATTTAGTTTAATCATAATGAGTGATCCCTTTGAAGAAACAAGATTACTATGGTAAGTAATTTTTTCCTTGTGTACATGGTTCTAATCCAGGAAATAAAGCGCTGACCAAATCCCATTCCTTCCAAGGCAGTTAACAGATACCCTCACTCCACCTGATCGAACGCCTTCTCTGCATCTAATGTAAGAATTGCCGCTCATGTTTATTTTTCGTTTTCTCCCAGCAGAAAGCAATATTCAGCGTTCTCTGAATATTAGATTTCCTCTGCCTGCCCCTAACAAAGCTGGTCTGATCTGAGTGCACTAATTTGGGTAGCAAAGGATCCAATCTAGAGGCCAGAGCCCTAGCCAGCACCTCATAGTCAGCTGTTAGTAAGGAGATAGGCTGATAAGAGGCACAATAGGATGGATCCTTGCCAGGCTTTGGAAGGACTGTAACAGTTGCTAATCAGGTGGAGGGGGGCAACCGACCTAAAGCCAGACTTTCAAGTAACATATCTGTTAAGGGCTCTAATAGTAAGTCGTGGCAACATTTAAAAAAATCAATTGGTAGGCCATCAGGGCCGGGAGCCTTCCCTCCCTTGAGGCATTTAATTGCTGAGCTGATCTCTGACTGGGATTATGGGGACTCCAAATTTTGTGCCTGTTGCCCAGTGAGGGATCTTAAGGGCGCCCTGCTCAAAAACGTTCGAATTTGCTCAGGGGTTGGAGTGACCTTCGAAGTGTACAACTGTTTATAAAAATTCCCAAAGGTCCGGCCCACCTCATCAGGACTATCTACCAACGTCCCTGCAGTAGTGTGAATTTGGGTGACTGTTCTTTCCCCGTCCCTCCTATGAAGTTGTCATACCAGAACAATCCCCAACGAAATATTGATTGGCCTGGGAGAGTAATATCACTCTTTCTAAGTGAGCACCGCTCACTTCATTGTATTGCCACTTCAGTTTCTGTAGTGTGTTTATACAATGTTTGGGTTGGGTTTGCCCTGTGCGCCTGTTCAGCAAGCTCAACTTGCAACCTCAATTTCTCCACCCCTCTTGTCGAGGTGCGTGCCTCATGCACCTCATATGAGATTGTTTGTCCCCTTATATTGGCCTTCAGAGCTTTCCACCTCGTCGCGTGGGAGGTATCCCCCCTCCCGGTAAAGTTGAGAAACTGTTTGATACCATTCTTGATGTAGTGCACATAAGCTTGATCCTTCATCAGAAGGGGTCCAACATCCACGGTCTATTACCCACGTTCATGCCGCCCAAGAACAGGTCCATTGTTATGGAGGCATGATCAGAGACCAAGATGGGGGAATAACTAGCCCCTTGTAGGAGTGGCAAACAGGTGTGACTAATCAGTATCTGATCAATCTGCGCATATGATCCATGGGCACTGGAATAAAAACTATGATCTCTACCTGCAAGGTGCAGGTGTCGCCAGGCATCTATTAGCCCCAACTCCTGTTCCAACACCATCAGTGCCCTGGCGTTCCTAGAAATCACCCCTGGGGCAGTGTTGAATCTGTCCAAAATTACAACCTGTACGCAGTTGGAATCCCCCCCCCAAAAATACCAATGGGCCTGCCCAGGCCACCAGATCCAAAGTGAGCCTCTGAAAACATTGAGGATCCTCCACATTGGGAGCGTATACCGAGCCCACATTAAATGTACCAAGACCCGGAGTCTGCACCTTGGCCAGGACATACCTCCCATGTGTGTCCACCCGACTCTCCACCACTGAGGCCTTGGACCCCCTTGGAAACCATATTGCCACACCTCGGGCATTAGTAGAGAAATTAGCAGATATCCACCTCCCTCCCATAAATGCTTTGGTTTTGGATGCCCCTGCCCTATCCATATGTGTCTCCTGCAATAACACCACATGCCATTTAGCTCTTGTTACTTCGGTTAAGATTTTTTTCCATTTCATAACTGATTCAAACAACATGAAGTCTTGCTATATTCTGACAGTTGCAGTGATTCCCAACCTTTGAACTGCCCCGGAGAACAGAGAGTCAACTTTCTATGCAGGACATAGAATGCTGCGTTCGAGCTCAGTTGAAGTCTCTGTCTGGAGTGTTTTGAACTTAAACCGTCAGATTCTTTACTACACCTCACTGAACGGTCGCTCCAGAGATTTCTCCTTCAGCTCGGTTCGAAAGTTGGTTAAAGTTTTCAGTTTTCGTTGGTTTTAAACCAAGAAAAGTATCCGCATAGTCGGTTCAGTCTCTGTCTGTGGTGCCATGAGTACTAGATAGGAATTGTTCTGATCTTCCTGGACATAAGTCTCCACCACTCATTCACACTAATGGGATAGCGCCGGAGGCACTAGGACCCAGCGGGAGCAAACTTTTTGCTGGAGGGCCGGCGCCAGAGATGGAGCCACGAGGAGCGGCACCGTGAGCCTCAACTCGTGTGGTAATGACTATCTCGGCATCGACCCTCCAACTGCCTCAGTTCCTTTTTTCCCGCCGCCGAGTGCGCTTCAGTGACGATGTCGCTCGCCCTCCGGGAGTCAAACTTCAAACTAGCAGCATAGTTTTGTTGTTTTGTAATAATATCTCGAATAAGTATCGTTCAACTTTATTCTTATTTACAAAGAAGTCTCCGCCTACATTGTCGGAGTCGACCATGAGCAGGTCAGGTGATGGTAGGGAGACTTCGTATGAAAGCTGTTCAGTCAGCCGGACTGGGTCTGGTCCGTCACCTTCTCTGGAGGGGGGGTCTGACAACGGTCAGTCCAATGCCTGAGGGGGTGGGCAGTCCCTTCGAAAGCATAAAAATAAATGGTTGCATTCTCGGCACAGTTCAGCCTCGAGCTCTTCTTCGGCCCACAGGTCAAAAAAGAGAAGGCATCACTCGAGGTTACCCTCTGATATGTCTGCATGTAGATGGTCAGTTATTGGAGCTAGTTGCCGGTCTCCTCCTTCGGAGTCGCCAACTTCTGTTTCTGGTAGCCGATGTCCCCGACGCCGTAGCCTATCCCGCCCTCTGGTAGATCTTCAGATGAGCAGTTTCATCAGTGGGCTGCTCTTATGGAGCAGTGGGCTCGGAGGTTGGTCCAGCTGCTAGCCCAGTCACTGGGGGCGCCTGGGCTTCTTGGGAGACCAGGTAGGGTGGTTGGGCCTCCCTGGTCACCAGCGCTGTTTTCTGTGCCGCTCGACACCGCGCTTAGGTGTTCCCCCCTCATATGGCTGCAGCGCAGGGGGCCACACCGATGCCTCTATCTCCTGCTCTTCTTCCTCCCTTCTCCTCAAATCCTGTTTTTCGGAGTCTTGGGGTGTTTTCTACGCCCTCGGCGTCGATGGCATGCTCGGCGCCGTCTTCGGTGCTGATGCGTCTGTCGGCGCTGTCTCTGCGCCATTGAGTTTCTTAGTGCCATACACTTTAGCGTTGTCTTCAGGGCCGTCGCCGTGACTTCGCCGGTGTCGCGGTGCTGGTGCCGTCCGCCTCCCGGCGTCATCCTCGGTGCCATGCGCTTCGTCGGCCCATGTGAAGTCACGGCACCATCTGGCCTCCTGCACTGTCTTCGGCACTGTGTGCTTCTCGGTGTTGTCGCCAGTGCCATGCGCTCAGGCGTGACGCCGAGGGTTCTTAGGGTGTCTTCCACTTTCAGGACTCCTCCTTAGCGTTTTTTCTTCCTCATTTCCCTCTGATTTTCACTCCTTTCCTGTCCATGCAGTCCCTCCTGGACTGTCAGGAGATGACATTGAGCCTGACCCAGACCTTCAGCCAGGTGATGAAGTGGAAGGATCCATTTCTGCTGCAGAACCTGTGGTCGAGAACCTGTCTTTTAAGTCTCTGCTGAAAAATTTGATTTCCACTCTTTCTCTCCAAACTACAGACATCGATCCTGGGAAATTGCTAAGACTCCAATACCTCCATGTTCCAGAGATCCTGTCTCAAGTGGTATGGAATAATCCCACTCTCTTTCCTTCGGTGGCTGAACCCATAGATAGGAAATACTTAACCCCCAAGAATCGACCTATTTTGGTGTCCCAAGCCTTTGCGGATCCTATTGTAGTTTTGGCAGAGAATAAGGTCGTCCTTCCCCAGACTACTACAGCTCGACCTATTGACAAAGAATCTCTTAAGATAGACACTTTGGGTAAGAGAGTCTTTGCTGCTTCCACCCTGGGTATGCGTATTGCCAGCTACCAAGGCTATTTCTCTCAGTATGAGTATATCCTTTGGCACTCACTCAAACAAATGGTTGAAGCTCTACCGGATTTGGACACAAAGTCAGAGCTACTCCAAACCATTACCAGGGGTATCGAATCCAACAACCAGCAGGTTAAAGCGGCTATGGATGCTTTCGATACTGCTTCGCGAGCGGCGGCGGCAGCAGGCATTTGTACCTGCCGTCATTCCTGGCTACGCACTTCAGGTTTCACAAATGATGCACAGCAGCAAGTAATGGCGTTGCCTTTTGATGGTGTGTATCTCTTCGGCCCTCAAGTAGAACAGGCTCTAGAAGCTACACAAAAGACTAGGTCAGCCATTAAGTTGGCTCGACCTCCTCCTGTCCCCTCTCGAGGGGGTGTTAATAAACGCCAGTTCCATAACCGTCAGTCCTTTCGAGGCAAAGGCAGAGGAAGTTTTCATAAAAACCAAGCTCCCCAGCCTCAAAAGAAAATGCTACAGAAGGTGCAGGGACCCAAAGTGCCCAGTGCCGCCTTCTGAGTTGTTGGCCCAAGTCCCACCTCAGCTGCCCGAGGTGGACTCTTCCTCAGCAGTGGGAGGTCATCTGACATGCTTCTAGAATCAATGGAAATCGATAACCTCAGACAAATGGGTCCTCCGGATAATCCGTGAGGGGTATTCACTCAATCTTGTAGAGACCCCTCCGGATCGTCCTCCCAAATGACAGCCCAAGCTGTCAACCCTTCAGTCAGACCTTCTAGCCGCCGAGATACAGGGCCTTCTGAACAACAGGGCAGTAGAAGAAGTTCCGCTGCATCAACGGAACACAGGGTTCTACTCCCATTACTTTATGGTTCCAAAGAAAACCGGGGGCATGCGCCCCTTTGGACCTCAGAAAACTAAACAAATTTCTGCCCAAGGAGAAATTCAAAATGATTTCACTAGGAACCCTGTTACCTTTGCTTCATCAACATGACTGGCTAGCCTCCTTAGACATGCAGTATGCTTACCAGCACATTTCTATTCACCCAAAGCACCACAAACTCCTAAGGTTTGTGGCTCTGGGACAACATTATCCGTTCAGAGTCCTGCCTTTTGGGCTATCCTCGGTGCCACGAGTTTTTACAGAGTGTTGTGCAGTTCTCGCAGTGCATCTCAGAAAGATCAGAATACAGGTGTTCCCTTATCTGGACGATTGGCTTTTGGCAAGTCCTTCCAGGCAGGGAACTCTGGAAGCCATAGCCACGGCTTCATGCTTTCTCACATCCATGGGAGTCCTGCTAAACATCAAAAAAATCACATGTGCAACCCTCCCAGAGGCTCCTTTTTATAGGAACTCTTCTGGACACCTCCTGTGTGAAGGCTTTTCTTCCAAAGGACAGGAGGAGCGATATCCTTCAGATGGCTAGTCTCCTCGGGGAGAGCAAGTCGGTTCCAGCTCTCTCGATGCAACAGATGCTAGGTCTCATGGCATCCTCGGTGTTCACTGTACCCCTAGCATGCCTTCACATGAGAACTGCTCAGTGGATGCTCAGTACTCAGTGGTCCCCAACCACTCACCCACAGTCCTTTCTCATCAAGGTGACAGAACCCCTAAAGAGGTCGCTCACCTGGTGGTTGCAAGAGAACAATTTCCTAGAATGGTATCCCTTTGCTCCTCTGGATCATCAGATTTCCATTACCACAGACACGTCCCTGATGGGGCGGGGAGCTCACTGTCAGACTCTCCACACTCAGGGTATGTGGACTCTGGTCGAGTCCCAGCTTCACATAAATGTCTTAGAAATGAGAGCCGTCCTTTATGCGGTCCGGGCATTGAAGGACATTCTCTGTCACAAGAACATTCTCCTTCAAACGGACGACAAAGCAGTGATGTACTACATCAACAAACAGGGCGGCGCTCACTCTTACCCCTTATGCAGAGAAGCCTTGAGAGTGTGGGAATGGTGCTTGCAGCACAAGTCTCTAATTCAAGCGGTCTGCCTGCCAGGAGTGCAGAACAGACTGGCAGATCGCCTCAGCAGAACAGAGACAGATCCTCACGAATGGTCTCTCGACTCAGCTGTAGTTCAGTCAATATTCGCGGAGTGAGGAACTCCAGCCCTGGACCTTTTTGCATCCCCACTCAACACAAAACTGCCTCTCTTCTGCTCCAGAAATCCAGGGCCTGGCATTTTCTGTCAGGATGCGTTCAGGCTGCAGTGGACAAAATGCTTTCTATACGCCTTTCCGCCTCTTCCTCTAATTCAGAGGGTACTTCTCAAGTTCGAATCCCAGGGGACAAAATGATCCTCATTGCTCCTTCTGGCCTCGACAGATGTGGTTTCCACTACTCAACAGTATGTCGGCAGCTCCGCAGAAACCACTTCCCCTTCAGACGAACCTCTTGACTTAAGGGGCCTGTTGTTCATCCCAACCTGAAGTCGCTTCACCTTCACGCTTGGCTCCTGAAGAGATAGAAGTGAACAGGCTCAATGTCTCTCGCAGGGTTTCAGATATTCTTCTGGCTGCGCAGAAGCCAGCCAGTAGGAAAACTTACACAGCCAAATGGAAGCGTTTTTTGCTCTGGTGCTCAAAATTCTCTTTAAATCCCTTTTCCTGCCCACCAGATAAAATTTTGGAGTACCTCTTAGACCTCTCAAATTCAGGTCTGCAGTACTCTACAGTCAAGGTTCACCTTTGTGCCATTTCAGCTTATCATGAGCCGGTACTTTCCTTGTCACTGGCTCAGTTACCTGTGGTTAAGAGGTTTCTTAAGGGAATTCTGCATACCAGACCTCCTCCTAAGATGTCCAGTCACAGCCTAGGACATTAATTTTCTGCTAGACATGCTCACTCGGAAACCTTTCGAACCCCTGACTACCTGTGAGCTAAAATTTCTCACCTGGAAAACGGCCTTCCTGGTGGCCATTACCTCAGTCCGCAGGGTCTCTGAGATACATGCCTTGGTCACAGACCCTCTGTATACTGTGTTCCACAAAGACAAAGTAGTCCTTAGAACCCATCCTAAATTTCTTCCTAAGGTTGTTTAGGAATTCCATCTAAACCAAACTTTGGTCCTTCCCTCTTACTTCGCAGACTTCCAAAATGAAGGAGAACGTTCTCTTCATTCCTTGGACATCAAGAGAGCTTTGCGTTTCTATCTAGATAGAACAAAAGACTTTCATAAAGCTCAACGACTGTTTGTTTTCTTCAGCGAGACCTGGCTGTGTCAGCCTGTCGCTATCAGATGTATCTCAGCATGGCTAGTGGCATGCCTTCGTCACTGTTATTCCATGGCGCAGGTTAAGCTGGAGGGTAGAGTGTACGTTCACTCTACTAGGGCGGTCGCGGCATCTTTGGCGGAAATCCGCAACGTACCCATTGCAGATATTTGCAATGCAGCTACCTGGAGCTCGGTGCATACTCGTTAAACACTATGCCTTGGATGTCCATGCCAGATGACATCTTTCCTTAGCAGAACCATCTAATGGACTTCTGTCCTAAAACTGTGAGCTCTTGGTCTCTCCTGCCGCCTCTCGCGGGGATTATTAGCTTGGTACTCTCCCATTAGTGTGAATGAGTGGTGGAGACTTATGTCCAGGGAAGTTATGGACAGATTTATCGTATTTCCTGATTTCTTGGACGAGTCTCCACTCATTCACACGCCCACCCTCCATCCCCCGAGCTCACCTCTGTTGTTGGCCTTCACTCCCTCAATCTTTAGGCTGTGAAGACTTCTTTGTTGACCCTTATTATACGGGTCTTCCGGACTATCTTATGTCCAGTTTTTGGTTAAGCTATCCTTCTAGGTTAGTTACGCTGCACCTCCTCGGGGAAGGTACTGAGGCCGTTGGAGGGTCGACGCTGAGATAGATAGTCATCACCGCACGAACTGAGGCTCGTGGTGCCACTCCTCGCGGCTCCATCTCTGGCGCCGGCCCTCCAGCAAAAAGTTTGCTCCCGCTGGGTCCTAGTGCCTCCGGCGCTATCCCGTTAGTGTGAATGAGTGATAGAGACTCGTCCAAGAAGATCAAGAATTACGATAGGTACGTAATTTCCATTTTTTCTGTGTGGAACTTGTAAAAGTGCGGTCAGTTCGGCTGAACCGGCCATTTGATTGTGAAATTTGTTTGTTTACTTAGTGTGGTTACCGGTTCTTATCGGTTCTAAAAAAAAAAACGTGTCTTTAATCATTTTTCTCCAATACCCGTGACACGGCTAGGAACCGATAAGGGAGTCTTGCCTGGTGGTTGCCGAAAAAGGGTAAGTTTGGTTAGGTTGACTATGCCTGAGAAACCCAAGGAAAAAAACGGGCCCAATGGGTTTCAACACTGCAGTGAGTGTGGGGAGGGCTTTGCTAAGGCCGATCCCCACACCACCTGTGTTTATTGTCTGGGGTTTGACCACCTCGATTCAGACTGCTAAATACGTAAAAACTTTCCCAAATCTACCCTTGAGAAGAGATTAGATAGACTGAGGGAAAAGGAGGCCGAGAAGTCCGCTGACCCAGATGGCCAGCCTGGCTCAGTTTCGACTGAACCAGAAGGAGTGCCCTCTGACCAGGGCGATACTTCTTCAGGCAAAAGGAGAGCCGATTCCGAGGGATCAGTTCTGACAAAAGGAAAGCACAAAGATAAATCGACCAGTTCGGATCCAGAGGTTCATGTTCCGACCGCCAAAGATATAGCCAGGGCAATTCAGATTGTGGAATCGCTCCGTCCGGTTCCGACTGATCCGGCTCCTTCTGGCAGGGGTTCAGTTTGGTTGGTTCCCGGTTCAAGAGTATACCCTTGAAGATTTTTATGAACCGGAATTTGAGGATGATGATGTAAGTGAAGGTCTGGATGTGCCTGTGGAACCAGACATCTCCCCAGACAGATCTTCAGGTGTTCCCTTCCTAGGCTTTCTGAGTCTCCTTCTCACTTTGTTTTACAGAAAGGTGGCTGAAACCCTCCAGCTTCCTATGGAGGAGGCTGTGGAAGATCAAGAGGAGCCTGATTATGTAGAGATGATGGATATCCTAGAGTCCAGGAGACTGTCTGTTCCCATCCATAAATCTTTTGGGAAACACACAAAAAATCTTAGTCTCCTAACACTATACCTCCTGTGGATAGAAGAATGGACAAGAGGTATACAGTGGCGTGAAAAAGTATTTGCCCCCTTCCTGATTTTCTCTATTATTGCATATTTGTCACACTGGATGTTTTCAGGTCTTTAGACAAAATATAATATTAGATAAAGGGAACCTGAGTGAACAAATAACACTTTTTTTTTTTTATTTATTTCATTTATTTAATGAAAAAAGTTAACCAACACCAACTGGCACTGTGTGAAAAAGTAATTGCCCCCTAGTTAAATCAGCCAATTAAAGGGATAATTAGAGTCAGCTGATTGAACACAGCCAGGCTTGATTACAGCCAGCCCTGCTCAATATAAACCTCACTTATTTTGGCCCTTACCATCAGAGTCACGTTGCCAGCACAAAGATTCAACACGCGCATTATGCCATGATCAAAGGAAGTTCCTGAAAAGATCAGAAAAAATTTGTTGCCCTCTATCAGTCTGGAAAGGGTTACAAAGCTATTTCTAAGGCTCTGGGACTCCACCAACCACAGTGAGAGCCATAATTCCAAATGGAGAACACTTGGAACAGTAGTGAACCTTCCCAGGAGTGGGCGGCCTGCCAAAATTACTCCAAGGGCGCAGTGTAAAATCATCCAAGAAGTCTCAAAGGATCCTAAAACAACATCCAAAGAACTGCAGGCTTCTCTTGCCTCAGCTAAGGTCAGTGTTCATGACTCCACAATCAGAAAGAGACTGGGCAAAAATTGGCTTCATGTGAGAGTAGCAAGGCGGAAACCACTGCTAACCAAGAAGAACATAAATGCTCGTCTCTCATTTGCCAAGAAGCACCTGGATGATCCACAAGCCTTTTGGGAAAATGTTCTATGGACAGATGAGTCCAAAGTGGAACTTTTTGGACAACATGGATCCCATAATGTCTCGCGTAAAGCAAACACAGCATTCCACAGTAAGAACACCATACCAACAGTCAAACATGGTGGTGGTAGTGTGATGGTGTGGGGATGCTTTGCTGCCTAAGGACCTGGATGACTTGCCATAATTAAAGAAACCATGAATTCTGCTCTGTACCAGAAAATTCTTAAGGAGAATGTCCAGTCATCCTTCTGTCAGCTGAAGCTGAAGCGTAGTTGGGTCATGCAGCAAGACAATGATCCAAAACACAAAAGCAAGTCCACATCAGAATGGCTAAAAAGAAGTAAAATTAAAGTTTTGGAGTGGCCTAGTCAAAGTCCAGACTTAAACCCAATAGAGATGCTGTGGCAGGACCTGAAATGAGCAGTTCATGCTCGAAAACCTACCAAATGTTACTGAATTAAAGCAGTTCTGCGAGGAAGAGTGGGTTAAAATTCCTCCACAGCTATGTGAAAGACTGATATTGAATTATAGGAAGTGTTTGGTTGCAGTCATTGTAGCTAAATGTGGCATAACCACTTATTAAGTGTAAGGGGGCAATTACTTTTTCACACAGTGCCAGTTGGTGTTGGTTAACTTTTTTTCATTAAATAAGTGAAATTAAAAAAAAAAACAAGTGTTATTTGTTCACTCAGGTTCCCTTTATCTAATATTACATTTTCTCTAAAGACCTGAAAACATCCAGTATGACAAATATGCAATAATAGAGAAAATCAGGAAGGGGGCAAATACTTTTTCACGCCACTGTACTTTTCAGGCTCAGACAGCGAGTTCTTGTATCAGCAATGCAGCCATGTTGAGGTAGTGCAGGCTGCTGCCTGTGATAAGGCAAATATTCCCTTGGCTTCACACCCCCCCCCGACAAGGACTCCCGGAAGATTGATGCCACGGCAAAGAAGCAGTACATGGCATCTTCTTTGGGACTCAGGCAGGTGAATTACATGGCTTATACAGCCAGGTACCAGAAGTCCAGGTGGGACACTGTACTGGCACTGGCTAAACAGGCCTCCCTCCAGCTAGCCAAGGAGCTGGAGGCAGTGGCTGCAGATGGGATTGAGGCATCTAGGGTTCAGTTTCGTGCTGCTGTGGACTCTAATGATGTGTCATCAAGAGTCATGGCTACATCTGTGGCTCTTCGGAGGATGGCTGGGCTCAGATGTACTAGCCACTCTCGCAGGACACCCAGGCTAAGGCCATGGATTTTCCTGTAGTTGGGTAATTCTCTGTTTGGGGAGCAGACAGAGAATTACATGAAGAAAATGGATGAGTACGGGACCACTTACAGGAGTGCTCAGGCCAAGGAAAGGCAGGCAACTCCTCAAAGGCAGCAGTCTGGGGGCAGGCCTTTTCAAAGGCCTTTTTACCAAGCACAGGCCTCTTCTTCCTTTTCTCAGAGGGGGTTCTTCAGAGGGAGAGGCAGAAGGGGGATGAGCAGGGCTGCATCCACTCCTCAGTCTAAATCCCCTGCCAAGCAGACACCCTGATGGGCCTGCCCAGGTCGACTCTACTATTCCAGTAGGGGGCAGGCTGGCTTACTTTGTCCAGGACTGGATGTCTGTTACATCAGACAAGTGGGTCCTGGAAGTAGTAAGCCAGGGACTGGTTCTCAGCTTCAAAACATTTCCAAAGATGAGAGCCAGATCTTTTCCACCTGCAAATCTCTCGGAAACCCTTGCCCTAGAGGCAGAGGTTTCTTCTCTCCTAGCTTTAAGAGCTATAGAGAGAGTACCTACCCTACACTGGGGCAAAGGACTGTACTCCAGCTACTTCCTGACCCCCCAAAAAAAAAAACGGGAGTGGCTACCCATCCTAGACCTAAGATATCTAAACAAACATCTTTTAAAACCAAAGTTCAAGATGATAACTCTGGGAATAATCCTTCTCTCTCTAAGGCCAGGGGACTGGCTAGCCTCCCTGGACCTCAAGGATGCCTACTTTCACATTCCCATCAGGTGCTCCTACAGAAAGTACCTCAGGTTCGAGTTGCCCTCAGGCCATTATTAGTTCAGAGCAATGCCCTTTGGCCTAACCTCAGCCCCAAGGGTTTTCACAAAGTGCCTGGCAGTAGTAGTTGCCTTTTTAAGAAGGCAAAAGATTTCAATTTTTCCATATCTGGACGAATGGCTAATAGTGGGTCAGTCTCCAGACCAAGTCAAGTCTCACCTGCAAGTGACCCAGCAAGTGCTCACTTTTCTAGGATTTCTTCTCAGCCTTCCCAAGTCAGTTCTCGAACCAGTCCAGCTTCTTGCCTTTATAGGGGCAGAACTGGACACACTCAGAGCAAGAGCCTTTCTTCCTCCCTCTAGAAAGGGCAAGGGTTCTTATGGAACTAGCTTCTTCCTTCAGCCTTCAGGTATCTTGACCAGCAAGGCATTTCTTCCAGCTCTTGGGCCACATGGCAACTTCAACAGCAGTGGTCCAAGGGGCAAGATTCCAGATGGGTGATATTCAATTCCACCTGAGAGCTTTCTGGTCTCAGAGAAAGGACTCCCTTACCAAACTGATCCCAGTGAGTCTGACCTTGATCCAAGCCCTCCAGTGGTGGCAGGATCAGGACAATTTAAGGCAAGGTGTTCCTTTTGTTGCTCAGCCTTGTTCAGTGGTCCTTACCACGGATGCTTCTCTCCTGGGCTAGGGAGCCCACCTGGGGTCCCTTACTGCCCAGAGGCTGTGGTCCCCCAATAATCTCTTCTCCACATCAATCTTCTAGAGCTCAGGGCAGTTTTTCTGGCTCTAAAAGTGTTCTCACAGTCAGTACAGAACAAGGTGGTTCAAGTCAGAACAGACACCACCACCACCATATGGTACATCAACAAGCAGGGAGGCACTCAGTCCACGGCCTTGTGCACAGAAGCCATGAAGTTGTGGTTCCTGGCTTATTCCCTGCAAACCTCTCTTGTAGCAGTTCACCTTCCAGGCAAGGACAATGTGCTAGCAGATGCACTGAGCAGTATTTCTCAGGGCCATCACGAATGGTCCCTGGACCCTCAGGTGTTGAAAGTGATTTTTTCAAGGTGGGGCACTCCAGAGATAGATCACTTTGCAGCCCCAGACAATCACCAACTCCCTCTCTTTTGTTGCAGACCTCCAGTCCTGGGCTCAGTCCCTCTGGACACCCTGATTTTGAATTGGGAGGGGAAGTTTCTGTATGCCTTTCCCTCCTTCCCACTGCTGTTCAAAGTTTTGGTAAAAATAAGGTCTCAACCATGCAAGGTGATTCTGATTACCCCAGATTGGGCCAGACAGCCCTGGTACCCCCTGTTTCTGTCCCTAGCAGTCCATCTTCCATTGTCCCTTCCCAGGAATTACAACCTGTTAACATCCTCTCAGGGAAGGATTTGGTACCCCAATCTTCAGTCTCTCTCAATCTCAAAGCATGGCTCTTGAAGAGTTAGAGTTTGCAGATCTGCATCTTTCCCAAGGGGTTCTGGATATCCTCAAGGCTTCTCAAAAGCCCTCCACCAGAAAGACTTACAACTCCAAATGGAAAAGATTCAGCATTTGGTGTTCTAAGAAGCATATTTCCCCAGATGCTGCTGAATTGCCTACGGTTCTGGATTATATGGTTCATCTTAATGGCCTAGGCCTCAGACCAGCTACTCTCAAGGTACACTTGTCAGCTGTTTCTGTGTTTTTGTCTGTGGGGAAGCCTTCCTCACTATCTTCCCATCCTGTGTTCTGTAAATTTTTTAAAGGATTGTTTCACACCAATCCTTCTTTTAGGGACCCTGCCCCTGCCTGGGATTTGAATGTTTGCATTGCTCAACTTATGCAACCCCCCCCCCCGAGCCTATGTCTTCAGCAGAGCTTAAGTACTTGACTTGGAAAACTGTGTTCCTGGTAGCCATCACGTCTGCCAGACGTGTCAATGAATTGCAAGCCCTGTCAGTGGAACCTGATTTTATCTCATTTCACAGGGCTAAAGTGGTCCTTAGAACCAATAGAAGGTTCTTGCCCAAAGTGGTTTCAGACTTCCATTTAAACCAGTCTGTGTCTCTCCCTGTTTTCTTCACTGATCATTCTTCCTCAGGAGAGAGGAGGCTACACAGTTTAGATGTCAAAAGAGCCCTCAGTTACTAAATAGAGCGTACCAAGGGTCACAGTTTTGACTCCCTCCAGTAGTTCCTCACTTATGGAGAAGTGGGAAAGGGCAAACCTGCCACCAAAAGATCTATTGCCAGGTGGATTGTGTCTTGTATACAATTCTGCTATGAAAAACTGGGAAAACTCCACCCTCAGGCCTGAGGGCTCGTTCCACAAGAGGTACAGCTGCTTCCCTGGCTGCTGCCAGGGATATCCCTCTCTTAGAAATTTGTCAAGCAGCCACCTGGGAAACGGTCCATACCTTTACCAAGCATTACTCTCTGGATATCCAGGCTAGGAGTGATGCTCGGTTTAGCACAGCAGTACTTCAGAGCCTATTCCCAAAGTAGGTTCTGTCCCTTCTCCTTGAAGGTACTGCTTGGTAGTCTGCAGTTGTCAGAATACAGCAAGCCTTCATGTTGTTTGAAAGAAAGAACTGGAAGGGGACAGGATCAGTTGTGTTCCAGGACAGTAGCTGCTGCTGTTGTTTTCACAGGGTTCTTGTGGATTTTACTTGGTAGGTTAGTTCTTTTCTTTCTTACTTCTTAGGGGCTAGCAGGGTATTGTTTTGGGGGCTGCTGGATGTTTGTAAACTGATTTGGTGGCTGTAAGTGGGGCTCATTTTGTGGATGTTTCACTGTGTAACAGGCTGCGCTGCTAGAGGCCTATTTCTTCTGATTTAAAACCTATTTGGTGGGATTTGCTTGGGCCTGGTTCTTTGGCTGCTGGGCTTGGAGGGGAGACACAGGGCTGATACACTCTCTCGCGAGTCAGGTGTCTGCCCAAGACCCTCCTCCCCAGAAGTCCTGCAATTATAGGGAACACCTGCCTGCAATTGAGGAAAAGGGCTGCAGGTGCAGCTCATGTAGTTTCTAGCCACTGGGGTTGGATTTAAAGGCTGGGAGAGAGGGCTTAGGGAGTTGTTCATTTCCTTATAAGTTTAATGTGTTGTACTGCACCTAATAACAGGGTTACTAGTGTACAGTGGGACTGTCTCTAAGATTAGTGGGTGACCTGATTAGGCAGTGGGGTATCTTGGACTGGGGAGAACCTGGTGGCTCACCCAAGGAAACCTATTTGGAAGGGATGGAACCACACATCATTAGGGCGCATCTTTGGGAGGGTGGTGGGGTGCACAGGGTGTGGAGCAGCCATGATACTGGACTGGGCTTGAAGTTCGGTGGTTGCCCAGTGTGCTACCAGCTAGCACAGCTTAGGGAGGAGGTTGCAGGGATTAGGAGAAAGCTGGGGGAAGGGGGTGGTATGGTTGGGAAGGGGCTGGGAATCTCTCACAGGGTTGCACCAAGCACTGGGGGTGGGGGCATAGGGAAAGGAGTGCAGGAGAATACTCAGGGTCACATAGGGACCCTGGCAGAGGGGGTCCAAAAAGACACTACCAAGGAAGCAGGCAGGTAAGTGGGGACCCTCACAAAGGGGGGGACGGAGGGACAACATTCTCAGGGAAGTAGGCAGATGGCCAGGGCTGGACAGAAGTAAGCAAGGCGGGGAGGTGGATCAGACCTTACACTCAGTAACCGCTTCAATTCTCTTCTTCTGCTCAAGAATGAGGGGGGTGATGTAGCCACGACAGGGGTGGTTAGAGACGGAAAGGGAGTGGGAGTGGGAGGCAGGAGGCAGGGGCCAGATAGCAGGAAGAACAGGGGGGGGACCTGGAATGCAGGAGAATGGGGAGCAGTGAATCGGAGCAGGAGGGGCAGGGGAAGAGGGAGGAAAGCGCAGAGAAGGACCAGTTGGGAGGAAAGGTAAGAGAAGGACCAGAAGTACAAGGAGGATTCAGTAAAGGGAGCTGAGGGTTTAGGCCAGGGGAGCACGGCGAGCAAGGAGGAACTAAATGGAGACAGGAAGGAAGGGAGGATGAGCCAGGCTAGTTTAGCAGATGGGGGAGAAGGACCAGTTGCAAGCAGTGAGGGGTGAATTAGCAAGGTACAGAAGGATACTCAGGAGGAGGAGGAGAGGCATAGGATTGGAGGGGAGGGGGTGGCATGTGGCACCCAGATAGGGGGAGGAACAAGGAGCCAGCTGGGTGGAGGGGCCTGTAGAAAGGATGAGGGACATGGAAGGGGGGGAATGGAGGAAAAGGAGTGGTCAGAGTGCTCCTGCTGGGGGATTCTATGATCAGGGGTATCAAATGGGATAGGGAGGGAGAAGCCTGGCCAGTTAGAACAAGATGCTTCCCTGGACTAACGTGCACAGGGCTAAGCACGAGGTATATCAGCTGGCAAAGGATTGTGGGGTTCCCAGACATACTGGTCCACCTGGGTACAAATGACATTGAGGGAAATAGCGAGCTAGAGATACAGGCAAGATTCAGGAGCTCGCCAGGGTCTGTCATGACATAGGATGCACAGTTCCTTCTCAGAATCCTGCCAGTGCCATGGGCTAGTGGGGAACACAAAAGGAAAATTAGGGAGATAAACCAGTGGCTCAGGGAGTGGTGTGAGGCCAGAGGGTATGGGTTGATGGGGGATTGGGGGGAGACCTGGGAGGATAAGGAGCTGTATGCTAGAGATAGACTACATCTCAATTTGGAGGGGAGGGAAATCCTTAAGTTGAAAATAGAGTGGTTCATTGGTGAAAAGTGGGGTTTAAACTTGTGAAGGGGGAGGGATGGGAGAAAAGGCTGTCAAGGGGGTGCCGATAAAGGAGGGACTCTGTCTCCACCCCCCTGGGAACCAGGAGGATTGCAGGAAAAGGCCGACTGGCAAAGTGCAGACCAGGGGAAAACAGAATCCCCATGGGAACACGAGCAGCGGAAATGGAACTGTAGGGAAAGGGTGGAAGGTAGTCCTGCTAAATGCCAGGAGCTTGGGCAATAAAATGCCTGAGCTCCAGGCGATGCTAACTGAGGGAGCAGTGGATGTGGCAGCGGTCACTGAGACTTGGGCCACTGCAAGACATGACTGGGACCAGAACCTGGAGGGTTACACTATGTTCAGGAAGGACAGTGGGGAGGGAAGGGGAGGAGGGGTAGCAATGATAGTCAAAACCTGCATTGGCATAGGGGGAGTAGAGGAGGCGGAGGGAACCATGGAGGCAATTTGGGTCACCCTGATAACAAGGGGGGGCAAGAGAGTAAAAATAGGAGTGGTGTATAGACCCCCTGCCCTGACGGAGGAGCTGGAGGACAGTCTGGTGGCAGATGTTAGGAGACACTGCAGACTGGGCAGAGGAACGGTGGTGGTGTTGGGGGACTTAAACATGCCAGGAACAGACTGGGAGACTATGACATCCTCTGTGACCAGGGAACAGAGGTTGTTGGATGTCTTTCAAGATGCATTCCTAGCTCAGCAGGTGAGGGAACCGACCAGGGAGGCACGGGTACTGGATGTGGTCCTGGCAGACAGTGACCAGATTGGGGGCCTGGAGGTAAGGGACCCATTGGCGGGGAGTAACCATGCCACGGTCTGGTTCTGCCTGGACCTAGGAGGGGTAGAAGGCTGCACAAAGACGGAAGTAACCGACTTCAGGGGGGCGGATTTAAGGAAATGGGAAGAATCTTTAAGAAGCATTTGGATGGGATTGGGTCAGACATGGGCTGATAGTAGGTGGAAATCATCAGGAGAGGGGTGCAGGATGCTACCAGCACCTGTGCAAGAGTAAGACAAAAATGCGGTAGGGCCCAAAAACCCTGTTGGTGGACCAGGGAGGTCCAGGAGGTGGTGCGGGGAAAGCAGCCTATAAGCAATTCAAGTGCTCGGGAGTGAAAGGGAGAGGGAGTACGAGCTGATGGCTAGAAGGGCCACTAGAGTGGTGAGGCGGCTAAGGCAAGGAAGGAGCAGAACCTGCCAGGGAAATTAGGAGAGGGAACAAGGGTTCTTTAGATACATTGGGGAAAACGAAGGGTGAAGGGGCAGATTAGCAGGATTAAATCAGAGAGAGATGGGCACAAGACCTGGGGGAGCAGGCTGAGGTACTAAATGAGTACTTCACCTCAGTTTCACCAGAGAAATGGGGTGCTGCATCATCACATGGGAGGAGACAGAGATACTGAGGAGGGGGGGACCCTTACCGATCGGCAGGTCTGGGGAGAGGGGGAGGCATCACTGGCAGGTGGAGGGAGGGCTAAGCAGGGAGAAGAGGTACCGGAAGTGGAAATTACAGCAGAGAGAATGAGGGAAGCCCTCAGCTCCCTTAAGACGGAGAAAGCACTGGGGCCGGATAAATTACATCCCAGAGTGCTGAAGGAACTTGCAGATGTCCTGGCGAAACCCCTGGCAGAGCTTTTCACCATCTCTCTGAGGACAGGGGGGTGCCCCAAGACTGGAAGGTGGCGCATATAGTGCATATCCACAAGGGGGGATCAAGGGAGGTGGCAGGGAACTACAGGCCTGTCAGCCTGACATCGGTGGTGGGCAAGGTGATGGAGGGCATTGTCAAGGAGAGGCTGGGAGGACCTGGATAAGTCAGGGTGCCTGGACGATAGACAGCATGGATTCATCCCGGGGAAATCGTGTCAGACAAACCTGGTGGAGTTCTGTGACTGGGTGACAAGTGTCTTGGACCTGGGTAGACCAGTGGATGTCCTCTTTCTAGACTTCAGCAAGGCATTTGACTCTGTTCCTCACGTGGGCCTGTTGGATAAGCTGGGAGAAATGGGGGTGGGGAACCAGATGATCAGATGGATAGGCAATTGGCTCCAGGGCCGGACCCAGAGGGTCATAGTTGGTGGGATAGTCTCATCCCCAAGGAGGGTCATTAGTGGGGTTCCACAGGGATCAGTCCTTGGGCCCCTTCTGTTCAATGCCTACGTATCTGACATAAGGACAGGAATCAGGAGTGAGATGAGTCTCTTTGCAGATGACTCGAAACTGGGGGCGGTGGTGGATGGGGAGGAGGGAAGGGTGGCCCTACAGGGGGACCTGGAGGCTCTGGAAAGATGGTCTAGGAAGTGGAAGCTGAGGGTCAACGCAGGGAAATGCAAGGTACTCCACCTGGGGGCCAGAAACCCAGGCCAAGTGTACACCCTGGGGGGGGGAAATGCTACAAGTCTCGATGACTGAGAGGGACCTGGGGGTGGTGGATGTCAAGATGAACAACTCTGAGACTTGTAGGAGGGCAGCAGCCAAGGCCAACAGGATGCTGGGATGCATCGCTAGGGGGATCACCTCCAGAAGGAGGGAAGTGATACTCCCTCTGTATAACTGCTTGGTGAGGCCGCACCTTGAGTACTGCATACAGTTTTGGAGGCCACACTTAAAGAGGGACATTAACCTCCTGGAGAGGGTCCAGAGGAGGGCAACCAAAATGATTTGGGGCTTGGGGGACAGGACCTATGAGGAGAGGCTCGAAGAGCTAAATATGTACACATTGGAAGAGAGAAGGGACCGGGGGGACATGATAGAGGTCTTCAGGTACATGAAGAGGGTAAATAGGGGAGGAACAGTCAGGGTGCTTCGAAGGAAGGAGGAAGGGGCCACTAGAGGGCATGGGTGGAAGCTGGAGGGGGGAAGATTCAGGGGAGAAAGGAGGAGGTGCTACTTCACTGAGAGGGTGGTGGAGCCATGGAATGCACTGCCTAGGGAGCTGGTGGAGGCAGAGACAGTGGAGGGGTTCAAGAGGGGGTGGGACAGGTACAGGGGAAGGGTTCTGGAAGCAAAATCCAATGCAGCAAGAATATCCGGAACTGGGAAGGGAGAAGCCAGAGAAGGCGAGGGGCCAGCAAGGTCAGCACCCAGGGGGGGGCTGACCAACGAGCAGACACGAAAGACCGTTAGGGCTATTCTGCTGGCATTTTAGTAAGTAGTATGTTTGAAGAAAAAATTACCTTAGTAATTATATTTCTTCTAATGGAGTCTTGCTGTATTCTGACCTCCCTCCCTGTCTCCCCTCTCAGAACCTGTTTTTGGGAAGTGGGTGGGCAGGTGCAGTGTTGCACCCCAGGGGTCTTTTTTGGTTGCACCCTCCTTCTTTTTGTTTGGGTGCTTATTTATTATTGTTATTTTTAGTACATTGGGTTTTGTTTTTGGATTTCCTGACTTGAGTCTTCCTTGGGAATCCAAAACTTTTTTCAGCCAGTTGGCTAGTAAGAATTTTTACAATTTCCACATAGAATTTTTAGTTTAGTTGGGCTCGTAAAGAATCTGACGGTTTAAGTTCAAAACACTCCAGTTAGAGACTTCGACCGAGCTCGAGCTCAGCATTCTATGCCCTGCATAGAAAGTTAACTCTTTGTTCTCCAGGGCAGTTCAAAGGTTGGGAATCACTACAATTGTCAGAATACAGCAAGACTCCATTAGAAGAAATGTAATTAGTAAGGTGAGTAATTTTTTCTTTCATCCCATTGATGTTCCACGATGCAACTTTCATAGTGTTTGCCATGCTCGAGTACCAAAAGCCATAGTTCAGCCACCCTATTAAACTGTTTAGTGTACATTCTGCATAACTTCCCCTGTCTCTTTTTTATTTAATACACCAAACAAAAAACTCTTGCAGAGGGAGATACCACGAGGTTCTCAAACGACACCAAGCCAGAACAGCAAAAATAGCTGGTCCCATTTTAAGAATATCCTCGCCTCTCAATCCCTGCATCCATTCCCTCCCTGGAATAATTAACAGCATCAACAACCCCCTTAATAACCCTCCCCTCAATGGACCGAAACTAGCCCATCCCCACAACCCCTGCAAACTAGAGGCGAACATTTAATGAATTATCTAAATGTTTCGAACTGCACTCCATTTAACATGCCTTTAACTTTAGCTTAGGAGTCCTTCATTTGACCCTGTTAGGAAAAAATACATAACATTCCGTACAGTAATGTCCATAATATGTACAACTTGTGCACCTGGGATCCCCCACCCCACCCCACCTCCAATGCCAATAGTCCTCGCGTTGTAGGCTGCACAGGTTTTTGCTGCTGGGGCTCCGCTGATTCAGGCGAGTCTCTCCATATGTGTAGATGTCCTCATCATTACCCTGAGCTCCAGCCCAGGTCGAGAGCTAGTAAAGTCCTGTGATCAACATTTAGCCAGCCAAGACCATCACAGCCATTAGGACAACAAGACATCAGCCCATAGGTTATCAGGCTGAGTTCCCTGGACCCTGTACAGCATCTATCATGCTCAGTTGAACTCAGCACAGCGTAATGCCAGGTCCAGTCTCTTGGCAGTAATTGGGTGAGGTGAAAAGGAGAACAGACTCGTACGCAATGAGGATCCTCAGGTCCAAGAAATACCCCCTTTACCAACCATCAGCAGAGTGGGGCAAAAGCACCAAAACACGCCAGTTGTAGCATTAACTCTCCTCCAGCTCCTGCCATTGCGGCAATCTCTCCCCACCTCCATTCCTGGAAACACCTTCAATCCACTTCATCATCACTCTAGGGCAAGGAAAAAAACTGTGATGCGCCACCAAGCTTATCAATTTTGAGCTTGGCTGGATATATGAGTGCGAACGACCATCCCATTTTAAAGAGGCAACTTTTAATGTCATTAAACTTTGAAGCTGCTTACTATAGTCCTGGAAGACAAAGACCTTTTGATTTCCCAAAACAATCTGACCTTTCTCTTTGGCCTTGCAAAGTATTGCTTCCTTGTCAACATATCTAAGGTACTTTATAAGGCAGTGTCTCGGCCGGGAACCCGATGCTTTAGGATCGACTCTGTGCGTCCTCTCCACTTCACACTGGTGCAACACTGGGGGGAGGTCCAAATGTTCAACTAGCCAGGCATGGAGCAGTTTCTCTGAGTCATTCCCCTCAGTTCCCTCAGGGAGACCAATGATCTGGAGATTGGAACGTCTTGATCTGTTTACTTGGTCATCCAACTTCTTGGTGAGTTCCTCCACCATTTTTTGTAAAGTTTGCTTACCACTTGTTGCCGCCGTTAGTGAGTCCTCCAACATGCTGACTCTATTCTCCAATTCAGTTATTTGCGAAGTATGGGAGGCGGAGGTTTCAGACAGGCCGGTTACAGCCAACTGAAGGTGGGAGATTTGCGATGTAATATTGTTGAACCCCGCTTTCATGTCGTGCTGCATTAAGGCTAACGTAGCAGGGACTGCAGCTAGAGATCGTACCAAATCCGACATCCCCTTCCTGTGCCATTGGGGAAATCGCAGGCATCTGCTGGTCTGTTAGGCCACGGCGTTGCTGCTTCGGCTGCTCTGACGAACCAAATGAGAGTTTTGGTTGTTTGTTTTTACTTCTCCTGGTGGCCATCGACTCTCCCATAGAATCTCTACAACACCAAATAACTGTTGTTACACTGGTACTTGTATTTTTGAAAGATTTAGCTGAGTGCAGTCAGGAGCTCGGCTAAGCTGTGTCTGCCATAGTCAGCTTCAGGCCATGCCCCTGGATCCCCTAGTGTTAAAAGTGATCTTTTCAAGGTGGGGCACTCCGGAGATGGATCTCTTTGCAGCCCCAGGCAATCACCAACTTCCTCTCTTCTGTTGCAGACCCCCAGTCTTGAGCTCAGTCCCCCTGGATGCTCTACTTCTGGATTGGGAGGGGAAATTTCTGTATGCTTTCCCCCCCTTTCCTCTGCTATTCAAAGTTCTGGTCACAATCTTACAAAGTGATCTTGATTGCTCCAGACTGGGCCAGGCAGCCCTGGTATTCCCTGTTGCTGTGCTTAGCAGTCCATCTTCCCTTATCTCTTCCTGGGAATCACAACCTGTTAACCTCCTCTCAGGGAGGATTTGGTTCCCCAACCTTTGGTCTCTTAATCTCAAGGCATGGCTCTTGAAGAGCTAGAATATGTAAATTTGCATGTGTCTTAAGGGGTTCTGGACATTCTCAAAGCCTCTCGAAAACCTGCCACCAGCAAAACTTATAACTCCAAATGGAAAAGATTCAGCATTTGGTGTTCCAATAAGCCCATATCCCCAGATACTGCTGACTTGTCTACAGTTCTGTATTACATGGTTCATCTTAATGGCTTAGGCCTCAGACCAGCTGCCTTCAAAGTACACTTGTCAGCTGTTTCTGCATTTCCATCAGTGGGAAAGCCCTCCTCATTGGCATCTCACCCTGTTTTCTGAAAATTCTTCTAAGACTTGCTCCATACCAATCCTCCCTTTAGGGATTCTACTCCTGCATGGGATCTTAATGTTTGCATTGCTCAGCTTATGCAACCCCCTTTTGAGCCTTTGGCCTCCTCAGAACTTAAGTACTTGACTTGGAAAACTGTGTTCCTGGTAGCTATTACATCTGCCAGGTGTATCAGTGAATTACAAGTTCTGCCAGTGGAGCCTGATTTTATCTCATTCCTTAGAGATAAGGTGGTCCATAGAACCAACAGGAGATTCTTATCCAAAGTGGTTTCAGATTTTCATCTGAACCAGTCCATGTCTCTTCCTGTGTTCTTCACTGATCATTCTTCTTTAGGAGAGAAAAGATTACACAGTTTGTATGTTGAGGGCTCTTAGCTACTATGTTGAGCATACTAAGGCACTTTGGTTTGAATCTGTCCAGTTGTTCCTCACTCATGGTGAAGTGGGGAAGGGTAAACCTGCTACTAAGAGAACTATTGCCAGGTGGATTGTCTCTTTATACAATTCTGCTGTAAAAAGCTAGGCAACGTACCCCCCTCAGGCCTGAGGGTTCATTCAGCCAGAGGTACAGCTGCTTCTCTGGCTGCTGCTAGAGATATATCCTTACTAGAGATATGCAAAGCAGCCACCTGGAAAACAGTCCATACGTTCACCAAGTATTACTCTCTGGATATCCACGATAGGAGTGATGCTAGGTTTGGTACAGCGGTACTGCAGAGCCTATTCCCAAAATAGGTTCTGTACCCTCCTCCAGGGAGGTACTGCTTGGTAGTTTGCATCATGTCAAAATACAGCAAGGCTTCATGTTGTCTGAAGAAAAAATTATTCACCTTAGTAATTGTGTTTCTTTTAATGGAGTCTTGCTGTATTCTTACCTCCCACCCTGCCTCCCCTCTCAGAACCTGTTTTTTGGGAAGTGGGCTGGCGGGCACAGTGTTGCACCTCAGGGGTGCACTTGGCATGCTCCCCTTTTTAGAGAGGGGGAGTGGGCTATGTTATATGTTTTTGATAATTATATTTGTTCACTACCTAGTTTTTTGTTTGGGATTTCTCGACTTGAGTCTTTTGGGATCCAAAATATTTGGTTGCTTTTTGGCTAGTAATTTTACAATTTCCACATAGTAGGTGTAGTTAGTTAGTATTAGCTTGTAAGAATCTGACGGTTGCACTTCAGAGTGCATCAGACAGAGGTTTGAACCAAGCTCAAGCTCAATGTTCTGTGCTCTGGCACAGAGTTAACTCTTTCCTCTCCGGAGCAGTTCAAGTGCTGGGGCTAACTGCATAATGTCAGAATACAGTAAGACTCCATTAGGAGAAACACAATTACTGAGGTGAGTAATTTTTCCTTTTTTGATATAAAACCCATTTTATTCTTGGTTAAATTTAGTTTAAAGGTGTTTTTTTTTTTTATAACCGTAGTTTTCGGTTACTGAACCACTGGTACTGGTGCCAATTTTTCTGTCGGTTCAGTTCCTCCGGTTCATCTCCGGTTCCGGAACCGACCGCAAATTTAAATCTTTTTTACTTAACGGTTCTCTTTTTTATATCAGTTCAATGGCAGAAAAACCAAAGAAAAAGGCCAGTGAGCCTGGTTTTAAAAATTGTACACAATGTGGGGATGTTTTTGCAAAGGCAGATAAGCACACTATGTATGTGGCTTGTCTGGGATATGAGCATCTTAAAGAGGATTGTCAAATCTGCCTGACTTTCCCTGAAAAAACTATTGAAAAATGCCTGAAACGGCTGAAAAATAAGCTCCCCAAGGGTCCCTCTGGCTCTAACCAGCCGATACCCTCTGTTGTTGTGGCTGAACCCACATCTGTTGCTAGTTCCACCCCTGAGACGGGTGATAAAGCTAACAAGAGGATTTCTGAACCGGCTAACTCCCAGTTCCCTCTAAAAAAAAGCACACAAGCTAAAGCATACAGAACCCCCAAATATTGATCTGGGGACTTCTGTACCTGCTAATATCCTGCCTACTCCTCAAGAAATCACACAGGCTTTCAAAGTCATTCAGGCTTTGAAGGGCTTAGTGCCTCCTGCTCAGCAACCACCTGCTCCAGCAGGACAACCTAGCAGAATTCCCCTTATTGAAGAGGAGGAATACAGCCAGTATGAGGAGGATGAAGGGGAACCCATCATACCCGAGGTATCCCCGGAACAAGAATTTGGTTCACCCCCTAGAACATCTGAAGATTTTTCTTCTCACTTTACTTTTGTGAGAAAAATGGCAGATGCCCAAGACATTTCCACAAGAGAAGACGTAGAGGATGAGGAGGAAATAGAGTATCTGGAGATGATGAGTTTGACTCCCAATGAAGCCCTCCTCCTCCCAGTGAACAAATTCTTTAAAAAATATGCTTTAAAATTGTTACAAACCCCAAATTATGTCACCCCTCTAGATAAGAGGCTGGACAAGAAATATCTGTTGGAGAAGGAAGGGGTAGAGTTCCTTTTTTCCCATCCAGATGATCAAGGGGTCATTCAACAAGCAGCCTGTGATAAGGCTAGAGTCCCTCTGGCATCCCATCCACCAGATAAGGACTCTAGGAAAATAGATAGTATGGCTAGGGAAAGGTACCTATCAGCCTCCCTAGCCATACAACAGGCTAACTTCCAGGCCTATGCTGCCCAGTACCAAAAATCCCTGTGGCAGTCAGTTTTGGCCATCTCACAGAAAGCTCCTTCACTCCTATCTGATGACCTAGTGGAAACAGCTAGGTTTGGGCTAGAGGCAGCTAAGTACCAATTCCAGATGGCTGCTGATGCCAGTGATACTGCAGCCAGATGGATGGTAAATATGGTATCCCAGAGGAGATTTGCTTGGCTGAGAGCCACAAATCTCATTGCTGATGCACAATCTAAGGCCCTGGATTTTCCTTTAGAGGGAAATGCTCTTTTTGGGGAATCTACAGTGACATGCATGAAGAAGGTGGGTGAGTATAAGGCCACTCACGGAAGCAACTCTAGTAGAGAGAGCTTCTCCATCCACCAGGCCTTACAGAAGGGGTGGCTGGGGCAGGTTCTTCCACACCAGGCCCTTTTTCCAGCCAGTGGCCACACCCCAGTATCAACAGTACCCACTGCAGGGGTACTTTAGGGGCAGGGGTTGAAGGGGTTCTAGGCGTGGATCTCAAGAACAGCCTCAACCCTAGCCAAGCAGACCCCCTGCAGCACAGGCCACCTCCTCGCTCCCTGTCAGAGGCAGGCTTTCCCACTTCCTTCAAGCTTGGCTGAACATCACCACAGACAAGTAGGTCCTGGAGGTAGTGGGTCAGGGTCTGTCTCTGGCTTTCAAATTCCTTCCTCCTCTAGCAGCCAGGGGTTTCGGTACACCTTCCCAGACAGAAAAGAACCTGCTGGAGGCAGAGGTCCAGAAACTGTTACTTTTAAAAGTAGTGGAACCTATCCCAATCTTACTGAGAGGAAGGGGCTTTTCCTCTAGATACAACCTCACCACAAAGAAAAGTGGGGAGTGTGAACTGTATTGGATCTCTGAGCCCTAAACGGGTATCTGAAAAAGCCAAGGTTCAAAGTGGTAACTTTGGCATTGATTCTGACAGCAATCCAGAAAGTGGATTGGTTGGCATCACTAGACTTAAAAGATGCCTATTTCAACATTCCCATAAGGGAGTCTCGTAGAAAATATCTCTGGTTCAAACTCCCTTCAGGTCATTACCAATTTTCAACCCTGCCTTTTGGCCTTTCTTCAGCCCCAAGGGTGTTTACAAAGTGCCTTGCTCCAGTGGTAACACACCTTTGAAGACAGGGTGTGATAGTTTTTCCGTATCTGGACGATTGGCTAGTGGTGGGCAAGTCACCACAACAAGGTCACTCAGTATCTAAGCCTTATCCAAGGACTGCTGAAATCCTTGGGGTTCATTATTGATCTCAAAAAGTCAGTCATCATTCCTGCACGAAAGTTGTAGTTCACAGGGACAGAGATAGATGCCTTGCAGGGCAGGGCCTACCTCCCTCTGGACAGGATCAGAAATCTTCAGCTAGTGGCAGATTCCTTCACCTTGAACAGACAGTTCTTGCAACTTCTGGGTCATATGACTACGTTCACAGCCACAGTGCTGGGTTCATGGTTTCAAATGAGGGACATCCACTTCCACTTCAGGGCTCCCCGGAGTCAAAGAAAAGATTCTCTTTCAAAACTCATTCCAGTCACAAGAACTTTGCTGCAAGCTTTGCAGTGGTGGAAAGAAGTACCCAATTTAAGGGAAGGTGTTCCTTTTCAGAAAGAATACCCCTCAGTTGTTCTCACAACAGATGCATCCCTGCTGAGCTGGGGCACCCACTTGGGAGACCATACAACCCAGGGTACTTGGTCAACCACAGAGTCCCTCCAGCACATAAACTTGCTGGAACTCAGGGCTGTTTTTCCGGCTCTAAAAACTTTTCAGGACTAGTACAGTCAAAGGTGGTACTGGTCAGAACAGACAATACCACCACAATGTACTGCATCAACAAACAGAGAGGCACCAGGTCAGGGCCCCTTTGCACAGAGGCCATGAAAATTTGGACCCTGGTGTACTCTTTGGGAGTCTCCATGCAGGCACTCCATCTACCAGGAAAGGACAATACCTTGGCAGATGCCTTAAGTCGAATCAACCAGGCCCATCACGAATGGACTCTGAACAAACAGGTAGTGGAAATAATTTTCTGAAGGTGGGGCACTCCAGTGGTGGACTTGTTTGCATCCCACCAGAACCACCTTTTTCCCTCAGTATTGCTGCAGTCCTCTAGACCAGGGTACTTTGCCTCTGGATGCCCTGACTCTAGATTAGTCAGGGAGGTTCCTGTACGCTTTTTCTCCCTTCCCCTGGTTTTCAGGGTGTTACTCAAGCTAAGGTCCCACTCAGCTTCTCTAATCCTAATAGCCCCAGATTGGCCCAAGCAGCCATGGTACTCTCTAATGCTCTCCATGTCTGTGGCCAAACTGATATGACTCCCTCTGAGGCACAGTCTATTGACCTCCAACCAGGGGACCCTGTTATACCCGAACCTCAAGTCACTCAACCTCAAAGCTTGGTTCCTGAGGAACTAGAATATGCTGACTTGCAACTCTCTGAATCAGTGCTTCACATTCTGAGGGGCTATAAGAAACCCTCTACTAAAAAAAATGTATTCTTCAAAATGGAAAAGGTTTTCAATCTGGTGTTCGACTAAGGATTTGATTCCATTACAGGCTGGGGTCCCAGTTGTTTTGGATTATCTCTCTCATTTACACTCTCTGGGTCTACCACCCAATTCACTCAAGGTACACCTTGCAGCATTGTCTGCTTGCATTTCTGCTGGTGCCAGGGTAACACTAGCTTCAGACCCCATTTTTAGAAGGTTCTTCAAAGGTTTGTTCCATTTGCACCCTCCTCACAGGGCACCTGTGCCAGCATGGGACCTTAATTGTTTGTATAGCCATGCTCATAGGGCACTCCTTTGCACCTATGGCTACAGCTCAACTTAAATATGTCACTTGGAAAACCATTTTTCTAGTGGCAATGACTTCTGCAATAAGAATAAGTGAGCTCCAGGCTCTTTCTGTGGAGCAAGATTATCTCTCTTTTCACTGAGATAATGTAGTTCTGAGAACAAATAGAAAATTCCTACCAAAGGTAGTCTCTGATTTTCACCTTAACCAATCCATTACCCTACATGTCTTCTTCACTGAGCATTCTGCTTCTGATGAAAGAAGGCTTCATAGTTTGGATGTAAAGAGAGCTCTCAATTATTATATTACAGCCACTAAGGACCATAGGCAGGACAGGAAACAGTTGTTTCTGACCTATGGGGATTTGGGAAACGGTAATCCAGCTTCTAAGAGATCTGTTTCTCGCTGGATAGTCCAGTGTATTCAATTCTGCTATACAAAAGCTAGTAGGGAGCCCCCAACAGGGTTGAGGGTGCATTCCACCAGGGGAACAGCTGCTACTCTGGCAGCTGTGAGAGATGTTCCACTGGCTGATATCTGTAAAGCAGCTACTTGGAAGATGGTACACACCTTTACAAAGCATTACAACCTGGATATCCAGTCTAGAAGTGATGCTAGGTTTGGCACAGCAGTCCTGCAAAGTCTATTTCCTAAGTAAATGTTCTGTGCCCACCTCCAGTTGTACTGCTTTGTAGTCTGCAGAAAGTTATGAATACCTGATTATTACTTGGATTAGAAGAAAAAAATACTCACTTTAGTAATCTTGTTTCTTCCCAGTGATACTCAGGTATTCATAAATTCCCACCCTACCTCCCCTTCCAGAACTCAAGCCTCTGAACTCCCACATGCTGCGCTACCACAAAGGGTACATCACTATAACTGTATACATGTTGCCACATAGTGGTACAAGTTGGTAAACAAGGCTTATGGTCTTTACCTCTCTTCAGGTGTTTCTGACATGCTGATTCTTTAAAATGTATGTGTTGGTTTTTTTCCAGTTGGAGATGTCTTCTTATTAAAATTGGGGCTATTCTGAATTCTCTCTCTCTAATCATAAATACTTACAGTATTTTACTACATGGCTTTGTCTATTCAGGCTCCTAGGAAATCTGAGAAGGTTTAGAACATTGGCAGTTAGTATAGGGCAGCATTTGAAAAGTTGTCACATGCAGATGATTCCATCATTTGCATATGTTCCAGTCTCTCCGGGCAGTCCAACCCTCCAGGCTTACTGCAGAAAGTTATGAATACCTGAGTATCATTGGGAAGAAACAAGATTACTAAGGTGAGTATTTTTTTCTTTCCACTCAATAATACATTTATAAGAATGCAGTACAAATCACACTTACAGGATGAGGAGACAGAACCCAATGTTTTGACCATCATGGGTCTTCATCAGGGGGTGTAACCAACAAACAAATGGGCAGTTCTTAAATACCCGCCCTTAGAGACATGTTACATAAAAAGCCACCTAACCCATCATTTTTACAGTGCTTTACATGTCATAAAAATGTGCTTAAAAGTACACTGAAAGCATGCTTTGTTTTTCAAGCAAGGACGGTTTCATTCTGTATAAGGCTTACTATTGATATTAATGATTATTTACATAAGTTTTGAACTACATGCCATACATCAAATGCATATTTTGTCATAGGAGATACTAATTAACAAGAGTTACAGCTTTCCTTTCATCTATAAAAGCTGAAATACTTGGCAAAACCAACATCGTCTTTTGAAATAAACAGAATTATATACACACATGAATAGTAAGAAAAGGACAGGTGGTGGTGGGGGTTGAGATAGGTAGTGAGGGATAAGAAGGGGAGTAATAGGGGAGGGTAAGAATGGAATGGAGGGGATGTGTATTTGAGGTGGGTTTGAGGATAGGTTTGGTAAAGTTTTAGAATCAAACACCAAATAAGCATGAGTAAAAGATCGTACATCAACACTATTTTATAAAGTGCTCTTAATCAATATAAAGTAAAAAAGTGATATATTGTGAAACACTAAGACTGAGTAATTACATACTACGTCCAAAAAATGTTTGTCTCTCACTACAGCTCAGCATTGAAAAGCGCTTCGCTTAAAACATTCTAATTTTAAGCTGGCCTAGTGGTGTGGAGGGCTGAGGCATCATGCCTTACCTCCTGCCACACTGGTGACCTGTGTTTGCAGTGCAAGCTGGTCATTGGGGGTCAACTGGAGAGGATCGAGCGTCCAGGGGACAGCTCTCCTCTCCTGGGGAGGGTGGGAAACAGAGACCGGTACCTGCCTGACACATAGCGGAGGCTGAGTGTTGGCACACTATGTCCTGTACTGTAGGAAGTACACGCAGCTCAGCCATTGTTGGCATTGAGAACTCCCCTTCAGAGAAAAATGGAAACTGGTCTCAGTTGAGCTGGATGAAGGCTGTCCTCTGCAGGCACCGCCCCTGAGAAGGCACCTCCCCATAACTGGATCTGGACACTGGCGGATAGAGAAGGGGGCTCCCCGCCACCCTGCCATGGAAGGCAATATGTGGGAGTAGATGGGAGGTAAGCCTGAAGGTCGGGGGATGGGGATGGGGCTGGAAGGATGACAGGAATGTGGGCTGACCAGGGAAGAAAAAGTAACTAAAAAAAAAAAAATTATAATTTCAGTAAATATCTACTATTTAACTTAAAGTTTCTGATAAAATGAGAGGGGGGAGGGGGAATCGAAAGGGAAGAGGAAGGGGGAGAAAAAGGAAATGAAGGGAAATCTATAATTCATAAATTTGCTAATCCTTTACCATATCCTTATACTATTTTAGATAAAGTATATTTACGTTTAGATATATATTCATTATTAGAAAAATAACAGAAGCAGTTAAGCAATAACTATTACTTTTATAAAGATCAATAGTTGCAGTCAGGAAAGATGGCACTGGATAATCCAAAGGTTCCACATCCAGAGATTCCTCTGAATCCCATTCCAGGCCTTCTGTATAATTCTCACAAACTGGAAACTGCGATCATAATTATTGAATACATATCAAACCGTACAACAGAAAATATGCAGTCATGTGATTTCTGTTAATTGGACCCAGACCGAAGGTACTCAATCACAAACAAGGAGCAACATTAAAATCTTCATTCAGGCCAAAGGGATGATGGGTTTTAAAAGGCATTACTCAGTGCATTTCTTTATGCAACAGGGTTCATATTCGATACCCACCCCTTTTCCAAACAAGAACATGCTCCAATGCCATAAATTTGAGGTCTTTTTTTTGTCTGAATTATGGCAAGCTTTGAAATGTGCTCCTAAGACATTATTTCTATCTTTATTGATTATTGCCCAGACACATTATTGGGTCCTTTTCTTGAGTAGCCTTAGTGTTCGTCCCACATAGTGCACATTACAGCTACACCAGGCTATAAACAATACAAAGTATGTGGTACATGTAATGAACTGCCTGATGTTTACTGTTTTGTTGGGATGTTCCAATTTTTACATGCATTACAAAAGTTGCATACATTGCAAGCACCACATCTAAAAACATTTTTTTGTTTGTTTTATGTTAGGGAGCCAGGTGCAAGTCTGTGATGGTGCTGATTTTTCCAGAGTGACCCCAGGTCACATGATCTCCTATACTTTTGGTTTTCCAAAAGGTTACCCTTGGTTTATTCTCAGTTGCATCCTTTGATATACAGTAAGGTCAGAAGCTAGAATAGGCCAAAACCTACTGTATGTACCAGTCCCCTCCACCTGCCCAGATCGTGGGTTATATTTTTAGCTATTTGGTTGTTTCTTTATTTATTTAAAAATTGGTAATCAGGAAAGGCACATTCAGCAGAGGCTCAATTCCAGGTGCGACCCGGGGGAGAGGGGAAGGGGAGTACAGAGAGAATAAAATTACAAAGCGTCAGAATGCGGTTACATAGGCAACATTACACATGTAGGGGCAATGCGGTGAGCATGTATATTAACAGCATGGATTAATACAATGATATGTAGGCAGTAGTGAGAGAATAAAAATAGGGTGCAGTGCCTGTCGGGTAGGTGACAGTGCTAGTGGGGTCTAGAAACAGACCTCAGATGGAGGCATAAGTATCCTCAATTAAAATGGGGGACAGAAGAGAGAGGATGAAAGGTCAAGAAGGGGTGACAGGTACAAGAGGGTGAAGGAAGATTCCTTATCCAACCTCTGAAGGTGCAGAAGTTATAACCCTCTTATTATTTGGCCCTACTTGTCTGTTTTTCTGGGGCCAGTAGGTTCTCCCTATTTTGTTTTTTCACCAAACGCTTGTTCATATCCCCTTTGTTGAAACATTGTCATTAGTTCTTTTGCTTGTTCCAGAAACGTATCTTCTGCAGAACAATTTCTGCAAATGTGCAAAAATTGACTGTAAGGAATAGAATCTTTCAATTTTTTGGGTGGTGACTTTTAGCATGAAGCAGTGTGTTCCCTGCTGTGGCTTCCTATAACCTTCTGTAACAATTACCTGTTTTTCTGTTCCCTTCAGTTTCAAATCTGAGTTGTTCACCTCAGTTTGTCCTATGTCATAGGTGAAACCTAGATTCCATGGTATTTGTGTTTAAGTAATCCATGAATTCTGTAATTTTATCTTGTGGGCCACACCAGATACAGATGATGATGTCAATAAAACAATGAAAAAAGACCAGATTATCCACAAAAGTTATCTTCCTTGTCCTAGATATGCTGCCTCTCCCAATACCCCATATAATGATTTGCAAAAGAGGGTGCTACTGCTGATCCCATTGCAGTTCCTCAGATCTGATTATAAAAGGAGTGATTGAAGAGGAAATAGTTTCTATTAAGTATGCATTCCTGTGCTTGTAGAAGAAGTTCAGTAGGAACATTAATGTGGGTTGTGTGACAGGAGGGTTGGGTAAGACCCTGTCCCATTTGTTATGCAGAGACAGTTAAAAGCAAGACTCTGCTTTGCCCTCTCCTATTCTCCATTTGTCTATATCTTGCCTGTCTGATTGTACAATCAAATTGTTCTTGTGGCACATAGGAATTGGGCACTCCAGTGGTCCCACTATCCCTCTGTTTATCTCCCTTCCTTCACTTGCTGCTTCTGTTCTCTGCCCACCCCTCCCTCACCCCCTCTGTGAGGTTAAAAATATATACCTGTAACTCTTTGTGAAACTGGGATCCCTTGGTTTGCAAATGCATGTATGTATATTGTTAAAATCACTGCAGAAAGCTATTTGGGTTTCTTAAAAAGACAGCAATTTGTAATACAGTTGTTGACCTTGAGAAATATTTTGACCTCCATCAGCTTGTTTACAGAACCGTCAACAGGAGACCAGCTATGGGACAGAATGTTCTATTTTTTTTGTACTTGTTAAGACTAGATGTGCTCTTCAGACTGGCTTCAGGAGGGAAACTGACAAAGCTATGGTACATTTTGTGAGAAATGGGAGATGCAGCTTACAACAAAAGGATGCAGAGTTTGACCTGCCACAAAAAGACATCTTACATAAATAGAGTAATTTTTTGTTTAGAGAGATAGAGAGGTTGAGATTCAAATTGAGAGACACTCAGATTAATGAGTTTTGTTTGTACTGCCTTTAGGAAGAGCTATCCTGTACAATTTTATTTTTTCTATTTTATTGTTAATGATGATAACACTACTTGTAAATGTTATAACTTCTCCTGGTCTTCTTGTGCTTCCTGACTAATGTCTCTATGACAGGTGGGGTGTCTCAAATAATATTCGACTGCTGTTAGACCCTGGCAGTGTGGTATGCAAGTATATAAGCTGCTAACATCTATTGTTAACCAGCAGTACTTTTCACGCAAGAGTACATTTTGCAGTTTATCCATCAGATCCATGCTATCACAAATGTAAGAACCAAGTTCTTAACCATTGGTTGCAAAAGAGAGTCAATTTAGATGGATAGATTTTGTGAAAGTGAACTAATTCCAGATATTATTGGTCTTCCCTGTAAATCTGAAAAGTTTTTTATGTATTTTTGGCAGGATGTACAATGTGTGCATGATTGGGAAATTAACTTTCAAAAACTCTACTATAGGTCCACACATGCTGTATGGCCTTATCCATCATATTAGAAAGCTGCAATTTATATAAACTTGTCGAATCTCCTTTTAATTTGTCATAGGCACTTGTCACTGTTAGTAATTCCATTACTTTTGTAACATAAAAATCTTCCTTCATGACAACATTTCTCCCTTTGTCTGAGGGTTTTATAACAATTCCCTCTTAGACTTTTATTTCCTGTAACACTTGATCGTATTTCAAGAGGGCTCTTGCAGTAGGTAATAACCATTAGGACTGAGCTGCCAGGTGCTAGGACCACACAGAAAACTTTAGCTAGCAGTGTGTAGTGGGGGACTGCGCCTGATGTCATGCGACTGGCATCGGCCAGACGCCATATTAGGGGCGGTCCGCATGCCCGCCCTCCAGTTCTTTCCCGACGTCGACCTGTGCATGTCAGACCACGCAGAATGCTGCTACAGTTCGACTGCCATTTTTGATAAGTATATCCTTCAAATTTTTCTTTGTTCTTTCTAAGAATAGTAGAATTTGTCATTGGATTGCATGTCTTCTCCAACTCCTTTCGAATCGCATCACAACAAATGCACCTGCAGCAAGCAGCTCTCGGAGAAGGACACCCTCACTTCATTCCTCCTGTGCTTGGAATCCCACCATGAGACCGTGGCCTGTGCGGCCTACCAGAAATTTAACCAGTCCACATGGAAATGCAGGCAGCAGGCCCTGGAAGCTAACTTTTTGAAATTGAAACTCACTTCCATGGAGAAAGAGCTGCAGCAGATGCAAAGTGCTTCCATGTCTCCGGGATGGTCTTCTGACTTCCACAAGGAGAGACACCGAGACCGGGATTGGTCTCCTTCCAGGCGCAGCTTCCTCCGGGGACCATGACCGACAGAGGCCTTCCTCCAGTAAGGGAAGCACCCCTCCAGCTAAGTCTGTTCCTGCTATGGTGCAGACTGAAGCCCCTCCACCTGAGCTGGTTACGGTTCAGGCGGGCATCTCTGGAGATTTGGAGGCTCCTACCACACTTAAGCTCCTCAAAACTCCTGGGTCTAAGCCAAGTGGTTCGGCAGAGAAATCGGGCATCTGGTCATCTGGTGAACACACAGACCTAGCTGATAAGTCAGGCATCAGTCCTTCTGATGAAAGCCCAGCCACGATGCTTCTGTCAGACCCCTCTACCAGGTCTGAAGTCAGTCTTCCAGACCAGCGCCCACTGCCACTTACGTTGCAGCCTCCTTGGGAGGAATCCCCTTCCCAGGACCCTCCTATGCAACCTCTGGTGGTACCTCCAGATTTTCCCCATCCCCCATAGCCAGAGGAGGAGGAGGAGTGGCTGCCCACTGGTCCTGCAAACATACCAGCACTGAACCACCCATGCCAGACCTCCCTTTGGAGACTCCAATGCCCATGGTCTATGCATCCTCTGTCTAGGCCTTCTGCTCCTCCTCAGACTCTGGTGGGTCCCTCTGGTTCTTTGGTACTGACTCTGGGTCTTCCTCCAGTAGGTTCACAGCCTGACTGACCCTACTGGGGCCCTCCAGTATTCCTTCCAGGCCACTGTCTGATTCTTTGGAACTGCTGTTGGGGCCTACACCAGGCTACCTGGTGCCAGGTTATCTGGCACCGTAATACCCTGTCCTGGAGTATCCGATGACGCAGTACCTGACACTGGGGTACCCTATGCCAGGGTACCCAATGCCGGGTTATCCAACACCCAGCTATTCAGTGCCGGGTTATCCTATGCCAGGCTACTTGATGCTGCAGTGCCTAGTACCAGGCTATCCGATGTCAGGCTACACACCAGTATACTAGCCACCTCCTCCTCCTCTGCTGCTTCTGCAGCTGCAGGTGAATTTTGAAACCCTTTTCAACTCTTGGTGGGCTAAAACCAAGTTGCAGCTGGTAACAGAACTGGACCACCATTAGCCCACGGTGATCTGCATGCCAGTCTGCCCTACTCCCACTCCATTTCTTCATCACCAGTGGAGATGCGTTCCTCCACTTTGGGTCACATGCTGGGTGCCTCCTTTGTGGAGGCCCATGGTAGCAGGTTGGCTGAACCTCACAAGGAGGTTCCTCTTCCCAGGGCTTTTTTCCCCACACAGGAGTCCTTTATTGATCTCAAGCCTAAGGAGACCACCAAGACTCCACCAGAGGACCCTTCCTTCATGGAAATCCTCAAGAAGATCCAGGAGGCTAATGGATGGAAGATGGAGGACCAGGATCCTCAGCGTAAGAGTTTGGTGGAGCACCTTGACCTTCCCAAGCTGTTTCCCCTTCTCATACCCCCTGGATGGGGCCTCACAAAGACTTGGCCACCACTATCTGGCAGCAGCCGTCGTCGATACCTGCCATTTCCAAAAAGGCAGACAGGTTATACCATGCCCCAGAGGGCAAGAACCACCTCAGTACCCACTCCGAGGCTGATTCAGTGTTCATCAACGCAGCGCATGACCACCTCACTAAGCCCAAACTCATGAGTACCTCACCTCTTGATAAGGAGTCAAGGCAGCTGGACCAGTTCAGATATAAATTCTACTCATCCTCTACTTTGGTTATGAGGGCTCTGAACTATCTGAGCCATATGATTGTGTATCAAAAGACTGCGCTGGGGCAGCTTAAGTCAAAATTTGAGTCCTTGCCTATTTCTGAAGCCAGGACTGAAATCAAACAGAGAGTCAGAATGGCAGAAATTACCTACTGCTATGCCTTGCAGGCCATCTACGATGCTGTCAATGCTTTGGCTGAGAGCCCTGCTACGATGGTTTGCTTGCACAGATACTCCTGGTTGCAGGTCTCTGGATTCACCCAGAATGTTCAGACCTCTGTCCTGGGTGCCCCTTTCCGAGGCGCCGTCCTTTCTGGCGGGGGATGTCAAGAACATTATGACTGAATTGCAAGAGAGTGGCAAAGCTTTACTTTCCGTGCAGTCTCTGTACCAGTCTAATAGTAAGCCTAAGCAACCCTTTCATCACTAGCAAAGGTGCCAAAACAGGCAGCAGCCTACCAGACATCAGACCAAACATCAGGCTACTTCTTCAACCCCACCCCTCCAGCCGAGTCTCAGAGAGCTTCCGGGGGGGTGGGTGCATCTCAACCCTCCCAATGCTTCCTGACTCGTGGCTTGCCCTTCCCATCCTCCACCGGGTCCAGAGGAGCTGGTAGGGGGCAGGTTCGCCAGCCACCTGGCGGGGTGGGAGGCGATCAGGGCAGACGGAGGTAAACAGATAGATATTTTATTTATAAAGTTCCCAATTACGTAGACACTGGGTGCTGGAATTGTGTTTTCTTCGGCTCATAGCTCAAGGTCACACACTAGAATTTTTAGAAAGACCTCCAGAAAACCCTCCAGGTCACTCTCATTACCCAAAAGGTCACATTCTGCTCATCCAAGAGGAAATCGAGGTGCTGCTGAGAAAATCCACCATAGAGCATGCTCCTTAGGAGCACGTCGGAAGGGGATATTACTCCCACTTCTTCCTGATCCCCAGAAAGACAGGAGACCTTCAGACAATATTGGACCTCAGCACACTCAATTTGTACATAGAGTACAAGAGATTTCACATGTTGTCTCTCCCTGGTCTGTTGCCACTTCTTCACTAGGGACAGTGGCTCTGCACTTTCTGGTGAGACACGCTGTCTCTTTGCTGGACAGGGAGGTTCTTGTACACTTTCCCTCTCTTGCAGAGGGTACTCCTGAAATTATGGGTGGAAGGGGCTCACATGATTCTGATCGCCCCTTATTGATCTTGCTAAATTTGGTTCCCTCTGCTCCAGCAGTTAGCAGTGGAGCCTCCAGTTCCTCTACCCCTCTGCCAAGACCTTCTGACCCAGGAGAAGGGCAGGCTGGTTCATCCAGGACTCAAGTCCCTTCACACGTGACACCTTCTGACATAGCTGCTTCATGTTTTGGTGTTTCTTCCAGTGTTGCTCAAGTTCTTGCGGAGGCCAGAAAGCCATCTATAAGAACTACTTACGTAATGAAGAAGAAACGGTTTACCATTTGGGTGACTTCTAAGGGTTGAGACCTGTTCTCCTGCCCTGTTCCACAGGTCATGGAGTACCTGTTGCACTTTTCAGACCTTGGGCTCAGCTATTCTTTGCTGAAGGTCCACTTGTCTACCATTTTGGCCTACCACACCTCGGTGGATGGCAAAATCTTGGCTCAGTTGGAGGTCTCCTGAACCTTTCTGAAGGGTATCCTCTATTTGAAACCCCCGGTGTAGAACCCTGTTCCCCCCGTGGGATCTGAACTTTGTTCTCAAGAAGCTCACTCCACCTCCTATTGAGCCGGCCACAAGTTGCAACCGGCGCTATCTGTCATGGAAAGCGCTCTTTTGCGTTGCCATTACTTCTGCTTGGAGGATTTCCGAACTTCAGGCTCTTATGGCCATCAAAAAATGGAGGGTGATGAGTATCAATGCCTGTAGTCTGGGTAGCAAGCTCTCTGAACTAGTGGCCTTGAGGGAAGAGGGATACTTGGATATCGTGGCAGTCACAGAAACATGGTACACAGAGAACTATGACTGGGATGTCAACATTCCAGGGTACACGACCTACAGGAGGGACAGGAAGGGTAAAAGAGGTGGAGTAGCAGCTCTCTATGTAAGGGAAGGGGTCAAAGAAATGGAACTAAAGGGTAAACAGGGAGGCGAGGAGGCACTGTGGGTCACCCTGAAGACCAGAAATGGCACCACAATCCACACAGGGGTTGTGTACAGAACCCCATCTCAAGGGGAGGCAGTGAACAAGGAAATGATAGAAGGCATCCTTAGAATGGCAGAAAAGGGGGAGATATTGTTGATGGGGGACCTGAATATGCCAGATGTTAACTGGAGCACCTTTGTTGCAGCCACATCCAAGAGCAAGGTCATTCTCGATGCCCTACAGGGGGCATGCCTCAGACAGCTAGTGTTGGAACCCACTTGGGAGGGAGCAATCCTAGATCTGGTACTCTCAAATGGGGACAGAGAGAGGATCTTGGATTTAGAAGTGGTAGCCATCTGGGAACAAGCGACCACCAAACATAGATACATAGACAGTGTCGGGAGATAAGGGCCTATGGCCCGCAGTCTGCCATTTAAGTCTGTAAGTTCAGTTATGTTTTCCAAGAAGTCTGTTGCCCCTTCCCTGACCTCCAGAATTCCTTTATGTCTATCCCATGCATTCTTAAATCCCATGATTGTTTCAGCCCCCACCACTTCCTCTGGCAGGGTGTTCCACTTGTCCACCACCCGTTCTGTGAAGAAATTCTTCCTCACATTTCTTCTGAATCGTCCTCCCTCCAACTTCATCCCATGCCCTCTAGTCCTGGAACATCTTTTTGCTTAAAAATAGTGCATTCCTGCACCCTGTTCCTCCCTGTAAGATACTTGTATGTCTCTATCATATCCCCTCTCTCCCTCCTCCCTCCAGGGAGTACATGTTCAGTGCCTTCAACCTGTTCTCATAGGACTTGTGATGCAATCCATGCACCATCTTTGTTGCCCTCCTCTGAACCTTCTCTACCCTGTCTATGTCCTTACGTAGGTAAGGTCTCCAGAACTGCACAGTGTACTCCAGGTGCGGCCTCACTAGTGTCTTGTATAGTGGAATTATGACCTCCCTTTTCCTGCTGGTGATGCCCTGCCTATGCATCCCAGCATCCTATTCTTTACCTGCTGCCTTGTCACACTGTTTCCCTGCCTTGAGGTCATCAGAGATGATAACCCCAAGATCCCTTTCCTGCTTGGTGCATGCTATATCCTCACCCCCCAACTGATATATTGTGCCAGGGTTTTTGTGCCCCATATGCATTATCTTGCACTTCTTTGCATTGAATTTCAACTGCCAAACCCCTGACCATTCTCCAAGTTTCTGCAGGTCTCTTCTCATTCTGTCTACACCCTCTGGTGTGTCTACTGTGTTACAGAGCTTTGTGTCATCAGCGAACAGTGAAATTCTGCCTTCTCGGTCCTGCGCAAACAGTGTGGTTCACGATAAACACGGCCATAGAGTCAATCCATACAAAAGCAAAAGTATTAGACTTTAGGAGAGATGACGTTGGGAAAATGAGAGAGTGCCTCAGAAAAGCACTAGCTAATGGGCAAGAAGGAGGGATGGAGGAACAATGGGGGGGAAATCAAAACAGCCATCACAGAGGCAACAAGCGTTTGTGTAAAGCAGATCAACAAAACAAAATGATGGGAAAAAACCCTACGGGTTCTCAAAGGAGGTGGCGGGAAGGTTAGGGGAAAAAAAGGTAGCATTCAGGAAGTATAAGGAAACACAGAAGGACCAGGACAGAGAACTGTACCAGTAAAAGCAGAAGGAAGTGGGGAAGGCATTCAGAGTAACAAAGGCCCATACTGAGGAAAAGACAGCCAGCTCAGTAAAAAAGGGGGATAAAACCTTTTATAGGTACGTTAGGGAGTGAAAAAAAGACCAAGGGAGGGATAGTGAGGCTTAATAAAGGGAAGGGGAGGTGGGCAGAGAGTGACAGTGGGAAAAAAAAGGATACTGAACGAATGCTTCTGCTCAGTATTTATAAAAGAGGAGGGGGGAGATACCTAAACCAAAGAATAGAAAGCACTCTGGATAGGGGGGTCGATACCAGTCCATTCACAGAAGAAAGGGTCCTGAAAGAACTCCTAAAACTGAAGGTGGACAAAGCAAAGGGGCCTGACGGGATTCACCCCAGAATTCTAAAAGAACTAAAGGGAGAACTAGTGACACCACTGACTACCCTTTTCAACAAATCATGGGAGGATGGTTTGGTACCTGAGGACTGGAAGAGGGTGGATGTGGTTCCCCTTCACAAAAGTGGGAGCAAGTCAGAGGCAGGAAACTACAGACCTGTTAGTTTGACCTCAGTGGTAAGGAAAATGATGGAATCACTTCTGAAGGAAAGAACTGTTGAGTATTTAGAGACCAGTGGGACACAGGACCCAAGGCAGCATGGATTCACAGTGGGAATTTCATGCCAGATGAATCCAATCAATTTCTTTGACTGGGTGACCAAAGTAGTAGACCAGGGAGAGGCTGTGGATATGACCTACCTAGACTTTAGCAAGGCATTTGACACAGTCCCACACAAAAGATTAATAAACAAGTTAGCCAGCCTTGGAGTGGGTCCCAGGGTTGTAGCCTGGGTGAAACATTGGCTGAACAACATGACACAGAGGGTATTAGTAAATGGAGTCCACTCCGAAGAAAGGGGGGTTACAGCCTTCCTTACTGCCTTCTCACATTGCTTGCCCACCTTTAGGTCATCTGATATAATTACTCCCAGGTCCCTTTCCATTTTTACTGTTGTCAGTATCTCACCCCCCATTGTGTACACTTCCCCTGGGTTTTTGTTTCCCATGTGCATTACCTTGCACTTCTTTGCATTGAATCTGAGCTGCCATACATTTGACCATTCCTCCAACCTTGCCAAGTCCCTTCTCATCCTTTCCACTCCATCTTGTGTATCAACCCTGTTGCAGATCTTTGTCTCGTCTGCAAAGAGACATACTTTTCCTTCCAGTTCCTCTGCAATGTCACTTATAAAGACATTAAAAAGGACCAGTCCCAGTACTGAACCCTGCGGTACACTGCTGGTAACCCTCCTTTCTTCACTGTGTACTCCATTTACTACTACCCTTTGCGTCCTGTTGTCTAGCCAATTTTTTATCCAGGCTACCACCTTGGGACCCACTCCAAGGCTGGCTAACTTGTGTATTAATCTTTTGTGTGGGACTGTATCAAATGCCTTGCTAAAATCTAGGTAGGCCATGTCCACAGCCCTTCCCTGGTCTACTACTTTGGTCACCCAGTCAAAGAAATCTATTAGATTCGTCTGACATGACCTTCCCATCGTGAATCCATGCTGCCTTGGGTCCTGTGCCCCACTGGCCTCTAGGTACTCAACAGTTCTTTCCTTCAGAAGTGATTCCATCATGTTCCCTACCACTGAGGTCAAACTAACTGGTCTGTAGTTTCCTGCCTCTGTCCTGCTCCCACTTTTGTGAAGAGGAATCACATCTGCCCTCCTCCAGTCCTCGGTTACCACCCCATCCTCCCATGATTTGTTAAAGAGAGTAGTCAGCGGTGTCACTAGTTCTACCCTTAGTTCTTATAGAATTCTTGGGTGAATCCCATCAGGCCCCATTGCTTTGTCCACCTTCAATTTTATTAGTTCTTTCAGAACCCTTTCTTCTGTAAATGGACTGGTATCGACCCCCATCTTCAGAGTGTTTCTCTTGTTTGGTTTAGGTACCTCTCCCTCCTCTTCCTTTGTGAATACTGAGCAGAAATATTCGTTCAGTATCCCTGCTTTTTCACTGTCACCCTCTACCCACATTCCCTCTCCTTTATTAAGCCTCAGTATCCCTCCTTTTGTCTTTCTTCGCTCCCTAATGTACCTATAAAAGGTCTTATCCCCCTTCTTAACAGAATTGGCTATCCTTTCCTCGGTTTGGTCCTTTGCTATTCTGACTGCCTTCCCAGCCTTTTTCTGCTGTCACTGATAAAGTTCTCTGTCCTGCTCCTTCTGTGTTTCCTTATATTTCCTGAATGCTATCCTTTTCTCCTTAACCTTCCTGCCACCTCTTTTGAGAACAATAGCATTTTTTTCCTTCGTTGTGGTTTTATTGATTTGCTTTACACAAAGGCTTGTTGCCTCTGTGATGTCTGTTTTGATTACTCCCCATTGTTCCTCCACCCCTCCTCCTTTCCTGTTTGCTAGTGCTTTTCTGAGGCACTCTCTCATTTTCCCAAAGTCAGCCCCCCTAAAGTCCAATACTCTTGCTTTTGTATGGCTTGATTGTATGGCTGTGTTTATCGTGAACCACACTGTTTGGTGGTCGCTTGCTCCCAGATGGCTACCTACTTCTAAATCTGAGATTCTTTCTCCGTCCCCATTTGAGAGTACCAGGTCTAAGATTGCTCCCTCCCAAATGGGTTCCAATACTAGCTGTCTGAGGCATGCCCCCTGTAGGGCATCAAGAATGACCCTGCTGTTGGATGTGCCTGCAGCAAAGGTGCTCCAGTTAACATCTGGCATATTCAGGTCCCCCATCAACAATATCTCCCCTTTTCCTGCCATTCTAAGGAAGCCTTCTATCATTTCCTTGTCCATTCCCTCCCCCTGAGATGGGGGTCTGTATACAACCCCCATGCGGATTGTGGTGCCATTTCCTGTCTCCAGGGTGACCCAGAGTGCCTCATCTGCTCCCTGTTTACTCTTTAGCACTGTTGCTTTGATCCCTTCCTTTACATAGAGAGCTACTCCTCCTCCTCTTTTACCCTCCCTGTTCCTCCTGTAGATTGTGTATTCTGGTATGTTGACATCCCAGTCATGCTTCTCTGTGTACCATGTTTCTGTGACTGCCACAATATCCAGGCAACCCTCTTCCATCAAGGCCACTAGTTCAGGGAGCTTGTTACACAGACTACGGGCATTGGTACTCATCACCCTCCACTTTTTGATAGCCTTACCCCTTTAGCCCCATTTCTGTCCTTACTGCCTTTGCCTTTTTTTACATTTACCTCTGTTCTGCTCCCTAATAACTTCTCTACCTTGGTGTTTACCTCACTAATTACCATGTTTTGTGGGGGGGAGGCTGGGATTTCCCTGCTCCTTTTCAGTGCCTCCCCCCCTGGCTAGTTTAAATACTTGCCAATGAAGCATTTAAACCTCTCACCTAGGATCCTGGTTCCCCCCCTGGACAGATGCAGACCATCGTACCAGTATAGGTCGTCATCCCGCCACGTGGCTCCCCAGTCCCCAGTGAAGCCAAAACCCTGAGCTCCACACCAGTTTTTCAACCACTCATTGAATTCCCTGGTGAGGCGTGCCCTAGCATCACGCTTGCCATAGACAGGCAGCACCTCCGAGGTTACCGTATGCGCTACTTGTCTAAGGCCCTTCCCCAACTCTACAAACTCCTCTTGCACTGCTCTGATCCCATTCCTAGCCAGGTCATTTGTCCCTAGGTGGACAATGACATCCAGCTCCCTCCCTCATGCAGCTCCTCCCATGATCCTGAGGATTTGCTTCCTGTCCCTCCAAGCCATGGCGCCAGGAAGCACCACCCCCCTCCCTTCCTCCCCCATTTCTACCCCTGTAATGATTGGGTCCCCCACCAGGGTAGTTCCTTCCCTGTGGGGTCCCATGCTCTCCCCTCCTGTGGGTCTCCTTTGTGAAGGTTCCCAGCATCCTCCTTGGTCTCACTGCAGGTGCCTCCATAGAGAACCACTATCCACCAGAAGAGCGAATGAATTGTGGAAGGTACAGCTGGAGGGATGCAACTCTGTTCCACCACCCTCTCCCTCCTGAGCCCACCCTGGTCCAGCCTCTCCTCTTTCTTGGCAGCGTCTGAGGTAGTAGCATTGGCCTGGTGGTCCCTGGTTGGGAGGAGGTTTCATGAATCCTAGCCAGGTCAGCCTGGAGACGGGCAACCTCTTCTCTCAGACCAGAGAGGTGCCTGCAAATAGGGAAGCATCACAGCCTCCAGAATGTCTCCCGGAACACTGCCGCCCCACAGCCATTGCACTGCACCACTCCTATCGTGTCTTATTTTGTGTCCCCTCTACTGTTTGTCTGTATGCTTACTCTTTCCTCTCCTTACAACTCTCACCCTTCCTGTTCTGGGACAGCAACTTCCTATCTTCTTCAGTAGCCTCCTTCTTCCTTGCTCAATGTCAGACCACCAGCAGCTGGGGGGGGGTTAGCTACTTTTTTCCTTTAGGGTTGACAAAACCAATGTTTCTCTATGATCCTTCCCTTCCTACTGCCTAATAGGAAGTTCCTGTTGACAGTCAAATCCAGTGGCTATAAAAGTAGAACTGGCTTAGGGTGAGTGGGATGGAGGGCAATTAGTAAGAAAAAAGGCTAGCAACAGGAAGTTGTAATTTGAGTCACCTGCTTTTATAGTGTCTAAGCCACACCCCCAATTAAGCTCTCTTTCCTCCTACTGGTTTAGCAAAGTCAGCTGATACAGTACCCTTCCCAGCACAGAACACACACTAACTTTCTTTCTTTTCTTTCTTTTTTTAACCCTAAATAAGAACCCTTCTACTTCTAATAAAGTATCTGTCTACGTAATCTCAACAGACACTGACTCCTACTGAGATATAAGTTTTAAATTAATAAGAAAATGTAGCTCCTTTTAGTTAGATGCTTTCTGCTCTACAAACAAGGCTAGCAACAGACCAAATGTGATAACTTAGTTGACTTTTTTGTCAACTTAAATTTTTAAATGATTTCCTAACCTTTTAAAACAGTAACATTTTCTGCTGTGTGGCTTTCAATTTGATGTAATAAATACCATTTTGTAGTCTAAGAATACAGTTGGTAAATTGGAAATATTTACAAGATGGAACTCTCATGACTTTATATTTGTGGTGGGGGGGGGGGTAGCTGTCCTATACAGGAAGGTGGGAACTTACCAATAGCAGAGTATAATTTCTGCAGAATCATAGGAGTTGCAAAACTCTTCCACCTATCACATTTTATATAAATAAATGATAGACAACCAATGTTTTAGGGGTTTCCAGGGGTTGCAAATAAATCATAGGGGTGTCAGCTGCAACACCTGACTACCCCAGAATGCATACCTCTCACCCTGCCAGGACCAAAATGGGGGGGTGGACACTGCCCTTTAAAATCAGGGACACCATTTTTGCTTGATGTACAGTGCAGCGTCACAATTGTTACATCTATTCAAATGCCCACCACAGTCTGTCCTAGGGGTAACATTATGCCACTGCCATTAATACGTACAGTTCTCTCTTGTAAAAGGCATGCACAGGTAAACCAAACGTTAATTGGCTGAACAGAACTGCACAAATAAAAATGGTGGCTGAGCTTATTCTGAATCTTAAGCTCAACACATTCAGTAAGACACTGTACAAGCACAACACATTCACAGTTTATAATCTGTGTCATTTTATCACATACATCAACGCATTATATGCCTGCCAGCAATTAGTTCTGCTGCAAAGACAAACAGCAAAGCAAAAGTTTGAATTTTTTATAGGGTGGCAGTAGCAGCCACTGATCCAGAAGGAACTTGAACAAATCTAAAAGAGATTTTAATTGAAAAACAAAATTATCAGATGTAGAGTCTGCAGACTGCCATTATTCATCCAGCAATGCCCTGTTTTCAAGACCACAAGGGATTTTTTTCTTAGCTCACCAAACTGCAATGTGTGAGCAACAGATGTGGTGCCCACCTTTTCCACTAAGAAGCCTTTTGGTCTCCAGGGAAGGGGATGCCTCGAGGAGGTACCTGGTTTTTATTAAACAAAACTTGATTTTTAATAATCTAATACTCTATTACCAAATCATTTATGAGTAGGAAAGAGAGAATATATTATGAATATTCACCTTGTTCTGACTACCTTCTTGACTTGTTAACTTGCCTCACATACCACCTCACCCCTTTTCCATATTTTAAGATCCAGTGTCTGGGAATGTGTCCAGAGCATATATACCACACTCATAATGGGAGAAAAAAAACAAACATGTTCATCAACACTGGACATACACACTCTAACCAATGTGGAAACTAGTGATTTTATTTGTGTAATGTAATTTCAGTTTTCCTTGCATTAGTAAGACCTTTCATGTGGGATAAAATTCTGAGTTGTGAAACGAGGGGCATATTTCATAACTTGGGACAGGTAAGTGGTAGGTATCTTTTGGGAGTGTGAATTGGTCCACTCAAATTGTATTCAGGGGTTTCTGATGCTTGAAACTTAGAAATCATTTTTAAAACATGGAATTTACCTATTTTTTTATGATGTTGTCTTCATTCCCAGTTATAGTGCGCTAGGAAGATTTCTACGATTCTAGAGACACTCCCATTAAAAACATGTTCTCAAAAGGCTCACTATTTACAGTTCCTCTTACTTTAATCACCAACACCAACATTACAGTGGATATCATCTCAGGCCCAGTGTCACCCTCACTTTCTATTTTTGTGAAAGGGGCAGTAACTTATATTCCCGCCAATGGCAACAAGGTGAGAGACATTCACATTTAAAAAAGTTTGAGAGTCACATCTGACCCTTGCAGATATGATCTGACAGCTGCAGTAAGCACAGCGCTGCTTCTTACCCTTCAGCTTCCCAAATTCCGAAGGAAAATGGGCCAGGAGAAAACACTGTTCCAGTTCACAAATAAGGAACTCCACTATTTAAGGAGTGACACTACAACGAATTTGCTTAGCAAAGACGAACCTCCACCATAAACACAAAACATGACCATTATGTGTTTCTAAGGATGCCTGTGTTCCCAATCTCAACTAAAACCTGCTAGCATATCATTCATACTGTATGCCTGAAACTGTTTTCTTCCTCTCCTGCCAGCTGATTTAAGTCTGCTCTTGAGAAACCAACCCGAACAGAACTGCGAACCAGGGGTGTGCATGCCAGGAGTTGTAGTCTTTCAAGTTGCAGACTTCTCCGGCGAAACAGTAGACATCAACAAGACAACACATCAACATCAGAACAACAAAGAAGAAAGGACACTTTTGTGGCAACCCACTGTATCCTCTAAGCTCAGATCCACCTGTACCTCTGTTACTATAAGTGATGTGGGGTTGACGATCATAAATCAGCAGGCAGAATTTCAATTTCACAAACTAAGTGCAAAGTACAATGTGGCACAAAAATTTGATCAAGCATGGAAGAATGAATGATGGCTTGACCCAGGAGGTCATCTCTTTGACTTGTTTCGTGTTTTGAAGATGAATCTGAGGAAGGGGCCATAATCACATTCACAGCATTTGCGGTGGGAACACAGCTATTGGGCGTTTTTTTTAACTTACTGCATCAGCATACAGTGGTGCTCTGATTGGCTGTTGCCACAGGTGCATGACATCAGATGCCAACGGGCATCTGGAAACAAGAACGTGATTGTTGGAGCTGATGAAGACAATGCCGAGAACACTGCCATTCTCCGAATTCGGGAGCATTTACAGGCTGATTGGGACTTTGGGGCAGGAGGGCTGAATTCAGGAAATCCTGAAAAGATTGGAACAGTTGAGGTAAGTGAGTATGCCCCTGCTCATAGCATTCAGTGGGTGTATGCAGAGGCAGATGTATTGACTCAAGAAAGTGATTGTTGGGGCTGATGAAGACAATGCCGAGAACACTGCCATTCTCCGAATTCGGGAGCATTTACAGGCTGACTGGGACTTCGGGGCAGGAGGGCTGAATTCAGCAAATCCTGAAAAGATTGGGAGAGGTGAGCGAGAATGATGCCCCTGCCCATAGCATTCAGTGGATGCATACAGAGGCAGACGTATTGACTCTAGGGAAGGGACTGTCGGATGGAAATTGGTCGGTCGGGCGGGTACAAATATTAATTTGTAAATTTGCGTAATAAAACAGGAATTTCTATGATTTTTCCAGGTGAGACTGCATTTTTTTTTTGGGTACTGACCCAGGTCCTGCAACATAAAGTGAATGGCTTTCTTTATATTTTAATAAGGACGCATTAAATTGGCCTTCAACACAGAATGGAATCTGCTTTCTGAATGACAGAATGATGATCTGAGGTACTCTGACTACACTCATGGATAAAAGTTTCTTGAAGAGAGCTTCCACCTTGGGGGACACATCACCCCAAGCCCCCTCAGTAATTTATAGGAATACTGTCAACATTAAGGCCTGAATCTACTCCTAGCCTAACGTCGTCTTGTCAGTCAAAAATGCAGGTCAAATCGTTTTCACAAGTCTGCTGTCTGTACATTTCTTTATTATTTTCCACGCTGTAAATCATTTCTACAAAATGAATAAAGTGATTGAAAAAAAACTGAGGTCGCAAATTGTAAGGAGCATTCTTAGCTGTATGTCATTACTGTATAGACAATGTCTGGATTATCAAAAAAATAAATAAAATCCCATATTGTTGCTAACTCAACATTAGTATATGGCTAGGTACCATCATAATACAGTAACTTCATACAGTATGTACCTATCACGGTGTCACCACTCTGTGAGTAATATATTGCTTCACACATGTTCCCCTTGATTTTTTCTCCCTTGTTCATTGCGTATATTATTGCCCATTTGATTATCGTGTCTGTGTAGCATAGTCCAACATGAATTGTATGTGCTGCACAGTTTACAGTATCAACATTGCACATATTAGTAATTTTACACTGTGTCCATTTGAGTCATATAACATGTCATACATAGAAACATAGAAACTGATGGCAGATGACCACTGGGCCCATCTAGTCTGCCCATTTTTAATTATGATCACTTTTGCTGTAGACCCTACTTGATCTATGGCACTGTCTTCCACCCCCTTCCTTCCTCCCTCCTAGGATTCTTTTGTGCCTCTCCCAGGCATTTTTGAAACCCACCACTGGTTTCATCCCCACTGCCTCCCATGGAAGGCTGTTCCAGGAATTCACCACCCTTTCTGTGAAGAAGTACTTCCTCCCATCTCTCCTGAATCTACCTCCTTCCAGCTTCATATCATGACCCCTTGTTCTACAGCACCCTTTTCTCTGAAACACATCTTCCTCCTGTACCTTATTAACCCCTGTGAGATATTTAAAGATATCCATCATATCCCCCCACTCTCCCCTCCTCTCCTCCAGGGTGTACATATTGAACTCTTTCAGTCTCCCCTCACAAGGCTTCTGATGTAGACTTTGCACCATTTTGACAGCCCTCCGCTCTCTTCTTGTCACTTCCTCCATTTTCCAATTGTTCTCCTTCCTCACCTTTCTTCTTTGACTGCTCCTTCCTCCTTTTTCCTTTGCTAACTCCCTGCTTCCTTGAATAACTTGCATCCTGGTGTGACTCTTTCCCCTTGGGAATCTTCCTACTCTCTATCTCAGCCTGTCATGGCCCACTTTCTGTCTCCCCTACTTCTTCCATTACTCTCTCAGCTACTTTAAATATCCATCGAAGTAACATTTAAACCGTTCACTGAGGACTGTGGTTCCTTCCTGGATGGAAGCAGGCCATCACCTCGGTATAGGCTGTTAGCCTTCCAGGTTAGCCCACAGTACCCAATGTAGCCATAACTCTCCTGTCTGCACTGTTCCTTCTATCATGATTACTTGAAGGTCTTGGTGCAGAGCTCCCTCTCCTTCCCCATATAGCATAAGACACACTTGCCGCTCGCATTTTAAACACAATGGAAACACAGTATCAACCAGATACATTATCTAACTTTGTCAAAAATGAAATTTTCTCATGGAGCTGACTACGGTAATTCATCTTTACGTTTAAACCCATGAAACACCCTTATCAAGTTAATGGATGAGCAGCCATAGTGGTTCTGACCAGTGTTTGTTTTTAAATTGCACTGACTTTGATCTTTGTCTTTGTTCGTTAGCATGTCTGTTCCTTGATGTTGGCCTTCCCCTATTGTAGGAGTGCTGTTTTCTTTCCCATGGGAACACCTCTCCTTTTTAAAAGTCCTCAGTATCCCTTTGCAGTTTCTCTTTGTGTGTGTGTGTGTATATACATATATATATATATATATCCTTTTCTAGTTTGTTAACCTAGGATATATACTTTTCGTTCAGTTTTTCCAAAACCCTCTATCTTTGTATTTTTTCAGTTCTTGCTGTACTACTTAAATTTCTTCAGAGATTTTTGATATGTGCTTGTTGTCTCTTTTAATAAGCGCTTTTATCAATTTATTAGAACAATCAAATAGTGCATCTTCCCACTCTGTTTTGAAATCCTCTTCCTTGAGGCCACAAGAAGGTAATTTGTCTATTCTTAATCCTCATGGTGCCCAAGACTGCCCAATATATCATTCTAATCTAATCATATTGAAAAAATGGCTGAGCTCTGCTGATCTTAATTTCTCTAGTTTGGTAAACTGTTCCCTTGGTGAGACTCCATTCAGGTAATTTGTACAATCATTATTGCTCTTACCAGAAACTAATGCTGCCCTTGCCTGCTCATAGCATCTGTTGATGCTCTTTTCATCCTCCAAACAGTTGACCTCAGTCGACCCTCGCTCATCCATTGGTACTAGAATTACCATGATTTGGCTCAAACTGCTATTTATCTCCTGGCATTTGTGGGTATGGATGGCCGAACTTGGTTTCTGTTAAATTGCAAAGTCCAGTTCTTTGTTCCTTATTGGAAAGAAATATGGCTGACCAGTTACAATGTATTGTAATACCCAGTACTTGGGTGTGGCTCCTTATCCTTCACATACACTGGCTGGTGTTCTGACAGCAGCTACACACACAGCAGGTGAGATTAAAAAAACACAGCTATAGCACATCCAGGGAAGTGAGGTGGTGCTAAAACTAGAACTGCTATTCCCAACTGCACACATCAAAACAAAAAAGCTGGCACACTAAAAGGAGCTGTATAGCTGAAGTACAATGCCAAAGCAGATCAATAATACATCTACTGAATGCAGTACAGGTCATAGGACGAGGAGACGATCCCGGTCCTTCGACCACGTCTTTGTCAGGGAGTTAGAACAATCAAATAATGCATCTTCCCACTCTACTTTGTAATCCTCTTCCTCTAGGCCACAAGAGGATTTATTTTTAATCCTCATGGTGCCCATGATTGCTGACGAAGACCTGTGTTAGCTGAAGCACTGGGGGTTGTCTCCTCATCCTGTAAGTGTGATCTGTACTGCATTCAATAAATGTATTATTGATTGAAAGCAAACAGTCTGCTTCAGGCATTGTACTTCAGCTGTACAGCTCCTCTCAGAGTGGTAGCTTTTTTGTTTTGATGTATGCAGCTGGAAATAGCAGCTCTAGTTTTAGCACCACCTCACTTCCCTGGACGAACTACTGCTGTTTTTTTAATCTCATTAAGGGTATTGCAGAGATGTCCCTTTTCTACTGCTCCAGTTCCCATGGGCTTCCACCTGCAGTATTGTACACTCAGTAAATCTACAGGAAATTGCCTCACCCCTACTGATTCTCCAGGGTCGTAGCCCTCCACACACCCCTCCATTTTTCTCCCTGATTCTGATGCCCTGAGCAACCACTGGTACCCTTCATTCTGTCACAGCCGTGCTTAAAATCACTTAACAGTTTTTGCACCCACAACCTCAGCTGGCAGCCTGTTCCACAGGTCCACCACCCTTTCTGTGAAATAATACTGTATTTCCTCATACCCCTCCTGAACCTCTGTCCTGTTAGCTTCCACTCATGACCACAATTTATTTATTTATTTAGCTTTTGTTTACCGGGTAAGTACACTAGACAAGTATTATGCCTATTTTCAGGAACGGCCCGGGAGAGTACAACATGAGGAACAACAGTCCAGGAGACATGGCAAAGAGAGTAGTTTTTTTGTCACAGTAAACAAACATGTGGGAAATACATCATTTGACACTAGGGGAAACATACAGTAGTAAGCACATTTCAGATTATACACTCTAGACTAGCTAGTTCAACTGACAGATATATACAGGTCATCATACATAGGAGTAGAGCATAGCTCAAGGACTGGATTGGTCATAATATAACTTATAACATTGTCGTATACACCCCCTAGGCTAGTTGGATCACAGACAGGTATATACAGCTCATCACATTTTTCTAAATATGCACATGTTAAACAGAAACACTTGGTAGTACAAGTTTCTACCAAGTGACCAAGGTGCTATATGTCATGGTTAGCCTATGACCGTGGAGCAATAATGGGTGTAAAAATGCCCAAGGCTTTTTAGGCAGGAGTAGTCAGAAGTCATTGATACAGTGGGGAAAATATCTCCAGGAATTCAATGGAGACACCCTGGGGAGGTTCAGCCAAAACAATTTGACACTTTACTCTAGGGAGGTTTGGGGCAGTCACACTCTGATGCTAGTTTTAGGAAACCCCACAGGGAATTTCGAAAACTCAGATAGGAGGGGGCAGTTTGGATATCCACAGACTGCAAGCTGATATTAAAGTTAGTTTCCTGCAGTTCACCCTGTTAATTCCTTTTAGAAATGTGAAGGTCTCTATCATTCCTTCTGTCTCCCTTCTGGCCTCCAGGAAGTACTGTGCATGTTCAGTGCCTTTAGGTGCTCCTCATAGGGCATGCCCTTCTGGCTCCAAATCATTTTTGTTGACCTGTGTTGTAACATCTCAAGTCTTTCCCAATCCTTCCTGAGGTGAGGATCCCGGAACTGGCACAGTACTCCAAGTGTGGCCTCACCAAGGGTCTATATAGGGGAAGTATTACCTCCCTTCCCGATACAGCTAAGCATCCTATTTGCCTTGCTGTAAGCCTTGTTGCACTCACTTGATTGCTTTTGGGAGCTGCTGATGTAACTCCAAAGTCTCATTTCTCAGTTGTGGTACTGAGTCTCACCTCTGCCATCCAGTACGCCATCCTAGGGGTTCTTGTTCTCTAGGTGCATCACCTTGCGCTTTATGGCATTGAATTTGAAAAAGGACTTGACAAGTCCAAATGCATCAGGCATTCTGTGGTTTATCTGAATATTTAATAAAACAATTTTTAACATTTAAGAACTGTGTGGTAATGTACTAGTGGGTAGTGAGCGCCCGAGTTTGGTTTGGCAGTGTGTAGAGTTTCTGGCTGCTGGCCATCTCCTGACTGACTCCCTAGTAGACTCCTGTGATATCTTTTGCACTCAGTCCTTTGTGTGGAGGGGCCGCTAGTAGTAACTGCCTTTTGAGAGCTAGTAATGACCGCGCAGATGATTGTATGCCAGAGCTGTAGTGGATGGAGACTCTTCAGTTGCCTTTATTGTGATGACCTCCCAGTAAAGACTCTGTGGAGTTTAATCTCTTGAGATGAAAGGTATTTACCAAGGTGTTCTCTCATGTGTGGCAGCACATCAGGCCCACATGATGGCCTACATTCATTGCCCATAGTTGCAGCTCCATGGTTTACTAGCTGCTATGTCACAGAGTGAGTCAGGCAGGCAAGCCATTAACATGTTGCTCAAATTCTAAAGATAGCACAGCATCAAGCGAGGGCATCCTATGATGCCAATGAGGTGGCCTCTAGGTTAGTGGGAACTACAGTCTGCATCAGATGGACAGCATAGCTTCATCTCTAGAGGCTGGCACCATTAGCCCAGTGAAAGATACTTAGGTTGCATGACTGTGGGGTTAATTTCTTCCCCCTTTGGGTCAAGTGACAGTTATTGAGGAACCCTCCTGTTAGTCCCTGCCTTAACCTAACTAGTCACAGGTCTCACTTGACCTACAGGAACCCCTTCACTCAGGTGTTCTTCCCCCACCCAGAGTGCTGAATGGAATACTGTACCTTCAGGTTGAGCCAGCTTCTCCCTTTTAAAATAGGGAAGTTTGGTACTGTGACCCATGAGAGGGACTCTGTGGAGAAGATTGAGTCTAGGAAGATATGATAGTTGCATGCTTAACATAACTATTGATCTTCCAGACTATCTTCTCAATTGAATATCACACCCACCTACCATCCCCCTCTCTGGTAGAGCCAGAGCCTTTGGGCAGCTCACCCTGTTCAAGCACAGGCATATTAATAACTTCTGTGTCTAGGGTCATGGATATTATTGTCTATCCACACTCTGGCAGTTCTACTGGAAAAGTATGATTTGCTGGACTTCTTAAAGCTAAGCTCCTCACACCACCCAGGAAGTATATTGCTCTACTCCACCCTATGACTTCAGAGCTTTCTTTATACTGTAAGAACAGGATATTTCCTTTGCAGCTTGTGTTTAGGATGTAGAGTGCCATAAGTGAACTTTGCCTTCAAATTTTTGAAACGTATTCAAGTTATTTCCTTGGTTCCTTCTATTTCGCTTGTCAGTTTTCAGTGGAGCAATGGAAGCAGGGGTTCAAGTTTTGCATTTGGTGCCAGCAGAAGATGGTGGTCACCAACCCACATGACATGTGCATGTACTGCCTTGAAGGTCAACACGAAGTGGGCAGGTGCAGAATTTGTCTCAGCATGCTGCCTGAGTGCCTCGAGGACAGAAAACTTCGGCTCTTGCTGGGTCAGCCTTTATAACATGATCTGAAGAAACCACCCTTAGGGCTGCAAGAAGGCCTTGGCTGCTGCCAGGTCTGCCCAGTAACTTATGGCCCTCAAGGCAGAAATGGTATTTGCTGCAGTGGGCACCTCATCAATTTGCAAATGCTCCCAGCTGAGAGTTATTCTTGAAGCTTCTTTCCCTCTCGCAGGTCCTAAAGAAACCCTCGCCCCTCAGGGCACACTGCAGTGAGCGACCCCAGCTTGGAAGGCAAGCCGGCCACCTCAGACTCTCCGTCTGCTTCCAAGAAATCTCAGGTCATAAAGAAACCCTCGCCCCACAGGGCGCACTGCAATGAGTGTCCCCAGCTTGATAGGCGAGCCGGCCGTCTTGGACCCTCCACCTACTCCCAAGAAATCTCAGGTCCTAAAGAAACCCTTGCCCCTCAGGGTGCACCACAGTGAGTGGCCCTAGCTTGGAAGGTGAGCTGGCTATCTCAGACCCTCTGTCCACTCCAAGAAATCCTCACCCTTCAGGGTGCACTGCAGCAAGCAGCCCCGACTTGGAAGGCGAGCCAGCCACCTTGGACCCTCTGCCTGCTTCCAAGAAATCTCGGGTACGACCTTTCCGCTTGAATTCTTAGACACATTTTTGATTGTCAGCCTGCCATGGACTCTTGTGCCGTATTGGTCGAATCCTTCCTGGCCGGCCTGTCATAGCACGCCACTCCGGCTCTGCTTGTCTTTTGGCACCAGCGCAGGATTTTAAGAAATTATCTGCTGCCTGCTAGGTTAGCCTGCTGAGTTCTGTAACTGGGTTTTGCTGTAAAACTATTTCATAATTTAACCTGCTGCAGACCAGAACTTTTATTGTGTGCCAGCTTGGGAAACTGAAAAAAAAAAAGGGGGGGGGGACAGAGAAACACGCAGACAAACCAACTGCTGCTTACAACCTGCAATCTTAAACCTTGTTTTCACTGCAACTGCTGCTTCATTTGAATTATATCTGCTTGAAGTAGTCTAATTGCATCTTGCTGATTTTAAACCCTTGTTTTCGTTGTAACTGCTGCTTTATATTAATCAGCTTCTGCTTAAACTAACCTACTTGAAACTGTATTGTTTTGCATTAAAGCTAATGTCTGACTCATTTGGTCTAGCTGCCTATGTGATTCTGTCTTCCCTGTCTCTCTAACCTTAGCCGCCCTCTTGGACCAAAGTTATTTTGGGCTCAAACTACAGCATTCCTGTCCCTGTTTTCTGTATCTTCTTTTATACCTGCCTGTTCCCTACGGTATACCGACGTCACAGCGCCTCCCCTACTGGAAGACCATCACAGCAAAAGCATTTAGGCAAAATCTGCATGTCGCTGTGATGGTCTCTGCAAGTCCAGGAGACTGCCTCACAGGGTGTCTCCCCATCCAACTCAGACTCTGAGTTGAAATCCTAGAAGACTGGGGGTGGGGGCAGAAACACAGGCATCCTGACACTGCATTGCCAACACTCTGCACTGCGACTGTCGGGAATGTCTCCGTACGGGATGTCGCTGCGGCATGGTAAAACCAGTGCCTTCCTCCTCGGCCCCAGAACCATAAATTACTTGCCGCTGTTTTCTGACCTTCAGAGCCATCTGCTAACTTTCCCCTGCCCTCAAAGCCCCACCTGCACTGTTTAAACACTCTTTCAGTCTCAGATACTTACAATCTTCCCCTCCCCCAGCCCTGCGGCTGCTCTTTTCCTAACCCAAAGCCAGCTCATTTCCATTTTCTTTTGTTTGCCCAAGGTGATTGGCACTACTTCCTTGGTGCCCCATAAACTCCTTACTCTGTCCTCCCCCTTTTCACACTCCCTCCCCTTCTCTTTGTCTTAATCTGACCCATCCCCACCTGAGCACTGCTCAGCCTACCTTAACTGGTGTAACCCAAATTCACTTTTCTTCTTTCCCTCTCGTAGGTCCTAAAGAATCCCTCACCCCTCAGGGTGCACTGCAGTGAGCGTCCCCTGCTTTCTGGCCCTCCACCCGCTCCCAAGAAATCTCAGGTATGGCCTCTATGCTGGAATTCTTAGCCGCATTTCTGATGGGCGGCCTGCCACGGACGCTTGCACCGTATTGGTCGAATCCCTCCTGGTCGGCCTATCGGAGCATGCCGCTCTGGCTTGGCTTGTCTTTGGGCGCCAGCGCAGGATTTTTTGAAACTCTCTGCTGACTGCAAGGTTGGCCTGCTGAGTTCTCTAACTGGGTTTTCGGCCCGCCCACCCCTTCTTTCTTAATTAAATACTCTCCCTCCCCCAACGGGCACCACCTCTAGCCAATCTCCATCCCCTTCCCTATATCAATTCTTAGAAACTCCCCTTAAAGATGCACAACATAGCCGTTTGCCCTAACACTAGTCAGCGTAAGCCCACAGCAGCCAGCTGTCCTTATTTTTTCAGATCCTGCTACTACACAGTACTCTCCTTGTAGCTGTAGTCTTGCTGGTATACAGAGAATGAATTTCTTGATGATACCTTTTTCAAATACTAAAATGCACTTTCCTGTGCTATTCATTACTTTATGCACTATGTCCGGCCTATTGCTAGCGACTGACTTCTGTGCCACCGTACTGGCTGCTGACCAGGCCCACTTACAATCCTTCTCCGAATCACCTTTATCCAGTGACCCTACATACAAAGACAATAACTACCCACTCCACCCAGTGGGCTCTGGTATACTGGCCCTCCTGACTAACCTTGACTGTCTCCTACTTGTTTTTTTCCTCCACTTTCTTACTATACATTCCCCTGTTTGGCCCTCCCCACCTGCCACTTCCTCTCAGTTCTTCTCCTCGCAGGGGATGTGGAAGTCAACCCTGGACCCTCAAACATTCATGTTGACCATGCCAATACCATCTGGACAGGACACTGTAGCCTCAGAGTTGTACACCTGAATGTATGCAACCTCCTAGCTAAGTTCCCTGAACTTGAAGGGTGTGCCTCTATAAGCCGCATATCCTGGGTCTGTCTGAAACATGGCTTAAGCCCTACCATAGTGATGCCTCCTACCAACTCCCTGACTACTCACTGCTGCGCATCGACCAGCTTGGCAGAAAGAAGGGTGGTAGCGTGGCAGTATATGTACAAGACCTTGTCAGTGCCGCCATTATTGCCTGCTCCACCCCCTCCATGTTAAATGAATGGCTAGTTGCTGAAATTGTCCTGGGTGCATCGAAAAAAATGCATATAGGCTACTGCTACAATCCTCCCTCTGGTGGTGTACAGGGACTAACTAACTTCCTGGATGGCCTTGCATCTGCCCCCCACTCCAGGGACACCATTGTACTTGGGGATTTTAATCTACACTGGACCAAATCCTCTGTACTTTATTATGCTCACCTGCTAAAGACACATCACCATGAGCAAGTCATCTCCTCCCCCACTAGATACAATCCCCGCTCCCCTAACCACACACCCTCTACTGGATTGCCACAAACTGTGCGAATCTTGTCATCCAAGTTGGCACTATGGCTGACTCTATCAGCAACCACACCCCTACATATATTGCTCTAACCACCAAATCATCTCATCCTCCCCATAAATTGCTATCTTTTAGGAAATTCAGATGTCATGATTATGACCTGGTGCAAAGGGATGCCTGGGCCATAAACTAGTCCTCACTCTACCAACTCAAAGATATCTCCATGGCAGTGATGCATTTCACTGACGCTCTTTGCAACCTCCAGGATAAACACTTTCCTATCACCACCAGGAGAGTGAAAGGAGACAACTCCTGTTGGCTATCGAGCTAACTCCTGGCCCAAATGAAAGTAAGAGACAAAATCTGGCAAGCTTTCAAGGCATCCCCTTCCCCCCAATCGTGGATTGCATAGAGGCAACTTCGAAACTCCTGCAAGCAGGCTGTGAAGTCGCTAAAGCGTAAATTCTATGCTAACCAACAATATGAGTCTCTTGGAAACCCTCGCAATTTCTGGTCTTCAATAAACTCCCTCCTAAATCCAAAATCAAATAAACAAATAACAGAACTAAAATCCCCCACTGGTCCCATCACTGACCTAGGCAAGATCACTAACACCTTCAATAAAATGTTCTCTGACCTTGCATCCTACACCAGGAAAGTCCTCTCACAGCCTCTGTCTGCCCAGAACAGCCAGCCTCACTGCCCACAAAAATCCAGCCCTGTCTTTTACTTCAGAGCCATTTGCCATAGCATCACTGGCAAACTCCTCAAGACATTACCCGCCAGGGGCAGCCCAGGCAGTGACTGTCTGTATCCTGATTTTCTAAGAATCCTCTCCCCTGCCCTTATAAGGCCATTGGCCCACATGTTTAACCTTGCCCTCTCATCATCCACCATGCCCGATTCATGGAAGCATGCTTATGTGGTGCCTATTTTCAAATCTGGTGACCCTGCTGCCCCTGAAAATTACTGTCCCATCTCCCTCCTCCCACATCTAAGCAAGTTACTAGAAAGAATCATTCATCATCAGCTATCCGGACATCTTGATAGGTGCAACCTCCTGAGCCTCCTCCAACATGTTTTCTGCAACACCATAGCACCTCTTCGGCCTTGGTCCTTTTCTCCAATCATGTCCTTAGAAACATGGACATGGGTATTTCCACAGGGGCGGTGATTGTGGACCTATCCAAGGCCTTTGACCTTGTCAACCATCACCTCCTCAAATCCACCCTGATAAACCTTGCCTGCTCTCCTGACATCACTACCTGGTTCAGCAGCTACCTTGCAAACCAGTCCCAGTCTGTTCTGATAGGCAAAGATACCTCAGCCACATTGCCCATCCACACTGGGGTTCCCCAGGGCTCCATATTGGGGCCTCTACTTTTCTCTATGTTCATCAATGATCTCCCCGCAGAAAGCATAGACTGTAACGCACCCCTCTACGTGGATGACCTCGTCATCTAGCACAGTGCCAAGTCCCTGGAATTCATATCTTCTACCCTCACTGCAAACTATGGAGCCACTCGGAACTGGTTCCTCTTCAAAAAACGGCTTGCAAACATAAAAAGACGAAAGCCATGCTCTTTAGCTCCAAGCCGTATCTTGCAAAAGTCTCCAAATCTAAAACATCCTTGCACATAGCACCCCTCCGAGTCCACCTCTCGATACTGTATCCTCCTTCAAATACCTAGGAGTAATTCTTGATCCCTCCCTCCCTCACCTATAATGACCACATTTCTCAGACCATAAAGAGAGTCCATCACAAGCTTGGGGCAGCCTACAGTGTTAACCACCTCCTGACCCCAGAGGTTCGCCTTGCTATCACCCAGGGTAATCTTCTCCCCCTACTTGATTACTGCTCCCCAATACTCTCCTCCTGTCCTCTTTACTTGTTGCATGTCTAAATACAACATACAACTCAATCTGTCACTTTGCCCTACAGGTTCCCTACTCCACTCATCACTGCTCCTTATATCTGTCCGTGGGCTGGCTCTCCCTGCAGGGCCATTTTGAATATGCCATGAGCTGTCTAGTCAACAACTCTCTCAGGAACTCACAAACATCACCTTACTTCTCATTTCTCACTGGCAGGGTGGCAACTCGATGTCTCAGGGTCTTTTCTGTTCCCCATGTATCTACTGTCATGGGGAGCAAGGCTTTCTCCATCTCTGCCCCCTCTTTCTGGAACAGACTTCCACCTGCCATCTGAATGTTACCCTCACATAAGTCCTTCAAATCATAGCTAAGAGCTTGGCTCACATCTCAGACCACCTGTACCTGCTTCATAGGAAACACCCTTGCCAGAAATCTGCCTTAGGAGTACTGCAAAACAGTTTTTGCCCTACATCCTATGTACTGGCTACCTAGTAATACATTGACATGTTTTGACTCCATTTATGAATATGTTCTTACGTGTAATCTCTTAAGTACTGCTTTCTAATATTTGACTGCTGAATAATGTCTTAATTTGCTGTGAATGTATGTTTCACTGTCTCTGTAACCAGGAATGTATTGCTACTCTGTCATGAACTTGTTAAGATGTTGATGTCTTGTGTACCATGGCTGTCAGTCACCACTGTACTTTCTGTATAATGTAAAAGACAAAGAACCTCTGTGTGCAAGCACTAAGGCAATGGTTACCCCAAAGGGCATTTGGCCAGGAAGCCAAGTTTCAAAGAAATACAAAATCACACATGCCGCCACGATGCAAAGCATCTTGGGCTGCATATGCAGATCACCACAGAATATTATGCTGGTTCAACTTTAAGCAGAAATGCATGGTGCCGGTCTGTATAATGTGTTAACCACAAATTGCAATTTGCACCTTTTGTCTATGCCACTGTACGGCCCGGGTCACAGCTGGAAATGGTCCTTTGGATCAGTTTTCCTACCCAGTTACCAAAAACATAAATAAATACATTCACCAGAAGCTTCCAGGATATGCGTTTGGTCCTTCAGACACTGGGGGGAGAGCCCTGCCCACTGTGGCACTAAGCACAACCACAGCAGGCACTGGTTGATGAACTTGGAGAGATCACGGTCCTACTGGTCTCTTGACTTGCCCGATTGCTTGATGTTGGTACAGTGCTCCTCCAGTCAGGCAGGCAGGTCAAAGGCTCTTCAGTTTCCCTATCGAGCAAGTCAACTTCAACTGTGGTTGAGCAGGCCACAGAAATTTCCCTCAAGCCTGTGGACCAGTTGTTGGGTGAAGTCAAGGATTCAGTCTCACAGACTCTGGTGCTCCCGGTCCTCACTCAAGGAGAATGTAATCCAGTCGATGTTCCCGTCTGACTCTCAGCAGGAGCAGCCTCCACCGATGTTCAAGCCTGTCACTAACCCACTCCTGAGGGTCAGGTCCACTGAGCTCACAGTGCCCACCCCTAAGTGCAATCTGTGACAGGGAGGGGGAACCAGGGATACCTCTTTGTATCCTTCTATTGTGCTCGCTGTGTTCACAACTGAACACTCTCCACGAAGTCCCACAGTCCCCTCTTTACTCTGGATCAGCGTACAATCCTAGTCTCGAGTCTTGTAGCCAAATATGAACCCTTCTTGGTTGTTGCACAAAGAGGGAATATCCAAGCATTACAACCTCTGCGGAGTACCATTGTAACCCTGGTTCTGCCTTCTTCCATGAGGCGTGCAATAACCTGATTCAAATCCCCACAGATCTTTCCTTGAGACTTCGGTATTCCCCCATCTTTATCCAGACTTTCCCTTTTCAGACCCTTTGTTCGATTTGGTAGCTTATGATGACAGCCCTTACCAAGAACTGTTTAGTTACAAATTATTACTGAAACATCCCACAGTCACGCATGCAATATAGAAATCTCATTCAGGCAGGTCTCTTAAACAAAACAAATGTCTTTACTTAATAATTATCATACATTACAACAAAAAGGTTTGATCAGTTTGGTCACAGAATAACACAAATAAAAAATGGACATGTACATACAAAAAAGACCTTAAAACTGTTAAAGTTCTACCTTAAGTTCACAGTGGATTGAAGTCCTGGAAAAGTAAATGAAAGTTTGTTTCCTTTGATAGCAGTCTTGCTTTTTGTGTGTCAGGAGAAGTGTGTCCCTTGAAGATGCTCAGCAAAATGAGAGGGCGCCCCTGGTTTTCAAGCTCTTTGTAAAGTGTCAGAATCCCTGTTCTGTCCTAACTTTTAGGCCAGTAGATATCACTCTTACGCTTTCCCAACAACACAATTTTCTGGCTACTTCATGATGTCATACTTCCCTGACAACTATAGCACCTGTAAGATAATAAAGAAATAATGCCTGAAAGGGTGGGTGTTATGCTGGGATAACATCCCACCTCAGGTGGTTGGGCCTGAGGGCATCCAACACCCGAGAAGGGATGTCATCCCAGCATAACACCCACCCTGGAGGGCATTATTTCTGTTATACAATGGCTCGTTGTTTTATACAGAAAAAAAAGAATTTTAAAGAATTTTATTTAGTGTTTTAAAGTATTTTTTTAAGAAAAGATGCTCAAGGTCCTCAAGCATATCATCAACAGGGATGTTATACCAGGATAACATCCCTGCTGTAATGGCCAACTGACCAATCAGGAGCCAGGATTCTTTCTTGCCATTGTATAATTTGCAATAGCCTGCCAGAATGGATATTTCTGTCCTTTTCTTTCATCTCATCAAAGGCAATATACCATGACAGTTTCTTGGGACCAAAGCATCCTGACTTTGAAAGGAAAAAGCGCTATCTCCTGAACATTTTATTTATCTCTGTTTCCCTCAGTTAGTTAACCAGGGAAATACCCTTTGATCAGCTACCCCCAAGCTTTTGACAGGTAACTGTCAGCTTCCTGGCAAGCAAGCTGGTTCTTCTCAGGTCAGAGGAAGGTCAAACAATTTAAAAGAAATCCAGTCTCTCTCATTATCCTATGAGACCTTTCCTTAACACTGGCATTCTTGTGGCATGTACACATACACAAAATATAACAGAATATAACATCATATATCTGTACATCTCACTGGCAGTGGCATAGGTCAACACATCCCTCCCTCCTATACTGAATTTGTGGGAACACGCCCCCTACTGCATGGTAAGGTTTTCACACATTCTGTTACTGTTCTAACTGGCAAGATTGGCTGTCTGCATTGGCATTGGCTGATCCGACCCTGTGGGTAATTGTGATGTCGTAGGCCTGTAGGGCTATACTCCACTTTAAGAGATGACCATTTGTTTTACCCATCGGATTTAGCCACACCAGGGAGTTATGATCGGACTGTACCTCAAAGTGCCTCCTGTAGAGGTATGGCTCTAATTTGTTATGGGCCCATACCAGCGCAAGGCATTCCTTTTCCACTGCGGAATACGCCTGCTCTCAGGGAAGTAACTTTTTGCTAAGGTACACTATTAGGTGATCTTTTCCCTGATTAGAGGTCTGACTGAGGACTAGTCCAATCCCCACATCTGAGGCATCTGTTTGTACAACAAACTGCTTATTGTAATCTGGACTGGGTAACACAGGGGCACTGCACAGTGCCTCTTTTAGCCGTGCAAATGCTCATTCACAGGCTGGCTCCCAGTCTACCTTTTTGGACTTTCTTTTCTTTAGCAGGCCAGATGGGGAGCTACCAGGGTACTGTAATTTGGAACAAACTTGTGATAGTACCCTGCAGTCCCTAGGAAGCTCCTAACCTGCTTCTGGGTTTCAGGCATAGGTCACACCTCTATTGCCTCAATCTTTGCTTTATTAGGACGAAGTTGCCCCCGACCAACCGCATGGCCTAGGTATGCCATCTCCACCATTGCCACCTGGCACTTTTCAGCCTCGACAGTGAACCCTGCCCTCTGTATCCTGACCAACATTTCCATTAGGTGGGACAGGTGTTCCTTCCATCTGATACTGAAGATGGCAATATTATCCAGATAAGCCACTGCATACTCTTCAGTACCATGTAACACCTGGTTGACCAACCTTTGGAAGGTGGCAGGGGTGTTCTTCATTCCAAAAGGCATTACCCGAAATTTGAATAACCCTATTGAAGTGAAGAAGGCTGACTTCTCCCTAGTCCTGGCAGTTAACTCCACCTGAAAATACCCTTTCGTCAAGTCAGTGGTGGTAAGGTATGTCACCCCTCTCAACTTGTCTAGTACTTTGTCCATCCATAGCATTGGGTGGGCATCTGACTTCATGACTGTGTTGAGTCCACACAAAAGCGCGAGTAGAGCCATCTAGCTTGAGAATGAGGACTACAGGCGAGGCCCAGGAACTGTGGGATTTCTGGATTACCCCTAAATCCAGCATTTCCCCCACCTCCCACCTAATGTCCTTTAGGATGGCCTCAGACACCCGGTAGGCTGTCCGCCATGTGGATGCTTGAGTTCCTGTCTCTACATTGTGTGTCACTAAGGGGGTTCATCCAGGCTTGGCCATAAACAAAGAGGCAAAGTCCTCTAAAACCTCCCTCACTTCCTGGGACTGTTCCGGGGTCAACTGGGGTGACAGTTTGATTGCCTTCACAGATGACTCCTGCTTGCTTTCCTCATGCAAGTCGAGTGGGGGGGGGGGTCCTCTTCATCCATCCTCTCCCCAGGACTACACACTGCAAATACCATGCCATCCTTATTCGCATATGGCTTCATCATATTGACATGGTACATCCTATGGTTATGTCTCCTGTCAGGCAGTTCTACAATATAGTTCATGTCATTAACCTGTCAGACTACCTTATATGGTCCCACCCACTTGGCCTACAGCTTGTCCTTCTGGACTGGGATTAGGACCATGACTTCCTGACCTGCACTGTATGAGTGAGCTGTGGCTCTGCGGTCATACCAGACCTTTTGCTTCTGTTGGGCAGCTGAGAGGTTGCTTTGGGCCGCCCCGTGAGCTCCTTCAGCTTCTCCCTAGACTTCAGGACATACTCCCTATGGGAGTTCCCTGGGTGGGTGCTTGCCTTCCCAGTCTTCCTGGATCAAATCTAGGGGCCCATGCACCCTGTGCCCATATAAGAGTTTGAAGTGGGAGAATCTTGTCAATTTTTGGGGCACCTCCCTGTATGCGAACAACAGGTGGGGAAGGTAGTTCTCCCAGTCCCTCCCATGCTGTTCAGCAGATGCTTGGAGCATCAGTTTTAGGGTATCATTAAACCTTTCCACAAGCCCATTGGCTAGTAGGTGATGAGGTGTCATGCACCTCTGCACCACCCCACACTTCTCCCACAAACACTTCATCAAGTCCAACATGAAGGTATCCCTTTGATTAGGGATAACCTCCTGGGAAACCAGACATGGGAGAAAATCCCTAGCAAGGCATCTGCCACTTTGTCCTAAGTGAGGAGAGGGTGACTGCCTCTGGGTATTGGGTGGTGTAATCGACCAACGTCAGGATAAACTTCTTCCCAGAGGAGCTTGGGGTACTCAAAGGTCCCACAATATCCATTCCTATCCTCTGGAATGGCTCCTCCACAGTGGGCAAAGGAATTGGGGCAGCTTCGGTTTTACTACCTGCCTTCCCTATTTGTTGGCACCAGTAACAAGACCTGCAGTACTCCTTCACCTGCTGGATGACATTGGTCCAATAGAAATTCTAGGCCAATCGCTGCGTGGTGCGCACGATTGCCGGATGTCCAGACACTGGGATATCATGAGCAATCTTGAGCAACCACTCATGGTACCCCTGGGAAAGGTAAGCTGCCTGCCCATCACTCCTCCCTCTGGCCTTACATCCTGTGTATACAACAGTCCATTGTTCCAAAATACCCTATGTTGCCAACCCGGTGATGCTGAGTGTTGAGGCACTGAATGCTGCACCTTGTGCCTTGCCGGTGACCTGGGTTCGGGAACAAGCCCAGCCCACCACAGGTCAGCAAGGGGGAGAGAGAACTGAGCATCCAGAGGACTGCTCTCCTCTCTCTCTCTCTCTCTCTCTGGAGGAGGGGGACTAGTCGTACCACTCACTGACTGTCCTCTGGTGGTGACTTGAGGGCAGCATGGGTCAAGAGGCTCGATCCGATGTCCTTACAGCGGAAAGGGGGGGTGGGTGAAAAAGGAAAAAATGAGCCTGACAGGCTCAATGATGGTCCGCCTCTCCTGGGAGCAGTCTCTGGATTGGGTCTCGGGGGGGGAGAAGCCGGCAACCTCCTCCTGGCCCCACTACGGGGAACTACCGGGGATCACCTAGCATGGGAGCGACGGGACCGGAGAGAGAGTTCCTCCATTCAGAGAGCCATAGCAGCCTGCCAGGGCTCCGGTGGCTAAAAAGTGCATACAGAAGAAAAAATACCCTATGTCTTATGTCACCTGCCTGTGTCCCATAAGATTCTGCACAAGCCCTCAGCCTCTCCAAACTAGGGTCAGTTCTCTGAGCAGCTGCAAAATCTTCATGTTTTCCCAAGACATGGGACATGTACCCTTCAGTTCCTAAACTGGGGTCCATAGCTCTAGCATCAGGACATTCAGGGTCACTGCCATCCCTAACCTTCTGACCATTGTTACCCCTCCCTCCTCATAGTAACCTTCTGTAGCCGTCTTGTGAATGGCTACCTGGGGAAATCTTACCTCCCTTTCACTACTCTTCATTTCAGGAGACACAGGCTGGGGAACCAGCCTATTTTTTTCCACTGGGGCTTCTATGGGGTTCAGGGAACTACCATCGGTCTTTGCCGTCTGACTGTGGATGACCGCACACACCACCCCCTTCTGGGGAGTGTTCCCTATAATCACATCCAGGGTGAGGTTGTCTGCCACTGACACTTTTTGCACTCTCTCTCCTGTCTCACCCCAGTCCAAGAGAACACTAACAAGTAGCAGAGTTTCTCTGCCCCAGTGAATCCCCTCACTTTTACAGACTGATTAGGTTTAAGCTGTTCATGCCCAACCAAGTCCCCTTTTACCAAGGTAAGAGGTGCCCCCTGTGTTCCTTAACCCCCATGGGTCTGCACCTCATTTGCAGTAACTGCCCTCATGTTTACAGGCATGCTTTCAGGGATACACAGTGCACTAACTCTGTTTGAGCACCACATTGTCCACTCTGTGCCATTTTAGGACACCTTTAGCAAGATACCCTGGTTGCTTACAAAACCAACAGTCATATCTGAGAAGTCCCTTTTTTGTAAATTGGGGCTTCCCCCATTCTGTGGAGGCAGTGAGGGTTTTAGCTGTCTTGAAGGTGTACTTTTCCCTTTGTGCACTGCCACACCCACTCCACTTCCTTTCAGAGCTGGCCTGCTCCCAGCATAGTGATCCAAGAGCTCAGCAGCCTGCTGTGCTGTTTTTGGATCTCAGTCCTCTAGCCAGATTTTCAACTTTGCTTGGCAAACCTGAAAGAACTGCTCTATAAGTACAATCTCCTCAATTTTCCCCATAGAATTTGCTTCCACCCCCTCCCACCAATGCTTTAAAAACTGTTGTTGCTTTGTGGCTAGTTCTTCAAAGCTCATGTCAGGGCTTTTTCGGAGTTTATGGAATTTAACCCTGTAGGTCTCAGGAGTCTGTTCATACTTTTTAAGTAAAGTAGCTTTAAGTTTCTCATAGTCTTGGCTATCATCATTATCCAGTTGACCTGGTGCCTCACACCATTTACCCGTAAGCAGCGAGGCTGGCTGAAAGCTCCAGAACTCCCTGGGTACCTTGGCCTGGATACAGGGCTTTTCAAACAAATTCAAAAATGCATTCATATCCTGCCCCTCTTTAAATTCTGCTATTAGTTTGGAACTTAATTTATACCCCAGCCCTGGAGTTTCAGGTCTATCCTTTCCACATACCTCCTCTGACACGTGTCATTGGAGTCTTAACTTCTCCAGTTTGAATTCCCTCTGGCACTCTTCTTCCTCTCTCTGAAGCCATTTTTCTCTTTCCTCGGCCTCTTCTGAAGCCATTTTTCTCTTTCCTCTGCCCCTCTCTGCCGCTGCTTTTCCTGCAACTCCATCTCGAACTTCCTCTGCTCTAATTCCTGCTCCAATTTCCTCAACTCCAGCTGCAGCCTGATCCCTTCCAGCTCCAGTTTTGCGGTGACATTGCCTTGCTGCTGTAGCTCTGGCTTCTTTCTGGTCTCGCTGTCTTCCTCCCTGGGACTAGACTCTGCGATGGACCCTGGCATCCCCATGCCCAGGCTCTGGTCCTTTTCAGTCACTGACTGTGACTCGAGGGTCGAGGCAACTGCTTGCTCATCAGCTGCCACAAGAGCCTCCACAAGGTGCTTTTTGGTTTGCCCCTCATACTGAACCCCTCTTTCCTGACACAGCTGCCTTAGGTAGTCTGTAGTGTATTCGCTGTAGTAAAAATACCACCAACAGCTTAATCTGGTTCAATTTCAGTTGGTTACCATCTGTATCCCTCCCCCCAGTCACCCCTGAAAAAGGGACTTCTAGTCTCAGTGGGCATACCGGGTCAACAAAATTCAATAAATGAAGCCATCTTCTTCCCTAACTACTACTACACTAGCTTACACCGAAAAAATAAAATGGGGTAGGGAACTTTATACTGTAACCAAATTATTATTTTTTTTTTCAAAATCTCTGCCTTGATTGTGTGCGGATTGTTTTCAGTTTATAAATCTGATACACTGGCCTTGAATCCAACTGGTATGTCTGTGCCACCAATATCTCTCAAATCTCACTGCTACCAGATATCTCGTATCCCACCACTGTGCATCAGATCTGTCACAAACTGACTCCTGAGAGTCGGGTCCACTGAGCTTACAGTGCCCATCCCTAAGTGCAATCTGTGACAGGGAGGGGGAAACAGGGGATACCCTCTTCATGTCCTTCTACAGTGCTCTCTCTGTTCACAACTGAACACTTGCCACAAATTCCCAGGGTCCCCTCTTTACTCTAGATCAGAGTGCAATCCTAATCTCGAGTCTTGAAGCCAAATATGAACCCTTCTTGGTTGTTACACAAAGGGGAAGATCCAGGCATTACAACCTATTTGTGGAAGTGTTGTGACCCTGATTCTGCCTTCTTCTACATGGCGTGCAATAATCTGGTGAAAATCCCCACATCTTTCCTTGAGACTTCGATATTCCCCCTGTCTTTATCCAGACTTTCTCTTTTCAGACCCTTTGTTCAATTTGGTAGCTTATGATGGCACCTCTTAGCAATAACAGTTTAGTCACAGATTATTACTGAAACATCCCACAATCACACACGTAATCAAGAAATCTCGCTCAGGCAGGTTTTCTAAACAAAACAAATGTCTTTACTAAGTAATTAAATACATTACAACAAAAAGGTTTGCTCAATTTAGTCACAGACTAACACAAATAAAAAATGGACATGTACATACAAAAGAAAAAGCCTTAACTGTTAGTTAAGATCTACTTTATGTTCATAGTGCATTGAAGTCCAGGAAAAGTAAATGAAAGTTTCAGTTTCCTTTGATAGCACTCTTGCTTCTTGTGTGTCAGAAGTGTCCCTTGAAGATGCTCAGCAAAATGAGAGCACAAACTTGGTTTTCAAGCTGTTTATATAGTGTCAAAATCCCTGGTCTGTCCTAACTTTTAGGCCAGTAGATGTCACTCTTGCGTTTTCCCAACAACGCAATTTTCTGGCTACCTTGTGATGCCATACTTCCCCGATAACAATAACACCTGTAAGATAATTTGCAATAGCCTGCCAGAATGGATATTTCTGTCCTTGCCTTTCATCTCATCAAAGGCAATATGCCATGACAGTTTCCTGGGACCAAAGCATCCTGCCTTTGAGGTGAAAAAAGGCCATTTCCTGAATATTTTATTTACTTCTGTTTCCCTCAGTTAGTTAACCAGGGAAATACCCTTTGATCAGCTACCCCAAAGCCTTTGACAAGTAATTGTCAGTTTCCTGGCAAGTAAGATGGTTCCTCTCAGGTCAGAGAAAGGTCAAACATTTTTAAAAAAATCCAGTCTCTCTCACTATCCTATGAGATCTTTCCTTAACACTGGCATTTTTGTGGCATGTACACATACACAAACTATAACAGAATATAACACCGTATGTCTGTATATCTGACTGGCAGTGGCATAGCTCATAATATAGCCTTCCACACCTATGCTGCTTAATATGGGCAGGCATGTGGTATACCACAACAAGCTGGAAGGTTCCCCTCGCCAGTGATCATCTTTTGCGGCTGAGGTCTCGAACAAGGCATTCCTGCTCTCAATCCTGCTTGACTGGGAGGTGTCACCATCAGCACTTCTTGATCTCCCCATTCTTGGGTGAGGATAGGCACTGTCACAAACTACAATAGTGCTATGAGGTGCTCCTCTGACAACAGTAGGCCTTAGCGGGGCAGGGTGGGGCTCCAGCTCCTGGATCTCCGGTCGCCTGGCAGCCACCATTGGTGCCCATGGCAGTCAGTGCAGTGCAGTTGCTTCCTGCAACTGCTTCTCCACCTCTTCAGGTGGAGCCGCCACCATTATAAGTGAAAGTAGGCACTCCAGACATGGATACCCATTTGGCCACCATCCTGCCAGGCCAGTTGATACTACAGATCACCCCAGGGAGGATACTCAGGTGGTCTGTGCGAACAGTGGCCAAAGGCTGTTTTTGAGGAGTCCTCAGATGACTCTGACCATGAGTCCATGGCCTCCTCTGAGACTCTGCTCCTCAACCGGGTTTGGTCAAGGAGCTGTTCACCAAGCATGGCCTGGTGTCCTTTGGGTCACTTTTCTGCCTGATCTCAGAGTCCATGATGGTCCTGCTAGTGCCAGTCCAGAAAAGAGCTCAGTGTCCTTTTACAAACATTTTGGACAGGGATGGTTCCCTGGAGGTTGCCTTTCCCATGGATGAAGCCATTTTGGGATTGGCCCTGGAGTTTGGCAGCATCCAGCATCCTGCCTGGCACCTTTTGCCCATATGATCTGCAAGTATACAGTTCTTGTGGAGTCCCTTTCTGGGTTTTCAGACCACCCCTCCACGGAGGGACTGGTCACAGATTCAGTGTTCCACAAGTCTGGACACCAGGGGGACATGGACAAGCCTCTGAACAGGAAGTCCTGCAAGATTAACAACAACACTAAAAAGGTGTGCACTGCAGCATCCTTGGTCTCTGTCAGGCTAGTCATGCAGTGATGATGGCCAGCTTCAGTCATTCCCTGATGGGAGTCGTCAGTGCAATCCTCCCTCACCACCCTGCTGATCAGCAATTGACGGTGACAGTCTTCAAAGCCCAGGCTCAATCACTGGCTAAATACCAGCTCCAGATGGCCTTGGACATTGGTGACGCATGTGCCTGTGCCATGGCAGCAGCCTTCTCCATGCATTGCAGGGCCTGACTGCATCTGTCCACCTTCACAGTGGACACCAAGCACAAGCTGGCTAATATCTCTTTTTTGGGCACCAACCTATTTGGCCCTGGGGTTGAAGGACATCTCACTCATATTGAGAAGTCCAGTGCCACCATGGATTCTGTGGTGTCATCACAGAAGGACCCAAAAAAGAAGCCTAAAAAACAGGCTTTCCATTACCAATCCTTTCAGCCACAGCCTCCTTGGCAGCAGCCCCAACAGGGGCAGTACTAGGCCTAGCATCTCAAGCCCAAGTCTGGGGGATAGGGTCCTAAGAAAGGGGGAGCAGGGGTAGTTGTGCCCTCTAACCACAGTCACTAGTACCACTGCAAAAGCTGTCCAGTGACTGGTCAGGAGTGTCATCCCACATCTGTCCTGTCCCTGTCTGCACCACCTGTTGGAGGTTGGCTTTGTCATTTCTTGACACAGTCCGCTATCACAACACACAAGTGGGTGTTGGATGTAGTAGGCAGAGGGTTGCTTCTGGACTTCAAGAATCTCCCACCTTGCCATCTCCTTGCTCCTCGGGAGTCCAGGGTGTCACAGGATATGCTGTCTGCCCTTCAGGAGGACATCGTTCAGCTCCTTGCCAAAGGTGCAATAGCCCACATCCTGGATGCCCTGACCAGTCAGGGTTACGTGTCCAGGTATTTCCAAGTCCTGAAACAGACGGGGGGGCTTGAGCCCCATACTGGATTTACATGATCTGAACAAGTTCATACGGAAACATGAGTTCCAGAAAGCCACTCTGAATCAGATCATTCCATCCCTGGAGCAGAACATATGGATCTTCTCCGGGGGTATCTCAGTCATCAGGTTACACTGAAGGAGCCTTCGCTGTTGGTGAAGGGGAGTCCACATGGAAGATTTTCAGCAGTACAACTTTGACCACCCACGCCGTTGACATCCATCAATGTCACCAACCCTGTAAAGGCATGGGTGGCCCCATTCCCTCCTCAGTTCTTTCCCACCGTTGACATGCAAGCACAGTCTCCACAGAAGCTTTGTCTCAGTGTTTGTCCCTTTTTCAGTCTACAGCAGCTTTTTTCCTACAACCTTTAGCAAAATCTCTTTTTAGAGTTTTTTTCCTTCTGTTTATGCCGAGAGTTAATCCTTCCTCTTCTCTTTTCTGTCATTGCCGCTGCAGAAAGAAGATTGCCTCTACAGATGTACACTCTTTCTGTGTCTGCTGTCTTGGGCCTTACCACAATGTTTCCGAATGTGAGCTCTGCCAGAAGTTTAATCAAACCATCCTCAGGTGCTGCAGAAAGACTCTCTAAAACAATTAATGGAGCAACACATAGTCAGCTTTGGGCAGGAGTCCACCAGGGCCCTGGCCACTTAGTCGCCCGCTGGATCTTTGAGCTCCCAGGCCTCCAAGACCTGAGACAAGTCCTTGGGGAAAAGTCACAAGAAAGACTGGGATTATGAACACTCCCCACAGGGGCAATCCCATTCCACGTCGACCACTTCTTTGGGGGTCTCTTCATCAATGGTAGCTGCCATGACAAAGAGACTTACTGTCCAGGTCTCTGCTGCTACCAGACCCATACCGACAGCTCCTCTGCTTGACTCTCCAGGTGCTTGGCCGTCGACCTCCGGGTCGTCGGGCGCTCCACTATCAATGGGCTCATTGTCCATGACAACTCTGTCAAGACCTGCCCCTTCCTCTCTGAGGGCTACAGGCTCATTGGGCTCCCATGATTGAGGGTCATCCGCTCCTTTGCCATCGAACCCACCTCCATCGATGATTACCATGGAACTGAACACAGTACTCCCTTAGTTTACCAGCGTACTAGTTAAGCAGCTGGGAGTCTTCAATAGGTCCTCATCTACGGCACCGTCGATGGCTGCTTTGTTGTTGACACCTTTTCATTGAACCCGGGATGCTCACTGTGGGCCACCGCTGACTCATTCGACACCTGACCAGGACAAGGAGGTTGATGAGGAGGAGTACCATCCTGTTCTCATTCTCCCTGATGATATAGAGGATGAAAAGGAAAAAATCCTCTTCTCTGATAGTCCTCTGCCTCTTCTGTTAGTGAGGACTCAGTCAAGCATACTCCATGGTCTCCTCCTGAAGATGCCACCTTTTTCAGTGTCATGAAACAGTTGTTGGCCACAACTGGCTTCCAAACTGAGGAAGAGGATGTCACCAGAAAAGACCTGGTAGACTTCCTGGAGATTCCTGAATCTCCCTCTAAGATTATTCTTCCTATGCTGCCAGCCCTGAGGAATGCTACTATGGCAGCCTGGCACAGGCCAGGCATGGTGCCAGCTATACCACATAGGGAAGACAAGCTTTACAATGCCCCTCAGGGCTTTCCTTACTTTGCTGCCCAGGCTGAAACTGACTCTGGGGTCATCAAGGCAGCCCATGACAGATCTAAGGCTCCAAAGCACCTTAATTCCCTTCCACCAGACAAGGAATCCCGTAGGATTGACCTCTGAGGTAAAAGAGTTTACGCCTCCTCTACCTTGGGCATAAGGATTGTAAACTCCCCCTCACCCTGCCCCCTTTTTCTCTTCTATCACTCCTTCCCATTTATTTTTTCGACAAATGCCTCCGGCTGCATCTTCATCCTCCCGCTCTCCTCTCATCCCTGTTTCAAACAACATGAAGTCTTGCTATATTATAGACATTAGCAGTTTGATCCAGCTCTAGAACTGCCCCAGAGTGAAATGGTTAAAACCATTCCAAAATAGAATTTTGGCACAAGAGCAGCTCTATCTGTGTCATTTCAAACTTGAACTGTCAGATTCTTTACTCCGCCTCAGTGAACAGTCGCTCCGGAGATTTCTCCTTCTGCTCGGTTCATTTCTCGGTTTAAAAAGTGTTTTCTCGGTTGGATTTAACAGAGAATAGTTTTATTTTAACTGCAAAACCGTTCGGTTCAAGCTCTATCTGTGGTAACCGTAAGTAAATGAAGAGTTTTGTCTGTGTGGAACTTAAGTTATCGGTTCGGTTTTGAACCGATCAGTGGGTTTAAAACTCATTTAAAACTAAAAGTTACTATTTTAGAGTCACGGTTCCCGGTTCTTATCGGTTCTAAAAACAGTTTATACGGTTTTTTCCAATACCAATGACACGGTTAGGAACCGATAAAGTGTCTTGCCTAGCACTGCCGTTAAAAGGGCAGTTTTTGGTTAGGCTGGCATTATGTCTGAGAAACCCAAAGAAAAACCGGGCCCACTGGGTTTCAACACTGTGATGTTTGTGGGAAGTCTTTGCCAAGGCTGACCACACCACATGTGTTTATTGTCTGGGGTTTGACCACCTCAGTCAGACTGCCAGGTATGTAAGATTTCCTGCAGCCACCCTGGAAAAAGATTGGGCAGGCTCAGGGCGAGGGCCAAAAAGTCCGCTGACCCGGATGGCCAGCCGGTTCGGTGCCAACCCGAACCAGAGAGTGCCTCTGACCAGGGCCAGACTTCCTTGGGCAAAGAAAAGCTGGTTCTGAGGAACCAATTCCAGTAAAGAAAACAAGAAAATCAGCAGGTCTGGAGCCCAAAATTCCTTCTCCAACTGCTGCAGATAGCAAAAGCCATACAAATTGTCCAGTCACTGTCTCAGGGTCCGTCCGAACCACCACTATCTGGTAAAAGGTCAGTTCGTCCGGTCCCAGTGGTTCAGGATTATGATATTGAGGAATTTTATGAACCAGAGGAGGAGGAGGATTATGAACAGTATGAATGTGGCTGGGAAGGTCTGGGTGTGCCCATTGAACGGACATCTCCCAGACAGACCTTTAGTATCTCCCCTATGCTGTCTGAGTCCCCATCTCATTTTATGTTTTATAAAAAGTTGCTGAAACCCTCAGCTTCCTTTAGAAGAGGCTGTGGATGAGCAAGAGGAGCCTGATTTTGTAGAAATGATGGATATTCAGAGTCTAGGAGATTGTCTATTCCTTTACATAAGTCTTTTAGGAAACAAACAATTAAAATTTTAAAAGCTCCTAATTCTGTGCCTCCTATAGATAAAAGATGGACAGAAGGTATACATTGTCAGGCCCTGATACAGAATTCCTTTCTCAGCAATGCAGTCATGTTGGGGTAGTTCAGGCTGCTGCCTGTGATAAAGCTAATATTCCCTTGGCTTCACATCCTCCTGACAAGGATTCCAGGAAGATTTATGCCATGGCAAAAAAAACAGTATATGGCAGCCTCTCTGGGACTCAGGCAAGCAAATTATATGACTTATGTAGCTAGGTATCAGAAATCTAGATGGGATACTGTTATGCAATTGGCCAAGCAGGCCCATGGCCAGCTGGCTAGTGAACTAGAACAGGTGGCTGCTGATGGCATTGAAGCCTCTAAGGTTCAGTTTCATGCTGCTGTGGATGTTAATGATGTTTCCTCTAGGGTCATGGCCACATCTGTAGCTTTTCAGAGGTTGGCCTGGCTCAGGTGTACTAGTTTGTCACAGGATACCCAGACTAAGGCTATGGATTTTCCTGTGGCGGGAAATTCTCTGTTTGGAGAGCAGACCGAGAATTACATGAAGAAGATGGATGAATATAGGACTACTTACAAGAGTGCCCAGGCTAAGGAGCGGCAAGCCACTCCTCAAAGGCATGCCCCCAGGGGTAGGGTAGGCCTTTTCACAGGCCCTCTACCAGACTCAGGCCTCCTCTGCCTATGCTCAGAGGGCTTCTTCAGAGGCAGAGGGGCAGATGAGGGTGGGCAGACCTGCTCCACCCCCAACCTAAAGCTCCTGTGAAACAGGCACCCTGATGGGGTGCCCAGGGCCGATTCTCCTGTACCAGTGGGGGCAGGTTGGCTTACTTCAGCTCAGAATTGGGCTTCTTAACCTCAGACAAGTGGGTTCTGGAATGTAAGCCAGGGTCTGGTTCTCAGCTTCAAAAGTTTCCCAAGTTGAGAAGCAGACTTTTTCTACAAGTGCTTGAGACCCTCGCTCTGAAACAGAGGTCTCATCCTTGTTAGCTCTCAGAGCAGTAGAAAGGGTTCCTCCCCTGCTTCAGGGCAGGGGTCTGTATTCCAGATACTTTCTTACCCCAAAAAAGACAGGAGAATGGCGGCCCATTTTAGATCTCAGATATCTGAACAAGCATCTTTTGAAACCAAAGTTCAAAATGGTAACTCTGGCAATGATTTTACCTTCCCTAAGGCCAGGGGACTGGCTAGCCTCCCTGGACCTCAAGGATGCCTATTTCCATGTCCTAATCAGAAGATCCCATCAAAAGTACCTCAGATTCGAACTGCCCTCAGGTCATTACCAGTTCAGAGCAATGCCCTTGACCTTACCTCTGCTCCAAGGGTATTCACAAAGTGTCTAACAGTGGCAGTGGCCCACTTAAGGAGGCAGAGGATTGCTGTTTTCCCTATCTAGACAACTGGCTCATTGTAGGCCAGTCCCCAGAACAGGTAAAATCTCACCTGCAGGTCACCCAGCAGCTTCTCATCTCCCTGGGCTTTCTGCTAAACCTACCAAAGTCAGTTCTGGAACCAGTCCAGGTACTCACCTTTATAGGGGCAGAATTGGACACAAAGCTAGCCAGAGCCTTTCTTCCCCCAGAAAGGGTAAGGAATTTAGTGGCTCTGGCCTCTTCCTTCACTCTGCAGGTCTCTCGACCAGCAAGACACTTTCTGCAGCTCCTGGGGCACATGGCTGCATCCACAGCTGTTGTGCAGGGAGCCAGATTTCAGATGAGAGACATTCAGTTTCACTTGAGAAACTTTTGGTCTCAGAGAAGAGACCCCCTTTCCAAGTTGGTCCCAGTGACTCGAATCTTGATCCTAGGTCTCCAGTGGTGGCAGGATCAGAGCAATTTAAGAGCAGGGGTCCCCTTCATTTCCTCTTCTCACGACTTGACACTCACTACAGATGCTTCCCTTCTGGGTTGGGGAGCCCACATGGGCGACCTTTCCACTCAGGGAGTTTGGTCCCCCCAGGAATCTCTGCTCCACATCAATTTGCTGGAACTCAGAGCTGTCTTTTTAGCTCTTCAAGCTTTTTCTGCATCTGTCCATGACAAGGTGATACAAGTCAGAACAGACAACACCACAACAATGTGGTACATCAACAACCGGGGTTACTCGGTCTTGACCTTGTGCACGAGGCAATGAAGTTGTGGTCTCTGGCCTATTCCCTGAACACTTCCCTCATAGCAGTTCATCTTCCAGGGAAGGACAATGTCCTAGCGGATGCCCTCAGCAGGATTTCCCAGGGCCATCACGAATGGTCCCTGGATTCTCAAGTGCTGGAGATAATTTTTGCCAGGTGGGGCATCCCTCAGATAGATCTTTTTGCATCCCCAGACAATCACAAACTTCCTCTGTTCTGTTGCAGGCCTCCAGTGCTGGGCTCAGTTCCTCTGGATGCCCTTCTTCTGGATTGGGAGGGGAAGTTCCTCTATGCATCCCCCCCTTTCCTCTCCTATTCAAAGTACTAGTCAAAATCAGATCTCAGCCTTGCAGGGTGATTCTGATTGCCCCGGATTGGGCCAGGCAGCCCTGGTACCCACTCCTTCTGTCTCTGACAGTTCATCTTCCCCTGTGCCTCCCAGGAATCACAATCTGTTGACTTGTGCCCAGGGAAGGGTTTGGTATCGGACCTCAAATCCCTCAACCTCAAGGCCTGGCTCTTGAGGAGTTAGAGTTGCTGATTTACACCTCTTTCAGGGTGTTCTTGAGATCTAAAGGCTTCCAGAAAGCCTTCCACTAGAGCTACTTATAGTTCTAAATGGAAAAGGTTTTCCATTTGGTGTGCTGGGAAAAATATTTCCCAGAATCTGCTAGTGCCCATTTTGTTAGATTACATGGTACATCTTAATTCCTTGGGTCTCAGACCAGCTACCCTGAGAGTTCATCTGGAAGCTGTGTCTGCTTTTATGTCAGCAGGAAAGTCATCCCCTCTTTCCTCTCATCCTGTGTTTTCCAAGTTTTTTAAAGGATTACTCCATACTAATCCTCCCTTTCGGGAACCGGCCCCTGCTTGGGACCTTAATGTTTGCATTGCCCAGTTAATGCAACCCCCTTTTGAACCTCTGTCTTCTGCAGAGCTTAAGTACCTAACTTGGAAAACTGTTTTTCTAGTGGCTATCACTTCTGCCAGACGCATAAGTGAATTGCAAGCCTTGTCAGTGGAGACTGACTTTATTTCTTTCCACAGGGATAAGGTAGTCCTTAGGACTAATAGGAAGGTTTTGCCTAAGGTGGTTTCAGATTTCCATCTTAATCAATCTATCTCCTTCCAGTATTTTCACTGATCACTCCTCTTTGGGTGAGAGGAGGTTGCACAGCCTGGATGTTAAGAGAGCTCTTAGTTATTATATAGAGCGTACCAAAGGTCACAGGTTCGAATCCCTCCAACTTTTCCTTACCTATGGTGAAGTTGGGAAAGGCAAACCTGCCACTAAGAAGATCAGTAGCCAGGTGGATTGTCCCTTGTATCCAATTTTGTTATCAGAAAGTGGGCAGAGCCCTCTCCCCGGTTTGAGGGCTCATTCTACCAGGGGTACAGCTGCGTCTCTAGCTGCTGCCAGAGATATCCCTTTATTAGAGATTTGCCAGGCTGCTACTTGGAAAACAGTACACACTTTTACCAAGCATTACTCCTGGATGTCAGGCCAGGAGATGCTGGGTTTGTACAGCTGTTCTTCAGAGCCTATTCCTAAGTAGGTTCTGCCCTCCCTCCATGGAGGTACTGCTGTATTCTGCTAATGTCTATAATATAGCAGACTTCATGTTGTTTGAAGAAAAATTACTCACCTTAGTAATGTTGTTTCTTCTAATGGAGTCTTGCTATATTATGACCCCCAACCTGCCCCTCTCAGAACCTCTACTTGGTGGGGTGCGGGCAACTTAGTGTGGGCACTACTTATGTCCTGTTAGCATTTTGTCCCCTTTGGGACTTTGGGTGTAATGTATGTATGCAGCGTGTGTGTGTTTTATTATACTTATGTTCCATTTTCATATTATTAGAATGGTGTTAGTATTTCTGGTCCCCTGACTTGAGTCTTGGGTGTTGGGACCATCAATGGTTGTTATTATTTAGGTAGCAATTTGGCTGAGTGTAGGTTACAGCTTCCACACAGACCTTAGTGAGTTTGGCTCGTAAGATCTGACAGTTCAAGTTTGAAATGACACAGATAGAGCTGCTCTCGTGCCAAATTCTATTTTGGAATGGTTTTAACCATTTCACTCCGGGGCAGTTCTAGAGCTGGATCAAATTGCTAATGTCTATAATATAGCAAGACTCCATTAGAAGAAACAACATTACTAAGGTGAGTAATTTTTTCTTCTCTGCCACCCCCGGGCGCCAGACCCTACCCATTCCTTGTGGGCACATGCGTCCTAGCTGTGTTCACCATTTTACTATAGCTGCCTCTATTAACTACCTACACTTCTCCTCCTCCTCCTCCTCTACACCTTACTCTTCTTATAATTGACCCCTTTCAATTAGCACTGTTGTACATGAATTGTTTACTGTTATTTCACTGTTGCTTCCTTGTTGTTTGTTATTTCTGACATGGAACCTTTGTAAAAGAGCCTTGGCTCAAAGGTACTTGTAATCCTGGAATGAATGAATGAATAAATAAAAATAAACTACCTGTCAGCCGGCCCAGTGGCGCTGAGGGTTGAGGCGCTGGATGCCACACCTCGTGCTACGCCGGCAACCCAAGTTCGGGGATGGACTCAGGTGGCCGGGGGTCAGCAGGGGAGAGGGAGGATTGAGCATCCCAACAGATTCTCTCCTCCCTCAGCGGTGGGAGACCAAGAATGCATCTGCGTTCTGCATCCCCTTCATAGCCGGTGGAAGCACCGACAATTGAAGGGGATGGAGGCGGCTCCGTTCGTCGGGCAGGGAGAGACGTCGGCCAGGCGCATGAGGGTCTGGCATGCATCACGCGCCACCACTCAGGACAGGCGTCCTAGCGCTAGACATCCCAGAGGGTAGGGGAAACCAGGGAGAAAATGGAAAACACCTCTCGGCAAGCCCTGGATGAAAGCCACTCTGCTTCCTCTGGACCACCAAGAGGGACAGACCCCACTGTGCAGGAGGAGAGGAAGCACTCTAGGGGCAGATCCCACGGAGGTGAAATGAGGGAATGAGTGGACAGAAGGAGAGGGCTCCGAGAGTAGACAGGAGAGATAAAGAAATAAAGTAAAAAAAAAAAAAAAAAACTACCTGTCACATATGGTTAAATTCCAGAATGCCAAGTGGAGAAAGGGCATGTCTGCTGTTCATGTCCTTCAAGGGGGTTCTCAGAAGCAGGAATTGCTCCAGTGTTTGCAAACTGAGGAGGATGTCAGTAAACATCTCCTCAGGGCCCTGTATGACATTGCCGACACAGTGGCCAGGGCAGCTGCCACAGGCATATGCCTTCATAGGCACTCATGTCTTAGAGTCTCTGGATTTGCAACCAATGTGCTAAACAAGGTGTTTAATGCCCCTTTCAACGGCACCAAGCTCTTTTGCCCTGATGTCCAGGACCTGATTAATGAGCTGCAGGCCTCTGGCACAGTCATCAAGTCTGTGCATTGTCTCTACCACACTCAGCCCCTTGGTAGAGGGCGGTCTACTTTTCGTAGACAGACCAATAGGCCAGGATCAGGCCTTTGCACTCAGGGAAAGCGCAGAGCCCAATCTTCCGTATCCACCCCCTCCAATACTGGAGTGGCAACCAAGCATCTCAGAAATGATGGACCAGCCTCTACAGATGGTCAAATCTCAGCTTGATGCCTTGCCAGACCCCCCCTTCTAGTCTAGACCCAGGAGGTAGTAGTCAAAGGTCGGTTCTCCCTCCATCTTAATCAATGGAGAACCATAACTTCAGATGCTTGGATTCTGCAGATCATAGAGAGAAGTCACACCCTGGAGCTCATCCACCACCTCCAGTTACCCCACCACCACTCTGACTATCCCCTGGCCCACCTGTCTGTTCTCCAGGAGGAGGTACAGTCTCTTCTGCAAAAGCAGACAATCAAACTGGTGCCAAGGCATCAGAGAAACCAGAGGTTCTATTCCAGATTCTTCCTGGTCCCCAAAAAGACCGGAGATCTGAGACCCATCTTAGACCTATAGGACCTCAATCTCTTTGTCCAGTATAAAAAGTTCTGGATGGTAGCTTTGCCAGGCCTCATGACTGGGGACTGGCTCTGCTCTCTGGGCATGCAGGACACTTACCTTCACATTTCAGTCTTTCCTGCTCACAGGTTTCTTCGCTTTGCCTTTCAGGGCAAGCATTACCAGTTCAAAGTGCTGTCCTTTGGCTTATCCTCCATGCCACTTGTCTTTACCAAGTGCTTAGTAGCAGTTGCAGTAGCTCTCAAAAGGAAGGGACTGTATGTCTTTACTTATCTGGCTGATAGGCTTCTCAAGGCCCCATCCAGGGAACAGCTCCTGCTGACTCTGGAGCGCACTCTCCAGCTTTTCCACTCTCTGGGCATAATGGTCATCCTGCCCAAGTCTGTTCTAGTACCATCCCAAAGACTGCAGTACATCAGGGCAGTTCTGAATTCTGAGCAGGGGAAGGCCCTCTTATCACAAAACAGGGCGGAATGCCTTATGGCCCAAGTTCAAGAAGTCACCCAGAAGCAGTTAATTCCTGCCAAACTGTACTTCAGGCTATTGAGTCTGATGGCAGCAGCCATTCCCACCATCCCACTAGCTAGATTCCTTATGCGTACCTTCCAGTGGGCCCTCAGAGTACAGTGGAACCAATACACGGACAAGTTGGACCAACAAGTCCTGATCTTCTACCCAGTTTGCAGGATATTGCAGTGATGGATGGACCCCTTGAATCTTCTTGAAGGGGTTCCCTTCCAGGTTTCTTCCCCACATCAGATCCTAACCACGGATGCTTTAGGTCTAGGCTGGAGAGCACACCTGTGTCCCTTTCAAACCCAGGGCTCCTGGTCCCAGTGGGAAGCAACCCTACATATCAGTGTAATGGAGGTGAGAGTGGTGCTCTATGCCATACAGGCATTTCAGAATCATCTTGCTCCAGGCCAACTGCTGGTGCAATCAGACAATCTGAGTGTCTACTACATCAACAAGCTGGGCGGAACCCAATCATACCACCTTTTCAGGGAGGCCATGAGAGTGTGGTATTGGGCTCTGGGGCACAATCTGTTACTCTCTATGGTCCACGTGTCAGGCATCCTAAACACCCTGGCAGACAGTCTCAGCAGGACTCAGTCCAGCATGCATGAAAGGGAGCTTCTCTCATCTGTAGCAGAAGATCTGTTTGACAGATGGGATCATCCAGAGTTGAGCCTTTTTGCGTCCCCACTCAATGCAAAACTGACCAATTTCTGCTCACTAGTTCCAGGGCCTGGAGTTTTCTGGTAGGTTGCGTTGTCCCTCTCTTGGAGCGGGAGATTTCTGTACACATTCCTTCCTTTTCCTCTAATTCAGAGAGTGCTGATCAAGCTGCAAATGGAAAGGGCCAGCATGATTTTGGTAACCCCATTCAGGCCTCACCAGATATGGTTCCCTCTGCTTCAGTAGCTGGCAGAGGAACCTCTGGTCCCTCTGCCCCTTTGCAGGAATCTGCTGACCCAGGATCGAGGGACCCTGGTCCATCTCAATCTCGGGTTCCTCCAGCTGCATGGCACTGGAGACCATAGCCGTCGCCAGGTATGGGGTCTCCAACAGGGTGGTGGATGTCCTGGTGGCCGCCTGTGCCACGTATGCCATGAAGTGGAAGTGGTTTACCATCTGGGCTGCCAAGCATTCTCTAGACCCATTCACCTGCCTCGTGAATCATATCCTGGACTACCTGATTTGTTTGTCTGACTTAGGTCTCTAGTATTCCTCCCTCAAGGTCCACCTTTCAGCTATTTCTGCCTTTTATGAGCCCATGGGTGACTGCACTATTGCTCAGCTGGATGTCTCCCATACCTTTGTCAGAGGCACCCTGTACCTGAAACCCCCAATCTGTTCCCTGGTCCCTGTTTGGGACTTAATTTTATTTTGGAAAGGTTGACCCTGTCTCCTTTTGAGCCAGTCGCAACTTGCGATTTGCACTTTCTCTCTTGGAAAGCACTCTTTTTAGTTGCAATTACTTCTGCTTGAAGAATTTCAGAGCTTCAGGACCTCTGGTGTGAGGAGCCTTATTTGATTTTTCACAAAGACAGGGTATCTTTGCACACAAATCCTAAGTTCCTGCCTAATGTGGTCTCTGAGTTCACACTTAACCAGTTTATCCACCTTCCTGTTTATTTTCCTGAGTGTGCCAATCCAGGGGAAGCACTGCTCCATACATTAGATGTGCACAGAACTTTGAAGTATTATCTGCTTCGGACTAAAGAGTCCAGAAAGTCAAAGCAGTTGTTTGTTTCTTTTGCTCCAGGTAGAGAGGGTGCTTCAGTTTCTAAGCAATGATAATCCAGATGGTTGGCAAATTGCAGTGTTCTGCTACAGTAAGTACGGCAAAGAATTGCCTGGTGCTGTCGAAGCTCATTCCACCAGAGGCATGGCTACCTCCATGTCTTGTTTTAAAGGGTTCTCCACTGCTGACATTTGTGCAGCTGCCACTTGGAGTACAATCCACACTTTCACCAAGCATTACAGTCTGGGCATTGCTTCAAGAGCCCATGCAGGATTTGGCAGGGCTGTGTTACAAGGACTCCTGTCTTATGTTTATAGAGATCCAACCTCCCAGACTGTCTTCTACTCTTGTCACTGCTTGGTACTCATTCCTGTGATGTAACCTGATGACTGAGATACCCCAGAAGAAGATATAACAGTTACATAAGAACTTACCCTAACAGTAGATCTTGGAGGGGATCTCAGTCATCAGGTCTGATTTCTCTCCCACCATCACCCTTCTTGGGGCTCTTGTTCAGGACCTGGCTAACTGCTGTTTCCATCTTTTTTATCAAGACCTGGGTCCCTTTGTCTCTCCTTAGTTCCCCAGGGCATGTACCTTGCTCCCTACATCTCTGGAGGGAAAGAACTAAGGGGGGAGCGGGGCCACCCATGCCTGTATAGGGTTGGTGACGTTGATGGCATGGGCAGCCCCAGTTGTACTGCTGAAAATCTTCTGTGTGATTCCCCTTCACCAGTGGCGAAGGTTCCTATGTAGTAACCTGATGACTGAGATCCGCTCAAAGATCTACTGTTATGTTAAGTCCTTATGAAACTGTTTTTTCTACTGCCTAGACCTCTAGTATACATTTTTCCACATCTCAGTCTATCAGTTCCACCATCAGTGCCTCTGATTCCGAGTGGAAGGGGTCCTGTACCAGTTCCAGGTGATGCCCTTCAGCCTCTCTTTGGTACCCAGGGTCTTCACCAGGTGATTCGCAGTAGTGGCTGCATACCTGTGGCTCCTAGGGGTCAGGGTGTACCTCTACCTGGATAATTGGCTGTTGGCTGGTCCATCCAGAAAGGCTATGGAGAGGTGCAGAGATTTGGCTCTCCTGACTTTGAGACTTGGGCCTGTTGGTCAACCTGTACAAGTCCAGACTGGTACCAAAGTAGGTGATCAAGTTCATCAAGGCTGTTTTCATGGTGCCGAGCAATGGGAGTTCGCTTGGCATGCTGGGGACCTGGGTTCATGCCCCAAACTGAGATGTCAGGAACGGAGACCAGTGGGGAGGGAGTTAAGAGTGTCCTATGGATGCTTCCCTCCCATGGGGGTGGGACGGTACCGGACCGCTTGCTAGGTGGCTCCTGGCAGTGGCTTGCAGTAGGTATTCTTGGCACCGTGAGCCTCAACATGCTGCTGAATGCCCCCACCCCCAGGCTGCTGATGTGGCCAGACCAGTATGTGGGAGATGAGTGGGCTGCAGAGAAAATGGAAAATTGCTACTCGGCCAACCGGATGATGGTTGCCCGGATCCTCTCATGCCATGAAGCCCAGGAAGTAACCTCCAGAGCTGATCCCACGTAGTTCACACAGCACAGATTTGGAATCTTATCCCCCCCCTCTTGTGGGCCCAGGGAGGGGGGCCCCTCCCCCGGCAAAGGGATTCGACTGGGGCAAGACACATGGGGGATGGCGCTGAGGGAAGATGCAGCTGGACAGGGGTCCATTGGCAACCCAAAGAAGTGGCTGGCAGGGGACACAGGAGGCACAAAAGAAAGTTATTTGGGGCAGAATTAGACTTTTTGCAGGCCAAGGGCTGCCTCCCTTTGGACCAAGCAGTGGATTTTACCTCCTTTGCCTGATCATTTCAGGTTGGGCTCTTGCACCCTGCCTGGGATTTCCTGAGGCTGCTGGGTTACATGGCATCCTGTACCTGCATAGTCTGTAGGGCCCACTGTAAGATGTGCCACCTCCAGTGAGAGTTGGGCCGTCAGGGGTCCCAGCACCTATGCCACTTGGACCAGCCTGTTACTGTGACCCAGCCAATGGTGGATGTCATCCAGTGGTAGCTAGACCCAGAACACTTTGGAAGGAATCCCATTTGTCCACCTAGAACCAAATGTCATGCTCATGATGGATGTGTCTCTGGTGGGAAGGGGAACGCATGTAGGAGACCATAGAGCCCATGGGTTCTGGTCACACTGGGAGTCTTGTCCAATGTAAACCTGCTTGAGCTCCCTGCAGTGCATCTGGCACTGATAGAATTCACTCCTCTGATCAGGTCATGCAGGTCCAGCCGGACAGCACCATGACCATATTCTGCCTTAACAGGCAGGGTGGACTTCACTCCCTTCCCTTATGTCAGGAGGCCGTCTGCACCCGGACCCTCATGCACAGCCTGAGGGCAGCTCTCCTGGAGACTCATGTCACAAGAGAGAACAATTAGCTAGCCAGTGTTCTCAGCTGGATAGGAGAGATGTTGCATGAGTGATCCCTGAATCAGGAGGTGCCAAACCATCTGTTTTTCCACTGAGGCACTCCTCCAGTGGACATGTTCGCCTCCTGGGAGAACTCCAGAATGAGGCTGTTTTGCACCCACACCCCACAGTCCTGAAACACTGGTGGGGAATGTCTTCATAAGGCCCTGGACTCCAGGCCTCATGTATGCCTTCCTTCCCTTCCCCTTGATCCACATGGTGGTAGTGAAGGCACAGAAGAACAAGGCAGGCATGGATGATCCTGATAGCTTAAGACTGTCCAGGGCAGTTTTGGTACCTGGGTCTCCTCACCCTCAACAACAGACCTCCATGGCAACTGCTTCTCTGCCCAGATCTGCTGACCAGACTTCAGATGATGGTCCTGCACACAAAGTTGCAGTCCCTGCACCCCTTGGCCTTGTTCCTGAGTGGCTAGAGTTCCAGGCTTTGGGTCTCTCAGATGATGTGCTCCACGTTGTGGAGGCCTCCTGATCAGAGTCGACTTGAAGATGCTATACTTTTAAATGGAAGAGATTTTCTATTTGGTGTCTGGGCAAGGAGCTTGATCCCCTTGTCTGTCCTGTAGCTAGTATCCTGGACTCCCTCTGGTCGCTCCCTTGGTTTGGACTGCAGGCGACAAGCCTTAAGGTGCACCTGGCTGCCCTCTCTGCTTACTGGGTTGGGCTGGTAAGTCGACAGTGACCCAGGCGAAGTTGGTTGGCTACTTTTTCAAGGACCTGGATCACCTGTATTCTCTGGTGCATGTACCACCTCCACCATGGGACCTACTGCTGCTGTTGGCTATGCTCATGGGCAAGCCTTTTGAGCCAGTGCACAGGTGTGAGATGTCACACCTGTCATGGAAGATGGCCTTCTTGGTGGCCATCTCATCAGCCAGAAGGATCTGGGAACTCCAGGTGCTCTCAGTGGAGTCTCCCTACCTGGCCTTCCACAGGAACAGTCATCTTTCTCCCCAACCCAGAGTTCCACCCGAAGGTAGTATCGGCGTTTCACCCTAACCAGATGATTAACTTACCGATATACTTTACCGACCCATCTTTGGAGGCTGACTGCAGGTTCCATACCTTGGACCTGCGGAGGGTGCTCTCTTATTATGTAGAGTACACTGTTCGAGTTTGGGAGGAGGTTCACCAGCTGCACGCCACTTACACTGAAGCTATGCCTGGCAGACCTGCAGTAAAGTGGATGATTGGCAGGTAGATCACCTCCTGCATCGACCTTTGCTATAGGTTGCCTGGTATGAAGTCTCTTGTAGGGCATAGAGCTCATTCCACCAGACATACCGCTGCTTTGATTGCTGCTTCCAGGGACATCTCTATCCAGGAAATCTGCAGGATTGCTACCTGGAAGTCAGCACACACCTTAATTTGTGACTACTGCATCGACCTTGAGTCACACCAGGATGCTGGTTTTGTGGCCTCAGTTCACCAGTCTCTGTTCACCAAATAGGGATGTGCACCTTACCCCCCTTCTCCAGGAGAACTGTTAGGAGTGTGCCAGAGTGTGGATAGTGAAGCATATCCAACCTGTTCCATTACATTTAGCAGTTCCCATACCTCATTTAGTTGGGTAACTAGAATTTTGACCAATATTTTCATGTCAAGATTTATGAGTGATATTGATCTGTAGCCCCCTACTAACGTTGAATCTTTCCCTGGTTTAGGCAGGATGATAGTGCCTCCATCAAGGATATGTTTCTCACTCCATGCTTATAGAAGTACTGATAGTTCTGAAGTAACAGTGGTGCAAGTCCAGGGGCCTTGTCAGGAGTTAGGTCTTTCATGGTTGCTCTGATTTCTGTCTCCATGATAGGGGCCTTGAGCTCTTTCACCTGTTGGTCAGCTAGATAAGGGAGAGGTACAGTTGACAGATATTTCTCTTTTTCGGTCTCTGAGGCATTGTTTTCTGCACTACACAGTTGATGGTAGTACTACTAAAACTGTGCTGCTGTGTCCCTTGGTTTGGTGACCATTCAGCTACTGTCATCTTTTACCCCTGTAATAATCCAGGGCATTTCTTGTTTGCATAGGCACAGCACCATTAATGTGACAGCTTTTTCCCCTGATCCAAAATACTTAGTGTCTAATCTGCTAATGGCATGTTCAGCCCTTTCCCTATTGATTTCCCTGTACAGTACTGGGCTTTCAACCTGTTTAGTTTTTGCCATGTTCCCTTAGGTGTTTGGGGCCCCAGTTTATTTTTCCATAGCTCTTGATATCTAACAAAAGTGTGTCTGCCTTCTGTTCCCATTTCTTTTTCCAAATTTTGGAAAGTCTGATTATTTCCCCACATATGCTGACTTTGAAAGTTGCCCACAGGGTATCCCCCACTCTGTACTGCGATCTGATTAGTCCTTCTAAATTCTTCAATATATTGTTGTAGCTTTTCAGTTATCTGTTTGTATGTATTTAGGCACCGCAACTTATCGTGGTCTGTGGGGTTAGTGAAGCTATGCTGTAGTGTGACGGCGCAATAGTCTGTCACTACTCTAGCCTCCTGTTCACAGAAGTGTATACCCATGCAGAAAGTCTGCATCTAAGAGAAAATAATCTAGTCTCGAGGAGGTCTGGTGTGTGGCTGAATAAAAGTATGTTCTCTCTGCTGTGGATGGCACGTCCTCCATGGGTATATGAGTCTCATAGTGACCATCAGGTCATCCATGACTCTCTGTGATGGTGTGAGCCCTTTCTGTATCTCCCAGTTCTATCTAGATCACTGCTTAGGACCAGGTTACAATCACCTGCCAGTTGTGTGGGTAAGTGGGCTCAAGTCGACATTCTCCCCAAATTTTGTGCAAAGAATTCAGGATCATCCTATTAGGCCCATAGATTGATCCCAGAACCACCTTTTTTTGACCTGTCAAACCATGAATAAATATATATCATCCCTCCAGGTTACCCACTTCTTGGATCAGCTTAAACTGCACCTTTCAAGTAAATAGGATTGCCACTCCTTTGTTGCATGTTCCATTCCCTTCCCCATAAATATGGCCTACTCATTCTCTGCAAATTAAATTAATTTGATCTAGTTTGAGATACATCTCTTGGAGAAAGACTGCTTTAACTTGTAGTTTCTTTAAATGGTGCAGAACCTGGTAATGTTTTTCCTTCTTCTGCACCCCCTTAATATTCCATGTAATATATGTATATACCTTACTCGTATTGCTCAGATGTAATGCATTGTCTAAACGAGGCTAGTACTAGACCTGTATTTCTTAACCATTACTGACTATATACTAAACCACTATTGTATCTCTCCTCCCTCTTGGTACCTCTGACAGTGACATCACAATTAAACTGAACCCCACCTCCAATTACCCGAGTGAAGCAAGTTCTACAGTTGCATACAACATAAACAAGAAAAACATGAAAAGGTACGTCTTTCATTCAAAAACACCCATGTACTGGTGTTAAACCAAGTCTTAGTAATAAGAGGGTCTCTTCCTTGTCCTCCGTCCTCAGAATCTGGCAGTTGGGAAGGGTGCTCAGACTATACAAGTGCCCCCGAGCGCCACTGGGTAGATCCACTATACAGTTTTCTACCACAACTGATGGTAATTAATCTTTAACACTAAGAGTTTGTAGCTGTCGGTTCAGGCCAAAGAATCTGAGTTCAGTGCTGTTATGTGGAGTGATGCTACTTGGGAAAGAGCGCTGTAGCGTGAGCGTGACATGGCTAGAGGTGGCTCATTACCCACCCAAAAGGTGGGACAGGAGACAACCCAGGAGGAACTCATAGATTTTGTAAGAAACCCATAGATGTGGTAAAAGTGAGATCTTTTAGGTCTTAAAGCACCCCCTTAATGGGGGGTCTGTGCCATAACTGAGAAAGCAAAGGGTGTAGATCACATGGGAGAGATTTCCCCATAATGAGCAGCCTGAAACGTGGGCTGGTAAGTGCTGCTTCATGCTCATTGAGTGGGTGTGCCCCTGCCACCAACTAGCCATGTGTAGGCTATGTGTCCAGAGGAATAAGGTCCCTAGGCACCATGTTGTACCCTGGCCTATACTGCTCCTATATCATTCAGTTTGTTTGGTGGCACTTGCGTCCATCCCCCTCAACCCAGCATCCAACTTGCAGTTCTGCCTACCACTACTACCATCAGCTGCCAGGCCTAGGCTGCTCTTCTCATAAGAGAGCCCTCCGGTGTTAGGGTTCTCCTTGCCCTTACCCCCCAGCCTAGGTCACTCTGCCTATCATCCCCGAGAACACATTCAGCCATTAGAAGGGCTGGCCCACAACAGAATCAATTGTGCATCAGACAGCAAACATTTAACAAACTTACATTTGCACACAACCAAGAAAAATGAATCGGTGCTGTAAAATATTCAAATTCTTCTTAAATGGGAAGGTCACTTCATGCTCCCCATTACTATTGTCCACTGTGTGTAAGCGGAGGCGAGTGGTAAGAGCTTTTGACCTGTGCCCTCTACTGATTCTCCAGCCATGTTCAGTGCAGTAACATGGCTGAATCCATGCTCTGCCAGTGTGCGGGAGCATCAGATGTTCTGGAATAAGCACGTTCACTAGGCAGGCATGTGTTATTTGTGCTCTCCTTGCACATCACAAAACTGATATAGATGTGTAACCCCTAGGCGCCGCTAATCTAAAAGCTACTTCCCCTGCCTGTATGGCTATACTCTGCTGAGGGGCCTGAGTTCTCTAACAAGACGCCTCCACCCAGGGAAATGATATTGGAGTTACTTATCTGCTGTGGTATAGCCCTCTGGAAAGCTATAGAAACATAGAATTTGACGGCAGATAAGGACTGCTTGGCCCACCCAGTCTGCCCATTTCCCTACCTGATGGATAAGCTGCAGATTCTAGTTAATCAACAGCTTACTTCTTCCTGCCCCCCAACAAGAATTGCCTTATGCCTGTCCCATGCATTCTTGAATTCTCCCACTGTTCCTGACTCCACAGCCTCCTCAGAAAGGCTGTTCCATGCATCCACAACTCTCTCTGTGAAAAAATACTTTCTAACATTACCTCTGAGCCGTCCCCCCTCTTTCTTCAAATTGTGCCCCCTTGTTCTTGCACATCTCTTTTTCTGAAAGATACTACCCTCTTGCACCTTGTTAATTCCCTTGAGATACTTAAAAGTTTCTATCATGTCCCCCCTCTCCCTCCTTTCCTAACTACCCACCAACCCTCCTAGTGGCCTAGTATGTACCACAGTATTAAATTCACAATCAGTAGGAAACAGTAACAATATGCTCATACCCTTCACACTTATCACCGGGGCTGGACTTTTGGCAGCTGCCCTGGAGACCTCGTAGAAAATAAGGTTAGCAATGCAGAAGTACAGTCTTAATACAATAACACAATTAATAATATGCACACTAGCCAGGTTAAGCATAAAACAAGACAGTCAGGTTTATTTGGGGGCAGTGAACGAGGGAGGGGCGTGAATCTAGGCAAAGGATTAGCTATCTGATTTAGTTCAGTGATTGCTTGCAGTCTGTCCCCACCAAACAGTCACACAACACTGGGTACCCAGGATGGTAAGTCTGGCTAGCCAGAAGCGTTGCCTGGGGGTGGCCGGCGTTGCAGCTGATGTTGGGGGACCTTAATGGGAGGAATAACATGCAAAACACCCAGATTATTTGTAATCCAAGCTGGTCGGCTCAGACCTTTGCAACCCCAATAAATGAAGACAATTAGATGGTACGGCAGTGATTTAAGCTTTCGTTGCAGGGAGCTACCCTGATTTGTACTCATGCTACCTGAAATCTGCAGTAGTGCAGGCAATATGGAGACCTCATGGTGATGACAGGGAAGCTTGGGGGAAACAGGGCCGACACGACACACCTCCTCTTCACTGCCTTTCCTCCAGGTGGCCACAACCTGTGTGTTGTTGCTGCACAGGGGCTGGATCCCTGAGCCGGTCTCTTGCCATGACAGTCTCTGGTGATAGAGTAGTGGCCTAGGCCGCATTGGCAGGGCCCAGGCAGGATGAGCAGTCTGGCAAAGTTCATGATCTTCTGCTGGTGAAGCCTCTAGCTGGCATAGCAGGTTCTTTCATGGGGAACCAAATCTCGACCTATGAAACACATTCAGCATATTTAAATTAATAACTACTTCTGACAACAGTTTGGATTCAGTCCAGTTGCAAATCAATAGCTTTACTACGCAAACCTTTCAATCTGTGTATGTTTCACAAACAAGCTGGGCCGATTGCTTTAGTCTTCGATCCAAATCGCAAGTTGCACTAACAAACTTCTTCTCTTCTGCCGCAGTTCCAGGCTGGAATTGGACAGGTCTGACTTCTGCAAACAGGCAGCTCAATGCAGTAGGGCAAGTTAGGCCTCTTCCCGCCGATTCCCCTACGCTCCTTCTGGGAGCAGCTGCTCAAAAGCTCGAGCTGTTTACACTTCAACCTCCAACTCTAACTGATCCACTGTCTCTTGGCACACAGGGCATTTCCCTTGTAAATCTAAAGGTTCCGTTGGCTGAAGGAGCGGTCAGTCACAGTATGGGCTCCCCCTCCAGGTCCATTTGGGCACCTACCGAATAAAACTACAAGACTACAGAATTTCTTTCCCACAAGACCCCTGAGGACAGGATCCATTTTAGGTCCCCAGTGGTTCTATTGGTCCAATTACTGGAAGTCCTGGACCTAACATGGTGGCTTCCATCCAATTGTGGCAATTAAAGCAGGTTAGATAAACTTCTTTATCTCTAATATAATAAAGCACAAACAGTAAATAATCAGTTCCTACATGAGCTCTCTCTGTGCAAGTAACGACTGCAGAATGGAGCAAAACTACACACTGTCTGGCCAGTCGCAAGCCCTAAATTACTCGGACCCAGTACAGACCAACTTCTAAACACAGATTAGCTATTCTCTTAAAGGGACAGGTGCAGAGGCTTAATATGGCACTCTCAGGCAAAGACACAGAATCACACTAGGATGGCACACCAGCCTGACAGTGGGCATTGGGGCCCAGGAAGACATTATAGTAAACCTCAAATTTGTAGGGGGTTACACTAGGACAAGAAAGGACATGGCTGGTTGTCAGTACTTGCTCCCCCGCTGTGGCTGGCAGTTGAACTACTCCCCCCTGCACCACCAACCAGATCATAGGCAACAATGCCACATAACCCACATGTGAGTGTGGGGGCCAGGGGACTGCACATCATCGTTAGCCATGCTAGTTAAATATATCACATAACCCCCCCCCCCAAAACTGTGTTCGAAGTAGGTCTCAATTTTAAAGTTAGTCTTGTGGTGCAGAGAGGAAGGGGGCTCACCACCAGGGACCTGCTATCTACTGGGGGTAGCCCATGGGAAGAATCAAACCATTGTAGATTCACTGGCCAGAGCAAAGTAAGGGGATAGTACTCACAAAATTGAGCTTGAGGTAACTATGGAAACAATTACAAACAATGGTGCCAGAACCCACGTCTTGTCATCTATCATGGTGATTTGGTGGGATAGTGAGAGACAGGTCTGGAAAGATACTGTAGAGATCTTCCTCTGCTTCCTTGGCATTGTTGAACTGCTTTGTCCCCTAGAAGTCTGGCTGGCTAAAGGATTCTGAATTTAATGCTGGCTGCAATCAATTTTGATTTAATTTTGAAATATTCCCCCTGTAAAGATACATTTTTGAAATTTGAGATCATTAAATATGTAGAAGCATCTGTCCTCCCCACTTCAGGTCTCCTTTCTCACGTGGCTGATGCTGGACATACATTTTATCAAGAATATAAAAAAAAAAAAACACCTTGCACAGAATAAACAGGAAGATAGACAGACATGTGGGGAGTAGTGCAGTGTACTGACTGTGTGGCAGCAGTCTTCCGGGAGTCTTTCTGGAGGCTCAGATGCTGCCCTATTTGCAGGCAACTCTCTACCCTGAGGGAGGAGATTTCTTGTCTTCAGGCCACACTGGACGGTAGTAAGGGAACATCTCTCACCCAGGGAGCACTAAGGCCACCACCACTGCCTCAGAGAGTGCCAAGCAAGCGCAGCAGCTGGACCACAGTGGGCTAAGAGAGGGTGATGGTGGTGGAACAGAGGCACACCCAGTCAGTTGTACCACTCCACAATCCATACACCATTCTGGAAGAGCCTAGTTCCCCTATGGATTCAACCGCAGTGGAGACTAAGGAGGTTGTGGACAACTGTCACAAGGGAGGCCCACAGGAAGGAGGCAGAGGACACCACAGGGAAAGGAAGCAGCTCCTGGTGGGGGACTCAGTTATTAGGGGGATAGAACTGGGGGGAGCAGGGAAAACTGAAGTAAGGTGTCTGCCTGGCGCCATGGCTTGGAGGGACAGGAAGTGCATCCTCGGGATCACGAGAACAGCTGCACGGGAGACTGAGCTGGATGTCATTGTCCACCTGGGGATGAATGACTTGGCTCAACATGAGATTAGAACAGTGCAGGAGGACTTTGTGGAGTTGGGGAGGGGCCTAAGACAAGTAGCACACATAGTATCCTTCTCAGAGGTGCTGCCTGTCTATGGCATGGGTTAGGTGAGGGTACTTTGCACCATGCAATTCAATGAATGGTTGAAAAAATGGCTTGGAGCACAGGGGTTTGACTTCATTGGGGACTGGGGTTCCACCTGGAGGGATACCAGCCTGTTCTGGCAGGATGGTCTGCATCTGTGCAGGAAGGGAACAAGTCTTCTGGGCAATCGGTTTAAATGCTTCGTTGGCAAGCTTTTAAACTAGTCAAGGGGGGAGGCACTGATAAGCAGCAAGGAATTCCCAGCCTCCCCCTACAAAACACGGTACTAAATGAGGAAACGACCAAGGTAGAAAGGTCAGTGGTGGATGTTGCTAGAAGAGGTAAAGCCATCAAAAAATAGAGAGCAATGAGTACCAATGCCCATAGTCTGGGTAACAAGCTTCCTGAATTAGTGGCCTTGATGGAGGAGGAACATCTGGATATCATGGCAGTCACAGAAACATGGTACACACAGAACCATGACTGGGACTTAAACATACCAGGATACACTATCTACAGGAGGGACAGGGAGGGTAAAAGAGGAGGAGAAGTAGCTTTCTACATAAGGGAAGGAATCAAAGCAACAGAACAAAAGGGTAAACAGGGAGGAGAGGAAGCACTGTGGGTCAATTTGGAGATGGGCAATGGCACCACAATCCCCACAGGGGTTGTATACAGACCCCTCTCTCAGGGGGAGGAAATGAACAACGAAATGATAGAAAGTATACTTAGAATGGCAGAAAAAGGGGAGATATTGCTGATGAGGGATCTGAATATGCCAGATGTTAACTGGACTGCAGTTGTAGCAGCCACTTCTAAGAGTGGGGTTATTCTAGATGCCTTACACGGGGCATGCCTTAGACAACTAGTATTGGAACCCACTCGAGAGGGAGCAATCTTAGACCTGAGTCATATCAGATGACCTAAAGGTGGGCTGTCAATGTGAGAGGGCAGTAAGGAGGGCTGGGGGGATACTAGTATGCATAGGGAGAGGCATCACCAGTAGAAAACAGGAAGTTGTTATCCCTCTGTACAGACAGCTGGTGAGACCCCATCTGGAGTACTGCATGCAGTTCTGGAGACCCAGTCTCCGCAAAGACATAAACAGGATGGAGGCAGTCAAGAGAAGGGCAACTAAAATATTGCAGTGTCTGCACCGGAAGACATATGAAGAGAGACTTAAGGAGCTTAATATGTATAGCCTCGAGGAAAGGAGGGAGAGGGGAGACATGATAGAAATGTTAAAGTACCTCAAAGGAATCAACAAAGTCCAAGAGGGTAGCATCTTTCAGAAAAAGAGGTGTGCAAGAACAAGGGGGCACAGTTTGAAGATGGGGGGGCAGCTCAGAGGTAATGTAAGGAAGTATTTTTTCACAGAGAGGGTTGTGGATGCATGGAGTGGCCTTCCGGAGGAGGTTATGGAGTCAAAAACAGTGGTGGAATTCAAGAATGCATGGGACAGTCATAAAGCAATTCTAGGGGGTGGGGGTGGGAAGAAGTAGACTGTTGGTTAACTAGGATCTGCAGCTTATCCATTAGGTAGGGAAATGGGCAGACTGGGTGGGCCAAGCAGTCCTTATCTGCCATCAAATTCTATGTTTCTATGTCTATTAAGCATTTTAGAAAGGATCAGTCACCACCAAAGTCCTTCACATTCAAGTGTGGGGCTGCTCTCAACGTGCACTTTGGGTGCAAAAACATTTTGGTTTACTTACTGTTTAATGTAGTGTAGTAGATTTGATCAGACTAATTTTGTTTAGTTGTAGACTGACATATTCTTTTACTACAAACCCCAGAATCCCCTGCAGATGACATAAGAGCACTGGGCAGCAATGGGATGATTAAATAACCTGTAGTGTATATTAGAGATTATATAAACTCTAACCTTTTGTTTGCTGGTCAAGTTGTCCTCCATGAGCTGTGTACAGTAAGAGGACTGTATTTATACCCTAGAGAAAAGCAGTCCTGGAAAACACCTGATTGGAGATTATAAAAGCTCTAACATGGACTGCAGGCTATTGCCTCTCCCACTGCTGCCTACCGCTCTGATGTCAGCTGCAGGTGATTTTGGGATTTGTAGTAAAGGAAGATGTCAGCCTAAAACTAAGCAAAATTAGTCTGCTATAATCTACTATACTACAATAAACAGTAAGTAAACCAAATTTCTTTGCCCACAAAGTACACATAAGAACCAGCCCCACACTTGAGTGTGGGGGCCCTTGGCGGTGACTATTCCCCTTGAAGTATGATTGGTCTCAGGCACTTGTTGGGACCAGGCATGGGACACAGGGATCTATGCCCCCTTTCGATTATGGAGTGGTACCATGTGGAGTCAATCCAGCAACCTCAAGGCACAGCTTCTGTTGAAAGGCAAGCATGTCAGCCCCTTATGCTTTCTCAGGTATTCCCATAATGATCAAGTTGTTACGGCGGTTCCTCCCTTCCTGATCTTCAGTTCTCACTTTTAGTTTGTTAACTTTATGCTTGAAGTCTACTATGCCCAGTTCCACCCAAGCCTGGTGAGCCTTCATTGATGAAATGTGGGCCTCAGTGTCTCCGACCCTCCTGGCGAGGGTGTCCAAAGATGGACGTATTGTTTTCAGTTCCCCTGACATGTCCAGTATGGCCTCCTTGATGGAGCCTAGCTGTTAAAGAAAGTGCTCAGCAGTATGCTCCACTTTGTCAGTACTTGCAGCAAGAGAGATCGGGGAGGTGGAGGCCCTCAGTCTTTTCCATCCCTGATCACACTCATGTAGTGGAGGCGGTGTGTGCAGCTGAATGGGTCTGACATCATGGCTTCACTGTCACTAATTTCTTGGTCATGCAATCTGCTGGTGAGTCCAAACTTCTACATATTTTGCTGTGTCCTCAGTGATGTCAAGTGGTCTTAAATATTTGGCACTAAAACAGTGCTGAAAGGTTTAAAATATTTAGTCAAAGCAGCTGGCCCTGCAGAGCTCAGTGCAGTACGTACGACCTAGCTGAGCAGCATCACGTGACTCCCCCCAAAAAGAGAATTTATTTTTGGAGTGTCTCTTATGTACAGTTCTGCCACGAAATGGCTGATAAAGAGCCTCCTAAGGCCGAAGGGCACACTGCATTAGAGCTACCTCTGCCACTGTGGGAACATTAGGGGTAGATCCCTGCTGGAAGTGTGTAAGGCAGCTATTTGGTCTGCAGTGCACACCTTCATGTCCCACTACTGTCTGAGCATCCAGACTAGAAGCATTGCCAGATTTGGTAATTCTAACCCCATGTAGTCTTCTATATTCATAACTGTATGCAGTCTGCCTCTTAAGTAGAACTGCCCGGAGATAAATGGAACTATATGCAAATGATAGAACCTATCATTGTTCGAGACACATATTCAAACTGCTGCCCTCATCTACTGCAACATTCCATTAACGTCTCAGATTTCTCACTCCGCCTGAAAAGTCAGACGCCTGGAGATCTTCCTCTCGACTGTTCGAGCTGATTCCAGTTTAAATAAGTATATTTATGTCTATATTTAAGCTGCTGCCTTCATTTATTGTTTAATTTAGTTCTAGCTATCTTTTTAGTTTTATTTTAGATTAACGGTAAAATTGTATTTTTTTCTCTCGGTTCCTCATGATTCGAAATAACTGCTGAGGAACCGGGGTTTTCTTAGTTAATTCCAGCATTTTTCACCATAGTTTAGCATTATTTTATCTTACAGTCTGTGATTTTGTTTTGTGTGTTTATTGCTTGTATTTTGGAACCGAGCGGTTGGTTCTTTTGAACCGATACTCTGGTTTCTGTGAACCACTGACCCGGTTCAGTCTGAAAAGTTATCGGTTCTTTCTCGGATCCTTAACTGGTTCTTGAACCGACAAAAAAACACACTAAAACAAATACCGTTAGTTTGAATACTAATAAGCAGTTATTGGTTTTTCTCCTGGAAATGGAATTACAAGAAAAGCCAAAGAAAAAGACTGGTCCCCCAGGTTTTAAAAAATTGTATTAAGTGTGGGGACGTGTATGCCAAACATGATTTATGTTTAGTCTGCTTAGGATCTGAAAATTTTTCAGCAGACTGTGCCATGTGTAAGTCCTTTCCTCAAAAAACTATTGAGAAAAGAATGGAAAGGCTGAGAAAAAAAGTGGACAGTGGTCCATCAGGCTCTAACCAGCCATCAAAAAATGCGGGTGAAACCACTTTGCCTACTGTTACCACCCCTGATAAGGGTGTTTCTGGCACTTTGAAAAGGGGGAGTGGTCTGGCTGACTCTCCGGCCCCCTCCAAGAAATCCAAGAAAACCAAACACTTAGAATCCCCAGGCTCCTGCACCTCAAGGGGTTTCTACTGTGTCTCATAGCCCGCCATCTGCAGAGGAGATAGCTCAGGCTATGAAAGTTTTACAGGCTTTACAGGGTATCTTGCCTATTCAACCTGCTCCTCCTAGGCTTCCTGCACCAGCTCCTGTTCCTGAACCACAGGAGCCTGAGTGTGAAGATTATGGTGAGATGGATCCTGAACAGGATGAGCCCATAGAGCCTGAAATCTCACCTGAGCAGGAGTTCAGTTCTCCTCCTAGCCCTGAGGATTTTTTATCTCACTTTTCTTTTGTGAGAAAAATACTGGATGCCTTGGATTTGGCTACCACTGAAGTGGTTGATGATGAGGAGGAAGCCAAATACTTAGAGATGATGGGTTTAACACCCACAAAAAAGGTGTTTCTGACAATTAAGTTCTTTAAAAAAGACTTGTTAAAGATTTTACAGACTCCTAATTCAAACATGAAGTCTTCCTGTATTCTGACAACTGCAGTTAGCCCCAGCCTTTAAACTGCCCCGGAGAACAAAGGGTTAACTTTTCTGTGCAATAGGCACATCCAGACTTTCATCTTCACCATAATCATCTTCCAACTCTCCTTCCTCCTCAAACTCCGTTTCATAAAATTCTTCCAGGGTAACCGACCGAACCGAGCCCCTGCCAAAAGGTGCTGGATCAGTCAGAACCAGCGGAAAGCGATTCCCTGTCTGGTCGCTGGCTATTTCATTAATACGGTCAAGTATGAGATTCTGGATCCGAACTGGTCACTTGCTCTTTTCATTTTCTTTTTGTCAGAGCCGATTCCTCGGAACCGCCTCCTTTTGCCCTGGTCAGAGGGCACTCCTCCTGGTTCGGTTGGAACCGAACTGGGCTGGCCATCCGGGTCAGCGGACTTCTCGGCCCCCCTTTCCCTCAGTCTACCTAATCTCTTTTCCAGGGTAGATTTGAGAACATTTTTGCAAATTTGGCAGTCTGAATCGAGGTGGTCAAACCCCAGACAATAAACACAGGTGGTGTGGGGATTGGCCTTAGCAAAGACCTCCCCACACACACTGCAGTGTTGAAACCCAGTGGGCCTAGTTTTTTTCTTGGGTTTCTCAGACATGGCCAACCTAACCAAACTAACCCTTTTCTCGGCCACTGCCAGGCAAGACTCCCCTATCGGTTCCTGACCGTGTCACAGGTGTTGGAAAAAAAAACATACTAAAACCCTTTTTTTTTTTTAGAACCGATACGGACCGGTAACCACACACTAAAGTAAAGTACAAATTTTACCTGAAAATGATCGGCTCAGCCGAACCGATCCACACTTTTACAAGTTCCACACAGAAAACAGAACAAAACCTATCTAGTACTCATGGTACCACAGACAGAGACTAGAACCGACTATGCGGAAACACCAATTTCGGTAGAAAAACCGACCGAAAACCGACACTTCAACTGACTTTGAACCAAGCAGCAGGAGAAATCTCCGGAGCGACTGTTCAGTGAGGTGGAGTAAAGAATCTGACAGTTGCAGTTCGAATAATAACAGGCAGAGGCTTCAACCAAGCTTGAGATGAACATTCTATGCCATGCATAGAAAAGTTAACCCTTTGTTCTCCGGGGCAGTTTAAAGGCTGGGGCTAACTGCAATTGTCAGAATACAGCAAGACTCCACTAGCAGAAACATAATTACTAAGGTGAGTAATTTTTTCTTCTGTTCCTCCTATAGATAAGAAGTCTGATAAGAAATACCAGTTGGACAGGAAAGGAGCAGAGTTCTTATACTCCCACCCTGACCATCAAGGGATAGTCCAACAGGCAGCCTGTGAAAAGGTGAGGGTCCCTCTCTCTTCCCACTCTCCTGAGAAGGATTCCAGGAAAATAGAAGGTACTGTATGTCTAAGAAGGGTTATTTAGCTTCCTCCTTAGGTGTGAGGCAGGCTAATTACCAGGCATATGCAGCACAGTATCAGAAAATACTGTGGCAATCAGTATTGGCTATGTCAGAGTAGGCCCCCTTGCCCTCTCTGACAACCTGGCAGAGACTGCTAGATTTGGTCTGGAAGCTGCTAAATATCAGTTCCAGATGGCAGCTGATGCTAATGACAGTGCTGCCAGGTGGATGGCTCTGACAGTGACTCTACGAAGACTGGCATGGCTTAGGGCCACCACTCTCACCCAGGATACCCAGACCAAGGCCATGGATTTTCCTGTGGAGAGCAACTCCCTGTTTGGTAAGCACACTGAGGATTACATGAAAAAGGTGAATGAATACAAGGCCACCTACAAAATTAACTCCTCCAGGGACAAGCCTACCCCTTCCTATAGGCCTTATGGAAGGGGAGATTGGGGAAGATTCCCTTATGGGAGGCCTTTTTATCAGGGCCAAGCTGCTTTTCGGCAACAGTCCTACCCACAGCAGACTGGGTACTTCAGGTCTAGAGGCAGGAGGGGTTCCAGAAGGGGCTCCCAATCTGTCCAAGCTCAGGCACCCCCAAAACAAAACCCTGACCAGTTGGTTAAGGTCGCCTCCCCAGTACCAATAGGGAGCAGGCTGACCTACTTCCTCCAGAACTGGGTTTCCATCACAACAGACAAGTGGGTTCTAGGGGTGGTGAGTCAGGGTTTGTCCCTATGCTTCAAATCCCTTCCTCCTCTAAAATCAAGAATCTTCAAGCCAGCTTCCCTCATGGATGGCAGATTCTTGCAAAAGGAGGTGCAGAAATTGCTCCACAAGAAAGCAGTGGAACCTGTACCAGTGCACCTCAGGGGAAGAGGTTTCTATTCCCATTACTTTCTAACCAAAAAGAAAAATGGGGAGTGGCGACCCATTCTGGATCTCAGATCTCTCAACAAATTTGTAGTGAAACCAAAGTTCAAGATGGTCACCCTGTCGTCCATACTACAAGTTATCCAGCAGGGGGATTGGTTGGCAGCCTTGGATTTAAAGGATGCTTATTCTCGCATCCCAATAAGGCAGTCTCACAGAAAATATCTCAGGTTCAGGCTCCTTTCAGGCCATTACCAGTTCACTTCCCTTCCCTTTGGTCTGACCTCAGCCCCCAGGGTATTCACAAAGTGCCTAGCTGTAATAGTGGCATATCTAAGAAGGTCTGGTATTCTAGTCTTCCCTTATCTGGATGATTGGCTAGTTGTGGGAAAGTCCCCACAACAGGTCTCTGAGCACTTGGAATCAGCAATGCATCTCCTGCAATCCCTAGGACTTTTGATAAATCAGGAAAAGTCTGTTCTTACCCCTCTTCAGGTGCTTCAATTCATAGAAGCAGAGCTGGATGCAACTCAGGGAAGAGCTTTCCTCCCTTAGGACAGGGTGAAAAGTATTTTCGACCTGACAGCTTCTTTCAAACTAAACCAGCCATGCCCAGCAAGATACTGTCTGCAGATTCTGGGTCATATAGCTGCAGCAACAGGTACTGTTTTTAGGGGCAAGATACAGAATGAAGACTTGCAGTCTTGCCTCAGGTGTCATTGGTCACAGAGAAGGGACAAAATGTCAAAACTCATCCCAGTAACAGAGGCTGTTATTCAAGCCTTACAGTGGTGAAAAAATCAGAGAACTTAAGGCAAGGGGTCGCTTTCCAAAAGGAGAACCCTTCCTTTATTCTTAAAACAGATGCTTCTCTATTGGGATGGAGCGCCCACATGGGGGAACACACCATCCATGGGACTTGGTCCGGGGCAGAATCCCTTCTTCACATAAATCTCCTAGAGCTCCGAGCTGTACTTCTAGCTCTAAAGGCCTTTGTTCATTTGGTGCAAGGCAAGGTGGTACAAGTCAGGACAGACAATACCACAACAATGTACTATATAAACAAGCAGGGAGGTACAAGATCAGATCCTCTGTGCTCAGAGGCCATGAAACTGGGGGATCTGGCATACTCTATAAAACAACTCTGCAAGCTGTCCATGTCCCAGGAAAGAAGGACAACATTCTGGCAGATGCCCTCAGCAGAATCAGTCAGGACCACCACGAATGGTCCCCGGACAGACAAGTGATAAATTCAGTATTCAGAAGGTGGGGTACCCCAGAAGTGAACCTCTCTGCCTCTCAAGAGAACCACAAACTACCACTGTTTTGTTGCAGACCTCCAGCCAGGGGCACAGTCCCAGTGGATGCCATGGTACTGGATTGGTCAGGAAGAAGCCTGTATGCTTTTCCTCCCTTCCCTCTCATTCTCAGAGTTCTGATCAAGCTCAGGTCCCAGTTTGCTTCAATGATCTTCATCATCCCAGACTGGCCCAGACAGCATTGGTACCCTTTCCTGTTCTCCATGTCTATATCCAGACTGATACATCTTCCTTGGAGGCACAACCTGTTGACCTCCCACCAAGGGAAAATAGGGTATCCCAGCCTCAGCTCCCTCTGTCTCAAAGCTTGGCTCTTGAAGACATAGAATTTGCAAATTTAATCTCTCCCAAGCAGTTTTGCACATACTGAAGGGGTATAGAAAACCCTCCACTAAGAAAACATATTCAGCTAAATGGAAAAGGTTTCTCTCTTGGTGCAACCTGCACAGCATCGAACCTGCTTCAGCAGGAATTTCGACTCTCCTTGAGTATCTTACTTTCTTGCATGATCAGGGCCTTAAGCATGCTTCCCTAAGAGTTCACTTGGCATCTATCTCTGTTCGTGTTTCGGTGAGTAAAATCACCTCTATAGCAGCTGATCCTATTTTTAAGAAGTTTTTCAAAGGTCTTTGTCACAGATACCCACCCATTAGGGAACCCGTCCTTAGGTGGGACTTGAACATTTGTATTGCTCAACTTATGAGGCCACCTTTCGAACCTATGTCTTCAGCTCACCTCCAGTATGTTACATGGAAAACTGTATTTTTAGTGGCTATAACTTTCTGCTAGAAGAATAAGTGAGCTTCAGGCTCTATGTGTAGAATAGGACTATTTGTCTTTTCACAGTGATAAAGCGGTACTCAGAATAAAAAGAAAATTCCTCCCCAAGGTGGTGTCAAATTTTTATTTGAATCAGTCTATTACACTACCAGTGTTTTTCACTGAGCATTCTACCTCAGGTGAGCGTAAACTCCACAGTCTTGATGTAGAGAGAGCTCTGAGCTATTACATATCTCACACTAAAGATCACAGGGAGGATAAACAACAGTTATTCCTTACCTATGGAGATGTAAAAAAAGGTACACCAGCTACCAAAAGGTCAGTCTTTTGCTGGATAGTCAGTTGCATACAGTTCTGCTACGAAAAAGCAGGCAGACAGGTCCCATCAGGACTTAGAGCCCACTCAACTAGGGGAACAGCTGCTTCCATAGCAGCTTCAAGGGATGTCCCCCTACTGGACATACGTAAAGCTGCCACGTGGAGGACAGTACATACTTTCACTAAACATTACAGCCTGGACATACTGTCCAGAAGTGATGTCAGATTTGGAACGGCAGTCCTGCAGAGCCTCTTTCCTAAGTAGGTTCTCTGCCCACCTCCAAAGGTACTGCTTTGAAGTCTGCATACAGTTATGAATATAGAAGAATACATGAGGTTAGAAGAAAAAATTACTCCCCTTAGTAATATTGTTTCTTCCAGTGTATTCTTCTATATTCATAACTCTCCCACTCTGCCTCCCCTACCAGAACCAGAGCCTCAGCATGCCTGCTGATTTTATCTTGGATTTCCATAAGTATGTACACACTATTGAAGTACATTTTAACTTTGGTGAGATCATCTCTTATTCTTTGGTTACCTGTTTCCAGGATAAAACTTATCTGTTTTTGGATTGTAGTTACTGTAAATAGCCACTAGGGTTTCATATTTGGTTTATAGGAGTTAGTTCCTTTACGTATTCATAGGTAACTTTAGGTAGGTACGTAGTACTTCTGCCTTGTAGGCTGTTATCGAAATCTGAGACTTTAATGGAACATTGCAGTAGATGAGGGCAGCAGTTTGAATATATGTCTCAAGTAATGATAGGTTCTATCATTTGCATATAGTTCCATTTCTCTCCGGCAGTTCTTTAGGAGGCAGACTACATACAGTTATGAATATAGAAGAATACACTGGAAGAAACAATATTACTAAGGTGAGTAATTTTTATGTTGCTTGCACGCATGTGCAAGAAACTTAGTGCCATCATCCGAATTTTCGGAGGTGTGGCACCCTGTCTTCCAATTCAGTCAGTGTGTTTGCAGGCGTGGCCGCAGTTCTCCAATGACTGCTGCAGCTGTCTATGACAGCAGTCGAAATGCAGTGGCATACAATTGAAAGGGAGCTCCGCTTCAGTGAGCAGAGCTCTCCCCCACACCACCGCAAACACGCATATTGCGTGCTGATGCGCTCCCACACACTCATTGTATGGCGGCAGGGGTGCCCAATCCCCGTCGGCTCCACTCCCACAAAGCTGTCCAGGTGCCACGCTGGGGCCCACCAGCATGGCAAAAATGTTATAGCCAACAGGGTGCCCAATCCCCGTTGGCTCCAGCTAACAGCCTTTCTAGCTGCCACTGAGAGCCCACCCCAGCGTGGAAAGCGTCCCGTGTCGTCTTCATTTAAAAACAAAACCCTGTAAATAAAAAATGGTCTCGCAGTCTCCTGGCCCCACCGCACCCACCCACTGTGCACCTGCCTCCCACACCCCCTCACCCCATACTTACCTCCAGAGCTCAACGCGATGATCTTCGGTGGACTGGGAACACGTCTGCACTCTTCAAAGCCGACCGCGAACTGAGGAAATGCCGGTAAGCTGTATAATGGAATAAATAGGGTTTTTTCAACTTTGTTGCATATCTCAGGCATTTTTGGGAATTTTGGGCCCAAATTTTCAACATGGGGTTTTTGGGACCCCTCCTCATGACTTCTTGCACTGTCATGGCGTTAATCGGGCCCAAAGGGTGATTTTGTGGTCACTGCACGAAATCACCTTTTGGGACTGATTAATGAAACGACACTGCCATTGTTCATAAGGTGGGCTCTCAAAAAGCCTATGTTGAAAATTTGATGAAAAAATTCCTAAAAATGACTGTTTTACGAATGTGCGTTGCCCAGTTCCTCACGCACTTGTAAGTTCGCAAATTTTCAATATTTTCATTCCAGATTTTCAACATTGCCATTTTACCACATCTTCTTATGAGCAGTACAGATGTCATTTTCATATCCTGCCCAAAACATGTTTCTGCCCATGTAGGCGCACAATGGGCTGATCGGTTATCTTGAAATCAATGTATGGGACACATTAGGAAAATCACAGTGACACTGTTCATGAGCAGATGTCTTAAAATGGCTGTTGAAAATTTGGTGAAATCTAAAAATGACACGTGCGCGTGCGCGCGGTTCCTCGACGCATTTCGTAAGTTTTGCGAATTTTCAATATTTTCACTCCAGATTTCCAACATTGCCATTTTACCACACCTCCTTATGAGCAGTACAGCTGTCATTTTCACATCTTGCCCAAAAGCGTGTTTTCCCCCCATGTAGCGCACAATGGCGCGTATCGTGTGAGAAATCCATGTATGGGACACATTAAGAAAATTACAGTGACACTGTTCATGAGCAGAGGTCTTAAAATGGCTATGTTAATAATGATGAAAATTCTAAAATGACTGTTTTACGAGCGTCTGCTCGTGTTCCTCGCAGCTCGTAAGTTCGCGAATTTTCAATATTTGCACTCCAATGACTTCCAGATACCTAAACAGCACATATAAGCAAGCAATATTCGGCATTGACAAATGCTCATTTCTTCTGTACTTCAGAACCTTTTCTCTAAATAGGTTGTAGACCCTGCCTCCCAAGGTACTGCTTGGAGTCAGCAGTTTGTATGTCATCACTAATGCGCACTCATTTATAGAAGTAAGAACTACTCACTGTATTAATGATGGTTCTTCTAGAAGATGTGTTAGTGAGTCATACAAACCCTCCCTACCTCACCTTCTAGAACCTTGGCATAAGTGGGTTCTTTAAATGTTATAACAATTTGTTTTGTATTGCTTAGACATTCTTTTTAAAAATTATAAACTGTAGTTTTAAGAGTTTAACCTATTGTGATTGTAATTCTTTAATGTTTTTATGTTTTATAAAAATCCATAGCATACTGTGGGTTAGTTAGGTGGTCATATTACACTCTAGAACCTATGAAGAAGCAGAGGCAATGGCCAACTTTTTACATCAGTAATAAAGTATAAAAAATGACTCTGAGAAATTACATTAGACAGTTGAATCAAGCAGCCTAAAAAGAGCAGACTCTAAATTGAGTGCTGTATTTACTGTTATTAGGTCTCAACATATATTGGAAATTGTGGTATGCTTATTTGTTTTTTTTCTGCTTTTTATATAGTATTGTATTATGTTTTTGATCTGATTGTATACATGATGTATTTATGCTTTATTTGTAAAAATCATGATATTTAACTGCTGTGATTGATCAATAAACTGATTAATTGATTGAATTAGGTGTCATTGCTTTTGTTTGGTCTTTAGCTATAAATCAGCCATTAGAATGCCAGAGGGCGTATGACTACACTGCAGAGTTGAAATTATAATGTTCTAAAAGTTATATCACAGGGCAACTACTTAGGGCTGATATGCTGCAGTGTGTATGACTCACTAATGCTCTCTCTAAAAGAATCATCATTACTACAATGAGTATTTTTTTTTCTTATAGCTCTGTGTTCTTATCCCGGCCAAACCTTTTAAATAAATCAAATATATTCTCCCAAGTCTCCCTTCTCTGCTGTGGTTGGAACTTGGACTTGAAAGGTGCAGTACTTAACTGGGCTGCCAACTCCACTAAACCTGCATTTTAATTGTTAAACGGGGCATGGTTCTCAGAATTTGTAACTTGTACTGTAATTTTTGTTCAACCACTCTGTTACTATCACCTGGGTCACACCTGAAAACGAGTCTCGGCTCAGTGTGCCTTTCAGGGTCACCAAATTCTAAATAAATAAATAAATGAGAGGGAGACTAGTTCTCAAAATGGATTTTTTGCATATCTTTTTCACTTTTGTTACTCTTCTTACTTTTTGAGCCACACATTATGCTATCGTACTTGAAAAACTAATATTAGAAGTTTAGTATGAAGTATGAAACTGTTCCTCTATTTTCAGATTGACAATTATTTCAGTTTTAAATAATGTAGAAGTAATATAAAGGTTTCCAAACACCCCCATAGCTCCAAGAAATATTTGTTATTTCTATGCTGTATTTATTTGTTTTCCTGGGAAGGGGTTCCATTGAGCAGTACTTATTTTCTAGGAGGTTCCTAGTTAGGACAACCAAAAAAACAAGGTGCTGCATCATAGAAACATAGTCTTTGACAGCAGATAAGGACCGCTTGGCCCATCCAGTCTGCTCATTTCCCTACCTATTGGATAAGCTGCAGATCCAAGTTAACCAACAGCCTACTTCTTCCTACCCCTAAACAGAATTGCCTTATGTCTGTCGCATGTATTCTTGAATTCCCCCATGTTTTTGACCCCATGCTGTCTTCAGGAAGGCCGTTCCATGCATCCACCACCCTCCGTGTGAAAAAATAGTTCCTCACATTGCCCTTGAGCCGTCCCCCCTCCGTCTTCAAATTGTGCCCCCTTGTTCTTGCACATCTCTTTTTCTGAAAGATTGTACCCTCCTGGACTTTGTTGATTCCCTTGAGGTACTTGAAAGTTTCTATCATGTCCCACCTCTCCCTCCTTTCCTCGAGGGTATACATATTAACTCATTGCCTTCACAGGAGCTCTCTGATGTTGTACCACTTGTCTCCTGTATACTGTTAACAGTAAATCTTGGGCCTTTCTAAGCAAAATCAAGCTATAGTCAGCATGCCACAAACAAATCTTAATAGCTCAAGAACCGTAAGTGCTAGACACAAAGTATGAGTGGCAAAGTTATTCAGCACAAAATTACCTTTCAAATGGTGGTATGCAAATCATATTTAATTTTGTTTTTTTTCTAAGCTGGTTGAAACAGCAAAAAAAATCTTTTTTTCACTAAAACAGGCAACATAAGCGATACACACCATACCATAAACAAATGCGAATAACTCCTAAAGTATACATGATATACACAAAATATCAGTGGCAAAGTTGTTCAGCACAAAATTACCTTTCCAATGGTGGTATGCAAATAATATGTAATTTTTTTTTCTATGCTGGTTGAAACAGCAAAAAAAAAATATTTCTCTCACTAAAACAGGCAACATAAGCCATACACACCATATCATAAACAAATGCAAATAACTCCTAAAGTATACATGATATACACAAAATATCAGTGGCAAAGTTGTTCAGCATAAAATTACCTTTCCAACGGTGCTATGCAGTCAAATATATATTATATTCTGTTACACTATATATTAAAATATATAAGTGACTTCCCTAGACATTGCAAGGGCACACTGGGAGTCAGCAGCCGACTTCTGCAGGCATCCTCAGGACACACCAGTGTATTTTACTGATGACTACAGGCGTCTGCTAGGAGACAATGAGTTAAGCTCCTTTAGTCTCTCTCCATATGGCTTCTGGTTTAGTTGCCCTCCTCTGGACTGCCTCCATCCTGTCATATGTCCTTGCGGAGGTGGTGTCTCCAGAACTGCATGCAGTACTCCAGATGGGGTCTCACCACCTGTCTGTGTAGAGGGATAACAACTTTTTGTTTTCTACTGGTGATGCCTCTTCCTATACCTCCCAGTATCCCCCCAGCCCTCCTTACTGCCTTCTCACATTGCTTACTTACCTTTAGTTCATCTGATGTGACTACCCCAGGTCCCTTTCCATTTTTGTTGTTGTTAGTACCCCCCCGATTGTGTGTACTCTTCCCCTGGATTTTTGTTTCCCAGGTGCATTACTTTGCACTTCTTTGCATTGAATCTAAGCAGCCATACTTTTGACCATTACTCCAACCTTGCCAAGTCCCTTCTCATCCTTTCCACCTCCTCTTGTGTATCAACCTTGTTGCAGAGCTTTGTGTCGTCTGCAAAGACGCATACTTTTCCTTCCAGTCCCTCTGCAATGTCACTTATAAAGACATTAAAAAGCATTGAACCCTGTGGTAGCCCGCTAGTAACCCCCCTTTCTTCGGAGTGGACTCCATTTACTATTAACCTCTGTGTCCTGTTGTCCAGGCTGGCTAATTTGTTTGTTAATCTTTTGTGTGGGACTGTGTCAAAAGCCTTGCTAAAGTCTAGGTAGGCCATGCCCACAGCCCCTCCCTGGTGTACTACTTTGGTCACCCAGTCAAAGAAATCTGTTAGATTTGTCTGACATGAGCTTTCCGCTGTGAATCCATGCTGCCTTGGGTCCTGTGCCCCACTGACCTCTAGGTACTCAACAGTTCTTTCTTTCAGAAGTGATTCCATCATTTTCCCTACCACTGAGGTCAAACTAACAGGTCTGTAGTCTCCTGCCTCTGCTTTGCTCCCACTTTTGTGAAGGGGAATCACATCCACCCTCCTCCAGTCCTTGGATACCACGCCATCCTCCCATGATTTGTTAAAAAGGGTAGTCAGTTGTGTCACTAATTCTTCCCTCAGTTATCTTAGAATTCTGGGGTGAATCCCATCAGGGTCCATTGCTTTGTTCACCTTCAGTTTTAGGAGTTCTTTCAGTGCCCTTTCTTCTGTGAATGGACTGGTATCGAACCCTCTATCCAGAGTGCTTCTATTGATTGGATTAGGTTCCTCCCACTCCTCTTTTTTTGTGAATAATTTGTTCAGCATCCCTGCTTTTTCACTGTCATTCCATTTTTTATTTTTAACCAGGTAGTAGACTGGGCACTGCCCTTTTTCAGCCACGTCTGACATTCATACAATAACAAAACATACAAAACTTGCAGTCATAGAGATGAAAATACAACTACATAATACAATACAATAATTTCACATACAAGTACACACTGTCTCATTTTTTAAGTATGTAAAAAGCCCTTTCCTAAAGTGCACTAAATTATGTGCTCCCTTAGTAAGATGCATATATTTGTTCAAAAGATGGGGTGCATACCAAGAAAAAGCCCTCCTAGTCATGTGCAACCTGTATCTTGGAACCTCATAATCCTGTGCCCCACTACTTCTTATTATTCGTTCCCTCTTCATTAATCCTAATGCCCCAGAAAGTACCTTGGGATCATTAGCTCTCGATACCCTAAATGCAAAATTCCCCAACTGATATCTAATTCTCATTTCTGGTGGCAATACTCCCATTTTCTCTTAAAGCACACAATGGTGTGTACGTTTTGGCACCCTTAGTGCAAACCTACAGATGTTATTAAACAGAGTCTTATACTTTGTCTCAAACACCTTATTAGTATTTAAAAACAATATGCTCCCATATTCCAATGTAGGCATCAGAACTTGCTTAGCTATGACTGTCCGGGCTTATTCAGTCAATGCATTTATATTCCTATACAGGTACCCTATTTTTTGGTTGTCTCTTTCCTACTTTTTCAGTATGTGGGACTAAACTCAGGCAGGAGTCTGGATAAACTCCCAAATATTTTGAAATAGTGACTGTGGAAAGACTTTAACCAATTATCTGCAATTTTTTTCCTTTTGCAGTTTCTGTTGAGTTCCAAATAACATATTTGGGTTTTTTTTCTCATTTAAGGTCAGTTTATTGTCCCTTAGCCATTGGGCCAGCATGTTATAATTACATTGCGGGGACACCTGAATAATACTACTCATAGGTGCAGAGTCCCATATGACAGTATCATCAGCATAAATAATGCTGTTTTCAGTTGAAAATAAAGTAGGTATATCATTCATAAATATTGTAAATAATAATGGTAGGTAGGTAAAATTTATTTTTTTACAGGTAATACATGTCATTTGGACATAATCCAGTTTACAAGACAGACCTGTGTAAATTCCTAACTAGTTACATACAAATAAGTTCCATGTTAAATACATATAAATACAAACACCATGATATACAAACAACACGGTATACCTAAAAGACTTACACTAGCTAGATTATAAAATCTCAAAATCCCAAGGAACCTTAGAGAAAAATAAACCATTTAACACTCACAAATGTGAGCATATAGCTCCTTTATAGTATGAGTAAACAATGAATAATTTGGAATTTCTCTTACCTCATCAGGAAGAGAATTCCAAAAACTAGCAGCCTGATATAGCAAAGACCTGTCCCAATATTTATTATAATGTTTACCTACAACTATCTTATTTAAGTGAACTGATCTTGTCAATATCCGTTTTTGATAGTTGTTCACTGTAAATAATATTAGAGAAATTGAATGAGTTACAGATGAATATTTCATTTTGTGTATTAAAGATAACCAATGACACTTATGATTTATGTCTAAAGGTGACCAGTTCACTTTCTTCAACAGTAGACAATGATGAATCCGATAGTTTCCTTGTAATACATATCTTGCTACGCGATAATAAATTCAATCTAATCTAGACAATAGAGTTTTATTTGCATTTCTATATATTAATTCTCCATATCTTAGCACTGGAATAATTAACTGATCTGCCAGTTTTTTTCTGTCTAAAAAAGATAAACAATCAGTACTTCTTAATGCCCCTAACCTTCTATTTACTTTTTTAATCAGTGCAATAATATGATTTGAAAAGGTCAGATATTCATCAAATATAATCCCTAAATAACTATATTCTTTAACTTGTTCTAGTTTAGTTTGATTTCCTGTATAAATGGATAAATCATAAATAAGTTCACCACTTTTTTTCAATGGGAAATACATACACTTTGTTTTTTTTGTGTTCATTATCAGCCCTGACCTGGTGAACCACCCCTCAATTCTTCTAAAATCAGACTGCAAGTTAATAATGGCCCTAACACCGTCCCTTGGGGCACCCCTTTCTCAACTTTCATAATCTCTGCAGTTGTATCCCTAATCTTAACTTTCTGTCCTCGATCACACAAATAGCTCCGAAACCACTCCCTCTCTAATCCAATTACCCCTAGGTTTCCAAGCTTATGTAAAAGCAACTTGTGGTCCATTGTATCAAAGGCGCCAGCTAGGTCAACAAATAACACACCTGTGGCACAACCCTCCTTACAAGTCACGAGCACAGCATTCGAAAACCCAGCAAGCACCGTTGCAGTGGACCATCTTCCCCTAAACCCATGCTGCTGATCAATAATCAAGCTGTGCCCTTCCAAATGATCAGGCAGTTGCTAAAATATACACTTTTCCAGCAGTTTACTAACTACCGCTAGGAGTGATATAGGCCTGTAATTTGACATCTCCAGCCTATCCCCCCCCCTATATAAATTGAAACAACCCCAGATACTTTCCATTTCAGGGGTACTAACCCTTTTTCCAATGACAAATTAAAAAGTTCAGTTACAGGAACTGCTATGTATCTAGCTGATAATTTCAATATTTTTGGATGTAGTTCATCTAAACCCCCACTTTTATCTTCTTTCAAACTCATTAACAATTCTAGGACCTCCTTTTTTCTTATTTCTCGGAATTTAAATACTGGTACCCCTTGTTCTTTTTTTTTAATTTTTTTTATTACATAGATGTGACAGACATCAGATAGTACGGTCAGTGTCATGTAGTATTGTTACATTCTTCATTTCCAGTGAATCATTATACAGTTGGAATGTACATGACACTCTCCTTTTTTTTTAAAAGGAATTACATTTACAATAATGACTGAATTTATAACATTACATACATATATCCCCCATAAGCTTATATTGAATGTAACTTCTCTAGGGACTAATACATTTATTATAGCAGAGGTGAAGGCCTCACTCAAGCCCCTCCCAGTTCCATGCCACCCTCCACTCCCTCAGGATCTTTGTGTAGAGAGGGTTAAGGGACAAAATCTGGATCATGCCTAGATATATACATCACCCATGGTCTCCAAAACACCTCACATGCCTGGTGTTTATTATGAAATTTAGCCATAAGGGATTCCATATAATAGATATTGGATACCACCCCACTCCAGTCCTTGGTAGTGGGATTAATGGGAGACATCCATCGTCTTGTAATTGCCTTTTTGGCTGCCAAAATATAAATGGGTAATAGGGTTCGATACCATGGAGGTCTATGGGATGGAAATAGAGACAACAGAACATCTCAGCAGTGAGTTCAGTCGCCTCCCCTATGCAGTCCGAAATGTCCAGTACCCCTTGTTCTTGATTTACTTCATGTCCCTTAAATCCTTTAACCCCTGGACTGACCTCATGATCACAACCCCTTGAACATTTAGATACAAAAAACCTATTAAATCTTTCTGCCATTTCTCTTTTTTTTTTTGTATTAACAAATTCCCATCTTTTATACCCCTGATACCAGAAGCATCCTGAGGGGTACAAATTTGTTCAAATGACTGCCAACATTTTTTGGGATCCTTAATGTTTTCTAACTGAGGTGACTATAATATGCTGATTTAGCCTCTTTTATTTCTTTCATAACATTTTGTACTGTCCTAAACTTACACCATCATGCTTCTTTAAGTTCTGCTTCCTCATCTTATCCCTTTGCTTTATTAAGTCCCTTTACCCAGGGTGAAACCTTCCCCTTTACTCTGTGTAAACTATCACCCTCTGCCCACCCACTCTCCCCTTTATTAAGCCCCACTATCCCTCCCTTGGTCTTTCTTCGCTCACTAATGTACCTATAAAAGATTGTATCCCCCTTCTTAACCGAGTTGGTTGTCTTTTCCTCAGTTTAGGCCTTTGCTGTTCTGACTGCCTTCCCCACTTCCTTCTGCTTTAACTGGTACAGTTCTCTGTCCTCCTTCTTCTGTGTTTCCTTATACTTCCTGCATGCTATGTTTTTCTTCCTAACCTTCCCCGCCACCTCTTTTGAGAACCGTAGTGTTTTTTTTCCTTCGTTTTGATTTATTTGCTTCACACAAAGGCTTGTTGCCTCTGTGATGGCAGTTTTGATGTTTCCCCATTGTTCCTGCACTCCTCCTCCTTGCCTGTTTGCTAGTGCTTTTCTGAGACACTCTCCCATTTTGACAAAGTCTGCCCTCCTGAAGTCCAGTACCCTCACTTTTGTATGGCTTGACTCTACATCTGTGTTTATCGTGAACCACACTATTTGGTGGTCACTTGTTCCCAGATGGCTACCCACTTCTAAATTTGAGATCCTCTCTCTGTCCCAGTTTGAGAGTACCAGATCTGATATTGCTCCCTCCCAAGTGGGTTCCAACACTAGCTGTCTGAGGCATGCCCCCGTAGGGCATTGAGAATGACCCTGCTCTTGGATGTAGCTGTAGCAAAGGTGCTCCAGTTAACATCTGGTATATTCAGGTCCCCCATCAACAATATCTCCCTTTTTTCTGCCATCCTAAGGATGCCTTCTATCATTTCCTTGTCCATTTCCTCCCCCTGAGGCAGGGGTCTGTATAAACCCCCCATGCAGATTGTGGTGCCATTTCCTGTCTCCAGGATGACCCACAGTGCCTCCTCTCCTCCTGTTTACCCTTTAGTTCCATTGCTTTGATCCCTTCCCTTACATAGAGAGCTACTCCTCCTCCTCTTCTATCTTCTCTGTCCCTCCTGTAGGCTGTGTAACCTGGTATGTTGACATCCCAGTCATGGTTCTCTGTGTACCATGTTTCAGTGACTGCCACGATATCTAGGCATCCCTCTTCCATCAAGGCCTCTCTATCTTGGTGTTTACCTCACTAACTACTCTGTTTTTTTGGGGGGGAGGGGGCAAGGATTTCCCTGCTCCTTTTCAGTGCCTCCCCTCTTGGCTAGTTTAAATGCTTGCCAATGAAGCATTTAAACCCATCACCTAGGATCCTGGTTCCCCTCCTGGATAGATGCAGACCATTGCGCCAGTGGGTTAGTGTGTGGTCTGAAAACAAAACAAAATGGTAATATTAAATGCACACTGAAAATTGAAAATAGAGTTAAAATCGATGTTTCAACTTTAGGTCAACTTCAGGAATTATCTAAAAGAGATAAAAAAAAAAAAAACTAACCTTGCCTTTGTCTCATTTAGATAATTCCTGAAGATCATCTAAGGTCGAAACATTGATTTTAACTCTAATTTTCATTTTCAGCGTGCATTTAATAGGACAACCAAAGATCTTTCAAGAATCAATCTCCATCACTGATTGCCACTAATAGGTCTGAGCCGGAGGTTCCAGGACCCAGTGGGAGCTAAAACATTTGAAAGGGTTGATGCTGTAGTAAGCAATGCACATGCATGATATTGCAAGTCAGTGCACACGGCTGCTAATTTACCTTGGTTTCCACCCCAACCACATCAGTTCCTTTTTTACTGCCATGTCGAGTGCACATCGGTGAGGATGTCACTGACCCATGGGGAGCCAGAACTTCACATCCATATGACAGCAGCATTCTGTTTTTAGTGCTTAACATTTAACCTCAGAATCTGACTATATTAATGGATTGAGAAAAATTTAAGCTGATTTCTCTGGGCTTCTTACTACCCTACCTGAAACATCATGACAAGTTAGCATCCATGGATATGTAAGATGTATACCAGTACATACTGGTGCACCCCAGCCAACATAGATACATCTATTCTATTGTGCTGGGACAGCATTGCCAGTTCAGAGTCCTACCATTTGGGCCTTCCTCAGCACTACAAGTCTTTGTAAAGTTCTTTGCAGTACTTGCAGTGCACCTACAGAAATTAGGACTCCAAGTCTTCCCGTACTTGGACAGTTGGTTGATCTCAAGCCCATCTAGACATAAGAAGGAACTGGCAGTAACCACTGCCTCTCAGTTCCTAACTTCCATGGGAGTCTTGCTAAACCTTGAGAAGTCTCTGTCCCCCCAGCCACTGCTGATCATAGGACCTGTTCTGGATACTTCCCAAGCCTGGGATTTTATCCCATAAAGCAAACTACAAGCAATACTGCAGATGGCATGCTACAATGTGGAATGCAAGACTGTGCAAGTCCACTCCATGCAATGCATGCTGGGTCTCATAGCCTCCTCAGTCTTCACATGAGGGCAACACAGTGGATGCTCAGTGCACAAGGGTCACAAGCATCTCACCCTCAGAATTACCCCATTCAGGTGACCAAACCTCTGGTACAATCCCTCACATGGTGGTTAGTGGAGGAAAACCTCCTCCAGGGTGTCCCCTTCTCCCAACCGGAACCAGAGGTGATTCTCACTATGGATGCCCCCTGATGGGAATTGGGCGGGGGGCCCTGATAGGGCCTCCAGACACAAGGTGTTTGGGACCCATCAGAAACTCATCTTCACATCAGATTGTTGGAGATGTGAACAGATCTTACTTAGAGATACAGCTCTTGCAGCAGGTTACACCATTAGGACTGAAGCCGGCAGGCATCGGGACCCCACGGAAATTTTCTAGCTAGCAGTCTTCAGCGGGGACCGCCTCCAATGTCTGTCCCGCCCACGACGTCAGGCATAGTACATAAGGAGGCGGTCCTCCCATAATCCTCAGATCTTTTCCCGCCATTGATATCGCCAGTATCGGCCTTTCATTCCTTTTCTAGTGTGCGACGACCTTTAGAGCTACGACAATTTCGTCCTTCTTCACGACTTTGGATTCAACTGATGTCCTCTCCAACTACTTCTCTGGAGGGTCACCAATCGAAGTGTGCCTACGGCAAACAGATCCCCTTCAAGGATCCACATTCGGCCTGCGTGCGCTGCCTAGGCCTGGAACACGACACTAAGGCCTGCTCCTTCTGCCAGGGCTTCAATAGTCACACCAGAATCCGCTGCCAGAAGGCCCTTCAAGCGTTTCTCTTAGAGGAGAAACTGAAAACCATGGATAAAGAACCTTCCTCCAGGGGGGAGTCGTTGGGTAAAACCCACAAGCACCGGGACAAACAGCAGGAAAAGGAAAGGCCCAGGTCCCCTGCAAGGGCCTTGGACTCCCGAAGCTGTGGCTCGCGATCGGACCACTCTCCTTCCAGGGCTCAATTGCAACCTCCCCCGGTTCAGGTCAGATCCTCCAGTGGTTCCTCTTCTTTGCAGCCCCTGAAGACTTCCAGGCCGTCTGCCTCTTCCACGTCATCTAAGGCCTCATCAGAGTCTGGGGAGCACCATAAATCTTCTTCCCGCCAATGGGACTCCGACGCCAGGTCAGTTTCCCAGCCTCCGCGTGGGTCAGATCCAGTTCCTCGCAAGACCAAGGACCTGACGTCCCTCAAACGGACGTCAGGCCCGACATCAGCCCACACGACGTCGGCCCACCCGATGTCGGCTAAGCATCATCGGCGCTCCCAGGCGTTTGCCTCTGAGGGCGTCGGCCAGGGGACCGTCGGCTACCCCGGAGAAGAGGACTGCACCACTGTCCCCGGTGGACGCCGGTCAGAAGGACTCATCGGAGAAGGATACCACACAGCCCGAGGACCAGGAGGGCGACTCCGGAGATGCCGGGCTCCCATGGGAACCTTCCCTGGAGCAGGAGACCCCCGGGGACCTGACGCCAGACCCTAGTGATGGGCTACTGGCACCGAGCCTGTCATCGGGCATGAATTTGGCAGAGGTGAAGGAGCTCTTTACCTTCTGGTGGGACACCATCAGAAAAGATTTGGTCATCACACGTCCTCCTCCTACTCAGCCTCCTCCTACTCCTTCACCGTCGACGCCCCCTCCTCCACCCAAGGGGCCCATAGGATGGTCACCAACCCCCAAGGAGCAAACACCACCTCCTCGGGGCAGATCCTCAGAAAAGAGAAGACCTCCCTCCAGATCCACTTCAGGGTCACCCAGTCCCAAGAGACCCAGACGACGCCGGTACACCCTGTCTGGGCAGGATTCTAGATCTGACACCTCAAGGTGCTCCAGATCTCCTTCTCCCATCAGCATTCCCTCTCTGGACCCACATGACCTACCTAGGTCTCCTCCAGATGATCCCTCTTTCATGGAGATCATGAGGCACATCCAGGAGAATATGGGGTAGGATGCTGAAGAACTTGACCCCGAGAGACAACGCCTTGCCCACTACCTTCAGCAGAAAGACCCGAAGCCTGTGGTAGTGCTGCCCTTGGTGGATACCTTTGCAGACGTCACCAAGGCCACCTGGAAACATCCGCATTCCGCTCCAGCAGTGCCAAAGAAGGCAGACCGCCTATACAAGGCCCCGAGGGAGGACCAGTATCTGGCAAACCATCCTCTGGCTGACTCCCTGGTCATCACTGCCTCGCATGACCGGTCTCAGAGACCTCAGCATTTGAGCACACAGCCACCGGACCAGGAATCCAAGCAATTGGATGTCCTGGGTAGGCGCACGTACGTGGCTGTGACTTGTGCCATCAGGTCACTGAATTACCTCACCTACATGGTTCAATTCCAGAATGCACTGTGGGAACAGGGACAGGACCTGGTCGAGAAGATGCCTGATGGTGACCAAAGGAGGAGCTCTTGAACCTCCTCCACATGGGTTCGGATGTGAGGACCCAGGTGCTCAGAGCCACATATGATTCTGCGGACTCTTCAGCCAGAGCCGGAGCCTCAGGCGTGTGTCTCCGGAGACACTCTTGGCTCCGTGTCTCCGGTTTTACCCCAGACATCCAGAAGAACATCTTAGATGTCCCTTATAATGGCGAGGTCCTATTTGGTGAAGCCTCCAAGAGAGTAATCACCAAACTTCAGGACACAGGGAAGGCAGTCTGATCTGTACAAGCCATGTACAGGTCTCGGCCCAGTTCCTTTCGTAGGAACCAGAGCCGCTTCCGTGGCCGGCTACAAAGGCAACAGCCACATTCCGGTCAACAGCAGAGGGGCACTTTCACCCCGCAAAGCCCAGGCCAAGTCATCCCCAGGCAGAGGTCAACGATTTGCAAAATCGGCACAGCCTGCCGGATCAAACGCTGCCACAGTATGACTCCTTCCCGGCCCCTGCCCCTCCTCAGGATCAATGGGAAAAGAAAGTCAAAGGTCGAATCGCATGCCACTTGCCAGGGTGGCAGTCGATCACCACCGACAGGTGGGTTCTGCAACTGGTCAAAAAAGGCCACTATATAGAATTTGTAGTAAGTCCACCCACAACACCTCCCCTGCTTTCCCGATATTTGGGTCAGCATGCCCTGCTCATACAGTAGGAGATGCTTGCGCTTCTGGAAAAGGAAGCCTTAGAGCACATTCCAGAGAACCAGAGAGGACTAGGGTGTTAAGTTAACTTTATTTTAAGTAGCCTTCTACACATGTAATTATGGTACCTGGGGACTTAGTTTCAGGTGCTCCAGGAAGGGGGGAGTCTTTGGGAGTGAGCACTTCCTGTGGCTGTAGTGGAAGGTCTGTAAGCTGTTATCACTGGCCTATTGAGTAATAAAAAGGTCTTTGCTGCGCCCCTGTACAGTGTCTTCTGGAGTTTTCTTTGAACAGTGGTAGCAGAGGATGGTTAGCAATTACAGGGTCCCACCTGCATTTGATGAGACAAGGGCATATGAAAGCTGGAAAAAAAAAAACAAGCGCTAGCAGTTGTACTTTCGCTCAAGGGTAGAGCGAGGGACATCGGATTGGAAATTTCAGCAGAAGATTTAAACAAAGATACAGGAATGGAGGCGTTAATCAGAGCACTTGATGATGTGTTTCTCAAGGAGGAGAAGGATCGGATTTGTGACGCATATACTAATTTTGACCAGATTGCTAGAGGCAGCTCAACGTCCATGACGGACTACATTATTGACTTTGAGCAAAGGTACACTGTCATGCGCAAACACAATATGAATCTGCCAGATGCTGTGCTAGCTTTCAAGTTGTTAGATACTTCATGCTTAGTGGTGAACGATAAACAGTTGGCTTTAACTGCCAGTACAAGCCTAACATTTGCATCAATGAAGTCAGCATTAAAGAGGATTTTTGGCGATAAGACATCTATTGTGCCAGTCATAGAGGGAATTCACGTGGGTCAAGATGCAGCGTATTTCACTGAGCAAAAGAAAAAACAGGATAGCATGGTGCGCTATCAAAACGACCACAAGAGGGCGCCATTGCCTGGCAAAAATCTGTTGGATAGATATGGGAGAAGATCAAAATGTACCATTTGTCACAGCACTTATCATTGGGCCAAAGACTGCCAGCACAAAAATGAACAAGTGAAGTTAATAGAGGAAAAAACAAATATAGATGAAGTAGAGCAGTGTAACATCACATTGTTTTCAAAGGAGTTTGCTACAGATGCAGAGGTATTTACGGTAGAGTCTTTAGGATCTGCAGTCATTGATACTGCGTGTACATGCACAGTCTGTAGAGAAAAATGGCTAGATAGCTATGTAAGTGAACTTAGACAAGATGTAGTGCACAAGATGGTGGACATATCAAGTTGCAGAGCTTTCAAATTTGGAGATGGAAGAGTTGTGCATTCTATCAAAAGAGTTAAAATCCCAGCAAAAATAGGTCAGACAAAATGTCACATAGAAACAGAGGTTGTCCCTGCAGATATTCCTTTGTTGTTAAGCAAAACGTCCTTAAAGAAGGCAGGGGCAGTGCTAGACATTAAAAATGACACAGCGGTGATGTTTAAACAACCAGTCATACTTGAGCTTACTACTTCAGGACATTATTGTGTGAGCATTCTAGACAAAGACATTACAGAGAGTCCATGTGAAAATGAGATTTTAACAGTGACAGAGAACATGTCCACAGATGAAAAGCACAGTTTTTTGTTAAAACTTCACAAGCAATTTGGACATGCTTCAGTTGATAAGCTTCAGAAATTACTTCGAAGTTCTGGTGGTAATGATAAAGAGAGAGTTTCCATTCTACAACAGATAGTGAACAGCTGTGAGACATGCCTGAGATACAGCAAACCCAAGCCCAAGCCTGCTGTTGGGCTACCAATGGCTTCCAAGTACAATGAAACAGTGGCTGTGAATCTTGATGAGCTAGGACCAAGTGTGTGGTATCTTCACATAATTGATCACTTCACACGTTTCAGTGCTGGAGGCATTGTGACTACAAAGAAACCTAATGAAATTGTGAAGCAGTTTATTCATTCCTGGATAAGTGTGCATGGCCCACCTAAAAAATTATACAGCGACAATGGAGGAGAATTCAACAATGATAAAATCCGTGATATGGCAGAAAATTTTAATATAGAAGTAAAGACAACTGCTGGGTACAGTCCATTGAGCAATGGACTTTTGGAATGACATAATTTAACACTCACTGAAATCCTATTGAAAGTAAAAAAAAAAAAAACTACTAATCAATGTGATTGGAAAACAGCCCTAGATTGGGCACTTATGGCAAAAAACTCAATGCAGAATGTCCATGGCTACAGCCCATACCAGCTAGTGTTTGGACAGAACCCTAATCTTCCCTCCGTGCTGGTTGATAAGCCACCTGCTTCGGAAGGGACGACTATGAGTGAATGGGTAGGACAGCATATTTCAGCATTGCATGCAGCGAGGAAAGCATTCACTGAAACAGAATGCTCAGAGAGAATTCACCGGGCTTTGCGTAAACAACTTCGTCCTACAGATGAAAAATATGAGACTATACAAACGCATGGATTGTGCAGAGTGGAAAGGACCTGGTGTCGTCATTGGTCAGGATGGCGTGGTAATATTTGTGAGACATGGAGGCACCTATGTGCGGGTGCATCATTCAAGGTTACGAAAAAGTGAATAACGAGCAAGTTGAAGGAGCGGTGGCTGACCATCAGCATGCTACACAAAAGGTCGCAGAAGGTGAGACAGATTTACCAGATGCTGAACACAATAACGTGGACACTATGAGTGGCACAGACAATGATGAAGTAGAGGACTTCACCAATGACACAGGAAATACTGATGAAGTGGACATGCAACAACCCCATGTGTCAAGACAAAGACGGCTGTGTCAATCTAAAACCTGAACAAATTGTTAGATATACAAACAGAGAAAATGGGATTCCATACACAGCAAAAGTTCTTGGATGTGCAGGAAAAGTTAAGGGGGAAAAACAAACACTGGTACAATTTACACTACTTGGAACCCTCTGCCATTTCAGATACAGCAGGGTCAGTTGACTTGTCACGTGTAGACAATCTTCACATCGAACCTATGGACAACCAAGTGCAACACTCTGAAGATGATGTACTAGTTACAAAGGAAGTATCTTTTGATTATGCAAAACAAGATGAGCTCAGTAGCTGGAAGAGCAGTGGAGTGTTTGACGTAGTCAACGACAGTGAACAAAAGTGTATTTCTACAACGTGGGTTTGTACCCTAAAAGAAACCTTGGATGGAATAGTTCCAAAAGCACGTCTGGTGGCCAGAGGTTTTGAGGAACTTGACAATAAAGAACTTCCAAAAGACTCACCAACGTGCTCCTCAGAGTCCTTAAAATTGCTTCTAACTGTAATTTGTCAAAAACAATGGAGACTTCATTCCATGGACATTAAATCTGCTTTCCTACAAGGAACAGAGTTGTCTCGAGATATTTACATCAAACCTCCACCTGAAGCTAAAGGTGAAGGAACACTGTGGAAACTTAAAAAGTGTGTCTATGGTCTGGCAGATGCATCTCTGTACTGGTACAACAAAGTTAAAGAAATGATGCTGAATACAGGTGGAAAAATGTCACAAGTGGATCCTGCCATCTTCTACTGGTTAGCTCAAGATAGCAATATAGCTGGAGTGCTTGCCTGCCATGTTGATGACTTCATTTGAGGTGGCTCACATAACTTTGCCACAACAGTAATACCACACTTAAGAAATGTCTTTAAGACTGGCCGTGAGGAGCATGACAGCTTTTGTTACGTGGGCATGGAGTTCAATACAGTTGATAAAATCGTACAGTTACAACAGCAACACTACATACAAAATCTTCATCCCATCCACATGGATTCCACAAGAGTGTTACACCATGATGATCCTCTCACTGAAAGTGAAAAGGATCAACTGAGGTCAAAGACAGGCCAAATTCTCTGGGTTGCTAGACAGAGCAGAGATGTCATGTTTGATGCTTGCAACCTGACGTCTAACACGAAACAAGCCACTGTTCAAACCATACATGAGGCAAACAAAATTGTTCGAAAACTGAAATCAGAGCAAGTGACTTTGAAATTTCAATGTTTGGGAAAAGATGCCTCCTTAAAATTGGTAGTTTTTAGTGATGCATCACTAGGCAACCTCCCGGATGGGGGTACTCAGGGTGGTCACCTGATTATCTTAATGGGTGAGGAAGGACGCTTTTCACCACTTTCCTGGCAGTCAAAAAGGATAAGAAGAGTAGTCCGGAGCACACTTGCTGGGGAAACCCTTGCTTTGGCTGAGGGAATTGACAATGCCATCTTTCTGGCAATGCTCTACTCGGAGCTCACTACCAGTGGTACCAAACACATCTTACCTGTGACATGTGTTGTGGACAGTCATTCACTATTTGATGCTATCAAGTCGATCAAGTCAGTTTCAGAGAAAAGGTTTCATCTTGAAATCAGTGGCTTTAAAGAACTTATCCAGCCAAAGAGGGTCCAGCGTGTTCTCTGGTCTACCACAAAGGAACAACTGGCTGACTGCTTGACAAAAAAGGGAACATCGGCTCTTGTGCTTCTAAAAGCACTCAGTAAAAGGATGTGGCAGCTTGAGGAAGAAGACACTTAGCCATGTGGACATTAAACTTTGCTATTATAAAAGGGGGGACTAAAATTTAAGTCTTTAAAGAAAAGTGGGAGATTGTTAAGTTAACTTTATTTTAAGTAGCCTTCTACACATGTAATTACGATACCTGGGGACTTAGTTTCAGGTGCTCCAGGAAGGGGGAGTCTTTGGGAGTGAGCACTTCCTGTGGCTGTAGTGGAAGGTCTGTAAGCTGTTATCACTGGCCTATCGAGTAATAAAAAGGTCTTTGCTGCTCCCCTGTACAGTGTCTTCTGGAGTTTTCTTTGAACAAGGGTACTATTCTCACTTCTTCCTGGTTCCAAAGGAAACAGGGGACCTCCGTCCAATACTGGACCTCAGCTACCTCAACCTGTCGGTCGTTTACAAATGCTTCCGCATGGTGACCCTTCCAGGCCTAATTCCCATGCTGAAGCAAGACGCCTTTCTGGCGTCTTTGGATATGCAGGACGCCTACCTGCATATTCCGATTGCTCAAGCGCACCGGAGGTTCCTGCACTTCGAGTTTCAGAGCTGCCATTATTAGTTCTGAGCTCTTCCCTTCGGGCTGTTATCGGCACCTCGCATATTCATGAAGTGCATGGTGGTCGTAGTTTTGTTTCTGAGGAGACAAGGCCACTACGTGTTCCCATACCTGAACGACTGGCTTCTCATGGCACCCTCCAGGGAGGCACTGATGACGGCCATTCACTGCACCCAGTCCCTTTTTCAATCACTGGGTATTCTCATCAACTACGAGAAGTCACTCCTGGTGCCATCCCAGAAGCTTCAGTTTATAGGAGCAGTTCTGGACACCGTCAGAGGGAAAGCTTTTCTTCCCTCGGACAGAGCGGAACACATCAGATCCCTCATCAGGGACTTGCCGGTGAAGAAGACCATCCCGGCCAGATCGGTCCTTCACCTGCTCAGACACATGGCTGCGGCCACTGCAACAGCCCCGTTGGCATGTCTCCACATGCGGGTAACCCAGTGGATGCTAAGGGTGCAATGGGACCAAAGGCAAGACCATCTGCAGCAGCCAATCCGAATCACGAATGCCGTAATTCGGGATTGGCAATGATGGCTAAATCCGGGGAACCTCTCCACGGGGGTTCCCTTCACAGTGCCGTCTCCCGACTGTGACACTCTCCACAGACTCCTCAGGGCTCGGGTGGGGAGCACACCTGGACGGTGTTCGGTCTCGGGGCCTGTGGACGGCCCAGGAGTCTCATCTCCACATCAACATTTTGGAAATGAGGGCGGTCCTTTACGCTCTGCAAGTCTTCCAGTCAGAGATTCCACTGGGTACACTCCTGTTACAAACAGACAATACCACGGTGATGTATTACATCAACAAACAAGGAGGCACTCACTCCTACCCGTTTTGCAGGGAGGCCATGAGAGTGTGGGAGTGGATATTGCAACACGACGCAAAACCTAATTGCAGTACACGTCCCCAGAGTGGACAACACCGTCACAGACGGTCTGAGTCACTCTCAGACCAGAGTCCATGAGTGGGAACTTCTACAGGAGGTGGCAGAGGATCTGTTTCACAGATGGGGCACTCCAGAGTTAGACCTTTTTGCGTCCCCATTCAAAGCAAAACTGCCCAATTTTTGCTCACTAGATCCAGGGCCTGGTGCTTTCTGGTGAGATGTGTTGTCCCTCTCCTGGGCGGGCAGATTCCTCTATGCCTTCCCTCCTTTCCCGTTGATCCAGAGAGTTCTCTTAAAACTTCGCAGGGAGCAAGCGATGCTCATTTTGATCGCACCCTTCTGGCCCAGACAGATTTGGTTCCCTCTTCTGCACCAGCTATCCCGGGAACCTCCAGTTCCTTTGCCAATCAGCTCCCATCTATTGTCTCAGGAGGTGGGTTCATTGGTCCACCCAGACTTACGTTCATTGAACCTGCATGCTTGGCTCCTGGAGACATAGCCATGATGTGATACGGGGTCTCACAAGAAGTGGTAGACGTACTCTCTGCCACCAGAAAACCGGCAACCCATGCAACGTACACCATGAAATGGCATAGATTCTGTTTGTGGGCTCAAGCGCGTGACTGTTCGCCGTTAGACTGTCCTGAAAAGCTGGTTCTGGGCTACCTGCTTTCCCTCTTCCACTCTGGACTGGCTTACTCCTCGATTAAAGTGCACCTTTGTGCAATTTCTGCTTACCATGCCCCAGTAGGCCATCGGACGGTGGCCCAGCTGGACACTACTCGTGCCTTCTTAAGGGGAGTCCTCCACCTTAGGCCGCCCATCAAAGATCCAATTCCTCCTTGGGACTTACTTTTCGTCCTGGAGCAGCTGACGCTGCCACCTTTTGAACCAGCCGTGGATTGCGAGCTACGTTTTCTCTCTTGGAAAACGTTATTTTTAGTTGCCGTTACTTCGGCTAGAAGGATCTCGGAATTACATGCTCTTATGTGCAAAGAGCCTTATCTGAGTTTCCATCAGGACAGGGTATCCTTAAGGACAAACCCAAAGTTTTTGCCTAAGGTGGTTTCAGCTCTCACCCTTAATCAGGATATTGATCTACCAGTGTATTTCCCAAGGTACACTAATCGAGGAGAAGCCCTTCTGCACACCCTCGACATGCATCGGTGCCTCAGATACTATCTGACCAGAACCAAACTGCTCAAAGTTGGACCAACTTTTGTCTCCTTTGCTCACAGGATGAAAGGGCTCCTGTCTCCAAACAGTCACTCTCGAGGTGGCTCATCCAGTGCATCACTTTCTGTTATGAAAGCGAATAAACCCTCACTGGAGTGGTCAAGGGTCATTCCACAAGAGGGGTGGCTACTTCTCTTGCGGCGTTAAAGAACATCTCCACCTCAGCTATTTGTGCTGCAGCTACTTGGAGCTCTGTGCATACCTTTATAGGACATTACAGTCTGGACATTGCATCAAGGCGAAGAGCGGGGTTCGGTCTAGCCGTCCTTCAGGGACTTCTGTCCTAGGCTCGAGTAATATCAAGATCTTCTACCTTTCCTCCTCCCAGTGGCACATGATTGCCACCATTGCTTTGAAATCAGTCCTAATGGTGTAACCTGCTGCAAGAGCTGTATCTCAAAGTAAGATAGTACAGTTACGTAAGAACTTACCGTAACAGTAGATCTTCGAGAACAGCTCTTGCAGCAGGTACCTTCCTGCCCACCATCCCCCTTCTTTTGAAGGTAGGTCGTAGTCAAACACCCATCTTATGGGATGGGACTTTCCTGTTCTATAGTCTTGGCCATCTGGTGGCGGATCCTCGGTCTCCTCCTCTGATGTCATCCAGCAGCCAGGAGTCTCCAGCGGGAGAACTGAGGATTATGGGGGACCGCCTCCTTATGTACTACGCCTGACATCGGGGGTGGGAGTGACATCGGAGGCGGTCCCCGCTGAAGACTGCTAGCTAGAAAATTGCCGTGGGGTCCTGACGCCTGCCGGCTTCAGTCCTAATGGTGTAACCTGCTGCAAGAGCTGTTCTCGAAGATCTACTGTTACGGTAAGTTCTTACGTAACTGTACTTTTTGTATGGTCTGAAAACCCTAGTGGACTTGGCCACAAAACAGCCCTGCTTCAGACAGACAAGTTTGTCATGTATTTTGCCAACTAACAAAGAGGAGCACACTCTTCCCCATCTGTAGGGAGTCACTGACAGTGTGAGAATGGTGCCTGAAGCACAAGATCTTGCTCCAAGCAATCTATCTTCCAGGAGTACAGAATACTGGTGGATGAGCTCAGTCAAACAGAGACCTATCCTCATGAGTGTTCACTAGCTGCAGATGTTTTGCGATCATTATTCAATAAGTGGGTTACCCTGAATGTGGACATTTTTGCGTACCCAATCAACACCAAACTGCCTTGCTTCTGCTGCAGAAATCCAGGACATGCCATTTTCTGTCAGGATGCATTCAGACTGCCATGGCAGAATCGGTTTCTGTGTGCATTCCCTCCAGTCCCTCTCATGCAAAGTGTGTTGCTCAAACTGGAAGTGCAAGGGGGCAAGATGATTCTAGTGGCCCCCTGCTAGCTTTGACAGATGTGGTTTCCTCTGTTGAACAGACTTTGTCAGCAAACCGAGGACTTTACCACTCAGGATGGACTTGTTGACACAGGGTCAGCTGGTCCATCCAAATGTACTCTCCCTTCATTGCTGGCTCCTGAAGAAATGGAAGTGACTGGGTACAAGGTATCTCAGTGGGTCTCTGAAATACTTTTGGTTGCTTATAAGCCTTCCAGTAGGAAGATGCACACAGCCAAATATAACAGATTTTCCATCTGCTGCTCCAAAACCCACATGGACCCCTTTAGGTGTCCCCCAATAAGGTTCTGGAGTGCCTACTTGACCCTTCTGATACTAGCCTGCAGTATTCCACAGTTAAGGTTAACCTGTGTGCTATTTCAGTGTACCCCAAGCCTGTTGGTACCACCTCCTGGCACAACAGCCACTGTTCAAGAGGATCTTCAAGGGCAGTTTACACAAAAGGCCTCCCATCATGAAGTCAGTAGCTGCCTGGGACATCAACCATGTGTTGCATATGCTGACTTGCACACCTTTTCAACCTACTGTGATGTGTGACTTAAAGTTCTTAACTTGGAAAGCAGCATTTCTAGTAGCTATCACCTCAGTTCACAGATTATCAGGAATCCATGCTTTGGTCACAGATCCTGTGTATACTGTTTTTCATAAAGACAATGTAGCTCTCCATACACATCCCAAGTTCCTACCAAAAGTAGTGTTGGAGCTCCACCTTAACCAGGCCCTGGTTCTGTCTACCTACTTTGCCAACTTCCAGAATGAGGGAGAAAGGACCCTCCACTCCTAGCTATTAAGAGGGTAAAATCAAGGACTTAAGACAATCCAAACAGCTCTTTGTCTCCTATCTTAATCATAAAGGATGGCCTGTTCTAACCCCAGTAATACTCAGGTATTCTTAACTTTATGCAGGCAGCCTTCTAAGTAGAACTGCCCAGAGAAAATTTGGAAAATATGCAAATGATGGGATCTTTTGCATGAGCCACTTTTCAAATGCTGCCTTATACTTTTGGCTAACAGCGCCTCAGACGGGGGTCTTCTTGCCTCCACGGCAAGACGAGCCTGCTGCCACACTCCCCGAGCCCTTGCTAGCAGGCATCGTCATAGCCCTTTGGGCTAACAGCACCTCAGACGGGGGTCTACACACCTCCACGGCAAGAAGAGCCTGCTGCCACACACCCCAAGCCCTTGCTAGCAGGTACGACCTGGACAGCATTCCGGGAACTCAAGGCTGCATGGCTGTCTGCACATTTTCTAAGGACAATTGCCTTTATCTTGGGACAGCTCTTATTGGCTGTCCGTAGAACACGAGCTCCGTGTTTGGTTTCTCATCCTGCCAGGCAATTCCAAATTCCTCCTGACTGGACTATGTCACTACCATCGGCCAGCTTATTTAACCTTTTTTCCCCCAATCCAGTATTGCCTCTGATATCTGGTATGTTTTAATGCTCAGTGCTGAATTTCTTCAGTTTAAATTTTTTTTAAACTGTACTTGTATATATTTGAATCTGTAAGTTTAGAGGACTAGACTGTATTCCTAATTCTGTGCTGAGTTTCTGTTACCACATTGGGTAATTTTGTGAAAAGTCACTTTTAGTTAATTTCTCCACCCTCCACCCCACCCCCAATTTCAGCATCTTTTATTTCTCCCCTTTGCAGACCCAGCCGGCACCTAGCTCGCTGCCTGAATCTCTCTCTACTATTTAAACTCCCATTATTTGTGACAAAGCTTCTTTGTTAATTGCAAAGCAGGATACCACCCATTGTTTTTGGTGCTATATCTAACCCCGGCTTGTCCCTTCTCCTCAGGCATCATCATAGCCCTTTGGGCTAACATTGCCTCAGACAGGGGTCTACACGCCTTTTTATTTTTTATTTTTCCATTAGCAGATTATATCTTTTAACCACTAGAGGGCCCAATTATAAGCACACTTACCCAATACAATACAGTACAATCCTCCTGACTGTCGCATCATGTTGTCCCTCCATGCACTTTAGACCCTCTAATCCCACCTATACCGTTCCCACCTCTCCCCTCCTTCTAGTACCCCATCCCATTTACTTTGCGTTTCCCTCCTGCCCCTCACCCTGATTGACAAACCGCAGGTGATGGGGGTTATAATTACTCTCCACTATGCTTTCTCAACTTATTATCCTCTCATCATTACTCCCTCTTTTCTACCTCCCTGGTGCCTGTTACTCCTCTCCTCTATCCAGTTACCATTTCGACTTCATCCACTACCACCCAGGCACTCTACACTCTGTGCCTCACTTTCCCCCCTGCACCCCACGCTGATTACGAATGGCTGCTCACAGAAGCCCCTGTTCCAGGACTCTGGGCTTCCCCACCCAATCTCCCACTCTTGGTACATGTGCCTACACTCTAGGACCAGCACCAGCAGCTCTCTCTGCCTACCAGCATGGCGCGGTCTCGTAAATTCTCCATCAGGGACCTACGTTTGTGTACCCTGAAGCTACTGTTCCTTCTGCTACTGCTGTCTGACAACATTCACCCTAACACTGGCCTGATAACCAAAGGTTCATCCAACCAAGTAAAACACTCTGGGGCACTCCTTTGCAATCCTAAACATCTGTAGCCTTCTCTCAAAGCTTGATGCCCTGCAGGTTTCACTAACCAGCACAAACCTGACATCATTGTGGTTGTCGAAACCTGGCTAACACCTAAAGTCCCTGACCTGGCAATTGCCCTACCAGGCTACACCATCTTTAGGCTGGATTGGAAGGCCAAAAGGGAGGGGATATGCTACATACCTCAAAGAAACTCTCCTGGGCCACCCCCAAACCACTCCACTCTCTGACTCGTCTGCACAGATCCTTCCTAGCTGTATCATCCTAGGAGCCCACGGCAAAGCCCTCACATTCGCAGCAGTGTACATCCCTCCTAAGGAGCAAGTGAAAGGCCTCAACGCCGTCCTGGACTTCGCCCGAACGCTACCCCCTGGTTCCGAGTTAATCATGCTTGGTGACTTTAACATAAACTGGCTTGCCTCAGATCCTGGGGGCCGCAAAGATGCCATCTCTTCTGTAAACCTTACACAACTGGTCGCCTCCCCTACCAGACACAACTACAGGTACTAGCAGCCTTCTGGACTGGGTTCTAACCAGCCACCCTGCCAGTACCTCCAACATCTCCATCCTCTGGGATTCACTTAATGATCATTCTCCAGTCATCTGTGAATGGACTAACTTCCGGGTTGTGCCTGAAAATAGGCTTTTTTTTTTTGCCTAGTGCACCTACCCGGTCATCAAAAGCAAATACATAAATAATTCTGCAAACCTCCATCATCTGTCATCACTAGCAGAATCCTCCCCCGTGGGAAGCTGAATCTCCTCAAATCCTACCTCAGGCAGCAGGATTGGTCTCCTATCTACAATGCGACAGAAGTCAATTCGGCAGTGGATTCCTTCATTTCCAACTTCAGTGCAGCCTGTGACTCCTAAAAAAGCGTAAAGTCAAAGCACTTTGCAACCCCTGGCTCACCGCACACCTAATAGCGCAGCTATAATCTTGGGACCACCTTTGGTTTCTGGCCCGAGCCTCTGACTCACAAACCGACATTCAGAACTATAAACGTGCATGAAATGACTGCACTAAAGCTATCAGACTACACAAAAGCATCTACTACAGGGAAGCTCTCACCAATTCAGTATATACAAGACAATTAAATATAATTACAATAAAGCAGATTATGTTAGTGTGAAATGTTCTCTAAATGCATGGTAGTGGGAAGAGGAATTTCTGGATAAACCACATCATCTCATGCGGGACCACCTTGTGGATAAGGTGTCTTCCTTAACAAAAACCTTCACCCCGTTAGTTAAAAGCCAGGCAGGTAAAAACAAAATCTTGCCCGAATGGATGACCTCATCGGTGCGGAAATTGATTAAAAAGAAAAACAAAGCATTTAAAAGGGCAAAGAAGTCTGGCAGTAGTATATGTTGGGATTCATATAAAATTCTTCTTAAACAATCAAAAAGGTGTATTTATAATGCAAAACGATCATACGAATTGAGTCTTGTAAAGAAGGTCCAGGATAATTACAAATCCTTTTATGCTTACATCAATAACAAGAGGGGTACAAGTTGATCTATTGGACCCTTACATGGAACTGATGGCAGTATGGTTACTGATCAACTTCATTTAGCTCAACATTATAATAGCTTCTTTACATCCGTATTTAATAACAAAACTTACCCTAAGTTAGCTCACCTGGATTCAGCACAATATATTGGCATACAGATCACAAGGGAAGAGGTTCTAAATAGGCTTCAGACAATAAATCCAAACAAATCTCAGGGGCCGGACCAGAAAATACTTAAGAAGATGGCAGAAATTCTGGCTGGTCCAGTCACGGCTATTTACCAAAGATCACTGGATGAGGGTTTAGTCCTGGGTGCATGGAAACTAGCACTGGTGGTGCCTATTCACAAAAAGGGAGCAGGCATGAGGTGTCAAACTATAGGCTTCTTAGTCTGACATCAGTTTTGGTAAAATCCTAGAAGGTATTATTAAAGATCATATTAATCTGTACCTCAGTGCAACAGAAGAAACTGACCCGGTGCAGCATGGCTTTACAATGGGAAGATCATGCCAGACAAACCTCCTTGAGTTTTACGGTAGAGTTAGTAAAGCATTAGATCAAAAGCACTCAGTGGATGTGATATACCTGGATTTTTCTAAAGCTTTTGATAAGGTACCACATGGAGAACATATTGATGCTTTAATTGAACATGGAATAGGGGGCAAAGTAACTAGATGGATAGAAGCATGGCTTGACACACGGATACAGTCAGTCAGTGTAAGTGGTACGTGTTTCACTTGGGCAGATGTGACTAGCGGGGTGCCACAGGGATCCGTGTTGGGACCCTGTTTGTTTAATACGTACATTGCCTCAATGAAAATGGAGACTGGAGCATGGGTATCCAAATTCGCAGATGATACCAGAGTGGGTAGTATAGTTGATAGTCTGGAAGATGTATCAAATCTTCAGAGAGCTTTGGGAGATCTGGAAAAGTGGGCCTTGGATAAAAAACTGACTTTTAATAACAACAAATGTTGCATTATGCATTTTGGGAGAGCAAACGGTAATATGACATACTCACTTGGAGGACAGACATTAAATACAGTGGAGCAACAAAGCAATTTGGGTATTATGATAACAAAAGACTTATCCTTTAAGACACATTGTAACTGGGTCATTAAGAAATCCAGTGGTATCCTACACTGTATTACTAAACATATAAAGTGTAGAAACAGGGAAGTGTTGTTGCCCCTATATACCTCCTTGGTGAGACCACATTTGGACTACTGTGCCCAGTTTTGGTCTCCTGGAGGGAAAACTGAAATTGATGCACTTGAGAGAGTACAGCATAGGGCTACTCGTAATATAGTGGAGGCAAAAGGACTGGACTACAAAACTAGGCTAAACACTTTGGGCCTCTATTCATTGGAATATAGATGGCTAAGGGGTGATATGTGTTTGATTTTTAAATCCCTTACAGACTCTAGATTATAGGAACTCTTGGGACTGAACCTTAGGAAATTATCATATAGTACAAGGGCCCAGCCCCTCCAATTAGAAGTGGAATGTCCAAGATTAAAAAAGAGGAAATCCTGGTTAACACTGAGAATAACTAATATTTGGAATGCGCTCCCAGTGGAGGTAGTGGCTATTGAAAGCATGAATATATTTGAGTAGATTAGACAACTATCTCACTGAGCATAATATAGCGGGATACCCTTGATATGGCAAGCAAAAGGACTTTTGTCTATTATAGCTCTGTTTTTTTTTTTTACCTATGAGACCTATAATTCATGGGGCAACAGAAGAGCGTTCTGGAACAATATCAAAGAAGTAACCGGAAAGCAGCCAAAAACCTCACCAACTATGCTAGACATTGATGGGATGATTACCCTGGACCCTACGGCTATCGCTAACACTTTCAATACCGCTTTTACAGACCTCAGTTCTGTCCTCCCCCCTGACTTCTTCAATGATGTCACCTCTGCTAACCCTACCAGCACTTCCCCCTCCTCTACCCACCCTCCTTTCTACTTTAAGGCAGTCAAGATGCATGAGGCACACAAATACATCAGTAAAGCAATTGCCAAATCAAGAAATAGTGGGGACTCACTGGACCTAAAACTGCTGTCCCTCACCCTTGATGAAGTGATCCGACCATTAACCAAGATTTTTAACCTCTCCCTTAGCCTCAGCCAGTTGCCTGACAGATGGAAATCAGCTACTGTCACTCTGGTCCATAAAAATGGAGACAAGACCAATCATAGAAACTAATGCCCAATCTCCATATTGCTTCCCCTCTCCAAGGCTCTCGAACATCTTGTTGCTGACCAACTCACTGACTACCTGGACAAACACAGTATCCCCTGTGCACAACATGGCTTTAGAAAAGGACACAGTACCTCTTCTGCACTCTTGGAATTTACTGGAGCTAGCCACAGTTCCCTGGACAATGGTCACCTAGCCGGGTTGGTCTTCATTGATCTAACTAAGGCCTTCGATACTGTCAATCACCGACTGCTTCTGGAACAGCTCTTAACTGCTGGGCTCTCCCCAGACTCAACGGACTGGTTTAAAAGTTGCCTGGAAAATAGATCACAAAGGGTAAAAATTGCTGGTGTCCTCTCTGATGCTAGGCCAGTCCACTCTGGAGTCCCCCGGGGTTCCATATTGGGCCCACTTCTATTCAGTCTTTTCCTGAATAGACTCCCTCAGTCTTGCCCAGAACAAATTATACTCTATGCTGTTGATGCCACAATTCATACCTCCCATAAGGACCCACAATCTCTGCAAAACAATCTCCAGCTTGGTTTCACCTCTGTTGAGAACTGGTTCAGCAAACAGAGACTCATTCTTAACTATTAAAAAACAAAGTCCATGCTTTTTAGTAACTCCCACAGCAGGCACAGACTGCTTCCTCTGGCCATCACAAACCTAGGAATGACCCTCTAACAGGTGCAATCCTTTAAGTATCTGGGGATCACTCTTGACAGTAACTTGTCCTATAGGGCCCACATCGGCAACGTTGCCAAGGATGCCGATACGCAACTTGGTCTCCTCTACAGGCAGAGGTCATGCTTAACCCCATCAGTCTTAAGTGTTGCTGTTCAAAGTCGGTTGTCTCCATTATCGACTATGGCCTCCTCATATATGGCTCGGCCACTTCAACAGCCCTCAGACACATTTCTACATCACTCAACAAAGCCTATTGACTTATCACTGAATCTCATCGACTTACCCATACGTGCAACCTCTACGCCCAAACTGACTGGTTACAACTATCCCACCGCCTAAAATATGAAACCTGCATTATGGCAAAAAAGATAACCATGGGCCTTGCCCCCCCCCCAGTGGTCCAAGTCTTCAGTGTCCAAGTAGTAACTCCCACCATACTAGAGGCTTTGAAACTCAACTCCTGATGGTCCCACACTGCAGAACCTCTCTGGGACAATGGTCATTTGCCTACAGGGCCCCTAGCTGGTTGAATAGTCTCAACGTTAAAATTGCCTCCGTTCCCAAGCTAGGCCCATTCAAAAAAACAAGGCTCCAACGCAATCTATCTGCTATCAGCACTTGTGACTGCCTCACCTAACCAGCCCTCCTTACTACTCCACAGTTCCTGCCTAAGGTCTTCACATCACACTTTCTTTCCCCTTATCCTTTCTTCTCCCTCCCTCTCCACACAGCCCCACCACATGCACTTTTCTAGGTGTTGTGACAGTTGCTCCCTGGCATGCTACTACCAGTGTCTTACCCATCCTTGTAACCCTATTGTATTCCCTCTGCTGCCCTGCCTGTCTTATCTGAAATGTATGCATTTATGTACATGTAACTAAGTGTTAATCTGTATAGCATGCCTAAAACTCATCTGCTCTGTTGTATTCTGTTGTACTGTCCCAGAATTGATGTAGAACCTTTGTAAAAGAGCCTCGGCTCAAAGGTACTTGTAATCCTAGAATCAAATAAATAAAAATAAATAAATACTAATTTCCTTAGTTCTAACCCTTCAGATTTCTCTCTCTCTGTCTGTCAAGACTAGATGCTCAGAGAGCCTCTCCTCCTCATCTTTTGTTCTGGCATGAGAAACCGTATAAAATATTATAAGTATTCTTTACATTTCATTTGCTGCCTTTTACTTTTTGTCATTTTAGGTAAATCCATAGTTTTAGCGTTTAAATTGTAAGTTTTCTCGGTTTCTCCCCATTCAGTATAACTGGGGGTAAACTGAGGTTTATTTTGTATTTATTGGAGTTTTCTGACTAAAAAACTCCATTAGTTATGCTTAATTTTATTAAATTAGTTTGTTTTAAGAACCGCTAATACCGGTTCCTGGTCCTATAGCCTAGGTTCATTTTATCTCGGTTCCCGGCTCCTGCAGATCGCAACTGCTAAATAAACTTAAATTAAAATATTTATTTTTTAGTGGTTACAACTGTTACTGGCTTTAAATTGAAAATGTTATAAAAAGAAACTGGTGATCCAAGTTTCAAACCTTGTATTCAGTGTGGTGAAATTTTGTTAAGTCAAACATTCTCTTATTTTGCCTAATTGAACATGAACATTTAAAAGCAGAGTGAAATCTGCATCACATGTCCTGAAAAAAAAACTTCTGAAATGCCTGGATAAAGCTTAAAAAAAAAAAAAAAAAAACTATCAACACCTAAGGGTCTCTCCAACTCTAACCAGCTGACCCCCTAAGTTACTGTGGGTGACTCCACAACAAATACTGTAACTGCTGCCCTGAGATGGGCATATAAGCAGTTTTTAAGAGGCTTGTTGAACTGGCTGACTCCCTGGTTCCCTCAGTGAAATTGAAGAAAACTAAGCACACATAACCCCCTGATGACATCATTTTGGGGACTTCTGTGCCTGCTATAATGCCTGCCAACTTCTTCAGAAATTGCAGGATGGTTCTGATTGGGGAAGTATTTGCCAAGACAGGTAAGCACAGTTGTGTATTGCTTCTCTTGGCTATGATCACATAAATGAATATGGTGAAATTTGTAAACCTTCCCAGTGGAAAAGTGTGGAGAAATGCCTGGAACAGCTAAAGAAAATACTTTCAGGCTTACAAGGGCTGTCTGTCTCTCAGCAGCAGACCTTTGCAAAGCAGTCTTCCTAATATTTAAAAGGAATAATATGTAATTATTATGAAATGGAGGAGAACCTATTGAATCTGAGGTTTCCTCTGAACATGAGTTTGTCTCTCCCCACAGAACATCTGAGGATTATTCCTCATTCTTCACGTTGGTGAGAAAGATTGGGCTGACGCCCACTAAAAGCTTCCCATTCCTGTGAATAAATTCTTCAGGGAAGATACGTTAAAGATTTTACAAACTCCAAGCTCTGTTCCCCCTCTGGATAAGAGGATGTATAAGAAATTTCAGCTGGACAGGGAGGGAACCGAAATTTATTCCCCCACGCTCTCCACCAAGGAGTGGTTAAAGTGACAGCCTGTGACAAGGCAAAGATACCCCTGGCATCCTATCCTTTTGACAAGGATTCTGGGAAAAATTGACAACATGGCTTAAAAAGATAAATTTATCAGGTGCCTTGGCTATCAGGCAGGCACACATTTCAAGCCTATGTCAATACCAAAGTCGCTGTTGTAGTCTGCCCCTGCTATGTCAGTCAAGGCCCAGATTCCCCTGTCTGATGATCTCGCTGAAATGGCTAAATTTGTTTTGAGAGCAGCCAAATAACAGTTCAGGTGACTGCTGCCAGATGGATGGCAAGGAGGTTTGCCTAGCTGCGAGTCACAGACCTTACTCAGGATACCCAAACCAAGGTATACACTTTCCAGTAGAGGGTAATTCCTCTTTGAAGAAAGATAAAGACTTACATGAAAAAGGTGGATATATACACCACAGCAAGCCCCCTTTGTTTCTATCAGGCTGGGGCTGCGCCTCAGTATCAGCAGTACCCACAGCACGGGTATTTCAAACACCACAGACAAGTGGTCCTGGATGTAGTGAGTTAGGGATTGTCTCTGAGCTCAAATTCCTTCCACTAACAACAGTGGAAAAAGGATTAGAAAGGTTGCAAAAGAGACCAAATAAGGGCTCTTCAGGCTCTGACCAGCCAACACCATCCAAATCTGCATGTGAAATTGCACACCCCTGAGAAGGGTGATTCAGGTTTAAAAAAAAAAAAAAGCGAGGGTGAGTTGCCTATCTGTTTCTCCAGTCCCCTTCACGAAAACCAAAAAGACAAAGCAAGCCAAACCCCAGGAAAAATCTAAAGAGGTTCCTGGCATCACTGTATTTAAATTATTTCCACACTCCCATAAGGGAGTCTCACAGAAAGTACTTTAGGTTCAGACTTTCATCAGGTCACTCTCTGGGAGTGTACACAGTGGTTGGAGCACCTTCAAAGATAAGGTGTCACAGTTTCCCCATATCTAGATAACTGGCTGGTGGTTGTAGAATCACTCCGGCAAGTGAGTCTGCAACTCACCTAGGGTCTCCTGGACTCTCTAGAGTCCTTGATAAATCTATCTAAAGAAAGTCTGACCTTCAGCCTGCTCAAATGCTCTAGTTCATAGGAGCAGAGCTAAATACCCTGCAAGGCAGGGTCTACCTGCCCCTATGCAGGGCAAGAAGTATTCCACTAATAGTGGACTCATTCGGGCTGAATGAACCAAAAATCACAAGACAGTTTTCTTCAGCTACTGGCCACATGGCACCTGCCACTGGCACAGTCTTGGAATCCAGGTTACAGACCAGAGCCATTCAATGTCACCTCATGGCTCAATGGTGTCAGAGACAGGACCCTCTTTTAAAACTAATTCTAGTAACAAGGACATTGTTACAGCCCTCCAGTGGAGGAAAAGAGGGAACCAATCTAAGGGATGGGGCTTCTTCTTTTTCAGCAAGAGCTCCTATCAGTTGTCTGACAACAGATGCATCCCTACTAGAGTGGGGCACCCATCTGGGGGTTCACACCTCCCAAGGCACATGATCAAGTGCAGATTCACTCCTGCACATAAACCTGCAGGGGCTAAGAGTAGTGTTACTGCACTAAAGGTCTTCTCACAACTACTACAAAGGTGGTACAGGTCAGAACAGACAATACCATGCTTTGACTAACTTACCTTTTTATATTCATTGGACTTGCAATCCAGCATCCTCAAGGTCCACCTAGTTGTAGCATCTACTTGCATATTAGTTGGACAAAATGTTTTAATGACCTCAGATCCTAGCCTCAAAGAGGCTCTTTTAGGGCCTGGCACATATCAGCATGGGCTGGTGTTCCAGCTGTGCTGGACTATTTTACCTATTTGCTTTCACTGGACTTGCAGACTAGTACCTTAAAGGTCCACCTGGTCTCAGCATCTGTTTACTTCTCAGTTGGACAGAATGTTTTTTCCAAGCCTCAGACCCTATCTTCAAAGGGTTCTTTAAAGGACTGGTCCATTTGCACCCCGTCACAGGGAACCAGTGCAAGCATGGGACCTAGATGTGTGCATAGTTAGGCTCATGGGTCCCCCTTTTTTGAGCTTATGTTTTCAACTTATTTGAAGTACCTTAAAAAAAAAAAAAATGTTTTTTCCTTGTGGTAGTGTTTCTGCCACAAGAATCAGTGAGCTCAAGTCTCTCTGCATTGAACAGGCCCGCATCTCATTCCACAGACACAAAATTATTCTGGGAACAAACAAGGAGTTTCTCCTTTAAATGACTTTTGATTCCCATTTGAATCAAACCATTTTACATAAATATATGGATACATACATACGTAGTCAGTGTCGGCAGATAAGGGCCTACAGTCCACTCAGTCTGCCCATCTTATCGATCTTTTTCACTGAACACTTTAGTTCTGGTGAAAAGAGTCTTTATGGTCTGGACGTCAAAGGAGATTTTACCGTAGCTGTTACTTGGCAACCACTTAAGTCCATAGGCAGGACAGAAAATAGCTGATCTTACTTCGAGAGGGCTCTTGCAGTAGGTAATTACATATAGGACTGACGTCGGCAGGTGGCAGGACCCCACGGTAAAATTTCTAGCTAGCAGTCCCCACATCAGGTGACCGGTGTCAGGACGACGTCGGTATAAAGGGGCGGTCCCGGACACCCGTCTTCCAGTTCTTTCCCACCATCCGCTCGTGCAGAGCCTTGCAGTGAAGTTCGTGCTCAGCCCTGTTGCTTCATCGGTTTTATACCGAAAGTTATCAGTATTTTGCCATTTTTTCATCAGGTGAACGTCAGTTTATGTTATCCCCTTCAAAAAATAAGTGCGACTCGTGCGGCGCCCAACTGCCTCACAAGGACGGTCACTCCCTCTGCCTTTTTTGCTTAGGCCCCGACCACGTGGTCGAAAAGTGCCTGCATTGCCTGCATTTCAACGCGACCACCCGCAGACGACGCCAGCAGTCTTTGGAAGCCCATCTCCTTAAAAAGAAGATGTCTGCAATGGAGAAGGAGTTGAAGAAGCTTAGGCAGGCGTCGACCTCCCCAGAAGGACACAAGAAGCGGGACAAAGAAAGGCACCGGGGGAAGGCTTCCTCTTCCGCGACTCCGGCCGGAGCCACGGCTAAGGTAACGTCCCCTCCGGGGGATCACCTGACGGCAGCCTCCAAGGCTTTGGAGGAGGCGTCGGCCTGCCCATCAGGTTCGCGTTCGACCCTTGGTGCCTCCGGGCAAAGGCTTCTGCCCCCAGTACTGCCGCAGGCTTGCGGCCTACTGGTGTGGGTGCCTCCCATAAGCCGGACGTCGGCTCCTCCGACGCCCACCAGGCGAAGGCCGCTAAGACGCCCGACCCTTCAGGGCGGTGCACGGCAGTGTCCCCCTTGGACCAGGCCACTTCCCACCCTCGGCCCACCTCCGACGAGGGACCCCTTAAGTCGGACGCTGGCTTCTCTGGCGTCCGCCGGGATTCAGCCCCTAAGTCGCACCTCGGCTCCTCCGATGTGCGCCGGGTGTCGGAGCCTATGACAGACCCTCCATCGTCTGTCGTCTTAGGTTCCCCGCAGCCTTCGCTGCCATTCGAGGAGCCCGAGTACCCCCTGCCTGACCCCAGGGACTTTTCTCCTCCATCCCCAGGCGATGCTCGGGATGCTTTTCCACCATCAGACCCTCCTCCCACTGAACCGGATCTGATGCCGGCCCCGATGCCAGTTCCAACGCCGGCCCCTCCGACGCCAGTGGGGGATATTCCTCTCCCATTGGGCCCTCCACCCCACGGGCCTATCACTGTTGATCCACCCGTGGAGCTCCCTACTGGGCCATCTGCTCTGGCAGCTCCTCCGGTACCTGGGTATCCACCGTCGTATCCGACGCTGGCTTACCCGGGTCCGCAGTATCCTGCGCCGCAGTACCTGGTGCCGGCTCCACCAACGCCGCAGTACCTGACACCGCAATACCCAGCTCCGGTATTCCTGCAGCCGGGTTATGGATACTTGTCTTACGGACATAATCCGTACAACTATCCCCCTCCTCCTCCTCCACCACCCCCTAGGCCGCCGGTGGATCTTTAGGAGACTCTGGCCTCCTGGTGGGCTGAGGCCAAGGCTCAGCTCATCAAGGAAGTCGAGAGCCGCCTTACAGTGACGGTGCCACCTCCAGCCCCCGTACGCCCCAGACGGCACACTCCCTCCGCCTCTGGATTCCGAGCTCTTCCCTCTGGATCCAGAGAGGGCAGGACACGGCCCAGGATTCCCCTAAGGAACCCGCTCCTCCCTAGACGAGTCAGGAGTCTTACTCTGCTTCCAGTTCTTCTTCTTCTCTCTGGACTCCCTCGGATTCCTCCGACGGATGCTCCAAGAAAAACGAGCCTCGCTGTCTGTCCAAGCCCCGGCCGAGGACTCCTCCGAAGTCTCCTCCGGAGGATCCTTCCTTCACGGAGTTGCTCAGGAAGATCCAGGAAGTACATCAGTGGCGTTCCTTAGAGCCAGATCCTCAGCGGGTTAAACTAGCCGAACATCTGGACCTGCCCCTTACGGCCCCTACTCTAGTGCCACCCTGGATCGAGCCTCATGCCCACCTTGTTTCCACTATTTGGAAACAACCGTTGGCTTTAGCCCCACTTCCTCAGAAGTCCAACAGGCTATACCAGGCTCCAGAGGGTGTAGACTTTTTAGATTCTCACCCCCGTGCAGACTCGGTCGTAATTAGTGCCACTCACGGCCGGTCAGCACACCCTAAACATTTGAGCTCGTCTCCTCCGGATAAGGAATCTTGCCTTCTGGATCAGTATGGAAGGAAGATCTATGCTTCTTCCACACTAGGGATCAGGGCCCTAAACTATGTAGCACATATGGGGGATTACCAGAAGGCTGTCCTTACCCAGGCGGAATCTAAGATTGACTCCTTGCCTGACTCCCAAGTCAAGCAGGGGTTAGCTGACCTTGTCCGTTCTGCTCGTTTGGCCAGTCATCACATTCTGAGGATGACCTAAGATGCAGTGGACACCGCAGGGCAGAGCTCCACGTTCGCTGCAAGTCTTCAGCGTCACGCCTGGCTCCGAGTGTCAGGTTTGGTCCTGGAGGTGCAGTCAGCAATTCAAGAAGCACCTTTCAGGGGTTTGGTGCTTTTCGGTGGTGATGTCAAGGACATCATCACCGACTTGCAGGAGAAGGGGACAGCCCCGAAATCTGTGGATTCCATGTACCGTCCCCATCCCCCTCAGCGCCGTCCTTTTCGCAGACGCAGCCGGCCTCAAGCGAAACCCCAAGGAAGGCAGGCCACCAAACGCTGAGCCCCTGCAGCTGCCAGGCCCCTGCTGCCCAAAAATGCAGCGGGTGCCCCAGCTGCGGCGCTGCCCCACACCACCTGACTCCTTCCCTCTCCCACCGCCTCCGGACTCCCCGGAGGAACCGGTAGGAGGGAGGTTCTCCCTCCACCTTCCGGGTTGGGAGAGGATAACATTGGATTCATGGGTGCTTCAGATTATAGCAGAGGGCACTCTATAGAGTTTCTACAGAAACCTCCACCACCCCTCTGAAGTCCTCTTACTCAAGGGACCATCTTCCTCTGGTCAGGAAGAAATATCTGCTCTCCCCATGAGCGAGCCGACAGAACCCGTCCCTCCTCACCTTCACGGGACGGGTTACTATTCCCATTTCTTCCTTGAACCAAAGAAGACGGAGATCTCAGACCCATTCTCGATCTCAGCTCCCTGAACTTCTATGTAGAATACAAGAAGTTCAGGATGCTCTCCCTTCAAAGTCTTTGCCCTTCTTCGGCCGGGCCAATGGCTTTGTGCACTGGATATGCAGGATGCTTACCTGCACATCCCCATTCGTCCCTCTTTTGAAAGTACCTCCGTTTGCTTTCCAGGGGACCATTACCAATTCAGGCACTCCCTTTTGGTCTTTCCTCGGCTCCCCGAGTTTTAACCAAATGCCTGGCGGTGGTAGCAGCCCACCTGCGTACTTTGGGAGTTCAGGTTTTTCCCTACCTGGACGACTGGCTCCTGGCGGCCTCATCCAGGGAGGAACTCCTGCATTTTCTCTCCCTCACCCAGCAGATTTTCACTGGTCTGGGTATCACCATCAACCATTCCAAGTCTCATCTGGACCCTTCCCAGAGACTCCAGTTCATCAGGGCAATCCTCGATACGACAGTGTGCAAGGCCTTCCTGCCTTCGGACAGGGGGACCTCCCTCCAGTCCCAGATTTCCCTACTTTCAGAACGCAGGAAGATTCCGGTGAGGTCGGTGCTCCGTCTTTTGGGGCTTATGGCCATCCCGACGGTTCCGCACGCATGACGCCACATGAAGATCTCTCAGTGGACTCTCCGCTCTCAGTGGGATCAACCTGCAGACGACTTAGATCATCTGGTGCCGATCTCCTCGCCGATGACAAGAGACTTGCAATGGTGGATGGTTCGAGAGAACCTGTTCCGGGGTGTCCCCTTCTTTCATCCTCCCCCCTCCCAGACTCTGACCATGGACGCATCAGGCGAAGGTTGGGGAGCCCATCTGGGTCCTCACCGAACCCAGGGTTTATGGTCCAGATTGGAGCTAGCTCTCCACATCAATGTGCTCGAGCTGCAAGCAGTACTGTATGCTCTCCAAGCCCTTCACCAGTATATCCTTCCCGGTCACCTAGCTGTCCAAACGGACATGTGCGTGGTGTGGTACATCAACAAGCAGGGAGGGACTCGGTCCTACCCACTATGCAGGGAAGCAGTGAGGGTTTGGGAATGGGCAACGCTTCACAACCTTCACCTCACGGCGATCCATGTTCCAGGAGTCGACAATGTCCTGGCAGACAAGCTAAGTCATTCCTCGGCTGTGCCACATGAGTGGGAACTGGACCAAAAGGTTCTAAACGGCATCTTCCAGCTTTGGGAGACTCCACAGGTAGACCTGTTCGCCTCTTCCCAAAACGCAAAACTTCCCACCTTTTGCTTGCTCGCTCCAGAGCGAGGCACTTTCTGGAGCAACGCTGTGTCTCTAAGCTGGAAGGACAGATTCGTCTATGCTTTTCCCCCAATTCCTCTGGTCCCTCGTGTGCTGCAGAAATTTGCATTGGAAGGAGCGAGAATGATTCTGATCGCTCCTTTCTGGCCCAGGCAATCTGGTTCTGTCTTCTACAACAATACTCAGAGGTTCCTCCTCTTTCTCTTCCTTTATCTCGAGGATTGCTGATCCAGGATCAGGGGACCCTGGTCCATCCAGGACTCAAGTCTCTTCAACTTCATACATGGCTCCTGCAGACCTAGCCCAATCTCGTTTTGGTGTCTCTCCTAAGGTGGCCGAGATTCTGATGGAGGCTAGAAAACCCTCCACAAGGTTCACCTACACTATGAAATGGAAGAGATTTTCCATTTGGGCTGCCTCCAGGAACGTGGAGCCTTTCTCCTGTCCTGTGGCCATTCTGCTCGATTATTTGCGTCATCTTTTCGACCTGGGTCTCAGTCACTCCTCTTTGAAGGTTTACATGGCTGCTATTTCAGCGTACCATGTTCCTTTTGCTGATAAAGCTTTTGCCCAATTAGAGGTATCCAAGACCTTTCTCAGAGGGGTCCTTCATCTCAGGCCCCCTGTTCGGACTCCTTCTCCCCCTTGGGATTTGAACTTTGTTCACGAGAAACTTACCCTTCCTCCTTTTGAGCCTGCGGCTTCCGTAGACTTGAAGTTCTTATCGTGGAAGACGCTCTTCTTGGTGGCCATTACTTCTGCTTGCAGAATTTCCGAGCTCCAGACCCTTATGTGTAAAGTCCCCTATCTGATTTTTCACAAAGAACGAGTAGCTCTTCGCACGAACCCTAAGTTTCTTCCGAAAGTGGTAGCGGAGTCTACCTTAAATCAGTCTATTGAGTTACCTGCTTTCTTCACGCAGTTCTCCAAACAGGGAGAATACTTCCTCCATACCATGGATGTCCACAGGATTCTGAGATACTACACTGATAGGACGAAGGATCTCAGAAAGACTGATCAGTTGTTCGTCTCTTTTGCTCACAAAAGGGAAGGCAATGCTGTCTCCAAGCAATGCCTGTCAAAGTGGTTGGCTCATTGCATCACTTTCTATTATGACAAGTACAACAAGACCCTTCCGGGTCAAGTCAGAGGTCACTCCACTCGTGGAGTAGCAGCCTCTGTGGCTTGTTTCAAGAATGTGTCTGCAGCAGACATCTGTGCTGCCGCCACTGGACTTCCGTCCATACCTTTACGAAACATTACAGTTTGGACATTGCCTCTCGCCATAGAGCAGGCTTCGGGTTAGCTGTCTTGCAAGGCCTCCTATCTTGAGGTTTGCAAGGGTTTTACTACTTCTTGGAGTAGTTCCTCCTCCCGGTGCCTTTCATTTGTTCCAGACTTTGGGATTCTGTCCTATATGTAATTACCTATTGCAAGAGTCCTCTCGAGTAAGGTAGTACAGTTACGTAAGAACTTAACGTAACAGTAGATCTTGAGAGGCTCTTGCAGTAGGTAATACCTTCCCGCCTCCATCCCCTAGGCTTTTCAGCTCCTTTTCCATTAAGGGAATATCGCTTCTCTCGTCCGGCCTTCTGGGCCTGTGGCAGAAAGAACTGGAAAGGCGGCGTCCGGGACCGCCCCTTTATACCCGGCGTCGTCTGATGCGGTCACCTGATGTGGGGCAGTCCCACCAGGGACTGCTAGCTAGAAATTTTTCCGTGGGGTCCTGCCGCCTACCGACGTCAGTCCTATATGTAATTACCTACTGCAAGAGCCTCTCTCGAAGATCTACTGTTACGGTAAGTTCTTACGTAACTGTACTTTCCTGACCTATGAGAATGTTGGAAAGGGAAACCCAGCTTCAAAAAGATTAATTTCTCTCTGGATAGTACAGCATTTTCAGTTTTTGTTATTCTAAGGCTGGAAAGGAGCCCTTAACAGGGTTGAGGGCCCATTCCACAAGGGGCACAGCTGCTACCATAGCAGCTGTCCGGGATGTTCCCCTGGTGGACATCTGTAAAGCAGCTACCTGGAAAACAGTACACACCTTTACAAAGCATTACAGTCTGGATATTCTCTCCAGGGATGATGCCAGGTTTGGCACAGCAGTCCTGCAAAGTCTGTTCACAAAATAAGGGCCTGTACCCACCTCCAAAGGTACTGCTTAGTGGTCTGCATAAAGTTATGAATACCTGAGTATTACTGGGGTTAGAAGAAAAAATTACTTACCATAGTAATCTTGTTTCTTCCAAGTGATACTCAGGTATTCATAACTTGACCACCCTACCTCCCTTTCTGGAACCTTTAGCCTCTGCACTCCTGAATACTGTGTTGTCATGGGTATAAATGCCATTTCAAACAACATGAAGTCTTGCTATATTATGACTATTGCAGTTTGTCCCACCATTAGAACTGCTCCGGAGGTGAAAGAGTTAACTTCCATGCAGGGCATGGAACTTAGAGCGTGAGCTCGGTTAGAGAAGCTCTGTCTGGGATATTTCAAACCGAAACTGTCAGATTCTTTACTCCGCCTCACTGAACAGTCGCTCCGGAGATTCCTCCTACTGCTCGGTTCATTTTCTCGGTTTAAAGAGTTTTTTCTTTCAACAGCGATTATCATTATTTTAACCACAAACCGATCGGTTCAAGCTCTGTCTATGGTATTGTAAGTAATAGATAGGTTTATTTCTGTGTGGAACTTGTAAATGTTTATCAGTTCGGTTTGAACCAATCAGGTTGTATGGAAACTTTATTCTGAAGCATTTAGAGTGCGGTTCCGGTTCTTATCGGTTCTAATGATTTCATTACAGGCGGTTTTCGACCGATGACACGGTTGAGGAACCGATAAGGGTATCTTCTAGCACTGCCGAAAAAAGAGGCAAGTTTTGGTTAGGCTGGCATTATGTCTGAGAAACCCAAAGAAAACCGGGCCCACTGGGTTTCAACACTGTAGTGTCTGTGGGGGAAGCCTTTGCCAAGGCTGACCCACACACCACATGTGTTTATTGTCTGGGGTTTGACCACCTCAATGCAGACTGCCAGATTTGCAAGAATTTCCTGCAGCTACCTAGATAAGAGAGTTGGTAGGCTCAGGGGCGAGAGGCAAAAAGTCCGCTGACCGGATGGCCTGCCGGTTCGGTGCCAACCCGAACCAGAGGAATGCCCTCTGACCAGGGCCAGACTTCTTGAGGCAAACATAAAGCTGACTCTGAGGAGCCAGTTCAGCAAAGAGAACTAGAAAATCAGCAGGTGTGAGTCAAAATCCCTTCTCCAACTGCTGCAGAGATAACAAGGGCAATCCAAATTGTCCAGTCACTTTCCCAGTTCCGTCCGAACCGCCACTATCTGGCAAAGAGTTCGGTTCCACGGTTCAAGAATATGATATAGAGGAGTTTATAGAACCAGAGGAGGGAGGATGATTATGAACAGTGTGAATGTGACTTTGAAAGTCTGGATGTGCCCATTGAGCGGACATCTCCCAGACAGACCTTTAGGAGAATCTCCCCAGGCTTGCTGGTCCTTCTCATTTCTGTTTTATAAAAGTTGCTGAAACCCTCCAGCTTCCTTTGGAGGAAGCTGTGGATAAGCAAGAGGAGCCTGACTTTGTAGAGATGATGGATATCCAGAGTCCAGGAGATTGTCTATTCCTTTACATAAATCCTTTAGAAACAAACAATAAAAATTTTAAAGCTCCTAATTCTGTGCCTCCTGTGGATAAAAGATGGACAGGAGGTACACTTTGTCAGAATCCTGATACAGAATTTCTTTCACAGCAATGCAGCAATGTTGGGGTAGTTCAGGCTGCGGCCTGTGATAAGGCTAATATTCCCCTGGCTTCACATCCTCCTGACAAGGACTCCAGGAAGATTCATGCCATGGCTAAAAAACAATACATGGCAGCGTTCTTGGGACTCAGACAAGCAAATTATATGGCTTATGTTGCAAGATACCAAAAATCTAGATGAGATACTGTCATGGCTTTAGCCAAACAGGCCCTAGCAGTTGCCAAGGAGCTGGAGCAGGTGGCTGCTGATAGTGATGAGGCATCTAAGGTTGCAATTCCATGCTGCAGTGGATTCTAATGAAGTATCCTCTAGAGTCATTGGCTACATCTGTGGCTTTTCATAGATTGGCTTGGCTCAGGTGTACTAGTTTGTCACAGGATACCCAGGCTAAGGCTATGGATTTTCCTGTGGTGGGAAATTCTCTGTTTGGGGAGCAGACAGAGAATTATATGAAGAAAATGGATGAATATAGAACCACTTATAGGAGTGCACAAGCCAAGGAACGGCAAGCCACTCCTCAGGGGCAGCCCCACAGGGGTAGAGGCAGACCTTTTCACAGGCCTTTTTACCAAACCCAGGCCTCCTCTTCAGCTTATGTTCAGAGGGGGTTCTTCAGAGGGAGAGGCAGATGGGGTACAAGCAGGCCTGCTCCTACCCCTCAGCCTAAAGCCCCTGCCAAACAGGCACCCTGATGGGATGCCCAGGGCCGATTCTCCATTACCTGTAGGGGGCAGGCTGGCTTACTTCGTCCAGGACTGGGAGTCTTTAACATCAGACAAGTGGGTCCTGGAAGTAGTAAGCCAGGGTCTGGTTCTCAACTTCAAAAATTTCAAAGATGAGAATCAGATCTTTTCCACCTGCAAACCCTCTAGAGACTCTTGCTTTGAAACAGAAGTCTCAACCGTCCTGGCTCTCAGAGCTGTAGAAGGGTTTCTCCCCACACCAGGGCAGGGTCTGTACTCCAGGTACTTCTTACCCCAAAAAGACAGGAGAGTGGCGGCCCATCCTGGACCTAAGATATCTGAACAAGCACCTTTAAATCCAAAATTCAAAATGGTGACTCGAATGATTTTACCCTCCCTAAGGCCAGGGGACTGGCTAGCTTCCCTGGACCTCAAGGATGCCTACTTCCATGTTCTTATCAGAAACTCCCACCGAAAGTACCTCAGATTCGAACTGCCCTCAGGCCATTATCAGTTCAGAGCAATGCCCTTCAATACCTCTGCCCCAAGGGTATTCAAAATGCCTGGCAGTAGCAGTTGCTCATTTAAGAAGGCAAAAGATTGCCATCTTTCCTACCTAGACGACTGGCTCATTGTGGGTCAGTCTCAGACCAGGTCAAATCACACCTGCAAGTTACCCAGCAGCTGCTTACCTCTCTGGGCTTTCTTCTCAATTTTCCAAAGTCAGTTCTGGAACCTGTCCAGGTACTCACCTTTATAGGTGCAGAACTGGACAAAAGCAGGCCAGACCTTCCTTCCCCAAGAAAGGTAAGGACCCTGGTGGCCCTGGCCTCGTCCTTCACTCTGCAGGTCTCGACCAGCAAGGCATTTCCTGCAGCTCCTAGGACACATAGCTGCTTCCACAGCTGTAGTGCAAGGAGCAAGATTTCAGATGAGGGACATTCAGTTCCATTTGAGAGCCTTTTGGTCTCAAAGAAGAGATTCCCTATCCAAGTTAATCCCAGTGACTCGAACCCTGGTCCAGGCCCTTCAGTGGTGGCAGGATCAGAGCAATCTGAGACAAGGGGTGCCTTCATCCCTCATCTCACTCCTTGACCCTTACTACAGATGTGTCCCTCTTGGGATGGGGAGCTCACATGGGCAACCTCTCCACCCAGGGATTGTGGTCCCCTCAGGAATCTCTGCTCCACATCAATCTGTTGGAACTCAGAGCTGTTTTTCTAGCACTTCGGGTTTTTTCTGCATCTGTTCAGAACAAAGTGGTACAGGTCAGAACAGACAACACCACTACAATGTGGTACATCAACAAACAAAGGGGCACTCGGTCTTCAGCCTTGTGCACTGAGGCGATGAAGTTGTGGTCTCTGGCTTATTCCCTGAACACTTCCCTCATAGCAGTTCACCTCCCAGGCAAGGACAATGTCCTGGCAGATGCTCTCAGCAGGATGTCCCAGGGCCATCACGAATGGTCACTGGATCCCCGAGTACTGGGGATAGTTTTTGCCAGATGGGGCACCCCTCAGATAGATCTTTTTGCAGCTCCAGACAATCATCAACTTCCACTTTTTTGTTGCAGGCCCCCAGTGTTTGGCTCAGTCCCCCTGGATGCCTTTCTCCTCACTTGGGAAGGGAAGTTTCTCTATGCCTTCCCCCCCTTCCCTCTCCTGTTCAAGGTGCTAGTCAAAATCAGATCTCAGCCCTGCAAGATGATCCTGATTGCTCCAGACTGGGCCAGGCAGCCCTGGTACCCACTCCTTCTGTCCTTAGCAGTCCATCTTCCCCTGTGTCTCCCCAGGAACCACAATCTGTTAACCTGTGCCCAGGGGAGAGTCTGGTATCCAATCTCAAATCCCTCAACCTCAAGGCCTGGCTCTTGAGGAGTTAGAGTTTGCTGATCTACAACTTTCTCAAGGTGTTCTCGAAACCTTGAAAGCTTCTAGAAAGCCTTCCACTAGGGCTACTTATAATTCCAAATGGAAAAGGTTTTCCATATGGTGTTCTGAGAAGCATATTTCCCCGGAATCTGCTGATTTGCCCACTGTTTTGGACTATATGGTCCATCTTAATTCTTTGGGACTGAGACCAGCTACCCTGAAAGTGCATTTGGCAGCTGTCTCTGCTTTTATTTCAGCAGGGAAGCCCTCTTCTCTTTCTGCTCACCCTGTATTTTCCAAGTTTTTTAGGGGATTGCTTCATACCAATCCACCATTCAGGGACCCTGCCCCTGCCTGGGATCTTAATGTTTGCATTGCTCTGCTGATGTAACCCCCCTTTGAACCTCTGTCTTCGGCAGAGCTTAAGTACTTGACTTGGAAAACTGTATTTCTAGTAGCCATCACTTCTGCCAGGTGCATAAGTGAGTTACAAGCTTTGTCAGTGGAGACTGACTTTATTTTCTTTCACAGGGATAAGGTAGTCCTCAGGACTAACAGGAAGTTTTTGCCTAAGGTGGTTTCAGTTCCACCTTAATCAATCTATTCACTTCCAGTGTTCTTCACTGACCATTCCTCCTCTGGTGAGAGGAGGTTGTACAACTAGATGTTAAGAGGGCCTAAGTTACTACATAGAGGCGTACCAAGGGTCACAGGTTTGACTCCTCAACTGTTTCTCACTTGTATGGTGTGGTTGGGAAGGAAACCTGCCACTAAGAGATCCATTGCCAGGTGGATTGTCTCTTGTATCCAATTTTGTTATCAAAAACTGGGTAAGGTTCCTCCTTCAGGCCTGAGGGATCACTCTACCAGAGGTACAGCTGCGTCTCTAGCTGCTGCCAGAGACATCCCTATCTTAGAGATATGTCAAGCAGTTACTTGGAAAACAGTACACACTTTCACCAAGCATTACTCCCTGGATATCCAGGCCAGGAGGGATGCTTGGTTTGGCAAAGCCGTGCTTCAGAGTCTATTCCCTAAGTAGGTTCTGTCCCTCCTCCATGGAGGTACTGCTGTGTAGTCTGCAATAGTCGTAATATAGCAAGACTTCATGTTGTTTGAAGAAAAAATTACTCACCTTAGTAATGTTGTTTCTTCAAATGGAGTCTTGCTATATTATGACCTCCCTCCCAGCCTGCCCCTCTCAGAACTTCTACTTGGGGTATGGGGTGGGCAGTTCACTGTTGGCACTTATTGATGCCCCTTTTTATGTTTTCAACCCCCTTCTTTTTGGGGTGTTTGGGTGTTGTGTTTTTATTTTATTTTATCTTATCTTTTTCTGGTCCCCTGACTTGAGTCTTGGTGTTGGGATCAGGAAAATGTGTTAATATCTTAGTAGCCAGTTGGCTAGTGTAGGTTACAGCTTCCACACAGAACCTTAGTGAGTTTTGCTCATGAAAGATCAGCAGTTTCGGTTTGAAATATCCCAGACAGAGCTTCTCTAACCGAGCTCGCGCTCTAAGTTCCATGCCCTGCATGGAAGTTAACTCTTTCACCTCCGGAGCAGTTCTAATGGTGGGACAAACTGCAATAGTCATAATATAGCAAGACTCCATTAGAAGAAACAACATTACTAAGGTGAGTAATTTTTTCTTCTGGCACACATGTTGTGATTGTGTTCATTATTGTTGTCCCCCTCTCCTTTTTCAGGTAATTTGAACATCCAAGGGTATCCTTTCATATGTTATGCCCTCAAGTTAGAGGACCCCATTTTTTGGGTGTTAATGAAGCTCCCTCTATTATTATTATAATTCATAGTGTGTTATTATTATTGCTATTATTATTATTACTATTATTATTGTAATTATCATTATAACACTTAATCCCCATGGGCCTGTCTTTCCAGGTTTCCATGAAATCTGAGGGGTTAGAACTAAGGCAGTTAGTATAAGGCAGCATTTGAAAAGTGGCTCATGCAAAATATTCCATCATTTGCATATATTCCAAATTCTTTCTGGGCAGTTCTACTTAGAAGGCTGACTGCACAAAGTTATGAATACATGAGTATCACTTGGAAGAAACAAGATTACTATGGTAAGTAATTTTTTCTTACAGTCATCTGCATTCCTGCCTGGACTGTGAACTGCCTTCGCCACTGCTATGCCATGGCTCAGCTTAAGCTGGAGGGCAGCATATGTGCTCACTTCACCAGAGCAGTTGCCATGTCCCTGGCAAAGATCCACTCTGTGTCTGCTGGAGAAATTTGCAGAGATGAAAGCTGGAGCTCGGTGTACACTTTTACTAAGCACTATGCCCTGGATGTCCTTGTCAGGCAGTATGCCACCTTTGGCAGGACAGTCCTGAATGGATTATTATCCTGAGTGAACCCTCAACTCCAGCAGCCCTACTCTGGGAGACTTTCTCTGAGTTCGGTACTGTGACCCACTAGTGGGAATCAGTGGAGAAGACTGATTATTGAAAGATATTACAATTACATACTCCTTGTCAGAACAGTAGGCTAGAATATTGTTTATTTCTTATGACCACTCAGCTAGGTCTCAAATCTACTTTATAGATTATGCATAACAGTGGAAACTTGGCTCAGGTTTTCCTTCCCAACCTCCTGCATATACTGTATATGGTTCTTATAATTTATAAACGAGCATGGCATGTGGCAACCTCAGAGTGATGTAAAAATAGATTTTATTATTCCTGTACAATATAAGCTAATAAAATATTGCATAGCTATATCCAGTCTGGTAAATATTGTACAAGGCAAAAATAACACAAGGTAAACAAAGCAACAAAACTTTCAAAAATAACAAACCAAAAGTAATCAGACACAATATGCAGTCTTGATAAACTTTTGAAAATAGCAACACTATTCTTGTTTGGAGATTTTCTTAAACAGTTACCTTTATACCCATATATGCTTAAATATGTTATAAAGTTTGCCCCTTTATAACCACCCCTTTCCTAAATTAAAAATATATATATAAATATTAAATTGGTACTTAGACATTAGGAGTTGGTGCAAAATGTGGGTTTTTCTTCATGATGCAAAAATTAATGTAGATGATCTCTCTGCTGTTGATTGTCACTCTGGTTGCTGGCTTTTCTCTGTGACAGCTTCCCTTCACACTCTGGCACCTTAAACCTCTGGTATCTGGCAGACAGGCTTGTGCTCTTGGTGGGAAAGCTTATCATCTGGAAGATGATAATCTCAACTGACATGGACTTGGGATAGCATCTGGTTTGAATAAGTTCTGCCCAGATTTCAAAATGTCTGTTGTTTATAAATCTGTCACATTTACATAATTATGACATCACATATACTGATTTACCAACTCTGACTGGATTTTGCAAATGATGGGGAATGGCAAATTCCTCTCCTTGGTACCAGCTCTCTCTGGCATAGTACTCACTTTAAAAAGCATTTAAAATCTAAGTTATGTTTCAGTCTTGTACCTGGCGGTTACCGTATACATGTGTCAACACACACGTCTTTGAATTCAGCCCATTATTTGGCACATTTTGATACAAGTCACTTGAGTCTAAAGTCTGTAGTTTATAAGATAGTTCATAAATGCTGTTTCCAGGTAAATATCTTTATAAAAAAAATAATACCTGCCTGATTCACAGTTCTTGAGCTTTAAAATGAGGTAGTTTTACTTCAAATAAACTTTTAAGACGTAGGTTAAAAGACCCAAAATCTCTTCTGGGTAAGATTTCCTTTGTAACTTCTGGTGCATAGCAGGTCATAAATCTTCAGCTGTCTTAAAACTTTTGAAACTGTTAAAGCAGGACTATGAAACAAAATAACTTGTTCCTGCAACCACTCAGGCACATTAAAGACACACATTTGAATATTGCATAATGTAGGCACTTAAAAGAGACCAGACATGAGTATTCAATCTTTTAAACTGTTAACACAGGCCATATTTGTAAATAACTTCTTTTATAGAACAGCTGCACTTATGAATACTGATTCTCTAGCAGATAAAAACACATGCTATCAAATGATCTTGTCTTCATGCCTTGACTTGTTAGTTCATTCAGAGAAATAACATTATTTGGAGTTGTAAACAAACCACCATTTTCTCAGTATCACATGACACCCAAATAACCATGTTTAATAACCAAATAAGTAGTTCTTTATCTTCTAAGAATATCTTCACCATTGATTCACATGACCACTCACCCTTCCCCAGACTCATCCAGTATTGTGTTGGCCAGTTGGGCTGTAAAGACACTGTTACTAGATTTGGTGGCCCTTCTTAATCAGGACACCAGGGATATTTTATGCCCTTAGGTTAAGTGCATAAGTTACTTGTTGGATTATGCTGGTCACCTCCTCAGTAAATAAAGGTACTGAGGCAGTTACGGGCTGACACCAAGGTAAACTAGCATCCGCATACGCTAGCTTGTGACATCATGCATGCACACTACTTATCGTGGTGCCACCCCTCTGGAAAGTTCTGGATTCTGCTGGGTCCTGACACTTTCGGCTTGGACCTACTAGCATGAATCAGTGGTGAAGATATTCTTAGAAGATCAAGAATTACAGTGAGTCTGTAATTTTAATTCACAGCAATAAAAACAGTGAAGTATATATCTAGAACATAACTGTCATAGATATCAGATCATGACAGGAGTAGTGCTCCTTTCCTCTCAGTTTCCAAAGATGCTGGAATGCACAGAAGTCCAAGGAGTGTGTGCATGCAGTTGCGTACTGCCACTCTATACTTCAGCCCGTTTCTGTCCTTTCCACAGTGCCCTTGACTGCACTGCGAGCTGTGTTCACTGAAGTGGCAGTATTGCTGCAAGGATGGTCACCCACCCACTCCAGAGGAGGGGAGCATCCCCTGAGTCGCTCGAGCCACCTCTCCCAGGCCAGCCCTTGACAACCTGAACTCATTCCAGAACTCAGGTCACCAGTGTCATGAGCGGTAATGCTACCACTGTGCCAACAGGCCGGCTATCCTATATTCATCCTGTTTTAAGTTGTATAGATGCCTACAAGTTGGATCAGAATATTATACAAAAGCAGATAAGATTTCCAGCAATCTGATTGGTCAGTGAGCCCTAGAAACAGTGATGTTATCTCACCACAACCTCACTGTATTGAATCCAGAGACACACATAACTGTTTTACATGTTCTTCACATATACTGTGTGTCACTGCGGACACTTCAGACAAATCCCCTGTACTAGCCACTTTAATTCCCCATCATATTTCCCGCTTTACTGCAGAGCAAATCTACTTCTACTCCGCTTCCCCACAACCCTTAACTTTCCATTCCTGCATTTTTTACTTTCCCAAAACAAAAAGTGAAGGACATCACTTTGAGTAGCATGCTGGCAGCCAAGGACATGCATTATTGCTGGACCGGCACCTTCATATTTCAGTTTGCGATCTCCTAGTACAAATACTAAATATAACCAACTGTACCAGGAGACCTTACCACCAAAAGAATCCACAATGTTTAAACAGTGTGTGCTCCACAGAGTGTGTTGTACTTATTGATTGGATGGCTGTTTGGCGTTCAGGCGGGCAGACAAATTCACTTTTTAATTTTAGTGTCCTAGTAAAAATTCAGGAGAGATTCACTTTGCACCTTCATCTTCTGGTAGGTAACCAAGAATGACCAGCAAAGAGACACAGAGACCATGACAGATGGGGGGGGAGACACATGACAGCATACACACCAAGCTCATGCAGAGATCCACCTAGTGGCCAAAAGCAGCAACTAAGTACTTCCTTTTTTATGCATGTATACCTACGCTTACAAAAATCATTAAAAAAAGCTCAGAGGTACTTTAAAAATGTTTAATCTTTTTCTTTTGCATTCAAGTCATTGTATAATAGCAATAATGCATTCCAGGGTGTGTGTCTGTATGGGATAACATTACTTCTTGGATGTTGGACACACTCAGCCTGTGGCCTCATGCTGAACCACTCGAAGCATGATGGTCTTCCAGGAATTAGTCTTCACCATTGATTTCCACTACCAGGTCTGAGCCAGAGGTTCTAGGACCCCACCGGAGCCAGAACTTTTCAGAGGGCTGGCGCTGAGGTAAGCTGTGTGCATGCACAGCTCTGTGAGACTGAGCTCATGGTCACAGGCTTACCTCAACACCAGCTCTGTCACCTCAGTTCCTATTTTCCCCATCTTCAAGTGCATATCAATGACTACGTTGCTCGCCCACCTGGAGTCAAAACTTTGTCTGTGCGACAACAGTGTTCAGTTCTTCTCAGTTTTAGTGTTTAAAGCTAGAGCTTATTTTTGTGTCAGCTCAGTGTTTTTTATCAGAAATATTCTGTCAGTTTCTCTCAGCCCTTCTGAGCCATGAAGGATGGTAGGGAACTTGTAGAGGCAAGCTGCTTCGGCAGTGGGGCTATGTTTGATCTTCTTTCCCTGTCATAGAAGGGTTCTGACTGTGCAGTCCAGTGTCCAAGAGGAAGGACAGTCCTTCTGGAAGCACAAAAAAAAAGTGTGCCTGATCCCACTCATTTTCCCATTACTGCTTGGCCTCAACATCTTCCTCTTCCTGCCAGAAGGGGAAGAAATGGTTCCAGTCGAGGTGGCCCTCTGTGAGTTCTTCTGCAAGGATTCCAGTCTCTAGGAACCAGAGGCCCTCACTGTCAACTTTGATCTCACCAAGGTCCTCTGGCTCGAGGAGGTCAGAGTCTCTAGCCCAGAGTCTCTCCCTGTTTGTAAATGGGGACTCCAGTGGGTAATTCCACTGATAGGCAGCTCTTATGGTGCAGTGAGTACAGCATTGGGCCTGTATGCCTCCACCAGTGGATCCGGTCCCTTACCTTTTGGGGTCTGTGGAACTGTGAAGCTGCAGACAGGCTGTTGCACCAGGTAGAACATTTGGCTCCAGCAACAGCCTTAGGGTCCTTGCCGGTGGCCAAATCACCAAGATCTGTCTCCCTGGCTGCTTCCTTTTCCTGCACAGGGATGGGGCTGCCACTGCACCATTGCTGGTCACACCACTGTTGGCTGGGTCATCAGCGATGGTTCTGGCATCAGTGCCGGCACCGGGCTTGGGCCCAAACCCCTGTCACCAGATTCAGTTCTGGTTCTGGCACCGGCCCCACACCCTTAAGGGTCTGTCTCTCTGGTGTTGCCACAGCCATGTTCTGGATTAGGGGTCCTGTGATCCACATCCCTCTACAACTTCCCTTACAAGGATGGTACAGATGGAGACAAATCTGCCCTTGACCTCATTATTTTGGAGGGCAGCGGCAATGAGTCTTGCTTTACCATTGACACTTTGAACCCGGTCACTGTGTCGGTGCCTTAAGAGGATCTAACTTTCCAGACTTTGCTCAGAAATATTCACTACTCACTTAATTTCAAGCCTACAGCCATTTACCAGAGTAAATGTCTCTGTCTAGAGTGGCTTAATGTTTCCAATACACAAGTGAGTCTAATTCTTTCTATTCCTCCCACATTCTAAACTCTTTCTGATGCAGTCCGGAGTAGGCAGGCTACGGTAGCATCCATCTGTGAGCAGGCTGACCAGAAATACATGGACCCTAAAGATTAGCCAGTGTTTGTCTTTCAACCAATAGCTGATGCCATTGTTATCCTCTCTGAGAATGACAAGGCCATTATTCCCCAGGAGGTTACTGTGCACCCTGTTAACCGGGAGTCATGTAAGATTGACACTATGGGCAAGCATGCCTATGCTTCAGCTACCCTGGGCATGACAATTAGCAGTTATCAAGGACAGTTTTTTTAAGTGACTATACCTTTTGTGCAAGCTGAAATCTCTGGAAGAGTCTTTGCCAGAATCAGAGGCTGAACAGGACATTCTGCTGACTGTCAAGCAAGATATTGCGTCCAACATTCACCAGCTTAAAGCCTCTATAGATGCCTTTGATACTGCATATTGTTCTGCTGCTGCAAGCATTTGCATCAGACGGCATTCCTGGCTGTGGACTTCAGGCTTCATCCAAGATGTCCAACAGCAGATTATAAAGGTTCCCTTTGATGGAACTTACTTGTTTGGACCACATGTAGAGAACTCTCTTAAGGCCTCTAACGAAAAGAGTATGACCCTAAAGTCTTCCAGACCAGCTCCTTTTAACCCTCAGAAGGGCAAAGAACATGATTCCTTCCAGAATAAGCAGTCCTTTTGTGGCAAGAGCAAGTGAGCCCAAACCAATCTCAGCCTCCCCAGCCTCAGAAGAAGGCGCAGGTGCCAAAAGCAACTAGTGCCTCCATCTGAAGCTCCAGCCCTGGTCCTGCATCAGCTGCCTGAGGAAGACCTCTCCTTTCCAGAGGGAGTGGGGCCTGATCCAGTTTTCCAATTAGTGGGAGTCCATCACAGTGGACAAGTGGGTCCTCAGGATCATCCAAGAGGGATACTCCTTGGATTTTACAGAACTCCCTCCAGACTTACCACCTAGAATGCTGCCCCTCATCAGCTTATATGTCGGAGCTTCTGTTGCAGGAGATTGTGGGCCTTCTGAGCAACAGGGCAGTGGAAATAGTGCCAGAGTCAGAATGAAACATAGGCTTCTACTCTCACTACTTCCTGGTACCTAAGAAATCGGGGCATGAACCCTATTCTTGACCTCAGAAATCTGAACAAATTCATGGATCAAGAAACATTTTAAATGATTTCTCTGGGTTCTCTGCTTCCCTTCCTAAAGCCTCAGGATTGGCTAGCATTCTTGGATATGCAGGACTTTTACCAGCACATACAGATACACCCCAGCCATGACAGATACCTCCACTTCATTGTGCTGGGGCAGCATTACCAGTTTAGAGTCCTGCCGTTTGGGCTTTCCTCTGCACCACAAGCCTTTACAATGTGCTTTGCAGTACTTTGCAGCACACCTTTGAAAGTTAGGACTCCATATCCTTTCGTACCTAGACAACTAGCTGATTGTCAGCCCATCTAGGCAGGAGACAGAACAGGCAGTGACCACCGCCTTTCAGTTCCTCAGCCTGATGGGGGGGGGGTTCTGTTGAATGTCGAGAAGTTTTGTCTCTAACCCTCACAGCAGCTGCTGTTCATAGGAACTCTTCTGGATGTGACCAAAGCCCAGGCCCTTTTTTCCCCAGAGAGCAGGCTGCAGGCAATTCTGCAGATGGCATGCTACAACATGGAGCAAAAGAATGTGCAAGCTCACCCCATGCAGCACATACTGGGTCTAGTAGCTTCCTCAGTGTTCACAGTGCCCCTGGCACAGTTACACATAAGAATGTCTCTGTGGATGCTCAATGCACAGTGGTCACAAGCAGCACACCTTCAGATATACCTCATTCAGGTGACTAATCCCCTTATTTGGTAATTTACATGGTGTGCAATGGAGGACAACCTCCTCCAGGGCTTCCCCTTCTCCCAGCCAGAGCCTCGGGTGACTCTCACCACAGATGCCTTCCTGTTGGGTTGGGGGCCCACTATCATGGCCTCCAAACACTTGGTGTCTGACCCATCAGAGACTTATCTCCACATCAATGTGTTGGAGATGGGAGCTGTTTTTTTCAGGCTGAGAGTCCTAGTGGACCTAGTCAGCCACAAAACAGTCCTGTTTCAGACAGATGTCAAGTCTGTCCTGTACTACATCAATAAGCAGGGAGGAGCACACTCTTACCCTCTCTGCAAAGGAGCGTGGGAATGGTACCTGGAACATGGAGTCCTGCTTCAAGCTGTCTATCTGCCATGAGTCTAGAATACCCTGGCAGATGAGCTCATTCGAACAGAGGCAGATCCTTGTAAGTGGTCACTAGCTCCAGACATCGTGAGACTGCTATTCGATGAGTGGAGTAACACAGATGTAGAACTTTTTGCATCCCCACTTAATGCCAAGCTGCCTTGATTCTGCTCCAGAAACCAAGGACATGACATTTTCTGTCAGGATGCATTCAGACTGCAATGGCAAAATCTGTTTCTGTATGAATTCCCACCAGTCCCTCTCATGCAGAGGGTATTGCTCAAATTTTTTTTTTTTATTTAGTTGTTCAACCAGGTATAGCACACTAAGCTGAAAGCTTTTTTACAGGAGCGACCTGGGAGCACAAGGAGGTTAAGTGACTTGCTCAGGGTCACACAGTATGCAAGTGGAAGCCATGGGATTCAAACCCAGGTCTGGTCTGCTGGATGTCACCAGATTTGCAGCTCAGAGCCTTAGACCACTGCGCTATACTGCCTCCCACAGGCGCACAAGGGCATGATGATACTGGCGACCCCCTGCTGGCCTCGATAGATATGATTTGAACAAACTGGCAATCAGCAAACCAAGGATTCTTCTGCTCAGGATGGGCTTTCTGACTGAGGGCCACCTGGTCCATCCCAACCTGTGCTGCCTTCATCTTCAGGCCTGGCTACTGAAGAAATTGAAGTGAACAGATACAAGATATCTTGGAGGGTCTCTGAAATACTTTTAGCTGCACATAAGTATTCCACTAGGAAAACCTACACACCCAAATAGATAAGATTTTCCATCTGGTGGTCCAAAACCTGTATGGACCCCTTTGGGTGCCCACTGGACAAGGTTCCAGAATACTTGCTAGACCTTTTTGATGCTGGCCTTCAGTATTCCCCATTAAATATTCATCTGTATGCTATATCTGCATATAACGAACCCTTGGGAACCCTCTACATGGCACAGCTGTCACTGTCAAGAATTACCTGAAGGGCATTCTGCACACACAGCCTCTAGTCAGGAAGCTGATGGCTGCCTAGGACATCAACCTTATATTAGATATGCTCACTTGCAAGCCTTTTGAGCCCCTTGGGACATGTGACCTGAAGTTTTAACTTGGAAAGTAGCATTTCTACTGGCCATTATCTCTGCACACAGAGTACCTGAAATCCATGCCCTAGTCACCTATCCAATGTATACAGTTTTTCATAAGGACAAAGTAGTTCTCCCACATGTACCCCAAGTTCTTACCTAAAGTGGTATTGGAATTCCTTCTGAATCAGCCATTAATGCTGCCTACCTACTTGGCCAATGTCTAGATGGAGAGTACACTCTCCATTCTGTGGATGTTAAAAGGGTCTTACAGTTTTACCTGGACAGAATCAAGGACTTCAGACAATCTAAACAGCTCTTTGTCTCTTTCAATCCTAATATAAATGGACAACCTGTTACAGTCAAGTGCATTTCTGCGTGGATCATGAGCTGTCTTCACCACTGCTGTGCTATGGCCCAGGTCAAGCTGGAAGGCCAAGTACATGCCCAATCCACCAGAGTGGTTGCCATATTCCTGACAGAGATTTGCTCTGTATCTATTAGAGATATTTGTAGAGCTGCGACTTGGAGCACAGTGTACAGTTCTACTAAGCACTATGCCCCTGAATGTCCATGCCAGGCATCATGCCACCTATTTCAGGACAGTCTTGACTGGATTACTATCCTGAGTGAGCCCTCAGCTCCTTTTGCCCTAGTCCGGGGGACTTTGTCTAAACTTGGTAATCTGACCCACCAGTGGGAATTGATGGTGAAGAATTTCTGGAAGACATAAAAATTACGTACTTACTTTAATTCTTGATCTTCTAGGAATATCTTCATCATTGATTCCCACATATGCTCACCATCCCCTGGACCCACTCCAGTATGTTTGTTGGTCTTCATCACATTGTGCTTAGTTTGGGCTGTGAAGACACTGTTACTGGTTTGGTGACCCTTCTTACATAGGCCACCAGGGCTATCTTGTGCCCTTAGGTTAGTGCATAAGTACTTGTTAGGTTATGCTGCACCTCCTTGGTAAAAAAGCTACTGAGGCAGTTGAGGGCTGGTGCCTGCATAAGCCTGTGCCGGTGCACTCAATTTTGTGGAACCACACATACATGCAGTTTAACTCGGAGCCAGCCCTCTGCAAAGTTCTGAGTCCTGTGGGGGTTCCTACCACCTTTGGCTCAGACCCACTAGTGTGAATCAATGGTGAAGCTATCCCTAGAAGGTAAAGAATTGTGTTGAGTATGTAATTTTCATTTATCCCAGCACAGCACACGACCTGTCGTGCATTATTGCATAGATCAAGTATGGATCATCAGATATTACCCAGGGGTTCACCTTTTTGTAAAAAATTTACCATATTACAATTCCTGCAACCTTAAAACAACCTTTCTAAGCATATATTTTGTTTTTAGGATATCAAAATCAAGAATGTAGATTCCTGGGTTGGTTTAGGCAAGAAGATTACAGCTACACCAGCCATGATAAAATCCTCAAATGACAGTTTCCAACAGTTTAGAAAGGCAGCGATAGAAAAAGAGGAGAGAGAAAAAGCTTTGAGAGCTCAAGAACTGAAAAGATTACAAAAGGAACATGTTGAAAAAGAACATGAAAACCTGGATCATGAAAGAAGAAGGTATGCTGTATATTGCAATTTTGATCTGTCTTAACTGGCTAGCTAGTAGGTTGTTGCAACTGGGATAACTTGACTGATAACACATGTTAATTTTAGTACTTCCAAAATCCTAATGAAAAAAGCAGTACTCTTGTTCACGCAGGCTGAAAGAGTGCATAGCTTTTACAATGTATTATTGTTATGCTAGGTACCATAATAAGTAGTAAGAGTTCTACACACCAAAACCAATTGCGTGCTGAATGCCTAAGTAATTCAAAGCTGTCTAGAATATGAACAACTGTATCCCATCTTTTTTTGAATGTTCGCAGCATGCATTATGTGGACTACTGTATTAGCATTAGCTAACATCCCAATGCTATTAGAATGTTTCTGTGCTATACTGTACAAGTTAGGTTGTTTCTTGTTTCTAAGAACTAACCTTTTCATTACTATAGAAATCATGTTTTTTCTATCTTTTTGTTGCATAACAACAGTATGACATTTTTGTAGATGAAGACTATGAAGAATCATTGCATTATGTTCTTTAGATAGGAAGGTCTGATCACTAAGTCAGTGCTTTAGGCAGTGAAGGCTTTTGACCCACGGAGGCCCCATCCACAGCTGAATGCTGGGGCCCCAAAACGTGTTGCCTGGGGGGGGGGTCTTTTCTCTCCAAGCCGTAACTGACCTCTCTTTGGTTTGCGGTATTATTTGCAAGGTAATAACCATGAACTAAATAAATTTTTCTCTCTGTCTATAAGAGAATCTGAGAAATTCATCAGCACCTAATAATAGTTTAAGTTCAGGAAATCAAATTTTGAATACTGAAATGACTATTCAAATACATGAATTGGAAAAGTCACTTTACTGTAACATAATAAAACCTTTATTGCAGTTCTGAAATCAATGAATATTGACTTGCTAAGAACAGAGTCTGTCCATTTGACAGAAACAGGTGGCAAGTAAAAGTGGCTTAAAACTGAACAGTTGGAACCCTGTCTTTAAAACATTGCCTGAGTGCACACCACTCAACATCTGAAACCCACCCCAAAGGTTTTTTTTTTTGTTTGGTTTTTTGCTATAAACTCTCAGGTACTTTTTATTTTTAATGTTTTTTTCAGGGTTTTCTCCTGTCCCACTCCCACACCTCCCCAACGTGACGTACATGTGCGGAGGCACACACATGCATGTCTTGCGGGATGCCTCACCCTATTGGTCACCCGATACCGCCTGCACTCATCACGAACCTCCAGTTGGTGATGGTGGGACTACGGGCGGGCAACCCCCACCCAGGAGAGGAGATCAATTGCTTAATCCTGCTACCACAGTCCCCCCCCCCCGGTGCAGGCACCTCGGCGACCCAAGGTTGTTCCTGAACCCGGTCGCCAGCGCAGTGAGAGGTAAGGTGTTCAGTGCCTCATCCCTCAGTGCCACCGGGCCAGCTCACTCTCAGGCACTTTTGTGAAACAGTAATCTGTGCCCACACCAGAAAACATATCCATAACAGAAACCCTCAAAACACTGCCACAGAACTTTTCATTCCTAAGCACATGCATAAAACCTAGTTATACAGCATTAGAGGATAAGTGGATCCAGTATACCACTGTGGTGGTTGCTTAACATAGAAACATAGATTTTGACGGCAGATAAGGACCGCTTGGCCCACCCAGTCTGCCCATTTCCCTATCTATTGGATAAGCTGCAGATCTTAGTTAACCAGCAGCCTACTTCTTCCTACCCCCACCCCCTAGAATTACCTTATGACTGTCCCATGCATGCTTGAATTCCACCACTGTTTTTGACTCCACAACCTCTTCCGGAAGGCCGCTCCATGCATCCACAACCCTCTCTGTGAAAAAATACTTCCTTAAATTACTTGAGCTGCCCCCTTCTATCTTCTTCAAATTATGCCCCTTGTTCTTGCACACCTCTTTTTTGAAAGATGCTACCCACTTGGACTTTGTTGATTCCCTTGAGATACTTGAAAGTTTCTATCATGTCCCCCCTCTCCCTCCTTTCCTCGAGGCTATACATATTCAGCTCCTTAAGTCTCTCTTCATGTGTCTTCCGGTGCAGACCCTGAACCATTTTAATTGCCCTCCTCTGGACAGCCTCCATCCTGTCTATGTCCTTGCGGAGATTGGGTCTCCAGAACTGCACGCAGTACTCCAGATGGGGTCTCACCAACTGTCTGTACAGAGGGATAATAACTTCCTGTTTTCTACTGGTGATGCCTCTCCCTATGCAACCCAGTATCCCCCCAGCCCTCCTTGCTGCCCTCTCACATTGCTTGCCGACCTTTTAGGTCACCTGATATGACTATCCCAGGTCCTTTCCATTTTTTGTTGTTAGTATCTCACCCCCATTGTGTACTCTTCCCTGGGTTTTGTTTCCCAGGTGCATTACCTTGCACTTCTTAGCATTGAATCTAAGCTGCCATACATTTGACCATTCCTCTAACCTTACCAAGTCCCTTCTCATCCTTTCCACCCCACCTTGTGCATCAACTCTGTTGCAGATCTTTGTGTCATCTGCAAAGAAACATACTTTTCCTTCCAGTCCCTCTGCAATGTCGCTTATAAAGACATTGAAGAGGACCGGTCCTAATACTGAACCCTGCGGTACCCCACTAGTAACCCCCTTTCTTCAGAGTGGACTCCATTTACTATTACTCTCTGTGTCCTATTCTCCAGCCAATTCTTTACCCAGGCTGTCATCTTGGGACCCACTCCCAGGCTGGCTAACTTTATATTAATCTTTTGTGTGGGACTGTGTCAAATGCCTTGCTAAAGTCTAGGTAGGCCATGTCCACAGCCCCTCCCTGATCTACTACTTTGGTCACCCAGTCAAAGAAATCTATCAGATTTGTCTGGCATGACTTCCCGCCTGAATCCATGCCTTTTGGGTCCTGAGCCCTCTGGCCTCTAGATACTCAACAATTCTTTCCTTCAGAAGTGATTCCATCATTTTCCCTACCACTGAGGTTAAACTAACAGGTCTGTAGTTTTCTGCTTCTGCCTTGCTCCCACTTTTGTGAAGGGGAATCAGATCTGCCCTTCTCCAGTCCTCTGGTACCACCCTATCCTCCCATGATTTGTTAAAGAGGGTAGTCAGTGGTGTCACTAGTTCTACCCTTAGTTCTTTTAGAATTCTGGGATGAATCCCATCAGGCCCCATTGCTTTGTCCACCTTTCAGTTTTAAGAGTTCTTTCAGAACCCTTCTTCTGTAAATGGGCTGGTATCAACTTCTGTATCCAGAGTGTTTCTACTGTTTGTTTTAGGTACCTCCCACTTCCTTTGTAAATACTGAGCAAAAATATTTGTTTAGTATCTCTGCCTTTTCACAGTCACCCTCTGCCCACCCTCCCTCCTCTTTATTAAGCCTCACTAGCCCTCCTTGGTCTTCCTTCGCTCCTGATGTACATATAAAAGGTTTTATCCCCCTTCTTAACTGAGTTGGCTGTCTTTTCCTCGGTTTGGACCTTTGCTGTTCTGACTGCCTTCCCAGCTTCCTTTTGCTTTAACTGATAGAGTTCCCTGTCCTGCTCCTTCTGTGATTTCTTGTACTTCCTGAATGCTTTCTTTTTCTCGTGAACCTTCACTGCCACTTCCTTTGAGAACCATAGTGGTATCTTACATCGTTTCATTTTGTTAATTTGCTTCACACAAAGGCTTGTTACCTCTGTGATGGCAGTTTTTATTATTCCCCATTGTTCTTCCACCCCTCCTTCCTGCTCATTTGCTAGTGCATTCCTTAGGCACTCGCCCATTTTGGCAAAGTCAGCCTTCCTAAAATCCAGTACTTTTGCCTTTGTATGGCTTGACTCTATTGCTGTGTTTATTGTGAACCATACTGTTCGATGGTCGCTAGTTCCCAGCTGGCTACCCACTTCTACATCTGTGATCCTTTCTTAATCTCCATTTGAGAGAACCAGGTCTAAGATTGCTCCCTCTCGAGTGGGCTCCAATACTAGTTGTCTAAGGCATGCCCCTTGTAGGGCATCTAGAATAACCCCACTCTTTGAAGTGGCTGCTGCAACTGCATTCCAGTTAACATCTGGCATATTCAGATCACTCATCAGCAATATCTCCCCTTTTTCTGCCATTCTAAGTATTCTTTCTATCATTTCCTTGTCCATTTCCTCCCCCTGAGAAGGGGGTCTGTATACAACCCCTGTGCGGATTGTGGTGCCATTGCCGGTCTCCAAATTTACCCACAGTGCTTCTTCTCCTCCTTGTTTTCCATTTTGTTCAGTTGCTTTGATTCCTTCCCTTATGTAAAGAGCTAATCCTCCTCCTCTTTTACCCTCCCTGTCCCTCCTGTAGATAGTGTATCCTGGTATGTTTATGTCCCAGTCATGGTTTTGTGTGTACCATGTTTCTGTGACTGCCGATATCCAGATGTTCCTCCTCCATTAAGGCCATAATTCAGGAAGCTTGTTACTCAGACTATGGGCATTGGTACTCATTGCTCTCCATTTTTTGATGGCTTATCCTTCTTGCAGCATCCTCTGACCTGTCTACCTCGGTCTTTTCTCATTTAGTACCCTGTTTTGTAGGAGAGGCTGGGATTTTCCTGCTGCTTATCAGTGCCTCCCCTTGACTAGTTTAAAAGCTTGCCAATGAAGCATTTAAACTGATTGCTCAAAAGACTTGTTCCTTCCTGGACAGATGCAGACCATCCTGCCAGTATAGGCTGGTGTCCCTCCAGGTGGAACCCCAGTCCCCAATGAAGCCAAACCCTGTGCTCACACCATTTTTCAACCATTCATTATACTGCATGGTGCAAAGTACCTCGCCTCACTCGTGCCATTGACAGGCAGCACCTCAGAGAAGGATATTATGTGTGCTAGCTTGTCTTAGGCCCTCCCAATTCTACAAAGTCCTTCTGCACTGCTCTAATCTCATGATTAGCCAAGTCATTTGTCCCTAGGTGGACAATGACATCCAGCTCAGACTCCTGCAGCTGTTCTCATGATCCTGAGGATGCGTTCCTGTCTCTCAAGCCATGGCACCAGGCAGGCACCTTACTTCAGTTTTCCCTGCTCCCCCCAGTTCTATCCCCCTAATAATTGAGTCCCCCACCAGGAGCTGCTTCCTTTCCTTGTGGTGTCCTCTGCCTCCTTCCTGTGGGCCTCCCTTGTGACAGTTGTCCTCAGCCTCCTCTGCAGGTGCATCCATAGGGGAGCTATGCTCCCCCAGAATGGTGTATGGATTGTGGAGTGGAACAACTGACTGGGTGTGCCTCTGTTCCACCATCCTCACCCTCCCTGAGCCCACTGTGGTCCAACTGCTGTGCTTTCTTCGCAACCTCTGAGGTAGTGGTGGTGGCTCTGGTGCTCCCTGGATGGGGGAGGTTCCCTTCCTACCATCCAGTGTGACCTGGGGGAAGGTCCCCTTACTACTGTCAAGTGTGGCCTGAAGACTGGTAACTTCCTCCCTCAGGGCAGAGAGTTGTCTGAAAATAGGGCAGCATCTCAGCCTCCAGAAAGACTCCCAGAAGACTGCTGCCCCACAGCCATTACATTGCACTACTCCCCACATTTTTTTTTTGTGTGTGTGATTGGTTTGTAATATAGAAATATATATATATTTATATTATACAATGTGTATGCTTATATTGTCAGTGCAGTGTGCTAGAGAGGATATGACAGTGATATGCACCTTGCACTCTTGAGAAATGAAGTCAGAACCCCAGGTATAAAGGAATTATTTCAGGGGTGGTGGGTGAGGGGTGGGAAGGGTTGGGCCTAAACTGTGCCCTCACAAAACAATCAGCTAAGAGCTCTGACCCACCGCTGCGATGAGTGCCTTCCTGTCAGCAAGATGCCCTACACAACAATTTGACAGAGAAAATACCCTGCTAATCAAACAGAGAAAATCCACACATCAAGTCAGACACAGGTAAACCTCCCAGCTCCAAAACAGGCCTGGTGGTTTGTGCTCTGAAAGCTGTCAGCCCCAAAATAAGTCAGCTGTGCTTTAAACTCTTCCTGCACTGAAAATGTTAAGAATTGTAACAAACAAACGTAAAACTAGATCCACCTCTCTCTGTTGCTTGAAAGACTGTATTTTCCTGTTTCACATTGCAGGTTTTTCTATGACCACTCCTTAACCACATTAACTCTTTTAAAAATAGTTTAACTATCTCAAACTCCTACGCACCAGTAAATTATTTAAAAATAGTTTCTGTCCCAAAATCCTAGTAGTCAATCCAGCTACCCCCAAGGGACAACCAAAATGCAGTATTCAACACTTATGAAGTTACTTCCAAGATAAGCAGAGTTTGCAAGCTTCTTTTTCAACTCCTCAGTCACCTGTAATTTATTAAAATAGTTTAACTGTCAGAAAATCCTAGTAGACAATCTAGCTACCTCCAAGGATCTACCCAAATGCAGTATTTAAATCCTTCTGAAGTTACTAACAAGATAAACAGAGTTTGCAAGCCCCTTCTTGGTTAAACACTAAATAAATATGTGAATAAAAAGCAATTACCAAGGGTAGTTAGTTTCACCTCCCACAGAATTAAGCAAAAGTGCACATTTGTTGCAGATATCAAGTGCAGTAGCTCAGAATACTGAGATCCAACAAACAGGAAGACCCACTGGAGGCCCAACGTTTTGCGTTGGCACTGGCTGGTGGTGCTTTGTCTAGGTGTGTGGCCCTCTGTAGTGGACATTTAACATTTATTCAGCATTTAAAGTCCACATTTAAACTGATACAATTTACATACTGTGTATAAGACCACCAGAAGTGTTAAAAAGTGTAACAATATTAAAAAGAGAAAAACATAAATGTGGTACTAACAGACTAGTCATCTAGATAACAAAATATATCCTGCTTGTAATTTAACATAGCTAAATTACACAGTGTACATATGTGCTAAGACATTTATTCTTGTGACTTCTCTTGAGCACAGTCCGGACACATCACTTTCAGCCTGCATCATGCATGGTCCGGGTACATGCCGATAAACCTCGCACTGTTTAACTATCCATTTTTGACAGAAAATTAGCATTTTAATTTAGTTATGAAATGAAATTGCAATAAACATATGAGCAGTCACAGAAAGTAAGAAATGAATTTTCTAACCCCAGTAATACTCCAGTATTCAGTCTGCCCATCTGAGTTTGTAACTTCAGTTTATGTTTTCCTAGAACTCTGTTGCCCCTTACCCCTGACCTCCAGAATTCCTTTATGTCTATCCCATGCATTCTTAAATCCAGTGATTGTTTCAGCCCCCACCACTTCCTTAAGCAGGGTGTTCCACTTGACCATCACCCGTTCTGTGAATAAGTTCTTCCTCACATTTCCTTTGAATCGTCCTCCCTCCAACATCATCCCATGCCCTCTAGTACTGGAACATCTTTTTCACTTAAAAATAGTGTATTCTTGCACCCTGTTCCTCCCTGTAAGATACTTGTATGTCTCCATCATGTCCCCTCTCTCCCTCCTCTCCTCCAGGGAGTACATATTCAATTCCTTCAACCTGTCCTCATAGCTTTTTGTAGTGACCCTTTAAGACAGAACTGCCTGGAGAGAATTTGGAACATATGCAAATGATGGAATCTTTGTGCGTGCTATTTTTCAAATGCTGCCTTCAACTTAACTGCCTTAGTTCTAAACCTCTCAGATTTCACTCTCCGCCTGTCAAGACCAGAAGCTTGGAGATCCTCTCCTCATCTACTTGTCCTGACTAGACAAACTTATAAAAAATACGTAAGTGTTCCTTACGTTTCATTTGCTGCCTTTTACTTTTTGTAATTTTAAGTGAAAATTTAGTTTTGTATTTAAATTGTAATTTTTCTCGGTGTCTCCCGGTTCTGTATAACCGGTGGGGAGCTGAGGTTTATTTTCTAGTTAGAGTTTTCTGACTAAAAAAACTCCATTAGTTTTGTTTAATTTTATTTAATTTGACTTGTTTTAGCAACCACTAATTCTAACCCCAGTAACACTCAGTTATTCATAACTATATGCAGTCTTCCTCCTAATTAGAACTGCCCAGAGAGAATTTGGAACATATGCAAATGATGGACTCTTTTGCATGTGCCACTTTTCAAATGCTGCCTTATACTAACTGCCTTAGTTCTAAATCCTTCAGATTTCTCTCTCTGCCTGATCAGTCTAGATGCTCAGAGATTCTCTCCTCTTCATCATCTTGTTCTGGCATGAGAAACCTTACAGAATATGATAAGTATTCTTTAACATTTCTTTTGCTGCCTTTTACTTTTTGTAATTTTAGCAAACCCGTAATTTTAGTGTTTAAATTGTAAGTTTCTCGTTTTTTCTCGGTTCGGGATAACAAGGGGTAAACCAAGGTTTATTTGACAGTTATCAGAGTTTTCTGACTAAAATCTCCACTAGTTATGTTTAATTTTTATTAAATTAGTTTGTTTTAAGAACCGCTAACACCTATTCTTTAACCAATAGTTTTGGTACATTTGTCCTCGGTTCCCAGGACCCAGTCGGTACTGGAACTGACTGCAACTGCTAAATAAAAGTTAAATTAAAATACTTTTTAGCGGTTGAAACTTTTATTAGTTTTACATTCAAAATGTCATAAAAAATGAAAAAGAAAACTGGTGATCCCGGTTTCAAACTATGTATTCTGTGTGGTGAAATTCTGTTAAGTTCCTTTTGTCTACCTATCTGGACATGAACATTAAACGCAGAGTGAAATCTGCATTTCGTGTCCTGTGAAAACTATTGAAAAATGCCCGAATAAGGCTAAAAAAAAAAAAAAAAGGAAAACTTTCACCATCTAAAGGTCCCTCCAGCTCTGACCACACCCTAAATTACTGTGAGCGAAACCACAACAATTAATGTAAACTGCTACCCCTGAGATGGGTATACAAGCAGTTCTTGAGAGGCTTGCTGAACTGGCTGACTATCTGGTTCCCTCTAAGAAATCAATTAAAACTAAGGACACAGAACCCCCTGCTAGACAGCGTATGGGAACTTCTGTGCTTGCTAGAAAGCCTGCCAATTCCTGTAGATTGTTACCTATGGTGAAGCCTACCAGGATGAGGTACAGTGTCTCAGGTTTACTATATCAGTAAAGGGATTAATTCCCACTGAAATGGTATCCTTTACTGCAGTAACTTTACTGCAGAATTTTGTAGCACTGTGCTTCATTCTGGTGGTTTTTCACTGTGAATGAAGGTGTGAAAATTGTAATCTTTTCTTAAAAACCAAAAAAAAAGTGTAAAGATAAGCCTGGAATGGCTAAAGAAACACTTTTAGGCTTACAAGTGCTGTCTGCTTCTCAGCAGCAGACTTCTGCACAGCCGCTTGTCTCCTCTGATCAGTCTTCCCATTATCTGGAGGAGGACTATGCGATTTCATGGAATGTTTGGGTTTTCACCAAAAATAAAGATTATCCCTCACTCTTCACATTTGTGAGAAATGATTGGGCTGACACTCGCTAAAAACTTCCCCTTCCTGTGAATAAATTAATCGGGGAAGACACTTTAAAGATTTTACAAACTCTGAGCTCTGTTTCCCCTCTTGATAAGAGGATGTATAAGAAACATCAGCTAGACAGGGAGGGAACTCAGTTTGTTCCTCATCCTATACATCAAGGAGTAGTTGAAGTAACAGCCTGTGACAAGGCAAAGAAATCCCTGGCATCTTACTCTCCTAACACGGATCCCAGGAAAACAGACATACTTTCAAGTCCATGTTATTCCCCTGCCAGATGATCTAGCTGAAACAACTAAATTTGGTTTGGAAGCAGCCAAATAACAGTTTAAATGGCTGCTGCTAGATGGATGGTAAATACAGTGGTTCAAAGGGGGTTTGCCTGGTTGTGAGTCACCAGCCTAACTCAGTATTCCCAATCCAAGGCTATGGATGCCAAGTCGAGGGTAATTCTCTTTAGAGAAAAGATTAAAAAATGGGTGAGTACACCACAGTAAGCTCCTTTATTTGTATCACACTAGGGCTGTTCTTCAGTATCAGCAGTACCTACAGCAGGGGTATTTCAGACACCACAGACAAGTGGTCATGGATGTAGTGATCAAGTATTGTCTCTGGGTTCAAATCCCTTCCCCCCCCAAAAAAAAAGTTTTCAGTCCATCTACAGATGTAGAAAAAGAAAATTTAGAGAAAAAGAGGTTCAAAACCTGTTACTGCCGAAGACAGAGGAGTCTGTCTTGGTATAGCAAAAGGTACTACAAAAAGGATGGGGAGTGGTAACCTATCTTAGAGGGTACTAAGCAGGCATTTGACAAAGCCAAAGTTCAAAATGGTGCTTTTGGCACCGATTCTGCCAACACTCCAAAGAAACGGGAAGGTTTGGTATCACTGGACTTAAAGTATTTCCACATCCCCATAAGCACAGAAAGTACCTCAGATTCAGACCCCCATTAGGTCACTCTCTAAGAGTGTGCAGAGTGGTTGGTTGTAGCACCTTCAAAGACAAGGTATCACAAGTTCTTTCTATATCTAGAGGATTGGCTGTGGTTGCAGAGTCACCCCAGCAAGTGGATCTGCAACTCACCTAGGGGCTCATGGAGTCTCTAGGTTTTTCTGATAAATCTAGAGGCAGTTTGTCTCTCAGCCTGCTCGGGTACTACAGTTCATCGGAGCAGAGCTTAATACCCTGTGAGAGGGCCCACTTGCCTACAAGCAGGGCAAGAAGTATTCCACTGATAGTGGTTTCATTCATCCTGTATGAAATGAATAAATAAATTAAAAAAAAAAAAAAAAACCTGCAGAACATGGCACAGTCCTGGAATCCAGGTTACAAATTACTATTCAGTTTCACATCAGGATTCACTGGTGTCAAAGAAAAGACCCTCTGTCACAACCAGTTTTAGTAACAGAAATATTGTTACAGGCCTCCAATGGAGAAAAAACGAAACCAATCTAATGGAAGGAGTTTATTTTTCAGCAAAAAGCTCCATCAGTTGTCTGATAACAGAGGCATCTTGACTGGAGTGTGGCCCCACCTGGGGGTTCACACCTCCCATGGCACATAAACCTGCTGGGGCTAAGAGTAGTGTTATTGGCACTAAAGGTTTTACATAACTACTACAGGGAGGGGGTACAGGTCAGAACAGACAGTACCACCACAGTGTACTACATAAACATTTCAGGAGGGACAAGGTTAAGCCCCTCCTGCACAGGATTCATGAAAATATGTGATCTATCATGCTCAGTGGCCCCTTTCAGGATATTCATCTACTACTGCCAGATAAGGACAGCACCTTGGCAGATACATCAACTCAAATCAGCCAGCCCCATCATGAATGGGCCTTAAACAGTCAGGTGGTGCAAGTTATCTTCAGGAGATGGGCTGCCACAGAGGTTCACTTGTTAGCATCCCACCACAACCACCACCTGCCACAGTAATATGATGGACAGCCAGATCTGGGAACAGTTCCACTGGATGCTGTGGCTTTGAGTTGGCAAGGGAAGCAAGTGCATGTTTCTTCTTTCTTCCTTCTGGTATATAGAGCAATTTTCTCAAGCTCAGGTCCCAGTCAGCATCAATAAACTTGATAGCACTAGAATGGGCCAGAAAGACATGTCTCTCTCTGCTACCCTCCATGCCTGGGTCCGAACCAATACACCTTCCCTCGGATTACTCGCGTTCAAGGCATGGCTCTTGAGTACCTTTGATATAATATGCAAGTTTGCATCTTTCTCAAAGTGTCTTAAGCATGTGATATGGTTACAGGAAGCTTTCCACTAAGAGAATCTACGCTTCAGAATGGGAAAAAAAGTTTTATGATTGGTGTTCAACCAGGAAATTGGTCCCAGAACATGCTGGGTCCCAGCTGTCTGACTATCTTATCTATTTACAGTCATTAGACTGGCTATCATGTACCCTCAAGGACCACCTGGTTGCAGCATCTGCTGGCATATCAGTTGGACAAAATGTTTCTATTGCTTCAGATCCTAGCTACAAAAGGCTCTTTATGGGCCTAGCACATGTCAAAACAGGCTGGTGTTCCTATTGTGTTGGACTATCTTACCTATTTGCTCTTACTGGGCTTGCAGTCCAGTATCTTAAATATCCACCTGGCCGCAGCATCTACTTACACTTCAGTTGGACAGAATGTTTTTCAGGCCTTGGACCCGATCTTCAAAGGGTTCTTTAAAGGCCTGTCCCATTTGCACCCCCTCACAAGGGAGACCAGTGCCAGCATGTGGCTTAGATGTGTATATAGTTTGGCTCATGGGTCCCCATTTTTGACCCTGTGTTTTCAATTTATTTGAAATATGTCAAAAACCAAAAACAAAAAACAGCTTTTTTCCTGTGGTAATCACTTCTGACAGAAGAATCAGTGAGCTCAAGTCTCTCTGAATTGAACAGATCTATATTTCATTCCACAGAGCAAAGTTGTCCAGGGAACAAACAGGAAGTTTCCTTTCAACATGACCTCTAATTATCATTTGAACTAAACTATTACCTTATCTGTCTTTTTCACTGAACACTTTAGTCCTGCTGAAAAAAAAGTCTTTATAGTCTGGACGTCAAAGGAGTTTTAGCTACTATTTGACAGCCACTAAAGCCCTTAGGCAGGACAGAAAACAGCTGTTCCTGACCTATGGGAATGTGAGAAAGGATAACCCAGCATTAAAGAAGGTCCACTTATTACCGGATAGTACAGTATAATCAGCTTGGTACTCTAAGGCTGGATTGGAGCCCCTTGTGGGTGGAGGGCCATCCCACAGGGGGCACAACTGCTACCATAGCAGCTGTCAGGCATATTTCCGTGGTGAATCTCTAAAGCAGCTACCTGGAAAACAGTACACAGCTTTACGAAGCATTACACTCTGGATAATCTATCCAGGGGTGATACCAGATTTGGCACAGCAGTCCTGCAAAGTCTGTTCCTAAGATAGGGTTCTGTGCCCACCTCCAAAGGTACTGCTTGGTAGCCTGCATATAATTATGAATACCTGAGTATCACTGGGGTTAGAAGAAAAAAAATGACCTAGTAATCTTTTTTCTTCCAAGTGATACTCGGGTATTCATAACTCTCACACCCTGTCTCCCCTTCTGGAACCTTCATCCTCTGCACTCCTGAATACTGTGCTCTTGGGCATAAATGCCACTTCTGGCACACATGTTCTGATTGGGTTCCTTATTGTTGTCCCCCTCACCTTTTTCATGTAATTTGGACATTCTAGGGTGTTCTTTCATATGTTATGCCCTCCAGTTGGAGGCCCTTTTTTGCAGGTTAAGGGAGTTCTCTCTAATTATTATTATTATTACACTTAGTGTTGAGGGAGTGCCCTCTGTTGTTGTTATTAATATTGTTGTTATTACTATTATTATTATACTTCATCCCCGTGGGCCTGTCTTTTCAGGCATCCAGGAAATCTGAAAGGTTTAAAACTAAGGCAGTTAGTATAAGGCAGCATTTGAAAAGTGGCTCATGCAAAAGATTCCATCATTTGCATATGTTCCAAATTCTCTCTGGGCAGTTCTACTTAGGAGGAAGACTGCATATAGTTATGAATACCTGAGTATCACTTGGAAGAAACAAGATTACTAGGTAAGTAATTTATTCTACCAGTTACTGACCCGATAACCTCGGTTCATTTCTATCTCGGTTCCAGGTTCCGATTGGTTCTTCATCGGTTCCAGAACTGACCGCAAACGCTAAATATACTTTATCTTTAGCATTATTTAGTGGTTTCATCTTTTTTCAGTTTTATATTAAGAATGTCAAAAAAAAAAAATGGAAAGAAAAACTGGTGAACCCAGTTTCTAATCATGTTCTGAGCGTGGGGACATTTTTGCCAAGGCAGACAAACATACTTTGTGTGTTGTCTGTCTGGGATATGATCATTTAAAAGCAGACTGTGAAATCTGCAAAACATTTCCTGAGAAAACTATTGAAAAAACACCTTGAAAGGCTAAAGAAAAAACTTCCCCCACTTAAGGGTCCCTCGAGCTCTGACCAGCCGATGCCCTCTGCTATTGTGAGTGAAACCACAACAACTGCAACTACCATCCATGATATGGGTATACAAGCTGTACTGAAGAGGCCTGCTGAACTGGCTGACTCTCCAATTCCCTCTAAGAAATCTAAGAAAACTAAGCACACAGAACCCCTTGCTGGGCAGTATTTAGGGAATTCTGTCCCTGCGTTTGGTTCTCCTCCCAGAGCATCGGAGGATTATTCTTCATGCTTCACATTTGTGAGAAGAACGGTGGATGCTTTAGACATCACCACTAGTGAAGTGATTGAGGATGAGGAGGAAGCTTAATATTTAGAGATGATGGGGCTGACACCCACTAGAAAGCTTCTCTCTCTTGTAAACAAATTCCTTAAGAAAGATGCTTTTCGGATTTTACAAACTTCAAATACTGTTTCCCCTTTTGCTAAGAAGCCTGACAAGAAGTACCAGTTGGAAAGGGAGGGTGCTGAATTTCTATTCTCCCACCCTGACCACCAGGAGGTGGTACAAGTAGCAGCCTGTGACAAAGTAAAGGTACCCCTAGCATGCCACCCTCCAGACAAGGACTCTAGAAAGATTGACAGCATGGCCAAGAAAGGATTTATATCAGCTTTCTTGGCCATCAAGCAGGCTAATTTTCAGGTCTATGCTGCTCAATATCAAAAGTCTCTTGGGCAGTCTGTTCTTGCTATGGCAGAAAAGCCCAGGCTACCCTTTCAGCTGACCTAGCTGAAACAGCCAGGTTTTACTTGGAAGCAGCCAAATACCAGTTTCAAATGGATGCTGATTCTAATGACATTGCTGCCAGGTGGATGGCAAACACTGGCGCAGAGGAGGTTTGCTTGGCTGAGAGCCACAAACCTTACCCATGATACACAAACCAAGGCTTTGGATTTTCCACTTGAGGAAAACTCCCTCTTTGTAGAAAAGACAGAGGCTTACATGAAAAAGGTGGATGAATACAAAGCCACCTACAGAAGCAGTTCTCCCAAGGAAAAACCTTCCCCATCCACCAGACCTTATGGAAGGGGAGGCAGAGGTACATCATTCCAAAGCAGGCCTTTTTTCCAGGCCATGGTTACATCACAGTATCAGCAGTACCCACAACAGGGGTACTTTAGGGGCAGGGGCAGAAGGGGCTCCAGCCATGGCTGCCAATCCCAAGGCCCAGCCTCAAGCAAAACAGGCACCCTGATGTATCTATACAGACCATCTCCTGACCACCTGTAGGAGGCAGACTGGCTCACTACTTTCAGGCTTGGCAGAAAATCACCACAGACAAGTGGGTCCTGGAAGTAGTGAGCCAGGGATTGTCTTTAAGCTTCAAATCCCTTCTACCTTTAAGAATCTAAGTTTTCAAGCCATCCATATATGCAGAAGTAAAACTCCTGGAATCAGAGGTTCAAAACCTGCTATTGTCACAAGCAGTGGAACCAGTGCCAGTGCAAATAAAGGGAAAGCGATTTTACTCAAGATACTTCCTTACCACAAAGGAAAATGGGGAGTGTTAGCCCATCTTAGACCGAAGGGTCTTAAACAGATATTTAACAAAGCCAAAGTTCAAAATGGTAACCTTGGCATTGATTCTGCCAATGCTCCAAAAAGAAGACTGGTTGGCTTTACTGGACCTAAAATATGCATTTTTCCACATCCCCATAAGGGAGTCTCACAGAAAATACCTCAGGTTCAGACTCCCTTCAGGTCATTATCAGTTCTCAACCCTGCCATTCGGTGTCACTTCAGCACCAAGGGTGTTCACAAAGTACTTGGCAGTGGTTTTGGCACACCTTCGAAGAAAAGGGGTCATAGTCTTCCTGTACCTAGATGACTGGCTGGTGGTGGAGAAATCACCCCAGCAAGTGAGGGAGCATCTGCAACTCACCCAGAGGCTCCTGGAGTCTCTAGGGTTCCTGATAAAGCTAAAAAAGTCAGTTCTTCAGCCTGCTCAGGTACTGCATTTCATAGGATCTGAGCTAAGTACCCTACAGGGCAGGGTCTACCTGCCTCTGGACAGGGCAAGGAGTATCCTTTGGACAGCAAGTTCATTCAGTCTGAACAAACTGAAAACTGCAAGACAGTTTCTTCAGCTACTGGACCACATGGCAGCTGCCACAGGCACAGCACTGGGATCCAGATTCCAGATGAAGGACATTCCGTTTCACCTCAGGGCACACTGGTGTCAGAGAAGGGATCCTCTCTCAAAACTGATTCCAGTAACAAAAACTTTGTAACAGGCCCTCCAATGGTGAAAAGAAGAAACCAACCTAAGGGAAGGGGTTCCCTTTCAACAGGAGTCCCCATCAGTTGTTCTCACAACAGATGCATCACTGCCTGGGTGGGGTGCCCATCTGGGAGATCACAACACCCAAGGCACATGGTCAAGTGCAGAGTCACTTCTGCACATAAATCTGCTGGAACTCAGAGTGGTATTGCTGGCACTAAAGGCCTTCACACCACTGCTGCAGGGAAAAGTGGTACAGATCAGACAATACCACCACAATGTACTATATAACCAAGCAGGAGGAGGGACAAGGTCAAACCCTCTCTGCATAGAAACCATGAAAATCTAGAGTCTGGCATACTCTTTGGGAGTTTCTCTACAGGCCATTCATCTGCCTGGCAAGGACAACACCATGGCAGACACCCTGGGCCGAATCAACCAGGCCCATCACGAATGGGCCCTGAACAGTCAGGTGGTGCAAGTGCTTTTCAGGAGGTGGGGCACTCTAGAGGTAGACTTTTTCGCATCCCACCAGAACCACCACCTGCCACAATATTGTTGCAGACCTCCAGTATAGGGAACAATCTTCCTGGGTGCTGTGGCACTGAACTGGTCAGGGAGGCACCTGTGTGCTTTCCCTACCTTCCCTCTGGTGTACAGAGTACTGCTCAAGCTCAGATCCCACTTGGCATGTATGATCTTGATAGCACCAGATTGGCCCAGGCAGCCATGGTACTCTCTGCTGCTCTCCATATCCAAGGCCGAATCAGTACACCTTCCCGGAGGCACTACTTGCTAACCTCCAATCAGGGGAGGCTCCTGTATCTGAACCTCAGGTCCCTCAGGCTCAAGGCCTGGCTCTTGAGGACCTAGAATATGCAGACCTAAATCTTTCTGAAAGTGTCCTGGACATTTTGAGGGGTTACAGGAAGCCCTCTACCAAGAAAACCTATGCTGCAAAATGGAAAAGGTTTTCTATTTGGTATTCCACCCAAGATATGGTGCCAACACTGGCTGGGGTCCCAGTTGTGCTGGATTATCTTACCTATCTACATTCATTGGGCCTACAGCCCAGTACCCTGAAGGTCCACCTGGCTGCAGCATCTGCTTACATTTCAGCTTGGTAAAGGGTTTCTGTTGCCTCAGATCCTATCTTCAAAAGGTTCTTTAAAGGCCTTGCCTATTTGCATCCCCTCACAGGGAACCAGTGCCAGTATGGGATCTCAGTGTATGTAGAGCCAAGCTCATGGGGGCCCCTTTTGAGCCCATGCCCTCAGCTCATCCAAAGTATGTCACATGGAAAACAGTTTTCCTAGTGACAATGACTTCTGCCAGAAGGATCAGTGAGCTCCAGACTCTTTGCATTGAACAGGACTACATTTCCTTCCAGAAGGACAAAGTGGTCCCGAGAATGAACAGGAAATTTCTCCCTAAAGTGGTTTCTGATTTCCACTTGAACCAAACCATTACCCAACCTGTCTTTTTCATTGAGCACTGTACTTCTGTTGAAAGGAGACTACACAGTCTGGATGTCAAGCGAGCTGTTAGCTACTACATGACAGCCACCAAAGACCATAGGCAGGACATAAAACAGCTGTTCCTGACTTGTGGGGATATGGGAAAGAGTAACCCAGCATCTGAAAGGTCCATTTCTTCCTGGACAGTTAGGTCCTGTACACACTACTGAGTTTAAAAACATTTTTAAAAACGGTTTCTGACCTGCCGTGCTAGTGTGGCCACACTTGTTTCTTCAATGCTGGTTTCCATGTTTAAAAATGGTTTAAAGCACAGTACCCCATCCACATTAGTTTGTGAAAACCTTGTTTGCTAATTCCATTTTACAGTGCAATGGCTGAAGTATCCCATAGTTCCAAGTGTCCTCATCATCCTTTGCATTGTTTACAAGCGCTGTGAGCTGTCATTGGAGTGGAGCGAGTGACAGCTTTGTACCCCTTAAGTTTATTTACGGTGGCTGTTCACATAGTGGTAATTATTAGTGGGTACCCAAGAACAACAGTATGGCATCCTTTAACATTATTTGCGAGTTATAAGAAAGTGTAAACTTGTATCCATGGCGGTAGTCATGCAGCTGAAGTAAAGTGACAGTACTCCAAAGAATATGTGCATTTGCTGTATGGTTCCCCTGTTATGACTGATCGGTTCCATTGGGATCTTCCCCTCCCACCTCATATGCATACTATCACATCAATAATGAGCTTATGTATTCCGTTACACATGCTGGCAGAAATGTCACCTTTATTTAAGGGGATAACATATTTTGATTGAGAAAGGGAGCCTGAAACTGCACCCACCCAATTAGCATGAGCAAAGACATACAGGGCAAAATGTAGTGATGACAGTCAAGGGTATAGGTACGTAACTTTAACAAAAGTAAACTGTTATTGAAGAGGAAAACTTTACTGTACAGAGTATCTACATTATGTTTGCATACAGCTGTCATAAAACATCCTTGTGTAGGGTGGGGGGAGGTTGCAGAATAGAGAAATGGACGGGATCAGATTATCGGAGCTAAAGGGGAAAAATGCAATCCTCGCCTATGGCACTAACTTCACTTGTGTTGCTGAGGCCAGGCTCTTGTATGGTGTGTTGAATTAAATAGCACAATTGGTGTCAAGAAGAGCCAAGGGTATCGTGCCACACATTTCCTGTTTTCTCTTCTTCTTGTTAGAGCATGCGCTGTTCATTTTTTCTGTAATGCGATGTTATACAATACAGTATGTGCTTACTAGCAAACTGAATCATGCTATTATTTGACTCAAACAATAAGGCAAACATGGTGCAGGAAAACAAAGATTTCAGAAGACAGTTTTACTCCGAGTCTGACAGCCTCGGTGCATGGCTGAAGCATTGTGGCCACGGGTACTCCTGCAGGTAGTGGACATGATAAAAAAAATACATCTGTTTAGAAGCTGCACCAATCGGGCAGTGTGGCATTTTAACAATCAGACCTATACATCACATGTATATTGCATTCTTACTATGGGCAGAGGATTCAGAATTGAAAACATAACTGTGACATGCGCAGATGAAAATATCAATTATTCTCTTTCTAATGGCACTACACATATAAAATAAGTAAGCAGGTAACAGAAGGGTCACTTAGCACCAGATTCAAACAACATGAAGTCTTGCTATATTATGACAATTGCAGTATGACCGCAGGTTAGAACTGCTCCGGAGGTGAAATAGTTAACTTCCATACAAGGCATGGAATCTTGAGCGCGAGCTCGGTTAAGGAAGCTCTGTCTGCTTGCTTTCAAACCAAAACCGTCAGATTCTTTACTCCGACTCACTGAACAGTTGCTTCGAGATTTCTCCTTTGCTCGGTTCATTTTCATGTTTAAAACAGTTTAAAATAGTAAATTTAACCGCAACTGCTCGTTCAAGCTCTGTCTGTGGTAACGTAAGTAATAGATAGGTTTTACATTCAATTTCTGTGTGGAACTTAAAACATTTATCGGTTCGGTTTGAACCGATTAGGTTGCATGTTTTCAATTGCTAGTCCTTTTTAGAGTGCGGTTCCCGTTCCTATCGGTTCTAAAAATGGATTTCATTACGCTTTTTTTCACGGCTCGTGATGATCGTTAAACCGATAGGAGAGTCTTGTTTGGCGGATTGCCATAAACAGGCAAGTTTTTGGTTAGGTTGGCATAATGTCTGAGAAACCCAAAAGAAAACTGGGCCCACTGGGTTTCAGCACTGCGATGGCTGTGGGAAGCCTTTGCCAAGGCTGACCTCACGCCACCTGTGTTTATTGCCTGGGGTTTGACCACCTCGATTCAGACTGCCAGATTTGCAAGAATTTCCCTGCTGCCACCGTTGAAAAGAGAGTTGGTAGGCTCAGGGAAAGAGAGGCCAAAAAGTCCGCTGACCCGGATGGCCGGCCTGGTTCGGTGCCAACCGAACCTGAGGGAGTGCCCTCTGACCGGGGCCAGACTTCCTCCGGCAAACGAAGAGCTGACTCCGAGGAGCCAGTTCCTACAAAAAGGACTAGAAAGTCTGCTGCTGTGGAAAAAGTCCCCTCCCCAACAGCTGAAGAGATAGCCAAAGCAATCCAAATTGTCCAGTCTCTTTCCCCGGTTCCTGAACCGTCCCCATCTGGGAGACATTCAGCTCACCAAGTCCCATCGGTTCAGGTTTATGATTTTGAGGAATTTTATGAACCATGGGGGAAGGAGAGTATGAAGAGAGTAATTTTGGTCTGGAGGATCTGGACGCTCCTATTGAGCCAGATACCTCTCCAGACAGACCTTTAGGGGTTCCCCCCCTAGGCTTTCTGAGTACCCTGCTCATTTCATCTTTTACAAGAAGGTTGCTGAAACTCTTCAGCTTCCTGTTGAGGAAGCTGTGGATGATCAGGAAGAGCCTGATTATGTGGAAATGATGGATATTCCAGAATCTAAGAGACTGTCTATTCCCCTTCATAAATCTTTCAGGAAACAGACAGTAAAAGTTTTAAAAACTCCTCATTCTATACCTCCTGTGGATAAAAGGATGGACAGAAGGTATACTTTATCAGGTTCTGACATAGAATTTCTCACACAGCAATGCAGCCATGTGGGAAGTAGTACAGGCTGCAGCCTGTGACAAGGCAAACATCCCCCTAGCTTCACATCCTCCTGAAAAGGACTCCAGGAAGATTAATGCTATGGCAAAGAAACAGTACATGGCAGCATCCTTGGGGCTCAGACAAGCAAATTACATGGCTTATGCTGCCAGATACCAGAAGTCCAGATGGGATACTGTGCTGGCTCTAGTCAAACAACTCCCTGACAAGTTTGCCAGGGATCTGGAACAGGTAGCTTTAGATGGTATCAAGGCATCAAAAATGCAATTTCATGCTGCGGTGGACTCTAATGATGTATATTCTAGAGTTATGGCTACTTCTGTGGCTCTTCGCAGAATGGCCTGGCTCAGGTGCACCACATTGTCACAGGATACCCAGTCAAAAGCCATTGATTTTCCTGTGATTGGCAATTCTTTGTTTGGGGAGCAAACAGAGAATTATATGAAGAAAATGGATGAATACAGGACCACCTATCGGAGTGCACAGGCCAAGGAAAGGCAGGCCACTCCTCAGAAGCAGCCCTCCAGGGGCAGAGGCAGGCCTTTTCATAGGCCTTTTTATCAGGCTCAAGCCTCCTCTTCCTCCTATACCCAGAAGGGATTCTTTAGAGGAAGGGGCAGGAGGGGTTCAAGCAGGCCTGCTTCCACTCCTCAGCCCAAAGCCCCAGCCAAGCAGGCACCCTGATGGGGTAGCCAGGGCCGCTTCTCCTCTACCGGTAGGGGGCAGGCTGGCTTATTTTGTCCAGGACTGGAAGTCTCTTACATCAGACAAGTGGGTCCTGGAAGTAGTAAGCCAGGGACTGGTCCTCAGCTTCAAGAAATTTCCGAAGCTGAGGACCAGATCTTTTCCTCCTGCATCTCCATCGGAGGCACTCGCCTTAGAGTCAGAGGTCTCCACCCTCCTCGCTCTCAGAGCCGTGGAAAGGGTTCCACCCCTACACCAGAGCAAAGGGTTGTACTCCAGGTACTTCCTTACCCCAAAAAAGACAAGAGAATGGCGGCCCATCCTGGATCTCAGATACCTAAACAAGCACCTTTTAAAACCAAAGTTCAAAATGATGACTCTGGCAATCATTTTACCTTCCCTAAGGCCAGGGGACTGGCTAGCATCCCTGGACCTCAAGGATGCCTACTTCCATATTCTCATCAGAAGCTCCCACCAAAAGTACCTCAGGTTCCAGCTGCTCTCAGGCCATTACCAGTTCAGGGCAATGCCCTTCGGACCCACTTTGGCTCCAAGGGTGTTTACCAAGTGCCTGGAAGTAGCAGTGGCTTGCCTAAGAAGGCAAAAGAGTTCCATCTTTCCTTATTTGGACGATTGGCTCATAGTAGGACAATCCCCAGATCAGGTCAACCTACATCTTCAGATAACCCAGCAACTGCTTACGTCACTAGGTTTCCTTCTGAATCTCTGAAAGTCAGTACTGGAGTCTGTCCAGCTCCTAACCTTCATAGGCGCAGAGCTGAACAGCCAGGAAGCCAGGGCCTTCCTCCCTCTAGACAGGGCAAACGCCCTTGTCTCCCTGGCCTCTTCATTCACCCTGCAGGTCTCTCGACCAGCGAGGCATTTTCTGCAGCTCCTAGGGCACAAGGCTGCTTCCACAGCAGTAGTGCAAGGAGCAAGGTTTCAAATGAGACATTCAGTTCCATCTGAGGGCCTTTTGGTCACAAAGAAAGGATCCTCTTACCAAACTGGTCCCAGTTACTCGAACCCTGATCCAAGCCCTTCAGTGGTGGCAGGATCAGAGCAATCTGAGACAAGGAGTTCCCTTTGTCACTCAGCCTCACTCATTAATCCTTACTACAAATGCATCCCTCTTGGGGTGGGGGGCCCACATGGGCGACCTCACTACCCAGGGACTGTGGTCCCCACAAGAATCTCTGCTCCACATCAACCTGTTGGAGCTCAGAGCAGTTTTTCTAGCACTTCAAGCTTTCTCAGAATCTGTTCAGAACAAGACTGTGCAGGTCAGAACTGACAACACTACAGTGTGGTACATCAACAAGCAGGGGGGCACTCGGTCTACGGCCTTGTGCACCGAAGCCATGAAGTTGTGGTCTCTGGCGTACTCACTGAACACCTCCCTTTCAGCAGTTCACCTCCCAGGCAAAGACAATGTCCTGGTGGATGCTTTCAGCAGGATCTCTCGGGGCCATCACGAATGGTCCCTGGATCCCCTGGTTCTGGGAGTGGTATTTGCCAAATGGGGCACCCCGCAAATAGATCTCTTTGCAGCTCCAGACAATCATCAACTTCCTCTCTTTTGCTGCAGGCCCCCAGTCTTGGGCTCAGTCCCTCTGGATGTCTTAGCCCTCAGCTGGGAAGGGAAGTTCCTCTATGCCTTCCCTCCTTTCCCTCTCCTGTTCAAAGTGCTAGTCAAAATCAGAGCCCAATCCTGCAGGGTCATTCTGATTGCCCCAGATTGGGCCAGGCAACCCTGGTATCCTCTCCTCCTGTCCTTAGCAGTCCATCCTCCCCTGTGCCTTCCCAAGAATCACAATCTGTTAACATGAGCCCAGGGAAGGGTTTGGTACCCGAATCTCAAGTCTCTCAATCTCAAGGCCTGGTTCTTGAAGAGCTAGAGTTTGCTGGCCTACACCTCTCTCAAGGTGTAATGGATATACTCAGGGCTTCTAGGAAGCCTTCTACCAGGGCTACTTATAACTCCAAATGGAAAAGATTTTCCATATGGTGCTCGGAAAAGAATATTCCACCAGACACTGCTGAATTACCCGCAGTCCTAGATTATATGGTCCATCTAAACACTTTAGGGCTGAGACCAGCTACCCTGAAGGTACATTTGGCAGCTGTGTCTGCTTTTCTTTCAGCAGGTAAACCCTCTCCTCTTTCATCTCACCCTGTGTTTACCAGGATTTTTAAGGGTTTGCTTCACACTAACCCTCCATTCAAGGACCCTGCTCCTGCCTGGGACCTCAATGTTTGCATTGCTCAGCTCATGCAACCTCCTTTCGAGCCCATGTCTTCAGCTGAGCTTAAGTTCCTGACTTGGAAAACTGTGTTTTTGGTAGCTATCACCTCTGCCAGACGCATAAGTGAATTACAAGCATTGTCAGTGGAGCCAGACTTTATCTCCTTTCACAGAGATAAGGTAGTCCTTCGGACTAATAGAAAGTTCCTGCCTAAGGTTGTTTCAGATTTCCACCTTAATCAATCGATTTCTCTCCCTGTTTACTTCACTGATCATTCTTCCTCTGGTGAGAGGAGGCTACACAGCTTAGATGTGAAAAGGGCCCTTAGCTACTACATAGAGGGTCACAGGTTTGACTCCCTCCAACTGTTCTTCACTTATAGTGAGGTTGGAAAGGGGAAACCTGCCACTAAAAGATCCATTGCCAGGTGGATCATCTCTTGTATCCAATTCTGTTATGAAAAATTGGGTAAGTCTCCCCCCTCAGGCCTGAGGGCAGACTCTACCAGAGGTACAGCTGCTTCTCTCGCTGCTGCCAGACATATCCCCATTCTAGAGATATGTCAAGCAGCTACCTGGAAAACGGTTCACAGTTTTACCAAGCATTATTCCTTGGACATTCAAGTTAGGAGTGATGCTCAGTTTGGCACAGCTGTCCTTCAGAGCCTATTCTCTAAGTAGGTTCTGCCCCTCCTCCATGGGGGTACTGCTGTGTAGTCTGCAATTGTCATAATATAGCAAGACGTCATGTTGTTTGAAGACAAAAATTACTCACCTTAGTAATGTTGTTTCTTCTAATGGAGTCTTGCATATTATGACCTCCCTCCTCCCTCCCTCCCTGCCCCTCTCAGAACCTCGTTTTTGCACAGTGGGTGGGCATCACAGGGTTGGCACTCTGTTTGTCTTGCCATTTTGTTGTTTTGTCTCACCCTCCCTAGGGTGAGTGTGTTTTTATTTCATTATTGGGTCTCTTGACTTGTCTTTTTTCGAGACCAACAAGTGTGTTTGTTAGGGTAGTAGCCAGTTGGCTAGTGTAGGTTTACAGCTTCCACACAGAACATTAGTGAGTTTTAGCTCATAAAGATCTGACGGTTTTGGTTTGAAAGCAAGCAGACAGAGCTTCCTTAACCGAGCTCGCACTCAAGATTCCATGCCTTGCATGGAAGTTAACTATTTCACCTCCGGAGCAGTTCTAACCCGCGGTCATACTGCAATTGTCATAATATAGCAAGACTCCATTAGAAGAAACAACATTACTAAGGTGAGTAATTTTTTCTTATGGCTTATATAAAAAAAAAAAAAAAAAAAACTTTCAGTGCCGGATCTGTAATGGAAGGACTGCAGCTGGGTAGGTGCAGGGAAAGCATGAGCCTGGTGCTGTTACCTACTGGACACAACACATGAATTACTATTTGGGGTTGTGATGCTTGGCCAGCTGGTTATGATTATTGTATGATATTGGTATAAATAAGTGATCTGTGTATGAAATGTCAGTCTGTGAGATTTGGCCCTTTAAATTACAAGGTGTCAGCAGCTAAAACCAGGATGTAATCAAACAGACCAGAAGGAAACCGTTAATTGGAACATCCTTCTAGAGAGATAGTTTATGGCCCTCATTACCTGCTGCTGCTTTTGAAGTTAGAACTTAAATACAAATGTTATTAGATCAGGAAAGGACACCATTTAGCTGATTCCTGTTGGCCATCTCACACCTGGGTGACGGACTGCAGGGTTGTAAACCTCAAAGGAACTGGTTGATCAAAGACTTATAATTTGGAAATGGGTTTTTGCTAATGATCACATTATTTAAAATACCTTCTGGTAGGAAATCATGTTTGTAATTTTATATTCAAAAAGGAGGAGCTAAATGACTCATGGAAGGGGTGTGGTGACACAGAGTTTAAACTGATACTTGTCTCTGAAATGCAGGACATACTGTATCTTTTTGGGCCCTTAAGAAACAAAGACCTCTAATATGAAGGCACTTACAGAGGTAGTACGTTAGATAGAAAATATCTAAATGTATTGTGGTAGGAGTTTGTTCTGTAGTTTTCCTTTTTTTTTCTTTTATGTGATTGTGGTGCTCTTTGATGTTTGTTCTGTATTTTACCTTACTGTTTTTATCCATTTTTAGTAAACATTTTCTTAAGATAGTGCATGGGTCTCCTCAGTCATTTTTTTGTATGTTATTGCTGAACGGATATTAAGTCTGACAACTGTTCGAGGGCTTGATGGTGTTGCTAAGCTTGGTAAAAGGTAAGAATATACCTAAGGTCTCTTAGAGTTTTAAGGTTTCATTTTGGATACCTGGTTAGGTGCCCTCAGGCAAAAGATATATTGCATTCCTCTGAAGAGAACATTATCTAAGCCTGTACATTTGGGTACGCTAGCATAAGGTTCACAGTTTGAATCCTCCCAGAACTTGGGACAACGGTGATCCAGACCCAAAAGCAGACAGGAGGGTTACCCTGTCTTGTTACCTGTTCACACTATTGCGCTTTGAGGTTGGCACTGTGGAAGCAGAGGGCCTGACCTGCGGAGTGCGTCTTTGACAGGGGTCACCTGGGCTGTAGATCACATTGTATGGCTATTTAATTATTTTTTTTTAAACAAAACTATGGTGGTACAGGGGAGAGGTGTAATGGGGATGCAGGTGACAAGTGTCCGGAACAAATACTGCTAAGATGACAACAGTTTGGTGGTGGGGCGGGGGACTTTGCTGGGTATAAGTAGTGACCTGTGATTGGTTTTAACCATGTGTACATAACACAAAAACACATACCATCATTGTACAGCACCTCATATGTAACATCTTCATTTACATCATCATCCTCCTGTATGTCTCCACTCTGGATCACCACGGGGGAGGGGGCAACAAAGATTCTGATTGAATACTGGTCTATGGAGACGGTTCAGGAAGAGCTAAACAGCTACAGAAGGAACACAACATATATTTTTGTGTTCCTTCTGTAGCTGTTTGCCTCCTCAGACCAACTTGCTGCTCTATCTGCCATTGTGTATTACATTACTGTATTTCATTGGTCAACATACTCGCTGGATGAAAGCTCCTTAAATTTGCTGCGCTTACACTTTTGCGTTTTGTCAGGTGGTGGAAAAAGGTTTTATGGAACACTGGATGACCGGGGCTACTAGGTATAAGAATGGTTTGCATACACATTACAAATTGAAACCGTGCTTACTGTAAAACGTTTTTAAAACCATGCTCAAGACTACCTTTCCAGCAGAGTTTAAGCACGGTTTTATAAAACGTTTTACAATCATGTTAAGTGTGGCTAAGCACTTTTAAAACATTTTAAGAGCTTTAAAATGTTTTAAAAGCACTAGTGTGTACAGGGCCAAAGTCTCCACCATTCATTCATTCACACTGATGGGAACTACGCCGGAGGCACTAGGACCCAGTGGGAGCCAAAAATTTTCAGGAGGACTGGCGCAGAGGTAGGGCTGCGATGAACCGGCACCGCTAGCCCGGCTCGCACCAGATAGGCTGCCTCAGCATCAACCTCCCAGCTGCCTCAGTTCCTTTTTTCAAGTGCACTTCAGTGACGACGACGCTCGCCCACCGGGAGTCAAATCTTCACATCTATATGACAGCAGAATAGTCACTCAGTATTTATTTAGTTTTTAGTATATTATTAGTTTATTTAAAGTTTTTCATAAAGAAAGAACAGAGAAGTCTTCTTCAGCCCGCCTTCGATGGAATCGACCATGACCAGGGCCCATGATGGTAGGGAGACTTTGCATGAAAGCTATATTTCCAGCAGGGCTGGGTCTGGTCCGCCACCCTCTATGGAGGGGGGTCTCACTACAGGCAGTCCAGTGCTCGGGGGGGAGCGGTCCTCCGGAAAGCACAAAAAGAAGCAAGCTTGTTCACGATCTTCGTCGGGAACCCGGCACTGTTCCGCCTCAAGTTCTTCTTTGTCCCACCGGTTGAAGAAGAAACAATACTGCTCGAGGTTGCCCTCTGGTAGGTCTGCACGTCAATTGTTGGTTGCAGGGGACAGGAGGCTGCAGTTCTGCTTCTTCTGCCATCGAGCGAGGACCTCGTGGAAGCTCCAGGCATGAAAAGTGCGTCAGCGGTGCGGCCTAGTCGGTCTGCTCCGATTAAAAGTTCTGTTCGCCTCCTTGCTTGGTGCCATTTCCCGGTATACCAGTGAGATCTTTCCTTTTTGTTTTCTGATGAGGCTGAGTGCTTTTTAATTTTTTTTTTGTGTGTATATGTTTTCGCCTGGTCATGTCTTGTTCGGGGGCCAAAAAGAAATCTTCATGGGCGAGTCGGCTTCCGATGTGTCTGTGTCCCTGCAGCCGACTTTTCTCCGCCACAGACCAGCATGACCGGTGTTTAACCTGCTTAGGCCCCAGCCACAACGTGGATCATTCAAACAACATGAAGCCTTGCTGTATTCTGACAAATTGCAGTTAGCTCTAGCTTATGAACTGCCCCGGAGAGTGAAGAGTTAAAATTCTATGCCAGGCATAGAACGTTGGGCTCGAGCTCAGTTGAAAACTCTGTCTGTGTCATTTTGAAACCCAACCATCAGATTCTCGGTTGCTCCGGAGATTTCTCATTCTGCTCGGTTCTATCGCAGTTAAAGTTTTGGTTTTAGTCTGATTTTCGTTCCATTTTTCAGTTCGAGACTCTGTCTGTGATACTGTAAGTACTTAGATTAGTAGCTGTTGTGTGGAAATTGTAAAATTTTTCCGATCAGTTTGACTGAACCAATCTTGTAGTAAGATCTTAAAAAAGGAAAAATCAGTTTGTGGTTACCGGTCTGTATCGGTTTAAAAGGAAATGTAATTTAGTGTTTTTTTCCATCACCCATGACATGGTGAGAAACCGATAGGGGAGTCTTGCCTGGCAGTTGCCATATAAAGGGTAAGTTGGTTAGGCTGGCCATGTCTGAGAAACCCAAGGAAAAAAACGGGCCCACTGGGTTTCAACACTGCAGTGTGTGTTGGGAGGTCTTTGCTAAGGCCGATCCCCACACCACCTGTGTTTACTATCTAAAGTTTGACCACCTCGATTCAGACTGCCAAATTTCTAAGAATTTCCCTAAGTCTACCCTGGAGAAAAGGTTAGGTAGACTTAGGGATAAGGAGGCCGAGAAATCTGCTGACCCAGAAGGCCAGCCCGGTTCGGTTTCTACCGAACTAGAAGGAGTGCCCTCTGACCAGGGCGATAGTTCTTCGGGCAAGAGGAGATCCGATCCTGAGGGATAGGTTCCTACAAAAGGAAAACGAAAGGATAAATCGTCTGGTTCTAATCCAGAGCTGCATGTTCCAACCACCGAAGAAATAGCCAAAGTGATTCGGATTGTGGAATCGCTTTGACTGGTTCCGACTGATCCGGCGCCTTCTGGCAGGGGTTTGGTTTGGTCGGTTCCTCTGGTTCAGGATTATTCCCCTGAAGATTTTTACAAACCGGAGTTTGATGAGGAGGGGGATTTTGAAGAGGATGATTATGATGGTGAAAGTCTGGATGTGCTTGTGGAACCGGACATCTCCCCAGATAGACCTTCTGGTGTTTCCCCTCCTAGGCTTTCTGAGTCCCCTCCCCACTTTCTGTTCTATAGAAAAGTGGCTCAAACCCTCCAGCTTCCTATTGAGGAGGCTGTAGAGGATCAAGAGGAGCCTGACTGTATAGAGATGATGGACATAGCAGAGTCTAAGAGACTGTCTGTTCCCCTTCATAAGTCATTTGGGAAACAGACACAAAAAATTATTAGGTCTCCCAACTTAATACCTCCTGTTGACAAGAGAATGGACAAGAGGTACACCTTGTCAGGCTCAGATATGGAATTTCTTTACCAACAATGCAGCCATGTTGGGGTAGTGCAGGCTTCTGCCTGTGACAAGGCAAACATGCCCTTGGCTTCACACCCCCCAGACAAAGATTCCAGGAAGAGAGATGCCATGGCAAAGAAACAGTACTTGGCATCATCTTTGGGACTCAGGCAGGCTAATTATATGGCCTATACAGCCAGGTTCCAGAAGTTCAGGTGGGACACTGTACTGGCACTGGCTAAACATGCCTCCCCCCAGCTAGCCAAGGAGCTGGAGGGGGTGGCTGCTGATGGTATGAGGCATCAAAGGTGCAATTTCATGCTGCTGTGGACTCCAGTGATGTGTCATCAAGAGTCATGGCTACATCTGTAGCTCTTTGGAGAATGGCTTGGCTCAGATGTACTAGCCTTTCGCAGGACACCCAGGCTAAGACCATGGATTTCCCTGTAGTGGGTAATTCTCTGTTTGGGGAGCAGACAGAGAATTACATGAAGAAAATGGATGAGTACAGGACCACTTATAGGAGTGCACAGGCCAAGGAGAGGCAGGCAACTCCTCAGAGGCAGCAAGCTAGGGGCAGGGGCAGTCCGTTTCACAGGCCTTTCTACCAGGTGCAGGCCTCCTCTTCCTTTTCTCAGGGGGGTTCTTCAGAGGGAGAGGCAGAAGGGGGATAAGCAGGGTGGCATCCACCCCTCAGCCTAAGGCTGCTGCCAAGCAGACGCCCTCATGTGTCAGCCCGGGTAGACTCCCCCATTCCAGTAGTAGGCAGGCTGGCTTACTTTGTCTAGGACTGGATGTCTGTTACCTCAGACAAGTGGGTCCTGGAAGTTGTAAGCCAGGGGCCTGTTCTCAGTTTCAAAAGTGTTCCGAAACTGAGACCCAGATCCTTTCCACCTGCAAATACTTCAGAAATCCTTGCTCTAGAGGCAGAGGTTTTGTCTCTACTGGCTTTAAAGGCCATAGAGAGAGTTCCTACTCCATACAGGGGCAAAGGTCAATACTCCAGGTACTTCCTTACCCCAAAAAAGACAGGGGAGTGGTGACCCATCCTAGATCTAAGATACCTAAACAAGCATCTAATAAAGCCAAAATTCAAAATGGTGACTCTGGAAACAATTCTTCCCTCTCTGAGGCCAGGAGACTGGCTAGCCACCCTGAACCACAAGGATGCCTATTTTCACATTCCCATCAGATACTCCCACAGAAAATACCTCGGTTCGAATTGCCCTCAGGCCATTACCAGTTCAGAGCAATGCCCTTCGGTCTAACTTCAGCTCCAAGGGTATTTACAAAGTGCCTAGCAGTATTGGTGGCCTTTTTAAGAAGAAAAAGGATTTCTATTTTTCCATACCTGGATGACTGGCTTCTTGTGGGCCAGTCTCCAGACCAAGTCAAGTCAGATCTGCAAGTCACCCAGCAAGTTCTCACTTCCCTGGGGTTTCTTCTCAATCTTTCCAAGTCAGTCCTCGAACCAGTACAGCTTCTCACTTTTATAGGAGCAAAACTGCACACCTTCAAAGCAAGAGCCTTCCTTCCTTTGGAAAGGGCAAAAGCCATTTCTCAGCTGGCCTCTTCCTTTCTCCCCCGGGTTTCTCGACCAGCAAGACATTTTCTGCAGCTTTTGGGCCACATGACAGCTTCCACAGCAGTGGTCCAAGGTGCCAGGTTTCAGAATAGGGACATTCAGTTCCATCTGAGAACTTTTTGATCTCAAAGGAAAAATCCTCTTGCCAAGCTAGTTCCTGTTACTCAGACCTTAATTCAGGCCCTTCAGTGGTGGCAGGACCTGAGCAATCTGAGGCAAGGTGTTCCATTTGTCTCTCAGACTCACTCTGTGGTTCTCACCACAGATGCTTCCCTTTTGGCATGGGGAATCCATCTGGGGGCTGTCACAGCCCAGGGACTGTGGTCCCTTCAGGAATCCCTTCTTCACATCAACCTTCTGGAGCTCAGGGCAGTACTTCTTGCCCTACAGGCTTTCTCTCAGTCAGAACAGAACAAGGTGGTTCAGGTCAGGATGGACAACACTACCACCATGTGGTATATCAACAAGCAAGGAGGCACTCAGTCCATGGCCTTGTGCACAGAGGCCATGAAAGTATTGTCCCTGGCATATTCCCTGCAGACCTCTCTAATAGTGGTCCATCTCCCAGGAAAGGACAATGTGATAGCAGATGCATTGAGCAGGATTTCCCAGGGCCATCACGAATGGTCTGTGGACCCTTTGGTGTTGAAGGAGATTTTCTCAAGGTGGGGCACTCCAGAGATAGATCTCTTTGCAGCCCCAGACAATCACCAACTTCCTCTGTTCTGTTGCAGACACGCAGTCTTGGGTTCAGTCCCTCTGGATGCTCTGATTTTGAATTGGGAAGGGAAGTTTCTTTATGCCTTCCCTCCTTTTCCTCTATTGTTCAAGGTTCTAGTCAAGGTAAGGTCACAACCATGCAAAGTGATTCTAATTGCTCCAGACTGGGCCAGGCAGCCTTGGTACCCCCTGTTGCTGTCCTTAGCAGTCCATCTTCCCCTGTCTCTTCCCAGGAATTACTATCTGCTAACCTCCTCTCAGGGGAGAATTTGTTACCCCAGTCTCCAGTCACTCAATCTCAATGCATGGCTCTTGAAGAGTAAGAGTATGCAGATTTACATCTGTCCCAATGGGTTCTGGATATCCTCTAGGCTTCTCAAAAGCCTGCCACCAGAAAAACCTACAACTCCAAATGGAAAAGGTTCAGTATTTGATGTTCCAAGAAGCACATTTCTCCAGACACTGCTGAGTTGTCCACAGTTCTGGATTACATGGTTTACCTTAATGGCCTAGGCCTCAAATCAGCTACTCTCAAAGTGCATTTATCAGCTATCTCTGCATTCCTGTCAGTGGGGAAGTCTTCCTCTATGTCATCTCACCCTGTATTCTGTAAATTTTTCAAAGGGTTGCTTTATGCCAATCCCCTTTTTAGGGACCCAGCTCCTGCCTTGGATTTGAATATATGTATTTCTCAGCTGATGCAACCCCTTTTTGAGCCTATGTCCTCAGCAGAGCTCAAGTACTTGACTTGGAAAACTGTGTTTTTGGTTGTTGTTACTTCTGCCAGATGCATCAGTGAATTGCAAGCCCTGTCAGTGGAGTTTGACTTCATTTCTTTCCATAGGGATAAGGTGGTCCTTAGAACCAATAGAAGGTTCCTACCGGAAAGTGGTTTCTGATTTCCACTTAAACCAATCTGTGTCTCTTCCTGTGTTCTTCACTGATCACACCTCCTCAGGGGAACGGAGGCTACACGGTTTAGATGTTAAAAGGGCCTTTAGTTACTACATAGCGCATACAAAGGGTCACAGGTTTGACTTCCTCCAGTTCCTCACTTATGGGGAAGTAGGTAAGGGAAAACTTGCCACCAAGAGAACCATTGCCAGGTGGATTGTGTCCTGTATTCAGTTTTGTTATGAAAAACTGCACCCTCAGGCCTGAGGGCTCATTCCACTAGAGGTACAGCTGCATCTCTGGCTGCAGCTAGGGAAATCTCCTTGTTAGAAATCTGTCAAGCAGCCACCTGGAAAACAGTTCATACCTTCACCAAGCATTACTTTCTGGATATCCAGGCTAGGAGTGATGCTAGGTTTGGCACAGCAGTACTTCAGAGCCTATTCCCAAAGTAGGTTCTGTCCCTCCTCCTTGGAGGTACTGCTTGGTAGTCTGCAATTTGTCAGAATACAGCAAGACTTCATGTTGTTTGAAGAAAAAAATTGCTCACCTTAGTAATTGTGTTTCTTCTAATGGAGTCTTGCTGTATTCTGACCACCCTCCCTGCCTCCTCTCTCAGAACCTGTTTTTGGGAAGTGGGTGGGCAGGTGCAGTGTTGCACCCCAGGGGTGTCTTTAGCCCACTCCTGTTGTGTTGGGTGCTTTGTGTTGTTTAATTAAGAATTTTTAGTTCTTATTGCCTGATTTTTGTTCTTTGGGTTTCCTGACTTAAGTCTTTTAAGGAATCCAAAGTCTCTCACTAGTTGGCTACTAGGAGTTTACAATTTCCACATTATATAGTCAGTGAGTTTTAGCTTGTAAGAATCTGACCGTTGGGTTTCAGAAGGACACAGACAGAGTTTTCAATTGAGCTCGAGCCCAACGTTCTATGCCTGGCATAGAATTTTAACCCTTCACTGTCCGGGGCAGTTCAAGAGCTGTATCTAACTGCAGTTTGTCAGAATACAGCAAGACTCCATTAGAAGAAACACAATTACTAAGGTGAGTAATTTTTTCTTGTGACACCTGTTTTTCAATGAACCACCGAGTTTTGGAATTGCACGCGTTTAAGGTCGGACGTGTGCCACCGACTTTCGGAGGACAGGCTCACACTCAGAAAGCCAAAGTCGGTGTTCTTGGCCCTACCTCTGGGTCTTCTCCTGGTGCTGTATGGCCCATGGAGGAGGGGGCCTCCACCACCTCTAGTCTTGCTGCGGTGGTGGCTTCTTCCACGGTGCAGGAGACCCAGTCTGACCCCCTTGGGGGCCAGGTGAGAGGCACTGTTTTGGCAGTCGCTTGTTTGGAAGCGAAGGCTCCCCTGGCATTGTGCTCTGGGGACCATGGGCCCAAGCCAGTGCTGTCCTCTGTGCCATCTGTCGGTGCAGCCCCTGACTCCGGTGCCACTTGCAGCACCAAGAGTCAGGGCGGTGCCACAGGTGGTGCTGGCCAGCCTCCGGTACTGCTTCTGACTCTGGCACTATTTCAGGTGCTGGAGATGGAGGCAGCACTGTGGGCAGTATGGGGCCAGTTTTCAGTGCTGCATCTGACCCTGGTGCTGTTCATGGCTCCAGGGATGGGGCAGTGTCGCTTGCAGTCCCGGGACTGGGAGGGATCAAGAAGTCGTCTGGGTTCAGGCCTCCTCCTCTGGGGAGGATGATTGGGAGGCTGACCCAGATTGGCTCCTGGATTCCTCCATGTCAGGCACTTCGGCCCCCACTCAGCCCCTTCCTCAGGAGTGGGCGGATTCTAGTGGTTCCGGGGTCGGTGGTACCAACCAGCCCTCAGGTGCCCAGGGGGGCACCATAGGGCAACCTGTGGCTGGTGAACCATCTGCCCCATGGGAGATGTACCTCTTTCTGTGGTTGTCCTGGCCAGACTGACTTCTGGGTGGGCGGGGGTGTCCCAGACAGGGGAGGTCACTCCACCCCCAGCTGTCTCCTTGGAGTCTGCTATGGGGGGGCCAGTTGCCTCAGCTGTTGGTGAGGAAGAGGGCCTTCTCAGACTCTGAAGGGTTGAGTGGACTCGGTTCTGCACAGCACCCTCCCCCAGGAACCCATAGGGGCTCGGGGAAGAGCCGTAGCATTGGACCAGTCCTCTTCCCCGAGGGCCACCAGGGAGGGACATCATCTTTAGAGGTTAGGGGCCACCCTTTTGGGCTCATGCGGCCCCAGTCACCTCGCGGGAGGTATTCTTCTCTTGGCTCAGCTCTGGCCTTTCCAGCTCGGTTGAGCGGCCTTTGTCTGCTAGGACCACTGGGACCCCTCCTCCTTTGAGGTCTCCCACATGGTTCCCCTGCCCAGGCAGAGGCAGTGCCCCTTCTCAGAGGTGCCTGGCCCCTGTGCCTCTACCAATCCCTCCCTCTCTCCCAGGTATCTCTGGTCCTACAGGGCCACTTACTTAGGAACAGTTCAAGGCCACAGCTGCACTGTACCCTGCCTACTACCAAGGCATGGACAAACAGGTGTTCCACCAATCCCCAGTGCAGCCTGACCATGTCTCTCTGAGCTCATCGTCTCCCTCATCTTCCTCCACTGAGGTAGAGGAGTCATCTGTCCATCTGTCCCCAGCAGCTGATCTTTCGAGCTATCAGCATTTCCTGTCGGGGTTGCTCGATGAGCTCCACATTTCCACCTTAGGAGAATGCAATCTGGACCGGTCGGCATGAGCCTTCTTAGGCGAGTACAGTGTTGTCGACCTGTTGGTCCCCGCCTGGCCTGCTCTCTTCCGGGAGGTGTGTCACACTTGGTCTGGCAGCGTCCCTTTGCCCCGGCCCTAAGGGACCTTTGCCAGTGGTATTGCACCACCCCCCGAGGTCTCCAGGAACTCTGCCTCACCCTCCTTGAGGTGTGACGCTTCTAGACACCCCCTCTGGGCACAGATCCCAAGCCATGACTGACCCCCCAGATTTGAACTCAGCTGAGTTCGATTTTTGGGGCAGGAGAGTTTTCTCCTTGACACTGATCTCACTCTGTGTGGCAGCGCATCAGGCCCACCATGCGACCTACAACAGGTACTTGTGGTCTCAGCTAGGACAGGTTCTAGCCTCCTTGCCTGATTCGGAGGAAACCAGATAAGCCATTGCCCTCGCCGCATGAGGCCTGGAGCTTGAAAGGCACCAAGGAAGGGCATCATATGATGCCAACAAGGTGGCCTCCAGGATAATGGGGACAGCGATCTGCATTAGGCGGTCAGCATGGCTTCGTCTCTCCTGGTTGTCACCCCTGGCCCAGCATAGGGTGACTTCCTCCGCCTTCCAGAGAACCCATCTTTTCTCCTGTAAGGTGAGGCGAGAGCTTCAGGGGCACCTTCCTTCTCCTGCAAGGAGATCCCCACCTCACCTGGACCAGTCCCAGGCCTAGTCAGGCCTGCAGGGGTTCTCCCATCTGGTGTCTCCCCCACTGGAGGCTGAAGGACACTGTCCCTTAGGGAGGTGCTGGGCCCCCTTCGAAGGGCTTGGTACTCACTCAACTAGTGATGAATAGTGAAAATTGACACAGATAAGATATGAAAATCACGTACCTACTGTAATTCTTGATCTTTCTGTATATCTTCACCATTCATCACTAAATCCCGCCCTCCTTCCTCCTGGGGCCTCGGTCTCTGGGCGATTCCTCCTCCCTGTTTGTCTCCCATTCATGTGGTCTTCGACACCTCCCCTTACCCCTCTGTCCCTTCTGGGAATGGGGAAAGAATCCTCTGGGTAGGCAGACAGGGAGGATTATGCTTCTGGTGGTCACAGGTGTTCTCCCCCCCTTCTCAGGTTTTGATGCTCTGGCTCCCTCTCTAGGGAGCAGGTGTGGGGGAGACCTCTCAGTACCCCCTCAGCTGTTTCTCCCTGAAATTTATTTTTCCTTCCCCTGTGGGGATACCTCTCTCTCCAGCCCATCATCTCCTTTGTCTCTCAGTTATTATCCAGGGCACATTAACAGTCCTACTGTCCTTTAAAGTTGGCAGGAGAGGAAGACACTGCCTTCCTTGGATCAGTGGCCTGCCTCGACCTTAAAAAGGGGGGTTCATCCTTAAGCCATGGCACTAACTCATGTGCTTAAAACTTCATGGCTTGCCTCTCAAGCAGTCCAGTCCAACAGGGCAGGGGGGCGGTGTCTCCTCCTCCTCCTTCCCTTTTTTCTTTCTTCCTCTACCCTCCCTTCTCCTCCCATTCCTTTCACCCAGAGATTGGGACCCCCCCTTCCCAATCTCTTAGGCTTCTTTTCCTTCCTGTCCTCTCCTTCGCTTATTCCTCCTTTTAGTTTTATATCCCTTTCCTTCCTTTATCCCTTGGGCTCCCTTGCCCCGCTCCTCCAACCCTTCCTATCCTTCTTCTCACCAGCGTGCAGAACTGGAGGTGGGGAGGAGATGACAGCAGGTAACCGCCAACTCGCCAGCACCACACAATACATCAGCCTCTAGGGCAGTGCTTCCCCTGCATCGGCTTCTCCTCCAGAAAAAAAGAAAAATGCTCCCACGGGGTCCTAGCCTCCAGTCGAGTACCCAACTAGTGATGAATGGTGAAGATACACAGAAAGATCAAGAATTATGGTAGGTACATAATTTTCATTTCTTTACTCCGATTCAAGGAGCACCCCTTCCTGCACTCGTTTCTCAGTTTCCTCTTTATATTATCCCCCCTGGGCTAGTAGAAGATGATATTGAGCCTGATCCTGATCTATGATTAGGAGACGACTTCGATGAGGAGTCTTCATTTGGAGTGGAAGGTAAGCCCCCTTCTGCAGCAGAGCTTTTGGTTGAGGACTTGTCTTTTAAATCTCTACTGAAGAATATGAACTCCACCCTCTCTCTCCAGATATCAGAGGTGGATCCAGGGAAGTTCTTGTGCCTTCAATATCTGCATGTTCCAGAAATCCCTGTGAAATTGATTCTTCCGGTACAGCCCTCTTTCAAGACTCTCTCACAGATGATGTGGGATAATCTGGTGCTCATTTAGTCCATGGCTAATTCCATAGATGGGAAGTATGCTTCCCCTAAGGATCGACCAATTCTGGCCTCCCAAGCCTTTGCAGACACCATTGTAGTCCTGGCAGAAAATGATAAAGCTGTACTCCCTCAGGAATCTACAGTTCATCCAGTAAATAAAGAATCTCATAAGACTGACATGCTGGGAAAGTGAGACTTTGCCGCTGCTACCCTAGGAATGTGTATTGCTAGCTACCAGGCCTACTTCTCACAATATGAAGTATACCCTCTGGCATTCACTGAAAACATTAGTAGAAGCTCTTCCAGAGTCGAATGCTACTTCAGACCATTACTAGAGGCATAGAGTTCAATAACCAACAGTTTAAGGCTGATATAGACACTTTTAACACTGCCTCTAGGGCAGCAGCGGAAGGGATTTGCACCCAATGTCACTCTTGATTGCGGACCTTTAGGTTTACTAATGATGCTCAACAGAGAGTCATGAATTTACCATTTGATGGAGTTTACTTGTTTGGCCCACAGGTGTAGCAAGCACTGGAGGCCACTCAGAAAACTAGGACTACCATTAGAACTGCCAGACTGACCCCGGCTGCCCCCCAAAGGGGTGGGAACCGTTGGCAGTTTCATAACTGCGAGTCCTTTCGCGGCAAAGGCAGAGGGGGTTTAATCAAGAATCAAGCCCCTCAGTTGCAAAAGAAAATGCAGCAGAAGGCACAGGGCCCAAAAGTGCCTAGTGCCACCCTCTGAGAGTCCAGTCCAAGTCTCGCCTCAGCTGTCCAAGGGGGACTGTTCTTCGGCAGTAGGAGGGCATCTAACTCAGTTTCACAACCAATGGAAGTCAGTCACTTTGGACAAATGGGTGCTCAAGATAATCCACAAGGGTTACTCCCTAAATTTTTCAGAAACCCTTCCAAATCATCCACCCAAAGGACAGCCCAAGCTGTCTGTCATTCCGTCAGACCTTCTTGCTTCCAAGATTTAAGGCCTTCTGAACAACAGGGCAGTAGAAGTAGTTCCACAGGATCAATGGAACACAGGTTTCTACTCCCATTACTTCCTAGTTCCAAAGAAAACAGCTTGCATGTGCCCTATTCTCGATCTATGGAAGTTAAAGAGCCTGTACCTACCTCTGGGTGTCACCCAGCCATGCAGTCGGTCCTATGCACCAAAGCAGTAGCCAGTAGTCCAAACCATCGAAAGATGCACCCAGACATGCCAGAAATGAAGAAAACCCCATACTGTACACGAGAAAAGCCAAATGCAGTCAAGCGAAGGGGAACCAACAGCGCATGATGTCAGTAAATGAATCCTGATATAAACAGGAAGTGCCCAGTTCCAGTGGTGCTCGAAGGGGAGAAAGGAGGAGCAGAATCGGAGGGCTACAGAACAGGAGAGCCACGCAACGAATCAGTAATACAGGTACACACGCCACGGAAACTAAGCAGATGTCCGAGTGGGGCACACAACTCAGGGGCTCAGAACACAACAGCGAGGCAGAAACGGGACCGCAAGGCAGCACAGTGTGTGGATTACAGTGAAGCTAAAAATAACACCATGCTCTGGAGGTGTCATGGAGCATGTCAGCACAGCAAATGTGACTGACTATCCAGTGACGTCTCACAGCACCGCAGGAAGCACAGAGGAAAGCTGAGACAAGTAACAATAGTAGAGTCAGGAAACCACACTGCAGCAACAAAGTAAAATGCAGCAGGAACAACATACAATGGAATCAAACGTAACCTACAATGGGGTCACAGCTGCACCCATTCCTCTCCACTGGATCCGCTACTGCCTGTCACTGTACTGACACAGTGCGGCAGGGAAGAGCACACCTGTACAGGTTGGCCAGGTGTAGAAGTGCAACAGTGAACCAAGGAACACTGTGCTGTGGGGGTGCCATGGCACCTTGCAGCACAGTGAGTGTGACTAACTGCATAGTGATGACCCAGAGCAGTGCAGGAAAGTCACTGGATGTGACCGTAATGCCATACCAGTGCCATGCACACCACAGTGCCCTGGAGGTGGCCCACTGCAACTACAGCAGCAATAGCAGAGTGGAAATGCAACCACACCGAGACAACCATAGGGTGGGAAAACATGACAGTGCAGTGTGTGGATCAGCTATAATGCAATGTCCCAAATGTATCTTGCAGGCTGTCACACCAGGTATACAAAACCTGCTACAATATGAATGTGGCATGGGTGGCATAGGTATCCATTGGGGGAGGTGGACGTCCCGTCATGATCACTCAGGTCTGCACCATGAGGACACAGCATGAACTGCAGCAGGAAGAGCAGACAGCAGGAGTAGACACCGTGGTATGTACAATACACAGGTCCACACATATCAAGTAAGACAGAGACACAGGCCCTGTAGACATTGATCCAGCGGGTGCACATAGGTTGATGTCATGACCATGGTGTGCACAGAGCATGGTTGCCAGTGCAACTGACCCATGTGCAGTCCATGTGTACAGGAACAGCACAGTGTCCAGGACATGTGCATTGACAGCTGCAGCAGTAGCACCACTCTGAAACACCGTACACACGGTCCTGACAACACCATGAAAAATAGGCAAAGGCAGTTGGAAGATGGTGTCCACTCATAGGACAGCTGGGACTGGAATGGTGGACAAGAAACATGTCCCCACCACAGTACCCCAGCAGAGAAAGGACACCCACACCGCAAACATAGTGTGGCATGTCCACAGTGGGCAGCGCAATGCTGGCTTATGACAGTGAGTGCTGCACAAGAGTTGTGATGTGACGTAGTGCAGTGGATGTGTGGTACTGGCATGGATATGGGGTCCCTTGCACAGGTGTGCATCATCATGGTGATGATACCACACCACAGGCGTGAACTAGGGACAGTGGTCAAGTCCTGCATGGTATGCATAACGTGGCATGGGCATGTGATGTCCAGTGAACACAGGTGTGACAACTCACTGTGCCTGCAACATGTCCGTGTATTTGACTGTCACACGTATGTGTAATGTCACTGCATGTATGCGCAGGTGGTCATGTCACTGCATTGGGAAACAGTCCATTGATATGTGTATGCATGAATGCTGACACTGGGGATGGGATGTGTCCCCCTTTGTGTGTTGTTGCCATTGACGTTGGGACACATGCCTGCTGCTGTGCAGTGACATTGCACTGTGCATCCTGCTGTGTGCACCTTGCACTGTGCTGCAGATGTTTCCTGGAACACATATCCATAACATACATCACCTGCACATGCAGTAGTCGTCTGTGTGATGGATCATCACATATGAAGCCCAGGATGGGGACGTCCATGATCCAGTACATCACTGATGTGCACGCACGAGGTGTGCCATGTACACGTTCTGGCATGGTTCACTTCAACCCTCCTGGTCTCAATAATGACACAACAGTGACAGCAGTGCTGGTCACAAACATGTATGTGGGATGCTGTATCAGGTGCATGTGTCATGTACCCAGTACATGGTCATCAGGGCAAGGGACACAGCTTGCTGCACATAGGTGATACGTACATTACAGATCATGCCCAATACATACCTGCCCGCTGTTCCAGACACCATAATACAGCATTGTGCTGCCTACACGATAGTCACAACCATCCCAACAGTTGTTCAGCTGTGCATTCACAGTGTGTGATGGTGGTGAATAGGGGCACACTTCGGCTACACAGCATGTGTATGGACAACACAGACGTTCTCTGTGTGACATGCTGTTATGCACTTTTGTGTAGTGTTTCCCCAAACACCGTGCTCCAATGTCATGTGGTACGTAACTCTCCTGCACCAGTCAAGCTATTCTCCTTGTTGTGCTATCATGTTGCCTTCTCCCCTGATTCATGCCCTTTGTTGCTACTGCATCATCTACATGCTACATTTCCTGCACTCACTGCACAGTGCCATCATACATAGGCCTGTCAACAGTATACATATTTATAATGGCAACATGTGCCAGATTCAGGTCTTTCTACCTTTGTGTGTAGTATGTGCATTACTGATATGATGTCAACCTACAGGTAGGACCCAGTGGATTGCTATTTCTCTCTGATATGGTGCAGAGTGCACACTGACAGTGTCAGCATATGTTCTGTCCATGTCAGTGCTGATGTCCCATCTCACTATGACTGTCAGCACACCTGTTTCTGTGGTCACCAATTCCATCCTCTGTGTCAGCATGGTCATCAGTGGCATCACTGGGAATGTTCTTTGGATCTGCCTTATCAAGACCATTGTCAATGTCCCTGTCATTGTCACTGCTGATGTTTCCTGGACTGTCCATTGCTGCTCCTTCATCCCCAAGAATGTCTGTGAATGTTCCACCAATTAGGTTGCAGGTGATGGCCTTGTCTTCCATGTGTTTCTTCACCTGGACACCTAGATGATACAAGTGTAGCAGTATGTGCTAGATGACCTATTGACCAACATGGCACTGTAGAACATAAATGAATGACTAGATACTACTGCTGTACCACTCTGTACATCCCCCTTTCAGAGGGGTATGGGTTGTCATGTCTGTTGTGTCACATGTCATTAGTGTGCAACAGGTATGTACACTACATGTACACTGCAGCTATGGGCCGGTTCATACACATGGTGTTACGGAGGCTATTATGCGTTTCCATATGTTGTGTGGGTCACTGTGGCATTAGATGTCCACTGTTGTCCATTACCATGTTCCTCACATGACAGACTGTATACAGTGCCCATTATTGGGGAGGTACATGGACAATGGTCATAGGCCACCGGCAATACCCATACTGTGGCTGCGAGTGCACCATGTACCATAGTGGTTAGGTAACTCATGCACAAGTCATACACACAATGTGTGCTTGCATTTTGAATGTTACTATTGGCTGTATATGCGCAATACAGGGTGACAATGTGTGTAGTGCATAGGGGTGGTGTGTTGGGGACATCACTGAACATGTTTATACCTACAAAGTGGCTGTCTGTGGTCACCGTGTGATCGTGTAGGTAGGCCACTCCTGCCCGAGGAGTTGTTGCCATGTCGGTGTGCACATTGTACTGGCCAGCCATGTGTTCCTGTTTATTGTATCTGTAGTTGTGCATGCAACAATATCAACTATGCTTAGAGGTAATCCTATAGGCAGGGCCTGTCTCCAGTACACGTGTGTACTGTAGGTCAGGACACATGGCACAGCTGTTGCTACACATTTGCATAGTATTGACAGACATCAGATTGGTGTGCCCAATGCATCAGTGGTGTACTGCCAACATGTCCTTACCAATGCTGGTTTTACATTGTGAGCTGGGAGTATGCTGTTCAACGGGGACAGCATGACTGCTGTGCAGCTCCCACATGTCATGTCCAGCATATTGTGACACACCTATGCAACATTGCTGTTGCTGTGCACTGGTACATCATGCGGCTCTGTGGGTTATATATCCTTCAGCTCTATGTGACTGTGGATCATTTCCCATGGAGAGCATTTTGCTCACAGTCACAGGTGTTGACAGGTGTGTTTCCATGTTGGTAATGGTTGGGACAGCAGGTTGCAGTCATGCATGACAGATGCACCATCTCGCCATGTCCAACATGCTGCTACTCACACCTTTCACCATCAGAGTAGCAATACCTGGTGTACGTGACATTACACATGTGAGGCCAGTGGTGGACTGAGGGTGACCACATGTGTTGCATTGTGACAGTGGGCTCTCAGTGGTGTCTGCGGTGTCTCGTGGATGACATACAGTCATGGCTGTGTCACTGCCTATGGAGCTGTATATATCAGACATGGTTCCTGTACACAGGTATGTATTGGTAACAGGTGCAGAGTATACCGTTCATAGCATGTCCAGTTACACCTCCTGAACACTTGCCAGTGCCATGGCTAGTGCACTCCTGTGCATCTATGCATATCATATTGACTACAGTGGTGTACCACACATCTTGGTCCATGTGGGTATGAACGTCACATGTAGTACAGTTGCGCGTGTGTGTTTGATGTTTCAGGGTGTGGGGCCAGTGCTGGGGATGCTGGTCATGGCATACCAGTGCCTCCAACTGACATATGCTGCTGTACTGCACACGGTGGTGGTAACAGGCACACGTACGTGACTGATACATGTGCCATGTGCTTTGTTGTGTGTTTATGCAGTGATTGTGACAGTGTGAGCATGTTATGTCTTTGCACGTATGTTCTAGGGCAGGTGGCTAGCAACATAGTCCTGGGTGACATACAACTGTGTTGGATGTGACCACAGTATACATCATCCGTTTCAATTGCAGCCATATCCATCATGTTATGATTCAGAGAGGACATGTAGATGTATACGTGCTTTGGAGACCTGGGTGAGCTAGGTTACTGGGCCACACATCAGACATTAGTGTTCAAGACCGACACATACATTCCCTGCGTATGCTTCACAGGCATGTATACCGGCTTCTTGCATGTGTAAACTTATGGGGGTGGGCATTTGGTGTGATTGGCAGAATGTTTGTTGGTTTGTTGTTGTATGTTGCAGCACTGTACTAATGTCAGGCTGGCCCAGGGGGGCATTGTGGATCTGTGTTCAGTTGCTTGCCTACATAGCATGAGTGATATGTGTGCGTGATGCACGCTGTCACGGCTAACTGTCCATTGATATGATGCAGGTCCATGTTGCAGTCTGTGTGATGTGCCGTTGTTGGGTCTGCATGGTGTGTGGCTGACCCCAAGCATTGCCATGTGTGCCAGAGTGACGCTGGCTGTACATCGGTATCTCTCCTGTGTATACAGTGCTGCAGATGCACCATTTTTTTTTTATTTTTATTTATTTATTTAAGGGAATCAGATACACCTTTGAGCCAGGGGCTCTTTTACAAAGGTTCCACGTCAGGTTACTTGAAACATTAGGACAGGCAGTGAGTGGTATTGTGCAAAAGAGAAATAAACATAGCAGCTGGAGGGCTTTGTCAATTACCAAAACATCACAATTGTGCAAATCACTTCTATAACAAATTAAACAACATAGTTTCGTATAGATAGCCATCCGACAGAGGGAGGCGAGGCCAGAGTCTGGTGTAAAGAGGGAGAAAGAGAGGGAGTGGGGGGTGGGGCAGGGGCAGTGAGGAGGTGTGTGGAGGAAGTAGAGGAGGAGGGAAGGGGAAGGGTGGGGTATGGGGGTGAGGGGGATAATCTAAAGGAGTATGTAGTTACATGTGTGGATGTTGCATTCCCTTGACATTACTACCGGATGAGCCATGTGACTGAGGTGGACAGCCTGGGCCACTTGTGTGTCACCTGACACACTGGTGTGCATTATGGCAGTGTACTGTGCAACACATGTCTGCTCAGCAGCAAGATGTTGACAGGTCAGGCCCATATGGTGACTGCTACAGTACAGTGTTCCTGGCATGACTACATTCATGTCTGCACACATACTCATGCATGTACCTGTTCATGGGGGGATGATACCAGTAGCGGATCTAGGGGGTTTTAGAGGGTACAGGTGCACCTCCCATTGTAACGTTCTTGCCTGCTACTGCATTTCACTTTGCTGGAGAAGTCCAATATGTTGATTGTAAGAAAATCTACAATCAAAACTATAGATTATGTTTATAATTTCAGTCAATAATATCATGAAAAGAATAGCATAAAGGATTAAAAACATTATATAAAGTTGCATATCAAGTACGCAGACCACCACAGCACCCCCACTGTAAAATCCTGGATCCACCACTGGATGATATGGATGGGGGTGGCTGTATGCTGTGTGGGCTTCTACTTTGTTGTGCATGTTGGGATGGACTCTTTACAGGTGCATATTATTTATATTTCATGTGTCATGTTGTGTGCCACATAGCCGTTGTTGACATGGATATGACACATGTATACCTCACATACTTCTCGGTTATAGATGTGACAGCATGCAGTCTGAGTCACTGAGCTGTAGTAGTGGAAGGGTGTAACATGTCCACATGCAACATAGTATAGTTCATGGCATCATAGCACAGGGACAGTGACGTTATAGCCTGGGAGTGTAATGCTGTGGGTGACACACCTGGAACTTCATATGAAGTGTCTGCACACATCACATGACATAACAACAGGTGAGCCAACTGAACTGCGCTGGAAATGCAAATGGCATGCCCTTTGTGTAGGGTCCTTGTATGGACACTTGTGTACCTATTTACTCTACTGACATCTCTGTTCTGATACCCCTGATATTGTCCTGTATCCTTTTGTGTAGTGTGTTGCTGCTTCAGCTGCATTGCAGTCAACAAACTAATGTTGCACATGCAGTGGTGGGTGACACATTAGGATGTCACTCTTCATGTTGGGAGTGGCGTTGCATTGCAACCGTCTGTTGGATGATGTGGCAGGGGCCGATACAGTGGAGGTATACCCTATTGCCTGGGACACACACAGGCATTTGTCATGGGGGGGGCATATTGTACAGTGGGAACACGTGTCGTGGGTGGTAGGATTTGTGCAGACTCTGTGTGCCAGGATGTCATTCATCCTCTGTCAGCTGTTTTGGATGCTAGATATGTGCGACAGTGGTACTTATATGTTCTCACTGCAGAGCATATATGTGACATGTGTGTTGCACCTGCTACAGTGTGACATGTTTCACATAACCATTTTCCACTGTGGCCACATGGCATTACTCATTGCTGTAACCATCAGGACACGGTTTGTACCTGTTCATTGCAGCATTTGCATTCAAGGGTTACATGTGATGATGTGTGCATTTGCCGCTACTCTTGTCATGCATGGTGGCTGTGGTGTGCCATTCTGTGTCCACTGCACTGTGATGCACATCACATTTACCCATATGGTACTGTCTGTGTGTCAACATGGTCTGCACATCCTGCAGGATGCCAATGTTTCCTTGGGTTGTGCCTTGCCACCGCTGGTGACGCAATGTGTGATGATGTACATGTGTACCATTTCTATGATGGGATAACTATTGCCACAAATGACACATATGTTACCTTTGTGTGGTCAATATGTGACTATAAAAAATACATAATAATTGACCCCAGAATGGCAATTAGTTACACAGCATTGCTAACATTATGTAGCATGGAATCCAGTGTTGCCTTTACTACGTCTTGGTGCTCTCACTTGACACTGTTTGCCACGTGTTGTCATCTGTCTGTCTGTTGGTGTGGACATCATTGGGTGGTATGATGATGTTCGGTGTAAGTATGCTGCCATTGCCACTTGTGTGTGGCTCCATGCAGAACTCCAACACACTGGGGGTATCTTGGCTCACAGGCACCTCACACTATGTGGTCTCACTGTCATGCGAGGCATGTCTGGGCACAGGGTTGTTCCCATTTACATTGCTCACCACCATGGACATGACAGCCATTTGTCCATGCTGATTCCTTTCCTGGTGAGAGAACTGTGGACAGTGAATGTGACATTCCTGTAGGGTCATGCAGTGTTTTTAACAGTTGTCCTGGCATTGGTGTCATTGTAACATTCTGCTGACACTATGCAACACACACCAGTGTTATTGGAGTGATGGTTGTGGCCCTTACTTGTTTTCTGTCTGCTTAGTGTTGGGAACAATAGCAGTGTTGGACCCCTGCATCCGACACATAGTGAGTGTTCACCACCACCGCAGCCACACACATTCAGTCATGCAATATTACACGGAGGGCACTACGTTATGTGCCTCATGGTGTTACTGTTAGCTGCACAAAGGTATGTCATGGTACTGTGTGTCATTGGGCCGCTGATTTGGCATGGTGTGTGTCATCGACGGCCACTGGTGATTGCGTGTGTGTGTGTAGAAGGTCATATGTGCCATGGCCAGAGATTACCTACCCCTGCCGTGCAGTGCCCATCTCATGATTTTGTACTGGCTCTGTGTGCATGACATGGGTTCACTCCTTATGCATAGTCATGTGTGCTTTGCTTGCTATCTAAGACCAGGGTCCCAGTTTGCTGGTACATGTGCATTTGCCTTGCGAGCAGTGCATTGCCTAATGCATCTGGCATGTCTTTCACTCTTATGGGTGACATCTGTCTTACACACACACACACACACACACACAACATGGCACATGACTCCTGTTTGACCCCTCCCCTACATACATTCATGTACAGCGTCATGTCATATAGCCACCCCCACACATGTGACCCCTGTATATGCTTTTTGCCAGCACTGTAGTCCTGCAGTGCATGCCATATGTGGTACATAGCAGTCCTGGGGGAGGGTATGTGCACACTGGCATGGGAACATGTCTGGTGGATCCCACAGTGGTATCACATCCCTACTTCTGCATTGCTCACCCTCCCCCACACACAGACATGTATTGAACTGTGTCATTTGGTGTCATCTGTGCATAGCTGAATGTGTGCCACGTATCATCACTGCCGAGTCACACAGTACATGATGTTTCCCAGCCCGGCGGGGGGGGGAACCAGTGGCCGCTGCATCTACAGCTGTTCATGCTACATTGTTGTCTCATGCTTGTGTAGCACACCTGAACTACACACATGGCCCCGATTTTTCTGCGGCACTTTGGGGCAAAGTTCTGCGGCAGGGTTACCATTTGCCGCAGAACTTCTGCGGTAGTGAATGGCTGTTTCTGCAGCAATTCTGTGGCACATAATTTTCACACTATTCCCCATATTTTTATACTTTTTTTGTTTTTCTTCATAGTCAGGTGTTTATATTGCAACATTAACCCTTGGCTTTCATCCTTAATTAATCTGAAAAATAAATTGCTAGGTGTGGAATACAAGGGAATAAACCCACTTAGGGGGCAAGCCAGGACATAAAGACTTGAGCACGAAGCTCTTGAGGTGTAGTGATTTGTTTAGCTTCTTGTTGTGTTTAGATCAGTATTCCTGGTAAAACGTTTGACACACTGTTGCAGGATACATAGACAGACAGCTAGACACACACACACGTATATGTTTTGCTATGCATATATTCATATCTGTTGATCTATATATTTTTCATTTTTGTTAACAAGTCTGTGTTAATTTCACTTCATTTGTTTCAGGTCAAGAATAATTACATTTGCAATGCAAGCAGTAAGGATAAATTAGAATAACCTATTGTGAAATGCTTTAATTACAGAAACTGAGAATGCCATACTACATGAGGGTACCTGTAGTGTGATCGCACACAAGAACATTATTCAGCCACAAATAAAACCTTTTCACAAACTGAGTGTGTGTCTTCTTTGTTTTATTTGTAGAGTGACAAGATGCAATTAAAGATACCAGTTGCGCTAGATACCACCTTCACATCTCTTCAGGCAATAATGAATGGGTAATGCATGCAACATAATAAATAACATATTTATAATTAATAATGCATTGCCTGGAAAACACACACACACACGCAGAATAGACCGACAGACTGACAGACAACTATATATGTACAATAGATATACACTTGTGATACGACACATGCATACATACATCAATCAATCTGTCTGTCACACTTTTGAACTAAAGCAAATGAAAGTACCTCTGCCTAGCCCCCACAGACACGCACACCCACGTATTCAAATGTCTGTGAGTTTAGCAGGGCGTCAAGCAAATTAAATATGGACCTGCATTATGTATTTATCTAAAAACAAATAAATAAATGATCCTTCTAAATATATTTGTTGCAACTGTCGCAACTCCATCTCCTGACTGCCAAAGTAATATTCCTTGATAAAACTGTTCTCTACTAAACATATTGATTGCTGGAGCAATGAACACAAAAAATGGACAATTTGTTTTAATCTGCTAATCGTGTCTTGTAAATATAGATATGCATTCAAACATCTATTTATGGCAGTTGAGGGGAAGCAAAAAAACATGGAACTTGACATGAAATATATACAGCATAATACATATATTTCTGTTACAAAGAAACTGGTGTAGAGCATGCAATGAACCTAATTTGACGGGAGTTTTGTGCTGCAATATAAGCACTGGTGCCCGATACAAAAAGGAAACAGAAAAGAGCACAGAAACAAATAACATTGCTTTAATTGCATAACCCCCTGCAGGTATTGCTGACTTGTGAATGCATACGGGTAGGTATTGTTCAAGGATTGAAAAATCAAATTTTTGATTGGGGGGGGGTTACAAGATAAGTAGAAACAGAGACTATTTTTGATCAGCATGTGCAAAATCCAAGTTCAGAACAGCTGCCAAGTGACTGCCAAATTGACTGCAGACTTGATTTGCTCTAGAACTCAGACGCCTATCTGTAATGAATTTTATCTGTTTTTTTCCCCTTTTACCAGAGGTAAAAAAAAAAAAAAAAAGCTGAACATTACTGAGGTGAAAAAACAGATGTATACACTAACTGGTTAGGACAGAGTTACCACTTTCCGGTGTGAGCTTTACACTACTTACTTACAAATAAATAATAATTCAGCACTAGATAACCGCGATATGACAGGGGGTATTTAGCGCAAGTTGCTGGTTTGTCAGATAACCGCGATCTGACAGGGCTGAAAAAAAAAAAAACATTGATTCCATGTCATTTTGTAACAGCAGGTTAGTCTTAATCCCTTGTACAGCATGTTTCAGCACTTACCTATTTACAAAATCTTTGTTGTACAAATGTATACAAAATGAAATGAAGTTGCACACAGAAACAGAATTCATGAATGGAAGCAATATTTTTTTTCTCAGCCTGACCAGTCCGACAACAGTTGTTATGATGATGGAAGACTTCTGCACCCACTTTTTTTGGCACCCCAGCTGTTCAATTAACAACCGCAATTGGCGCTGAATAGCTTCCCAAACAAAATGGCGAGTTTGTAGTGCTCTATTCTGAAAGACTTACTTTACTATATATTTAGACAGCATAAATAATCTATTTAGAATTAATAACAACAAAGGAGTACTGACCAGCATGTATGCAACAAGATAGGGAGAACATTTTATGAAAATGCGATTGGGTATCAGTTCCTGGCTCGCTCAGGAAACCCATTTCAGAGAGGTAGAAAACTTCAACCAAAAACAGGTGCTGCAGACCATGTATGAAATTCCTTCACTTGATTTTTATTTTCGCTCTTATATGATGAGTTACAGCGTAATTGTGTCCACTAGTGTCACACTCCAAGGTGATAACAGCACTAAGAAAATTATGTTTTAATACTAAACAAAAGGAAAAGCATTCAGGAATAATAAATGTGAACAAATTTCACATGAGGTCTGCAGTGCATATTCAAATAACATGAAGTCTTGCTATATTATGACATATGCAGTATAACCCCAGGTTAGAACTGCTCCGGAGGTGAAAGAGTTAACTTTCCATGCAGGGCATGGAATCTTGAGCGCGAGCTCGGTTGAACACTCTGTCTGTTGTAGCTCAAACTTAAACTGTCAGATTCTTTACTCCGCCTCACTGAACAGTCGCTCCGGAGATTTCTCCTGCTGCTCGGTTTGTTTGTCAGTTAAAAAGTGTAATTCTCGGTTTATTTTACCGAAATTAAACTGCAATCGGTCGGTTCAAGCTCTGTCTGTGGTACTGTAAGTAATAGATAGGCTTATTTTATTTTCTTCTGTGTGGAACATGTAAACGTCTTTTTCGGTTCGGTTTGAACCGATCAGATTGGTTTTAAATTTACTTTCTAGTCCTTTAGAGTGCGGTTCCTGGTTCTTATTGGTTCTAAAAAAAAATGGATTTTATTACGTTTTTTTCCATGACCCGTGACACGGTTGGGAACCGATAAGAGAGTCTTGCTTGGCGGATTGCCATTAACAGGCAAGTTTTGGTTAGGCTGGCACTATGTCTGAGAAACCCAAAAGAAAAACCGGACCCACTGGGTTTCAGCACTGTGGCCTCTGTGGGGAAGCCTTTGCTAAGGCTGACCCACACACCACATGTGTATATTGTCTGGGGTTTGACCACCTCAATGCAGACTGCCAGATTTGTAAGAATTTTCCTGCTGCCACCGTGGAAAAGAGAGTTGGTAGGCTTAGGGAAAGGGAGGCCAAAAAGTCCGCTGACCCGGATGGCCAGCCCAGTTTGGTTCCAACCGAACCTGAGGGAGTGCCCTCTGACCAGGGCGATACTTTCTCAGGGAAATGAAGAGCCAGCTCTGAGGAGCCGGTTCCAACTAAAAGGGCTAGAAAGTCAGCTAGTGTGGAGCCAAAAGTTCTTTCTCCAACCGCTGAGGAAATAGCTAAAGCTATTCAAATTGTCCAGTTCTTTTCTCGGTTCATTCGAACCGACACCATCAGGGAAGCGCCGTTTGGACGGTTCCACTGGTTCAAGATTATGATTTTGAGGATTTTTATGAACCGGAGGAAGGGAGGAGGGTATGAGGAGAGTGAATGTGATTTTGAAAGTCTGGATGTGCCCATTGAACCGGATATCTCTCCAGACAGACCTTCAGGGGTTTCCCCCCCCAGGCTATCTGAGTCCCCTTCTCATTTTATGTTTTATAAGAAAGTTGTTGAAACTCTCCAACTCCCTGTTGAGGAAGCTGTTGATGACCAAGAAGAGCCTGATTATGTAGAAATGATGGATATTCCAGAGTCCAGGAGACTGTCTATTCCCTTGCACAAATCATTTAGGAAACAGACAGTAAATTCTAAAAACTCCTCACTCTATCCTTCCTGTTGATAAAAGGAAGGACAAAAGGTATACATTATCAGGCTCTGATACAGAGTTCCTCTCTCAGCAATGCAGCCATGTGGGGGTAGTGCAGGCTGCAGCCTGTAACAAGGCTAATATTCCTCTAGCCTCTCACCCTCCTGAAAAGGATTCCAGGAGGATGGATGCCATGGCAAAGAAACAGTACATGGCAGCATCTTTAGGACTCAGACAGGCGAATTATATGGCTTATGCAGCTAGGTACCAGAAATCCAGATGGGATACTGTGCTGGCACTAGCAAGACAGGCCCCTGACCAGCTTGCCAGGGGAGCTGGAACAGGTGGCTGCGGATGGTATTGAGGCATCCAAGGTGCAACTTCATGCTGCAGTAGACTCTAATGATGTTTCATCAAGAGTCATGGCTACATCTGTGTCTCTTCGCAGAATGGCCTGGCTCAGATGTACTGCCCTGTCACAGGATACCCAGTCTAAGGCTATGGATTTTTCTGTTGTGGGCAATTCTCTGTTTAGGGAGCAGACATAGAATTATATGAAGAAAATGGATGAGTATAGGACCACCTATAGGAGTGCACAGGCCAAAGAAAGGCAAGCCACTCCTCAAAGGCAGCATGTCAGGGGCAGGGGCAGGCCTTTTCATAGGCCTTTTTACCAAGCCCAGGCCTCCTCTTCTGCTTATGCCCAGAGGGGTTTCTTTAGAGGAAGAGGCAGAAGGGGGTCTAGTAAGCTTGCTTCTACCCCCCTCAACCCAAAGTCCCTGCAAAGCAGGCTCCCTGATGGGGTGGCCAGGGCCGATTCTCCACTACCGGTAGGGGGCAGGCTGGCTTACTTTGTCCAGGACTGGAAGTCTGTAACATCAGACAAGTGGGTCCTGGAAGTAGTAAGCCAGGACTGGTTCTCAGCTTCAAAAAATTTCCGAAGATGAGAACCAGGTCTTTTCCACCTGCAAATCCATTAGAAGCACTTGCCCTAGAAACAGAAGTTTCTTCCCTCCTGGCTCTCAGAGCTGTGGAAAGGGTTCCACCCCTACACCAGGGCAAAGGGTTGTACTCCAGGTACTTCCTTACCCCAAAAAAGACAGGAGAATGGCGGCCCATCCTGGATCTCGGGTATCTAAACAAGCACCTTTTAAAACCAAAGTTCAGAATGGTGACTCTGGCAATTATTTTACCCTCTCTAAGGCCAGGGGACTGGTTAGCCTCCCTGGACCTCAATGATGCCTACTTCCATGTCCTCATCAGAAGCTCCCATCGAAAGTACCTCAGATTCGAACTGCCCTCAGGCCATTACCAGTTCAGAGCAATGCCCTTCGGCCTCACCTCAGCCCCGAGGGTGTTCACAAAATGCCTGGCAGTAGTAGTTACCCACTTAAGAAGGCAAAAGATTGCCATCTTTCCTTATCTGGACGACTGGCTCATTGTAGGCCAGTCTCCAGACCAGGTCAAACTACACCTACAAGTAACTCAGCAACGTCTTACATCTTTAGGTTTCCTTCTCAATCTTCCAAAGTCAGTCCTGGAGCCTGGCCAGCTTCTCACCTTCATAGGCACAGAACTGAACACAAAAGAAGCCAGAGCCTTCCTCCCTCTGGAAAGAGCAAGGACTTTGGTCTCTCTGGCCTCCTCTTTCACCCTGCAGGTCTCTCGACCAGCAAGATATCTTCTACAGCTCCTGGGGCACATGGCTGCTTCTACAGCAGTAGTGCAGGGAGCAAGATTTCAGATGAGGGACATTCAATTCCATTTGAGAGCCTTTTGGTCTCAAAGGACAGACCCTCTAACCAAATTGTTCCCAGTGACTCGAACCCTGATCCAGGCCCTTCAGTGGTGGCAGGACCAGAGCAATTTGAGACAGGGGGTTCCCTTCATTCCCCAGTCTCATTCCCTGACCCTTACTACAGATGCATCCCTCTTGGGGTGGGGAGCTCACATGGGCGACCTTACTGCCCAGGGGTTGTGGTCCCCTCAAGAATCTCTGCTCCACATCAATTTGTTGGAACTCAGAGCCGTTTTTCTAGCACTCCAGGTTTTTTCCACATCTGTTCAGAACAAGGTTGTTCAGGTCAGAACAGACAATACCAGTACAATGTGGTACATCAACAAGCAAGGGGGCACTCGGTCTACAGCCTTGTGCACCGAAGCGATGAAGTTGTGGTCTCTGGCTTATTCTCTGAACACCTTCCTTACGGCAGTTCACCTCCCAGGCAAGGACAATGTCCTAGCGGATGCTCTCAGCAGGATTTCCCAGGGCCATCACGAATGGGCACTGGATCCCCTAGTACTGGAGGTAGTATTTGCCAGATGGGGCACCCTCAGATAGATCTCTTTGCAGCCCCAGACAATCACCAACTTCCCCTTTTTTGCTGCAGGCCCCCAGTGTTGGGCTCAGTCCCTCTGGATGCCTTCCTACTCAGCTGGGAAGGGAAGTTTCTCTATGCTTTCCCCCCTTCCCTCTTCTTTTCAAGGTGCTAGTAAAAATCAGATGTCAACCCTGCAAGATGATCCTGATTGCTCCAGATTGGGCCAGGCAGCCCTGGTACCCACTCCTCATGTCCTTAGCAGTACACTTTCCCCTGTGTCTTCCCAGGAATCACAACCTGTTATCTTGTGCCCAGGGGAGAGTTTGGTATCCGAACCTCAAATCTCTCAATCTCAAGGCATGGCTCTTGAAGAGTTAGAGTTTGCTGACCTACACCTTTCCCAAGGCGTATTGGAAATCTTGAAGGCCTCTAGGAAGCCTTCCACCAGGGCTACTTATAATTCAAAATGGAAAAGATTTTCCATATGGTGTGCTGGTAAGCATATTTCCCCAGAATCTGCTGACGTACCCACGATTCTGGATTATTTGGTGCATTTGAATTCTTTGGGCCTGAGACCAGCTATCCTAAAAGTGCACTTGGCAGCTGTGTCTGTCTTTTTATCAGCAGGTAAGCCCTCTTCTTTTTCAGCTCACCCTGTGTTCTTCAAGTTTTTTAAAGGGTTGCTTCACACCAACCCTCCGTTCAGGGATCCTGCCCCTGCTTGAGATCTTAATATTTGCATTGCCCAGCTTATGCAACCCCCCTTTGAGCCATTGTCTTCAGCAGAGCTTAAGTACTTGACTTGGAAAACTGTGTTCCTGGTAGCCATCACCTCTGCCAGGCGCATAAGTGAGCTACAAGCATTGTCAGTGGAGCCTGATTTTATCTCCTTTCACAGAGATAAGGTGGTCCTCAGGACTAACAGAAAGTTTTTGCCTAAGGTGGTTTCAGACTTCCACCTTAATTAATCTATGTCTCTTCCTGTGTACTTCACTGACCATTCCTCCTCTGGCGAGAGGAGATTACACAGTTTAGATGTCAAAAGAGCCCTTAGTTACTATATAGAACGTACCAAGGGTCATAGGTTTGACTCCCCTCCAACTGTTTCATACCTATGGTGAAGTTGGTAAAGGGAAGCCAGCCACTAAAAGATCCATTGCCAGGTGGATTGTCTCTTGTATCCAATTCTGCTACGAGAAGTTGGGTAAAGTTCCTTCCTCAGGCCTGAGGGCTCACTCTACCAGAGGTACAGCTACTTCTCTGGCTGCTGCCAGAGACATTCCTATTCTAGAGATATGTCAAGCAGCTACCTGGAAAACAGTTCACACTTTTACTAAGCATTACTCCCTGGATATCCAGGCTAGGAGTGATGCTCGATTTGGCACAGCTGTGCTTCAGAGCCTATTTCCTAAGTAGGTTCTGTCCCTCCTCCATGGAGGTACTGCTGTGTAATCTGCATATGTCATAATATAGCAAGACTTCATGTTGTTTGAAGAAAAAATTACTCACCTTAGTAATGTTGTTTCTTCTAATGGAGTCTTGCTATATTATGACCTCCCCCCCAGCCTGCCCCTCTCAGAACCTCTACTTTTGGGATGTGGGTGGGCAGTGCAATGTTGGCACTTCATAGATGCCCACTTTATTTTCACCCTTTCTTAGGGTGCTTAGGTGTTATGCTTTATTTTTTCTTTCTTGAATCCCCTGACTTGTCTTATTTTGGGATCAAGAACAAAAATGTGTTTTTGTAGTTAGTAGCCAGTGGGCTAGTTTAGGTTTACGGCTTCCACACAGAACCTTAGTGAGTTTTGCTCGTAAAGATCTGACAGTTTAAGTTTGAGCTACAACAGACAGAGTGTTCAACCGAGCTCGCGCTCAAGATTGCATGCCCTGCATGGAAAGTTAACTCTTTCACCTCCGGAGCAGTTCTAACCTGGGGTTATACTGCATATGTCATAATATAGCAAGACTCCATTAGAAGAAACAACATTACTAAAGTGAGTAATTTTTTCTTCTGGGTTGCAATTTCTACCTCCACAAAACAATACATTAACCAACCTTAGAAGAACTCCCCACATAAACTGGATAATGGATTTAAAAGGGAACCCTGAGAAAAGGTTGTTTCATTTGAGAAAGATGAGAACAAAGTCAGTAGAGTAAGCTGTCCTGAGCAGCTTATTATTTGGCTTTTGCAATCCAGATTTATTAATTGCTATTATGCTCCTATAAAGTCCTATTAGTCCTGTCCAAATGCAGGATTTTTAACAATTCTTAGTTCCTAGGGAGTAGTGACCTGTTTCATCCACTGGTAAGGCTCTGTGAATTTCTCTAGCTAGTACAACATCTTCCCTCGAAGTGCTGTTCTTCTATAGGAAAAAAAAATGCTAACGGAATATCCCTTGCTACCAGGTGTATTCCAGATCCCGTCTGTTGCTCACACTGTGTTCCAAAGCACGGAGGGACAGATACACCTAACCATGTGAATGATTTGTCTTTTCTCTGAAGGGTATTGTTCCAGGTGTTCTGCTGTAGATTTCCTTTAAATAATATTGAATACAGAAAGCCCAACCTCTAATCACTGAAATGAATTGAACAGGGAACTATTCTAAGCAAGGGGGTCTATATGCAGACAGTCAGCATATCCTCTGGTTTAACAGATCGAGTAAGCCAAAAGCAATCGGGACAAGCAAACCAGAGCTTTATTGCCTTATCGGTTTATTGCCTTAAAGTGATCCAATATGCAGAGTAAAAAAAAATGCCCATTTGCAGCAATCAGAGCACAGTTCTAAATGTAATAATTCATTTATTTCTTTCATTGTCAGCTTATTACTCCAGACGGAAATTGGTTGCCTATTAAATGATGTAAATCCCGGAGGCTCCGACTGGGATTCGGTTAAAAAAAAAAAAAATCACATCCCCTCCTTGCCCTAGTGCAATGCATTGGTAAATGGTGCCATCGTGGGCTGAATTCCTTCCTAAACTGTCCAAAAAAGTTAAATGAATAAAAATACTGTGCCCTCCTGGCAAGTCCTCCAGGTATGTAAGGCTTGATTCAGTACCTGCTGAGCCCTTGCCCACCAAGCTGTCCGCTGCTAGTTTCAGATCCTTGGTGCTGTCCAGGCACATGACTATTTTAGAATAGGGGAACATGCCCATTTCAACAATTGGAGCATAGTTCATAATTAATTACATTTTTCTGCTTTATGCTCTTGCAAGAAATTGCCAATTAAATGGTGTAAACCAAGATGGGGCTCTCCATGGCTCAGTGCTGTGGACCTCTATTTGCAGGAAAGCAAATAGTTTTAATATTTGAACAGAAGCCCCTGTTGCTCCTGGGGGGGGTTCCGACCTGGGACTTCGTGAAAAAATTATGAGGGGCTTGCCAGGAGGGCACACTACTTTTTTTTATATTTCTTTTCTTTATATTTAATATTTCTTAGCTGTCTGACCCTGCTAAATGACTTGGAGAGGGGTGACAGTGACACAGAGGCAGCCATGGTCTCAGCTAGGAGAAAAGGTGTTGGATTTTAAACGAAAAAAAAAAAAAAGCCAATTTCAGCAATCAGAGCACAGTTCTTTATTTACTAAATTATTAATTCAGTACCTGAACCCTGAGTCGGCTTTTCTGGTGTTTTCCCTAAAATCTTTAGCTGCGTCCTCCAGTGGTCAGGTAATGAACAGTTACGGCATCCCAACTTTGGAGGGGGGTAGCTTGCTAAAACTTTAATCAAGGGAGGTTCTACTAACGCCTGTAAATTCTGCCATCCTTTGAAGCCTTGGCAGGGCAAAACCCGAAGTCTTCCCATTTAATTTTACACTGCCTGGGACACTGAAAGCTATGGGAAATCACCTGAATGCATGGCAGAAAGAGATGATTTGAGGGCGAGTTCTGCGGTCAGCTGTTTTTCTGCGGTTGTTGGCAGCAAATTCCTAGATCGGCTGCAAATTCTTCGGGTGGCCATGAATTCCGCAGGTGGCCGCAAATTATGCAGTTAATTCTGCAGTTTGCCGCGACCGCGGAATCGTGGAAAACTCGGGGCCTTGACTACACAGTACCACTACAACCATGTGACATTGTCCTGGGGTACCATCCCCTCACTGCAGTGGTCTGCAGGCCCCACTCAAGGACTGAGTCTGCCCTCTACAACATTGCCGGTCCAGCACTGGAGGATGCATGTCATGTCTCACCGTGTCAGTTTCAGGACAGTTCACCATGCCATGGTTGGCATCCATACTCATTACAGTGATGGCTGACTTGTATGTAGCTACTGACAATGTTTGTTGTGGTATGGACATGCACACTGCTCACTGTATTAGATGTGTGTGTTCTGCTCTGCAGTACGTGTTGCGTGTGTGGCATTGTTGTACATACAGGCTGCATGTGTTGCACTACATGGGAAACACTGGAGGGCACAGCACCCCTGTTGATCTTGTGTTACCCTGCCACAGTCATGTCCACTGTTATGATGGGTCAGCGACTCTCACTCCCTTATGTCTGACCATATGTACACATTACTGTGGGGCTTTGCCTTCCTTATCATGGGTAGCATGTGTGTCTGACATAGCTCACTGTGTAGGGGTGTGGAGCATTGCATTTGGTGGGCTGTGATTCCACTGTGGGATCTGCCACACATGTTGTACTGCCAGTGTGCAGGATGCTTCACTGGTGACAGGGGGAGTTCCCTGCTGCACCCTTTGACCACCAGATACATCGGACTCACACATGGGATGCTTGCTGTACACAGGAGTGATTGACAACTACAGGGACTACATGATGTTGGTTTGCAACACATGGCACTGTCACCAAGACAGTGCCGTTATGCACTGCCTACTGCATAGTACATACAGTATGTTAGGTCACCCATATGCACTGTTTCTGCTATCCAGGTACACCTCAACAGTGTAGACCATACCTTGATAACTTCCGGATGGGTACATGTGCATGTACACATGATACTTCTATAGTGTTTCACACCACACAAGGTACCTGCATGTTGTGTCTGCCATGTTGTACACACCTGTCCCTGTCCTGCTTGCGTAGTGGGCTTCATATGAGGACGGACCTCTATAACTGGGTCTGGTGCTCTGCCAACTGTGGTGCTATGTGTGTCACATCCAGCGTGCCATGACCTGTGGGGTACCTACCTGACGTGCTATGCTTTGTGTGGGCCTTTGTACCTGGGATACATTCTTGCGGTTTATCCATAACCCATGGATATTCCTAACATTGTGGCTGCATTCCCTTTGGGCTTACAGCCACATGTGTGAGTGACCATGACTTGACAGTTACACTGCTGTACTGCAGGTCAACACCATTTATTTATTTGTTTAAGATATCAGATTTACAACCTTTGAGTCAAGGCCTCATTTACAAAGGCTCCACATCAGAGTACAATAAAGATCAATAACGAGCAGTATACAATATTACAAAGAGGGAAAAGGAAGAGAGAAAACAGGGTATGAACAGTACAGTCAATAAGGATAGAGCCTGTACAATTGGGTAGCTATACAAGTCCGACTAAGGAGCTTGTAACTGTCAATGAGCAGTACAAACAATAGGATAGTGAGGCCTATACAATTAAGTAGCTATACAGGTCCAGCTAAGGAGCTTGTAACTGTCAATGAGCAGTACAGTCAATAGGTTGGTGAGGCCTATACAATTAAGTAGCTATACAGGTCCAGCTAAGGAGCTTGTAATTGCAATGGTGCAAGCAGTCGAGATACTGACATTGTCATTAACACAGTCATTACATTAACAGCAGTAGAATAAAGAGAACTTTAGCCCATGCTCTCTCTACGTGGTATTGGTGATAAAGTTTATATGCACCAGCTGGTATCTCCATCCCAGCTCCATCACTGAGGCAGGACCGGGCAGGTCTGGTCAGGGCCTGGTGGCCAGGTATTGGTGGCGCTAAGCAGCAGCCCATACTTAGCCAGTGCCTTGGCAGCGATGGGTGGAGAGTATGTGGTCCTCAAGGGCTATTTTGAAGGGGCCTAGTCTGGAGACAGAGGTAACGGCCAGAGGGAGTTCATTGTAGCAAAACGGTGCTCTGTAGGAAAATTACCTTTGGGCTAGTGAGGTCGCAACCCTGAGAACAGCCCACATCAGTTTATTTGTTGAGCGGGTGTTAGCTGAGGCATGAGCAGTGTGGAGGGAGGCAGAAACTCCAATGGGGTTAAGGCCGAAACTCCAATGGGGGTAAGGCCTAGTTGAATTTTTTTGGTGAGGAGACATGTTTGATAGCGTACTCTTTCGTCTAGGGTGAGGATATTTGTTAGGGCATACAGGATGCAGCTGTGGGTATGCCTATCTACTCCAGTGAGGAGTCTACATGCTTTGTTGATAGCTAGGTGGATTTTATTTAGAGCAGTGTGGTCAGCAGCCAAGTAGACGGTTAGCCCATAGTCTACTAGAGTGAGAACAGAGGAGGTAACAGCAAGGTTAAGGGCCTCTGCCAGTAGGCAGGCTTTGTGCCGATACAGTAGTCCTGTGCAAATATTTATGACTGAGGAAAGATTACTGATATGTGGGTGGAATGAGAGGCTGGGATCAAATGTAAGGCCCAGGTATTTATAGGTATGGACCTGTTCCAGTGGGAGGAGGGCTTTGGAAAATATTGTTAGTTGGGCATCGCAGTCCTTGCTCTGTCGGTGGACAAAGAGCATTAACTTAGTTTTCTTTACATTGACCACCAGTCTGTGGTCAGTGAACAAGTTTTCGACGTGGTTGAAGGCAAGTTGTAGGGAGGATTGTAGGATTGTGGGATCTCTTGAAAAAAAACTAGACTTTAGAGAGTGATGTACCTTATGCTGTAATAAAGGTAACAGCTTGTAGACAAAATCTGAAGATCAACTGGAGAAGTAAAAAGAGCAGTAATGCTAGATATGAAGAGTATTATATCTTCTCCTGCCGGGTTAAGTTATTGTTGTGTAAAGATGGAATTGACTTGTAAAATTACCCCAATCTTCACTGAGGATTGCTATTCAATCCTCAATCATTGACTATGGCTTAATTATCTATGGGTCTGCCTCTACTACCGCACTTAGTCACATTACAACATCCCTAAACAAGGCCTGTCGATTGCTCACTGGTGCTCATCGACGTACTCACACATGTGAGCTCTACGCTGAAACAGGGTGGTTGCAACTCTCAAACCGCTTAAAGTACCTTACCTGCCTTATGGCGAAAAAATCCACCATGGGCCTCACTCCACCATGTATCCAAGACCTGTTATGCCAGAACACTAGTATCCATTTCACCAGAAGATCAGAACATCAGCCTCTTCAGGTCCCCCGATGCCGGACTACTCAGGGTCAAAGATCATTTGCCTATCGTGCCTCCAGCTGGCTAAATACCCTCAGCACTCCTATTACCTCCTCCACCTCTCTAGGTGCTTTCAAATCTAGGCTATACTCTCACCTTGCCACCTCCAGCTCCTGTGACTGCCTTGATTCAATCGTTATCATTTACCCACTCTGGTCCATTACTTGACAAAGGCATGTTAGAGAATCTTTTTCTCTTGCTATTGTCTGCTCTCCTCACCTTTCTCTTACCCTCTCTATCTGTACACTTCCCTAACTTGATTTTTCCCTCAACTGGCTTAATTTTTTTTAGTATGATAAGTGTTTATTGGTATTACCTGTCCTTGCACAAATGTTTGATATTTATTGTCTATGTTTTCTTGCTGTTGTCACAACACAATTGTAGTGCCATTCTATGTAACCTTTTGTCTGTACTTAATTGACCTGGAACCTTTGTAAAAGAGCCATTGGCTCAAAGGTAATAACTCCTAAAACAATAAACTAAACTAGGATAACCAAGTGATTGATTTATTTCATTACATGTATTACATGGTATGTGTGAGATGTACACCTGGTCTCTGGAATAAACTTCTGAGTTCAAAAAAAAGTATTGTAGTATCTGAGTGGTAGTCAAACAGTACCGGGTCATCTGCGTAGAGCAGAAGATTACTTGGACAGGATTTAGGCAGGGTGTTCAGGAAGATGCTGAATAGTAATGGACCAAAGATGGAGCCCTGGGAGACCCCAGAGCGGACTAGCAGAGTAGACGAGAGAGTGCTGTTTATCTTCACACATTGGGACCTATCTGAGAGATAACGTGTAAACCATGCAATGGGTCCAGGAGACAGACTGGTGAGGCAAAGAGTATTTAGGAGCAAGGTGTGGGAGACAGTATCGAAAGCTTTCAACAGGTCTATGAATACAGCTCCTGCTAGGTGTTTCTTATCTAGGGCATTGTGCAAAGAGTTAAAGAACTCTGTGAGGGCAGTTGTTGTGCTGTGTCCAGCTCTAAAGTCATGTTGTTTCCTACATAGTATGTTGTGCGCAAGCAAGTAATTTGTGAGTTGGGTGGCAATGATTTTTTCCATAGCTTTTGAGGGGAAGGGAGAATGGAGATAGGCCGGTAATTATTGGGTATGGTGGGGTCCCCACTCTTCAGTATTGGGGTGATATTGGCCATCTTCCAGTCGGTTGGAAACTGCCCTTGGCATAGAGAGTGGTTAAGGAGATCAGTCGGGGGAGAGCACGGAGTCTAGTACCAAATTAAGGATTTTCATATCAAAGAAATCTTTGCAGTAGTTTGAGCCTTCGAGGGCATTTGCAAGATATGGCCTTGCTTTGCTCATTGTAATAACCCTGAGGTAGAAGGGGGGGTAGGTATTGTTTGGCTCAGGGGTATCAGGGGTGGGATCGAAGAAGTTGTTTGGAAGAACTGCACTTAAATCAAAGAATGCAGTGTTTAGGCAATTGGTGATGGTAAGTATGTCCGAGGTAGTATCATTGTTGACGGTAAGCTGGGAGAGGGGTGGCATCCTGGAGTTTCCTTTCAGTTCCTTTAGGTTGTCCCAGAACAATCTAGCATTCCCCCAGGAGAAGGCGAGGGTAGATTTATAGTAGTCAGATTTGGCCATCCTAATAGCCCAGGTACACTTGTTGCGAGCCGCCTTGTAGGCAAGCCTGTCCGCCTGCATACCAGACGCAATTGCTTTGTGCCAGAGATCATCACGGTTCTTTAGTTGCTGAAGCAGTGCTGGTGAGACCCAGGGGGCATTACATTTTTTGGATTGAACCTTTGTGAGGGGGGTAAATCTATCACATGCATTGCTGAACGTACGGGTGAAGTAGTCAAGGGCTTCAACTATGGAAGGGGCGTAGCTGATGGGGGACCAATCACACTGGGCAAGATGTCTCCTTAGTTTAGTGAGGCCTCCAGGTTGAAAACAGTGTTGGGTGAAACTGTTTGGTTGGGGTATTTGCCACTGACATGACCAGATGAAGAGGATGGGGAGTGATCACTTAATGAATCTGGGAGTACAGTTAGGTTTGAAATTCTGTTTGGGCGATTGGTGAGTAGCAGGTCGATCAGGGTGCTAGATCCATTTCTGGGATTCACCTTGGTTGGCTGATTAACTGGGCCAGGTCTAGTGCAGAAAGGTTTTTTTTTTTTATAGGGGAGGCCAAGCTCAATAGCCAGTTCACATTAAAATCCCCTAAAATAATGTGCTCTGTTTTTGGGGGGGAAGCTGAAGATATAGCTGGCCAAGGACTGAATAGCTGTGACTTGGTTTCTTGGTGGGATGTAAGCCACAGTAATGGTTACAGGGGGTCTGGTACAAGTTTTATTGTCAGGGCTTGTGCCCCGTGATCCAGGGAGGGTGCTGGTAGGTTTTGGCATAGCAGTGAGTCTCGGATGTAAAATGCACCCCCTCCCCATTTGCCAGTTCTGTTGGTTCTATAAAGGCTGAGGCCTGGGAGTGGAACAAAGGAGTCAGGGGTCTTCTTTGACAGCCAGGTTTCAGTGAGATCTAGCACATCCGGTTGATGCTGCAGCATCCAGCATTGTAGTGGTGCCATCTTTCTGTGCAGGCTGCAGATATTCATTGCAGCCATTCTTAGCCCATGGTGTGAAGCGCTAGAACTGTGTGAGATGGGGCCCGGATTGAGATGCACATTGCCTGAAATAAGAATCAGTAGAGCAAAGATTCTGAGGAGGGCCAGAACTCACTGCTTGCTGGTGTTGGCATGATGCTTCATAACGGAGGTGCCGCATGAGCAAGGAATGGTCAAGAGAGATGAGGGTAGGGAAGGAGAGGAACGTAATTGGACATGGTGGGTGGTGTTGGAAGGTGACAGCTGGGAGATGAGTGGGGGGGAAGGCAGGTGAGCTACAGTGAGTGGGAGAGTAGGTGGGAGCCGATGTTGTGTGGGGGGGTGCCAGAAAGATGAGCCACGAGCGAAGGACTGGGCAGTCCCTAGAGGAGGATGATGAAAGTGAATATTAAACATTCTAGAGCTGGTGTGCTGTGGACAAGGAGAAATGTCAGGGATTGGAGAAGCAGCGATGAAACTGCCTCTGGTGACACAGGAATAGAAGTTGCTAGGAGAGATGGAAGAAAAAAAATTAAATAAAAAGTGGCATGCAAGGGACAAGGGGGAATCAGTAATTGGAAATGCAGACAGTGCTGCCTCAAGTGACAAAAGGCTATAAGCTGCTAGTGGAGAAGTGGGCTGATTGGTTCAGCACTCAGCCTCAGCCCAGCTCTCAGCCTATATAAGGGCGTGTCGACCAAGGGTGGTGGTGGGGAGCCGACATGGAGCATCAGCAGGGCAAACACAAGTCCTAAATGCGCCACAGGCCTGGAGTTCCACAGCATGGCCTGCCTGTGCTCAGTGCCATACCTGATGGTGGTCTGGGGGAGGGGGCGCCTACTATCCGCCCTCGAGCCTCAAAGGACCCTCTCTGGATCGTGAAAGCAAGCTGTCGAAAAAGTAGAGCAGGTAAGAGTTTTATACTGTAGGAGCTGAAAGGGAGGAGTTGTCTTACAATTTGGGGCACAGCAGTGTTTTATTTTTATTTTTTTTGTTCAGAAGCGTTTTAAGCCAGCAGTACTGTTACCACTAGGTACTATGCACAGTGCACACACTACAGTTTTTCCCCGATATAATATAAATTATATGAAGGCATTCTACAGTTTTTCCCCAATGTAAAATAAATTAAATAAAGGTCTTTTCCTTAGGTACAATTGGTAAAAGCAGGCAGTTAGTGTTACAGTTCAGTATCCTATTGGGATGTTAATTTACATACAGGAACAGCCCATGCAAAGTAAAATTAAATAAAAGGTTCCTTAAAAGAGATCCTTAAGGCACAGTTGGTAATGGCTTGTAGCTAGTGCTAAAAATGATGAAACTCCTAGACAAAAAACTATCTCCATGCATGGGCCGACAGAAATATTCAAACAAAAACGGCGCCAAGCACCAAACACAAGACCCAAGTCCTAAATGTGCTACAAGCCTGGAGCTCCGCAGCGTGGCCTGCCTGCACTCAGTGCTGTACCTGATGGTGGTCTCGGGGCGTGAAGGAGGGCACCTGCTATCCAGCCCTTGCGACTTCAATGGACCCTCTCTGGATCCTGAAAGTGAGCTGATGGTGGTCTCGGGGGAGGGGTAGGGGAGGGCACCGGCTATCTGGCCCTTGTGACCTCAATGGACCCTGAAAGTGAGCTGATGGTGGTCTCGGGGGGGGGGGAGCCTGCTATCTGGCCCTTGCAACCTCAATGGACCCTCTCTGGATCCTGAAAGTGAGCTGTTAGCCATGTCAGCCCAGTGTGGGTCACAGCTGTAAAGTGTTCCAGTGGCCAGAGGCATACGGTACTGGCATCAACCCTGGGACATCCAGCAGGTTGTGACTGTGTCTTAGCCACTGTGGTGTCCACTGCTGTCACATCACCTGTGTCTGTTGTGCCTTCCATGGTATTGTTGTATGCTGGGTTGTGTGTTCTGCTCCTCTCAACTACACCATCTGCCCCCACACATTGTGCTGCTCCTGTCTGGCCATGGGGTACCCTCGGGGACAGATTCCCTATGTTTGATCAGCATGTCTGTACACAGCATTTGTCACACAACAGACAGACTGGTGCATGGGTACCTGCCACTTACTCATTCATTCAACGTTTTCCATGCAGCCATGCTACATTGCTGTGCTGTACCATCACACAGGATGGGGATCACATCATTCACATTAGTGTTCAGTTTTGTCCTCCAAGTTGGTACGGCGGTCGGCACTAGATCTAGTTTATGTTTGTAGCCAGCAGCCTGCTGATTGTAGTTTAAAAAGTTGTCTGCCACATTAAAGTGCACACCACATATGACTCTGGTTTTAGTACCGGTTGCCCACTTTTTACGTGTGGTTGTCACAAATGTGTTCCACTGTTTATGAAGCCCCTCATCTTTGGACCAGTGATGCAGGCTGACCTTGTCTGCATTTGTTTTGCTGCACTCACCCACCACACAACCTTTGGGCATGGTACAGGGTACGGGGAGATGCACAGTCAGCAGGTGTGACTGCTTTGTAACCGCCTGCTACATGAGCATGGGGAGTGTGTCTTCTTAGGTATTTTTCAGGTTTTGCAAGGTTACTGCTGGTAGTGTTCCAGTTGCACTCTGTTTCAGGGACACACACACACATAGGGCTACAGCTGTGTGTGGCACTGCATTCCACCCTCTGGACCCTCTGTAGTGTTCCTGCTTATTATGCGGTTGAGCTGTGGGGCAGTGTTGGCACAGTACCACCACTGTATGTACTAGCTGGTGTCTTACCGTGATGTTTGCGGGGGGAGGGGGGGCGGCACTGTCCCTTTCCGTTAGTGTCACTGGCTCACACAATACGTGACCACTGTACAGATGTGTGTCTCTATTTGTACAGTCACATCCACACCGCAGGTACCTGCACTATTCAGCACTGCGGGTAGTTTCACAGGGGACATATCCAGGTGTACTGCTTTGATGCAGTGGACACACAGGCATGTGGTGCAGTTGTGGGGTGTCCTGCCTGGTCGTTGTGCATGTGTGGGTTTTCTACACACTTGTTCTGTACATATCCTATTCTTCCACACTGCAATACCCTGTTGTCAGTGTCTGCAGTGTGATCGCAGCACTTTGTGTGTTGCTGGCAGCATTTGGGTGCAGTGTACATAGGGGTGGAGTGGCCTGGGGGACTCTGGGTGTTGTGCACTGGTTGCGACCTTCCTCGGCCACTGGTCATGTTGATACGTGTGTTGTGCTGTGGCTGTACACAGGTGTGTATCCTTGTGTGCTTGTACTGTGCTTCCACAACAGTACAGTGTGCTCAGTGTCCACAATGGGGTGCCAGGTTGTGGGCTGCTGTTGGCTGTCAGCGTGAGTGCGACTCACACATGGGTGTGCACTGTTCTGTATATGTGGGAGTGGGCAAGATGTCCGCAATATTACTCAAGTGATGCCCATGTTTCCTTACACTGCTGGTGCACACTGGGAGCTTTCCTACACTGCCCCTTTGTGCTTCCAGAACAACATACCCTGTTGCTCTTTTGTCTGCAGTGGTGTGCTGGCTGTTTGTGTGGTTCTCTCACTTGGCAGTGCTTCATTCTGGCAGATAACTGGATGCGGGTGTGCTGGTGGATGGATGTTGCACCCCCCTTTCTGGGCCACTGCCCAGATATGTTTCTTGCACTGTCAGTGTGTGACTGGCCTTTTCTGGTGTGCCCTTCAGTAGGACTCCTGTTTTTCCCTACCGCACTACGGTTTTGTTTACGTCTCCGGTGGGGTTGGGACACTTTGCGGTTTGCTGTCAGGCTGCAGAGTTTCTGGTTAGGCGGCGCATTTATGCAGTGTGCTGTAACCAGGTCTGCCGTCGCTGTGATTACATGGTTGCTCAGAAACAGTGCTGGGAGTGCTGCACCTTTTATTCCTTTGGTTGTCTGTCCTTTTCCGCTGACGTTACTTTTTGCGTATTCATTTTCTGATGTCTTTGCGGTGCTCTCTAGGGATTTGCAGTCGTTCCGGATGACCCCCCGTTTTTTGTGATCGGTGATCAAGTATGGCCATTTACTGTTCATATTTACATTCCTTCCATGGTGCTTTGGTTGCGGGACACTACATGGCTTCATTTCTGCTAGCATCAGGGGACTGCTGCTGTGGGGGCTGTCATCTACATTACAGGTAGGCAGCTGCTCTTTAAACAAATTACTCTACAAGGAGAAATTCAAGGTGATCTCACTCGGTACTCTTTTACCTCTGACCCATCAAAACGATTGGCTGGCCTCCCTGGACATGCAGGATGCCTACCAACATGTTCTCATACACTCAAGTATCTACAATTTGTGGCGTTGGGTCAACACTGCCAATTCCAGGTCCTGTCCTTTGGGCTATCCTCGGCGCCTCGAGTCTTTACAAAGTGCTTTGCAGTACTCATAGTGCATCTCTGGAGACCCAGAATTCAAGTGTTCCTGTATCTGGATGACTGGCTACTAGCAAGCCCCTCCAGAAAAAAGACACAGGAAGCTGTGACTACAGCTTCCAAGTTCCTCACATCCTTGGGAGTCCTGTTGAATCTGTGAAAGTCACAGCTACCACCCTCGCAGCAGCTCCTCTTCATAGCCCTTCTAGATACCTCCAACACAAGAGCCTTTCTTCCAGAGGACAGGATGAATGTCTTCCTTCAGATGGCTCACTTCATCAGAAAGAACAACTCAGTCTGAGCTCTCTTGATGCAGCGAATGCTGGGTCTTATGGCATCATCAGTGTTCACTGTGCCCCTGGCTTGTCTTCACATGAGAACTACTCTGTGGATGCTCAGTACTCAGTGGTCACTGACCACACACCCCCAGTCCTTTCACATCAAGGTGATGGAACCTCTGAGACGGTCACTCACCTGGTGGACTCAAGAGGACAACCTTCTGACAGGGTTTTTCCTTTGCCCCACTGGAATCACAGATCTCCATCACCACGGATGAATCCCTACTCGGATGGGGAGCTCACTGTCAAGCTCTCCACACCCAAGGTCGATGAAATCTGGACGAGTCTCAACTTCACATAAATGTCCTGGAAATGAGAGCTGTCTTGTGTGTAGTTCAAGCTCTGGAGGACATCGTCTGTTGCAAAATCATTCTCTTTCAAACGGACAACAATGTGGTGATGTACTAAATCAACAGAAAGAGCAGGGCACACTCTTACCCCCTGTGCAGGGAAGCAGTGAGAGTGTGGGAATGGTGCCTGGGGCACAAAGCCCTGATCCAAGCAGTCTACCTTCCGGGAGTGCAGAACGATCTAGCAGATCATCTCAGCAGAACAGAAGTGGGTTCTCATGAGTGGTCTCTCAATGCAAACATTGTGCAATTGCTCTTCGAAAAGTGGGGCACACTGGACCTGGACCTTTTTGTTTCCCCACTTAATGCAAAACTACCTCTATTCTGCTCCAGAAATCCAGAACCTGGCACTTTCTGTCAGGATGCATTCAGACTACGGTGGACAAAGCGCTTTCTGTACGCATTTCCTTCTCTTCCCTTAGTTCAGAGGGTGCTGCTCAAGCTGGAGGAACAAGGGGGCAGAATGATCCTCATCGCCCCATTCTGGCCTCATCAGATTTGGTTTTCATTGATCAACAGATTATCGGAAACTTCACTGAAACAGCTTCCACTTCAAACAGACCTGCTGACCCAGGGTCTGGTGGTACATTCCAACCTGAGATCCCTTCATCTCCACGCATGGCTCCTGAGGAGATAGAAGTTAGATTTGACATGTCACGTTGGGTCTCAGACATTCTCCTAGTGGCACACAAGCTGGCTACTAGGAAAACTTACATGACAAAGTGGAACCCTTTCTCCATCTGGTGTGCAAATTCCTTACTGGACCCCTTCTCTTGCCCACCTAACAAAATCCTGGAGTATCTACTAGACCTGTCAAATGCAGGACTGCAGTACTCAACCGTGAAGGTTCATCTCTGCACAATCTCAGCTTACCACAAACCTGTACACGCTGTGTGTCTGGCTCAGTTGCCCTTGGTTAAGAGGTTCCTTAAAGGTATATTTCACACTAGGCCACCGATCTGAAGACCGGTAGCCACTTGGGACATTAACCTTGTGCTAGACATGCTCACCCGTAAATCTTTTGAGCCTCTAGCAACATATGAGCTGAAGTTTCTAACCTGGAAGGCCGCCTTCCTTGTAGCCATTACCTCCGTTTGCAGAGTGTCTGAAATGCATGCGTTGGTTACAGACCCCCCACCACCATATACAGTATTTCACAAGGACAAGGTGGTTCTCAGAACTCACCCTAAGATTCTCTCCAAAGTAATCTCGGAATTCCATCTGAACCAGCCCTTGGTTCTTCCGACCTACTTCGCGAACTTCCACAATGAGGGCGAGCATGACCTACATTCTTTGAATGTTAAAATGGCTTTGCAGTTCTACATAGACAGAACTAAAGAGATATGCAAATCAAAACAACTATTTGTCTCCTTCAGCATGGCCCGGCTGGGTCAGCCTGTTGCTATCGATGTATTTCAGCATGGCTAGTGGCATGTCTTCACCAATGCTACTCCATGGCACAGGTTACACTGGAAGGCAGAGTTAGACGCTCATTCTACCAGGGCAGTTGCGGCACCTCTGTCAGAAATCTGAAACATGCCCATTACAGACATCTGCAATGCAGCTACTTTGAGCTCTCTGCACACTTTTGTGAAGCACTACACTTTGGATGTCCATGCCAGACAACATCCGTCCTTCGGCAGGACAGTCCTAAATGGACTTCTGTCCTGAGTGAGCTCCTCTCTCCTGCTGCCCTTCTCTGGGCATGATTTTAGCTTGGTACTCTCCCATCAGTGTGAATGAGTGGTGGAGACTCTGTGACAAAGAAGATATGAAAATTACATACTTAACGTAATTCTTGATCTTCTCAGATGAAGTCTCCACCACTCATTCACATGCCCACCCTCCATCCCCAGAGCTCACTCATCTGTTTTAGTCTTCACCCCCTCGATGACTGGGCTGTGAAGACTTTGTGGTGTTGACCCTTCTTATATGGGTCATTCGGACAATTTTATGTCTGATATAAGTTAGTTTCACTAGGTTAGTTTACGCTGCACCTCCTCGGTAAAAAAAGGTACTGAGGCGGTTGGAGGGTCGACGCTGAGGTAGCCTGTATGTTGTGAGCCGGGCTCGTGGCACCGCTTCCTTATGACCCTACCTCGGCGCCAGCCCTCCTGAAGATGTTTTACTTCCACTGGGTCCTAGTGCCTCCGGCATAGTTCCCATCAGTGTGAATGAGTGGTGGAGAGTTCGTCCAAGAAGGTCAAGAATTACAGTAGGTACGTAATTCTAATTTCTCACTGGACAGTACAGTGTATCCAGTTTTGTCACACTAAGGCGGGAAGGTAACCCCCAACAGGATTGAGGGCCAGTTCCACAAGGGGCACAGCTGCTACCATAGCAGCTGCCAGGGATGTTCCGTTAGTGGACATCTGTAAAGCAGGTACCTGGAAAACAGTACACACCTTTACAAAGCATTACAGTCTGGATATCCAGTCCAGGGATGATGCCAGGTTTGGCACAGCAATCTTGCAGAGTCTGTTTCCAAAGTAGGTTCTGTGCCCACCTCCAAAGGCACTGCTTTTTAATCTACAAAGAGTTATGAATATCTGAGTATTACTGGGGTTAAAAGAACAAATTACTCACCATAGTTTGTTATTTCTTCCCAATGATACTTGGGTATTCAGAACTCACCACCCTGCCTCCCCTTCTACAACCAGTAGCCTCTGCACTCCTGAAAACATTGTGTGTCCTGTGATATAAGTGCCACAATCTGGCACTATGGTTTGCTATCTGTGTTCACAATTGTTGTTTTTCCCCTTTCAGGTCATTCTGACATTCAGAGGTAATGTTATATGTTATGACCTCCACTTGGAAGTTCCCCTTTTGGGGGCATTTAGGGTATTGCCTTTATTATCTTTTTATTATTGTAAATCTATATATGTTTAGTCCTTGAAAGCCTATCTTTCCAGGCTTCTAGGAAATCTGAGAGGTTTAGAACTAAGGCAGTTAGTTGAAGGCAGCATTTGAAAAATAGCACGCGCAAAGATTTCATCATTTGCATATGTTCCAAATTCTCTCCGGGCAGTTTTGTCTTAAAGGGTCACTGCAAAGAGTTCTGAATACCTGAGTATCACTGGAAAGAAACAACATTACTATGGTAATTTTTTCTTTCGTGCTTTTGCAGCAGCAAAGCCAGAAATGATATCTGTATAATCAAGTTGTTCACAAATCTGGTGTTTCATAGATATCTGCACTAGTCCAGTCAAACGTTCCTGGGACATTGTAGAACACGGATAATTTTTTATTAATTTCAGGCAAGAAAAGCTCCTCTCTCCTGATGCTACTGTAACAGGTGCAGTCAAAAGCAGATGCAAGGCAATACTGAAATGCGGATACAGGTCCAGCAAATTTTCCTTGTAGATGTAGTTGAGCATCTCAAGAGGTGAGGAAGCTATGTGGTCTGGAAATGCATTTACAGCGGAGCGCACTTCAAGTGTCAGGTCATCAGAATCGATGTCACCCAGTTTGACTTCCAAGTTCTTACATCGTGCTTCCAGAATGTCCTCGTCAATATTATTACGAACATACGAAATTTGCCAGCAGATAAAGGCCTAGAGGTCTATCAAGTCTGCTCGAATGTGCAGCTAGCACCCCTTATTCTGCAGCTGCCCCTCCCTTCCACCCTTCCCCTTCATTAACCCTCCCCCTTGTCCTGTCCCATCTTCGCTTGAAGCAGTCCACTGTTCTACTGCATACCACTTCTGCAGGTAACGATTCCACCCAGCCACCACCCTCTCTGTAAAAAGTGTCTCCTCATCTCCCTCCTGAACCTTCCTCGCTCCAGTCTCATATCATGGCCCCTGGTGGCCTCCCTCCCTACTTTGAACAGCCCTCTGTACCTGTCTTGTTTATTCCTTTCATGTATTTAAAGGTTTCAATCATGTCCCCCCTGTCTCTCCTCTCCTCCAGTGAGTACATGTTCAACTCCTTCAACCTCCTCTCATATGATAAGTCCCCCAGACCCTTGATCATCTTTGTCGCCCTGCGCTGCACTCCCTCCAGTAACTTAATGTCCCTCTTCAGATACGGACGCCAGAACTGCACGCAGTACTCCAGGTGTGGTCTAACTAATGACCTATACAGTGGCAGAATCACCTCCTCCCTCCTCGAGGATATACCCCTTGCAATACAACCCAGCATTTTGTTGGCCTTTGCAGCTGCCTTCCTACACTGTGCCGAGTTGTTCATTGACCCTGTGATGAGCACACCCAGATCCTTCTCCTCCTCTGTCTGGGCTAGCTGCACTCCCCCTAGCTGGTAACTCCTCCTTGGGTTCTTCATCCCAAAATGCATTATTGATGGTATGTAGAGAAGACCATGCAAATCACTGAATATTTCCAGCTGAGAAAATCTTTCCTTCAGGCTGGAAAAAGCAGCAGCAAGTAATGGAAGGAAAAAGTCTTGCTTAACCTGAACCTCAGGCATCGCTGTGCCAGTGTCGTCTGAACCTTCACATAGAAACATTCACTTTTTATTTCGCAGCCTTTGTTCTGGTAATGTCCTTTCAATGTTCAATTACTCAGTGATTTCTTGCCCGTCACTTTGTGCAGATTGAAATCCATTCTCCCTGTAGTTCTTCATAAATTTCCTCATTGCTTCGGTTTCATTTCGAGGGTATCCATGGCCAGGTTGGGGCTTTGAAGCAGCTTGCTCATCCAATTAATTTGGTACAGTACATCGTACCAAACAACCACTCATCGAAATTAATTGCCATGACCCAGTCTCTTTTGCAAGGCTCACCACTCCGGAAGCTATCCCGCTATCTTTCTTCTCAGCCGCATGTTTGACAAGTCCATTGAGGGCAGCGTGCACTTCTTTTAGTTGGTAGTGAAGCACTTTTACACTTTCCACACGACACTCCCTTCGGGTGTCGGACAGCTGTTTTACAGTAAACTGGGTAACGTACTCTTTCAAGATAGACCAGCACTGAACAGAATAACCAAATATAGTATAGAGTCACTGCAGAACACCAAAAAATGTCATGGGCAACACTGATGATTTTGCAGCATCTAGAATTCAATTTTCAATTCAATTCAATTTTATTTATAAAGCACCTTTCAAGGCCAAGGCGCTGTACAAAATTTTTAAAATAATAAAATCACAACATTTAAAAGTCAGCCACAACTAGCAGAGATACGCTAATCCAAAAGGATATGTTTTTAAAGCAACTTTAAAGTTTTCGACGGTTGGACATTCTCTCAACCAACGAGGTAGAGAATTCCACAGGGTCGGTGCTGAAAAAGCAAAGGCACGAGATCCTGATGACTTCAATCGAACCCTGGGAATCTCCAGCAATCCCTCGTTAGCGGAACGGAGAGGGCGGAGGGGGGCAATGGGGAATCAGAAGATCTTTCAGGTAACCGGGTCCCTGGTCATGTAGGGCTTTAAAGGTTAGTAAACCAACCTTAAAGGTGATCCGCCACCAAACCAGCAGCCAGTGCAGTTCGCGGAGCACAGGCGTAATATGACTGGTTCTAGAAGTCCCAGTCAGTAGCCTGGCTGCCGTGTTCTGCACCAGCTGGAGGTGGCGGATATCAACCCCTGGTAGCCCTAGGTAGAGGGAGTTGCAGTAGTCAAGACGGGTAGTGACAAAGGCGTGGACCAATGTTGGAAGGTCCTCCGGGGGAATCAGATGTTTCACCCGGGCGATATTCCTCAGATGGTAAAAAGAGGACTTGACGACAGCTGACACCTGAGATTTCAGGGTCGAACCATCATCAAAAATAACGCCCAGGTTTCGGACCTGTTTAGAGGTAGAGAGTGGTATGCCACCAAGTAATAAACCTGATGGTTGCCCAACTCCCACACCCATCCCCAGACGACTTGGATCCACAGCCAGCACCTCAGTCTTATCCGGATTGAGTCTCAACCAGCTCGAACTCATCCACAGTCTGATCTCATCAAGGCAACTATTAAGTACAGAGAGTGCATCACCCTGACTGGGGAGAAAGGACAGATATAGCTGAGCATCATCTGCATAGCAGTGAAAACCCAGACTGTATCACCTGATGATTTCTCCTAATGGCAGCATATACACTGCAAACAACATGGGAGCTAAAATGGAGCCCTGTGGTACCCCACAAGGCAGGGAGTGAGCGCCAGAGGAATAAATTCCGGTGACAACTCTCTGAAACCTGTCCGTGAGGTAAGAACGAAACCATTTGAGGACTGTACCAGACAGCCCACAAAAGACCCGCAGGCACTCCAATAGCACTCCATGGTCTACAGTGTCAAATGCAGCAGACAGATCGAGAAGGACCAGAATGGTACATGCCTTTCGATCTCTGGCCATTAGGAGGTCGCTCAATACCCGGACAAGAGCAGTTTCTGCACTATGCCTTTTCCTGAAACCAGACTGGAGAGTATCATAGACATTGTGAGATATAAGGTGATCATCCAATTGCAACGCAATTGCCTTTTCAATAACCTTACCAACAAATGGCAGGTTAGAGATAGGCCGATAGTTAGCAAGACAATCTGGGTCCAAGGAGGATTTTTTAAGGAGTGGTCGAACTACCGCCTCCTTAAGGGGATCAGGAAAACCCCCCTCTCTCCAAAGACATCCAGACAATGTCTGCAAGGATTGGGTAGATAACTTCTACACAACTTACTAAAAGTGGTGTAGGACCCGGATCCAAACTACAACTAGTTGGTCGCATTGTTTGGATGATCTTCACAAGTCCCCAAATTCCGGCTGGTGAAAATCTAACCAGACAGACTGAGGGCAGGCCACTTCCAATCGTACACGCAGTCCCCATAGGAGGATCGGACCGATGCGCGGACCTAATGGCAGACAACCTTATCCATAAAAAACGAGCAAACTCCTCACATCTTAACTGAGAAAGGCTTCTCTAGACTGAAGACAGACTGGATTGCACAGTCTGTCCACAGTCCGGAAAAGCTGAGCCGGTTGATTTTGTGCGGCAGAAATCTCTCTGGACAGGAATTCTGCCTTCTTATGATTGATTTCTGATTGATAGCTATCATAATGAGCCATCAATCTAAGCCTGTCGGCATCAAGGCCCGACTTCCGCCAGACTCTCTCCAGCCTTCGGCCTACTCACTTTAACTCCTTCAAGGAGCTGTCAAACCACAGACTTCTTGGACGGAGAGTGAGAGGCCGAACACAAACAGGAGCAATTTTGTCCAGAGCATCTCCCACAGCCTTATTATAGGCCAATACAAGATCATCTGGACTCATGCATTCACCCGACAAACTCGATAGATCCAGCACTGCCATCAGGTCATTGGGATTAACACCCCTTAAAGGGCGGTACTGAACCATCTCCGTAGGGGCAAACCTATTGGAGGGAGCCCTGAAGCTGAACCTTATGGTGTAATGGTCAGACCAACTGACTGGTTCCACCCCCAAATCAGTGATCTCCATACCCAAGAGAAACACCAGATCAAATGAATGACCAGGCTGTAACTGCCGCAAGGGATGAACAAGGCTTTTCCATTCATCTCCAAAACTCTTTTCTGTACACCTTGCTGATTACCCTTCATGTTCCTACCGTTATCGTATGACTGTCCTCTGCAGTCTGTGATGCTGATTCCCATGTTCTCAAGGTGTCCCAAAAAGCTATTGCACAAGCCCTTCCCAGTTGTATCCTCCACTGCCAGATACCCAACGAAACGTTCTGATATTGATGCACCAGGTGATAACTCACAGGTGACAATGCGCAGTATTATTGACAGCTACTCAGTATGGCTGATATCTGGAGTGCAGGCCATAATCACAGTGAAATAACTGGCGCACTGGACCCTTTTCACTATGGTCTTAAGGGTGTGGTTCGCAATGCGTGTGATAAGTTCATTTTGAATATCTGTACTAAGATAGTGATCAGCAATTTCCTTCTTCTCAAGTGCTCATTCATAATCTGATCAAACTTTGCTAGTAATTCAACCTAAGAAAGTTTTCATTTTGTGGATCATGTCGCTTCATTATATGGCCACGAAAAGCCAGATTTTGTTCTGCCAAGTGACAAATGATGGCTACAAGTCTAGTCAGAACTGCTTTCCGGTTCACTAACAATATGTATGGGCTTTGGAGCCCACATAGGTCTGTCAATATGCAGTTTCTAATTGGTTTAATAGAGGATCTAATAGGATATGTTTCCATTTTTGACCTTGAATGCTCAGTTCTGAGATACACTAAGAATGAATAACCGTCATTTAACATTATTTTCTTTAAATGTTAATGGATTGGGGAGCCCTATTAAGAGGTCCAGGATGATTACACTTCTAAAAAAGTCTAAGGCTGATGTGGCATTTCTGCAAGAAACACACATGACACAAGCTGAACTTGGAAAGTTAAATAGGAGAGGGCTCTCTCAAGTGTTCACTTCAGCAATGGGGAAGGGAGGTAGAAGGTGAGGAGTGGCCATACTGATCCCAACTCATACCCCGTTTTGACTATTAAAAGAATGGGCGGATCCAGAGGGCAGACTAATTATCATACAGGGATGGCTATGGGACCAGGAGGTAACGCTGGCGAATATATATCTCCCCCCGGGGGCAAACACGCCAAAAGTCAAGTCCTTATTAGACAAGGTGGTGTCCATGACCAGGGGTATACTGCTGCTAGGGGGAGACTTTAACATTACCCCAAACCCCTCATTAGATTCTACTAAGCCTGTGAAGGGCAAGCAATCTGCTTCACACAATTTTTTTAGACTCTTCACTAAACGGGTGGGCTGGCTGGATGTGTGTCGGTCTCTGCACCCTGGAGCTAGGGGTTACACATTCTATTCAGCAGTACATGGCACCTACAACAGAATATACCATTGCGTCACACAAAAAGAAAATCTAGATAAATTAGTGGATGCTAAAATGGGTGCCATAGCACATACAAACCATGCCCCAGTGGTGACCACTTGGTGCCTGGGTGTGGAGAGACGATGCACTAGATGGAAGCTCAACTCGACGCATCTAAAGAGTGAGGTATTCCGGGAATTTTTAAAAGAAAAAATTGAGGAAATCATAGGGGACAACTCAGACCCGGACATTTCATCACCTATTCGGTGGGACACTCTAAAAACTGTCCTTGGGGGTCATCTAATAAAACACGCGGCCATGCTCGCTAAAACAAGGGAGGAGAAGCGGAGTCAGCTGGAGCAGACCTTGCAATTCCTGCAGCTAACACACCAACAGGTGATCCCTCGTTCCCAAAGGTTAAGAAAAGATTTGGGGAGGAGACCACAGAAATAGATTCCTAAAACAGAAATATGGAGATGGAACCTCATCTGCTAGCAGCAGTCAAGCAATGAACGAGGATCCGGTCATCAAGGATCCACAGGCATTCAACTAACTAGTTGAGGAGTTACAGGTCTTTTCATACTATCAAAAGTTATATACTCCCGAACAGCAGGTGCCCCCCAATCAGACTGTTTTTTTTTTGGCTGCTCTGGACCTGCCCAAGCTCATGGCAGGCCAGCAGACCTCATTAGTCACCCCCATAACCCCATTAGAACTGACTGCAGCTATTGCCAGATCAAAAACTCAAAAGTCCCCAGGACCAGATGGGTTTGGGGCGGAATTTTGTAAAAGTATGTTCCACTCAATAAGCCCCTCCTACTGAATGCTATAAATGAAGTCATGCAGGGCGATGCTCCCCCACCCCCCAGTTGGTCTTACTCAACAATCTCTCTTATTCTTAAACCCGAAAAGGACCCCCTCCAGTGTAGCTCCTATAGTCCAATATCGGTCCTTAATGTAGATTACAAATATTACACGTCCATCTTAGCCCGAAGGTTAGATGCATTTCTCCCGCATCTGATCAACTTGGATCAAATGGGCTTTGTCAGTGCCAGATCTACTACAGACAGCACCCTTAGAGCATTACAATTGAGTCAGAAAATGCACTCCAGTAAGGTACTGAGCACCCTTCTCAGCCTAGATGCTGAGAAGGCGTTCGATCGAGTGTCCTGGCCTTTCCTCTTTTCCACCATGTGCAAGATGGGTTTCCTTCCCCTTTTTATAGCAAGTATCATAGCTTTATACTCCTCGCCACAAGCCTGCGTTAAAGTATCTGGGCATCATTCTAAATACTTCCCTTTGCATAGAGGCACGAGGCAGGGTTGCCCCCTGTCCCAGGGCCTCTTTGCTATATGTATTAAACCATTAGCCCAGGCAATACGGCAGGCCCCGGGGTTGGAGGGAGTAAGGATAGCAGACTCGGAACATCATATAGCGCTATATGCAGACGATGTCCTTCTCTTCCTCTCTGATCCAGTCAAGTCGGTCCCTATAGTTTTCAGCATCCTTGAGGAGTTTGGGATATGTTCAGGTTACCGGCTGAACACCAGTAAAACAGATGCTCTTGTCTTCCACTTTGACCCACCGGGATGGTTCAGGGACAGATACCCTTTCCGATGGAAATTAGACAAGCTCAAATACTTGGGTATCTTTCTATCCCATAACTCAGAAGATGCCCTACGCTATAACTATGACCCCTTCTTAATTCAGATGAAACATGACCTGAAGAGATGGGACCTCCTCCCGTTGAGCCTGATACAAAGGGTAGAGGTGATATGGATGGTAATTCTCCCAAGAGCACTTTACCTATTTCAAAATATTCCCCTTAACCTACCAATGAAATTATTTCAGGTGTGGAATAAAGTAATTTCCAAATTCCTGTGGGCAGGTAAGCGACCCAGAGTAAGCTTTAACACCCTCACACTACCAAGATCTAAGGGTGGACTGGCCCTTCCTAACCTCAAGTTATACAGCTGGGCCTCACAATATAACATTTCTAATTTGGAGGCTCTCGTCCAATACCACAGCCCAATGGAGAGAAACGGAGGAGGCAATAGTACCTAACCACGAATGGGAACAAGCTTTATTCTGTCGGACCCCTTTGGGACAGACCTCTGCAAACCCCTGGATCACTCACCAAATCTGAGCCTGGAATACGATCCGTAATTCCCTACAGATCCTCCCATATTTGACTTTGCTACTTCCTATAGGGTTGTTGGAAGACTTCCTTCCTGGCTGTACTGATCACATTTGCTGTAACTGGAGACACCTACATCTTACTAGCTTGACACAATTTGTAACAGGTTGACAGTTTAAGGCATTTACCACACTCCAACAAGAGTTTAACCTAAGACCTTCGGATTTCTTCCGATACCTACAAATATGACACTATTATAATAACCTCCCAGCAATAGTACAAAACCAGGAGGAATACCCACACCTGCTAAAAGTGTTACTTCAGACCCTCCATATTAGGGATTTACCCCACCATGCTATCTCAGCCTTTTATAAATTGCTGATGGAAACATCAGGGGAAAATACTTACCCGACTTTGGAGAGATGGAATGGTGAGTTGGACCTTCACCTCTCCAGAGAAACATGGGATGCCATTTGCAGTTCTACCTCCAGACTCACTAGCTCACATGCCTAGCACCTGTTCTCCTGGTTGTTCCTCACAAGGTACTTTCATACTCCGGTTATAACCTCACACTGTGATAGGAGTAGGTCCGCTAAGTGCTGGCGGGAATGTGGCAAAATGACAGCTCACCACTCACATGTGTTTTGGGAATGCCCGAAATTGCAACCCTTTCTGAGGACTCTCCAAGGTGAATTGGAGGTGATTTGGGGCCCGGGGCTTCCATGAACAGGGGAGCCTTTTCTACTACCCGTCTTTCCCAGACACTTAAGAGGTCCATACAGTGGCCCTCTCCTGGGAGTTTTATTACTAGCAGCCAAAAAGGCAATAACTAAATGCTGGTTTACTAATAAGACTCCCTTGGTGGAGACCTGGAGGGCTATAGTAAATGGTATATATATAAGGCAGAAAGGATTACATACTCTTTGAATGATACGACAGCACTCTGTACTGCAAAATGGAGTAAGTGGATAATGTACATCATGCTCAGGGAACCAGATTTCATCCCTTAGGTGGAGGAGGACTAGTTAGGTTCAGTCACTGATGCTATGATATTATCACCTGTGAGACATTCTCATAGGACTGGATCGGCTCTCCCCCCATATAGTGTAAATATAGGATCTTCCATATAATAAAATCTATGGTTGTGGAGGAAGGATAATTAGAAGATCTCACAAAAGATCAGAAATGGGACATAACATTTTTGAAGTAATGGTATAAAATATAGCTTGGAAGTATAACCGAGATGATAATATTATCAAAGATACCTTGTCTAATGAAATGTACCTCTATATATCATTTTATAAGCTTAACTCTTTGCTTTACCTACTGATGAATGGAACTGTATTGATGTGAAGTTTGAATATATTTAATAAAAATATTTAAAAAAAAAAAAAAACTGCTTTCCGGTGCTTCTGTGCCTGTAAAATTAAGTCCATGTTGGCCTTGTCAATAGTGGTCTTACTGCTTATTCCTGACTTCAGGTTCTGCCCCTTTTCCATGTTCTGCGTATGTGGTTTTGAATGTTCATGTTCTTTCAGTGTACGTCCAAGGCACTGCCAGGCATGAAAACCCTCACTGGAAATAGCGGTATCACATTTGCCGAATAGTGCACAGCAAAAACAAAACACTGCATCCGAAGAAGGTGACTAGACAAGCATGTTTGAAGATTTTGGTCACCATTTTTCATATGAATGTAGTACTCTTTTGTAAAATGGCATGGAACAGTTTCATCATTCTTTGGACTGTAGATATCCCTAATCTGCTTCAGACCTCTCTCCATAATTTCGCATCATTGGGCATCAGTAATTGTATGTGGCCAAAGCGCTGAGTCATCTGATAATATGTTGATATCTACTGTGGCCACTGCATGTGAGACAGGGACAGGGTACTCGGTTTGCACGCTGTTTGCCATTTCATCTTGTGCTTCAGCAACATCATTATCTGCAGCTCCAGAAATAGTACCTCTTTTGTTGACACAGTCTGCCACTTGTGATGCAAAGAATGTTGTTAACGTCGGGTATGCTGCCAAACGCTTTGCCTTTTCTTGAGAGATCTTGCACTTTTCAGCACCACTGGGATAAAGAATGCTTCAAATTGTTACGCTTGCTTGCACAGCCCAAGCTTAGCTAATTACACAGAGTTTAGGGGGTGAAACAAAAGAAAAAAAGAAAAACTCATTATCATCTCCAAGTCCTTTTCTCCCTTTTTTCGTTGGGAGACAAAACACTTCTATTTCAGTATGGCAGTGTTCTTTGCTAGGCTGCAGCCACACAGACAGCCCAAAAAAAAACACACCCACACAGCACACCGCCATCTTGTTCTAATAACATCACACATTTAAAAAAAATAAATAAAAGCTGTCAATCTTCATTGGGTGCACAGACAGTGTAGTGTCTGACTGTGCTACAAACTGACACGGGAGTGGAGGTGAGATGGAGCACAGTGGCTGTCCCATAGCTAGATTAGCAGCACAGTGTTCCCCAGTACTAGCAGTGTCCCACAACAAGGCTCACATTGGTGAGACCGAGATGTTGAAGCTGCTGTCCTGCACCTACATTTCCCCCACTTCCCAGGGAAAATGTAGTGTCGATTCCTGTTTTTATGCCGCTTTTTAAAGATTCTGCAAGTTATATACATGAGCTCTGTGATGGTTTACTGATTGCCCGATGCAAAGTAGGCCACTGGGTTTCAACACTGCAGTGAGTGTGGGGAGGCCTCTGCTAAGGCTGATCCCCACACCACCTGTGTTTACTGTCTGAGTTTTGATCACCTTGATTCAGACTGCCAGATATGTAAAATTTTCCTAAGGCCACCCTGGATAAAAGATTGGGCAGGCTAAGGGAAAAGGAGGCCGAGAAGTCCGCTGACCAAGATGGCCAGCCCACTTCAGTTCCAGACGAACTTGAGGGAATGCTCTCTAACCAGGGCGAGACTCCCTCAGGCAAAAGGAGAGCCGATCCTGAGGGATCAGTTTCGGCTAAGAAAAAGAGAAAGGAAAAATTGGCCGGTTCGGATCCAGAACTGCATCATCCAACCGCCGAAGAAATTGCCTGAGCGATTAGTATTGTTGAATCGCTCCGACCGATCCGGCACCTCTCGGTAGGTGTTCGGTTCAATTGGTTCCTCTGGTTCCAGATTATTCCCCAGAAGAGTATTATGAACTGGATCTGGAGGGGGAATGAAGACTACGATGATGATGATGATGGTATTGAAGGTCTGGATGAGCCTATAGAACTGGACATCTCCCCAGACAGGCCTTCTAGTAGTTCCCCTCCTAGGCTTTCTGAGAGCCCTTCCACTTTTTGTTTTACAAAATGGTGGCAGAAACCCTGCAGCTCCCTCTGGTTGAAGCTGCTAAGGAACAAGAGGAGCCTGACTTTGTGGAAATGATGGACATCCCAGAGTGAAAAATATTGTCTATTCCCCTCCATAAATACCTGGGGAAACAGACACAAAGACTGCTTAAAACACCAAATTCTAGGGACATGGATATGTTGTTCTATCCACACTTACTGGCAGGTTCCTTGCCACTTTAAATCTTGCCAGAAGGTCTCCAAGCTGACTCCTCCCGGGTAAAACTCTCGACTCCACCCCATGACACCAGATCTTCCTTACCGCTTGGAAGCTCAAGTTCCCTCCTTTGCGCTATGCGTTTTAGGCCTGGATCCAAACTCGTCGGTTAAACCGAAACTCATACTTAAATTTACTAGACTTCGGTCTTTTTCTTCCTTCGCGGCTGTGATGGACAAGTCGACTCCTGGATTTCGGTGGTGCTCTTGTGGGCAGAAGATGTCTCGGACCGATCCGCACTCCACGTGCGTTTACTGCCTTGGGCTCGATCACGATCCACAGGCCTGCGAATTGTGCAAGTCCTTCTCGGTCAACGTTCTTGAAAACCGTGCTGCCAGGCATAAACTTGGGTGCCCCGAGAGATGTATTCCTCTGGTAAAGTCGAAGGAGGTCCATTGGGCGGTGTCCGGTGGTGGACTCAGCTGAGCAACTTGAGCAAATGATCGCCCTCGAGGAGGAGGAGGTGGCCCAGGCCGCATTTTCTTCTTCCTCGGTCGGGGCATTTATCCTGCTCTCCTTGAGCTCCTCCTACACGGCTTCATTCAAGGAGCTTTGTCAATCCCTCTCTACTAAGGGAGAGGGGCCATCGGGACATACCTCTCGGTCCAAGAAAAAGGACTCAAAGGGTAAGTCACACTGTCGACGTTCGTGGGAGCAGGAGAGGTCCCCTTCCCCGGAGAGTCGACACTCTACTTCGGTCGAGGTTGCGGCTAAGGCCGCTGGCTTCACGGTGTCCCCATCAGGTCAGCCGGCTGAGACACCCATCGACACGGTCGAGATTTTTCTTGACTCGTCGGACGGTCTGTCGACTGGAGAAGCCGACAACCCTTCTTCACTGGTTCTCCCCGGTGGAAACCGAGAACTTGCCTGTGCCTCCTGTGCTGGAGTCCCCGGTTAAGGTTCCAGAGCTGAGGGAGGAACGGATTTCCCCCATTCCCTCACAGACCCACCCTCGGAAACACTGAAGGTCTCGGTCTCGGACCTCTTCTTGGTCCAGCCGATCCCGCTGACATCGGTGGTCTTGGTCTCGGCACCGAGAGAAGCGGCAGTGCCGCTCATCCTTGTCATCGTCCTCCTCGGATAGGCTCCGGCGCAAGTTGCGTCAGCGCTACGAGGATCTGATGTGGCAGCAGCTCCTTTTTACCAGGAACAAGCCGACTCCATTGCCTTCCCTGGCCATTAAGTGGCTGTCACCTGAGCGGCCGAAACAACCCCTCGTTGTCATCGAGAAGCTGAAGCCAGCGCCGGTGTTCAGCCGAAACCGGCTGCACCACCCATTGTGGTGGAACCCCTGCCTCCACAACCAAAAAATGGGGCTCCAACCAAGGATTCTCGGTCAGGTCAGGGGTTGCCCCATCGGTTGTTGGTCACCCTCACTCCCGATCATCGTCGGCAGGTGGAGGGTGGCTCAGGCCCTCGGCAGCTGTTTGCAGACTCCTCGCAGTCTGACGATGACTCTTCCCTGTTCTCCAGGCCTCTCGACCTGGAATCCTATGGGGGACAGTCTGTGGACGAGAGCCCATCCTCATTCATGGGATTGCTTTGGCTCATCTCAGAATCTACTGGAATGAAGCTTGAACCTGTGTCAAAGCTGGCCAAGTATCCCCTCACGGAGATACTGGAACGAAGGGATTCTCCTACAGAGGCCTTTCCTGTGGCTGAAGCCACTGTTGGCCCGGCCCTGGAGCTGTGGCAGCGGCCGGCTTCTTGTCCAGCCTGACAAGGATCCCTTAGCCAGGATGGCCAGGAAGTATACTGTTCCCACTGGCTCACTCTCCAGATTCTCGAAGCACCCCCTGCGGAGGGGTTGGTGACCGACAGTGTTTTCTGGCGCTCCAGAAATGCTCGGGACGTGGACAAGCCACCCGAAAAAGAGACAAGAAACTGGACTACTCTGAGCATAAACTCTACGCTGCGTCCTCCTTAGGCCTTCGTCAGGCCAGTTAGGCAATACTGATGGCACACTTTTCCCATGCCCTTTTGGGCTCCCTGGATGAGGTGATTCCTTATCTCCCGGCTGACCTCCAGACTATGGTCAAGCAGGTGCGGGATCAGGGAAGGGCGGTGGCAAAGCAACAGCTCCAAACTGCTCTTGACATTGGAGACTCTTGTGCCCGGTCAGTAGCAGCTGCAGTGACCATACGCCACAGAGCTTGGCTGCGGATCTCCACCTTCACGGCGGATACCCAGCACTAGCTGGCAGACGTTCCCTTCCTGGAATCCGACTTGTTCGGTCCCGGGGTGGAGGGTCATTTGCAGGGGATCGAGAAGTCCAAAGCCACCTTGGACTAGGTCACGTCTGCCCAGAAGGACAAAGGTCGCCTGCAGCAGCGTAAGCCCGTTTGGCCTTCTGTCCCTGCGGCATGTCCAGCCAACAACACCAGCATCAGGGCCAGCAGGCTCACACTTGACACCCCAAAGCCAAGCCTGCAGCTTCCTCCAGCAGGAAGCCATGAGGGAAAGGCCCAGGAGGTCTCTCGGCCGGTCCTTCCTCCAAGTCTGCCCAGTGATGGGTTGAGGGGTGTCGCCCCCAGCCTCGTCACTCCCCCCTGGGTTCCCCCCGGGGGGGGACGGCTCCACCACTTCCTTAACACCTGGTCCGCTATCACCGCGGACCGCTGGGTGTTGGAAGTGGTAGGGAAGGGTCTGCCTCTGGAATTCGAGCAGGCCCCACCCTATCGAGCCATCGCCCCACTGGGGGCTATGGGGTCCGCAGCCTCTCTGTCGGCTCGTCGAGCTGACGTTGCTCTGCTCCTCCAGAAGGAGGTGATCAGGGAGGTGGCGGATCCTCCACCAGACCCAGGGTTTGTCCAGGTGTTTCCTGGTCCCGAAACGGACGGGGGGCTGGTGCCCCATTCTACACCTACATGACCTGAACAAGTTCTTAAAGGTCTCGAACCTTCAGGATGGTCAATCTGGCACAGATCTTCCATCATTCTGTTCTCTGGACCTCCAGGATGCGTTCTTTCATGCCCCAATCCAGCTGTCCCACCAGCGATTCCTCCGCTTCAGAGCAGACGGGTCCCTTTACGAGTTCCAGGCTATGTCCTATGGCCTCTCTCCAGCTCCCAGGGTCTTCACCAAATGCATGGCAGTGGTGACAGCATTCCTGTGGTGCCGAAGGATCTGGGAGTACCCTTACCTGGACGACTGGTTGATTGCAGCCCCCTCCAGATCAGAGGTGGAGTGGTCCAGGGATCTGGCCCTCCAGGTCTGCTCTCAGGTTGGCCTCCTCATCAATGAGGCCAAGTCGGAACTCGTGCCAATGCAGGTGATTCAATTCATCAGGGCAGAGCTCGACTCACTTCAAGCCAGAGCACGGCTCCCGGCGGACAGGGCCGAGGTTCTTTCCTCCTTTGCCCAGTCATTTCTGGTCGGGCAGTTGCACCCTGCCAAGGACTTCCTGCGCCTCCTGGGCCTCATGGCGGCCTGCACCAGCGTGGTCCATTGGGCCCTACAATGGGGACTGGCCTGCCAATGGCCACAGCGCTCCAGTCCTCTGGACCAGCCAGTGTCGGTGACCCAGGAGATGTGGAACGCTCTCCAGTGGTGGATCATTCCAGCTCATCTGCAGGAGGGCATCCCATTTGTCCACCCCAAGCTGACAGTCACTCTAATGACCGATGCCTCTCTGATGGGTTGGGGTGCCCATCTCGAGGAGCACAGAGCGCATGGCCTCTGGTTCCCTCAGGAGTCTCGATGCCGCATCAACCTGCTTGAGCTTCAAGCAATCAGACTAGCCCTCACTGCCTTCGCTCCATTTGTATGGGTTCAAGTGGTCCAGGTCCAGACGGACAATACCATGACCATGTACTTCCTAAACCGCCAGGGCAGGACGCGCTCCTTGCCCCTGTGCAAGTTAGCTCTCCGCACTTGGTCCCTCATGAGCAGACTGGTGGCGGATCTCCTAGCCATCCATGTGGCGGGAGCCTCCAACACTCTAGCTGATGCCCAAAGCCGGACAGGTGCTGCATCTCACTAGTGGTCTCTCCTGCCGGACGTAGTACACGATCTGTTCTCCCACTGGGGTACACCTCAGGTGGACCTGTTTGCTTCCAGGGAGAATGCGAAGCTGAGGCTGTTTCATCCCCGCACCCCTCAGCAGGGCTCACTGCAGGGGGATGCCTTCTCGAGGCTGTGGACCTCAGGCCTCTTCTACGCCTTTCCCCCCATTTCCCTTGATCCACAAGGTGCTTCTCAAGGCAAGGAGGGACAAGGTGCAGGTGATTCTGGTAGCCCCAGACTGGCCCCCAGTTCTGGTATCCAGATCTCCTCAGCCTCAGCTCCAGGCTCCCGAGGCGGCTTCAGCCCAGACCTGATCTCAGTTAGCCAGGGAAGGTTCTCCATTCCATCCGACCCTCAATCCTCGCACCTGATGGTCTGGTTCCTGACTAGAGTTCCAGGCCTTGGGTCAAATTGTGTTGAGCACCTGTAAGGTGTTAAAATGCTATGCTTTCGGAAGAGATTCATTTGTGTCAGGATAAGGCCCACTTCTGTTCCTTGCGCATTTTGACTACTTAGGTCCCTTCTCAGCTAGGGCTTGGTCGACGACCTTTAAGCTGCACCTGGCAGCCATCTCTGCTTACCGTAGCTGCCAGGGAAACGGTCGGTGGCAGGAGAAGCTAGTCGGCGCTTTTTCAAAGGTCTTGATCACATCCTCTAGTGCGAGACCCCACCGGTGGAGATCTACTGTTGCTGGTATAAGCTTCATGTGAGCCATTCAACCGATGCACATGTGTGATATCTCTCACCTGTCGTGGAAGACCGCTTTTCTTGGTGGCTATCACATCAGCACAGAAGGAAGGGAGCTCATCCACTTTCCATCGAGTCTTCTTATCTGGTCTTCCACAGGGACAAGGTTGTCCTGTGCCCCCACCCGAAATTCCTTCCAAAGGTGGTGTCGGAGTTTCACATTAACCAGGTGTTGACTCTGCTGGTGTTCTACCCCAATCACACCTCGGAGGCCGCATATAGGCTCCATACTTTGGACCCTAGAAGAGCGCTGTCTTATTACAAGGAGCGGACGGCTGAAGTTCAGGGAGAGGTTCGCCAGCTGTTTGTCACCTATGCTGAAGCCGCACCTGGCAAACCTGCAGCCAAGTGGACGATAGGCAAGTGGGTCACCTCCTGCATAGATCTCTGCTACAGGTTGGTGGGCATGGAGCCTCCCAAAGGGATAAGAACTCATTCTACCCGCCATACTGCCACATCGGTGGCTGCTTCCAGGGACGTCCCTATCCAGGAAATCTGCAGGGCTGCTACATGGAAGTCAGCACACACCTTCATTACTCACTACCACATTGACCTAGAGTCACGCCGGGATGCTGGTTTTGGGACCTCGGTTCTCCAGTCCTTATTTCCAAAGTAGGGGGTGTGGGCCTTGCCTCTCTCCTCCCAGAGAACTGCTAGGAGTCTGCCAGTAAGTGTGGATAGAACAACATATCCATGTCCCTACAAATACAGGTTACTCACCTGTAACAGGAGTTCTAGGAATGGTATATGTTGTTCATCCACACAACCCACCCGACCACCCCAGCTTCGATGCACAACCTGGCTTCCAGCAGGCTAGATCTGGCATCATGGGGCAGAGCCAAGAGTTTTACCACCCGGGTGAGTGGGAGAAGCCAGCTTGAAGACCTTCCGGCAAGATTTAAAGCGGCAAGGAATCTGCCAGTAAGTGTGGATGAACAAAATATACCATTCCTAGAACTCCTGTTACAGGTGAGTAACCTGTATTTCTTTACCTCCTGAGAACAGACGAATGGACAAGAGGTACATGCTATCAGGCTCAGGTATGGAGTTCTTGTACCCGTAATGCAGCCATGTTGGTGTTGTCCAGGCTGCAGCCTGTGATAAGGTTAACATACCCTTGGCTTCACACCCCCAGATAAAGACTCTAGGAAGCTGGATGCCATGGCTAAAAAAAAAGCAGTAAATGGCATCCTCCTTGGGACTCAGGCAGGCTAACTACATGGCCTACACAGCCAGATACCAGAAGTCCAGATGGGATACTGTTCTGGAACTGGCTAAACAGGCTTCCCCCCAGCTGGCCAAGCAGCTGGAGGAGGAGGCGGCTGCTGATGGGATAGAGGCATCTAAGCTAGTTTCATGCTGCTGTAGACTCTAATGATGTATCATCACGAGTCATGGCTACATCTGTGTCTCTTCGGAGATTGGCTTGGCTCAGATGTTCTAGCCTCTCACAGGACACCCAGGCTCAGTTCATGGATTTTCCTGTGTTGGATAACTCTCTGTTTGGGGAGCAGACAGAGAATTATATGAAGAAAATGGATGAGTACAGGAGTGCACAGGCCAAGGAAAGGCAGGCAACTACTCAAAAGCAGCAGTCTAGGGGCAGGGGCAGGCCTTTCTACCAGGCACAGGCCTCCTCTCCTTTCCTCGGGGTTTCTTCAGAGGGAGAGGCAGAAGGGGAGATGAGCAGGGCTGCATCCTCCTCTCAGTCCAAGGCTCCTGCCAAGCAGACACCCTGATGTGTCAGCCCGGTCGACTCCCCTTCCAGTAGGAGAAGGCTGGCTTACTACTTCCAGGCCTGGAAGTCTGTTACCTCAGACAAGTGGGTCCTGGAGGTAGCAAGTCAGGGACTGACCCTCAGCTTCGATAAATTCCCAGAGCTGAGTGTCAGGTCTTTTCCACCTGAAAACATCTCCAAAACCATTGCCCTAGAGGCAGAGGTTTCCTCTCTGCTGGCTCTCAGAGCTGTACAGAGAGTTCCTGCTCAGCACAGGAGCAAAGGTCTGTATTCCAGATACTTCTTTACCCCAAAAAAGACAGGGGGTGGCAGCCCATCCTAGATCTAAGATACTTAAACAAGCACCTAGTCAAGCCAAAATTCAAAATGGTGACTCTGGGAATAATTCTTCCCTTCTCTAAGGTCAGGGGATTGGCTAGCCTCCCTGGACCTCAAGGATGCCTATTTTCACACTCCCATCAGGTGCTCCCACAGAAAGTACCTCAGGTTCGAACTGCTTTCAGGCCATTATCAGTTCAGAGCAATGTCCTTCAGCCTAACATCAGCACCAAGGGTGTTCACAAAATCACTAGCAGTGGTAGTATCCTTTCTAAGGAGACCAAACATTTCCATATTCCCATACCTGGACGACTGGCTCATTGTGGGACGGTCTTCAGACCAAGTCAAGTCAAATCTGCAAGTGACCCAGCAATTGCTCACTTCTCTAGGATTCCTCCTCAGTCTTCCAAAGTCAGTTCTTGAACCAGTGCAACTCTTGACCTTCATGGGGGTAGAGCTGGACACTGTCCAAGCAAGAGCCTTTCTTCCTCTGGTAAGGGTAAAGGCCCCTACAGTTCTGGCTTCTTCCTTTTGCCTTCTGGTGTCTCGACCAGCAAGGCATTTTCTTCAAATCCTGGGCCACGTGGCAGCTTCCACTGCAGTGGTACAAGGGGCCAGATTTCAGATGAGGGACATCCAGTTCCACTTGAGGGCTTTTTGGTCTCAGAAATAAGATCCTCTAACCAAACTAATTCCAGTGACTCAGACTCTGATCCAGGCTCTCCAATGGTGGTTGGATCAGGACAACCTCAGACAAGGAGTCCCATTCATCACCCAGTCTCATTCTGTGGTACTAACCACAGATGCTTCTCTCCTGGGGTGGGGAGCTTACTTGGGAGTCCTCACAGCACAGGGAGTGTGGTCCCCTCAGGAGTCTGTACTTCACGTCAGTCTTCTGGAGCTCAGGGTAGTGTACTTGGCTCTACAAGCTTTCTCGGACTCAGTACAGAACAAGGTGGCTCAGGTCAGGACAGACAACACCACCACCATGTGGTACATCAACAAGCAGGAAGGCACTCGGTCTACAGCCTTGTGCATGGAAGCTATGAAATTATGGTCCCTGGCTTATTCCCTACAGACATCTCTGGTAGCAGTCCAGCTTCCAGGGAAGGACAGTGTGCATTGAGCAGGATTTCTCTGGGCCATCACGAATGGTCCCTGGATCCCCTAGTGTCAAAAGTGATTTTTTCAAGGTGGAGCACTACAGAGATAGATCTGTTTGCAGCCCCAGACAATCACCAACTTCCTCTCTTCTGTTGCAGACCCCCAGTCTTGGGCTCAGCCCCCCTGGATGCTCTACTTGTGGATTGGGAGGGGAAATTTCTGTATGCCTTTCCCCTTTCCTCTGTTATTCAAAGTTCTGGTCAAGGTAAGGTCACAATCTTGCAGAGTGATCCTGATTGCTGCAGACTGGGCCAAGCAGCCTTGGTATACTATATTGCTGTCCCTAGCAGTCCATCTTCCCCTATCTCTTCCCAAGAATCACAATCTGTTAACCTCCTCTCAGGGGAGGATTTGGTACTTCAACCTTTGGTCTCTCAATCTCAAGGCATGGCTCTTGAAGACCTAGAATATGTAAGCCTGCATCTGTCTCAGGGGGTTCTGGACATTCTCAAAGCCTCTCGAAAACCTGCCACCTGGAAAACTTATAACTCCAAATGGAAAAGATTCAGCATTTGGTGTTCCGATAAGCACATATCCCCAGATTCTGCTGACTTGGCTACAGTACTGGATTATATGGTTTATTGTAATGGCTTAGGCCTCAGACCAGCTACCCTGAAAGTACATTTGTCAGCTGTTTCTGTGTTCCTGTCAGTGGGGAAGGCTTCCTCACTGGCATCTCATCCTGTTTTCTGTAAATTCTTTAAAGGATTGCTCCATACCAATCCTGCTTTTAAGAATCCTGCTCCTGTCTGGGATCTTAATGTTTGCATTGCTCAGCTTATGCAACCACCCTTTGAGCCTTTGGCCTCAGCAGAACTTAAGTACTTGACTTGGAAAACTGTGTTCCAGGGACATGGATATGTTGTTCATCCACACTTATTGGCAGGTCTCCTTGCCACTTTAAATCTTGCCGGAAGGTCTTCAAGCTGGCTCCTCCCACCCACCCGGGTGGTAAAACTCTCGGTTCCGCCCCATGACGCCAGATCTTCCTTACCGCTTGGAAGCTCAGGTTCCCTCCTTAACGCTTCAAGGATAAGACTGGTTCCTAATTCTTCGTTTTTGCGACCTAAAGCTTCACCAAAATAATCTTAGGTCTTCTATCCTCGGCTGCGATGGACAAATTGACTCGAGCTCGGAGATGCTCTTGATGGGCAGAAGATGTCTTGACGGATCCGCACCCACATGCTGCCTACTCTTTCAGGCCTGAGCACGCCCGCAGGCTTGCGACTCTGTGCTCTTCCTTCGGCCCAGGCCCCTCAAGACCGCCGCTGCCCGCTACAATTGGGGCGCCCCAGCCGCCCGTGAAGCCGGGTGCGGCCCGGTCGGGCGGTTTCTGGCGGGCGGTGGGCTCAGATCAGCTCGAGCAGTTGATCGCCTCAAAGAGGAGGCGCGCCGGGCCGCTTTCACCTTGGCTGCAGCATTTGTCCCACTCTCTCTCGGTGCCTCTTATTCAGCTTTTAAGGAGCTTTGTCTGACCCTTCTACTAAAGGTGAGGGACCAACTCTGCTGGACCGCTTCTCAGTCCAAAGAGAAACACAGTAAGTCCCTCCGTCGACGCTCTTGGGAGCGGGAAAGATCCCTCTACCCGAGTTGTCAGCCGTCGACTGCGGTCGACCGCTTGGCTTCGGCCATCGGTCTCACGGTGTCCCCATCAGGCCAGTTGACCGAGACTCCCGTTGACGCGGTCGAGATTTTTCTCGACCCGTTGGACGGGTTGTCGGCAGGAGAGGCCGAGAATCCCCTCTCCCCGGTTCCCCCGGTGGGAGTTGAGGACCCCGTTGGCTTGTCTGTGCCTCCGTTCCGGAGCCTTCGGATGAATCCTCCAACCAAGGGAGTGCCAGTTCTCCACGACACCCCCTCAAGACTGTCCTCTCGGAAAGCCGAGGTTCTCGGTCTCGGATCATGTCCAGCCGATCCCGCCATCATAGGCGGTCTCTGCACCGTGCAAGTGGTGTCGCTGGCCATCCTGTCCTCCTCCTCAGACGACGGAGGCTTCACGCAGTTACGCCGATTTATATGAGGACCCATGTGGCAACAGCTCCTTCTGACCGGGAACAAGCCAATGCCGCCTTTCCCGCCATTAAGTGGCTGTCACCGAGCGGCGAAACAACCCTCGTTTTACCTGAGGAGCCTGTTCCCAGGCTGGTTGTTCGCCAAACCAGTTGCCCCACCCGATCCCGTGGAACCTCCGCCCACCAGTCAGTGCTTGGGGCTCCACCAAGAATTCCTCGGTCGGCTCAGGGACTGCCCCAATACGTCTGTCACCCCTCACTCCGATCGATCTTGGCAGGTGGAGGGTGGCTCAGCCCGAGGTAGTTTTGAGGACTCTTCCAGTCCGAAGGCAATCCTCCTTTCTCCAAGTGAATGGACTTGGAGTCCCAGGAGGACAGTCGGTGGACCCATAGCCCTTCGGCCTCACTCTAGGATTGCTTCTGCTCATCTCGAGTCCACTGGGATGAAGCTCAACCCGCCTCTATTGGGCTAGGTATCCCCTCGTGAGATTCTGGACCGAGGGATTTCTCCCACGATAAGCTCTCTCCGGTGGCCGGGCCATAGTGGGCCCGGCCTTGAGCTCTGGCAGCGCCCAGCCTCGCTCCTGTGTCTTCGCCAGGATGGCCAGGGAAGTATGTGTCCCTACCGTCTTTGTCCGTTTTTTTAAACACCCTCAGCCGAGGGGTTATACCGACAAGCTCCGGCAGGCCGGGAACGCTAGGATGTGGACAACCTTCTTACAAGGAGTCCAAGAAATTGGACCATGCCGGGTGAAAAGTCCATGCTGCGCCCTCCTCGGCTTTCTCGCCAGGCCAGTTCGCCGTCTCATGGCACATTTCTCTCATGCCCTGTTGGGCTCCTGACGAGGTCGTCCCTCATCTTCCCATGGATCTGCAGACCACGGTTAGGCAGGTGCGGACCAGGGCAGGGCAGGGCCAAACAGCAGCTTGACTGCTTTGGACATCGGGACTCATGCCAGGTCTGTAGCGCCAGAGTGGTTATACATCGCCTGGCTTGGCTGAGGATATCCACCTTCACTCGGATACCCAGCACAAGTTGGCGGATGTCCCTCTTAGGGACCGACCGCCCGCCCTGGGGTGGAAGGTCACCTGCAGAGGATCGAGTAGTCCAATGCTACCTTGACTCGTCTCATCCGCCAGAAGGACAAAGGCCAGAAACCACAGCCTAAGCTCCTTTCGTCCCTCTGCGCCCAGGAACGCCAGGGCTAGCAGGCTCGAGCTACATCCCAAACCCAAGCCCGGGACTTCTCCAACAGGAAGCAGGGAGGAAGGCCCAGGAGGTCCCTCGGCCGGTCCTCCTCCAAGCCTGCCCAGTGACGGGTTGAGGGGTGTCGCCCCAACCCGTCACCTCACCCAGGTTCCCTTGGGGACGGTTCGTCATTTCCTTCCACCTGGTCCATTATTACGGGACAGGTGGGTGTTGAGGTGGTGGGAATGGCCTGCCTCTTGAATTTCTAGCAGGCCCCGCCTTCAGAGCCGCGCAGACTCGGGGCATCGATCCACAGATGCTCACTGTCGGCTCGCCGAGCCGACATCGCTCCTCTCCTCCAAAGGAGGTAATCAGGAGGTGGACTCCTCCTCAGACCCAGGGTTTGTGTCCAGGTACTTCCTGGTTCCAACGGATGGGGCTGGCGCCCATTCTCGACTCCACACCTCCGAACAAGTTCCTAAGGTCTCGAACCTTCAGGATGGTCACCTGGCTCAGATAATACCATCCTGAACTGCGTGTGGTTCTGCTCTCTGACCTGCAGGATGCTTTCATGTCCCTATCCATCCGCACATCAGAGATTCCTTCGCCGAGCAGAGGGATCCCTTTCGAGTTCCGAGCCATGCCCTTCAGCCTGTCTCCAGCTCCCAGGGTCTTCACCAAATGCATAGCAGTGGTGACAGCTTTCCTCAGTGCACCAAGGGGTCCGGTGTACCCTTACCTGGACGATTGGTTGATAGCAGCCCTCCAGACAGGAGGTGGAGCGGTCCAGAGATCTGGCCTCCAGGTTTGCTCTCAGTCGGCCTTCTCATCAATGAGGCCAAGTCAGAACTCGTCAAGCAGGTGATTCTTTCATCGGGCAGAGCTCGACTCTCTCGAGCCAGAGCACGCTCCCGCGGACAGGGCCGAGGTTCTTTCTCCTTTGCCCAATCATTTCTGGTTGGGCACCGCGCTCTCGCCCGGACTTCCTGTGCTCCTGGGTCTCATGGCGGCCTGCACCAGCGTGGTCCATTGGGCCCACGGGCACATGTGCCCTCTTCAGTGGGGACTGGCCAGCCAGTGGTCACAATGCTGCGATCCATTGACCAGCTAGTGACGGTGACCCAGGAGATGTGGAACGCCTCCGTGGTGGACCGCTCCAGTTCATCTGCAGGAGGGCATCCTGCTTGTCCGCCTCAGCTGACGGTCTCTATTGACCGATGCCTCTCTGATGGGTTGGGGTGCCATCTGGGGAACACCGGCGATGGCCTCTGGTCCCGCAGGTCCCGCGATGCCACATCAACCTGCTGGAGCCCGAGCGGTCCGCCTAGCTCACTGCTTTGCCGCTTCTCCGGGTCAAGTGGTCCGAGTCCAGACGGACAATACCACGACTATGTACTATCTAAACCGCCAGGGCGGGACGCGCTTCCATGCTTCTATGCAAGGAAGCTTCGCATTTGATCACCCGTACAGCCTGGAGGCGGATCTCATAGCCATCATGTGGCAGGAGCCTCCAACACCCTGGCCGATGCCCTAAGCCAGATAGGGGCTGCATCCCACGAGTGGTCTCTCCTGCCGAGGTAGTAAAGATCTGTTCTCCCATTGGGGCACACCTCAGGTGGACCTGTTTGCCTCCAGGAGAATGTGAAGCTGAGGCTGTTCCATGCCCGCCCTCAGCAGGGCTCGCTGCAGGGGATGCCTCGAGGCCGTGGACCCGGGGCTCTTCTACGCTTTTCCCATTTCCTTGATCCACAAGGTGCTTCTCAAGATGAGGAGGGACAAGGCGCAGGTGATTCTGGTAGCCCCAGACTGGCCCCGCCAATGCTGGTATCCAGATCTCCTCAGCCTCAGCTCCAGGCTCCCGAAGCAGCTTCCAGCTCACCCGGACCTGCTTTCAGTCAGTCAGGGGAAGGTGTTCCATCCGGACCTTCAATCCCTGCACCTGAAGGCCTGGTTCCTGAGCGGCTAGAGTTCCAGGCCTTGGGTCTTTCCAACGAGGTCCTAAATGTAGTTGAGGCGTCCCGTAAAGAGTCGACCAGGAAATGCTATGCCTTCAAATGGAAGAGGTTTTCCATTTGGTGTCAGGGCAAGGGCTTGACCTTCCTCCTGTTCCTTGGCAAGCATCTTGGACTATTTATGGTCCTTTCGGCAAGGGCTTAGGTCAACGACTCTAAGGGTGCACCTGGCAGCCATCTCTGCTTACCGGCGGCCGGGAGCAGTCGGTGGCACAGGAGAAGGTGGTCCTGGCGCTTTTCAAAGGCCTTGATCACATTTTCCTCCAGTGTGAGAACCTCCACCTCCGGGATCTACTGCTGGTACTGGCAAAGCTTATGGGCAAGCTATTCAACCAATGCACAGGTGTGAACCTCTCACCTGTCGTGGAAGACCGCTTCTTGGTGGCTATCACGTCAGCCAGAAGGATGGGAGAGCTCCAGGTGCTCTGCATCGAGTCTCCTTACCTGGTCTTCCACAGGGACAAGGTTGTCCTGCGCCTCACCCAAATTCCTTCCGAAGGTGGTGTCGAGTTTCACCTAACCAGGTGTTGACTCTGCCGTGTGTTCTACCCAATCACACCGAGGTCTAATACAGGCTCCAGACTTTGGACCCTAGAAGGGCGCTTGCTTATTATAAGGAGCGCACGGCTGAAATTCGGGGAGAGGTTCACCAGCTGTTTGTCACCTACACTGAAGCCGCATCTGGCAGACCTGCAGCCAAGCAGACGATAAGCAGGTGGGTCACCTCCTGCATTGATCTCTGCTATAAGTTGACGGGCATGGAGCCTCCCAGAGGGATAAGAGCTCATTCTACCCGCCATACTGTGCATCGTGGTGGCTGCTTCCAGGGATGTCCCTATCCAGGAAATCTGCAGGGCTGCTACTGAAGTCAGCACACACCTTCATCACCCATTACCACATCGACCTTGAGTCACGCCTCGGGATGCTGGTTTTGGGGCCCCTGTCTCCAGTCTTTATTCCCTAAGTAGGGGTGCGCTTTGCTCTCCCTCCTGGAGAACTGCTAAGAGTCTGCCAGTAAGTGTGGATGAACAACATATCCATGTCCTAGAAATACAGGTTACTCTGTAACAGGAGTTGAGGAATGGTATATGTTGTTCAGCCACAGACCCACCCGACCTCCCCGGCTTCGACGCACAACCTGAGCTTCCAGCGCGCCAGATCTGGCATCATGGGGAGGAGCCGAGAGTTTTACCACCCGGGTGGGTGGGAGGAGCCAGCTTGAAGACCTTCCGGCAAGATTTAAAGCGGCAAGGATACCTGCCAATAAGTGTGGATGAACAACATATACCATTCCTAGAACTCCTGTTACAGGTGAGTAACCTGTATTTCCTGGTAGCTGTTACCTCTGCCAGGCGTATCAGTGAATTACAAGCTCTGTTAGTGGAGCCTAATTTTATCTCATTCCATAGAGATAAGGTGGTCCTTGGAACCAACAGGAGGGTCTTACCCAAAGTGGCTTCAGATTTTCATCTGAACCAGTCTATGTCTCTCCCTGTGTTCTTCACTGATCATTCTTCTTCAGGAGAGAGAAGATTACACAGTTTGGATGTTAAGAGGTCACTTAGCTACTACATTGAGCATACTAAGGCACTTAGGTTTGACTGTCCTCAGTTGTTTCTCACTTATGGTGAAGTGGGAAAGGGTAAACCTGCTACTAAGAGAACTATTGCCAGGTGGATTGTCTCTTGTATACAATTCTGCTATGAAAAGCTAGACAAAATACCCCCCTCAGGCTTGAGGGCTCATTCGACTAGAGGTGCAGTTGCTTCTCTGGCTGCTGCCAGAGATATACCATTACTAGAGATATGCAAAGCAGCCACCTGGAAAACAGTCCATACATTCACCAATCATTACTCTCTGGATATCCAGGCAAGGAGTGATGCTAGGTTTGGTACAGCAGTACTGCAGAGCCTATTCCCAAAATAGGTTTGGTACCCTCCTCCATGGAGGTACTGCTTGGTAGTATGCATGATGTCAGAATACAGCAAGACTTCATGTTGTTTGAAGGAAAAATTACTCACCTTAGTAATTGTGTTTCTTCTAATGGAGTCTTGCTGTATTCTGACCTCCCTCCCTACCTCCCCTCTCGCAACCTGTTTTTTGGGAAGTATGCTGGCAGGTGCAGTGTTGCACCTCAGTTGTGAACTGGGCACTCTCCCCTATATAGAGAGGGGAAGGGGGTTATGTTATATTGTTTTTTATAGTTATATTTTGTTCACTACCTAGTTTTTGTTTTGGAGTTCTCGACTTGAGTCTTTTGGAGACCCAAAATATTTGGTTGCCTTTTGGCTAGTAGTTTTTACAATTTCTACTTAGTGGGTGTAGTTAGTTAGTATTAGCTCATAAGAATCTGACAGTTACACTTCAAAGTTCAGCAGACAGAGGTTTGAACTGAGCACAAGCTCAACGTTCTATGCTCTTGCATAGAGTTAACTCTTTTCTCTCTGGAGCAGTTCAAGTGCTGGGGCTAACTGTATAATGTCAGAATACAGCAAGACTCCATTAGAAGAAACCCGATTACTAAGGTGAGTCATTTTTTCTTTTCTCTCACAACCCCCATAAAACACCCTTGCCCCCTCCCTCGCCCTCCCTCCTCTGGATCCACCCTTTTCTGACCTGAGGCATGAGTGTTAAATGAGTGTTAATCTCTGCATTTCTTACCCGTCCAATAAAAGTTGAACTATCGAATTCTGCTCTGCTGTTTCTTTCCCCTCCTGCCCTGTCACTCCCCTCTTTCCTGCCAAACCTCCCTTCCCCCCAACGATCTCCTCCTACTTTTGCTCAATTTGTCGGATTGTCTGGCATTGTTGAATTATCTTCCTGTTGCTACTGCACTAAAACCCTGTTGGAGTTGTTACTGTAAACTTGCATTGTAAGTAACCTGTAACTGTAGCACAAACCATCAGTAATCTGTGCAAATGAAACTGTATTTTCTGTTCCTGTATGTAACCTGTAACATCTGTACTGTTGCACTGTGCTGTTTCTTGTGTATAATGTATGTATTTTACCTTGCCACCATGAGGCCTGGGTTGTAACTGAAAACTGTCCTTTGGATCGCTGCACCTACCCGTTACCAAAGACTTAAATACAATAAATAAATGAGGGAGATTTTTAATAGTTCTTCCTCCAGCAGTTTGATTGCTGGTTCAAAATCAGAATGCATCATTCCAGTCATTCAGCAGTGCTAGAGGATGGAATGCTGACAGGAAGAATCCATGTGCCATGTTGGTCAGGCTGTACATGACAGTGTAACATGGATTAATGTAAGGCTGTTGGAATCCTAACAGCAAATCAGATTGCAGGATTTCTGAGACCCTTTTTATAATAGGATTTAATCCACACCCCCCAGTGCTGCTGCTGTTAGGGCAATCGGCCGCAAATCACAATGCAGCTGTGACCCGGGGGTGGACTTAATCCCAGTAACCCCATACCCAGGAGTGTGGCAGGGCTAACAAGGAGGAGAAAAGGTGGGGGAATAATAAAGGAGAAAGGAGATAGGCTCAGAAAATGAAGATTGAAAAGGAGAACTTCAAGCAAAGTGAGCCGTATTGGGAGCAGCATGGTAGTGGGGCAATGCCATGTCATGAACAATAGTAAACAGCAGCAAACTACAGCAGAGGCTTTTTCAGCGTAGTGGTTAAGGGCATTCTGAGCTGCAAACCTGAAGACCTGGGTTGGAATCCCATCAGCCCCGACTTGCATATTGTTAACCCCCCTCCCCCAGCTGAGCAAGTCACTTAACTTCCGACCTTGTGCACCACTCCCAGGTCACACATGGAAAAACCTTACACAAGTTCTGGCTTAGACACTTTGTGTGCCTACTGCCATTCGTTGATAAATTTCCCCTTCCATTCAGGTGGGGGAATTTGCAGCCAAGGTGTGGGAGAGTCTGGGACAACTGGACACCAGGGATAGTGCAATCATTACAGTTGGAGATGTTTGGGGACAGGGAGCCCAGCAGACACCTCCAGGGAATTGTTATTACACACTGGCAATGCTGTTTAGAGGGGAGAGGGAGCACTAGACCACCAGTGAGGCAGCCCTGATAGATGCTAGGAGGGATGTGTCACAAATACCATTTCCTCCTGGCCTGAAATGTGGCCCTAATGAGATGCAGATCCTATATCACTTTGCTAGTGCTATGGGGTCATTTGCTTTAGGTACGTATATGTTGCTTAAGGTACGAATATTGCAGTTTTCTCCAGGAGCAATTACCATTAATGGGCCCTAACAACCCGATTGAGATCACAGTCCTCTTAGCACTCTATTGAATATGGGCTAAATTTTCAAGTAATTGCATCACAGTTTTACCAGTTTCCAGCAGCTCAGACTGAAACACAAGTAATTCCATCACAAGACCACGTAAAACTTGAACTAACTGCTGTTGGCTCAATTACATGAAATTGTAACAAGAATAATGTCTCATGCATCCTCACTAAAAATGACACGTTACTTTCTTTATGCAAATGAAGCGGTACATCCTCAAGAGGAGAGCATACAGGCCAGAAAAAAGCACATTACCAGCACTTGAGAGGTCACCAAAAGAGAGAAGCACATAACTTGTTTTATTTTAAACAACATAATGTAACCCCTAGATGGCGCTGTCCCAAGGGCTACTACCTCTGCCTGCTTGGCTGGTAGCAGGTTATGGGGCCTGGGTAATGAAATGGGTGCCTCCACCCAGAGGTCAGGGTTGTTAGTGGTCAAGCTAACCTGGGCACAACCCTCCGGGACACTAAACCCCCTCTTTCCCGTCTAGTGGCCTGAACAATATAGAATAATTACTTTCACAATGACCCTTATTCATCAGGCAATTACCCACTCTGTTTGCACTTACCACCAGGACTGGTTCCTCTAACTTGACCCTGGGGACCCCCTGTAAAATAAGGTTAAGCACAGCAAATAGCAACAGTACTATACTTTTGGCACAAACTAGAACCACAGTCAGGTTAAATGCAAACAAAGTTAAATCTGATTTATTCAGGGGATTTGAACAAGGGAGGGGCGTAATCAGGTTGATTTGCTTAAAAGCTACATTGATCAGACAGGTATGCATGCAGTTCAGAGTCCCTACACAGTGTCACACTCTGGGTACCCACATAGGAAAACGGTGGGCTAGCCAGGAACGTTGCAGCTGGTTGGGGCCCTGTGATGGAAGAAAGCAACATGCACAACACACACTATTTGTAATCTGGAGCCGGAGGGCTTAGTTCATGAAAGAAAAGGCAACAAGACAATCAGATGACAACACTTTTAGATTTAGCTGTTGTTGCAGGGAGCTACCCTGATGTTTACTGATGATACCTAATACTGGACACAGGCAGGGTGAAATCAAGACTGCAGGTTGTTGAGCTGGAGTGCCCGGAGAAGCAGGGCCCACACAAATCACCGAGGCATCGTTCCTGTTCAAGGCATTGAGCAGGGGACTGGTCCCCAGGCTGGTCTCTCGTCGATGACTTTCTCTGCATAGCAGGTATTCTGGCTGGGCCAGTGTAGCAGGGCCCAAGCAAACAGAAATGGATACAGATGCAGTCCCCAGCAAGCAAAACACAGTTCAGACACACAGTGGGGAACCAAATCACGACCCACTATAAGCACACAGTACATTCACATGTAAGGAAATTCCACTGTGCCAGGCAAATGGCTCTCTGGTCGCAAGTACAGAGTCTGTGCACAATCCGGGAGTTCAGAGGTAGCTGGAAGTCCTGACAGGTCAATCGCATTCAGCGAATCCTAGGTCTTCTTCAGGTTAAAGCCTGGTCATAATTCAGTGGCTTAATTCACTCTCCAAATTTGGATTCAGTCCAAAAAAAGCACATGTTCCCTCTCAGGGACATCAGGCAGGCATGGAGGCCAAACTCAGGCCTTTCCACAGTTCTCCCACGCGAATCCACTCTGGATTACCGCTTGAACTATCTCGAGCTGTTTTTTCTTCACTTCCCAACTCAGATCTAACTGAAACTGCAAGCAGTGTGGGACTTTCCCCAAGATCCAAAAGGTTCGGTTGGCTGATCTGTCTGTCAGTCACAACAAGGTCTCCCCCTCCAGGTTATTTTAGGTGCCAAAAGCCTAAAACTACAATTCCTACAAGTTTTGGCCCCACCAAGCCCCTGTAGGCAGGCTTCATTTTAGAGTCCCAAATGTACTGATTGGCCCATTCTGACAGTCCAGGACCAAGATGATGGAAACAAACAAAACTGTCTATGCTGCAAAGAAGGCAGGTTAGAACAAACTGCAATATTATTACTACTCTAACAAATGATCAGCAAACAAGTACATCTTCTAACAGAGCTTCCTCTCAGATTAATTATGACTGCAATCCAGGCAGCTCTTAAAGAGACAGTACACAGAGGCTATACAGGCACTCTCTGGCAATACATTTAAACTGCTAAAACGCAGGACGCCAGCCTGGCAGTGAGCATTTAAACAAGCCTAAGGAAGACTTTTCAGGAACCCTCATTTGTGTGGGGGGGGGGTTACAATAAAAACACAGTGAGGTTAAAGGAAGGATACCTAACAAAGACCCAGTGCTTCAACTTTTATGACAACATGGGGGCATATAGGCCCCTGCTATGGTGGTCAGAAGGGGGGGGGAGTTACAGTATATTTATTTTGCGTGGCAAAATAGCATACAGTGCCTGTTTATCCACTAATGTTTCAGGGTCCACACTGATCCTGTCTTCAAGATGGACAGGTTACATCTGTTTAAAAAGAAATGTTTTGTCAAATAATGTAGTATTTTTAATAAAATTATTTCACATATCAATTAGGATCATTAAGAAACTGACCGTTGGTGTCCACCATTACTCAGAGTCAAGCCAATGCCATACCTATCAACTGTCCCTCATTATGAGGGACAACATCCCTGATTTTACCCCTTAAAATTGCTCTGCCCCTCATCTGTCCCTCATGGAATAGATGCTGCCCACACAGAGAATGTACTGTAAATTCAGACTTTAAAGCACAAAGTCTTAATATTCTAAAATACCAAATCTAAAATAAACTTTATACAAGTAAACACTATGGTGTTCAGTGTTCTGTGCTTGTATCTCCATATTTGAGGATGTGTCCCTCATTCTGAGGGTCTGTGTTACTCATTGTCCCACCCTCATTTTGAGTGTAAAAAAAAAAAATCATGCACTGTATATCTGACTGAACAACACCGGAGACCAAAAATGAAATAAATCCGTTACCCCCAGTTAAACCAGCAAGACAGAGCGGGTACTCATCATCACTCAGTCATGTACTGCTCATTACTGAAATAGTCATGTACTGTATATCTGACTGAACAAGACAAAAGACCCAATAAAACAATTAACCTCCCCCGAGTCAGCCTGCAAGATACACATCATCACTCAGTCCTGTCCAGCTCATTACTAGTCTGAAATAATCATGAACTGTATATCTGACTGGACAAGACCGGAGACACCCGTACAACCCTGGACCCCCACCCAAGTCAGCCGGCAACACAAACCAAGGTTGGGAACACATCCTCACTTACTCCTGTACAGCTCCCTCCAGCACGAGCACCATGTAAGATTAAGATAGAACATGTTGAACAGGCTACAGCTTCCCTTCCCTTACTTCAAACAAACAAAAAAAACTGAACCTTGTCTGGGCTCTGACTAGCAGCCCTCACCTGCCTGCATTTGGCTGCAGTAGACCCTCTGCTGTTTCCCTTCCCTGTGGTGCCTGTCATTGAGGCCTAACTGTCCTGCTTGCTGCTAATGCTGTCCTGCTCTGTTGGGAGTTATGTGCTTCTTGGGGTGGCCACCCACCCATGTAGAGAAGAGTAAGGAGTTGCCACTTCACTTTGTGCCAACTGGTGTGGTTTTAAAATAATAAAAAATCTTAACTTTTACCATTGGACTCACCACTGTCTGCCTGGGATATTACAGCTGTGGAGCTGAGGAGGAGGCCTTCTCTGGAGTAGTTGCGACCAGCAGTACCACCAAATTAGTTACTGCAGCTGTTGCTTAGGGAGTGAACGGGAGCTACCTGCCAGTGGCGGGCCAACACTATCGGGACCATAACTGACCTCACACCAGTCGAGGCCATCGTAACCGACACCCTGATGGAGGAGGCGCTATACACGGAGGAGGATGGCATGGACACCCTGCCAGGTGATATCCCCCAGACCACAGTAGCCGAGTGCCACAATACCCTCTTACAGATACTGAGAATGCAGACTTATAATACCCACATGTGCTCACACCACTGCCACCCACCATGAACAGCACACAGCAGCCAACCACAGGAGGTATGGGCTGCCAATGTAGAATGTAGCACAGAAATTATTGATCTGCTAAGCAGCCACGCATGACAGGTAACCACTCTCCCTTTCACAACAGGCTCATCCAAATGTGTGGTAACATAGGAGCTGGAGCACGGTATGCCAGTAAGGAGGGCCCGGAGCATCAACCAATGGAACAAGACACAACACCGGACACCACAGTATCACCACAGCTAGACACAGGCCAGCTGGAACAGCAGATGGTGCCAATGGAAACATGCATGCCATGTTATACATCATGGCAGCACACACAGAACAGGGACTGACACAGTGCTGCCCCACTGGTACTACGATCAACACCCCCTGGAGCCAAGGGCACAGACACAGCTATGCAACATTTGACAACATGAGGCCCTGCAAGGTGTCCACGGCTGACCAGAATACTTTGGTGGCACTATCTCGAGCTGTGCTAGCTCCAGAGCATGTGACCCTGCTTATGGCAGAGATGTGTGGTGTCTGAGGTGAGCTGTACAGTATTGAGGGCATTCTCAAATGGCAGGCCATGCAGCAGTCCCCTGACATGCCTGCCCACTGCAGAGTCCAGCACACATAGATCGCTCCCTGAGGGATGTGGTGGCACCAGAGGGGCAGGTCACAGGTGCACGACACCACAGAGCACAGCCTGCTCAGTCCACCACATGGGGGAGGCAAGGCAGGGGCCAGGGGAAGCACCTTGGCACATGTTCCTTGATGTATAGTGTGAAGGCAAAGTATTGCCTCCCCCCCCTTTGCAGCCATCAAAGCATTCTTCTCCAGGCAAAGTGGGCCACATGTGTGGTGTGGCTTTCTGTGGGGATGTTGGCATTTACACTGCTCCAGAGAATCATGAATCCACACTGCCACATACCTCCACCCCTCTGGCATTGTATCTGTCGGGTGCTGTAGATGGGGGGTTTATAGGCGATATGTACCAACTACCAAGGCATACCCTTCCCCCACACAAAGTGGGCCATTCGCGTGTATTCTGTGACCCATAATATTTGACTCCCCCACTATGCTCCGGGGACCTGATCATAGACCATGATATCATTGCCAAACTGAAAGGACGGATGAGTGAAACAAAATAGGGCCACTGACCTGTGCCCACTTATGGGTCCCGCCTCACCTCATCTCAGTTTTCAAAGGGTTGGACTACTGGAGAGGAGGATTACAGCCCATGCCAGCAAGACAGCTTGGCACTGGACTCTCTCTTTCATGTCTGCATCTACAACCTCAGTGCACCCTTGCCCGGTAGCACTACACATTTTGCTTACTGCCTATGACCTGTCCCTCCCAACTCCCGCCTTGGCTTCCCAATCCCTTCCTTTGCTGGCCCTGGTGGCCTGACTGGCCCTGTGGAGTCTGAGAAGATGAGTCATCATTATTCATAATCATTACTAGTCAAGCCAAGGTCCACCAGGATCCGATTTGGATTGGAAGTGGCCCATTTGCCCAAACAAGTAAATAAACAGCATACTGGACTTCCAGTGACGTCGCCGGCGCAATGGCGGTCTGAGTGTGGAGCTCCCTGACTCTCCTGGATAGATTGTCCCCATAACGCTAAAATTCAAGTCAGTTTTAAGTAAGATGAGCAAATCTGGAAGCGGGACCACTCAGAGAAACAGATCCTGCTCCAAATCTTCTAAAAAAGGGCACTCAGAAAACAGGATTGCCACGGATGAGCCAGCATGACAACAGGAGAATTTCCATCCAGCATGGCAAATGGAGACACTGAGATGGAACTGGAGATGTTATTGCGCTCCAGGTTCGAGATTCTACTTACAGAAATTAAACAATTTTGCAGTGAAAATAAGGCAGAATTCAACAAACTACATACTGACCTCACCAAGCTTGAGACCCAGGTGTCCACAGCTGAAGAAAGAATATCTGGGGCAGAAGATGACATCCTGCACCTCTCGCAGGCCATAGAGGCACTCAGTCAGCAACAAGAAAGTACAGCGGCTAAATGTCTAGACCTAGAAGCCCATGCTACGAGAGAAAACTTAGGAATATATGGCCTCCCTGAAGATTCAGAGGTAGGGGAGATGGCAGACTTTCTATTGAACCTGCTGCAGTATGTCCTAGATCTACCGCAGTATTTTACTTTCTAGGGACATGGATATGTTATTCATCCACACTTATTGGCAGGTTCCTTGCCACTTTAAATCTTGCCGGAAGGTCTTCAAGCTGGCTCCTCCCACCCACCCGGGTGGTAAAACTCTCGGCTCCGCCCCATGACGCCAGATCTTCCTTACCGCTTGGAAGCTCAGGTTCCCTCCTTAATGCTCTGCGTATAAGACTGGTTCCTAATTCTTCAAAGTTCAAATCAAAAAGTTTTTGCTAAAAGACTTGGTCTTCTTTTCCTCGCGGCTACGATGGACAAATCGACTCCAGTTTCGGAGGTGCCCATATGGCATGAAGATGTCTGGGAGCGGATCCGCACTCCGCGTGCGTCTACTGTAGGCGCCAGCACGACCCGCAGGCCTGCGACTTGTGCTCGTCCTTTTCGACCTACGTCCTTGAAGACCATGCTGCTGATTACAACTGGGGCGCCCCGAGAAAAGAATTCCACCGGTTAAATCTAAAGAGGCCCGGTTGGCGGTGTCCGCGGCGGCGGGCTCGTCGGATCAGCTCAAGCAGATGATTGCCCTCGAAGAGGAGGCGGCGCGGGCCGCTTCGACCTCGGCTGCGGCATTTGTCCCGCTCTCTCTCGGTGCCTCGTACTCGGCTTCTTTCAAGGAGCTTTGTCTGACCCTCTCGACGAAAGGTGAGGGTCCAACTTCTTCTGGACCCTTTTCCAGGTCCAAAAAGAGCAAAAGTAAGTCTCACCGTCAATGCTCTTGGGAGCGGGAAAGATCTCCCTCCTTCTTGTTGACAGTCGACTTCGGTCGACCCCTCAGCTTCGGCCACTGGCTTCACGGTGTCCCCGTCAGGCCAGTTGACCGAGACTCCCGCCGACGCGGTTGAGATTTTTCTCGATCCGTTAGACGGGTTGTCGGCTGGAGAAGCTGAGAATCCCCTCTCCCCGGTTCCCCCGGTGGGAGTTGAGGATCCCGTCAGCTCGTCTGTGCCTCCGTTTCCGGAGCCTTTGGTGGGATCGTCCGAGCCGAGGGGAGTGCCGATTTCCGACACTTCTCCTCGCCTTCCTTGGCCTAGTCGAGACTCTCGGTCTCGGACATCCTCGCGGTCCAGCCAATCCCGCCATCATAGGTGGTGTCCGGCACACGCTGACAGCGGTGCCGCCGCCCTCTTCCTCCTCCTCGGAGCGAGGCTTCGCGCAGTTGTGTCGGAGGCATGAGGAACTCATGTGGCAACAGCTCCTTTTGACCGGGAATAAGCCAACCCAGTCGTCTTCCCTGGCCATTAAGTGGCTGTCACCGGAGCGGCTGAAACAACCCCTTGTTGTAGCCGAGGAGCCTGTTCCCAGGCCGGTTGTTCGGCCAATTCCAGCTGCCCCACCAATTCTGGTGGAACCTCCACCTCCACAGCCATTAGTTTGGGCTCCGACCAAGAATTCTCGGTCGGCTTTGGGTTTGCCCCATAGGCTGTCTGTCACCCTCACTCCCGATAAACCTCGGCAGGTGGAGGGTGGCTCAGGCCCGAGGCAGCTCTTTGAGGACTCTTCTGAGTCCGAGGATGATTCCTCCCTTTTCTCCAAGCGCTTGACTTGGAGTCCTCGGGAGGACAGTCAGTGGACGATAGCCCTTTGTCCTTCTTAGGGTTGCTTCGGCTCATCTCGGAGTCCACCGGGATGAAGCTCGAACCCGTTTCTAAACGGGCCAGGTATCCCCTCACGGAGATTCTGGACCGAGGGGATTCTCCTACGGAGGCCTTTCCGTTGGCCGAGGCCATAGTGGGTCCGGCCTTGGAGCTTTGGCAGCGCCCTGCTTCCTGCCCTGCGCCTTCGGCCAGGATGGCCAGGAAGTATGCGGTCCCTACCGGTTCCCTGTCCGGTTTCTCGGAACACCCCTCTGCAGAGGGGTTGGTTACTAACAGCGTTTTCCGGCGTGCCGGGAACACCAGGGATGTGGACAAACCTCCCGACAAGGAATCTAAGAAATTGGATTATGCCGGGCGAAAAGTCTATGCTGCGTCCTCTCTCGGCATTCGTCAGGCCAGTTCGGCCATCCTCATGGCACATTTTTCACATGCCCTGTTGGGCTCCCTGGATGAGGTCGTCCCTCATCTTCCCGCAGATCTGCAGACTACGGTCAGGCAGGTGCGGGACCAGGACAGGGCAGTGGCCAAACAGCAGCTAGAGACTGCTTTGGACTTTGGGGACTCATGTGCCAGGTCGGTGGTGGCCGCAGTGGCCATGCATCTTCGGGCTTGGCTGAGGATTTCCACTTTTACCTCGGATACCCAGCACAAGTTGGTGGATGTTCCCTTTTTGGGGACTGACCTCTTCAGCCCTGGGGTGGAAGGTCACCTGCAGAGGATCGAGAAGTCCAATGCTACCTTGGACTCGGTCTCTTCCGCTCAAAAGGACAAAGGCCGCAAGCCACAGCCTAAGCCCTGTCGTCCTTCTGCGCCCGCGGCGCGCCAGGCCCAGCAATGTCAGGGCCAGCAGGCTCGAGCTTGGCATCCCAAACCCAAGCCGTCGGCTTCCTCCAACAGGAAGCAGGGAGGAAAAGGCCCAGGAGGTCCCTCGGCCGGTCCCTCCTCCAAGCCTGCCCAGTGACGGGCTGTGGGGTGTCGCCCCCATCCCCGTCACCTTGCCCCTGGTTCCCCCCGTGGGGGGACGGCTCCGACACTTCCTTTCCACCTGGTCCGCTATTACCACGGACAGGTGGGTTCTGGAGGTGGTGGGAAAAGGCCTGCCTCTAGAATCGAGCAGGCCCCCGCCTTCAGAGCCGTCGCACCTGGGGCCTCGGGGTCCGAGCTCACTGTCGGCCTGGTCGAGCCGACATCGCCTCCTACTCCAAAAGGAGGTGATCAGGAGGTAGAGGACCCCTTCAGACCCGGGTTCATGTCCAGGTATTTCCTGATTCGAACGGACGGAGGGCTTGCGCCCATTCTCGTCCCCACACGACCTGAACAAGTTCCTAAGGTCTCGAACCTTCAGGATGGTCACCTGGCGCAGATAATACCATCTCTGGAACACGGCGTGTGGTTCTGCTCTCTGAACCTGCAGGATGCGTTCTTTCACGTCCCTATCCGTCCGTCACATCGGAGATTCCTTCGCTTTCGAGCGGAAGGATCCCTCTTCGAGTTCCGAGCCATGCCCTTTGGCCTGTCTCCAGCTCCCAGGGTCTTCACCAAATGCATTGCAGTGGTGACAGCTTTCCTGCAGCGCCGAGGGGTCCGGGTGTACCCTTACCTGGATGATTGGCTGATAGCAGCCCCCTCCAGACAGGAGGTGGAGCGGTCCAGAGATCTGGCCCTCCAGGTTTGCTCTCAAGTCGGCCTTCTCATCAACGAGGCTGTCGGAACTCGAGTCAGCAGGTGATTCTGTTTATCGGGGCAGAGCTCGACTCTCTTCGAGCCAGAGCACGGCTCCCGGCGGACAGGGCCGAGGTTCTTACCTCCTTTGCCCGATCATTTCTGGTTGGGCAATCGCGCCCTGCCCGGGACTTCCTGTGCCTCCTGGGTCTCATGGTGGCCTGTACCAGCGAGTCCATTGGGCACGCTGGCACATGCGCCCCCTTCAGTGGGGACTGGCCAGCCAGTGGTCACAATGCTGCGATCCATTGGACCAGCTAGTGATGGTGACCCAGGAGATGTGGAACGCTCTTCGGTGGTGGACCGTTCCATCTCATCTTCAGGGGGGCATTTCGTTTGTCCGCCCAGAGCCGACGGTCTCTCTTTTGACCGATGCCTCTCTGATGGGTTGGGGTGCCCATCTGGGGGAACACCGAGTGCACGGCCTCTGGTCCCCGCGGGAGTCCCGATGCCACATCAACCTGCTGGAGCTCCGAGCGGTCCGCCTAGCTCTCACTGCCTTTGCTCTGTTTCTCCGGGGTCAAGTGGTCCGAGTCCAGACGGACAATACCACGACCATGTACTACCTGAACCGCCAGGGCGGGGCGCTCCATGCTTCTGCGGAAGCTCTCCGCATTTGGTCACTCGTGGCAGCCTGGAGGCGGATCCTAGCCATTCATGTGGCAGGAGCCTCCAACACCCTGGCCAATGCCCTAAGCCGGATAGGGGCTGCATCTCACGTGGTCTCTCCTGCGGAGGTAGTACAAGATCTGTTCTCCCACTGGGGCATACCTCAGGTGGACCTGTTTGCCTCCAGGGAGAACGCGAAGCTGAGGCTGTTTCATGCCCGCCCCCCTCAGCAGGGCTCGCTGCAGGGGGATGCCTTCTCGAGGCCCTGGACCCCGGGCCTCTTTTACGCCTTTCCCCCATTTCCCTTGGTTCACAAGGTGCTTCTCAAGGCAAGGAGGGACAAGGCGCAGGTGATTCTGATAGCCCCAGACTGGCCCCGCCAGTTCTGGTACCCAGATCTCCTCAGCCTCAGCTCCAGGCTCCCGAGGCAGCTTCCAGCTCGCCCGGACCTGCTCTCAGTCAATCAGGGGAAGGTGTTCCATCCGGACCTTCAATCCCTGCACCTGACGGCCTGGTTCCTGAGCGGCTAGAGTTCCAGGCCTTGGGTCTTTCCGACGAGGTCCTCAATGTTGTTGAGGCGTCCCGTAAGGAGTCGACCAGAAAATGCTACGCCTTCACATGGAAGAGATTTTCCATTTGGTGTCAGGGCAAGGGCTTGGACCCTTCCTCCTGTTCTGTGGCAAGCATTTTGGACTATTTATGGTCCCTTTCTAGTCAAGGGGTTAGGTCGACGACCCTAAAGGTGCACCTGGCAGCCATCTCTGCTTACCGGGCACGGGCCGGGGAGCAGTCGGTGGCGCAGGAGAAGGTGGTCTGGCGCTTTTTCAAAGGCCTTGATTTATACTTCCTCCGTGCGAACCTCCACCTCCGTGATTTACTGCTGGTACTGGCAAAGCTCATGGGCAAGCCATTCGAACCAATGCACAGGTGTGATCTCTCTCACCTGTCGTGGAAGACCGCCTTCTTGGTGGCTACCACATCAGCCAGAAGGATTGGAGAACTCCAGGTGCTCTGCATTGAGTCTCCTTTCCTGGTCTTCCACAGGGACAAGGTTGTCCTGCGCCCCCACCCGAAATTCCTTCCGAAGGTGGTGTTAGAGTTTCACCTTAACCAGGTGTTGACTCTGCCGGTGTTCTACCCCAATCACACTGGAGGCTCAATACAGGCTCCATACTTTGACCCTAGAAGGGGCCGCTATTATAAGGAGCGCACGGCTGAAATTGGGGAGGTTTCGCAGCTGTTTGTCACCCACGCTGAAGCTGCATCTGGCAGACCTGCAGCCAAGCGGATCGATAAGCAGGTGGGTCACCTCCTGCATAGATCTCTGCATAAGTTGACGGGCATGGAGCCTCCCGAGGGATAAGAGCTCATTCTACCCATCATACTGCTGCATCGGTGGCTGCTTCCAGGGACGTCCCTGTCCAGGAAATCTGCAGGGCTGCTACCTGGAAGTCAGCACACACCTTTATTACCCATTACCACATCGACCTTGAGTCACGCCGCGATGCTGGTTTTGGGGCCTCGGTTCTCCAGTCTTTATTCCCTAAGTAGGGGGTGTGCACCTTGCCTCCCTCCTCCCGGAGAACTGCTAGGAGTCTGCCAATAAGTGTGGGTGAACAACATATCCATGTCCCTAGAAATACAGGTTACTCACCTGTAACAGGAGTTCTAGGAATGGTATATGTTGTTCATCCACACGACCCACCCGACCTCCCCGGCTTCGACGCACAACCTGAGCTTCCAGAGGGCCAGATCTGGCGTCATGGGGCGGAGCCGAGAGTTTTACCACCCGGGTGGGTGGGAGGAGCCAGCTTGAAGACCTTCCGGCAAGATTTAAAGCGTCAAGGAACCTGCCAATAAGTGTGGATGAACAACATATACCATTCCTAGAACTCCTGTTACAGGTGAGTAACCTGTATTTTCGGATCAAGAGGGCCCATAGAGCACTGTCAGCTAAGTCTACATCGCCGACTGCTCGACCTAGATCCATAGTGGCAACATTTTCCAGCTACCGAGAAAAGTAGATGGTGCTCAGGACCGTGTGGAGACAGCAGAAGGTAGAATACAATGGCTTTCACCTTTATTTTGACCAAGACTACCCCCTCAGGTCCTGCAACACTGGATGGCCTATGCTCCAGTTCTATGCAAGCTTAAATCACTGGAGGTGAAGTTCCAGACATACCCGGCATGCCTGCGGGTTCGGTGGGAGGCGGGAACAGAGCTTTACTGCATGCTGGAGGAGACAATCCAAGCATTAAAAGAAAAAGGCTATGAAATCCTAGGAGAAACTACTGAACCTGGTCCAGCTGCCAACCTGCCAAGGTCCTGGCAAACGGCAACATCGCTCTGGAACAGGAGATCGGGACAGGGATCAGCACCCAGTACTATGCAGGACATTAAAGAGTTGTTGCGTCTACTCACACATCAGCATCAGCAGGAAGATAGAGAAACCAGAAGGGAAATGGACACTTGAAAAGGAAAAATGTGAGTGACACTCCCGACTCCTCCTACCTAGTGGGCCTTCGCAGTCGTCCCAGCTGCCACAGAATCTGGCTAGGCCCTGGAACTGGCTGGGGGGAGGTATTTGGGGTTTGAAAGGATCCATCGGATTCATTTCTGAATCCTACATACCTGTTCTATTATATCCATTGGACTATGCATCCATGGAAAACATGGAAACACCGTACCTGCTTATAACTTTACTGAAATAAGTTGGACATTATATATAGCCAACTAAGAAATGTACCTGAAAGAATCAGGGCTCCCCTAAGTGAATGCGTAGGCTGGGGTAATGTAGAAAACTATTTGGTTATGGAATAATCTGAGGAGAAAGGGATGCATTTGTTAGAAAACATTGATTGCCGGGCGCAGCTGGAGATCCATCTCCCAAATTATCAATGTGCTGGGAGCTCAGCTTTTGGGCCGTATTATTATTATTGGGCCTCATCGGTGAGCAGAAGGTTTTACCGCTCAAAAGCACCCCAGTGAATGTCCATTTTCCCGCCTGCTGGAGTGGTGCGGGGATCCAGTGATGTACTTAGGCCTTGACATCTGGCCTGGGCCCACGTTTGTTAGGGTCCAGGAGGCCTGAACTCATAAGGGAGCTCTGTATCATCTACCCCTGGGTGTATTATCCCAGGACCTCAGGGGCCAGTTTACTCGGTTCCCCTTCCTTGGAGGGCTAAATGTATATAGTTATTTCCTGGTGGAGAAAGTGGTTTGTTAAGCCTTTCTGCTGGCATAAAGTTGGAGTTATAGAGTTTATTTACTGTTTTGATTATGTGTTGTGTATGTTATGTGGGCATATCAATGTATGTATGGGTGGAACTTGTGGGGGTGGGGGTTGAGGTGGGCGTGGACAGGTGGAGCTTAAGAGTGCTCCAGGCCACGTGTAATAGATGGGTAATTCATACCAGCAATCTCTTAGGGAATATAAATGGATGAGAGAGGTAGTCTTAAGATATTATTGCATAATGTGGACTGTTTAAATAACCCTGTCAAACGTTACATGGTGCTTTCTTCCCTGAAGCGGCAGTACCCATTGTTTATCCTCCTGCAGGAGACTCACTTGAGCAAGGCTGAACATGGAAAGCTGGGTAGGTTCGACTTTGATCATGTAGTTGCTTCCACCCATAGTGGGAGAAGGAGGGGGGGAACTGCTATCTTGGTTCCTGGGGTCCCCATTTAAACTTAAGGAGAAATACACAGACCTGGAATGCTGGTTAGCAAGAATATCAGGAGACTTAGAAGGATCCCCCATTACCCTAGCATCACTTTATATCCCCACAGGGGCCACAGTGACAACTGCGAGAGGCTTACTTCAGAAGATCACAGAGTACCACAGAGGGGTCTTAGTGGTGGGAGGGGATCTCAACCAGATTTGGGAGCACATGGATACATCCAGAATGAAGCCCTTTCAACCCACCCCTACTAGTAAGTCGATTAGACATTTTATGGGGGCAGCCAATTGGTTGGATGCCTGGTGCTCAGAGCACTCTGGTCAGAGAGATTATACCCACTTTTCACCTCCACATGGTTCTTATGCCTGTATTGACTATTTTTTATTGTCAGAGGAGCATCAGTTCCAGATAATAAATTGTGTACATGTTCCCTCAGTCCCCTTGGATCATGCACAGCTCTCACTGAGATTGGAGTTGAAAACAACAAAGGGCCAAACTTTATGGAAATTTAATAATTACTTTTTAAATTTAAAAGAATTTACAGACATGGCCAAAGTTAAGCAGGGGCAGATTTGGGGGAAAATGACTCGCCAGAGATCTCAAGGGCCACTCTTTGGGATACTGTGAAGACGGTCCTGAGGGCAGAGGTTATTAAATTTGCAGCCTATTTCAAGAAAAAACAAACTGCCCTGATGGATTCCCTCCACGGGCAATTAAGTGATGCACAGAAGCTCCATGCTGAGGGGGAGGGCACAGCCTGGGCCAAGATTTTGAATTTGAAACAACAAATCCAAAAACAGATTGATGTTAAAACAGCACATGCCCTGCAGCGCCTTCGTCAGAGATATGGGAAGGTGGGTCCTAGAGCAACGAGATTGCTGGCACAGCGTCTAAGGCAACAGACACTGCATTCTACGGTTACCCAAATTAGAGAGGATGGGACGGGTAAACTGGTGCACTCCCCTGACAAGATTTTTATCTAGTTTTAAGGCCTTTTACCAAAGGCTTTACACCCTAGAATCCCTACCAGATAGTAGACAAGTGGAAGCATACTTGTCCAAGATAGCTCTACCTACACTTAGTCCAGAGGCCAAACTTCAGCTGGATCAGCCATCACCCAGGTGGAGCTGGACCAGGCAGTTAAAGGCTTAAAATCATGCAAGGCCCGAGGACCAGATGAGTATACCATTGAGTTTTTTATATACTTTAAGAAACAAACAGGGGGTCCACTGTTAGCAGCCTGTAGGGAGGCATAGCTGGGAGAACACTTTCCAGACACTTGGAACCATGCAGTGATTTCCAGTATCCCTAAGCCGGGGAAGGATATTACCCAATGTTCTTCATACCGACTGATTTCGGTACTTAATATAGATTATAAAATATATACAAAAAATGTAGCACTAAGACTAGAGTTAATCCTTCCCTCCCTTATTAATTTTGATCAAACAGGCTTTGTCCCAGGCCGGCAAACTCAGGATAATATTAGGAGAACGCCGCATATCCTACACCATGCTTGCCCGGTCAGGGTCTCCCCTCCTACTTTTAAGTTTTGATGCGGAGAAGGCCTTCAACCAGGTAGCATGGAATTTCCATGGTTTAACGTTGAAAAGCTTTGGTTTCTCTGAGGCCTTTGTGAAAGGTATTAGCAGTATTTTCAATTGGCCTAGGGCCTACATTAAAATAAATGGTAGGATTTCAGAACCTTTTCACCTATAGAGAGGTACTAGACAGGGATGCCACCTCTCCATCCTTCTTTTCGCCTTGTACTTGGAGCCTCTAGCTGGAGCCTTCCGGCAGGCTTTGGAGGTGCTGGGGATTGAGATGGGGGGGGAGAACATAAACCGGCCCTGTACGCAGATGATCTGCTGATATACCTGAGGGACCCCGAACAGGCTTTGCCTCGATAGTGGGATATCATGGAGGACTTTGGGTGAATGGCAGGGTATAAAGTTAATACCACTAAAACAGAGGTATTGCAGGTCAATTATGGACCGTCAAAAAGGATTAGAGGACAGTTCCCATTTCGATGGCATCTGAAACACCTGAAATACCTGGGGGTACAGATTGGATTGGATTCTGAGCAACTTTTCCTGCTCAACTACTCCCCAGTGGTGGATAATTCTAAAAGGGATCTCGAGAAATGGTAGGGTATCTTCATCTCCCTACTGCAAAAAATTAAAACAATAAAAATGGTGGTCCTCCCTAGGTTTTTATACCTGCCGCAGACTCTTCCCGTCCAAGTTCCAGACTCCTTGTATAATACTCTCAACAGAAGACCTTCCCAATTCACATGGGGCCTGCAGACACCAAGAGTCCGGCTGTCGGTGCTTCAGATTCCAAAATTGGAAGGGGGCTTGGCCTTACCCAATTTTAAATAATATTACAGAACAGCACAGCTCAGAACTTCTTTCTACTGGCTCAGTAGAGGGTACATAGCTAAATGGAAGTCTCTGGAGCTGGTTGGGGGGAGTTTGGTTAATTTGCACTTGGTCCTGTTAGGGGATGACAGGCAACCTCCCTCTGACTGGGAATTGAACCCATATACAAAGGTAACACTGAGTGTCTGGCATGTAGTGATAGGAGACAAAAAGCTTGAGAGCTGGAGATGCCTCATGTACTCGGTTCCTCATATTAGTGGATTTGGTCCTGCAGGCTGGGATGCTGGGTTTTGGGGATGGGAGAGGAAAGGCCTCCAACTGATTTAGCATTTCATGGAGGGGATGGAGATCAGATTTTTCCAAGACCTGGTGACCAATGGGAATGGACAAGGATATGATAGAAGGCATTCTTAGGATGGCAGAGAAAGGGTAGATACTGTTGATGGGAGACCTGAATATGCCAGATGTTAACTGGAACAAATTTGCTGCAGCCACATCCAAGAGCAGGGCCATTCTTGATGCCCTACAGGTGGCATGCCTCAGACAGCTAGTTTTAGAACCGTCTCATGAGTGAGCAATCTTAGACCTCATAGTCTCAAATGGGGACAGTGAGAGGATCTCAGATCTAGAAGTGGGTAGCCATCTGGGAACAAGTGACCAACAAACAGTGTGGTTCACGATAAACCCGGCTACAGAGTCAAGCCATACAAAAACGAGGGTACTGGACTTCAGGAGGGCTGACTTTGGCAACATGGGAGAGTGCCTTAGAAAAGCACTAGCAAACAGGCTAGAAGGAGGGGTGGAGCAACAATGGGGAAACATCAAAACTGCCATCACAGAGGCAACAAGCCTTTGTGTGGAGCAAATAAACAAATCAAAATGAAAGAAAAAGCCACTGTGGTTCTCAAAAGAGGTGGCAGAGAAGGTCAGGGATAAAAATATAGCATTCAGGAAGTATAAGGAAACACAGAAGGAGCAGGACAGAGAGATGTACCAGTTAAGGCAGAAGGAAGCAGGGAGGGAAGTCAGAATAGCAAAGGCCCAAACAGAGGACAAGATAGCCAACTCAGTTAAGAAGGGGGATAAAACATTTTATAGGTATATCAGGGAGTGTGGAAAGACAAAGGGGGAGGGGTAGTGAGGCTAAATAGAATGGACAATGGGTGGGCAGAGAGGGACAGTGAAAAAGCAGGGTTACTGAATGAATATCTCTGCTCAGTATTCACAAAAGAGGAGGAGGGGGAGGTGCCTAATCCAGTTAACAGAAGCACTCTGGATAGGGGGGTTGATCGCAGTCCTTTCACAGAAGAAAGGGTTCTCAAAGAACTCCTAAAACTGAAGGTGGACAAAGCAGTGGAGCCTGGCAGAATTCACCCCAGAATTCTAAAATAATTAAGGGAAGAACTAGTGAAACCACCAACTACCCTTTTTAACAAATCATGGTAGGATAGTGTGGTACCTGAGGACTGGAGAAAGGCCGATGTGATTCCCCTTCACAACAGTGGGACCAAGACAGAGGCAGGAAACTACAGACCTGTCAGTTTGACCTCTGTGGTAGGGAAAGTGATGGAATCACTTCTGAAGGAAAGAACTGTTGAGTACCTAGAGGCCAGTTGGGCACAGGACCCAAGGCAGCAAGAGTTCACAGCGGGGAGGTCATGTCAGATGAATCTAATTGATTTATTTGACTGGGTGACCAAAGTAGTAGACCAGGGAGGGGCTGTGGACATGGCCTACCTAGACTTTAGCAAGACATTTGACACAGTCCCACACAAAAGAGTAATAGTCAAATTAACCTACCTGGGAGTGGGTCCCATGGTGGTAGCTTGGGTAAAATATTGGTTGGACAACAGGACACAGAAGGTAATTGTAAATGGAGTCCACTCTGAAGAAAGAGGGGTTACTAGTAGGGTACCACAGGGTTCAGTACTGGGTCCCAGTACTTTTTAATGTCTTTATAAGTGACATTGCAGAGGGACTGGAAGGAAAAGTATGCCCCTTTGCAGATGACACAAAGATCTGCAACAGGATTGATACACAAGGAGGCGTGGAAAGCATGAGAAGGGATTGGAGGAACAGTCAGAAGTATGGCAGCTTGGATTCAATGCAAAGAAGTGCAAAATAATGCACCTGGGAAACAAAAACCCAGGGGAAGATTACACAATGTGTGTGGGGGGGAAGTAACAACAACAAAAATGGAAAGGGACTTGGGGGTAATCATATCAGATGACCTTAAGGTTAGCAAGCAATGTGGGAAGGCAGTAGGAGGGCTGGGGGATACTGGGATGTATAGCAGAGGCATCAGCAGCAGAAAACAAGAAGTTGTTATCCTCTGTACAGACAGTTGGTGAGACCCCATCTGGAGTATCATGCGCCCAGTTCTGAGACCCCATCTCCACAAGGACATAGACAGGATAGAGGCAGTCCAGAGGAGGGCAACTAAAATGGTGCAGGGTCTGCAAGAGAAGCCATATGAGGAGAGACTAAAGGAGCTTAATATGTGTACCCTTGAGGAAAGAAGAGTAAGGGGGGACATGATAGAAACTTTTGAGAACCTCAGTGGAATCAACAAAGTCTAAGAGGGTAGCATCTTTCAGAAAAAGAGTTGTACAAGAACAAGGGGATACAATTTGAAGATGGGGGTGGTGGTTCAGGAGCAATGTGAGGAAGTATTTTTTCACAGAGAGGGTGGTGGACACATGGAACAGCCTTCCTGAGGAGGTTGTGGGGTCTAAAACTATGGGAGAATTCAAGAATGCTTGGGACAGACATAAGGCAATTTTTGTGGGGGGCACGAAGAAATAGGCTGTTGGTTAACTAGGATCTGCAGTTTATCCTGTAGGTAGGGAAATGGGCAGACTAGGTGGGCCAAGCGGTCCTTATCTGTCATCAAAGTCTATGTTTCCTGGAGGAGGCGCTGTGGAGCAGCCCACTGGCAAGAAGTACACTATAACAGCTCTACAAATAGGTGGAATTAAAACTTAAATAACTGAAATTCAAGGCAGGAATAGTCCTCTATTCTTGCGGATCTCAACAGCTGACTTTAAGAAGAGTTGATTGATACCAGATATTACCATGGGTTGTAACCAAAAGGCAAGTGGCAGTGGTCTAAAACAACCCAGGCAGCAGAGCTACAGGCCTCTACAAATCCATTGACACTGACTGGCTCAGAGCCCCCATAAAGAGCACTAAAAATTTCAATGCAGGCCATAGATCTGAAAGTGGAGTCAATTTTCCAGAGGTTCACGGAGCAAGATATAAAATTGGAGGTGGCTACTCAAACTGCTATATCGGCAGAGAAGACCACTAATCAAGCAATGGCCATGACTTCCAAATTGGTGCAAGAAAATGCACAACTGAAGTACCGTCTCGAGGCCTTGGAGAACTCGAGTAGGGCCTCTCGTAAGAATCATCAGCCTGCCAGAGGGAAGTGAAGAAGATCTGCTACCTTTCCTACAGAATTGGTTGACTGACGTACTGGATGTGCCAAAAGATACAGTTAACTATTTTTGTAAAGCATACCGTATAACTTCTCGAGCAGCAGGCCCACATGCTGAGGCCCGAGAGTTGTTCTCCTGATAACGGCAAACCCCTCAGTTAAAGAATCGCTCCTTCACACAGCTAGATCGGCAGATGGACTAAGTTTTGACAGCTCTACTTGTCCATTTATTTCAGTATCTTTCGTACGCAACCAGGGCAAGGAGGAAGAAGTTTGACGTGGTCTGGGCACGGCTACGTGGTTTGGGAATAACACACTCATTGTTGATGCAGGCCTGGCTCCGCATTTACTATGGGGGGCATATGTTTCAATTTAGCGACCCTGTGGAAGCGGGTAAAAAGGTGGCAGCCATCAGTCGAGAATTTCAAGCGCCAGAGAGTCAGGACATGCCTGAATCTGATGAAGAGACTTGAACTGCTCAATTGGAGCTGAGGGACAAGTGAAGTTATAAATGAGTTTAATCATTGTTTAAAGTTATTTTTTGACTTATGGGGCTAGTTGAGCTCAGAGCAATGAATGAAGTTGCAAGGACTGTAGTATATAGTTTAAAATACTGTGTTTGAGCTATATTGCAAATAGATGTATCTGTAAGTAGTGTGTTACAAATGTTTGGAATACCTATTTTTGGTGTGGGGACACATCAACACTGGTGGTTGAGTATTATAATAGTGTTTGGACTTTTAAAATTCAGGAATTGTTTCCCCAAAAGCCTTGGTGGACTGTAGCTTTAATGGATAACCATGTTATGGGATATTTTAATTTGCCCCCTTCCTAATACAGATCTGTGTAGGCTATCAATCTTATCTATACATTGGATGTATCTGTACAATATATATGATGTCTGGCAGGAGAATGTACAATATGTATTGTTTTTTGGTGACAAAAGCAATATATATAAAATAACAAAAAAAAAATAAAGCTATGTTTCCTGGAAAGATAGATTTAGGTATTTTCAACTTAGGGACTATATTAGAACATTACAAATTGGGCAGGGAGGGGATGGCCCCCCACCACCCCAGATACTATATCTCCTCAGGTCTGCAGTGGAGAATAAGGCCCCCTTGACCCATAAGACCTCATACCTTTATAAAGCACTCCTTTCCTGGACAGGAGATAACACCGAATCCATACGAGAGGCATGGTCTCGGGATGTAAGCACCCAGATACATGTTGACATGGGCACAAAAACGACTGTATTGGGGGATATCACTTATTGGGTGGAGAGAATTCTCCTGGAAAATGCATATTAGATTTTTCAGGACACTGGCGATATAGGCCAAATTCCAGGGGTTTAGCACTGCTACCTGCTGGAGGGGATGTGGGTCTGCTGTGGCTGCCCGACATCATATAATGTGGGAATGTCCGAGGTGGGCCTTATACATGTGGGAGCTGTAGCTAGCCCTACAATCTATATTCGATCCAGATATTAAATTGACCGTGTTTCTGTATTTCCTATTTGATGTCGCAAGAGGCTATAGAGACTCAAACAAAGGGTGACTACTAAGGTATTCCCTCTTGGCTGGGCAGAAGGTGGTAACTAAGCTGTGCCTTACAAATAAAGAACCAACCATAGCCCAATGGCACGAGTTAATGATCTCTGTATATCGGACAGAGGCTCTGACAGCAACTCTTAATAAGAGACAAACCCAGTTTGAGCTAATTTGGAGAAGATGCATTTTATACATGGGCTTGGTTAAACCTGTGTTTGTACCTTAGGAATAGTTCGGAGTTAGTGAGTGTGTGGGTTTTTCAAACAACATGAAGTCTTGCTATATTATGACAGGTGCAGTTTGTCCCACCACTAGAACTGCTCCGGAGGTGAAAGAGTTAACTTCCATGCAGAGCATGGAGCTTAGAGCGCGCGCTCGGTTAAAGAAGCTCTGTTAGGGTGGTTTCAAACCGAAACCGTCAGATTCTTTACTCTACCACTGAACAGTCGCCTCGAGATTCCTCCTGCTGCTCGGTTCATTTCCTCGGTTTAAAACGTCTTTTCTCGGTTGAATTTAACCGCGATATTATTTATTTTAACCGCAAACCGATCGGTTCAAGCTCTGTCTATGGTATTGTAAGTAATAGATAGGTTTTCTGTGTGGAACTTGTAAATTTTTATCGGTTTGGTTTGAACCGATCGAATTGTATTTAAACTTGGTTTTAAAGCCTTTTAAGGCTTGTTAGAGTGCGGTTCCCGGTTCTTATCGGTTCTAAAAAAAACGGATTTCATTACGGTTTTTTCCATGACCCGTGACATGGTTGGGAACCGATAAGGGTGTCTTGCCTGGCACTGCCGTTAAAAGGGCAAGTTTGTTGGTTAGGCTGGCATCATGTCTGAGAAACCCAAAAGAAAAACCGCCCACTGGGTTTCAACACTGTAGTGTCTGGGGGAAGCCTTTGCCAAGGCTGACCCACACACTACATGTGTCTATTGTCTGGGGTTTGACCACCTCAATCAGACTGCCAGATTTGTAAAATTTCCCTGCAGCCACCCTGGACAAGAGAGTGGGCAGCTAGGGAACGAGGCCAAAATGTCCGGCTGACCCAGATGAGCCAGCCCGGTTCGGGTGCCAACCAACCGGAGGGAGTGCCCTCTGACCAGGGCGAGACTTTCTCGGGCAAATGAAAAGCTGGCTGTGAGGAGCCAGTTCCAGCAAAGAAAACTAAAAAATCAACAGGTTTGGAGTCCAAAATTCCTTCTCCAACTGCTGCAGAGATAGCCAGGGCAATACAGATTGTCCAGTCACTGTCCCCGGTTCCCTCCGAACCGCCACTATCTGGCAAAAGGTCGGTTCCACCGGTTCAAGAATATGATATAGAAGAGTTTTATGAACCAGAGGAGGGGGAGGATGATTATGATCAGTGTGAATGTGACTTTGAAAGTCTGGATGTGCCCATTGAACCGACATCTCCCCAGACAGACCTTTAGGTGAATCTCCCCCTAGGCTTTCTGAGTCCCCTTCTCATTTTTTGTTTTATAAAAAAGTTGCTGAGACCCTCCAGCTTCCCTTAGAGGAGGCTTTGGATGAGCAGGAGGAGCCTGACTATGTAGAGATGATGGATATCCCAGAGTCCAGGAGATTGTCCATCCCTTTGCATAAATCTTTTAGGAAACAAACAATAAAAATTTTAAAAGCTCCTAATTCTGTGCCTCCTATAGATAAAAAGATGGACAGGAGGTACACTTTGTCAGGTCCTGATACGGATTTTCTTTCACAGCAATGCAGTCATATTGGGGTAGTTCAGGCTGCAGCCTGTGATGAAGCTAATATTCCCCTGGCTTCACATCCTCCTGACAAGGACTCCAGGAAGATTGATGCCATGGCCAAAAAACAATACATGGCAGCATCTTTGGGACTCAGACAAGCAAACTATATGGCTTATGTTGCGAGATACCAGAAATCTAGATGGGATACTGTCATGGCCTTAGCCAAACAGGTCCCTGGCCAGCTTGCAAAGAAGCTGAAGCAGGTGGCTCTTGATGGTATTGAGGCATCTAAGGTGCAATTCCATGCTGCAGTGGATTCTAATGATGTATCCTCTAGAGTCATGGCTACGTCTGTGGCTTTTCGTAGATTGGCCTGGCTCAGGTGTACTACTTTGTCACAGGATACCTAGTCTAAGGCTATGGATTTTCCTGTAGGGAAATTCTCTGTTTGGGGAGCAGACAGAGAATTATATGAAGAAAATGGATGAATATAGAACCACTTATAGGAGTGCACAAGCCAAGGAACGGCAAGCCACTCCTCAGAGGCAGCCTCAGGGGGGGCAGGCCTTTCACAGGCCTTTTACCAGACCCAGGCCTCCTCCTCTTCAGCCTATGCTCAGAGGGGTTCTTCAGAGGAGAGGCAGACGGGCACGAGCAGGCCTGCCCCACCCCTCAGCCTAAAGCTCCTGCCAAACAGGCACCCTGATGGGATGCCCAGGGTTGGCTCTCCATTACCTGTAGGGGCAGGCTGGCTTACTTCATCCAGGACTGGGAGTCTTTAACATCAGACAGGTGGGTCCTGGAAGTAGAGAGCCAGGGTCTGGTTCTCAGCTTCAAAAAATTTCCAAAGATGAGAGCCAGATCTTTTCCACCTGCAAACCCTTTAGAGACTCTTGCTTTGGAAACAGAAGTCTCAACCCTCCTGGCTCTCAGAGCTGTATAAAGGGTTTCTCCCCCACACCAGGGCAAGGGTTTGTACTCCAGGTACTTCCTTATCCCAAAAAGACAGGAGAGCGGCCTATCCTGGATCTAAGATATCTAAACAAGCACCTTTTAAAACCAAAGTTCAAAATGGTGACTTGGGAATGATTTTACCTCCCTAAGGCCAGGGACTGGCTAGCTTCCTGGACCTCAAGGATGCCTACTTCCATGTTCTTATCAGAAGCTCCCATCGAAGTACCTCAGATTCGAACTGCCTTCAGGCCATTATCAGTTCAGAGCAATGCCCTTCGGCCTCACTTCTGCCCCAAGGGTGTTCACAAATGTCTGGCAGTAGTAGTTGCTCATCTAAGAAGGCAAAAGATTGCCATTTTTCCTACCTAGACGACTGGCTCATTGTAGGTCAGTCTCCAGACCAGGTCAAATCACACCTGCTAGTTACCCAGCAGCTGCTTACTCTCTGGGCTTTCTTCTCAATCTTCCAAAGTCAGTTTTGGAACCTGTCCAGGTACTCACCTTCATAGGCGCAGAACTGACACAAAGCAGGCCAGAGCCTTCCTTCCCTGGAAAGGGTAAGGACTTTAGTGGCCCTGGCCTCGCCTTCACTCTGCAGGTCTCGACCAGCAAGGCATTTCCTGCAGCTCCTAGGACACATGGCTGCTTCCACAGCTGTAGTGCAAGGAGCAAGATTTCGATGAGGGACATTCAGTTCCATTTGAGAGCTTTCTGGTCTCAAAGAAGAGATCCCCATCCAAGTTAATCCCAGTGACTCGAACCCTGATCCAGGCCCTTCAGTGGTGGCAGGATCAGAGCAATCTGAGATAAGGGTGCCTTTCATCCCCTGTCCCACTCCTTGACCCTTACTACAGATGCATCCCTCTTGGGATGGGGAGCTCACATGGGCGACCTCTCCACCCAGGGGTTATGGTCCCCTCAGGAATCTCTGCTCCACATCAATCTGTTGGAACTCAGAGCTGTTTTTCTAGCACTTCAGGTTTTTTCTGCATCTGTTCAGAACAAGGTGGTACAGGTCAGAACAGACAACACCACTACAATGTGGTACATCAACAAACAAGGGGGCACTCGGTCTTTGGCCTTGTGCACAGAGGCGATGAAGTTGTGGTCTCTGGCTTATTCCCTGAACACTTCCCTCATAGCAGTTCACCTCCCAGGCAAGGACAATGTCCTGGCAGATGCTCTCAGCAGGATTTCCCAGGGTCATCACGAATGGTCACTGGATCCCCTAGTACTGGGGACAGTGTTTGCCTGATGGGGCACTCCTCAGATAGATCTTTTTGCAGCCCCAGACAATCATCAACTTCCACTTTTTTGTTGCAGGCCCCCAGTGTTGGACTCAGTCCCCCTGGATGCCTTTCTCCTCGATTGGGAATGGAAGTTCCTTTATGCCTTTCCCCCCTTCCCTCTCCTGTTCAAAGTACTAGTCAAAATCAGGTCTCAGCCCTGCAAGATGATCCTGATTGCTCCAGACTGGGCCAGGCAGCCCTGGTACCCACTCCTTCTGTCCTTAGCAGTCCATCTTCCCCTGTGTCTCCCCAGGAACCACAATCTGCTAACCTGTGCTCAGGGGAGAGTTTGGTATCCGAATCTCAAATCCCTCAACCTCAAGGCTTGGCTCTTGAGCAGTTAGAGTTTGCTGATTTACAACTTTCTCAAAGTGTTCTCGAAATCCTGAAGGCTGCTAGGAAGCCTTCCACCAGGGCTACCTATAACTCCAAGTGGAAAAGGTTTTCCATATGGTGTCCTGGGAAGCATATTTCCCCGGAATCTGCTGATCTACCCACTGTATTGGACTATATGGTCCATCTTAATTCTTTGGGACTGAGACCAGCTACCCTGAAAGTGCACTTGGCAGCTGTCTCTGCCTTCATTTCAGCAGGGAAGCCCTCTTCTCTTTCTGCTCACCCTGTATTTTCCAAGTTTTTAGGATTGTTTATACCAATCCTCCATTCAGGGACCCTGCCCTGCTTGGGATCTTAATGTTTGCATTGCTCAGCTGATGAAACCCCCCTTTGAGCCTCTGTCTTCAGCAGAGCTTAAGTATTTGACTTGGAAAACTGTATTTCTAGTAGCTATCACTTCTGCCAGGCGCATAAGTGAGTTTCAGGCTTTATCAGTGGAGACTGACTTTATTTCCTTTCACAGGGATAAAGTAGTCCTCAGGACTAACAGGAAGTCTTTGCCTAAGGTGGTTTCGGATTTCCACCTTAACCAATCTATTTCACTTCCAGTATTCTTCACTGACCATTCCTCCTCTGGTGAGAGGAGGCTGCACAGCTTAGATGTTAAGAGGGCCCTAAGTTACTACATAGATCGTACCAAGGGTCACAGGTCTGACTTCCTCCAACTATTTCTCACTTATGGTGAGGTTGGGAAAGGGAGACCTGCCACTAAGAGATCTATTGCCAGGTGGATCATCTCTTGTATCCAATTTTGCTATCAAAAGCTGGGTAAGGTTCCCCCCTCAGGCCTGAGGGCTCACTGTACCAGAGGTACAGCTGCATCTCTAGCTGCTGCTAGAGACATCCCTATCTTGGAGATATGTCAAGCGGCTACTTGGAAAACAGTACACACTTTCACCAAGCATTACTCCCTGGATATCCAGGCCAGGAGGGATGCTCGGTTTGGCACAGCTGTGCTTCAGAGCCTATTCCCTAAGTAGGTTCTGTCCCTCCTCCATGGAGGTACTGCTGTGTAGTTGCACCTGTCATAATATAGCAAGACTTCTTGTTGTTTGAAGAAAAAATTATTCACCTTAGTAATGTTGTTTCTTCTAATGGAGTCTTGCTATATTATGACCTCCCCCCCAGCCTGCCCCTCTCAGAACTTCTACTTTGGGTATGGGGTGGGCAGTCCACTGTTGGCATTTATTGATGCCCTCTTTCATGTTTGGGTGTTGTGTTTTATTTAGTTATTTTATCTTATTTTTCTGGTCCACTGACTTGAGTCTTGGGGTTGGGACCAGGAAAATGTGTGAATATGTTAGTAGCCAGTTGGCTAGTGTAGGTTACAGCTTCCACACAGAGCCTTAGTGAGTTTTGCTCATAAAGATCTGATGGTTTCGGTTTGAAACCACCTTAACAGAGCTTCTTTAACCGAGCTCGCTCTCTAAGCTCCATGCTCTGCATGGAAGTTAACTCTTTCACCTCCGGAGCAGTTCTAGTGGTGGGACAAACTGCACCTGTCATAATATAGCAAGACTCCATTAGAAGAAACAACATTACTAAGGTGAGTAATTTTTTCTTGTCTCCCCCTCTCCCCCACCTGCACTTCTGGGCTTCACCCTTCTCTCCAGGATTACTGGGACTGTATAACCTCTTGGTGGTCTCTCCTGTCTCCCCCCTTTCGGGAACTACCCTCTGGAAATGGAATTTAATTGGATTAATTCTGTGAAGTGCCATGTGTCCCTAAGTATGTGTCTTTTATCTGTATTTGTATTCTTGTATTGTGTCTTTGTTTAGATATGGTATGTTTGTGTATTGATGAACTTTAACAACTTCAATAAAGATTGAGAGTTTAAAAAATTAAAAATAAGCAGCATACTTAAAAAAAACTAAAAGCACTCCTTGGCTTTCTTTCTTTTAGTCCTTACCTTACCAGACTGTCAGCTACTGCCTGCAACTTGCAAGAGCAGTCAGTCAGGGTCGACAACAGTCATGGACGAGCAACTTGGACTGCTGGTCTGGAGGGCTCATCTGGCTCTGCTTAGCACAATCGTGCTGACGACCACAGCTTGTCGGATGGATGGTCCTGGCTGCGAGCCATGGCTCTAGGTGGGGGTGGTGTGTGGTGACCGTGGCCTGTGGGCTTGTGTGTCGGCAAGTGTGGCAATGGATGGCAACCAACTGAACTTCGCAGGCGGGTCACGGCAGGAGTGGACGATGGGACGGCAACAAGACTCAGAGAAATTATGGTCCTGGATGGTTGGCGGGTCAAGGGCTGGCGGCCGGGCAACATCGCAGCTAAGCGGTCAGTCAATGCGTCTCATGGTTAGTCATTCAGAGACAGCAAGGAAAATCCAGCCTGTTGACTTGTCATGCCTTATTTCCTGACTTGCCACCACAACAAAATGTAACTGACACGCTGATGATGATGATTGGCAGCTGTTGGATCTGACTCTATCTGAGCAGTGCTTTCATTGGCTGTTGTAAGTTGTACATTGGAGATTGGCTGTCTTCTGTACTACGACCACCTCTCATTGGTGGAAACTTCCCTGCCACCACTGGTCTCTTTCCTTCTTTCTCACTCCCTGATTGGCTGCCTCCTGATCCTCCAGCTCTGACCTATTGAATGACAAGTCTTTTCTTTACTCTGTGTGCCCCACAAATTTTGAATCATCACTGTACTGGCACAGCACACACAGCGAGGGGAGGGGATCTTTTTAGTCTGGCGTGGCACCCGGGGCGGGTCAGGGACAGGAACAGTAATCATAAAAAAAAATTCTGTAGCAGTAATCAGGAAGGCAGGGGGCTGCTTGCTGCCTCAGGGGTCCCGTGATTAACGCTGCCACTGGCTTTAGGATCAATTTAACTGTCACTGACATTAAGAATATTTATAACACTTGTGACCATTTTATGAATGTTATAAGCGTAATAATCTACTGTGGATATGCATCAGTGCTGTAATAACCTTCATGGGTGCTTGAAGGACCTCTCACAACCCACCCAGGTCGTTAGGTTATTACAGTATTGCCACACACTCAACCATAGATTATAGCAATATACCCCGACAGGGTGTGGGTACACTGGTGGATTTACCACGGCTGGTGTGTTTCAGTCCTGAGGTGCAGCCGAGGGACTTAACCACACCAGTAGTGGTAAATCCACTGGTATACCTACTCCCTGGAGGGGTATATAGCTATTATACAAAGGTCCTGCCCGTTTTTTTTTTTTAACAAAAAAAGAAATTTAAAACTTCCCTTTGTTTTAAAAATTGCTGGTCGTTTGTTTTTCACTGCAGCGGTACTGGTGGGATTTTTTTGTGAGTTCTGCGCATGTGCAGGAGCATCGCAGATTTCCAACGCCACTTTCTTGCAGGGGCCTGTAATTGCTGACGTACTGGGATCACCGGAGGCAGATTGCAGAATTTCCCCAGGTATGTGTGCAGTTTCTGGGGCCTTTGCGATTTGTCTTACCGTTGCCTGTGTAGGGTTGGGGAGGGAGGGAGAGTACCGGACTGTTAGGTGCTTATATTACATTTGCTGTGGGGTTTGAGGAGGTGGCTTCTGTGTCGGAGAAGTGATTTACGTTAATTAAAATGTTTTGTAACTCATTTTTGTCCTACAGTGTAAATGCCGAAGTTTTAAATTTACCGGTAGCGCGTTTGTAGCGGCGTTTAATATGGCGGCGATTTGGGGTGCTGTGGGGGCTCAAAGGGATATTTTTATTGGTGGCATGGGATGAGGTTGGCTGGCACCTTTTCCAGTGGGTACACTAGTGGATTTACAACGGTGGGAAGGTGCCAGCCAACCAATCAGAATGCTGCATTCTGCGATTTCTTTAGTGCCCATTGTATAATATTCCTTACATAATAGATTTTACCTCCATAGGTCATCTCTGGGACAACAGAATGCTGGTGTCCTAAGTGTTCTGAGATAATTTTCCTATGTGTTTAGTACAACTGTGACAGAGGCTTTTTTCCTTTCCTTTTGAGTAACTCAGCAGTCAGGGACTGTTTGCGTCTACAAATAGCTTCAAGAAATTAAAATTGAGCTGGTTCGCCAGCACTAGCGGTTGCGCTACTGCTCACAACTCTGATGACCCGGATTCATGAATAAACCTGGGCTATCATAGTGCTGGCCAGAGGGAGGAGGACTGTGTCCCACAGGACATTCTCTTCCTCCGGGGAAGGAGGGTTTTGCATCCAGTTGCTTTACCACCACCTGGGTGATGCTCCTCTTGCAGCCTGCCCTCACACTGACTGTACCACTCCTTGGACAACTCACATCTTCTTTCCACACTGAGTGGACTAGATGACAGCAGGGAAGAAATACCAAAAAAGCTGATGGTGTACCAGACCCCAGAGGGTAAGCTGGGGGGGCAGCACAGGGGTGTGTCGCGGGTGGTTGTGGGGACCAGGATTGGATGTAGCAGGGTTTCACCAGGGTTTCAGACAGAGGGGGAAAGGTTACATAGGAGGTGTCAGAAGGCGGTCTTAACCTGGGGCACAAATGGAGAATAAATTTCAGTCACCAAGCCCGCTGTGGCTGTCACTGCTTTTTTGGCAAGAGATTTTTTACTGTTGAGACTCCATAGCTAGACAGTCTAACTTCATTTCCACAGTCACCACCCTTGAGTTTCCCATCTGCTTTTTTATGAAGTTCCTTCATAAGGGACTCCAAATCCTTTACTGCCTTGAGAATGGCTGCATTCGATGGTTCTCCTTCTGTGCCATGCGGTTGGCCTTGTTGATGCACGGTTTCCGGTCTCCCATTCTGGCAGTTATATAGTATAAAAGTTACCACCTTGGGTAAATCAAAGGTAAGGAGAACGAGTCAGGACATTATATGTGATGAAAAAACACTGAAACAGTCAGTGTAGAGAAATAAGTAATGCAGCAGCAGGAGCTCATGTGAGAGATATCTGTGTTGTTGTTGCTAGCCAGCCCCCGAGATGGAGAATTAATTTGAAAAAAAAATCAAAATCAAGCCTGGGTTTTAAGTCTAAATGGGCAAACCAGCTTTTTCTTTCATTAAAGTTTCATTCTTAGCGGTCTGGATGAGTGTTGTCACTGCCTTAAACTGTTAAAAATGTAAGGGTGTAAGTTAGTCTTTCTGTGCCTTTTGCTGTACTTGGTCTGTTCTGTGTCATCCTGCCTAGTGACTTATGCTTGCCCTCCCCACCACCACCACCACCACCACACTGTGTCATTAGTGTATTTTATTTCACCTCCAGTGGAGTGTGATAGTTTTTCAGGGCTGTGTTTCTTTAGGGCACCATTTTAGCTTATGTTCTAAAGGACCTGAGCGCTCTCAGCCATGGCCATTACGAGCATCATTTTCACACCCTTACCCAATAACTGAAAGCAAGCCCTTGCACATGTGCACCTTGACCAGTGCCTCTTAGCATGTGCCCGTGACCCAGCTGACACATGCTATTTACATGCATGCTACAGTTGTTGCAACTTTGCAGACCCCCGCAACTCCAGCGAGTTCAGCTGTGGAAAAAAAAGGCATCGCTTTAGAGTGCATTTTATAGTGATTTTCCAACCACAACCTCAGTTAGGTCAGTGGGAATTTTTCAGCGCTAATCAATGCCAGTCTCTCCCATCAATAACTGCCCAAAAATAGGTAACTGGCTGCAGGTTAGAGCCCTTAGTTGGGGAAATCCTCCTCTACCTCCTCTGCTATCCCAGCCCTCCCCTACCACCTCACTCCTCTCATGCCCCCCCAACACTCAATCTCTCGAATATCTCTTCCCCAAGGAAAATAGTAATGTGACTGTCCTGAACCTACGTGGCCATTGTTACTGCCCTGTCTCTGACTTTGGCCTAGTACATGTGCTTCTGTGCTTATTTAGTATGTGAATAATAGTTTGTTCTTTTTTGACCCTAGCCTGATTAATGTATAGTTATGTATTTTTTCTTGACATCTTTGCTCTGGACTGTATAATCAGCACACCATGTTTGTCTCACTTTAGCTTTCTCTACCCTAACTGCAATGTGACTACCTATAAGAGTGTCATCCACTGTTATGTTTTCATACACTTGAATATTTTTTCTTTTTGTTTTCTTCACCATCTCATGCTTGGGGTGTGTATTGATTGACTCTCTCTGTACTGCTTGATCTTCCTGGACATAAAGTCTCCACCACTCATTCCCACTAATGGGATCTGCGCCGGAGGCACTAGGACCCAGCAGGAGCAAACTTTTTTTACTAGAGGGTCAGCGCCAGAGATGGAGCCACGAGGAGCGGTACCGTGAGCCCCAGCTCATGCGGTAATGACTATCTCGGCGTCGACCCTCCAACTGCCTCAGTTCCTTTTTTCCCGCCATCGAGTGCACTTCAGTGACGACGTCGCTCGCCCGCCGGGAATCAAACTTCAAACTAGCAGCTTAGTTTTTCAGTTTTATTGTTTTGTAGTAGTATTTCGAATAAGTATCACTTAGTTTATTTATTCTTGTTTAAAGAAGTCTCAGCCCACATTGACGGAGTCGACCATGAGCGGGTCAGGTGATGGTAGGGAGACTTCGTATGAAAGCTGTTCAGTCAGCCGGGCTGGGTCCGGTCCACCGCCTTCTCCGGAGGGGAGGGGTCTGACAATGGACAGTCCAATGCCCGAGGGGGTGGGCGGTCCCCTCGAAAGCATAAATGTAAATGGTCGCACTCTCAGCACCGTTTGGCCTTGAGCTCTACTTCGACCCACAGGTCGAGAAAGAGAAGGCATCACTCAAAGTCACCGTCTGATATGTCTCCACGTAGACGGTCAGTTATTGGGGCTAGTTGCCAGTCTCCTCCTTCGCAGTTGCTGGTTTCTGTTTCTTTTAGCCGACGTCTTCGACATTGGAGCCCTACCCCGCCCTCTGGTAGGTCTTCAGATGAGCAGTTTCATCAGTGGGCTGCTCTTATGGAGCAATGGGCTCGGAGGTTGGTCCAGCTGCCTGGCCCTGTCACTCAGGCACCTTCTGGCTTTTTGGGAGATCAGGTAGGGTGGTTGAGCCTCCCTAGTCGCGCGGCGCCGTCTTCGGTGCTGTCGGCTCCAGCCTAGGTGTTCCCTCCCCACAGGGCTGGTGTACAGAGGGGCCACATCGATGCCTCGATCTCCTGGTATTCATCCTTCTTTCTCCTTAAATCCTGTTTTTCAGAGTCTTGGGATGTTTTTGACACCCTCGGTGTTGATGGCACACTCGGCGCCGTCTTTGGCGCTGATGCGTCTGTCAGTACCGTCCTCAGCGCCGTTGAGTTTCTTGGTGCCGTGTGCCTCGTCAGCAGCATCCTCGGTGCCGTCCTCTGCGCTGTGCATTTCATTGGCATCGTCCTCGGTGTTGTGTGGCTTCTCGGTGCTGTCCAGCTTTTCGGTGCTGTGTGGCCTCTTGGTGCTGTCCAGCCTCTCGATATCATCTTTGGTGCCATGTGGCTTCTCTGCGCCATGCGTATTTTCGGCACCATGCTTTTCTTCGGCGCCGAGACCTGTTAGGGCGTCATCCAGCCTTCAGGACTCCTCTTTTACTCCTTTTCCTTCCTCATTTCCTTCTGATTTTCACTCCTTTCCTGTCCATACAGTCCCTCCTGGACTGTCAGGAGATGACATTGAGCCTGACCCAGACCTTAGGCTGGGTGATGATGTGGAAGGAACAGGATCTATTCCTGCTGCAGAGCCTGTGGTCGAGGACCTGCCTTTTAAGTCTCTGCTGAAAAACTTGAATTCCACTCTTTCTCTCCAAACTACAGATATCGATCCTGGGGAACTATTAAGACTCCAATACCTCCATGTTCCGGAGATCCCTATGGATTTGACTCCTCCAGTACAGCCCTCCTTTGAGACGCTGTCTCAAATGGTATGGAATAATCCTGCTCTCATTCCTTCGGTGGTTAAGTCCATAGATAGGAAATATGCTGCTCCCAAGGATCGACCCATTTTGGCATCCCAAGCCTTTGCGGATCCTATTGTAGTCTTGGCAGAGAATGATAAGGTCGTCCTTCCCCAGACTACAACAGCTCGACCTATTAACAAAGAATCTCGTAAGACAGACACTTTGGGTAAGAGAGTCTTTGCTGCTTCCACCCTTGGTATGTGTATTGCCAGCTACCAAGGCTATTTCTCTCAATATGAGTATATCCTTTGGCATTCGCTCAAACAAATGGTTGAAGCTCTACTGGAGTCGGATACTAATTCAGAGCTTCTCCAGACCATAACCAGGAGTACTGAGTCCAACAACCAGCAGGTTAAAGCAGCTATGGATGCCTTTGATACTGCCTCCTGAGCGGCGCCGGCAGGCATTTGTATCCACCGCCATTCCTGGCTGTGCATTTCAGGTTTCACGAATGATGCACAGCAGCAGGTAATGGCGTTGCCTTTCGATGGTGTGTACCTCTTAGGCCTTCAAGTAGAACAAGCTCTAGAGGCCACACAAAAGACTAGGCCAGCCATTAAATTGGCTCAACCTCCTCCCGCTCCCTCTCGAGGGGGTGTTAACAAATGCCAGTTTCATAACCGTCAGTCCTTTCGAGGCAAATGCAGGGGAGGTTTTAATAAAAACCAAGCCCCCCAGCCTCAAAAGAAAATGCAGCAGAAGACGCAAAGACCCAAAGCACCCAGTGCCGCCTTCTGAGTTGTTGGCCCAATTCCCACCTCAGCTGCCCGAGGGGGACTCTTCTTCACTAGTGGGAGGTCATCTGACTCACTTCTACAATCAATGGAAATCCATAACCTCGGAAAAATGGGTCCTCTGGATAATCTGCGAGGGGTATTCCCTTAATCTTTTGGACACCCCTCCGGATCGTTCCCTCAGACGACAGCCCAGGCTGTCAGTTCTTCAGTCAGAACTTCTCACCTCCGAGATGCAAGGCCTTCTAAACAACAGGGCAGTGGAAGTAGTTTTGCTGGATCAACGGAACACAGGGTTCTACTCCCATTACTTTCTGGTTCCAAAGAAAACCAGGGGCTTGTGCCCCATTTTGGACCTCAGAAAGTTAAACAAATTCCTACCCTAAGAGAAATTCAAAATAATATCACTGGGAACCCTGTTACCTTTGCTTCATCTATACGACTGGTTAGCCACCCTGGACATGCAGGATGCTTACCAGCACATTCCTATTCACCCAAAGCATCACAGATACCTAAGGTTCTTGGCTTTGGGACAGCATTATCAGTTCAGAGTCCTGCCCTTTGGGCTATCCTTGGCGCCGCGAGTTTTTACAAAGTGTTGTGCAATTCTCATAGCACATCTCAGAAAAATCAGAATACAAGTGTTCCCATATCTGGACGATTGGCTTCTAGCAAGTCCTTCCATGCAAGGAACTCTGGACGCTGTAGCCACGGCTTCACGCTTTCTCATGTCCATGAGAGTCCTGCTAAACCTCAAAAAATCACAGTTGCAGCCCTCCCAGAGGCTCCTTTTCTTAGGAACTCTTCTGGACACCTCCTGTGTGAAAGCATTTCTTGCAGAGGACAGGAGGAGTGATATCCTTCAGATGGCTCGATACATCGGAGAGAGCAGCTCAGTGTCAGCTCTCTCAATGCAACGGATGCTAGGTCTCATAGCATCCTCGGTGTTCTCTGTACCCCTAGCATGCCTCCACATGAGAACCTCTCAATGGATGTTCAGTGGTCCCCGAACACATACCCTCAGTCGTTTCTCATCAAAGTGACAGAACCTCTGAAGAGATCACTCACCTGGTGGTCGTAAGAGGACAATCTTCTGGAAGGATACCCCTTTGCTCCTCTGGATCATCAGATTTCCATTACCATGGATGCATCCTTGATGGGGTGGGGAGCTCACTGTCAGACTCTCCACACTCAGGGTACGTGGACTCAGGACGAGTCCCAACTTCACATAAATGTCTTAGAAATGAGAGCCATCCTTTATGCAGTCCAGGCTTTGAAGGACATTCTCTGTCACAAGAACATTCTCCTTCAAATGGACAACAAAGCAGTGATGTGTTACATCAACAAGCAGGTCAGTGCTCATTCTTACCCCTTATGCAGGGAAGCAATGTGAGTGTGGGAATGATGCTTGGAGCACAAAGCTCTAATTCAGGCGGTCTACCTACCGGGAGTGCAGAACGAACTGGCAGACCATCTCAGCAGAACAGAGACAGATCCTCACAAATGGTCCCTCGACTCAGCCATAGCTCAGTCACTATTCACAGAGTGGGGAACTCCAGACCTGGACCTTTTTGCATCCCCACTCAACACAAAACTGCCTCTCTTCTGCTCCAGAAATCCAGGGCCTGGCATTTTCTGTCAGGATGCGTTCAGGCTGCGGTGCACAAAACTCTTTCTATACGCCTTTCCGCCTCTTCCTCTAATTCAGAGAGTACTTCTCAAATTCGAGTCCCAGGGGGACAAAATGATCCTCATTGCTCCCTTCTGGCCTTGGCAGATATGGTTTCCACTACTCAACAGTATGTTGGAAACTCCTCTGAAACCGCTTCCCCTTCAGACGAACCTTCTGACTCAGGGGCCTGTGGTCCATCCCAATCTGAGGTCACTTCACCTTCACGCTTGGCTCCTGAAGAGATAGAAGTGAACAGGTTCAATGTCTCTTGTAGGGTTTCAGATATACTTCTGGCTGCCCGCAAGCCAGCCACTTTGAAAACTTACACAGCCAAATGGAAGCATTTTTCACTCTGGTGTGCAAAATCCTCTTTGAATCCTTTTTCCTGCCCACCAGATAAAGTTCTAGAGTACCTTTTAGATCTCTCAAATTCAGGTCTGCAATACTCTACAGTTAAGGTTCACCTTTGTCCATTTCAGCTTATCATGAGCCAGTACTTTCCTTGTCACTGGCTCAGTTGCCTGTGGTTAAGAGGTTTCTTAAGGGAATTCTGCATACCAGACCTCCTATAAGACGTCCAGTCACAGCCTGGGACATTAATCTGGTGCTAGACATGCTCACTCGAAAACTTTTCGAGCCTCTAGCTACCTGTGAGTTAAAATTTCTCACCTGGAAGACGGCCTTCCTAGTGGCCATTACCTCAGCCCGCAGGGTCTCTGAGATACATGCCTTTTCACAGACCTTCCGTATACTGTGTTTCATAAAGACGAAGTAGTTCTTAGGACCCATCCTAAGTTTCTCCCTAAGGTTGTTTCAGAATTCCATCTAAACCAACCTTTGGTCCTTCCATCCTACTTTGCGAACTTCCAAAATGAAGGAGAGCGTTCTCTTCATTCCTTGGATGTCAAAAGAGCTTTGCATTTCTATCTAGGTAGAACAAAAGACTTTCGCAAAGCTCAACAACTGTTTGATCTTACTTCGAGACACAGCTCTTGCAGCAGGTTACACCATTAGGACTGAAGCCGGCAGGCATCAGGACCCCACGGAAAAATTCTAGCTAGCTATCTTCAGCGGGGATCGCCCCCGACGTCGGTCCCGTCTCCGACGTCAGGCGTAGTATAAAAGGGGGCGGTCCCGCCAGATTCTCCAGTTCTTCCTCCCGCCGACTTGCTATGTCTCGACCCTTCTGGTTCAGTTTCAGCGTCGACGTGGTAAAGTTTTTTCCCATGGGAAATTCGTTCTCTTCAGTCAAGCTTTTCTCTGATGTCCTCTCCGACCTCTGGTCACTCCTCGAAGTGTGCCTGTGGGAAGCAGATCCCGTTCAAGGATCCGCACTTGGCCTGTGTCTGGTGCCTAGGCCCAGACCACGACACCCGGTCCTGCACCTTTTGCCAGGGTTTCAACGGCAGAACCCGGATCCATCACCAGAAGGCCCTCCAGGCGTTCCTGCTTGAGGAACAACTCAAGTCCATGGCTCTCAAGGGGGATTCTTCACAGAAGGACCACAAGCATGCTGAAAAGCACAGGGAGAAGGCTCCTTCCAGGTCCCCATCTAGGGCCTCCGACTCACGCAGTTCCGGCTCCAGGTCCGACTGCTCTCCTTCCCAGGCCAGCTCTCAGCCTCCCCCGGCTGTGGTGAGAAAATCTTCAGGCTCTTCTTCCCAGGCCAAGACTCCCAGGTCTTCTTCTTCCTACAAGGCGCTGGCGAAGTCGGGGGACCGTCATCACCATCACAAGTCGGGTTCCCGCCATTCTGAACCCGACGTCGGGTCTGCCTCCTTGCCTCCTCCTCCCCAGCGGAAGACCAAGGAGCTCACCTCACTCAAGAGGCCCGACTCCGGCTTCTAGCCACAGGTCCCCAGAGCTGTCGTCTGTCAGGAGACCGTCGCCAGCCAGGCCAGCTCATCACCGGACGCCGGTAGGGGCGATTGGCTTCTCATGGCCGCCTCCAGAGAGGCGTTGTTATGGGCGATCCAGAGCACCCAGGACCTGTTTCAGTCTCTGGGTATCCTAATCAACCACAAGAAGTCCCTCCTGCTACCGTCGCAGAAACTGCAGTTCATAGGCGCAGTACTGGACACCGTTCAGGGAAGAGCATTTCTTCCAGACTACAGAGCGGAGCGCATCAGATCCCTCATCAGGGAGCTTTCGTCAAACAAGACCACCCCAGCCAGGTCGGTCCTTCACTTGCTTGGACACATGGCTGCGGCCACTCCTACTGTCCCTTTCGCAATGCTCCACATGCGGGTAACTCAGTGGATGCTCAAGGTGCAATGGGACCAGAGGCAAGACCACATGCAGCATCCGGTCAGAATCACGAATACCGCGATTCGAGACTGGCAGTGGTGGCTAGACCCAGGGACACTATCTATGGGCGTCCCATTCGCAGCGCCATCCCCGGAGGTAATCCTCACCACAGAAGCCTCAGGTCTAGGGTGGGGAGCACACCTGGACGGGGTGAAGTCCCAGGGTACGTGGACCCCTCTGGAGGCCCACCTCCATATCAACGTCCTAGAGATGAGGGCAGTCCTTTATGCCCTGCAGGCCTTTCAGTCAGAAATCCCATTGAGTACTCTCCTACTTCAGACAGACAACACGGCAGTGATGTATTACCTCAACAAACAAGGAGGCACACACTCTTACCCCCTTTGCAGGGAGGCCATGCGGGTGTGGGATTGGGTAATCCAACACGGCGCGAACCTGATCGCAGTACATGTTCCCGGGGTGGACAACACATTTGCAGACGGCCTGAGTCGCTCCCAGGCCAGAGTCCACGAGTGGGAACTTCTCCAGGGGGTAGCAGAGGATCTGTTTCTTCGATGAGGAACTCCAGAATTGGACTTGTTCGCCTCCCCATCCAACGCAAAACTGCCCAATTTTTGCTCGCTAGATCCAGGGCCTGGTGTTTTCTGGCGAGACACGTTGTCCCTCTCCTGGGCGGACAGATTCCTCTACGCTTTCCCTCCCTTCCCGTTGATCCAGAGAGTTCTTCTCAAACTACGCAGGGAGCATGCAACAATGATCTTGGTGGCCCCATTTTGGCCCAGGCAGATCTGGTTCCCTTTGCTAATTCAGCTGTCCCGGGAACCTCCGCTCCCGTTGCCATTCAGCTCCCACCTCTTGTCTCAGGAGAAGGGTTCACTGGTCCACCCGGACTTACACCCACTGAACCTGCATGCATGGCTCCTAGAGATATAGCCATCTTGCGTCACGGGGTCTTGCAAGAGGTTGCGGAAGTCCTTTCTGCAGCCAGAAAGCCAGCAATGCATGCGACGTATGCCATGAAATGGCGCTGTTTTTGTCTATGGTCGCAAGCACGCGGCCTTTGCCCTTTAGGTTGTCCGGTGAAAGCGGTGTTAGAGTACCTGCTCTCCCTTTTCCATCGGGTCTCGCCTACTCCTCGATTAAAGTGCACCTCTGTGCCATTTCAGCTTATCACCTCCCGATGGGACAGCGCACAGTGGCACAATTAGATGCCTGTCGAGAATTTTTAAGAGGGGTGTTACACCTTAGGCCGCCCATTAAGGACCCAGTGCCTCCTTGGGACTTGCTCTTTGTCCTGGAGCAACTCACGCTCCCCCCCTTTGAACCTGCCGTGGATTGCGAGCTGCATTTTCTGTCGTGGAAAACGTTATTTTTGGTTGCTGTTACATCAGCGAGAAGAGTTTCTGAGCTTCAGGCTCTCATGTGCAAAGAGCCCTATTTGATTTTCCATCGGGACAGAGTATCCCTGAGGACAAATCCTAAATTTTTGCCTAAGGTGGTTTCCACACTCACTCTCAACCAGGATATTGACCTGCCGGTCTACTTTCCTAATTACTCTAACAGAGGAGAGGCGCTGCTTCACACCCTGGATGTTCACCGCAGCTTGAGGTACTACCTGAGCAGAACTAAGCAGCTTCGCACTTCGGAGCAGCTTTTCGTCTCCTTTACCGAAAGGATGAAGGGCCAACCAGTATCCAAACAGTCCCTGTCTTGCTGGCTTGTCCAATGTATCTCTTACTGTTATGATATCAAACAAAAGCCCCTTCCGGGATCAGTCCGGGGCCATTCCACTAGGGGTGTGGCCACCTCCTTTGCAGCATTTCGAAACGTCTCCACTTCTGCCATTTGTGCTGCAGCAACTTGGAGCTCTGTACATACCTTTATCAGGCATTATAGCCTGGACATCGCTTCACGGCGAAGAGCAGGCTTCGGCCTGACTGTGCTACAGCGTCTCCTGTCCTAGATTCAGGACCTGGAATGTTCCTTCCAATTTCCTCCTCCCAGAGTGTTTGCAAGCGCTACTGCTTGGGAATCAGTCCTAATGGTGTAACCTGCTGCAAGAACTGTGTCTCGAAGTATGATAGTACAGTTACGTAAGAACTTACCGTAACAGTAGATCTTCGAGAACAGCTCTTGCAGCAGGTACCTTCCCACCCATCTTCCCCCTTGGAGGAGGCATGGCTTAAGCCTTTGCCAACAGGGTTTTTTCCCTTGTCTTCTGACGGTGGATCTTCGGTCTCCCATTCCAGTGTCACCTATGACCCGAAGTCTCCAGCGGGAGAACTGGGGAATCTGGCGGGACCGCCCTCTTATATACTACGCCTGACGTCGGAGGCGGGACTGACGTCGGGGGCGGTCCCCGCTGAAGATAGCTAGCTAGAATTTTTCTGTGGGGTCCTGATGCCTGCCGCTTCAGTCCTAATGGTGTAACCTGCTGCAAGATCTGTTCTCGAAGATCTACTGTTATGGTAAGTTCTTACGTAACTGTACTTTTCATTCAGTGAGACCCGGCTGGGTCAACCGGTCGCTATCAGATGTATTTCAGCATGGCTGGTGGCATGCCTTCGCCACTGTTATTTCATGGCGCAGGTTAAGCTGGAAGGCAGAGTGTACGTTCACTCTACTAGAACGGTCACAGCATCCCTAGCGGAAATCCGCAACGTGCCCATCACAGATATTTGCAGTGCGGCTATCTGGAGCTCAGTGCATACTTTCGTCAAACACTATGCCCTAGATGACCATGCCAGACTACATCTTTCTTTTGGCAGAACCATCCTTAATGGACTCCTGTCCTAAAGCTATGAGCTCTTGGTCTCTCCTGCTGCCCCCTCGGGGGATTATTACCTTGGTACTCTCCCATTAGTGTGAATGAGTGGTGGAGACTTTATATCCAGGAAGATATGGAAATTATGTACCTACCATAATTCTTGATCTTCTTGGACGAGTCTCCACCACTCATTCACATGCCCACCCTCCATCCCCCAAGCTCACCTCTGTTGTTGGTCTTCACTCCCTCAGTCTTAGGCTGTGAAGACTTCTTTGTTGACCCTTCTTATATGGGTCGTCCAGACTATCTTATGTTCAGTTTTTTGGTTAGGCTATATTTCTAGGTTAGTTACGCTGCACCTCCTTGGGGAAAAAAGGTACTGAGGCGGTTGGAGGGTCGATGCCGAGATAGTCATTACTGCACGAGCTGAGGCTCGCGGTGCCGCTCCTCACAGCTCCATCTCTGGCGCCGACCCTCTAGCAAAAAAGTTTGCTCCTGCTGGGTCCTAGTGCCTCCGGTGCAGATCCCATTAGTGTGAATGAGTGGTGGAGACTCGTCCAAGAAGATCAAGAATTACGGTTAGTACGTAATTTCCATTTTTCACCTGTTGCTGCCACCTTGTGGCCCGGGTCGTACCTGAAAACAGTCCTATGGATCAGTGCACCTACCCAGTTACCAAATGTAACCCCTAGGTAGCGCTATCCCAAAGGCTACTACCCCTGCCTGCTTGGCTATTAGCAGGTTATGGGGCCTGGGTAATGAAACTGCCTCCACCCGGAGGTCAGGGTTGTTAGTGGTCAAGCTAACCTGGGCACAGCCCTCCGGGACACTGTAACCCCCTCTTTCCCTTCTAGTGGCCTGAACAATATACAATAATTATTTTCATAATGATCCTTATTCACCAAGCAATTACCCACACTGTTTGCACTTACCACCAGGGCTGGTTCCTCTAGCTTGACCCTGGGGACCCCCTGTAAAACAAAGTTAAGCACAGCAAATAACAACAGTACAATACTCTTGGCACAAACTGGAACCACAGTCAGGTTAAATACAAACAAAGTTAAATCTGATTTATTCAGGGGACTTGAATAAGGGAGGGGTGTAATCAGGTTGATTTGTTTAAAAGCTATATTAATCAGACAGTTATGCATGCAGTTCAGAGTCCCTACACAGTCACGCACTCTGGATACCCAGGTAGGAAAACGGTGGGCTACCCAGGAATGTTGCAGCTGGTTGTGGCCCTGTGATGAAAGAAAGCAACATGCACAACACACACTATTTGTAATCTGGAGGGCTTAGTTCTTGAAAGAAAAGGCAGCAAGACAATCCGAAGACAACACTTTTAGATTTGTCTGTTGTTGCAGGGAGCTACCCTGATGTTTACTCACGGTACCCAATACTGGACACAGGCAGCATGAAATTGAGACAGTAGGCTGTTGAGCTGGCGTGCCCGGAGAAGCAGGGCCCACACGAATCACCGAGGCGTTGTTCCTGTTCAAGGCGTTGAGCAGGGGGCTGATCCCCAAGCCAGTCTCTTGTCGATGACTTTCTCTATGTAGCAGGTATTCTGGCTGGGCCAGTGTAGCAGGGCTCAGGCAAATGGAAATGGATATGGATTCAGTCTGTGGAGCTGGACACAGCCTCCAGCAAGCAAAACACAGTTCAGACACACAGTGGGGAACCAAACCACGTCCCACTATAAGCACACAGCACATTCACATGTAAGGAAATTCCACTGTACCAGGCAAATGCCTCTCCAGTCACAATTACAGAGTCTGCACAATCCGGGAGTTCATAGGTAGCTGGAAGTCCTGACAGGCCACTCTCATTCAGCAAATCTTCGGTCTTCTTCAGGTTAAAGCCTGGTCACAATTCAGTGGCTTAATTCGCTCTCCAAATTTGGATTCAATCCGAAAAAAGCACAAGTTCCCTCTCAGGAGCAGCAGGCAGGCATGGAGGCCAAACTCAGGCCTTTCCACAGTTCTCCCACACGAATCCACTATGGATTTCTGCTCAAACTATCTCAAGCTTTTACTTCTTCACTTCCCAACTCAGATCTAACTGAAACTGCAAGCAGTGTGGGACTTTCCCCAAGATCCAAAAGGTTCAGTTGGCTGATCTGTCTGTCATTCACAACAAGGGCTCTCCCTCCAGGTTATTTTAGGCACCAAAAGCCCAAAATTACAATTCCTACAAGTTTTGGCCCCACCAAGCCCCTGTAGGCAGGCTCCATTTTAGAGTCCCAAATGTGTTGATTAGCCCATTCTGACAGTCTCGGACCAAGATGGTGGAGAAGACAGAACAGTCCTTGCTGCAAAGAAAACAGGTTAGAACAAACTGCAATATTATTATCACTCTAATAGATAATCAGCAAATAAGCACATCTTCTAACAGAACTCCCTGTCAGATTAATTATGACTGCAATCCAGGCAGCTCTTAAAGAGACAGTACACAGAGGCTATACAGGCACTGTCTGGCAACACATTTAAACTGCTAAAATGCAGAACACCAGCCTGGCAGTGAGCCTGTAGGAAAGCTCAAGGAAGACTTTTCGGGAACCCCCATTTGTAGGGGAGGTTACACGAAGAAAGACAGACATACAATTGTAAATGATTACAAGCTCCTTGCCTAGCCATATTTGGGCTTTCAAAAAGAAACATATTTTGGCAGTTTGGCACTATGGTATTCAGCTGACCAGTCCCTTCTAAAAATTGCAAGGACTATGCCGGCCCAATGGCGCAGAGAGCTGAGGCGCTGGGCACCTCACCTCCTACCACATGAGCAACCCGGGTTTGGAAATGGGCGCGTGGGGGCCAGGGGAGGAAGAACTGAGTGCGTGTAGGACTTTTCTCGTCCATTGGGGAGGGGGATCATCATGACTTGCTTTTGACTGCCACCTGGAGGAATCTGGGTGGCAACATAAGCAAGTTGTACTGTGTGGGAAGGAATCCCATGTTCAGATTTCTGGGGTGTCTCCATGGAGGTGGAGTACACACATTGCACTCATTGCATGTCCGTGGGCCCAGGAAGACAATAGGAGGAAAAATATGGTGGATGGGATCCATAAAACCCTGTCTGTTGTGCTGTAGCTAGCCCTCACTGTTGCTCCGGTCTGGGACAGATCTGGATATGTATCCCAGAGGGAAGAGGATGTCTCTCCCCTTCTGGCTCTGCCACAGGGAGAATCTGTGGAGTATAGGACCCCCAGCTAGGAGATGGTTGCAGTATGCGGGGACAGGGCTGAGAAGCTACCCGTCCTGCCAAGGAGGATAAAAACCTATATGAAAAAAAAAATGCAAGGCCTGCAAAAGGTCAATGAGATGTAGCCCAGCACCGTATGCCAGTGGGTTACCCCCCCCTGCGGACTGTCTCTGATACCCGGTAAGGGGCCTGGGTCCTGCTACTGTGACTACTGGGGGTTCGTTCCCAGAAAAAGTGAAAGTAGTACGGTGCCTCCACCCAGAGTAAAGTATCAGTGGGCCAGATATCCACTTGGCACAGCCCCCTGGGATGCTGTGCTTACCCACCTCCCCTACCAAGCACTCTGCACACTGTCTCCCAGTACCTTGTCCCTAGGGGTACTCACTTGTTGCAGGCCTGTTCGGTGCCACGGAGTGTCCGTCTGTCGGGGCCCTAAAATGATGATGCTCGCATCTTTAAACAGAACAAGCACAATTTTCCCCCTTAACCCTTCCCAGAAACCAGGATCCTGGGTACTCTTAGTTAGCTGAACTCTGTGCCAAAAGAAAACGGAGCTCCTTGATTCCCAGTGCAGCAACACAGAAACAGGCCAGCCAGGATCCCTCCATCCAGATGGAACTTGCTCGAGGGTCTTGCAGTTAGTCACCTTGATTGCAGTTCTGGCCGCTTGTCACCTTCAGCTGCTTCTGGCCTGGTGCAGAGCACTGTGGCAGGACACCAGCCTCAGAAGGCCCAAACCTGGGAGTGGCTCCACAGCCTGACTCCCAGATTGGAGTGCCCTAGCACTCTAGTGCAAGACCCATGACCTCCTGAGACAGTGAGTCGCACTTGGGAGGGGGTAGCGAGTTCCCCCCCGGCTCTGGGTGAGGACTCCCAAATGGTGAGGATCCTCCTGCAGTCCCTGTACTGAGCTCTCACCAAGAAGAGTTATAAGCAGTCACTCCACTAAAGTCCAGTGCCAAGTTTAGCAGGTGCTAGACTCTGATTAAATAGTATCAGTGCAGTTCAACAGAGGGGGAGTCCGCAACAACAGCCCCCCTGCACACCAGTCCACACTTTAACAGTGTCCAACTCTTTTACTCTGCTGTAGTAAGTCCACCAATCTCGGCTCCTTTGACCAGTTCACTCAGGATGCACACACTCTTTCAGGCTAGCACCCCACGACCTGAGACATTTTACCTTCTTCAAGAAAATGCAGTTGCAGTCCACACAAGCAACTGACCTCTCAGCAGCAACTGTAAAGCTCAGATAATCTGCTCAGACTTTTCAGTTAACTCCGTTCCTAGTGCAGGGTATTTGCCACCTTTAGTTTCTCCCAGCACTCATTCAGCATCTTCTCAGTACCTGGGGAAACAGTAGCTCAATTCATTCACTCTTTCTCTCTTTTCCCCTTCGTAATCAACAATCCAGTCCTGCTCTCAGTACCTGAGAAATCATTCAGCAAATATACGCTTCGGATTAGGGTCTGGATAAGCCCCTGAAGTCCACAGTCTGCCATCACACCACAGTCCTGACTCATACAGAGCCCAGCAACAGACCCAGCAACTAAATCCCAGTAAGTCCTCACTGTATCAGCTGAAATCCCAGCTCTCTGATTGGCTGTTGAAGCCTTTCAATAATTGATATCCATAGTGATCAATACTTCCTGCTCATTTATTGGGGCATGATCTAGGCACCAGAATTAGTCCCCTCCTTTTCCCAGGAGTCCCTCTGTCACAGTTTTGGGTGCCTAGATCATTGATTGGCTAAAAACAAAGGGTTAGAGATCACAAACATGTCAGCTCCCATTCAACTCTAATGGAGTCCAGCACAGTGTTATGCAGTCTCTCCCTTCTAACCCCTGGTGCAGCCCAATGCTTTAGTGTATGTACACCAATGTCCTGCCGGATTGTAGCCCAAGTGATCCTGTCTCAAAGGAGCCTGCTCACCTGGTGGTGGCCCCAACTGTTTTGCTGTCGCTGCCGTCGCCGTAACTACATCACCCTAGGTGGCAGGCAGCAACCTTATTAATATTCATTAGGGGCCGTTCATTAATATTCATGAGCTTTGAGTGGCCCCAGGTGTATCTTGGGATTTAAATTCCAAGGGGAAAATGCCTAAGCCTGTCCAGGTCTCCGGTCCCTGAAAGACACAGAAAGGGCACTGGGAACACAGACACACTCCCCTGATCCTGATCCGTAACAGTGGTCGGAAACAACAATGCGCTCCTAGGTGCCTTTACTCTGTGCAAGTGCCAGCCAATTCTGGCATGCCGGCAGCTCATGGTCGGTGAATTATGCCCAACGGGGCAGAAAACAGTCTACTGGCAAGGAGGAACAATGTGGGGAAACCCAAGATCATTAACAAATCCAGGAACAAATGGGACAATTTCAGGTAAGCCCCCAAATGGGGGCTACAGAGACATTCCCCATATGGCTTTTTTAGTAATTTTTGTGCTAAAAGGAAGGCGTCATTGGCCCCAAGTCCCAGACCTCTGGTAGCATGGAGGAGGGTATGTTTGATGAAGCAATAGGCGATGGCGAATTGAATGACATAGGTTCCTATAAAAATCGTAAATGATATTTTCAGTGCTGAGGAACTACAGGCTCTGCCTGATCAGGAGATTGTTCAAGTAAGGATAGAGATGGTGACCCTCTTGTCTGAGGGAGGAGACAATTATAATGCCAGCAAGAACACCCTCCCACCCAAATGTGAGAGTAGTGTGTGCAGAAAAAGTTGGTTTCCGAACAGCAAACTTCAGGAATCTCCGATGAGATTGGCAAATGGAAATGTGGAAATCGGCATTTGATAGATCTGTGGAAGTCAGGCAGTGCCCCAGTTGGACTGCCATGATAATGTACCAGAGGGAACTCCATCTTGAATTTGCCTTGCAAACTTGTATTAGACTATTCAGATCTAAAATCGGGTGAACCCACTCCCTGGTTTCATTGGAACTTGAGTAGAAACCCTATTGTCCTTCTGAGGCAGAAACTGGGATTATCATCCCTATCTGCAGCAGGTGGTCTAGAGTCTGTTCCAACGCTCTTCTCTGCCATTAGGTTTTTAAACGTGGAGACTTAAAGAACTCAGCCCAACTTCTGAGGCAAAGTAGAGAATTCTATTGTATTCAATTCAGTTTATTGGAAAACAAAATTGAGAGAAAATCTCTCTTTTACAGTTGCATCCATCAAGATAAAACATACATATAACATTTTACATAATGTCACATACATTGTTAGGTTCACATACAATGTAGTTATGATTCATTTAAAACAACTACATTCACATGTCATAGATCTAAGGAGCAGTCATTTAAAACATGATAAGGAGATGATAGGTATCAATTTCAGCTTTTTTTGAATCGATATCCAAGTCGTAGGGTCAGCAACAGCCCATCAATAACTACTAAATCTGGTTTTAAATCTTGGTAAAAAGTACTGAGGCAAGTCAGTAAATCTGAGAATATCTGTTCTAACCCCAGTAATACTCAGATATTCATAACTTTCTGCAGTAAGCCTGAAAGGTTGGACTGCCCCGAGAGAATAGAACGTATGCAAATGATGGAATCATCAGCATGTGATAACATTTCAAATGCTGCCCTATACTAACTGCCAATGTTCTAAACCTCCTCAGATTTTACTCTCCGCCTGAACAGTCCCATCACTCGGAATGTCGCTCTTCATCTGTCAGAAGTGAAGAAAAGTATAAAAGCATATAAATATTCCTTTATTTGTTCAATTGCTGCCTTATATTGATTGTTTTATTTAGCTAAACTTGTTTTTGTAGTAATTTAGTTATTTTTGCCAGTTCCTCTCAGTTCGGGATAACCGGGAGGGAACCGGGCTAGTTTTTGTAGTCTAGGGGGTTTCTAGCATAATACCCGCTTTATTTTGTTTTAAAATATTGTTTAAAAGTGTTTTTTTGTAACAGAAGTTATAGGTTACTAAACCGCTAGTACAGGTTCCAGAAATGTTATCAGTTAGTTTCCTCCGGTTCCCTTTTGGTTCTGGAACCGAACATAACCGCATTAATGTTGTTTAAATTTTTTGCCTTTTGCGGTTCTCTTTTTGTCACTTTAAATGGCAGAAAACCCGAAGAAAAAGACCGGTAAGCCCAGTTTTAAGAATTATACACAATGTGGGGACGTTTTTGCAAAGGCAGATAAGCACACTATGTGTGTCGCTTGTCTGGGTTATGAGCATCTTAAAGAGGATTGTCAAATCTGCCTAACTTTCTCTGAAAAACAATTGAAAAACACCTGGAACAGCTAAAGAAAAAGCTCCCCAAGGGTTCCTCTGGCTCTGACCAGCTGATACCCTCTGTTACTGTGTCTGAACCCGCAGTTGTTGTTACTTCCACCCCTGATACAGGTGATAAAATTTCTAAGTCGTCTGCTGAACCGGCTAGCTCCCCGGTTCCCTCTAAGAAAGCACGGAAGCTTAAGCATACTGAACCCTCACATGTTACCCAGGGAACTTCTGTATCTGCTAGTGTCATGCCAACTCCTCTGGAAATTGCACAGGCTTTTAAAGTTATTCAGGCTTTGCAGGGTTTGGTGCCCCCTGCACAGCAGCCACCTGTCACAGCAGGTCAGCCTGGCATTCTTCCTCCTATTGAAGAGGAGGAATGCAGTGATTATGAGGAGGATGAAGGGGAACCCATCTTGCCTGAGGTCTCCTCTGAGCAGGACTTTGGACCCCCCCCCCAGGACATCTGAATATTTTTCTTCTCACTTTACCTTTGTGAGAAAGATGGCAGATGCCCTTGACATCTCCACAAGGGAAGAAGTGGAGGATGAGGAGGAAATAGAATATCTGGAGATGATGGGTTTAACTCCCACCAAAGCCCTCCTCCTCCTCCCAGTCAATACATTTTTTTAAGAAAGATGCTCTAAAGTTGTTGCAGACCCCAAATTCTGTCCCCCCTCTGGATAAGAGGCTGGACAAGAAATATCAGTTGGAGAGGGAAGGGGCAGAGTTCCATTTTTTCCCATCCGGATCACCAAGGGGTCATCCAACAAGCAGCCTGTGATAAGGCTAGAGTCCCTCTGGCATCCCACCCACCAGATAAGGACTCTAGGAAAATAGATAGTATGGCAAGGAAAGGATACCTGTCAGCCTCCCTAGCCATGTGGCAGGCTAACTTCCAGGCCTATGCTGCCCAGTACCAAAAGTCCTTGTGGCAGTCAGTACTGGCCATTTCACAGAAAGCTCCCTCACCTCTGTCTGATGACCTAGTAGAAACAGCTAGGTTTGGGCTAGAGGCAGCTAAGCATCAATTTCAGATGGCTGCTGATACCAATGATACTGCAGCCAGATGGATGGCAACTACGGTTGCCCAGTGGAAATTTGTTTGGCTGAGCGCCACAAATCTCACTGCTGACACACAGTCTAAGGCCCTGGATTTTCCTTTAGAGGGAAATGCTCTTTTCAGAGAATCCACTGTGGCATACATGAAGAAGGTGGATGAGTACAAGGCCACTTATAGGAGCAACTCTAGTAGAGAGAGAGAGAGAGAGCTTCTCCATCCACCAGGCCTATGGAAGGGGAGGCCGGGGCAGGTCTTTTCACACCAGGCCCTTTTTCCAGCCAGTGGCCATACCAACAGTACCCACAGCAGGGGTACTTTAGGGGCAGGGGACGAAGGGGGTCTAGGCATGGAGCTCAAGCACAACCTCCACACCAAACTAAGCAGACTCCCTGAAGTACAGGCCGTCTCCTCACTCCCTGTTGGAGGCAGACTTTCCCACTTCCTCCAGCTTCGTTGACCATCACCACACACAAGTGAGTCCTGGAGGTAGTCGGTCAGGGTCTGTCTCTGGGTTTCAGTTCCCTTCCTCCTTTAACAGCCAAGTGCACCTTCCCTGGCAGAAAAGATTCTGCTGGAGGCAGAGGTCCAGTAACTGCTACTTTTAAAAGCAGTGGAATCTGTCCCAAGCCCATTGAGAGGAAGGAGCTTTTACTCCAGATACTTCCTCACCACAAAGAAAAGTGGGGAGTGGTGGCCTATATTGGATCTCAGAGCCCTAACAGGCATCTCAGAAAGCCAAATTTCAAAATGGTAACTTTAGCATTGATTCTGCCTCAGTCCAAAGAGGGGACTGGTTGGCATCACTGGACTTGAAAGACGCCTATTTCCACATTCCTATAAAGGAGTCTCACAGGAAATACCTCAGGTCATTACCTATTTTCAACCCTGTCTTTTGGCCTTTCTTCGGCCCCAAGAGTGTTTACAAAGTGCCTAGCACCAGTGGTAGCACACCTCTGAAGGCAAGGTGTGACAGTTTTTCCATATTTGGATGACTGGCTGTTGGTGGGCAAATCACCTCAACAGGTCATTCAGTACTTAGACCTTACTCAAGGCCTCTTGGATTCCTTAGGATTCGTTATCAATCTTGAAAAGTCAGTCCTCACTCCTGCACAAAGGTTGCAGTTCATAGGGGCAGAGATAGACATCCTGCAGGGCAGGGCCTACCTTCCTTTGGACAGGATCAGAAATCTTCAGCTAGTGGCAAATTCCTTCACCTTGAACAGGAGCAAGCCTACAAGACAGTTATTGCAACTTCTGGGTCATATGGCTGCATCCACAGCCGCAGTGCTCAGTGCAACGTTTCAAATGAGAGGCATCCAGTTCCACCTCAGGGCTCACTGGAATCAAAGGAAAGATTCTCTGTCAAAACCCATTCCGGCTAAAAGAACCCTGCTGCAGGCTTTGCAGTGGTGGAAAGAAGTCCCCAATCTAAGGGAAAGTGTTCCCTTTCAGAAGGACAACCCCTCAGTTGTTCTCACAACAGATGCACCCCTTCTGGGCTGGGGCACCCACTTGGGAGATCATACAGTGCAAGGCACCTAGTCAGCTGTAGAGTCCCTCCAGCACATAAACCTGTTGGAACTCAGGGCTGTTTTTGTGGCTCTAAAAACTTTTTCAGGATTGGTACAGTCAAAGGTGGTACAGGTCAGAACAGACAATACCACCACAATGTACTACATCAACAAATAGGGAAGCACCAGGTCAGGGCCCCTTTGCACAGAGGCCATGAAAATGTGGTCCCTGGCGTATTCTCTGGGAGTCTTCTTGCAGGCAATACATCTACCGGGAAATGACAATTCCTGATTTTCACATCAACCAATCCATTACCCTACCTGTCTTTTTCACTGAGCATTCTACTTCTGGTGAAAGAAGACTTCATAGTTTGGATGTGAAGAGAGCCCTTAGTTACTATATTACAGCCACTAAGGGCCATAGGCAGGACAGAAAACAGCTGTTTCTGACATTTGGGGATGTAGGAAAAGGTAATCCAGCTTCTAAGAGATCTATTTCTCATTGAATAGTCCAGTGTATTCAATTTTGCTACACAAAAGCTGGTAGGGAGCTCCCAACAGGGTTGAGGTCACATTCCACCAAGAGGACATCTGCTACACTCGCAGCTGCAAGGGATGTTCCTCTAGTGGATAAAGCAGCTACCTGGAAAACAACACACACCTTTGCAAAGCATTAGAGTCTAGACATCCAGTCCAGAAGTGATGCTAGGTTTGGCACAGCAGTCTTGCAGAGTCTGTTTCCCAAGTAAATGTTCTGTGCCCACCTCCAGTGGTAGTCTGTAGAAAGCTATGAATATCTGAGTATTCTAGGAGAGTGAATATGTTGTTCATCCACACTCTCTGGCATGTCCCTTTCCCCTTTAAATCTTGCCGGAAGTCTTCAAGCTGGCTCCTCCCACCAACCCAGGTGGTATATACCTCAGCTCCTCCCCATGATGCCAGATCTTCCTTTCCGCTGGAAGATTCAGGTTCTCTTGTGCTACTTTCACAAGTACTGTAGGCCCTGGAGTCTAATCGACGGTTTTCACCGCATTTGCTTTCTTTAAAACTCATAAGAGTTTATGAATCCAATCCGAGCGCATCGGACATGGAGGTCAAGTCATCCCCCCCGAGCTACTGCAACCTTATGGGACAAAAAGACTCGCACCGATCTCCACCTCTCGTGCGTTTATTGCTTGGGTGCCGAGCATGACACCACTGCTTGCACTATCTGTCTGGCCTTCCATCCCAACATCCTGGACGACTGCAAGGCGCGCCTACAGCTAGGGAGACTGGAGCTTTGCAATCCACCAGTAAAATTGAAGGAGGCCAGGTGGGCGGTTTCCGCAGCCATGGGATCCACCGAGCAGCTCGAACAGATGGCGGCTTTCGAAGAGGAAGCTGCCCAAGGTTTGGCCAGCCGAAGTTTTTTTCATGCTGCTCAGCCTGGGCTCCACCTTTACTGGGTCCTTTCGGGAGCTGTGCCGGTCCCTCCCTACCAAAGGTGAGGCGCCCTCGGGCTCGCACTCCTTCCTCCCCAAGAAGAAGGCCAAGGACCCTAAATCATCTTCTGGCCAAAGAAGATGTTCCTGGGACCGAGAGCGGTCCAGTTCACAGGATCAGGCAGTCTTGACCTCGGTCGAGATCGCTTCCTTGGCTGCCAGCTTCTCGGACCTTCCGTCAGGCCAAGGCACTGAGGTCGAGGATATGGCAGAACTGGCTGAGATTTCTCTCGACCCGATCGAGCCATTGTCACCGACCCCGCTCAAAGACTCTTTGGAAAGGACACCCATCCTTTCTTTTCCTGATGAGGAGACCCATCCTGCGGGGCATCCTGATCGAGGGACAGCAGCTGGATCCTTGGTTTTCACCGAATCCAGCCTCTCCCGATCGACAGAGTCGACACCGTCGGTCTCAATCGAGGAGTAGGACCCCATCGGTCGAGAAACTGAAAAAGGGTCATAAACACTCCTGGAAGAGCTGCAGCCGCCATTCCTCATCCTCCTCAGATGAGAAAAGGCTTAGATAGAAGCTCCATCGACATTATGAGGACCTCATGTGGTAACAGCTAATTCTGACTGGTCAAAAGCCGGCTACACCAGCCATTACTGGCCCCAGCCTCTTTGGCCGATACCGAGGACTCCGGTTCTCATTCCGGCAGGACCAACATGCATTCCTGCTCGGCCTGTTCTGGTCTCCCAACCAATTTTGATGGAACCACCGCCTAAGCAGCCTCAAGGAGGGGCCCCCTCAAAGGAGGTTCGGACAGATACAGGCTTGCCCTGTCGTCTGTCCATCACTGTTGTTCCTGATTGCCCTAGGTGCATTGAAGGGGACATAGGCGGGAGACCCCTGTATCCTGACTCCTCGGACTCGGATACCACTGGTCTTCACTTACACCCTGATGATGAGTTGTCAGTGACAGGCCTGAAGGAAATTCCTTCTTCCTTCCAAGGCATCCTTTGATTCATTTCTGAGTCCACAGGTATGCCATTGCAGCCTATCCAAAAGAAGGCAGAATATCCTCTCATGGATATCCTTAAGAGGGGGGATACCCCGACAGAGGCCTTCCCACTGTCTGAAGCCATTGTTGGCCCGGCTCTTGAGCTATGGCAGTGCCCTGCCTCTTGCCCGGCTCCATCTGCCTGCATGGCTCGTAAGTACACTGTACCCATGGGGTCCTTGGCGGGCTTCACTGAGCATCCCTTTGCCGAGAGCCTTGTGACTGCCTCAGTATTTTAGCGCACAGGTAGCTCAGTGGATACTGACCGCCCTCTTGACAAGGAGTCCAAAAATATGGAACATTCTGCCTGGAAGGTATATGCGGCTTCATCCTTGGGCCTTCGTCAGGCCAGCTCGGCTGTAATCATGGCACACTTCTCTCATGCCCTCTTGGGGTCACTAGATGAAGTCCTCCCTCATCTCCCAGCGGACATGCAGACCACAGTTAAGCAGGTCCATGACCAGGGCTGTGCTGTTGCGAAACAGCAGCTCCAGATGGCCCTGGCCATTGGAGATTCCTGTGCCCGCTCCTTAGCAGCCACAGTGGCCACTCACTGCAGGGTATGGCTGAGGTTATCCTCCTTTCCTGCGGATACTCAGCACAAGTTAGTGGACGTGCCCTTCCTTGGCACCGACCTCTTTGGTTCCAGAGTGGCATGTCACCTCCATCGCATACAGCAGTCCAATGCCACCTTGGATGCTACCTCTGCAAAGTGTTCTTCGGGCAAGAACCAGCAGAAGTGCAACAAGAAGCCTTTTCAGCACTCTTCCCCTGCGGTTAGACAGCCCTCCTATCAGGGAGGTCAGCAGCAGCATCAGCAGCAACAGCAGGCTCAAGCTTGGTGCTCTAGGCCCAAGCAGGGTCCCCAACAGCCCCGCAAAGGAGGCCGAGGTGCTGGTCCAGGAGCCTCCTCCTCCTCTAAGCCTGTACAGTGACGGGTCAGGGGTGGCCAACCCTACTCCCATCATGCCAGTTCTGGGTCCTCCCATGGGGGGCCGGTTCCGCCACACTCTTTCCGCCTGGTCCGGTATCACTTTGGACAGGTGGGTCCTGGAAGTGGTCGGTCGGGGACTGCCTCTAGAGTTCGAGCAGTACCCTCCTTGCCAAGCCCGTGCCCCACAGGAGGAAAGGATCTCAGTTGGTGCCCAGTTGGCCCTTTGGGACGACATTGCTCAGCTCCTCCGCTAGGAGGTGGTAGCTCCAGTGCTGGATCCTCCTGCAGACCCAGGCTTCATGTCCAGGTACTTCCTGGTGCCCAAGCGGACGGGGGGGTTGGCGCTCCATCCTAGATTTCCACGACTTAAATCAGTATCTCAGGTCTCGCACCTTCTGGATGGTAACTCTGAACCAGATCATACCATCTCTGGAGCGAAACATGTGGTTCTGTTCACTGGATCTACAGGATGCGTTCTTTCATATCCCAATCCATTTGTCCCACCAGCGGTTCCTCCGCTTCAGGGTCGAAGGGACCCTGTACGAGTTCCAAGCCATGCCATTCGGCCTGTCATCAGCCCCTCAGGTCTTCACCAAATGCATTGCAGTGGTGGCAGCCCATTTACGGCGTCAAGGGGTTCGGATATACCCCTACCTCGATGACTGGCTCCTGGCGGGTTCCTCCCTGCAGGAGGTGGAGAAGTCCAGGGACCTGGCTCTCTGAACCTGTTCCCAATTAGACCTCCTGATCAACAAGGCCAAGTGGGAACTCATGCCCTCTCAGATGATGGGCTTTATCTGGGCAGAGCTCGACTCTCGTCAAGCCAGAGTTTGGCTTCCGGCGGACAGGGCGGAAGTTCTTTCCTCCTTTACCCAATCATTTATGGTTGGGCACTTGCGCCCTGCCCGGGACTTCCTGCGCCTTCTGGGTTACATGGCGGTGTGCACCTCAGTGGTCCATTGGGCCAGGTTGCACATGTGTCCCCTACCGTGGGAGCTGGCCACTCAGTGGACTCAGCATCAGGGTCTTTTTGATCAGCTGGTCACTGTCACCCAGAAGATGTGGGATGCTCTCCAATGGTGGACCGTTCCAAGTCATCTGCAGGAAGGGATTTCGTTTGTCCGCCCTGAGCCGACAGTCGTCCTCACGAGTGATGCCTCTCTCATGGGCTGGGGAGTCCACATGGGGGACCACAGAGCCCACGGGTTCTGGACCAGTGAGGTCTCCCATTGCCACATCAACCTGTTGGAGCTCAGAGCAGTCAGACTGGCACTGTCAGCTTTCGCTCCACAGCTCTGGGGTCAAGTGGTTCAAGTCTAGACGGACAATACCATGACCATGTACTACCTCAACAAACAGGGCGGCATGCACTCCTGTCTGCTATACAAGGAGGTGCTCCAGATCTGGACCTTCATCAGCCGGTTGGAGGCGGATCTCCTTGCCATCCACGTGGCAGGAGTCTCAAACCAACTGGCGGATGCTCTCAACCACATAGACCAGACATCCCACGAGCGGTCTCTCCATCCAGAGGTAGCTTACAACCTGTTCTCCCATTGGGGCAAACCGTTGGTGGACCTGTTTGCCTCAAGGGAGAACACCAAGCTGAGGCTGTACCATGCCGGCCCCCCCAGCAGGGCTCGCTGCAGGGGGATGCCTTTTCAAGGCTGTGGACCCCAGGCCTCCTCTACGCCTTCCCTCCATTTCCCTTGATCCACAAGGTGTTACTCAAGGTGAGGAGGGACAAGGCGAAGGTGATCCTGGTAGTCCCAGATTGGCTCCGCCAGTTCTGGTATCCAGATCTCCTCAGCCTTAGCTGCAGGGCCCCGGAGCGGCTTTGTACACGCCCGGATCTGATATCATTGAACCTGGGAAAGGTATTCCACCCAGACCTTCAATCCCTGCACCTCACAGCCTGGTACCTGAGCGGCTAGAGTTCCAGGCTCTGGGTCTTTCCGAGGATGTCTACACTGTGGTGGAGGCATCTCATAAGGAATCAACCAGGAAATGTTATGCCTTCAAATGGAAAAGGTTTTCCATTTGGTGTCAGGGTAAGAGTCTGGACCACTTATCCTGCTCTGTGGCTAACATTTTAGACTACCTTTGGTCTCTCTCCAAAGGGGGTCTTCGGTCATCAACCCTTAGGGTGCACCTGGCAGCCATCTCTGCTTACCAGGTGCGGGCTGGTCAGTCGACATTGGCACAGGAGACAGTGGTCGGGCGCTTTTTCAAAGGCTTAGATCACATATCCCCTCCGGTGCATGAACCTCCACCTCTGTGGGATCTTCTGCTGGTTTTGGCAAAGCTCATGGGCAAGCCATTCGAACCCATGCACAAGTGTGAGCTCTCACACTTGTCGTGGAAGACTGCCTTCCTGGTGGCTATCACGTCAGTCAGAAGGACAGGGGAGCTCCAGGCGCTCTCTGTGGACTCCCCTTATCTGGTCTTTCACAGGGATAAAGTTGTCCTGCGCCCCAACCCGAAATTCCTTCTGAAAGTAGTGTCAGAGTTTCACCTTAATCAGGTGTTGACTCTGCTGGTATATTACCCTAACTACACCTCGGACGCTGAATACAGGCTCCATACCCTGGACCTTAGATGTGCTCTCTCCTACTACAAGAAGAGGATGGCGGAAATTCGGGGTGAGGTTCGCCAGCTGTTTGTCACCTACGCTGAAGCTGCTTCTGGCAGACTTGCAGCCAACGGTCCATTGCAAGATGGATTACATCATGCATAATTCTGTGCTATGAGTTGGTGGGCAAGGAGCCTCCTAGAAAGATAAGAGTTCATTCTACCCGCCATACTGCTGCATCAGTGGCTGCTTCCAGGGACATCCCTATCCAGGAAATCTGTCCGGCTGCTACCTGGAAGTCAGCAGACACCTTCATTACTCATTACCACATCGACCTTGAGTCACGTTGCGATGCTGGTTTTGGGGCCTCTGTTCTCCAATCTGTTTTCTAAGTAGGGGGTGTGCGCCTTGCCTCCTTCCTCCTGGAGAACTGCTAGGAGTCTGCCAGAGAGTGTAGATGAACAACATATCCATGCTCCTAGAAAAACAGGTTACTCACCTGTAACAGTAGTTCTAGGAATGGTATATGTTCATCCACATGCACCCATCTGACCTCCCCGGCTTTAGGCGCATCACCTTGCTTCCAGCGGGCTAAGATCTGGCATCATGGGGCGGAGCCGAGGTATATACCACCTGGGTGGGTGGGTGGGAGAAGCCAGCTTGAAGACTTCCGGTAAGATTTAAAGGGGAAAGGGACATGCCAGAGAGTGTGGATGAACAACATATACCACTCCTAGAACTACTGTTACAGGTGAGTAACCTGTTTTTACTGGGGTTAGAAGAAAAAATTACTCACTTTAGTAATTCTGTTTCTTCCCAGTGATACTCGGGTATTCATAACTTCCCACCCTACCTCCCCTTCCAGAACTCGAGCCTCTGCACTCCTGCATGCTGCACTACCACAAAAGAGTACACCACAATGTGTATATATGTTGTCACATAGCGGTACAAGTTGGTAAACAAGGTTCATGGTCTTATTCTTTGCATGTTTTGCTGGCATGCTGACTTTTCAATAACGTTTCTGTGTTTTTCTCCAGTTGGAGTTTTTCTGTTATGACCCAATTAGGGTCATTTTGAATTGTTTCCCTTTTTCAAATACTTTTTAGTTTTTTACTGGGTTGCTTGTCTTTTCAGGCTCCTAGAAAATCTGAGGAGGTTTAGAACATTGGCAGTTAGTATAGGGCAGCATTTGAAAAGTTATCACGTGCTGATGATTCCATCATTTGCATACGTTCCATTCTCTCCGGGCAGTCCAACCCTTCAGGGTTACTGCAGAAAGTTATGAATACCTGAGTATCACTGGGAAGAAACAGAATTACTAAGGTGAATAATTTTTCCTTTTGTTCTTTACTAATAACAGCTACATGCAGGTATGAAGGCAATTTATCCAGAACAAATTTATAAACATAAATTATCCAGTAAATTTGTTTACTAACTGAAAGTGATTGCCAACCCATCTCTAAATAAAGATTACAGAGATGAGTTTGCCATGGTTGATCAGTGGTGAATCTCAATACACTATGATAAAGAGGATCCAGAAATTTCAAGACTACATATGTTGTTTTCATATAGACACAGTCTCCATGGTCAATTTGTGACATAAACAAATAATTTACCAACTGTTTACGAATTTTGAGACTAAAGCATGATTTATTTCTATAAGAGAATGTTAATTTCTGAAGTTTATTAGAGAGCATATGAATCTGTGATTCAAATTTCATAGTGTCATCTAACATAATACCTAAGTACTTATACTCAGAGGTTCTAGTCATGTTAGTCCCATCCAGTGCTCTAACACTTAAAGCTATTATATTTTGGCTACTTACCTTGGATTTCCCAGAAAATAAGGCCCATTGAGTTTTATTTACATTTAACAATAACCAAGAGTTAATTAGGGTTTGCTGAATATTGTCATAATCTTTCTGGAGAGTGTTTTAATGGCTTCTAGAGGATCCTTGCTCTGACCATACAAAATAGTGTCATCAGCATACAAAAGAATGTCAGTGTCTGCTGATACACTTTTAGGCAGGTCGTTTATGTAAATAAACAATAGGGGCCCCAGTACTGACCCCTGGGGCACCGCTTTGCTTATTATAGCTAAGTCGGAGTAATATTCTCCTACCTTAACACACTGCAGCCAAGAAGACAAATAAGCAGAAAACCAAAATAAAGTCCCCAGACCCGAGGTCTTTAATTTATTCAGTAACAGGTTATGATTGACAGAATTGAATGCCTTCGACAGGTCTAAGAAAATTGCAGGGACTGAGTAACCCTGGTCAAAGGCTATGAAAATGTCATTAACTACCTTGGTTATTGCATATATTGTATTATGACCTTTACGAAAACCAGTTTGATAGTTTGTCAATATTCAATTTCTGTCCAAATATTTTATTAGCTGTCCATATACTAGCTTTTCCAAAACTTTAGTAATAGGGGTCAAAATAGATACGGGCCTATAACATCCTGGGTCAAGATCATTCCCTCCTTTATAAATTGGTACTATACAGGCTGTTTTCCAATCATTAGGGATATCATAAGTGCTTAATGATAAATTGAACAAATAAGCAATGTACGTCGCTATTATTGGGGTCCCAATCTTATAAAATATGGGATCAATAGTATCTTGACCTGCTCCTTTTTTAACATCCAGACTAGCTAGTTCTGTTAAAATTTCTTGTTCACTAACCTGTTTAAAGAAAAATAAAGGTCCCTTAACCTGTCCAATAAAGTTACTATCTAATAGTGTTTTAGGTTAATTAGGGAATTTGTTATCAAAAGTACACCCTGCCTCTAGAAAATATTCATTAAAAACCCTGAGTTGCTCATAATGTTTACAAATAAAGACATCTTTATAATGCAATGTCTTTGGAAGCTTTGCAGCCTGTGATCTACCTTGTAGCTGCTTTATACCATCCCAGGTTTTCTTTTTGTTGCCAGATACATTTCTAAATTGTTGACTGTAGTAGTTACTTTTTGCCTGTCTTATCTCCCTAACGCATGTATTTCTTATAGTTCTATAGTTCAGCATATCCCAGCCAATGTTTGTACTTCTAGCCTTTTTCCAGAGTTGTTCCTTTTCATTAATTATTTTTTTTAATTATTATTAAACCAAAGCACAGGTTGTGACCTATTCTCTTTTTAGTTATAGGAGCATACCTATCAATTACTTCTAAGAAGGAATTTTTAAAATAGGTCCATGCAGAATGGATATCAGGGCAACAGTAATTTAATGCCCAGTTAACCTTATTCAACTCATGACAAAAAGCTTTTTGACAGAATTTAGTAAAATTCCTGGTGACTAGAACATGGGCTGTCTTAACAGGTTTAATTTGATGTCTAATGCATGCTACATAGCAATGGTCACTTATATTAGCATCAAATATAGAAGAAATATACATATGTGGTGTAGTAGTCATCATCAAATCGAGAAGAGTGTCTCTGTCAGGAGAAAGCTTATTAGGCCATGTTGGAATATCAATAATATGAGTAAGTGTTATTAGAAATATTATATATTTTATACTTTAGGGCATTTCTGCAAATTGTTACAGCATTTTCCAGTGGTGGCATTACCTGTTTGACTTAAATATGTTTTAGCCTTTGGAACTTTCCTTTGTATTGTAATCCTAGTGCTTGTCAACCTAATCAAATTAGTCTGTTTCTCCAAGTATGATGAATTATTTTTATGTTTGCTTGCACGCATGTGCAAGAAACATAGTGCCATCATCCGAGATTTCGGAGGTGTGTCACCCCCTTTTCCAATTCAGTCAGTGTGTTGGCTGTGTTGCCTCAAGTTCATCGCATGCTGGAGCTGTCTATGACAAGCTCCAAAATGCAGTGGCATACAAGTTGAAAGGGGAGCTATGCTTCCAGTGAGCAGCGATAAGATATCGCCTGCTCGTGCACAACTCCTCGTACACACACACACACACACACACGCCGCATACTGCGTGCTGCCCCCACCACGCACACACTCTCTATGGCCGATGGAGGTGCCTCAATCCCTGCCGTGCTGCGCCCCAAAGCCTTTCTAAATGCCACGCTGGTGCCCACCCCAGCATGGCAACTTGATAGTATAGCCGACAGGGTGCCCAATCCCCGTCAGCTTCACTGTCTCCCCATGCTATCACCGATGGGGTGCCCAACCTCGCCGGCTTCACTCTCCCCCCGCTGAGTACAAGACGCCACGCTGGGAGCCCACCCCAGTGTGGCAACAATGCCATGTTGACGGGGTGCAATCCCCATCGGCTCCACACCCCAGTTATCCTTCTGCCATGCTGGGAGCCCACCCCAGCGTGGCAAACATCTGCGTCGTTTTTTTTTTTTTAACCTGTAAAGCAAAACGGTACCATGCAATCTTCCTGCCCCCCAACCTGCACCACCTACAGCGCACCCTGCCTCCCCACACCCCCTCACCCCATACTTCCTCCGACCTCGGCGCGATCTTCAGTGGACCGGAACACGCTTTGCACTCTTCAAAGCTGACCGCGAACTGAGGAAATGCCGGTAAGCTGTATAATGGGCTAGATAGGGTTTTCAACTTTGTTGCATATCTCAGGCATTTTGGAATTTTGCACCAAACTTTCAACATGGGGTTTTGGGACCCTTCTCATGAATGCTGTCACTGTCATGGCGCTATTCGGTTCGGCGGGTGATTTCGCTAGTCATCGCGCCAAATCACCTTTGGGACTGATTAATGAAACGACACTGCCAGCGCTCATAAGGTGGGCTCTCAAGAAGTTTATTTTGAAAATTTGGTGGAAACATTCCAAAAATCACTGTTTTACTTCAGCGTGCGTTGCGCAGTTCCTACGCAAGCTCATAAGTTCGTGAATTTTCAATATTTTCACTCCAGATATTCAACATTGCCATTTTACCACACCTTCTTATGAATAGTATAGCTGTCATTTTCACATCTCACCCAAAATGTGTTTCCGCCCATGTAGCCACTACCTGGTGCAGTCGGTGCTAAACCAATGTACAGGACAAATTAAGAAACCACAGTGACACTGTTCATGAGCAGAGGTCTTAGAATGGCTATGTTGAAAATTTGGTGAAAAATTCTTAACAGTGACTGTTTTACGAGTGCGCTAGCGCATTCCCACGCACACCGTAGAAGTTCGCGATTTCAATATTTTCACTCCAGATTTTCAACATTGCCATTTTACCACACCTTCTTATGAGTAGTACAGCTGTCATTTTTCACATCTCACCCAAAATGTGTTTCCGCCCATGTAGCGCACAATGGCGCAATTGGTGTGCGAAATCAATGTACGGGACAAATTAAGAAAATCACAGTGACACTGTTCATGAGCAGAGGTCTTAGAATGGCTATGTTGAAAATTTGGTGAAAAAATTCCTAACAGTGACTGTTTTACGAGTGTGCATTGTGCAGTTCCTACGCACGCTCGTAAGTTCACGAATTTTCAATATTTTCACTCCAGATTTTCAACATTGCCATTTTACCACACCTTCTTATGAGTAGTACAGCTGTCATTTTTCACATCTCACCCAAAATGTGTTTCCGCCCATGTAGCTCACAATGGCGCAGTCGGTGCGTGAAATCAATGTATGGGACAAATTAAGAAAATCACAGTGACACTGCTCATGAGCACAGGTCTTAAAATGGCTATGTTGAAAATTTGGTGAAAAAATTCCAAAAAATGACTGTTTTATGAGCGTGCGTTGTACAGTTCCTACGCACGCCCGTAAGTTCGCGAAATTTCAATATTTTCACTCCAGATTTTCAACATTGCCATTTTACCATACCTTCTTATGAGTACTACAGCTGTCATTTTTCACATCTTGCCCAAAATGTGTTTCGTCCATGTAGCGCACAATGGCGCAGTCGATGCGCAAAATCAATGTATGGGACATTAAGAAAATCACAGTGACACTGTTCATGAGCAGAGGTCTTAAATGGCTATGTTGAAATTTTGGTGAAAAATTCTAAAATGACTGTTTTACGAGCGTACGTTGCGCAGTTCCTATGCATGCTCATAAGTTTGCGAATTTAATATTTTCACTCCAGATTTTCAACATTGCCATTTTATTACACTTCCTTATGAACAGCACAGCTGCCATTTTTCATATACCGCCCAAAATGTGTTTTCGCACATGTAGCGCACAATGGTGCTGTTGGTGTGCGAAAGCAATGTTTGGGACAGATTAAGAAAATCACAGTTACACTGTTCATGAGCAGAGGTCTTAAAATGGCTATGTTGAAAATTTGGTGACAAAAGTCCATATAATGACTGTGTTATGAGTGAGCATTGCGCAGTTTCCACGCACCCTCGTAAGTTCATGACTTTGTAATATTTTCAGTCCAGATTTTCACCAGTGGCATTTTTCTACACTTCCTTATTTACAGTACAGCTGTCATTTTTCACAACATGGCCAAAGTGTGTTTTCACACTTTCAGTACAGAGATGCGTGGTCGCTGTGGGAAATCATTGTTCGGGACAGATAAAGAAAACTACAGTGACACTGTTCATGATCGAAGGCACCAAAATGCCTGAGTTGACAATCTGCTGTAAAAAAATCCCCAACCTAATTATATTATGGGTGTGCGTTGCACAGTTTCTATGTACGCTCGTGACTTCACCATTTTTTTTAATATTTTTACTGCAGATTTGCAACATTGCCATTTTTACACCTCCCCATGAACAGTACAGCTGTCATTTTTACATCCTGTTCGAATGTTTTGCACCTGTGAGTGCTAAATGCCGTAGTCACTGTGCATAAGCAGCTTGCTAACAAACTGATATTCCCCTGTTCATGAGGCGGGTCACAAAAACCATGTTGAACATTTGGAGTGAAAATACCAACGAATGCCTGAGGTATTAGGGTTTCCAACTGTAACGCCAACCCTATAGAGAATGACAGGCATCAGGGGTGTGACTTGGGATTCTTGCCTGTAATGCTCATACCATTCCACACCCTGCAGCCAGTGAGAGGCATTGAGGTATGCCTTTGACTCTTCGGCCCCAATGTTCACCCCATTCTCCTATATCGCACCCATCTCACCGTATTTTCTAATGGAATGGGGTGCGCATAAGGGCCAAAGACCCCAAGGAACACCGTGACACTTGTCAGTGTCTGCAGGGTGGGGTGTGGTGAAATGGAGTGGCCGTTATGCCTGACGACCCAAAGGCACACCCCAATGCCTGTCAGTCTCTGCAGGGTGGTGGTGGGGTTGGCTTCAGTTCAGTACTTCACTGCCATTCCTATTACGCAGCTCTGTAACTTCTACTCTACCACTGCCAATGCCAGCAAGCAAACATTCGGCATTGACAAATGCTTGTTATCTCGTGTCCCTCTGCTAATTCCTTAACTCCTGTTCTTACTGCACTTTCTCTGTCCTCTCTGTGTCCCTCTCTCTCTCTCTCCTGGCTCCTCCCATATCGTGGTTTGCTCTGTTTTTTCTGCCTTGTCCTTTCCTTGTGCTTGGATATTTATTTGACCTTCCCTCCTTTATTTCTTTCAGATCTCCCTTGGGGCTGGACTGCTCATGGAGCTGCTCCCGCCTGCCCTGCTGACACTGCCCAGGTACACTGGAGACTGTGCTTCCAAGTCCTTTGTCTACCTCTGTTCAAACTTTACGCTTTTTTTTATCGTGACCAGCAACTCACTCTTGGGGGCATTACTGCCTAGCAATCTGGCTCTAATCTGCTGAATGCATTTCTTTTATTCAACTGCTGCATCATTTTAAGTTACTTTTATTCCTGTTAAGACCTTGAATACTGTGTGTGAACTTAATCGCTGCTCCGCTGTGAGCTGCCAACATTTTACTCTAACTGTAGCCCTGCTGAACCTGCCATAGCTTTAAAATTAATTGGTAACCAGCCAAAGCTATAAAATTAATTTCTGCACAGTGGAGCTGCTACCGAATTGTAATGTTTTACAGGCTGCAGCTTCACAGCAATCTTCTGTGCAGGCTGGCAAGTTCTTTCTGAATTTCTTGCTGAGCAGGCTGCCTGTGTCCCCATCTGGCTGCACGTAGCACTCGGGCTCTCAGCTTTGTTTGGGGCGCTGCCAGTGTTATTCCCTGCCGGCCTCCTAATACCCTCCCACCCTTAGCTAGTGTTAAATTTATAGGCAGACAGCGCCTCATGAGATTACTATTTTTTCTTTATCCTGAGTTTCTCATTTGCTGCTTATATTTCCACCCCACTAGAGGTCGTCTGACCTCTGCTATATATCTCCCCTGCTTTCCTTGCCTCTGTGCTCCCTAACCTAATCTTCCCAAGTTTGTCCTCTCCTAGTAGTGTATTTGGCACTTCCTCCTCCTACCTCTGCAGAACAACCTCACTTTTCTGCTCTGCTGCTGTTTCTCTGTTCTCTGCTTTTACCTGTTAACTGCTTACCTTATAACAGCGTCTCACTGCTTGTTGTCACTTCTGTTCTTTTGGGGAACTGATATTAACAACTTCTAATCTGATCTTGCGCTCTTAACATTTTTTGCCTCTCCCTTATCTCTCCTCCCTTACCTCTCCCTTCCTTTATTCCCTTGCTACCATGTATTTGTGGGCTTTATACCCCCCCTCTTGCTTGTACTCTCTTGGCTATTTTTTCTGGAATTCTCTGCTGTTCCTTCTGTGTCCCCCTCTAATAGCCATACTTACTCCCTTGAGGTCTTCTGCTACTTGAACTTACTGAAGTAGACTGACCGTTATCCTTCACCTCTGGCAGGTCTTAGCAATAGATATTTCGGAGTACTACTTAGATATATTTTGCAGAGGTTCTCTGTCTCCACTGTTTGTGCCACTAAGGTGATATTGACTGCAACATTATGGATAATAACCCTTTCACTAACCCTGGCTAGTGATATTGAAACCAACCCTGGTCCTCCTATATTAAATAATACTTCCCAGTCTCACTCTGCATATTGCATGACGCAATCATCTGGTCTCACCTTAACATAAGAAGCCTCACTGCCAACTTCCCCAAACTTGAGGTCTGGGTATGTGCTAACAACCCTGACATCCTAGCCCTTTCCAAAACTTGGCTAAAGCCCTATTTGGCTGACTCCCTTTGTTCCATTCTGGGCTATAATATGCTTCAGGCTGATTGACCTAGCTCTAAAAGAGGAGAGGGCTTGGCCCTGTACTAGAAATCTTATCTTAACATCTCCAATATTCAGGGTCCCTCCCTGACAAACTATGAGGTCCTTCATTCCTGCCTACTGCTTGGGGGGTGTCAAAATTCTACATATCTTCTGTGTTTACATACCTCCTATCCACTCCAGACTAGGACTTGAGGAATTTATTGAGTTGGTACCATCTGTGTCAGGGAAAAATGAGGTAATCTGCTTGGGAGATTTTAATCCGGACAGGGTCGGACCTCGTTTCTGTCTCCTTTCATCCATAACCAGTAAGGCCAACCTTGTTCAATTAATCTAGGCTCCCACTAGAATCTCTCGCTTGGGATCCTCCAACACCCCTCTTAGATTGGATCTTAACTAACAGAAAGGAGAACTTCCCTAATGCTGGTGTTCTTCCTGATTCCATCAGTGATCACTGTCCGGTCGTCTGTGTTTGGGACTCCTCACCTCCCTCCCTCCCTCCCTCCTTCCCCCCCAAATTGCTATCTTTTTCCAACTTCTCCAACCTCAACCCTGCTGCGTTCCTGTGTGATCTAAACCAAGTTGACTGGTCCCCACTCTACATAACCAACAACATCAATTGCGAGATTGAGTATATCAGTGTTACCCCTCTCTCTCTTCAGAACCTTCACATCCTGGTCACCACGCATAGGGTAAAAGGGAAGATCAATAAATGGCACAAGTGCCTTCTGCTCCAGCTGCTGAAAAGGAGGGATAAACTCTGGTCTGTCTGGAACTCCTCTTCCCTTCAAGCTGATTTCGATGCCTACAGGTTGTTGTGCAACACTTGTAAAAAGGAGATTCGCTATGCCAAGAGTATATACTACCGGAACCTGCTCAGTGCCTCTGCTTCTAACCCAAAGCGCTACTAGTCTCAAATAAAGAAAATTCTCGGGAATAACAAGACTGACTCCAAATGAAATGCATGTAAATAATACCCACTGTAATAATCCTCTCATTATAGCCAGTGTCTTCAATGCCCTCTTTTCTACTTTTCCCACCCCCAGTCCTACCTCCTCTCCCCCTACTATTCCCATGGCTTCCCCCTATTCTCCTGTGTCTGCTCCCACCACTCTAGTGCTGGCCCCAGTTTCATGCCAGGAAGTTTTTAAGTTACTTAAGACCATTCCTGCTCATGGAAGTGCAGGTCCTGATGGTATTGATCCAAGGATTCTTAGGCAGTTTGCCTCTCCTCTCGCCGAACTGGTTACCAGGCTCTTCAATCTCTCAATCAGCTCAGCCTCTGTCCCTTCAGTCTGGAAAGCTGCCAGAACTATACTGGTGCTTAAGAAAGGTGATCCCAAAATCCTATCAGACTATCATCCTATTTCACGCCTGCCTACACTCAGTAAGCTGCTTGAAAAGTTGTGCAGGTCTCTCAATACCTACTCCACTCTAACCTTCAGTCCCCTTTACAACATGGCTTTAGGGCTGGGCACAGTACAACTACTGCTCTAACCCATTTCACCAGCAACGTAAAATGCAATATGGATAAAGGCCTACTCATTGGAGCAGTGTTCATCAATCTCTCCAAAGCTTTTGATATGGTACAGCACCCTCTACTAATGGACAAACTGCAATCACTGGAAACCACTGAATCCATTCTATCTTGGTTCGTCAGCTATCTTGAAAATTGCTCTCAAACTGTCTCCTTCTGTAAGGCGCTCTCTGCCCCTGCCCCAATCATCACAGGCATCCCTCGGGGTTCACTTCTCAGGCCCCTACTCTTTTCTGTTTTTATCAATGATATCCCCAACCCCTCCCTTCTCTGCAATACCATCTTGTATGCAGATGACCTGGTACTTTACTCTGCCTCTAAATCCATAACCAACCTAAACCAACAATTATCACCTGCCTTTCAGTGCCTACAATCTTGGTTCTCCTCCAACTACCAAATCTTAAACCTATGTAAGACCCAGGCCATGCTATTTGGATCCTCTAAACGGGTACCGACCATGGCCCCTCAGTTTCTGGTCCATGGCTGCGCTGGGTCTCCAGTCTCTAACACATTATCTTTCAAATACCTTGGGTAACACTTGACCCTGCTATGGATTTTGCTGCACATGTTAGTAAGGTCTATCACTCTGTTAACTCTAAGATAGGTGTAGCCTACAGAGTGCACCACTCACTAACGCCGGCCACAAGGACTGCTGTAGTGAAAGGTGTGTTACTTCCACAACTGCTGTCTGCTCTCCCAGTCCTCTCTCATGCCAATGCTGTTCTCTGTAAATGGGACATTATGTACAACATCTGCAGATTCGCCTTATCTGCCCCACGTCTGACCCACCACTGCAGACTTTACTCTGCCTTAAATTGGTTGCCTCCCAGTATCCTTAGATCATATGCACTTTGCTGTTTTATTGACTCTTTAGCTAGAACACCTAGCCCTGCTGCTCTGGGTGCCATGCTTACCCCTGTCTCTCACTCTCGTGCCCTCAGGTCCTCCATCTTCCCCTTGCTTGCTGTTCAGCCCTACTCTACTAAAATGGCGAACAGGCCTTCCCATATTTTGCCCCGTGGTTCTGGAACTCACTCCCCCCTCATTTGAAGAGCTCCTCATCTCACCTAGCTTTTAAACATGCTCTTTTTTCCCACCTTGATGCCCCTGGCTTCTGTGTATGCACTTAAGGTTACGTGGGGCCTGATGCTTGCCCTCCAGCTGCTATCTTGCCCATTTCTGTTTTACTACTGTTGTACATGTGCCTGCTTGTCTCCTGTTATTCTATGTAGGACTATTGACTTTGTACTGAATAAGTTTTACAACAATTGTATTGACTTCTCTAACCTGCAGTACCACTTGCTGTTAATTTTATCCTGTTTTTATGTTGTTTGAATAGTTAGTGCTGACTGTTATCTTAGCTTTTGTACTAAATTTGTTGTCATTGCCGCATTTACTGTAACTGTACTCTCCTGGGTCGTGCCTGAAAATAGGCAGGTCTCTTGCCTAGCGCACTTACCGGTCATCAAAAGCTAATAAATAAATAATAAATAAGATTAAGAGCCACCAGTTGGTTTGTCAGTTGATCAGATGATTTCAGAAAATCCCAGTTCAAGTCACCTGTAATCACAATTTCTTGATCTAAATAAGGAACCAACATGGTTACCAACATTTGGGGAGGCTCAAGGAGGTCTATATCAGGCCACCAAATTAAAATTGAATTTGTTTGACACCCCTACATTTAAAACAATCATATCTAACTTCTTAGGAATAGATTTGGCCAATTTTACTGTCCCTGATAATCCATATTTTCAATAAATTGCCACACCACCCCCTTTAGTCGATTGATCCTGCCTATACAAACTATATCCATCGATACATATATCGGCATCTTTGATTTTGTTACTTAACAATGTCTCTGATATAATAAATGCATCACGATTGGAATTATGTTCCACATGTGTAGGTAATCAATCTTTGCTAACCCAGAGATACAGTCTCCAGCACCTACAAGTCGGTTGTAGTCTGGGCACCTACAAGTCTTTTATAGTCTGGGTCTATCTTTCTTCCAAGTGTTTGAGGTGTTTCCCAAGGACCAATATGGGCCTGTGAATTCTCATGCAAAGATTCTGCCCTCTCTGCCTACTCCTCTTGAACATCTGCAGGAAAAGAAGCCTCTGTTTTGACTGACTTTAATGCTTATAAAGGAGTTTCTGTCTTGGTTACTTCCATAGACTTGAAAAGAACAAACATCGCCTATTATATCTAGAATATCCACAACCTGTCTCCCAGAAGGGGTGAGAGGAATTCTGTTGTACCTTAGAAATGGACAGATGTCGCTTTTTATTCTTAATGTCTTCCAAAACCTTCTCCTCATTTTGGAATGAACAAGTCACCAGAAAAAGGCCTTCTGAAAAATCTGTCCTTGAGGTTTGGTCCACAGACCAGTGTCAAAGCCATACTCCTCTTATAGCCATAATTGTGGTGAAGGAGCCCTAGCAGAAAGCCACAGGTTGTCCCAAGTCATATCACCCAGGTAAGAGGTTGCCATAATATTAATAAAAGGCAGGAGGCGTGCCACTAGGGAATCCTCTGGTAAGCCCTCTAAGAGTGTTGACACCCAGTCAAGGAGGCAGTATAGTGCAGTGGTTTGAGGCTATGAGCTATAAACCTGGAGACTTGGGTTTGAATCCCACAGATCCCACTTGCATGCTGTGTGACCCTGAACAAGTCACTTAATTTCCTTGTGCTCCCAGGTCGCCCCTGTAAACAAGCTTTCAGCTTAGTGTGTCTCTCCTGGTAAAAAAAATATATAAATATTCCATATTCCAGTCACAGATTGCCTTGGAGACCAGAATGGAGGCATACATCACTCTCGGTTGGTGGCCTCACAGCTTATTTTCAAAGGTTCTTTAAAAGCCTTGCTCACCTGTACCCCCCAGTAAGGGATCCTGTCCCTCAGTGGGACCTGAACCTGTGCATCACTCAGCTGATAGAGGCTCTTTTCAAGCCTATGGCAACTGCTACCCTGAAGTATGTTACCTGGAAAGCTGTTTTTCTAGAGGCACTCACATCTGCCAGAAGAGTAAGTGCGCGTCAAACCCTCTGTACCGATCCTAACTAAATCATATTCCACAGAGACAAGCTAGTCTTGAGAACTAACAAGAAATTCCTTCCCAGAGTGGTGTCTGAATTTCATCTGAATCTGTCAGTCACACTTCCAGTATTCTTCACAGCAAAATCCACCCAAGGGGAGCAAACACTCCACAGTCTGGATGTTAAGAGAGCTCTGAGGTACTGCTTGAACCACACAGTGGATGTCAGGTCCACCAGTACTCAGCTATTTGTCACCTACGGTGAAGTAGGGCAGGGTAAACCAGCATCCAAGAGAACTATTGCTCATTGGATAGGTTTTGCATTCAGTTCTGTTATGCCAGAGCTTCCAAATTGCCACCTGAAGGCCTCAAAGCCCACTCTGTAAGAGGCACATCTGTCTCTGTGGTAGCTTCCAGGGTGTCTCCCTGCAGGAAATTTGCAAAACAACTACCTGGAAAACAGTACACATTTTCCAAAAGCACTACTGTCTGGGCATACAGTCCAGAAGGGATGCCTGCTTTGGCACGGTTTTATTTATTTATTTAAAAGTTGGTAACCGGAAGAGGCACACTGAGCTGAAGCTTGTTTCCAGGTACGACCCAGGGAAGGGGGACATGAAGTCAAAATACAGACAATGTGACAGTTCATTTTGCAAGTGACACATAGGTACAGAACTCAAAATATACACAATGTAATGGTTCATTTTACAAGTGACACATAGATACAGATGGTAAGCATAATAATTAAGACAGGCTTTTTACAGATTGCCTGTTTAGAACATCATACTAGTATAAATGTGCAAGATAAACAGCTAAAAATACAAAGTATATGAGTGAAAACAAAACTCTAGGTGAGCGTAGTGAACATAGGTGGCACAAGTAGTATGACTGGCAAGAGCACTTTGTTGGCAGATAGCAAGACTAAGAGCAATTAAGTTGGCAGTAGTGTGAAATAGAGAGTAGGGGAGTTATCCTGGCAGGTAGCAAGAACAGGAGAGGGGTTGGGGTGGGAAAGGGCTTGCTTAAAGAGATTTAGTGAGGATAGTAGGTGGAGTGATGATGGACGGGAGTGCCAGTTATGAGAGAAGCAGTAGGAGAAAGCAGCCATGTCAGAGTTAGAGTGGGGATGGAGAAGGGCAAAGGTGCAAGTGTCACTGGAACGGAGATGGTAGGATAGGTAGGAGGAGGGAGGGAGAGGTAGGGAGGGAGTGAACCAAACCAGTATTTAGCTGTGATTGTGGAGGTGTGGTGCTCGTGGTGGGAGGTCGGGGGGGAGAGATAGGGAGGAGTAAAGGGGGCAGTGGTGAGTCCTGGGGGAGCATTTATGGTGAAACAGCAGAAGGCATTGAATAGAGAGTCTAGTCTGGAGAGGGTGGTGGAGGGGGCAGACCCATAGATGATATCAGAGTAGTCGAAGATAGGTAAGATTGCTTTTGTGAGTAGTATACAGCAGACTGGGAGGGACCAGCATCTTTAGTTCTGTACAGAGAACCAAGCTTAGGGCGGAGCTTAGAATGGATGTAGTTTATGTGAGTAGTGTAGTCAAGGTTAGGGTTGCCACCTGTCAGGTTTTTTACCTGATGGTCAGGTTTTCAGGGTCCCTATCAGGTAATCCGGTTTTGCTCTGTGCTGGTCAGGTTTTTGAGCCATTTTGAGTGCTCACATACTTTTTAAACAAATTTTGTCATATCATTCATTGTTTCAGCTACATGTCCAGATTACAAACAAGTTCTGTTGTCAATGTAGCCTTTTGTTTGTGAATGCAGTCACCATGGGAGGTGTAAAGTATGGCCATTAATTAACACCATTAGCACTTACTTAAGCTAATTTTTCCACTGCATCTTGAAGTGACATAGCAGCACAGCTGCCCCTATCTTTTGTAACAGTAACACAGCCAGTTAACCTCCACTTTAATTTGCTGCTAAACGTTTTCATCTCTAACAGAATGTAGGCATTTTTAAATGTTTTTAATTATTTTATTTCCTCAAGAAAAAAGTATAGTCACTTCTTTGGCTTTGAAATAGTACTGTGGACAAGAACAGGAAATGGAGCCAGAAAAAGATATAAAGTATGTATACTATTGTATGCTATTTACAGTATTTCCCTTGTCTCCCCCAGATCATATCTGTAAATGAGATTGTTTTTATCTCTGTATGTTTATCTGGTTAACCAATGTCAATAAATAAATACATACGTAAGTAAATAAATAAATAATTAGGAAGAACCTAGGAAAGTAACTTTAACAGGCACAGTACAGTATTAACATTTTTTATTTAACTGCTGCTTTAAGTGTTGTTTTTTATTGATATAACAGATGGACTTCTAGGAGGAACAATGCATGATGAGTCATGAAAAGGGGTGGGGCTAGGGGTGGAGCCTAGGATCCGGTTTTCGCCTCATCCAAAGGTGGCAACCCTAGTCAAGATGGGTGTCCAGCCAAATGCCTAGGCACTTGTAGGCAGAGACAGTATCCAGTGCGGTGCCATTGAGGGTAGTGTAGGAGGTCTGAAGAGCCTTTGGGGAGTGCCAAATGTCGTGGATACTGTTTTCTTGGTGTTTACTTTAAGTTGGTTGGCTTGGAACCATTTTAGAACATGGGTGAAGTTGTTTCGTAACTGTATGGACACCATGGTGGAGGGAGGGGCCTGAAGTGTAGAGAATGGTGTCATCCACGTAGAGGTGAATTTGGGAGGAAAGCATACTGAAGGGAGATTGTTGAGGAAAATAGAGAAGAGGATGGGTCCTAGAACTGAGCCTTGGGGTGCACCAGCTAGAATTAGGCGGGGGGAAGGGCATCCTAGCCAGGACACGTTGGGTTTGGGCCAGACAGGTAGGATTTGAACCATTCATCTGTGGGAGAGGAAAGACCAGCCAGTCCAAGTTTAGAGAGGAGAGGATGTGAGACTGAATCAAAGGCCTTGGCTAGGTCAATGAAGATGGCTGTGGTAAGGTTCCCTTGGTTCATGCCTGTAAGAATGGCATCAGTGACACGGAGAAGGGAGGAGACTGTGTGGTGTTTTTTCCGAAAACTGGACTGGAAGGGGGAGAGGAAGTGGGTGAGCCTGGTTAGGACTAGGGACTCCTGGAGCTTGGCTAATGAAGGGAGATAGGGTGGTAATTTCTTGGTGTGGCATGATTTGTTACCTTTGTGTAGGGAGATCACTTTAGCAGATTTCAAGGCCTGTGCGACAGTGGTGAGAGAGAAGGGGAGGTTCAGTAGATGAGATAAAGGATGGGCAATGGCTGGGACTGAGATTTGGAGGAGGAGAGGATCAAGGCCACCAGGGCTGGATTTGTGAGGATTCAGTGATTGAAGGGCTTGAAGAACTTCCTGGGCAGTGATGTGGGAGAAATGAAAGCTATTTTGCTCTTAATAACTTTTTATTTATTAAGTTTTATCTTATTAAGCATACAAATACAAGCAAGTAAAAAGACAATGACGTACATACTTAAAATAATATTGTAACAGAATTTAATCACTCTTAAGTTTACTTACAACTAATAAAAGGCAATCCATTTAGAAACTATGTACAATAAAAAAGGAAGGGTTAATTACTCTAATTTTAATTACTCTAAAATTGGGTCAAGAGATTTCATGGAGACAGAGTGTTTAAGACTTTTAGATAACTTCATTTAGGGGAGCAAGAAGTTTGTACTTTGGCAATAGGAGAGAGGTTTATCTCTGCTTGTTAGATAGTCCAACTGAAGGTAGACTACACTCTCATGCCTTCTTTCCCCCCCCCCCCCGCAATGCTTGTGTGGTGGTAATTACTCTTATCTGACAAATGATTGTGTATAGAAACTGCACTGAGAGCTGAGAAAACCTACAGAAGAAAAAGTCTTTCCCTCTGGTTTCGATAGGTTATGTTATTCCTAATCTCATATGTCAAGGGACAAAATCCTGCCTTTCAGTCATAATATAAACTACCCATTGTCTCCAGAGTATCTCAAAGCTATCCTTGTTATGATTAATTAGGGCTGTGAAACTCTACATTTTATAGATTTCTATTATAATATTCTGCCATTCTTCTCTGGTGGGAATCTCTGTTAGAAGCAATTTTCTGGTAATAGATTGTTTCCACCAGGATCATTCCACACTCCAGCTCTTGCTCCAAGACTCCTTCAAACAAATAGAAAACTGGTTTGCTGAACACGGACTAGTTGTCAACATTAAAAAGACCAAAACTATGCTGTTTGCCCACTGCCAAAACAGGGCAAAGGATCATCACCTGAATATTCTCTCTAGTTCACGTCTCCCTCTGGAGCAGGTCCAAACTTATAAGTACCTAGGGGTCACCTTCGACATCACCCTCTCGTTCCATGACCACATTAAAATTCTATCCTTAGCCACCAATACCCGTATCGGTCTCCTATACAGGCACAAAGATTGCCTGCCACCTGAAGTGCTTCACCTGGCCGTAACTTCCTCAGTCCTGTCATAGGTGGACTACGGACTCACTATCTATGCTGCCTCAGACCCAACAGCGCTCCACCAAATCCAACTAGCTAACAATAAGGTATACTTGTTAGCCCAAAGATCCTTCCCTTTCAGAGTCCCATCTTGGTACAATGCCTTGCCCCCTGCCATCGTTGCAACCCCCAAGTTAGGTCCATTTATGGTGGCCCTTAAAGCCCATATTTTATCAGAGCGTAGCTGCCAGTGCGACCACTAGCCTTACCCTAGGCCCTGCCCTATCACTATATGCCACACCTGGCACAGACAATGTCTTGAACGAGGCTGCATGCATTTCCTCTGCCTCTGGGGCCCTGTGCCCTAGGCCTGTCCTAACTAACTCATAGCACATTCCTTTTTTTTTTTTTTAGGATCTTGACAAATGCCTCCCGGGAAGCTGCACTTTGCAAAACATCCTTCGAGACAGCATCCTGCAATCCAACTGTAACCCATTTTGCTGCATCTGTTAGCTACCTCATGTATAGGCAGTCTCCCTAAGTATGTACACTGCACATCCGTAGATTCTGTATGCATGTAATGCTTCCTTTTTTTTTTTACCTACCAATTATATAGGCAATTACCCCATGTATGATGTATTCACATTCGTGTTACCTGTTTGCTCTCTCACTTGTGTGACTCTCCACCATTGTTGATTGTAATTACCTGTTGCTGTCCTTGTCTTTGTAGCACCTTATACTTGATGTGGAGCCGTTGGAAATGAGTCTATGACTCAAAGGGTTGCAATTCCTATACTATAAATAAATGTTTAAGAGCTTTCTGCTGGAGGGGTCCCCGAGTCCCACCAGAAAGTTAGAGAAGAAAGAGGTCTGCAGTAAGGATTATTGGAACATCAGACAGGTCTGACAGAGCTTCCTGAAGAGAATTGAAAAAAGGCCTGTAAAAGAATGCACCCCCAAAATATGTAACCATGGGTGGCTGGGGATATCCCACACCCTCTCCAGCAGGAAGTGCCCTTTTGTGGGATGTATTTTACCTGGATAGCTGGGGTCCTCAGAAAATGTATAACAGTTTTCCAGGAGAATTCTTTACAAGTGTATGAGGCTGTGGGTTTATGCAGATATTGTAAGCACTTTTCCCATTGCTGTTCTTCTAAAGAAATATGTAAATCTTTTCCCCATATTTTTCTGACAGGTTCTAATACGCCCTTTCTTAGGGAGAGTAGGGCTTTGTAAATATAGGCGATGGTGTGTTGCTGGGGAGCAGTGCCCTGTAGGGCCTTCTGAAGGAGGTCCACAAGTTGTGACATCTTCACCTGGAGGAAGGACCGGGGGCAGAGTTTTAATAAACGTTATTGCTTGAATATATATAAATTGATCCTGAAGATGCAGGACATATGAATTCATCATATCCTCAAATGATTATTTCCCATTTCTAAAAAAATGCAAGATCAAGAAGATCCTCTGAGTGCTGCCACACTGTCTTTTTAAAGGCAGCTTGCTAAGCATTGTCGGCCTACACAGGGAGGTAACCAGGAAGTGGGAGCATGTCGCCAAGGCAGCAGGTGATGTAACTATAAGTGGTCCTTTTAGTGCTCGGCTCCAGCAAGTGTTTTTAACTCACTTGCATTCTAAAGTACTGCAGGGGAAGGCAGCATATTGTGGACATGGTGAGCCCTGCATTTGCCATGCAGCAGGGTGTATTTTTGGTAGTACTTGTGTGAGGCACTCCCATTCCTCCCGTACTGCGAGAGGATCAAGAGTTGGCAGACACCTATATTAGGTGCCTCGGAGTGACAACCTGGATCCTCTGAGTGCTGCCACACTGTCTTTTTAAAGGCAGCTTGCTCAGCATTGTCAGCCTACAGAGGGAGGTAACCAGGAAGTGGGAGCACATCACCAAGGCAACAAGTGACATAGCTGTAAGTGGTCTAATTAGTGCTCGGCTCCAGTGAGCGGAGTCGAGCGCAGAGTGGAGGTGACGTGGGCAGAGGCCAGCGGCGTCTGCTGGCGTCTTACATGGATAAGCGGATAAGGGCCAGGTAGTATATAAGTGAGACTAATACTCGCATTAGTCACACAGTAAAATTTTAAAGTTATTACGATTTCAGGAACTCACTGTGTGAAGTGTTACATATGGATAGCATGTACATAGTTACTACCAACGGGGATGTGGGTTTAAAATGCTCCTCTTGTCATACATTTAGTCTCACACAAGCTAGTGACCACACGCACTGTATGTGCGATCAGTATGTGGACTTAAGAGAATTAAGGATCAGAATTATTGGGCTAGAATTAGAAATAAAGTGCTTAAGAAAGGTCATGCTGGGCGGCCAGCAATTGGTCAGACTCTGTGACCAGCTTAAGCTGGGCGATATATGTCAGGGAGAGAAAAGGCAAAGAGAGATCTGGATGATGAGGGCGAGGGTTCCAGCGTTGAAGTTACTAGAATTAAAAAAGAGAGAAGAGCAATGAAATTTGCTGTCCATACAGACAATCGCTTTACCGCTGTTGAAGAATTAATGGATGGTATTGAGTCCCAAACTAGCAATAATTTAGACATAGCTCAAGAAGTGAGAGATGTATCAGATCCTATTGATGACACTAATCAACACAAAGAAGTACCTCCAGTAACTAGAAAATTAAAAAGGAATGTGTACATTCTAGGTGATTCCATAATTAAGTTCACAGATCACATCACCACTAAAATTAGTAAAGACTGTAGTCAGTAGTTGTTTCCCGGGGGCGGGGGTGAGAGACATGATAGGCATTATAGGTGATATGATGGGAAAGGCACCACAGGGCTCCCTTGTTGTAATTCACATTGGAGCCAGCGATGTTTGGAATTGCTCAGCAGAAAACATTTTTAATGCCTATAGAGAAATCAATAGACTGGTCAGAGATGGGCAATGTGAACTGATCATCTCGGAAATTTTACCAGTAGCAAGAATGAATAATACAATTAATACTAAAATCAAAAAACTTAATAATTGGTTAAGGGAGTGGTGTTTAATGAAAGGAATCAAATGTATTACTACCTGGGAATATTTTGTATACCTAACACACCTATTTGGCTATGATAAGTTACATCCGAGTAGAACAGGGGGTGACTTGTTAGGCAAGATATTTTCTGATTCTATACTAAAGTCATTAAACTAGGTTGGATGGGCGAAAGGGAACTTCATGTGGTGGCCAATTACATCCACCAGATCCCTAATTAAAACAAATCCAAAAAGCAAAATTTAAATAGCATGATAAAAAAGGAGAAACAGTATCAAAGATAGTGATCTAAGGATTTTATTAACTAATGCTAGAAGTTTAAGAAATAAAATGGACGAGTTAAAAAATATATTGATTTCAAAACAGGTACATATATGCGCTGTTACTGAGACCTGGTTTCAGGATGGGGAATGGGGTAGAGAGATACAGGGTTTTAATTGTTTTCAAAAGAACAGAGGAAACAAATGAGGGGGTGGAATTGCATTGTATATTACTGAGTAAATTAAAACTCATGCTATCACAGCTGAGAATATGATATCTAGGAATGTCGAATTGCTGTGGACCAATATTCAGACTGCCAATAGGAACATCACAGTGGGTGTTACGTATAGACCCCTGAATTTGAGTAATGAAGAAAATAATGCATTTCTCACTGCCCTAAATGAATTTGAAATCACAGGGTACTTCATTTTAATGGAGGATTTTAATTACCCAACAATTGACTTGGAAATATTACAAGGAAAATTCAGTTTACAAAATAATTTAATTGATTATATCGCACAAAAAGGGTTGGACCAGTTGATTGTTAATCCAACGAGAGGTGGAAACACTTCGGACTTATTCCTAACTAATATTGAACAAGATACAATTAGTTTACAAATTAGTGACCCAATAGGCGACAGTGATCATAACACCATGTATATAAATAGTAATCATAATGAAGTTATTATTAAAGGGAAAATGGAAATAAGGGATTATGGCAAAGCTGACTATCAAATAACACATTATCTGACATCTTGGAACTGGAAACAGAACGTGGCAGGGGCCAACATGGAAAATATTTGGTTAGAAATTAATAACAGAATACAATATTGTATTGAACTATGGGTCCCAAAAGTTACAAAATATAATGCAAAAGGTAGAATACCCACATGGTAGGGAAGAAACATTAAAAATAGCATCACAAGAAGGACAAGGAAATATGCTAGATAAAAAAGTAATCCAACCCAGGAGAAATGGGTCTCTTACAAAAAAGAAGCGAATTGCACAAAGAGACTCATAAGAAGGGCCAAACAAAAGTCTGAATTACACATGGCCACTGCCATGTGTAATTATGAGCGTAAAGCTGGCCTTGCCTGTTTTTGATTAGCTCTGCTATGGCTACCCTGTCTGTATGTTTATTTATATGTATATGTGTATGTATATATATATATATATAGCTTTTGACTACTCTGTTATGACGATATTGAATTATGTACATTTGTAATTTGTATTTCCACTGTATTCTACCTCTCCCCCAAACCTCCAGGGCACATCTGGAATCAAGTGGTACCCTGCTCAGTATGCCTTCCTGGTAAAACTCTTAAATAAATAAATAAAAATCAAGGACAATCAAAAATTATTTTATAATTACATAGGGTCCCTAAAAGGTAGACAAGTTGGAAATGGGTCCCTAGAGAAGCAACTGGGAATTTTTAACAATGAGCAAGACATAGCGAATGAGTTAAATCAGTATTTTCATAGCATATACCAACCAAAAAAACATAACAATACTTCAAGTGTGAACGAGCACAATTGCCAGGATAAGCTAGAAATTATTTTCTCTGAAAAAGAAGTCATGGATAGATTCTTTAAATTAAAGAGCAATACGTCAGCAGGGTCTGATGGAATAAATTCAAGCTTTTTAAAGAAAGCTCTTGTACGCCCGGTCACCATGCTGTTCAGTGCATTAATTAGGAAGGGGAACACTTTAAAAGAGTGGAGAGAGGTGAATATTACACCTATTTATAAAAAAGGGACAAAAATGTAGGCAGCAATTATTGTCCAGTTAGTCTCACATCAATTATGAGTAAACTACTGGAGGGTCTGATTCAAGAATGTATGGTTAAACATATGAAAGATTTAGGGTATTTGGATATAAGCCAACACATATTCACTAGTGGGAGACTAACCTGCTTAGTTTTTTTGAACCCATAAGTGCAACGCTTGATAGAAATTTACCTGTAGACGTAATATTTTTAGATTACGCTAAAGCATTTGATTCGGTGGCACAAGATGTACTGATCAAACAGCTTATCTCTATCCAGATGCCTCATAACATAGTGGCATGGGTGAAATCATGGTTGACTAATAGGCATCAACGAGTAGTAATTAGAGGATTTACATCAGACTGGAGGGAGGTCGCGAGTGGGGTCTCCCAGGGCTCTGTGCTGGATCCTACTCTCTTTAATATCGTTATTGCTACCATGATGGTAACCGGGGGTATTTGGATGGGAAAGTATGCTGATGACAGCAAAATAGGTGCAATTGTCAACAATGAAAGGCAGCACGTGATCTATAGGACAACCTCACTTCTATAGAATTATGGGCAAATATTAACAAACTCCAATTTAACCTGGAAAAATGTAAGGTAATGCATTTGGGGAGGAACAACCAGGAATTTAACATAGAAACATAGAATTTGATGGCAGATAAGGACCACTTGGCCCACCTAATCTGCCCATTTCCCCTACCTAACCGATAAGCTGCAGATCCTAGTTAACCAACAGCCTACTTCCTCCTACCCTCCACTAGAATTGCCTTATGTGTGTCCCATGCATTCTTGAATTCCCCCACTGTTTTTGACTGTACAACCTCCTCGGGAAGGCCGTTCCATGAATCTACAACCCTCTCTGTGAAGAAATACTTCCTCACATTACCTCTGAGCCACCCTTCCCCCATCTTTAAATTGTGTCCCCTTGTTCTTGTACCTCTCTTTTTCTGAAAGATGCTACCCTCTTGGACTTTGTTGATTCCCTTCAGGTATTTGAAAGTTTCTATCATGTCCCCCATCTCCCTCCCTTCCTTGAGACTATACATTTTAAGCTCCTTTAGTCTTTCTTCATATGTCTTCTGGTGCAGACTCTGAACCATTTTGGTTTCCCTCCTCTGGACAGCCACCACCCTGTCTATGTCTTTGCGGAGATGGGGGTCTCCAGAACTGTACACAGTACTCCAGATGTGGTCTTACCAACTGTCTGTACAGAGGGCCAACAACTTCCTGCTTTCTACTGGTGATGCCTCTCCCTATGCATCCTAGTATCCCCCAGCTCTCCATACTGCCTTCTCACATTGCTGGCCCACTTTTAGGTCATCTGATATGACTACCCCCAGGTCCCGCTCCATTTTTGTTGTTGTCAGTATCTCACCCCCCATTGTATAATCTTCCCCTGGGTTTTTGTTTCCCAGGTGCATTACTTTCCACTTCTTTGCATTTAATCTAAGTATTAACTGAATGGCAAATACCTGCACTCAACAACAAATGAGAAGGACCTAGGAGTAATAGTGGACAATAAGTTAACCTTTGATATAAATACCAGACATAAGGTAAAACAGGAAATAAAATTCTGGGATGTATTAAAAAGAATATCAAGAGTAGACATCCATAGGTGGTAATGTCCTTGTACACAAACAACAATGGTGAGATCACAGTTGGACTACTGTACACCCTTTTGTGCTACTGGGACAATGAGAGGTAAAGCCCTTGTAGAGGGCTTTCAGAGAAGCTCAACTAAATTAGTCTCATCTGTCCATCATAAGAACTATGGAGAGAGTGAGAGATCTGGGAATGTATTTGATGAACTATAGACAGCTTAGAGGGGACTTGTGTTTGGTATTTAAAGCCTCATAGGATAGATATATGTGAGAAACTACTAGTCTCTCTCTGATAATATAGGCACACGAAGTACACGTACCCATAACTTAAAAATAAGAGGAGATATAAATAAAACAAGTAAAAGAAATAGGTGTTTCACCCAGAGAGTGGTGAAATGGTGGAACTCCTTACCTGAGTCTGTGGTCTACAGAAAAATGGTGGATGCTTTTAAGAACAGCTTAGATAGCCATATGAGAGACAAAAAATATGAGTACCTACACTGACTTAGTGGCAAGCTACTAAAAGGTCATCCGACCTCTAAGCTTGAACATTTTCTATGATTCTATGATCAAGAAGATCCCCATATTTATCCATCTCTGAAAGCCATGATCCAACCAGCTGGCAAGAAGAAGTGGAGGTACGGCAGGGAGTATAATAAGTGTCTGTAAGGAACAAACAGCTTGAGACATAGCAACTGCCTCCAGCATTGCAGGGTATTAGTTGTGTATGTGTTTTCAGCCATCTCTATAATTGGGATGTCAGGACAGCTCAATAATATCTTGTTCAAATTAATTAGGTCCTCCTGCCACACCTCCAGATCTCTCCATTTAGCTGCATATTGGGGATGAAGCCATAAAAATATTATTCTAAGCTGAGCTGCATTATAATATTGTTCTAGGTCTGGGAGGGCTAAGCCTCCTAGATTTTTAGGCAGCTGTAGGGTTGTATATTTCACTCTAGGTAATTTAGAGTCCCATATGTAACGTGAAATGTTTCTGTTAGTTTCCCTAAAATGTTTTTTGAGAGGGGAATTGGTAAGGTCTGAGCCAAGTATAGGAACCTTGGCAATAAGTTCATGTGGTTTGCTTCAACTCTTTGAATTAATGGAAATGGGATGGTGTGCCACCTGTACATGTCCAGGTCCAAATTTCGTAAGAGAGGGGCATAGTTATACTAATGCAGATGAGTGTGATTTTTGGACAGGTATATCCCCAGGTATTTTAGGGAAGACAAGTCCCAACAAAACGGAAATAGTTGCTTTATAGGTGTAGACGGGACATAATGTAACTGGGACCTCCATTTTGGCTGTGTTAACTTTGTAGCTTATGAGGCCCCAAATCTATCTAATAATTGCCATAGCAGGGTTAATGTTTGTTCAGAGGCTGTCAAATAGATTAACAAATCGTCTCTATAAAGTGCAAGTTTATGATGTACATGCCCTATCTCCAGCCCCTCAATCCCGACAGACTATTGGATTGCTCAAGTCATTGTTTCCAAATATATAGCGAAAAGCAGGGGTGACAGAGGGCACAGCTGCCTTGTACCCCTTAACGGGGGGATGGGGGTTGAGATGGATCCTTTTATCTTAATATAGGCCATTGGTTTGTTGTATATCCCCTGTATCAATTTCTTGAACTTCTCCAAGAATCCCATAGATCTCAGTGTGGCCAGCAGATGTGGCCATGCTACCCGGTCAAAGGCTTACTCTGCATCCAGGCTTAATAATGAAAAAGGGACCTTCAACCAAGCAGCCTGGTGCAGCACATGGAGTGTGCATTTAATATTATCTTGTGACTGCCTGGAAGAAATGAATCCACATTGGTCTGCATCTACAGTATAAACCGAGAAAGAAGCACCTCCAGTCTTTTTGCTAGGATCACCGTAAACAACTTATAATCAATATTAAAAAGAATCAATATTATAATCAATATTCTCACCTCAGGAATTCTCCAATATTCCTAACTCTTGCAGTCAGCCTTTAAGATAGAACTGCCTGGAGATAGAATGTATGCTAATGAAGGAATCATCATTGACTCGTGCCACTTTTCAAATGCTTCCCTTATCAACTGCTTACATTCTAACGCTTCAGATTTCATTCTCCAACTGCAAGACCAGATGCCTCAGAGACCTCTCCTCATCAGTCGTTGTCTAAACTTCAGAAAATATAAGTATTTTACTTATTTTTTCTTTTGCTGCCTTTATCATCTGTATTTCTTAGTTAACCACTAGTTAGTTTAGTTTTTTTGTTATTTTTCTTGTTTTCTCCCAATTCGGTATAACCAAGGAGAAACCGGGACAGTTTTAGTTAATTTTGGAGTTTTTTTTACTAAAACTCCATTAGCTTTAGCTTTATTTTTCTAAATTTATTATCTTTAAGTAACCGCTAAGCCCAGTTACAGAACCGATAACTTTGGTTCCTTTTGCATTGGTTCCCAGTTCCGATCGGAACATCCATCGGTTCCTGAACCGACCGCAACCGCAAATAAACATTTAAAATTAAAAAAATTCTTTGTGGTTCCTGTTTTTTTCAGTTCTGATAATGTCAGAAAAACCTAAGAAGAGAACCGGTGAATCTGGTTTCAAAAACTGTTCTCGATGTGGTGAAGTGTTTGCCAAGGCAGATAAACACTCCTTGTTTGTTGTCTGCCTTGGGTATGAGCATTTTAGAGACATGCAAAACCTTTCCTGAAAAGATGGTGGATAAATGTCTGGAAAGGCTTAAAAAGAAGCTTCCTATGCCTGGGGTTCCTCAGGCTCTGACCAGCCGAAACCCCTCACTCCTGCAGGTGAAACTGCAGAGCCTGTACATGCTACCCCTGATACGGGTACACAGACTGCTGGCAAGAGACCTACTGAACCAGCTGACTTTTCAGTCCCAGGCAAAAAAGACCAAGAAAACCAAGCATACTGAACCCTTTGCTGAACAGCAACTGGGGACTTCTGCTGTGCCTGCTGCTATGCCTTCACCACAAGAAATTGCCCAGGCATTTAGTGTGATTCAGAACCTGCAGGGGCTTCTAAATACACCTGGCCACCAGGCTTCAGTTCAGACACCTCCTAAGCAAGCAGCAACCTCTGCTCAGCCCCCACTCCAGTGGCAGTTGGAGTTTGAGGACTATGGGGAATTTGAGGAGGAGGAGGAGGAGGAAGAAGGAGAACCTATAGCCAGAAGTCTCCCCGACCAGGAGTTTGGCTCCCCTCCCAGGACAGCAGAGGATTTTTCTTCCACTTTTCCTTTGTGAGAGGGATGGTGGATGCCTTAGACATAGCCACCAGTGAGGCTATAGAGGATGAAGAGGAGGCTGAGTATTTAGAGATGATAGGGCTGACACCCACTAAGAAACTCCTGCTATCAATAAACAAATTCTTTAAAAAAGATGTACTAAAGATTTTTCAAACCCCCAACTCCATCCCTCCTTTGGATAAAAGGTTGAACGAAAAGTAGCAGCTGAACAGGAAGGGAGCTGAAGTTTTGTTCACTCACCCTGACCACCAGGGAATGATACAAACTGCAGCCTGTGACAGGGCAAAGAAGGTACTCTTATCCTCTCCTCCTTTTGACAAGGACTCCAGGAAAATACACAGTATGGCCAAAAAAGGTGATCTGTCTGCCTCTTTGGCTATCAGGCAAGTCAACTACCAGGCCTATGCTGCCCAGTACCAGAAATCCCTGTGACAGTCTGACCTGGCTGTGTCAGATAAAACTCCAGGTAGCCTCTTGGCAGATTTAACTGAGGCTGCCAGATTTGGGCTGGAAGCAGCCAAATATCAGTTCCAAATGGCTGCAGACACTAATGATACTGCTACCAGGTGGATGTAAACACAGTTACTCAGAGGAGGTTTGTATGGTTAAGAGCCACAAACCTCAATCAGGATACCCAGACCATGGCCATGGACTTCCCTGGTGAGGGTAACTTCCTGTTTGGAGACAAGACAGAGGCCTATATGAAAAAGATGGATGAATACAAAGCCACCTACAGGAGTAACTCTGCCACAGAAAGGGCCTCTCCCTCTGCTAGGCTCTCTGGAAGGGGAGGTGGGGGCAGATCTTCTAACAGTTGGCCATTTTTCCAGGCCCAGGCTGTTCCACAGCCCCAGCAGTATGGGTACTTTAGGGGCCAAGGCAGAAAGGGATCCTGATGAAGTTCTCAGGCTGGTCAGGCCCAGCCACTGCCCAAACAGACTCCCTGACCTGTTTGCCAAGGCCACCTCCCCACTACCAGTAGGGACAAAATGTCTCACTTTTTCCAGGCATGGAAAAACATTACCACAGACAAGTGGGTACTGGAAGTAGTATCAGGGTTTGTCCCTAAACTTCAAATCCTTCCTAGCTCTCAGAACCAGAGTGCTCAAGCCAGCTTCCAGTGCAGAGAGGAAGCTTCTGGAGGAAGAGGTTCAAAACAGCTCTGGCGAAAGTAACAAATGATTGGTTCACCGCTGCCAATGCTAAGCTGATAACTGGTGCAGTTTTTTTGGACCTTAGCAAAGCATTTGATACTGTTGATCACAACCTTCTAGTCTCGTGCCTTTCCAACTTAGGAGCTACTCCAACCACTGCCAAGTGGTTCATTAGTTACCTATCAGGGCGAACACAGAAAGTTAAAGCTGATGGCCTATTCTCTGCTCCTCTGCCTGTTGTTGGAGGAGTCCCCCAGGGCTCCATTCTAGGCCCGATCCTTTTCTCTTTGTACATAAACAACCTTGACTTCCAAGTAACGAGCTCCAAACTGCACTTCTTTGCAGACGATACTGTTTTGTATACTTCTGGATCCACAGTATCGCAGGTCATGAATGTATTACAAACTGTCTTTGCTCAGCTTGAAAATAATCTGGTAAAAGCCAAGCTGCTCCTTTGTGCTAAAAAAATGAAAGCCATGATTCTCAATCGTTGTACTTCCCCTAGTCCCCCCTCCTGACCAACCAAATGATTTTATAGTTACTGCACTAGGTGAATCATTGGAAGTAGTTTCTAAATTCAAATTCCTGGGTATTTTGTTGGGTAACAAGCTCTCATTTCATGACCACATTGATGAGCTCTCCAGGAGGCTTAAAGCAAGATTAGGATCCTGTTTTAGAAATAAGTCTTTATTCCCTCTGGAGATACGCACTAGGCTTATTCAGGCCACTTTCCTTCCTCTACTTGATTACGGTGACCTGATATATACTACAGCCTCAACTTCCAGCCTAAACAAGCTGGACGTCCTTTATCATCATGCGTTACGCTTCATTACAAACTGCCCCTACTGTACTCACCACTGTGACTTGTATGCAGCTGTTGGTTGGACATCTCTTACCACTAGACGTCTGCTCCATGCTGGTCTCTGGACCCTCAAGTTGCTCTTGCAGACATTACCATGCTACCTAACATCGCTAATCAGCATTTCCAGCAGTCCATATTCCCTTAGGAAGGCTGACTTTGTCCTACTCGATCTACCTAGGACTCGTACCACCTTTTGCAAATATGCCATTTCTTATACTCTCCCGCTCATGTGGAATCGGCTCCAATCAATACTAAAATTAATTAGCATTGTCTCTTGTCAACTTCTTCAGAGTTCTAATTGCATCTAAAATAAAAGATAGTTGTAACTGTCATTAAGCCCCTTTATACCTATGTCTGTTGCTTTCTATTGTTTCCTGTTGGCACTTGTCTAACTAAGACCCTTAACCCCTAGTCTACTTTACCCCTTGATAACCTACTCCCCCCCCACCCTGCCCATCCTTCTTATTGCTTCCTCTCCCAGTTCTTTACTTTCTGATTAAATATTGCTTTATACAACAACAAAGTGTTTAACTGCACCGGATATTGTCTTCCCTATACTTTTACACATAATTGTAACCTTGTATCCTGCCACGAGTTACCGTATTAGTGCACTGTATGCATTTCTGTATATTTGTTTATCAATATGACGTTTTTGTATAATGTGCCATTGTATGGGTATGACCTTCAGAACCTCCTTGTGAATGAGCATGCTCAATGGAGTTTTCCCTGCAATAAACTTGAACTTGAAAACCTGCTGCTATCAAAGGCAGTGGAACCTATTCCTCCACAGCAAAAGGGAAAGGATTTTTATTCAAGATACTTCCTCACAACAAAGAAAATGGGGAGTGGCAGCCTATTCTAGACCTAAGACTTCTGAACAGGCACCTGGCAAAACCAAAGTTCAAGATGGTAACCTTATCACTAATACTGCCAACACTCCAAAAAGGAGCTTGGTTGGCATCATTGGACCTAAAAGATGCTTATTTCCATAACCCCATAAGAGTCTCTCAGAAAATACCTCGGGTTCAGACTCCCTTCAGGTCATTACCTGTTCTCAGCCCTGCCATTCAGTCTCACTTCAGCTCCAAGAGTATTCACAAAGTGCCTGGCAGTGGTGGTGGCACACCTCCGAAGGCTGGGTGTCACAGTATCTCATACCTGGACGTCTGTTTGGTAGTAGGAAACTCACCACAAGTAAGGGACCATTTACAGCTCACCCAGGAACTTTGAGTCCTTAGGGTTTCTGATAAACCTCAAAAATATCTGTCCTTGTACCTGCACAGGGTACTGCAGTTCACAGGAGCAGAGCTGAATGCCCTGGAGGGCAGAAACTACCTGCCTCTGGACAGGGTCAGAAACATGGTACAGATTGTGGGCTCCTTCAGATTGAACATACCAAAAACTGCAAGGCAGTTTCTCCAGCTATTGGGCCACATGGCCGGAGCCACGGGCATAGTCCTGGGATCTAGGTTCCAGATGAGGGACATTCAGTTCCACCTCCGGGCACACTGGTACCAAAGGAGGGATCCTCTCTTAAAGCTGATTCCAGTAACAAAAATATTACTACAAGCCTTCCAGTGGTGGATAGAGGAAGCCAACCTATGGGAAGGGGTTCCTTTTCAGCAAGAGTCCCCATCAGTAGTTCTCACAACAGATTCATCACTACTTAGGTGGAGGGGCCCATCTGGGGGACCACACCACCCACGGTATATGGTTAAGTGCAGAGTCACTTCAGCACATCAGCCTGCTGGAACTCAGAGCAGTGTTACTGGTCCTACAGGCCTTTGCCACACTAGTGCAGGGAAAGGTGGTACAGGTCAGAACAGACAACCACCACAATGTACTACATAAACAGGGAGGAACGAGATCAAACCCTCTATGCACAGAGGCTATGAAAATATGGAGCCTGGCCTACTCTCTAGGTATTTCCCTTCAGGTCATCCATCTGCCAGGAAAGTACAACACCCTAGCAGATGCACCAAGTTGAATCAATCAGGCCCATCATGAATGGACGCTCAACAAACAGGCGTTGGAAGCAGTTTTCAGAAGGTGGAGCACTCCAGAGATAGATCTCTTTGCATCCCATGAGAACCACCACCTGCCACAGTACTGTTGCAGGCCACCTGCCCAAGGAACAGTCCCCCTGGATGCTCTGGCTTTGGATTGGTCAGGGAAGCACCTGTATGCTTTCCCTCCTTTCCCTTTGGTGTTCAGAGTTCTGTTCAAGCTCAGATCCCAGCCAGTATCAATGATCTTGACAGCACCAGAGTGGGCCAGGCAGCCGTGGTACTCTTTGCTGCTCTCCATGTCTGTGGCAGAACCAGTACACCATCCCCAGAGGCACAATCTGCTAATCTCCAGCCAAGGAAGGATCCTTTACCTGCACCTCAGATCCCTCGGACTCAAAGCATGGCTCTTGAGGACTTAGAATATGCAGGTTTGCATCTGTCAGAGAGTGCTTTGGATGTTCTTAAGGGTTACAAGAAACCCGCTACTAAGAAAACCTACGCCTTAAAATGGAAAAGGTTTTCGATTTGATGTTCCACTAATAATGTGATACCAGCACAGGCAGGGATTCCAGCTTTGCTGGACTACCTTACCCATTTGCATTCCCTGGGTTTGCAGTCTACTACTTTGAAGGTCCATCTGGCCTCAGTATCTGCTTACATCTCAGCTGTAAAGAATGCTGCTATGGCATCAAATCCAATTTTCAAGAGGTTCTTCAAAGGGCTGGCTCATCTGCACCCCCTCATAGGGAACCAGTGCCAGCTTGGGACTTGAATGTCTGTATAGCCAACCATATGGGTCCCCCTTTTGAGCCCATGGCCTCAGCTCATTTGAAATATATCAGTTGGAAAACAGTTTTCCTGGTGCCAGTGACCTCTACCAGAAGGATTAGTGAGCTCCAGGCTCTGTGCATTGATCAAAACTACATTTCATTCCACAGGGACAAGGTAGTCCTCCGAACAAACAGGACATTTCTCCCTAAGGTGGTCTCTGATTTCCGTTTGAACCAATCCAATACCCTACCAGTCTTTTTCACTGAACATTCTAGTTCAGGTGAGCATAGACTTCATAGTCTTGATGTCAAACAAAACCTTAGCTACTACATGACAGCCACCAAGGACCACAGGCAGGACAGAGAACAGCTGTTCCTGACTTATGGGGATGTGTGGAGAAGAAACCAGCATCTAAGAGGTCCACTTCTCATGGGATAGTACAGTGTATTCAGTTTTGTTACTCAAAAGCTGGAAAAGAGCCCCCAGGAGGGCTGAGGGCCCATTCCACAAGGGGTACAGCTGCTACTATAGCAGCAGCTAGGGATGTCCCATTAGTAGAGAGCTGTAAAGCATCTACCTGGAGAACAGTGCACACCTTCACCAAGCACTATAGCCTGGACATCCAAGTGATGCCAGATCTGGCACAGCAGTCCTGTGTGGCAGAGTTGCCCCTCCCTATAAATAGGAAGCTTTTGCCAGGACTACTGCTCTTATCTTAAATCCATCTTTAAGTCTACTGCAGTAGCTTCTCTTACTTTGCTATGGGTCTCCCTTGCCTTTTTTCACTTTTTCCCATAACGAGTGGGTGGCCTCCCAGCGTAATTTCTTAAAGCTATTCTTTCCCTGCTATGTATATCCTTTTCACTGTCCTTGGCAATGCGTTTTTGTAATTAGTGCATTAAAAAGCTCCATTGTGTAAAAAGGTCCTCTCACACTGTGTTCCCAAGAGATAAAAAAAAGTTTACAAGCATGAAAAGAGCTGCAGGTTTTCTTAAAACAGTGTCCTTTGAATTAAAACATTTAAAAACATTCTGGTACTGTTTGTTGCTGCTTACCTGCAGATGATTTGAAATGGGACTGCACCTTAGGGGAAATCGGGACCAGATGGATGGAGGCTAATTTCAGTCCTAGAAAGAGGTCATGGACAGTCCATAATACTGTCCAGGGGATGTAGTCATGGTTCCCAGAGACCCAATTAAGGATATTTTGGCTATAAATCCCAATCTATAGCACTGTGGGGAATATAAAAGAACTGATGATAGTCATATAATGTTTTTGTATGCTTTAGTCTGTCTGATCCCCCAACTTAATGTATTAGAAAGGAAATGTTGATGTTATTAGAATTGGAGGCAGATCAGCTGACTGTGTGACATCACAAGTAACTTGTATGTAATCCCTCTGAATGTTTTGTTAAACAGATGAGTCTTAGGTAGCAGCAGGGAAAGTACTGCATACCTGTAGCACAGAAGATAGTGGATACACTGTTATTGGAAAGTGTTATTTTCCACTCTGTGGCAACACAACCAAGGTTGGGGGTTGTGTTGAAGCTGAATAGCTTTCTTTAAATTTATTTTGAGTGCATTATTTTATTTTGTTATTTTCTTATTTTGCTGGAAAATTACTTTATGCAAAGCTTTAGTGAACATTAAAAAAAAAAATCACACTACTCTGCTAGTGTGTTCTAAAGCTGAAATTCTCTGTATCTGCGTTGTTGCTTCCCACACAAATCTACCACATCCTGCAGAGCCTATTTCTAAAGTAGGTTCTGTGCCCACCTCCAAATGTACTTCTTCATGGTCTGCAAGAGTTAGGAATATTGGATAATTCCTGGGGTGAGAAGAAAACATTACTTACCATAGTAATCTTGTTTCTTCCAAGGTATTCTCCAATATTCATAACTCTACCACCCTGCCTCTCCTACTAGAATCAGTGGCATCTGCACTCCAAGCTGAGCAACTATGTGTGAGGGTGCCACATACTGGCAAATCTGTTTTTGAGCCCTTTGGGCATTGTTTTCCCCTTCAGGTGATTCTGATATTTTGAGGGGGGGGGGTTGTGTTTTTTCCTCCAGTTGAAGATTAATGGAGTAGTTTAGTGTTAGTTGTTTATTACTATTAGATATAGTTCTTTGTGGGGCCTGTCTTTGCAGGCTTCCATGAAATCTGAAGCGTTAGAATATAGGCAGTTGTTAAGGACAGCATTTGAAAAGTGGCATGAGCCAATGATGATTCCATCATTAGCATATGTTCCATCTCTGGGCAGTTCTATCTTAAAGGCTGACTACAAGAGTTATGAATATTGGAGAATACCTTGGAAGAAACAAGATTACTATGGTAAGTAATTTTGTTTTCAGTACCGATATTGGGTGGTAGGAGGCGCAGTGGATAGGATCCTTATCCAGTTTTAAGATACTGGTGTAACCCCTCTGCAAATGGGGGTTCCCAAAAGTCTTCCAGGAGCTTGCCTTAAGTGCTCCACGTCCAGGTGGCCTTCGGCGTCTAAGCAGTTTAAATGTGATTCGCAGAGAGAGCTTTAGAGCCTCCACGTACTGTCTCTTTAAGAGCTGCCGGCTTGCAGGCTTACTTAGTTTGTATGGGGGGACTGTGTGTTTCCCTGCTTGGGCTGCCGGCTAAGTGCTCTGTTTCTGCGGTCACTATATGCACAGAGGGAGCCTAATTGAAAGATGTAACTGTTTGCCCGAGATCATTTAGAGTGATAAAGAAAATGCACTTTGTCTAACCTGCATTTTCTTGCAGCAAGGAATGTGCATTGTAGTCCCTTCATTTTGGTCCTGAACTGCCGAATTGGACCAATCAGTGTAGGGGCCTTTAAAATGGAGCTTGTGTGGGCCAGTCAGAACTTGGACTCTCATCTGGAGCCTGCTATAAAGGGGCTGTATGGCAGGTGCCTCTGGGTATTGTAGTTTGGACCCTGGCGTCTTTTTGCACAAACAGAGGAAGCCCTGTTGTGATTGACAACTAAACCGACCAACCGAACTCTCTAGATCTAGTTGAAAGACCCTAAGCTGTCTGCTGGCAGACCTGAGGTGACTATGAAGGGAGAAGGAGCTCTGTTGTTCGAGTGGCGAGTAGTTCGCACAGGAAGCACGTGCGTAGGCCACCTAGTCGGTCTGCGGCTGTTACTACTTTTAATTCAGACTGAATCCAAGCTTTTGGAGGAGGAAGAAGAAGCAGAAGTGTGGGAACCAGGCTTAACCTGTAGAAAACCGAAGATTTTGCTGAGGTGCGATCGGCCTGTCAGGAACTGAAGCTGCTGCGAGTGCTCCCTTGTTTTTGCAGTGTTTTGCGATCGGGATTGAGGAGCAGCCTGCCTGGTATAGTAATTTCCTTTACATATGAATGTGCTTGGTGCTTGTGGAGAATCACGATCTTATTTCCCCTGTACTGTGAATTGTGTGCTGAAGTTGGTAGCAGAACCCAACTTGATTTGGACTGAATCCGCCTGTTTTCAGATGCAGTTGGGCCCTGTCATGAGGGCCTTGTCTCCATACCCTGCTTGTATGGCCATCCAGAATGAACATTCTCCATCCTGTTCTCAGCTCTGGGTATCGTGAGTACACATCAGGGTAGCTCCCAGCACCTTTCATTTAATCAAAGTGTGTCAACTGATGTTTGTGTTTTCTTTCTGTGGACTGAGCCATCTGGCTCCGGATTACAATGGTGTGTTGTGCATGTACTTTCTCCTTGCAGGGCCCCATCCATCTGCACTCGCCTGCCTATCCCAGGCAATGGACCTGGCTAGCCCCCCTCATCCTGGGTACCCAGACAGTGTGACATTTGGACCCTAAATTGCATGCACAGTACTGTGATTTGTGTGCCTACTGCCTATCAACCTGATTTGCCCCCTTCCTTGTTACTGCCCCTAAATAAATCAGATTTGTTGTTGTTGAATTATAATCTGTCTGTGGTGTCAATACATATAGTGCCAGCATTGCATTGTGGTTGTGTTCATTACCTAACCTTGTTTTACAGGGAGTCCTCAGGGACGTGCTGCAGAATCAGTCCTGAGGGTAAGTGGTACTGTATGTGTAAAAAGTGTGCATATGTGGGGTATTGGGAAGGTAACTCCCATGTACCATGTGGGTCACTAGCGAGAACAAAGGGGGGATCACAGTGTCCCAGAGAGCTGTACCCAAGCTAGTTTAACCACTACCAACCCTGATCTCTGGGTGGAGGCACCCATCACTGGACCTAGGCCCCTTAACCTGTCAATAGCCATACAAGCAGGGGCAGTAGCCCTTGGGATAGCACCACCTAGGGGTTACATCTTGGAGGCACCACTGGGATTAGCGTCCCCTAGTGGCCACATTTGCAAATTACTATCAAAGATAAATTGATACCCCAACAGAAGTGGCCGTACACCAGTTGGTGGGGTGGTGTACTGGGCAGGAGATCGACCCCCAGAATGCTATACTTATCCTGAACAGTCCCCTGGGTACCAATAAGGACACTGTAGAGGGAGTACTGTCTAAGGTTGAATGTTTAAGAAACCCTGTGGTGGTGGGTCGACAGGCTAATCTGCCCGCCCAAACTTTCATGGCCCTAGTAGTGTGTCAGGACCCAGTAGACAGTTCCCAAGTGCCACAGACTACTACCCCCAAAAGAGTCCTCACTGCCTGGAGAGTGATAGCTAAGAATAGTAAAGACCCCAGGGGGAATGAGCCCCTCCCACTATCTGAAACATTTGAGGAGAAATTTGCTAAATTGTTGCTGGAGGAAGGAAAAACCGTGGAGGACTTTAAGAGACTATTACTACCACCTGGGACTGTCACCTCCCCACTATCCACACCTGCTCCAGCCCCTGTCCTGTTACCAACTTTTATACCTGCCCCTGAACCAGCAAGTAGTCATGGACCTTACCGCAAACTCAGGTATTCTCTGGTATCTGCCCTACTGCAAATGGGGAAATTGATCTGGAGTCCTGGATAGATTCTGCTGCTCTTAAGGTACAAGATTGGCAATGCTTGGAGGCCGAAAAAAGGGCACGCTTGGGGGAGAGCCTCCAGGGACCCGCCCAACGTACTCTTCACTCCCTGAGGTCCTCTGACCCTGATGCCAAAGCCCAAGAGTACATAATCACCCTTGAGAATGTGTTTTGGGGTACTACTAGTGTTGAGGCCTTGAAATGGAGATTTAAAGAAGTTAGACAAAGCCAGGAGAATTGTTATCTGCCTATATGGATCGATTAGAGGGGATCTTACAAACCATGTTTTGGAAAGGGGGCTGGACCTCTAGTGAAGTGGACCGGGTAAGGCTAGATCATATACTCTGCTCTGCCCGGCACTCCAGCTGGGTGTTGCTCAAATTGCAACTGCATCACAGGAAATCTGGTCCCTTGCCTTTGCATGTGTTGATGAGGGAGGTACGGGAAGTTGAGGAGGAGGAAGGTTTGTCAGAGCCCTGCACAATTGTAGCTGCTACATCCCCTGCTCCAGGTGCAGGGTCAGACGCTGATGGTCTGGAATCATCGAAATCTCATGACACAATCTGAGACCCCCATGTTAGCCAAGGGGGGCCCAGTCAGAGAGGAACATTTATGGATGCTCCGCCCTGGGACGAACTGCTGAGGGAGCTCAGGGAAACAAAAAACAGTCTCTTTATGAAGGCCCCTCCTGCGAGTACAGGCTCCGATCCCTATCAGACTGCTTCTGCTATGGGGGTGGGGATGCCCACCCAGGCATCTCATGTTGACAACAGTTCAAAACTTGATGTCTTGACTATGGAAGTGAGGGAATTGACGAGACATCTCCAAATGCTCACCACACCACCGACAGAGGTGGGACCAAGGTTTTCTGTTGGAAGTGCCCCTGCCCCGGCTCCCAGTGTGATGCCTCGGCCAGCTCAAACTCCAGAAAGTATGTTTTGCTATAATTGTAGGAAGGGTGGGCACATGAAGAGAGCATGCCGGTCCCCAAAAGACACAGACAAAGTTGCATACAGGCTACAAGGAGAGCTTCGGAGAACAAATCAGTGGTTAAGAGGCGCACGAAATGATAGCAATGAAGATCCCAGAAATGCTAACTCGCGTCCCTTTGTGGCAAGATAATCTACCCAGGCCCTTGCTACTGCCTCTCCAGACTGGTCCAAAATAGTGGGCCCTTCAATGGAAGCTACAGTAAAAGTGAATGGTGTGCCCACCAGAGCCGTGCTTGACAGTGGGTCCCAAGTGACTATTCTGTTTCAAGACTGGTACAGTAAGCACCTGTCTGTGCTGTTACAGCCTTTGGAAGGATTGCATGTCTGGTGGTTAAGTGAAAAGACATACCCCTACTCTGGCTACGTTCGCATTTGGTTGTCTTTCCACACCTCAGTGGTTGGGGTGGCAGAGCAAGTGGAGACTTTGGCTTTAATGTGTCCTCCTACTGGACTGTACGATGGTGTTCCTCTACTAATTGGGACAAACGCCCGTATGTTTGGACGGTTGGCACAACTGTGCTACGAAAAACAGGGGCATCAGACTGGTAGAGCTTTAAGGATTCCTTCCTTGATCCAGAAGGCTTATGAGTCACAGAAGAATGCTGAAAAGATGGATGCAGATGAACCAGTTGGAGTTGTGGAAGAAGGATCCTGAAATCCTGATCCTGGCGCCTAAAGCTCAGTGTACTTTGCAAGGAGAAGTCCGCCTAAGAAGGGATGTTAAGAATAAAATACTCATGCTGGATGCTCTAGGCGATGGAAAATTGCCAGAAGGGTTGCTTGTTAAGCACAGCATTTTACCCGCTCAGGCCCATGCCTATGCTCAACAGGTAATGGTCCAAGTTCATAATGTGTCAGACAGAGAAATTCGAGTGAATAGAGGTTGCATCCTGGCCAATATGCACTATGCAGACACGGCAGTGCTACCCAGTAACAAGTACTCAGGGGAGAATGACAGAGTGACACCCGACTTGTTCGATTTTGGTGACTCCCCGTTGTCAGCCGAATGGAAGATGAGGATCAGTAGGAAGCTTACCCAGAGAGACCAGGTGTTTTCTGTAAAGGAATGGGATGTGTGCAAGGAGCTGAGCATCATATCCAGCTGCATGATGAACGGCCATTCCATGAGAGGTCCCGACGCCTGGCACTAGCTGACATAGATGATGTAAGACGCCATTTACAGGAGGTGCTTGCTGCTGGTGTGATACAAGAATCCAGAAGCCCATATGCTTTGCCTATCGTGGTAGTGAGAAAAAAGAATGGAACAGTGAGAATGTGTGTAGATTATCATACCTTGAACTGGCGGATCATCCCTGATCAGTATACAATGCCCCGCATTCAGGATGCTTTAGACTGCCTGAATGGTAGCAAGTGGTTGTCAGTGTTGGATCTTCACAGTGGGTACTACCAGATCCCGATGGCCCTGGAAGACCATGAAAAGACAGCCTTTATCTCTCCGCTGGGTTTCTATGAGTTCATGAGGATGCCTCAGATGATCTCTGGTGCCCCAGCCACTTTTCAACGACTGATGGAATGTGCAGTGGAGGACATGAATTTTTTGGAGTGCCTGGTATACCTAGATGATGTCACTGTGTTTGGCAGCTCACTGGAGGAACACGAGAGCAGATTGTTCAAGGTGTTGGACCGATTGGAAGATTTTGGCCTTAAACTATCCATTGACAAGTGTCAGTTCTTTCAAACCTCTGTAAAGTATGTGGGACACATAGTGTCCACCAAGGGAATAGAAACAGACCTGAGTAAAGTTGAGGCCTTGACCACCTGGCCACAGCCCCACAATCTAAAAGAACTGCAAAGATTCCTGGGATTCTGTGGCTTCTATTGCCGGTTCATCAAGGACTATTCGAGAGTGATTCATCTCTTCCTTAATCTTACTCAAGGTTACCCTCCTACCAACAAAAAAAACAAGAGGTCGGCTTCCCCTGAGGCTGAGAGTGTATTTTGTCCCAATGAAGTTTTTGGGGCAAGATGGACACCTGATTGTGAAGCTGCTTTTCATGAGATTATATATCAACTTACCCACGCTCCTGTCCTTGCCTATGCAGATCCAGCAAAACCCTATGTCCTACACACTGATGCTAGCTTGCAGGGTTTGAGGGCTGTGTTGTACCAGGTACATGAGAATGGCCTGAGACCAGTGGCCTTTGCCAGCAGAAGTCTGACCCCATCTGAAAAGAACTATCCTGTGCATAAGTTAGAGTTCCTAGCTTTGAAGTGGGCCATTGTTGACCAATTCCACGAGTACTTGTATGGGGCTAAGATACTGGTAAAAACTGATGATAATCCTTTGACCTATGTGCAGACTTTAGCCAAGTGGGATGCTACTGGCCATAGGTGGCTTTCTGTATTGTCTACCTATGATTACGCTGGAGAGTACAGAGCAGGCCTAAATCACATAGACGCTGATGCTCTCTCACGGAGGTCTGTTTCCAGAAATGACTGGGTCAGACTGTCAGAACCTGATAATCGAGCGCTATGCCAGAAGTTTGACAAGGAGGAACAAGTGTCCATGGATGTAGTGGACTATCTAGTGGATTGCTTGGAGCCCTCTGACAATTGTATACCTGCTGCTTACTGCCACTTTTCTGCAATAGACATTGATGCACTGCCTCAGCTTGACAATGACAGTCTTCAGCAGGCTGAAGTCCGAGATCCTATGATCAAATCAGCTCTAGAGGCCCTCTACGCAGGGAAAGATGTGTCCAAGTTGCGCTCCACTGATTTGAGAACTGCATTGTTATACAAGGAAGGTTCTAAGCTGAAACTGATTAATCGACTGCTATACAGAGAAACAGTAGACAGAGGGGGACAAGTAGACAAACAGCAGCTAGTTTTGCCCACTGCCTTCCGAGACTTGGTACTGAGGTCCCTACACAACCACATGTGGCACCTCGGTATAGACAGAACACTTGATTTGGTGAGATCCAGATTCTATTGGCCTAAGATAGAGGCTGATGTTGAGCAACACATTCGAACTTGTAGTCTCTGCTTACAGAGGAAAGCCTTGCCCCAGAGGGCTGCCCCCCTTGTTAACATCACCACCAGTGCCCCCATGGAGCTGGTTTATATTGACTTTCTGAGTTTGGAGCTGGATCAAAGAAATATTAGTAATGTGCTGGTGGTCACTGACCATTTTACGAGGTATGCCCAAGCTTTCCTCACCAAGGACCAGAAGGCATCCACCGTGGCAAAAGTACTAGTAGAAAACTTTTTTGTTTACTATGGGGCTACGCAAAGAATCCATTCTGATCAAGGTAGAGACTTTGAGAGTCGTTTAATCAAAGAGATGCTTTCCCTGTGGGGAGTGCAAAAGTCCAGAACCACCCCTTACCACCCCCAGGAGGACCCACAGCCTGAACATTTTAACCGCACTCTGCTGGACATGCTGGACACTCTCCACCCAAAAGATAAGCCCAGATGGAGCCAGCAAATTAGCACCTTGGTACATGCCTACAACTACACCAAAAGTGATGCCACTGGGTTCTCCCCCTCCCGCCTGATGTTTGGAAGAGAAGCCCGACTACCGGTAGATGTTTGTTTCGGAGTTTCTCCTGATGGGGTTCGAGCTGATAATTATTTACAGTATGTGCAAAAGTTAAAGGCCCAGCTGAATCATGTGTGCCAACTGGCTCAAACCATGGCTGCCAAAAGAAATCTGGCCAACAAAGAAAGGTATGATAAAAAGGTGAAGGCACAGGAACTCCAGGAGGGGGATTGTGTATTGCTAAGAAATCTGGGACTGCATGGCAAACACAAGATTGCTGACAGGTGGTATCATCTCCCTCACATTGTAGTTGTCAAACTGGATGATCTGCCTGTGTACAAAGTAAGGCCTAAAAATAATTCAAAAGATGTTAAGACAATGCATCAAAATCATTTGCTGCCCATTGGCCAAATATTAATTGAATCTAAGCCCCCCAGAAAGTACTCCCCCTGGACCAGTGACTAAAGCTGCTGCTAAGCAAAGGCAGAGAAAGTCTGTACCTACAGTTGATGAGTTAAGGTTTTCTTCGCAGCGAACCCCAGCTGAACATGACTGTCAATCTACTTCAGAGTATAGTGAGTGCAACTATGGTTACTACCCTTCATACGAACTAAGTCAACTGTTTCAAGGTAACCCCTTGGTCAATTATGGGGATGAAGCTGGGCCCTCTGGACTGCCTAAGCCCCCAGCTTTGTCCTTGGAGCCAATGCTCCCAGAGAGTGAAGTGCAGAGTATCAAGTCTGATGACCTGGAATCACTGTGTATGGTGGAACTGTTTGAACTACCCGAGACAGAGGCAGATGCTCTGAGTCAGACTGGTGACATACTGGAACAGGAAGAGTGTTTTGAGTGTGATGATAGTTCTCTGCCAGTGCCAGAATGCTCTCCATGTGAGCCAAGTGTTGTGGACTCAGAAACTGTAGATCCTGGAGCTGAAAGTGCCCCAAGTTCAAACCTTCCTACCCCAATGGAAGCTCTACAGGCAAGTAAAGACAGTGCAGAAAGTGAGGCCAAAAGTGCAGAGACTGTAACAGTTCCCCCTAGAGAGACTGGTTGAGCTGTAAAGCCTGTGGTGCAACTCTATGATTCTCCTGGGAGGCCTGTAGACTTGCCTCTCAATGTTGTCCATAAAGGAGTGTGTGTGTCCCCGAGCTCATTGCCCAAACTGAGCATAAGTGCTAACTCTAGGTTAATTGGGTGGCCCTCTAGGAATGGTGCCCTGTCCCATCCAGCCCCAACATAGCTGATAGGGAAGGGCCCCCTCTCTCTAGGTTTCATGTGCAGGAGGTAATAACCTGAGTTAAGGTACAATGTGTGTATAATGCTGTGTACAAAGTAATATGCTGAAAAGTATCAGAAATGTGTTTATGGCAAAGGTGATATGCTGACTGATGATTGCATGTATCAGCCCAATATGTTAGTGATGTAAATGTATATGATGATGTATTAAAGTTTTTGGGGGCACTTACTTGATGCGGATGCCAAGTTTTTCCAGGCCAGGATGGGTGTAACCCACCTGCAAATGGGGGTTCCCAAAAGTCTTCCAGGAGCTTGCCTAAGCGCCACGCGTCCGGGTGGCGTTTGGCGTCTAAGCCGTTTTAAATGTGATTCACAGAGAGTGCTTTAGAGCCTCCACATACTGTCTCTTTAAGAGCTGCCTGCTTGCAGGCTTAGTCAGTTTGTGTGGGGGGGACTGTGTGTTTCCCTGCTCGAGTCCCGCTCGGGCTGCTGGCTAAGTGCTCCGTTTCTGCGGTCACTATATGCGCAGAGGGAGCCTAATTGAAAGATGTAACTGTTTGCCTGAAATCATTTACAGTGATAAAGAGAATGTGGTTTGTCTAACCTGCTTTTTCTTGCAGCAAGAAATGTGCATTGTAGTCCCTTCATTTTGGTCCTGAACTGCCGAATTGGACCAATCAGTGTGGGGGGCCTTTAAAACGGAGCCTGTGTGGGTCAATCAGAACTTGGACTCTCATCTGGAGCCTGCTATAAAGGGGCTGTATGGCAGGTGCCTCTGGGAATTGTAGTTTGGACCCTGGTGCCTTTTTGCACCAACAGAGGGAGCCCTGCTGTGATTGACAACTGAACCGACCAACCGAACTCTCTGGATCTAGGTGAAAGACCCTAAGCTGTCTGCTGGCAAGCCAGACCTGAGGTGACTGTGAAGGGAGAAGGAGCTCTCTTGTTCGAGTGGCGAGTAGCTCCTGCAGGAAGCACGTGTGTAGGCCCCCAAGTCGGTCTGCGGCTGTTACTACTTTTAATTCGGACTGAATCTGAGCTTTTGGAGGAGAAAGAAGAAGTAGAAGTGTGGGAACCAGGCTTAAACTGTAGAAGACCGAAGATTTACTGAGGCATGATCGGCCTGTCAGGGACTGAAGCTGCTGCGAGTGCTCCCGGGTTTTTACAGTGTTTTGCAATCAGGATCGAGGAGCAGCCTGCCTGGTAATTTCCTTTACACATGAATGTGCTTGGTGCTTGTGGGGAATCGCAATCTTATTTCCCCTGTACTGTGAATTGTGTGCTGAAGCTGGAAGCGGAACCCAGCTTGATTCGGACTGAATCTGCCTGTTTTCAAATGCAGTTGGGCCCTGTCATGAAGGCCTTGTCTCCATACCCTGCTTGTCTGGCTATCCAGAACAAACATTCTCCATCCTGTTCACAGCTCTGGGTATCATGAGTACAAATCAGGGTAGCTTCCTGCACCTTTCATTTAATCAAAGTGTGTCAACTGATTGCTTTGTGTGTTCTTTCTGTGGACTGAGCCATCTGGCTCCGGATTACAATTGTGTTGTGTATGTACTTTCTCCATGCAGGGCTCCATCCATCTGCACCCGCCGGCCAACGGACCTGGCTAGACCCCCCCATCCTGGGTACCCAGAGAGTGTGACATTTGGACCCTAAATTGCATGCACAGTACTGTGATTTGTGTGTCTACTGCCAATCAACCTGATTTGCACCCCCTTCCTTGTTACTGCCCCTAAATAAATCAGATTATTTGTTGTTGAATCATAATCTGGCTGTGGTGTCAATACATATAGTGCCAGCATTGCATTGTGGTTGTGTGCCTTACCTAACCTTGTTTTACAGGGGGTCCTCAGGAACGTGCTGCAGAATCAGTCCTGAGGGTAAGTGGTACTGTATGTGTCAAAAGTGTGCATATGTGGGGTATTGCGAAGGTAACTCCCGTGTACCATGTGGGCCACTACCGAGAACAAAGGGGGGGTCACAGTGTCACTGAGGGCTGTACCCAAGCTAGTTTAACCACTACCAACCTTGACCTCTGGGTGGAGGCACCCGTCACTGGACGTAGGCCCCTTAACCTGTCAATAGCCATACAGGCAGGGGTAGTAGCCCTTGGGACAGCGCCACCTAGGGGTTACACTAGAGATAGTAGCATATCTCTATGTTGTTGGCAGGGTCTCACCCCCCCCATAGACCCTTGACATACCTTTAGCAATTGTGGAAGCAACAGGTCTCTAAAGGATTTGTAGAATTCTTCTGGGCACCCTGGTTTTTACCTGTTTTTTAACTTTTTATTGCTTCCTCTATTTCCAGCTTATTATTGGAGCCTCTAACTGAGCCAAGTAATCCTGGGAAATTTTTGGAAAGTTTATATCTCTTAGGAATGCCTGTGTTCCCTGGAAGTTGAAAGGGGACTCCGGGCTGTATAATTTCTGATAGAATGTTTTGAAAGCAGTCATAATTTGGGAAGGTGTTTTTACCTGTCCTTCAGCCTGGGGGAATGAATGGAAGTGATGCTAGATTGAGCCACTGTGCCTCTCAGTCTGTGGGCCAGAATCCAAGTGGCCCTTGTGCCCCCTTTGTAGTATTTTTGTCGTAAAAATTGGAGTGCTTGTTCCATCATAGCATCTAGCAAGTGTTAGATCTGCTGCTTGGTGGCTTCTAATAAGGGGAATACTCCCTCATCTCCAGCAGCCTGCTGCTGTTGTAACTCTTTTAATTATTCCTGCAGAGTGTCCCACTTTGAGGGTGTCCCATAAAACTGAAGGTCCCAGCTCAGAATGCTCATTCTCCTGAAGGATCTGAGTTATCCGTGCCTTTATCAGGTCCTAGAATTCTGAGATGTTCAGCAAAAAAATGTTAAAATGCCAGAGGGTAGACCTGCCATTTTTAGTCCACTTCAGAGTTAGGGATACCAAGGAATGGTCTGAGGGGAGAATGGAGAGGTTTCACAGTGTTGGAGTAAATGCTGTTGCTCTTTCAACAGGTGGCAATAGTCTGTCCGGGTATAGACTTTCTGTGGAGCTAAATAGTGTATATACATTCTGCTATGGGGATTTAGAGATTGCCTTGTATCCAGTCTGCCTATCTCCTTAAAATAGGTCCATGCTGTCTTTTGGGTGGCCATACGTTTAGGGGGTCTGGGATTAGTGGCATCCTGGATATCATAGATTATGTTGTGATCCCCTCCTATGATTAAGACTCCTCTTTGGTGTTCCTTAATTTTTTGCAGGAGGGACCTTACCGTGATGGTGTTTGACACTGGTGGGCTATACAAACTGCCATGGGTCACCGGTGATCACTCATATGTCACCCAAACTATGGCAAGTCAACCCTCTGGGTCTATATAAAAGGAAAGGGGTGGAACAAGGAATTAATATTGCGTTCCCTCTACGTTTGTCCCCCCAGTAAGAGGAGGCACTCACATAATTGAAACCAGATTTTTCCAGTTTTTGATGCTCTGCCCTGTCCAAATGGGTCTCCTGTAGTAAAATAAAAGATGGGTGATGCTTTTTAAGCAGAGAGAGATTGACTTATATATCTTAATGGGGTTGTTAAGCCCATTAACATTTTGGGAGCAGATAGTTATTGTTCAAGTTTATTTGCAGGAAAACACCCTTGAGCACACTCATTTACAAGACGGTCCTGGTATGACAGCGATTAACAAGACAAGATCAAAAATAATTTACAAGTTTGAAATAAAAAAACAGGTCACAATAATAGTTTGCAGTGATAACACTTGACAGTAATAGCATAATTGGTAATTAATAGTACAATATGAGCAATGAGCTATCAAAACAGTATATACAGGAGCAGGCTGCTTAAGTGTGGATTATATATAGAACAAAGGTGCTGTGGAGCAGCCGCATCAGTGACTGAGCAGAACATGAGTCAATAGCTGGCAAGTGAGCAATAACGGTTGGTGATGATAGAGAAAAATCTGTAATAAAGGAGGAGGGAAAGACAGAACACAGCGATGGGCAGCAATGGGTCAGGGCTCAGAGAGAGTGATCCAAGAGCTGGGGGCCATTGTCCCAGTGAATAGGAAGCAAGGAGGATGGAAGTGACCGGTAAGCGTTGGCTGAGGATAACTGTGGAGTGCAAGATGGCTGGGGTAAAAGTGCATCAGAACTGGATGCAGTAAGGTGGGTAGACCATTACTGTGGGTATAGCTAACTGCTGTGTCATTGGCAGGTTTCCCTGAAGATCTTGTTGAACAAAGATTGAAAGCAATTGACAGAAATGAGCTCACTGAGCTTAAGGGAGATTTGTATTTTGTTCCAGTGGTACGGTATGGTATAGCTGGATGCAGCCCTGACATGGAGAGTACGTGTTCTGGGTACGTCGGGCTGGATGAAGTTGTTTTTGTGGACGGAGTAGCAGCTATAGGAAACATGGCAGAGGGAAGAGATGTACAGTAGTTGGACAGTTTGTGCAACAAACTCTTCAGAGCCCATGTGCCTGAGTGTAGCAGCCTTCTTGTGATAAGAAAGGACCAACCTACTATCGAGTAGAGAGTGCAGTGGTGTGTTCTGTACAGTGTTTTAGTTATGAAACAAAGGTCCCTGTGATAGAGAATGTTGAGCTTTCAGTGGTGGGTTGAAGAACTGGTGGTGTAAATGACATCCACATAGTCAATGAGCGGTAGGAAGGTAGCCTTGACCAGTCTTTTCCCGATTGTCTCAGGGAATAAGGATTTGTTCCTAAAAAAGATTCCTAATCTTATTTTTAGTTTTTGGAGAGTGATTCAATGTGGGTGGCAAAGGATAGCTTGGAATCTAACCACATGCCTTTGAAGTTGTCCACGATCTTAAGCATGTCACCTAACAAGGTTGTAATTAGAGCAGGCATTGCCTGGTAGTGGTGGGAAGAATGGAATTGATGGGGGAGGAAATACAGTACATGGTCTTTGTTTTTTTTGCATTTAGGAGTTTCGATTTCAGTAGGTTACGCTGCAGCTGATTGAAATCCTTCTGTAGTTCAGAACTGACTTCCAGCAAGGACGGCTTGGAGGTGTAGAGCATGGCGTCATCCACAAAGAAGTGATTAGGGGTCATTTTTTGTTAAGTAAAAACCCATCCAGTAACTTTGATGCATCCATATAAGCTAAATAAGGTTGTTGTAATACACTTAATGAAGCCTCCTCTGTTATATAAATTCTCAACCCCACCAACCTAAGCCTCATCGATTGCAGGGCCATGCAATCTCTTTTGAAACCTTGATGTGACATTGTTCTTGTAAGACTAGTCTCCATGTAAGCTACTGCCTTCAACCCATGCAAATATTGCAAACATACAGTATATCTATAATTACTAAGAACAGGAACAATTCTACATCTAAATTGAATATTTAAAATAACATAACCAACAGTGACTTCCAAAACAGAAGGTCATTACAAAGCACCCTTTCCTCGACCGCATGTTTCCCCAGATGTATTTTGGGGTGCGGTCTGGAGGGTACAAGACAGTATGTGCTTGTGAGCCCTCTTTACTGTGGTGCCAAGACTCCCACAGGTCGCCACCTAAGGCGAATGCCGCCAACACCAGGATGGAAAAGGTGGTTGGGATAACAAAGGATGAGAAAGCACCTTATTATATATAGCTCTCATTCCACAGCCCCCCCTCCCCCCACCATTCTTTAGTTTCCACAACGCAATCTCTGGAAACAAGGAAGTTCTTAAAAAGCTGAATTATGTGTAATGTTATGTGCAGCAATTCTCTGTAAACCTGTAATCTTTTAGGCTGAACATGAACTGAGCCAGTATGAATCTCTGTGCCTGTTATGTAAAATACACATGTAGGATTCATGGCAGTTTATTACTTAACCATTTGAGCATGTCCTACTTAAGAAAAGAAAGGGAAAGGCTATAGTGTCTCTGTTGTGATCCATAAGGAGGGTATATAATGACCCTTTGATCTGAGTATGCTGTCCTGAATAGGTAAAATAAAACTGCTCCTCTAGTACATAAAATGCTGCTACAACTTTGCAATAGTCTGTATCGTCGAAGCAAGTATAGTATGTCAGAATGTCAAAGAATGTCAAATGGAGCAGTTCATGTGACTTAAAAAAGAAAAAGAAAAACACTGTTGCTGTGGGTTATTCTGATCACATTCCTGATCCCAGAGGCACTGAACATCAGCAGTCTTGCCTCCTGGAGTAGGGCAATTTGCCTAAAAAAAAACAAAGTGAACCTGCTGGTATATTGTATAACTTCAGGTATGTTCCTCCTGAGTGGTTTGGGCATCAGCAGCTGAGGATTTAAAAGATCTGAGTAGAGTACGTATGTCCGCTAATGTTTTGTGTACAGCCTGTTTCCCGTGACACGAGAAAGCATTGTAGACTGCCTGATTGCCTTGCCAGTCTCTGGGGCTGTGGAGCTGAAGCTTTAGCATGATATGTTGCATCTTCAATACCATGAGCTGTCAGGGCTTGCTTCGCCTCTGTCGGATCATGGTACAGTTCTGTGCCAGAGTCCAAGAAAACTCTTAAGTCGTGTTGGGTATGGCATCTGAAATTTTATTTTATTGGCCTTTAAAACTCATAGCATTCCCGCATATTCTAGACATTTCTTTAAAATCTCTGGTGGGTAATCTTGGTCAAAATAAAGCTGATTTGATTGCCATGTTGTGCACAGTATGTGTTCCTTGTCCCTGTAGCTTGAAAAGTTTACTATTACTATGGATCTAGCCCAAGCTTTGGGATCCACAGTATGTGGAGTCAAGACCTGATGAGTGCGTTCCACTCTAAAACGGAAGGTCTGGGGTAGATCCAAGACATGCAGAAGTAAGTCTTCAATAAGTTTGGACATCTGGCCAGTTTCTGTACCCTCTGGGAGGCCATAAATTCTAATATTGTCCCTGCGGGACCCGGCCTCAAGATCCTGACATTTTGAATGTAGGGCCTCCTGCTAAGCCACAAGAAACTCAGCCGCCGTGTGGAGGGTCATGACTGAGTCCTTTGCTTGGGAGATGTGGTGTTCTGCTGTTTGAATACGTGTTCCTCTCTGCTAATTTGTCATTTAGGCTATGGAATTCCTGCTTTGTCTCCATTCTGAAGGTCTTAATCTCCTGCAATAGCATTTCAAGGTGGGATCTGGATAAAATTTTCATTTCAGTATCTGTGTCCACGGCAGGCCCAGAATCGCTAGTTGGGGAGGCCCCTCTTCTACCATGGGAGGACGTAGGGCTCAATCCCTGTGCATCTAACATTTTAGTTGCATTCCCGTGGTGAGATCTGGTCATCTTATCTCCTCCAGCATATTTAGATGCCATTTTCTTGTATATTATTGAGCTGTGTCACTGGAAAATAGAGTTTTAAAGGTGGGGTGGAGATGGAGCCACAGGTTCAGCCAGTCATCAGGGTGATGACATCACCAGAAGTCTCAGGAAAGCTATTTTGTGATGTGGGGGAGGGTGAGGAGGATGGTGGTTCGGCAGGGTTGGAGGGGAGAGCACAGGTTGTGAAGAAAGTGTTTAGAGTGGAGGCGATGGTGAGGGGTTCAGAGACTAGCTTGTTTATGAGGCGAGAGGGGATGGAAGATTTAGAGGAAGGGTTGAAGAGGGAAGCGAGAGTTTGCCAGAAATTGTGGGGTGAGTTAAGGTTATCCTTTAGTGTGTTTCTGAAGTATTGGGCTTTGGCAACTGTAATCGCTTTGGTGCATGAGTTTCTTAACATGCGGTATGTAGAGAGATCTATGTGGGAGAGGGAAGCCTTATAGCTTGTCCATGCATGGTCATGGGAGGTGCAGAGCGTGATGATATGAGCTGATATCCAAGGATGATGGAAATGTCTGACTCTGCAGCATCATGTAGGGGCATGAGTGTTCCATGCTTTATTTAGTAAGTGGCTGAAGAGGGAGAGTGCAGCATGACATCGGTGGAAGAGTAGAAGAGTGACCAATTGGAGGATGCAAGATCATGTAGGAGTGTGGTGGTGGTGGTTAAGGAGCGTAAAGATCTAACCCAATGGTAGATAGGTGAAGCATGAGGTATGTGCAGTTTGCACACACAATACGAAATGAGGTGATTGCTGATTATGTCTAGGAGTGTGCTGGTGGAAGAGGTCTGATGGGGTTGGGAGGCAAGGATCCAATCCAGGAGGGTGTGGTTATAGGAATGAAGGTTGGGCCTGGTGGGTTCGCTAATGAGCTGGTGAAGGTTTAGGGATTTGATTTCTTGTGTGGTGGGTCATAGTGTTGGGGAGCTCCAGGTCAGGTTGAAGTCACCAAGTAGGATAAGTTTGCCTGAGGAGGTGAGGGATGATATGGAGGAGATAGTTTTCATGACAGAGGAGGAGGAATATTTGGGGGAGGTGTAGAGCACAGTTGTGAAGATGGGAAGGGAGGAAGACAGAAGTAGTTTTAAAAAGATGAGCTTGTGGGTATTTGGAACTGATTCACGAGTTATAAGTGAGCATGGTAGATTTTGTCTGGAGTAGATAGCTACATGTTTGCCACGCTTGCAGCGATCCTGCTGGTAGAGGTGGTAACCAGGTAAGGCAAGTTGGGAGTCAGAGATTCTGTAAGAGAGCTATGATTCTGTGATGTAGAGGATATAAGGGGAGTGTTGGGACACCCAAACTTTGAGGAGGTCGATCTTAGGGAGTAGGCTTCTGACACTGAGGTGGTACAAGGTAAGTCCCTTGGGAAGTGGGGAAGATTGTGGTGTGGGACCAGAATTTGGTTGGATATACTCAATTAGCAGAAGGATTAGATAGAGAAAGAAAAGTTTGTTTGCAGATTTGTGGAGTTTTGACTGACTGTGGTGTAGGGGTTTGAACATGGGCTTGTAGATGAGGTGGAGCCTGTGGATAAGCTCCAGTTTGAGAGTGGCAGACTAAGAGGCTATGTAGTGGAAGGGGGACAGCTGTGAGGGGCGGGTGGATGTTATGGGGGGGGACAGGTAGTGTGTGGTGGACATGGGAAGTTTTCCATGGTGGGGGAAAAAGAGGTTTAGTGAGGGCAGTGTAATGTGTTGGGTTTAGGGAGTTGGGGCAAGGGGTTTATTTAGTTTACTTAGGTTTGGTAGGACAAAAGAGGCCTTAGGCCCATTGTGATTGTCCCCTGCCAATGCGGGCCATTTATTCCCAGTTATGTAGTTGACATGAGCCATTCATCCAATTTTTGTTTAAAGGAATTTGGATTGTCCAAATCAGTCAAGTACTGAGGGAGGGTATTCCAGAGTTTAGCCACTCTAATATTGTAGAAGTGATCTCTTTTGGACATATTGGCCCATTTAACTTCTAACATTTTGTTGTGAGATCTGCCCACAACACGTCTATCAGTTGATTTTATGTCTAGACTACTCATCATTTCATTATCTTTCAGTATTTTGTGCAGAAGGAATAAGTCACCTCTGCATCCTCTTAAATGGAGTGGGAACAGGCCAGTTTTTTTTTTTTTATCTACTAGCATAATCTATATTTGTTAGTTTTGACACCATTTTAGTGGCCCTCCTCTGGACCCTTTCCAACATTGCTATTTCACCCTTTTGGTATGGATTCCAAAAGGGTGTACCATAGTCCAATTGAGGTTGAATATAACACCTGTAGAGTGAGACTAGGCATTGTTCGGTCCTGGAAACAAATATCCTCCTTACTCTATTTAACATGCCATTTGCCTGTTTGCAGATTTTTATACAGTGGTCAGATAATGTTAATTTGTTATTGATCATATTACCTAAATCTCACAAGTTGATTCAGAAATTAGCCAATTATTAAAATAATAATCTATACATGTTTTTTTGTACCAAAATGCATTATCTTGCATTTATCAACACTAAATGATATGTCATTCTCATTAGCCCATTTTTCAGTCAGTAGCAGATCATTGGTGATTGATTTTATATTTTCTTCACTATCCACTTTACCACCCAATTTTGTGTCATCTGCAAACTTGGAGAGGATATTATTGTTACTTATGGACATATCTGAAATGAAAACATTAAATAAAAGTGGGCCCAAAACTGAACCCTGGGGTACCCCACTGGTTACCCTTCCAGGATTAGATACGCAACCATTAACTTTGACCTGTTGTGTTCTATTAGCCAACCATTCTCTGACCCAATCTATTAGCCATGATGAAAAGCCAAATTTAATAAGTTTATTAATCAATTTTTGATGTGGTACGAGATCAAAAGCCTTGCTGTAGTCTAATAATATCACATCCATTGGTGTCCCCAAATCAATTCCCTCACTAATATGATTGTAAAAAGAAATTAAGTTGGTGGTACAAGAATATCCTTTTTTAAGTCCATGTTGTGATTTGTCAGTAATGTCAAGCTGCTTAATTTCGTTTTCAAGGAGTTTCTTTATGATTTTCTCCATTAATTTACAGACCACAGAGGTCAGGCTTATAGGACGATAATTTCCAACCTCTGTCCTATTTCCTTTCTTAAATATAGGAATAACCATAGCTTTGTGCCAATCAGATGGTATTAGCTTATCAGATAATGATTTGTTGAATAAAATAGTTAAGGATATGGAAATAGCTGTAGCAGTATTACTCAAAAATCTTGGATGTATGTGATCTGGTCCAGGGCTAGAATTCTTTTTTTTTTTTTTTATGGTAAGTAAAGCTGATAAAACCTCATCATGTGTTATTGTATATGTTTGTTTATTGGTCTAGAGTCTGATTCAGGAGTATAATTAATATGTGTACTAAACATTTTGTTAAATACTTGAACAGAAATAATTATTTAAGCTATTTGCTGCTCATTTACAATTAATGTCCCATTGTTGCTAATAGGAGCTATCATTTTAATTGTCTGATTTTTGCCTTTCAAATACAAATGTAAGGCTTTTTGTATTATTTTTTGAATGAGTCAATTTTAATTCCAGTCTATATTTTGCATTCTTTATTGCTTTTTTTAAAATATTAACTGATTGTTTGTATTGTTTAGTGTTTGATGGACTGGGATATTTTTTGATTTTCTTTAATAATTTTTCCTTGTTTTTTATTAATTTGTGTATTGACTTAGAGTACCAAAGGGGAATTTTACCTTTACTGTTGTATTTCTTTTTAGTAGGAACGAACTTAGATTCCATGTCTAATATGGTTTGTTTTATATAGTTCCAAGCTGCTTCAACTGTTAAATTATCGAGTACTATACTCCATTCAATGTTATTTGATTGTTTATTTCTACATAGTTTGCTTTGTCATAGTTTATTAGTCTTGTTAAAATTGTATTTTTAATAATTTTTATTGGAATGCTAAACAAGACTGAATTATGATCACTGTTCCCTAATGGTTCAGTGATTTCAATATTTGTTATGATTTGTTCATTATTAGTCATAAGTAGGCCTAAAATATTCCCACGGGTAGGCTGTGTTATTAATTGTTCCAATCCGCTATTAGTTAACATATTAATGAATACATTTTCCATTTCACTAGACCCTTTTAGGGTATTCCAATTTATTCCTGTGATATTAAAATCACCTAGAATAATAATATTTCCTTTATTGGTTATGTAAGTTATTTCACTAAATAAGGATACATTGTAGCTATGATCTGCTGCAGGTGGCCTATAACAGTTACCAATTAGTAATGTACAATGACCCTTAAATCTGATGTTTACCCATATACTTTCATTATCATTATTGACTTCCTGCATAAGTTGTTGCAAATCAATATCATTATGGACATACAAACAAACCCCACCTCCTTTTTTCCTGTCTATTTTTGTAATACAGTTTGTAATTTGAGATATTCTGAATCCATGTGGAACTATTATCCCACCATGTCTCAGAAACTGCAGTGATTCCAAGATTCAGAATTTGGGCTTTAGCTTCCAATTCAGCCAATTTATTATTATTGAAACTTGTAGCATTTAGCATAATGATTTTACAATGTGTCTCATGCTTTACATTAGCCTTGGTTATTAGAGAAGGGTGATCATTTCCTTCCCCCCCTGCAATTAGTTTGAATAATTATCAATGAAGTTCAAAAGGGATTTCCCCAGAAGGGTACTACCCCATCGGCTTAGATGGAGTTCATCCCAGCAGAACAAGGCATTCCTGTCAGAAAATTGTTCCCAGTGGGTCAGATGTGTTATATTTTGTTTGAAACACCATTTCCTCAACCATTCATTTAGTTGTTTTATGCTTTATGTTTTAGCTGGTGTTGCTGTAGGTACTGGGAGGATTTCTGAAAAGCATGGCATACAACCCAATTCAATTAGGGTATTAGAGAGGGCCACATAATCTTGTTTTAGGTCATTAATATTTCTTTGGCCAATATCATTCATGCCTGCATGAATTATTACCAGCAGATTTTCCCCTGCATTTTGTAAGATATCTCTAACCATTGTAGTTATTTCTGTAACCTTAGCCCTACGGAAGTTAGAACAAGTTTTAAATTCCTTATCTGGGTTACGAATCACCCTTTCAAGATGCTTGATGATAGAATCCCCAAGTACAAAAATATTAGGTCTGATATAATTCTCATCATGTTGAATTACTGTGTCCCTGTGTTGATCAAATTCTGTTGTCTGTGGTTTGTTCTTTTGTGGTTCAGTAATATTATTAGACTCTTCAGTTAGGTTAATCAATAGTGTGTCATTATTGCCACTTGGAATAATTGCTGGGGTACTGTCTGGTGTATTTAGGATTATCTCCTCATTATTTGGATTGTCATCCTCATTGTCTATCTGAAAAATGCTAAATCTATTTGAGGTCGGAATAAGGAATTGTTTTGCTTTCCTTCCCTTCTTGGATGCCCTGGTTGAGACTGTCGTCCAATCTGGACATACCTCAGAATCATCATCATCATCATCAAGGTCCCTTGCCCTTTTCTTTGAGGATCCTACATGGTAATGTATAGAACTATTAATTTGGTGATTAATTTGGGGATTACAAGAACAACAGAATTATGCATTAAGCAGGTTAGCAAAAGGAAAGGGAAGAGGAGACCATTATGGTTTTCCAAAAAGGTAGCAAAGAAAGTGAAAGCCAGAAAGATTGCATTCAGGCAATACAAAAAGACACAGGTAGAAGGGGATAGGGAGAAGTACCAGGAGAAGCAAAGGGAGGCAAGGATGTCAGTAAGGGAAGCCAAAGCTCAGACAGAAGAACACATTGCAAAATCAGTGGGTAGAGGAGACAAAACCTTTTACAGGTACATAAGTGAAAAAAGAAAGACAAAGGTAGGGATAGTGAGACTGAAGGGGAGGATGGGGGTCATGTGAGGATGACAACAGTAAAGCTGACATATTGAACAGGTATTTCTGCTCAGTCTTTACTGAGGAAGAGGAAGGTAATGGGTCTGAAGGGAGTGCAAGGGGTGAGAATGGTGCAGAAATGGACACAAGTCCCTTTACACGAGAAAGGGTCCTGAAGGAACTGGAAGTAATAAGAGTTGATAAAGCAATGGAGCCAGATGGGGTGCACCCCAGGGTCCTTAAAGAACTAAGAGAGGTGGTGGCTGAACCTCTGGCTATCCTGTTTAGCCGATCATTGGAAACAGAGGCGGTACCCAAAGACTGGAGGACAGCAGTTGTAGTCCCCTTATACTACTGAAGGAGAGATTGGTGGAACATCTGGTTATTAATGGACTACAGGACCCAAGGCAGCAGCATGGTTTCACCAGGGGGAGGTAATGTCAGAACAACCTCATTGAATTTTTTGACTGGGTGACTAGGGAGGTGAATCAGGGGAGGGCAGTGGACATGACCTATCTGGACTTCAGCAAGGCCTTTGACACTGTGCCACATAGAAGACTATTACACAAACTGGGGAATATGGGTGTGGGCAGGACAGTAGTGTGGTGGGTAGGTAACTGGTTGGGTGGCAGGACACAGAGGGTGATGGTAAATGGCTGTCACTCCACAGAGGGAAGAGTGACCAGTGGGGTACCACAGGGATCAGTGCTGGGACCGGTCCTATTCAACATCTTCATCAGCGACATTGCGCAGGACCTAGAAGGCAGAATTTCACTGTTCGCTGATGACACAAAGCTCTGTAACCGAGTAGACACACCAGAGGGTGTAGACAGAATGAGAAGGGACCTGCAGAAACTTGAAGAATGGTCAGGGGTTTGGCAGTTGAAATTCAATGCAAAGAAGTGCAAGATAATGCATATGGGGCACAAAAACCCTGGCACAATATATCAGTTGGGGTGAGGATATAGCATGCACCAAGCAGGAAAGGGATCTTGGGGTTATCATCTCTGATGACCTCAAGGTAGGGAAACAGTGTGACAAGGCAGCAGGTAAAGCAAATAGGATGCTGGGATGTATAGGCAGGAGCATCACCAGCAGGAAAAGGGAGGTCATAATTCCCGGTATACAAGACACTAGTGAGGCCCCACCTCGAGTACAGTGTACAGTTCTGGAGACCATACCTATGTACAGTAAGGACATAGACAGGGTAGAGAAGGTTCGGAGGAGGGCAACTAAGATGTTGCATGGATTGCATCACAAGTCCTATGAAGACAGATTGAAGGAACTGAACATGTACTCCCTGGAGGAGAGGAAGGAGAGAGAGGGGATATAATAGAGACATACAAGTATCTCACAGGGAGGAACAGGGTGCAGGAATACACTATTTTTAAGCGAAAAAGATGTTCCAGGACTAGAGGGCATGGGATGAAGTTGGAGGGAGGACGATTCAGAGGAAACATGAGGAAGAATTTCTTCACAGAACGGGTGATGGACAAGTGGAACACCCTGCCACAGGAAGTGGTGGGGGGGCTGAAACAATCACGGGATTTAAGAATGCATGGGATAGACATAAAGGAATTCTGGAGGTCAGAGGTAATGGGCAACAGACTTCTAGGAAAACATAAACTGAACTTACAAGCTCAAATGGGCAGACTGGGTGGGCCATAGGCCCTTCTCTGCCGACACTGTCTATGTATCTATGTGATTGATGGAATTCTGAGGTCTTTGTTGCCAGGGATTCTTTAAGGCAGTACAAGGAGAGGTGTTGGACTTATTGCATAGGTCAGTGGTATGTATACTCAGTGCTGAGGATTGTGTATTTTGCGGCATGTAAAAACATTGTAGCATATCCCTTTTGACTTGTCTCAAGGGTTTGTAATCTGTTATTAAATAAATTTATTTCTGCTTTTAAGTCCAAATTAGTTAGGCATTTAACACAGTTGAACTGTTGTTCCAAGGGAATGTTATTACTTTGTTATAAGATACATATTACAACTGCTACATTTTATCCCAGTTTCCCCACCCAGGGTGATAATTGTGTCTGTCTTATTTGTTTGTTCAGGCATTTTTTTCCCTTAGTGATACATATAATTAGGGTCTATCCAGAGTACTGTACAAACTTTATAAGGTTACTTCCTGTTAGGTTGCAGGTTTTGGTGGCAATCTTATATAATCAAATGGCCAAATTATAAGTACACCTATAGTGCAGTTGTTAAATATGATTTAAATTAACTGGCAGGCTTTGGTGCTTCTAGGCCTACAGGCCTATAACTTCCAATAATAAGTAAGCTTCCTAATGCTTTTAATTATTATTTCTAATACTAAATTACTAGCACTTGCTTTTTGCCATGTGTACCTGTTGCTCAAGTTATCCCCAGATCCCACAGAACACGTGCAGATGTGCGAGTCTTTGTGCGTATCTTCACGAACTCGCCCTGCCTGGGCTCGCTCTGCTCGCCACAGTGCGGGCTAAAATAGCAGTCATGTGACCCAGAACCAAACCGCAGGGCCATGGAACAGTGTATGAAACTATAGCTTCTAAAATCAATATAATTCTATGATATATGCCCCAAGTAGTTTGTGAGGCTGCAAATAAAGGCTGTTGAGCCAGCAGAGAGAAATTTACTGGGTTGCTCCATGAGTTGTAGTTTCAGTACTCAGACTGAACTACACTCCTCTTCCTGCTTTTTATGTTTGCTTGCACGCATGTGCAAGAAACATAGTGCCATCATCCGAGATTTTGGAGGTGTGTCACCCCCTCCTCCAATTCAGTCAGTGTGTTGGCAGGCGCGGCCCCTGTAAGCCAATGCATGCTGGAGCTGTCTATGACAAACTCCAAAATGCAGTGGCATACAGTTCAAAGGAGCTACACTTGAGTGAGCAGCGATATCATCACCTGTCATGTGCAGCTCCCCACACACACCGCGCAGGCGTCGCGTCCCCCCACTTGCGCCTTGCAGTGTGTATAGCCCGACGGGTGCCCAATCCCCGCCGGCTGTGCTGCGCCCCCCACCCCACCAAAGCCTTCCAAATGCCACGCTGGGCGCCCCTACCCCAGTGTAGCAACGACGATATAGCTGACGGGGGTGCCCAACTTCGTCGTGGCTTCACTGTCCTCACCTCCCCGCATTAGGTGCCACGCTGGGAGCCCACCCAGCGCAACGATGCTTTGGCCGACAGGGGTGCCCAATCCCCCGTCGGCTGAACGCCCCTCCAACTGTCCTTGTTCCATGCTGGGAGCCCACCCCAGTGTGGCAAATGTCCCGCGTAGTCATAGGAAAAAAAAACAAACCTGTAAAGTAAAAACGGTCCCACGTAGTCTCCCTGGCCCCCCTCCCACAACCCGCACCCACCCATTATGCACCCTGCCTCCCCACACACCCCCACCCCATACTTACCTCCGGACCTCGGCACAACGATCGTCGGTGGACCGGAACACGTCTGCACTCTTCAAAGCCGACCGCGAACTAAGGAAATGCCGGTAAGCTGTATAATGGGCTAGATAGGGAGTTTTCAACTTTGTTGCATATCTCAGGCATTCTTTGGAATTTTTGCACCAAATTTTCAACATGGGGTTTTTGGGACCCCATCTCATGAATGATGTCACTGTCATGGCGTTATTCGGGCCCGAAGGGTGATTTCACAGTCACTGCGCGAAATCTCCTTTCGGGACCGATTAACGAAATGACACTGCCAGTGTTCATAAGGTGGGCTCTCAAGACAGTTTATTTGAAAATTTGTGGAAAAATCAAAAAAACGATCGTTTTTACGAGTGTGCGCTATGCAGTTCCACGCACCGTAAGTTCGCTAATTCTCAATATTTTCACCCAGATTTCAACATTGCCATTTTACCACACCTTCTTATGAGTAGTACAGCTGTCATTTTTTACATCTCACCCAAAACATGTTTCCACCCATGTAGCGCACAATGGCGCAGTCGGTGTGCGAAACCAATGTATGGGACAAATTAAGAAAACCACAGTGACACTGTTCATGAGCAGAAGTCTTAAAATGGCTATGTTGAAGGATTTGGTGAAAAAATTCCTAAAAATGACTGTTTTACGAGCGTGCGTTGCGCAGATTCTATGCATGCTCATAAGTTTGCAAATTTAATATTTTCACTCCAGATTTTCAACATTGCTATTTTATTACACTTCCTTATGAACAGTACACCTGCCATTTTTCATATGCCGCCCAAAATGTGTTTTCGCACATGTAGCGCACAATGGTGCTGTTGGTGTGCGAAAGCAATGTTTGGGACAGATTAAGAAAATCAGCTACACTGTTCATGAGCAGAGGTCTTAAAATGGCTATGTTGAAAAATTGGTGACAAAAGTCCATAAAACGACTGTGTTACGAGTGAGCATTGCGCAGTTTCCACGCACCCTCGTAAGTTCATGACTTTGTAATATTTTCAGTCCAGATTTTCACCAGTGGCGTTTCCACACTGCCTTATTTACAGTACAGCTGTCATTTTTCACAACATGGCCAAAATGTGTTTTCACACTTTCAGCGCAGAGATCGTGGTCGCTGTGGGAAATCATTGTTCGGACAGATAAAGAAAATCACAGTGACACTGTTCATGATCGGAGGCACCAAAATGCCTGAGTTGACAATCTGCTATAAAAATATCCCCAACCTAATTATATTACGGGTGTGCGTTGCACAGTTTCTATGTACGCTCGTGACTTCACCATTTTTTTTAATATTTTTACTGCAGATTTGCAACATCACCATTTTTTACACCTCCCCATGAACAGTACAGCTGTCATTTTTCACATCCTGTTCGGAATGTGTTTTTGCACCTGTGTGGCTAAATGCCGTAGTCGCTGTGCATAAGCAGCTTTCGGCTAACAAACTGATATTGCCACTGTTCATGACGTGGGGGTCACAAAAAAAACATGTTGAAAATTTGGAGTGAAAATACCAATGAATGCCTGAGGTGTTAGGGTTTCCAACCATAACGCCCTACCCTGTAGAGAATGACAGGAATCAGGGCTGTGACTTGGGATTCTTGCCTGTAATGCTCATATCATTCCACCCCCTGCAGCCAGTGAGAGGCATCGAGGTATGCCTTGGACTCTTCAGCCCCAAAGTTCACCCCATTCTCCTATACCACACCCATCTCACTGTATTTCCTGATGGAATGGGGTGCGCATAAGGGCCAAAGACCCCAAAGCACACCGTGACACTTGTCAGTGTCTGCAGGGTAGGGTGTGGTGAAATGGCGTGGTCATTATGCCTGACGACCCAAAGGCACACCCCAATGCCTGTCACTCTCTGCAGGGTGGTGGTGGGGTTGGCTTCAGTTCAACACTTCACTGCCATTCCTATTATGCAGCTCTGTAACTTCTACACTGCCAATGCCAATGCCAGCAAGCAAACATTCGGCATTGACAAACGCTTGTTAGTTACTGCAGGGCTCCAATAGAGGACAGATATAAATACACATTACCACAGTCTAAAAACAAGAGCACATACAATATTTCATATATAGAGTTGCTTGTGTTTCGTGTAGTAGCAGCAAGCAGTACTCGCAGCTGTGGTGGGGTAAGTGGAGGGAGGGATACCAGGTAGGGAAGTAGAGCTAGTGTATGGAAGTGAAAGATTGTGCTGCACCCAGTGAGGTATGAGAAGAGTTTCCCTGGTGGGGTATTGAAAGTTAGAGAGCGATAGTTAGGATTTTAAAATAGAGGCAGAAGTGTGGCAAAGATACTATTGTGATCAGAAATCAGATGGGAAGGTAGAAATAAATAGGGAAGTAAAGTAGTCGATTTGGAGGCAGCACTTGGAAATGATGATTGCTTAGGGGTTGCAGTTTTTTTTTATTCGATTTGATTATGGATGGCTATTACATAATAGGGTATGTTTTGGTTTGAAAGGGTTAGAAAAGGTGCTGTATAGGTTAACAGGTAGAGAAGATGTGACTTTATTGTAGTTAGTGTAGTGTGGGGTGTTGGAGCGTTATAATAATGGGAGAGATGAGCTGCAGCTGTATGGGGAAAAGAATGTGTTAGCAGCTAGTAGGGAGGTGGAGAGGTGAGGATGAATAAATTGAGGTGAAGGGTAGGTTGTGGGAGGAACGAATAAAGTGCGACTGCCGAGTCCGAGTGGGAGGGTGGGTGGGATATACCGCATAGCAGAACCCCAAAACACAAAATGCACTTACTGACTGTATGCTGACAGAAAAGCAGCATGGCAGGGCCTCTCTAATGGTGCCAAATGCCAATGCAGGAGAGGAGTCCAAGTACCTGAACTTCCTGTTTCTGTGTCCTTAGGGGACCAGCCGTGGATTTGGGGGGGGGGCTGGAGCCGAAACAGCCCCACGACTGCAAGAGGAGCCTCAGGAGTGACTGAGGAAGAGCCTGAAGGAGGAAGGAATAAAAAAGATAAGTCGTGCTGTATAATGGAGTGTGGTCATGTTCAAACAAGCATCCGCAGCAACATGCCTGCCCAGTAAAAGCGGAGAACAAAAGGAGTGAGCGCAAACTGATGGAAATGGAGACAGAGCAGTTTGGGAAGGGGAAAGCGGCTGGGAGGGCAGAGAATGCCATTGGAGCAGAGAGGCAAAAGACAATCTGGGCATTCAGAGGATAAGGTGGAAAAACTGTGAGAGAGTGGGAACAGGGAGGATTTAGGGAAAATAAAGTAGTGAAGGTACACGGAGAAGAAAAACGATAGGATTGCAGGGAAAAAGAAGGGGAAGTCTTATAGAAACTGCAATGTATAACACCTAACTAGAACAACACTGGTCATGGCCCACAGGTCTGCAGATTGCGATGCCAGATCCTTAATGGAGACTGCATCAGATAAACTGGTACTACTACATACTGTGCAGAGCTGGTAAAGCTGTGTGTTGTACAGTAGATAATTACTAGACTATGCACAGTGCACTCACTAGATGTGTGGCTCAGCTATGTTGGAGCAGCGGATTATCCCAGATTAGTACTGAAATTGCAAGTCTGGTAAATAATCATAGTGTACATATGAATTATGCTGCTCAGAAGTGTTGAGGCACACACATAGAGCTTTTTTAATAAATCTGATGTGTGGTGATCAGAAATCATAAAAATAACATGCAAAAAGCGCAAAATACATCTGATTAGGGGTGTAATGAGGTCTATGAGGTACACTCAGCATGGTTCTACCTAGGCAAGCAAAATACATCAAAACCAAAAATAAAGCATACAATTCATTTAAAGGTGAAAGAATAAAAAAAATTGCCTTTTACACCACAAAGAAGAGCCCCAAAAACATGAAATGCACTGTCAGTGCCTGTATGCTGACAGAAAAACAGCTGTTTCTGTGTCCTTAGTGGGCCAGTCATGGATTTGTGGAGGGGGCTGGAGGCGAAACAGCCCCACAACCTTTTTCCTAAATAGGTTTTGTACCCAGTGTCCCAAGGTACTGCTATGGAGTCTGCAGTTGTTAAGCATAAGTGAGGGATTACTGGGGTTTGAAGAACAAATTACTCACCATAGTAATGTTTCTTCCAAAGGATACCTCACTATGCTAAACCACCCCATCTGTACCTCCCCTTCCAGAACCTGGAAAAGGTTCTCCCAAGAATCCGTTCTTTCATTTTGCTTGAGCATTACTTGTTACAGTGCCCTACAATTTATACTCAGTGATCTAATCTTTTAGAAATGTTTTCATTATAGTTTTAACGCTTTATTCTGTGATGTTAAAAAGCTTTGAGGATTTTTTCAATTGGTTTATATTTTTTTGGTAGCCATTTAGCTAGTTTAGTGGTCACTGCTCACCCTAGCTTTAAGAATAAATCTGCCATTGGAATGCAGGTGTGAGCACGACCACACAGCAGAGTTTTGAATGTCATTCTAAAGATTCTCTAATTAACATAATATTCTAGGCTCCATGGCAGCTCATTCCAGGTGAATGATTGCAGTTGTTAAGCATAGTGAGGGATCTCTTGAAAGAAACAACATTACTACAGTGAATATATTTTTTTTCTTTTATCATTATAAGTGAATTGAAGGCAGGCTGGGCAAGAATTTCTGTATGTCACTCCTGCAGCTCTAAGTTTTTTAACCACCCCTTCAAAAGCTTTTCTGTGGAGCTTCATGACGTAAGAATAGTGTGGAAAGAACAAGTTTGTCTTCTCCCAACATGATGGGAGACTGTTCTTGAACTGCTTTCAGTACATGATCTCAGACCATGGAGGTTGTTGTAGTAAAAAGTACAGTTCTGGGTCCATCACCTTGAGTTGTAGTTCTTCTTGGATTGATTTGATATGCTTTTAAAATGGGCAGATCAAATGCAATGCCAGTGGCCTCTGTGAGTCACCTTTGTAAGAAAATTATAAATTTCCCATCTTCAGTGCCCTCTGGGAGGCCCAATATTTGTATGCTAGCCAATCTAGCTAAATTATGTAGCTGCTCCAGGCAGGACCTCATCACACCCTGTTCACTTACCATACTGTCTGTTGCTTCCAATGCCTTCTCCGCCATTTTTCCTGCTACTTTTACCACACTAGCTAGCAACTCCACTCTTTGCTCCATCATTACCACTTTTTCTGCTTTCTGATCAAGCTTTTTGTCGGTGCATTGTAGCATGATAGAGAACATAATTTAAGTCTCTCTGAATGGATTCCAGAGTCACAGGTTGGATACCTGTTGGATCTAGTGGCTGCTTGACCACTGGTGCTTTCGACAGGCCTGCACCAGTTCCTGAAGTGTCATTTTTTCCCCCAGCATTTCTCAGCTTCCCTGTGTGCTACAGCTGAATTCGAGGCACAGCAATAACGTATTAAGATATAAGTAAACTGTATTATTGTTGTGAAAAGAGCTTTGCATTCACTTTAAAAATAACTTTTAAAACTAAAGTATGTGGATATAGAGATCTAACAAACTGCATGTTCCTCACTAGGCAGCTGGCCACGCCCCTACCCCTCCTGTTAAAAGAGAACTGGATGGTCATGCTGGACATGAAAGATGCTTACCTTCATGACAACATCAGATAATCTCACAGAAAGTATCTACGATTCTTGCCTCAGGACTCTCACTACCAGTTTCATGTCTTACCTGTTGGCTTATGCTCCACACCATGTGTCTTTACCAGAGTATTTGCAGCAGCTGCAGTGGTTCTCCACTGGGGGGAAGGGGGTCAGTTTGTATGTCTTCTCATATGTAGAGGACACTGTTTCAGGCTAGACAGCTGTGCGACCAACTGGGCGCATTGGTCAGTGAACTGAAGTCGGTCCTTTCACCCTGCCAGCACTTCCAGTACTTTAGGGGGGCCATTCTGGACACAGACCTGGGTCAGGCGTTGTTTCCCTCAGACTGTGCCATGGCACAAGCATTGTTGATGATTTCCTGAAGTTGTGTGTATGCCTGCTATCTCTAAGGACTAATTGCTCTGATGGCTGCTGCCATATTGACAGTTCCACTGGCCTGCTGTCATATGAGAGTCTCACAGTGGTTTCTCATGGTTCAGTGGGCTCAACATTCAGACAAGTTGGAGCGTCTTATATGTCACTCCTCTGCTTCATCATTCCTTTCTCTGGTGGCTGGACAGATCCAACCTGGAGACAAGGACACCATTCCTGTGATCGTTTCCCCTGCTGGTCATGATCACAGATGCCTCAGGGATGGATTGGGGGGCTCATCTGGGGCCTTTCCAAACCCAGAGCCAATGGGCCCCTCTAGATTCGGTGCTTGACAGCAACACTCTAGAGAAGAAGTCTGTTCTATGTGGTCTACAGGCCCTTGCTGCCCTCTTCTAGGAGAATCAGCTGTTGATTGGCACAGTCAGTATGTCCATGATGTACTACAGCATTCAACAAGGTGGAGCTCACTCATACACTGTCTGCAGAGAAGCAATGAGAATTTGGCACTGGTCAGTGAAACACAACATATTTCTGTCAGCAGTGTTCCTCCCAGGGACCCTAAATGCACTGGCAAATCACCTCAGTTGATCCAGTGTGCTCTGTCATGAATGGGAACTCTTGGACTTCATCGTGGATCACCTATTTGAAAAATGGTATCAGTCGGACATAGACCTGTTTGCATCTCCATAAAATGAAAAACTACCGCGTTTCTGCTTGCTTGCTCCAAAGTCTGGAATTATTGAATGAGACACATTGTCCCTCTTTTGGAAAGGGAGGTTTCTGCATGCCAATTCCCCTTCATACAGAGAGTTCCGGTGAAACTGTGGGCTGAGCATGCCACCCTGATTCTGGTGGCCCCTCACTAGCCCAGGCAAATGTAATTTCCACTTCTCGAACAACTAGTGGTGGAACCTTCTATCCCACTCCCCTTGCTAGCGGGCTTTCTGTCACAGGAGCAGGGTGCTCTGTGGGCAGACTGAGGAGTCAGCAGGGGCAGAGCTAGGAAGGCCATCTCCCACTATAAAAGTAGTTCATGCCAAGTTACCCTCCCTCTTGCAGCCCTCGCACAAAGGACCCACGCAAAGGACAGTGACTGGAGTCCGCCAGAAGTCAGCCAAGAGACAGCCAACAGCCAGGAACTCTGCCTGTTTGAACCCAGGTACACCTGTATTGTTTAAGGGTTTGTCGGTTGTTAAGTGGTTGTGGGTTGCATTGCAACCGACTGGTAACAGGTCATGGCTTGGGGAACTTGCTGCTAGATTGATATCTAGGTTTGGGGGGGTACTATCTTGTCTGGAGGAAAAAATATTTGTTTTAGTGTTCGTGTTTATTGCATTCCTGTACCTGTGATATACCTAGGGTAGTTTAACTAAAGACTTGCACGTTGTACTTCAGTTTATAGCATACTTGTACCTGTCGCATACCTAAGATAGTTTAACTAAAGGATTGTATATTATACTTTAGTAACTCATTCTTTGCTCGGCTTAGCCTTTACTGAGTTCTGGGAAAGGAGGCCAGGAAATGCAGGGAGAGCAGGAATAAGAAATTTTTTTTTTTTTTTTAGTTGTTTAACCAGGAATAGCACACTAAGCTGAAAGCTTTTTTACAGGAGCGACCTGGAAGCACAAGGAAGTTAAGTGACTTGTTCAGGGTCACACAGTATGCAAGTGGAAGCTGTGGGATTCAAACCCAGGTCTGGTCTGCTGGATGTCTCCAGATTTGCAGCTCAGAGCCTTAGAGCCTTAGACCACTGCGCTATACTGCGAATGTGGGGAGTGTTGCAGTGCAGTGGTTGTGGGGTGGCAGTCTTCAGGGAGACCTTCTGGAGACTGTGGTGCTGCCCCATCTGTGTGCAGCTCTCTGGTCTGAGGGAGGGGGTTGCTAGACTTCAGGCTAAGTTGGCTGAGAGTCGGGGAACCTTCTCCCCAGCCCAGGGGCCACCAGGTCTGACACCATTACTTCAAGGGATGCCAGATATGAGGAGCAGCTGGACTACGGTGAACTCAAGGGGGAGTTGGGAGTGGTGGGATCTGGAAGGCTTGGGGGGGTATCGCAGGCACATTCCTCAATGGTGCCACTACAGAATTACTGTGCCACTCTGGTGAAGTGTGACTGCCTGGAGAAGGCACTCGTGGTAGTGGCCAGGGAGCATGTGAGGGCCCTCCCTAGTGGAGACCCCAAGGAGAGTGGAAGAGGACCCCAGAGGAGAAGGAGGAGACAACTTCTGGTGGGATACTCAATTGTCAGGGGGATAAAGTTGAGAATAGGGAAGGGGGCAGAGAGGGAGATCAGGTGCCTACCCAGTGTCACGGCCCAGAGGGATGGGAAGCGTAACCTACGGATTGCTAGGGCAGCAGAAAGGAAGTGGGGGCTGGATGTCATTGTCCATCTGGGGACAAATGACCTGGCTAGGGATGGGGCAGGAATAGTGCAGGGGGAGTTTAGGGAATGAGGAAAAGGCCTGAGACAGGTAGGACACACAGTAGCTTTTGCAGAGGTGCTGCCTGTCTATGATAGGGGGAAGAAGAGGAATCTCTGCACCAAGGCCTTTAACTCATGGTTGAAGGAATGGTGCAGAAAGGAGGGGTACAGCTACATTTGGGACTGGGAGCCCACCTGGTAAGGTAAGAGCCTATACAGAGGTGATGACCTGCATCCATCCAGGAGTGGAACCAGGATTGGAACCACAGTCCTCAGTGAATGATTTAAATGTTGTTTTAATGAACATTTAAACTAGCTGAGTGTGGCGGTAGAGGAAAAATGAGAAGCAGAAACTGCTCCCCCCCACAGGCTGAGATAGATCATAAGGCGATCCTGAGGGGAGAGAGTGAGTCACCCTAGGGTGCAGGTTAATCAGGTTAATCAAAGAAGCAGGGGTTAGCGAAGGAGAACATAACAACACTCAAAGGTGAAGGGGGTGAAGAAGGTGTAACAAAAGAAAAAAGATGGACAACAAGCAAAGAGCTAACAAAATCTGGAAGGCCATGTGTGCAAATTCTAGAAGTCTGGGAAATAAGATCTCAGAACAAGAGGCCATCATGGCAGAGGCCAGCCTGGATATTGTGGCCATTTCTGAGTCATGGTTAACTGAGAGCCATGACTAGGACATGGCCATACTAGGCTACATGCTATTCAGAAAGGACAGGGTGGGAAAGAAATGAGGGTGTGTGGTGCTTTATGTGAAGGAAAGCATAAAAGTAACAAAATACAGAGAATTCGGGGGGGGGGCGGAGGTGTTGTGGGTCACCCTCGAGATAGGAAATGGAGTCACTATTTGGACAGGCATGATCTACAGACCTCCAGCACAGGGGGAGGAGTTAGATAAGGAAATGTTGGAAGCAGTTGGCAAAATGGCTGAAAAGGGGGAGGTGTTGCTAGTGTGGGACTTCAGTCTGCCGGATGTAGATTGGAGCCTCCGAGCTGCATTTTCAACTAAAAGGGACATACTGGACTCCCTGCAGGGGCTGTTCCTCAGGCAACTAGTCAGTGAAACCACAGGTTGGTGATGTGGCCCACTAGGTGTCTGAGAAAGTAAAGATAATCATCGGGAGAGATCTGTCTCCAAATAACCTCAAAAGAACGCAACCAGATTTGGAGAAATTAGATCCACTCACTGGTTAATGTTTTAATAAATAGAATACTACTGGTTGTCAGTGTCTCTATAAGTAGTTTATCACCATCATGGTAATAAACTATGTATAGGGACACTGACAACCAGTAGTATTCTATTTATTAAAACATTAACTAGCCAGTGAACCCACTCAGAATGGGGCAGTACTGGACTAGGTGCTTACTAACAAGGACGGTATTGCAGACATCAAGCTGGGAAGCCATCCAGGGACCAGTGGTCATCGTAGAGTGTGGTTCAACATAACAGCTGTGGATTCCAACCACACAATGCTGAGGGTCCTGGACTTCAGAAGGGCTAATTTTATAAAGACGGGTGAATGCCTCTGTAATGACCTGGCAGGCAGAATGACATGAAGGGGTGGAGGAACAGTGGGCCAAACTAAAAGAGGGCATAGTGAAGGAAGCAAACCTCTGCACAAGAAAGTAAGCAAAAGGAAGAGGAGACTGCTATGGTTCTCAAAAGAGGTGGCAGAAAAGGTAAAGGCTAAAAGAGTTCCATTCAGAAGGTATAAAGAGACCCAGAAAGATGAGGATAAGGAAATGTATCAGGAAAAACAGAGGGAGGCAGGGAAAGCAGTAAAGAGTGAAAAAAGAATAGATCAGACAGTATCAAAAGGGAACAAAACATTTTCCAGGCATCTTAGTGAAAAAAGGAAGACTAAGGGAGGGATTGTAAGGTTAAGAGGAAGAACTGTATGGAGGGGGGCCAAGAAAAGGCACACATCTTGAGCAAATACTTCTGCTCAGTGATCCCAGTGGAAGAGAAAGGGGAGGGGCCATGAAAAAACATCATGAGCTTTGATAGGAGGGAAGTGGACATGGAAACATAGAAAGTGACAGCAGAAGGGGACCACAAGGTCCATGTAGTCTGCCCACGAACCTACCTGGTGCTAGTCCCCCTCCCCTCCTTTGCCTTTTCGTATGCCTACCTTTCTGTCTATCCCATGCGTTGTTGAACTCGCCTACCGTTTTGGCCCCCTTTACTTCCTTTGGTAGGCTATTCCATGGGTCCACTGCCCTCTCTATAAAGAAGAACTTCCTTATATTACTCCTGAACCTCCCTCCTTTCAACCTCATTTTATGCCCTCTCATTCTTCCACTCTCTTTCAATTGGAAAAGCTTCAAAACGTTAACCTTATTTATACCCCTCATATATTCAAAAGTCTCAATCATGTCGCCCCTCTCCCTCCTCTGTTCTGGGAAGTACATGTTGAGTTCCCTCAGCCTGCCTGGTATGCCATATGGTGCAGTCCCTGAATTATTTTTGTGACCCTCCTCTGCACCATCTCAATTCTGTGGGCCTTTTGAGGTATGGTCTCCAGTACTGTATGCAGTACTCCAAGTTGGGGTGCAGCAGCGCCCTGTAGAGTGGTAACACCACCTCCCTCCTGTGACTCATGATTCCCCTCTCAATGCAGCCCAGCATGCCACTTGCCTTTAGTGCCGCCTTTTCGCACTGTTTACCCACTTTCAAGTCTTCTGATATAATGACCCCTAGGTCCCTCACCTGTCTGGTGGAAGCTAGCTTCTCTCCTCCCAGGTAGTAATCCTCTTTGGGATTATTTCTGGCTAAGTACATGACTTTGCACTTGTATTGCATTTCAGCTGCATTGTTTCTGACCACTCCTCCAGTTTTTTCAAGTCTGAGGTCATACTCTTCACACCCTCAGGGGAGTCCACTCTGTTGCAAACCTTGGTGTTGTCAGCAAATAGACGCACTTTACCTTCCAGCCCATTTGCAATGTCTGCAATTGACACATTAAAGAGTAGGGGACCCAGTACCGAACCCTGTGGCACCCCGCTGGTCACCTCCCTCCCTCCCTCTCAGCTGAAAATTACCTATTTACCTGAACCCTCTGTGTTCTTCCTCTCAACACTAGTCCTTTCTCGAGGGGAGAGTCTGGAAAGCACTCACTAATCTGAAGGTGGACAAAGCTATGGGGCCAGACAGGGTGCATCCAAGAGTGCTGAGGGAAATCAGGGAGGTACTAGCTGCATCTCTGACAGGCCTATTTAACAGATCACTGGAGAAACGGCGTGGTCCTAGAAAGCTGGAGAAGGGCAGAAGTAGTCTCACGTCACAAAAGTGGTAGTAGGGAAGAGGTGGGCAGTTATAGGCCTGTCAGCCTGACATCGGTGGTAGGTAAGTTAATGGAAACACTACTGAAGGAAAGGATTGTGAAATATCTGGAATGCAACAGGTCACAGGATCTGAGGCAGCATGGACTTACAGGAGGTCGTGCCAAACAAATCTGATGGATTTCTTTGACTGGGTGACCAAGGAGTTGGATTAAAGTGGAGCAGCGGATGTGACCTACCTGGATTTCAGCAAGGCTTTCGAAACTGTTCAGCATAGAAGACTAGTAAGCAAGCTGGGTAGCTTGGAGGTGGGCAACAAGGTAGTAATCTCGGTAAGAAACTAGTTAGGGGATAGGAGACAGAGGGTAGTGGTAAACGGAGTTCGCTGTGAAGAAGGGAGGGTGACCAGTAGGATACCTCCGGGTTCAGTGCTGGGACAGGTTCTCTAATGTCTTTATTAGTTACATAGCAGAGAAACTGGAAGGGAATGTCTGCCTCTTTGTAGATGACAGCAAGAATCTGCAACACGGTGGACACTGGGGATGGAAAGGATAAGCAGAGATCTGAATAAACTGGAGGAGTGATCAAAGGTACGGCAGTAGGATTTTAATGCAAAGAAGTGCAAAATAATGCAGTTAGGCTATAGAAACTCGGTGTTGGAGTACAGAATGGGTAGAGTAATACTGACAATGACTAAGCAGGAAAGAGATCTGGGGTAATTGTATGGGATGACCCGAAGGTGGCTAGACAGTATGGCAAAGCAGTCAGGAGGGCTAGTGTGATACTGAGCTGCATAGGAAGGGGTATCACAAGCAGAAAAAGGGAGGTGGTGTTGCCCCGTATAGATTGCTAGTAATACCCCACCTTGAGTATTGTGTCCAGGTCTGGAGACCGCATCTCAGGAAGGACATAGGCAGTGTGGAGTGGAGTTAAGAGAGTCCAGAGGAGGGCTACCAAAATGGGGCAGGATCTGCATCAAAAGTCCTATGAGAAGAGGCTAAATGAGCTCAATATGTACACCCTGGAGAAGAGGAGGGAGCAAGGGGATATGATAGAGACCTTTAACTACCTCACAGAGCTGGCTCCGTGGTGCCGAGTGATGGGGGATCACTTGGCACGCTGGCAGTCTGGGTTCGTACACACACCCGGGACCACTGGAGCGGAGACCGTCAGGGAGGGGTAGGAGTGTCTGCCTAGATTCTCTTCTTCCTGGGAGGGAGCATGCAAGCCTGCACTGCTTCTAGAGCGGCTCCTGGTGGTCCCCAGTGGAGGCACTCTTGGTGGCATGGGTGACTATGCGCCACCGTACATCCATCCCAGGATGCTATGTGCATGCGGCTGCAATGTGGGATGGAGGGAGAAAATAGGAAAAATCACCCGCTTGGCCGACTAGATGATGGTCACCCAGATCCCCTTGTGCTATGCAGCCCTGGCAGCAGCCTTCTGAGCTGATCCTCCGCCATGCATGTGGTATGGATTTGAACACCATCTCCCCTCTTGTGGGCCCTGGGAAGGAGTGGCTGGTTGGGTGCATTGGAGGTGCAAAAAAAAACAAAACTCACAGGGTTAATAAGGTACAGAAGGGGAATATTTTTCAGAAAAAAAGAGCTCTAGAACAAGGGGGCATGCTATGAAGATTGAGGGGGGTAGCTTTAGGAGAGCTGTGAGAAAATATTTCTTCACAGAAAGAGTGGTGGATTCTTGGAACAGCCTTCCAGCTGAGGTAGTGAGGGCAAAAACAGTGGAGGGGTTCATAAATGCCTGGGATAGATACAAAGAAATCATAGGGGTAAGGAAGGGTGGAGGAGACAGCACCGTAGATCAGGTGGCTCTACAGCAAAAATGAAGGTAGGAAAAAATAAATTGGGCAGAATGGGTGGGTCAAGAGGCTCTTATCTGCCATCAGATTCTATATTTCCATGTTTCTTTGGCACCCCTTCATGCTTGGCTACTGAGGACATAGAGCTTTCCTGATTCAGAGTTCATCTCTTGGTAGCTGATGTACTCTTTTGGCTAGAAAGTCATCTACATGGTATACTTATTCACAAAAATAGAAACATTTTACTGTTTGCTATACTAGACATGCACTGAATCCATTATCATGTTCAGTTGCTAAAATTCTGGATTACCTACAGTCCCTAAAGGGCTCAGGACTAGGGTACGCCTCCATAAAGGTCCACATGGCCGCTTTGTCGGCCTTTCATGCTCTATCTGAGGGTAAGACAGTGGCCCAGTTGGAGGTTTCCTGGAGATCCTAAGTGGGCGTCCTCCTTTTGCACCCTGTGGTCCGAGATCCGGTTCCAGTGTTGGTCTTTAATTTGGTCTTAGAGAGACTCATTGTACTTCCCTTCGAGCCTGTGGCTACTCGTGAGATGTGCTTCCTCTCTTGGAAGATGCTGTTTCTGGTACCTATGATGTCTGCTAGACAGATCTTGAAGTTACAGGCTCTGGTTGCAGATCCTCTATTTATTATATTTCACAAGGATGTCATCACATTATTCATCCATCCTCGTTTTCTTCCAAAGGTTGTGTCTGAGAGAACACTAAATCAGACAGTAGATCTTCCTGTTTACTTTTCCTCCTACAGATATTGGGGAGAATGGGTTACGTACGTTGGACATCTGTAGGACTCTGCATTGGTACCTGGATCATTCTGAAGATTCAAGAAAATCCTCTCAGCTGTTTATGTGTGGTTCATAGCTCAGTGCTTATGTAACATATAGTTAAATGATGAATAAGGTTGTTGGATACAGAGACCAGTCTAGAGAGGACAATGTTTACTAGGTAATAGTATGGAATGTATTGTGCCTAGGTACTTGGATGCTTGAAATGAGTAGTTTGATAATATTTGATGGTTTTGGCCTTTCTCTGTGTCCCACCTGTAAGAAAGAAGCTTGGTTTAGAATTATGAAAGCCCCTTGGTGGGATAAGAGTGCCTCAGAAAGAGGAGGTGTCGGGGAGGATGGTGGGCGAATGTGACTTGCTCTAAGCAGAGCGGAAGTCAGCTGTCAAGTTTAAATAGGCTGTGTGGAAGGAGCTCTTCCCCCACATAATACCGGCCACCCTTCCATTATGTGTGGTTCATAGCTCAGTGCTTATGTAACATATAGTTGAATGATGAATAAGGTTGTTGGATACAGAGACCAGTAAAGAGAGGACAATGTTTACTAGTAATAGTATAGAATGTATTGTGCCTAGGTACTTGGATGCTTGAAATGAGTCATTTGATAATATTTGATGGTTTTGGCCTTTCTCTGTATCCCACCTGCAGGAAGGAAGCTTGGTTTAGAATTATGAAAGCCCCCAAAATAATAAGATATCAAAGATTGTTATGTAACTGAATGCTGAAGAAGTTGTGCATAACAACTTAATGATAAGAACAGACGATCACCTCCTCCAACTCCGGACAGTGTGACCAGTAGCACTCAGGAGAGGAAAAACACCCTTGGGTGGGGGGGGACCTCTGAGGACCCATGGCTACTGACCTGCCCGTCCTGGGCATACTGAAGGAGAGAGATCCTAATTAAACTTAATTAATCAACTAAATCTGAATTCTAATTTGTAGAATTCAATCCTGATGAACAGAGCTTAAGAAAGAACTGAATTGTAATGTCCAGTGAAGTAATTTCCTCCTAATAAAGTCCGGGTCCGAGAATCCACGTATAATTCAGAATGATGGAGAGTGGATATGCAGAACCTTCTTCCAGACTTCAGTTGATAGAGGGGATAATCCATGAAATGTATAATGGTGGAGATGAAGTTGATGACTGACGAATTCAGTACAGGAGACCTGATGCAGATAGTTGCATCCAAACTTGATGTCAACGAGGCAGGATGAATAGAAGTAGTACAGCTTCCTGATTTCTAATAGAGGGCTTGTATAGTACATGTCATGAATGAAGGCTTGTAGCCAGGCTACCAACTGATAAATCCAGTTCTGATAAGTGAAGCATAGTCTTAGGAACTGATGTGAAGGCAACGGCTGTAGAGCTGAGCTGAAAGAATGGCAAGTTGTAGAGGATAATCGGAGACACCGTTGCGAGGTATGAAGCATCCAAGTAGTAGAATATGAGGAGCCCAAAAGTAAGCAAGTCAGTTGGACTGGTAATCCAAAGTGAGAGGTAGAAGGAGCAGGACTGCACCCACGAAGGCAGATGAGAAGGAACAAGACGTGGCAATCAGCCCCTGAAGAAAGCGCAGCTTAACCGACAGCTGGTGAGGCAGGAGAGAGAGGCAGCTGATTCCAGGTATGAGAAGCGTAGGCAGAGCCATGGAAGTCTGCTGGTAGAATAGAGCATGGCAGTTAGTCCCTCAACAAGAAGTGCAACTTTTCTATCAGCTGGAGAGGTAAGTAGAGAGGCGACTAGCTCCAGGCAACAGGAAAATGCAGCTAGACCTACGAGGGTCAGCTAGGAGGATAGCGCGTGTCATACAGCCTCCAGGAGATGTGTCTTGAGTCAGTTTAGAGCAGAGGAGGACTGCATTTGTAAGGCAGACGTAGAGAATGGAATGGTGCTGAGGACTGACGGATCCAGTAGATCAAGGATGGCAGGGATCGCATTGAAGAGACCGTGGCATAGAGACGGCAACTTGACAAGGAATAGTATTCGAAACTGTAGGTATGCAATGGTTGAGGCAGCAACAACGAGATGAGACCCGAATAGCTGAACACAAGAGTCCTGGATGGAGATAACTGAAGAGGCTGAGTCAAATGGAGTAGCGTAGTCACAGGTTCAAGAGCGGTAGAGCACAATCAGGATAAGGGCTTGACAAGAGGCGCAACTAAGTGTCCTGGAAAGGGTGCAGCATCAGCAGTTCCACATGGCTGAAGCAGCAGGCAAAGCATCCAAGAATAGAAGAGGAACAAAGAAATGGCCAGATGTGGATCCAATAAAGGAGCTTCTGTCTGGAAGACATGGCAGCAGGGAAGCGTAGAGTAGAATGTGGGAATCTCCAGGCCTTGATCAGGCGAGGCAGAAGTAGGTAAACCTCCCAGCCCGAAGAGCGAAGGCAGGTCGTAGAAGCAGGTGAATAGTAGGTAAACCTCCCAGCCCAATGGGCGAAGGCAGGTCGTAGAACCAGGCGATTCTGGTGCAGATTAGGAACAATGCCCTCTGGTCCATAAGGCACAATGCGGACTAGAAGTAGTAAACTTCCAAGTTCAGGATCCATGAGCATGCCAGAATGAAGTAAAGTGGAATCCAAGGTTGAAACGAGTTTGAAACAATGAGTTGCAGGTGGAGAAGCACTCCAGCAGGTGAGTATGAGTTAGCAGAGGATATCGAGGAATCGAAGGTTCAGCATCCATGTCTAGAAGAAGAACCATTGAGTCGAGTTCTGCATGGCAAGATTAGAAAATGAAGGCCATAACGATGAAGCACAAGAACTGGTGTATGCTGCTTAAGTGGGAGGATGGAGCGGAGGAACCTCCAAACTGGAGAGGGGAAGCAAGTAAGTGAAGTAGGTAGAGATCATAGTGAATAGGTAGATATAGGTCGGATGTATTTCCAGCTCATAAGGAGCACAGTTGATCATATATGGTGAGATAGTCATGGTGACCTCTAGGCCCTGTAAGGTGAAGCAGGTAGCACGAGCTGGTAATGTAAATAAATGGACACGTTCACAAGTCAGCTGTAGCAGTAAGTAAAGCTGCAAGATGCAGACATGGTAGCTGGAAATAGTAAATAGTAGCAAGCCCCACGAAGGCTAGCATGCAGCTGAACCCCGCGAAGTTCAGCTAGTAAGAGAAGTAGGTAGCAGCTAACCCCACATAAGCTAGCATGTGCAGCTGGACCCCTCGAAGGTCAGCTGGTCGGTAGTAAGGAGGTGGCTAGCCCTCATGTAGGCTAGCATGCGCAGCTGAACCCCAGATAGGTTGGCTGGTAAGTATAGTAATTGCAATAACTGACGACTAAGCAGTGATGTAATGTTTTAGAATGAAAGGTACATTTTGCCATGGTAAGCTGTAAAACAATCGTAACGGATAGCTGAGTGCTCATGAGGGACATAAAGTGAATATAAAGACAAAACAATGAATAATCTCCGAGGCCGTGCAAGCCACTTGGCGAATGCTCATTGCCATGGCCCTGGACCTGATATCAAGAAGCTCTGGATTGGTGTGTAACCGCTGTACAAATGGGGGTTCCTAAAAACCTCCCTGGAGCTTGCCTGAGTGCTCCCTGCCTAACGGGTGTTCGGCGTAATGCCGTTTAAATGTGGGCGCTGTGAGTGCTTTAGAGCCTCTGGTAATGTCTCTTTAAGAACTGCCTGCTCGCAGGCTTTATTAGTTTGCAAGGGGGGACTGTGGGTTTACTGCTCGAATCCCACTCGAGCTGCTGTTTGAATTGCTCTGTTTCTGCCGTCGCTAAGCGAGCAGAGGGAGCCTTATTGGCAAATGTAACTGTTTTTGGGGACATATGTAGCTTAACAGTAAGAATGCAGTTTGTTTAACCTGCCTTTATTGCAGCTGGGACTCTGTGTGTTTGGCCCCTCCATTTTGGACCTGGACTCCTGAGATGGGCCAATTGGAGAGGGGAGATTTTAAAATGGAGACCACTTGAGCCAACCAGAACTTGGACTCCCACTGGGAGCCTGCCTGAAGGGGAATATATCGCCGGTGCTCCTGGGAAGTGTAGTTTGGACCCTGGCACCTTTTTTGCACCAATAGAGGTGACTGACAGAACCAAGCAGCCAACCGGAGCCCTGTGGAGCGAGAGAAAACTGCCCTGCAACTGACTGAAGGGGCAGAGTCATTGGTGATCGTGAAGGGAGTAGGAGCTCTGGCTCCTGCACTGTGCAAGTTTTAAGTGTGGGAAGCGCGTATGCAGGCCAAGAAGTCGGGCGGCAGAATCGCCGTAAGGAGCGGACCAGATCCGTGGAGGAGTGCAGACAGATGAGGCTGTATGATTACAGCTACCTACCAGGCTCACCCTGTAGAGGACTGGAGAATCGGCTTCAATCGCGCTCAGTCTGTCAGAACAAGTGAAGCTGCATGGCATCACCCAGTTGGTGCAGTGAAAGTGATCGGGAGTCTAAAGCAGCTGCCTGGTATGGTACCTCTCTGTTCTACATATAAATGTGTGGAGAAGTGTATGGCTCACAGGCTATGTCCTGCAAGTGGTGTGCGAGGGATCTTTCTGCTGGAGTCATGAGTACTAAATCAGGGTAGCTCCCTGTCAGATGTTCATTTGAGGGCAAGATCTGTCTGGCTGCTCCACTGGCTGCATGAACTGAGCCTGCTGGCTCTGATTAACCAATTTGGGTATCAAATACTTGTTTTCTGCGTCAGGGCCCCAACCAGCTGCACTGAATAGGCTAGCCTCTTTTTGCCTGGGTACCCAGAGACAGTGACTTATAGGTCTGGCCTGTGCACAGTGCCCTGATATAGTACAGTGTTAAGCTAATCAACCTGATTTCCCCCACCCTTGTTACACCCCCTTCAATAAATCAGATTTGTTGTTAGCAAGGTACACTGTCTGAACTGTATGTCTGTGCTCCCCTCTCATGCATGGGTTATTGTGTCACTGTATCTTATTTTACAGGGGGTCCTCAGCACCAAGTTGGTTATTCCACTTTGGGGGTAAGTGTAAGTCATAACGATTGGGTGTGAAGTGTTCGTGGGCCACTAGCAGAAGGAAAGGGGGTTGCAGTGACCCAGAGGGCTGTGACCAAGTCATGTTCGACTGTTCCAACCATGACCTCTGGGTGGAGGCACCCTCCATTGGATCCAGGCCCCTCAACCTGTTAGTGGCAAAGCAGGCAGGGGTAGTAGCCCATGGGATAGCGCCCCCTGGGAGTTACAGGTGGAGTGAATAATAACTAGGCTGCAGGTTATCAAGCAATAGATAAAGCTTTATGAGAGTCCTGTAATAAATAGCAACAGTGCACTGCACAAATGTTCGAGTTGCAGGACGAGGAGGATCCAGCAGATAACGATGCAATACCAGGAACACAAACTTGTAGGCAAAAGGACAGTGCAGAAATGCAGAATTCAAGTTCAGTATGGACGGCGTGGCCGGTGTCAGAGTCATAGGGGGATAGCATGTCAAAAATGGCAGATGCAGGTAACTGTAATGGAAATTGCGAATGCAATTAACTAATATAAAATGGAACAAGCGGCCCCATAGCAGGGAAGTAAGTCACTTAGCAGTACAGGCGAAGTGTTAAGTCCATTGCAAAACCATTCAGAAGCAGACAAGAAGCTTTGTAGACATGAGCTTGAGCCTTATCAGAGGGTCGTGCATGGCGATGAAACACGAACCGGACGAGCGAGGCTGTACAAGTAAGCAGGTAGTATCCAAAGGCAAGGTGCAGGTAATGGAGGGAGTAGCACGAGCGTGTTCAGCAGGTCAGAGTGAACAAGGAAGCAAAGCAGCGTGTTGGAGGCAGTTCAGGCAAATCCAGCGAAGGAGTTCAGTAATCCAGGAGATAGCAGATAGACTGGCAGCACGGTTGTGGTTGCAAGGAAAGTGGAGAGGAGAGCGAAGCTAAAGCTAGCAGGAGGAGCAGATAGGGCGATGGCTGAAGAGTGGCCGAGAAGAACCAGGAATTGAGAAAGAGAGGTGAGGAGCATGAAAAAAGGAGAAAAACAAGTCAAGGGCAACAGCAGAAATGGGGTCAAGAACATAGAAACAAAACGAGCAAGACAAAGAAATGAGCAGGACGGGGGGGGGGTACAAGCAGAAGAAACAGAAATGCAACCACGAACCAGGCTGCATGCCAGTGAGTGCGACTCGCTGTATGCAGAGCGGAAGTCAGCTGTCAGGTTTAAATAGGCTGTGTGAGAGGAGCTCTTCCCCCCCCCCACATAATACCGGCCACCCTTCCATTGCTTTTGCCCCCAGAATGATGGGCTCCCCGATTTCTAAACAGGGCATGTTCAAGTGGCTGGCCAATAGAATTACATTTTGTTACTAAAAATGAGGTAAGCAGCTTCCTGGTCCTCTACATTCTCATTCTACCTTAGGCGTGACCTTAGTGGCTTATTTTCAGAATATGTCTGCTGCTGACATGCTACTGCCACTTGGGAGTACTGTTCATACATTCAGTTAACACTACAGTCCGGACGTAGTCTCTCATAGACATGCTGGCTTTGGTTTCAGTGCTCTGCAAGGCTTCCTCACTCAGGATCATTAGGTCTTGCCGTCCTCCCTTAGTGCTTAGTACTGGATTGTTCCATGATGTGGCTCAATGGAGGAAGATATCCTCAAAGAAGATAAAATAGTTCTAACCCCATGTATTGTTCTCATATTCATAACTCTTTGCAGTTAGCCTGCTCAGTAGAGCTGCCCGGAGAATAGAACTATATGCTAATGATGGAATCATTGGCACGTGACAATTATTCAAACTGCTACCCTCATCTGCTCCACATCCTACCAACGTCTCAGATTTCTTACTCCGCCTCACAAGTCTAGACGCCCAGGAGATCCCTCAGGTTGTTGTTAGCTTATTGTGAAGTATAATTCTCTAATTATACATAATTTTCTTTCTGCTGCCTTCATTTATTGTTTCATTTTATTCTAATGTCTAGTTTATTTTAGTTTAGTTAGATTTAGCGTTTATTTCTCGATTTCTCACGGTTCGGTATCACCGTTGGGGAACCGAGTAGTTTTACTATAGTTGCGGATTTTTCCGCTTTATTTTCTGTATTTTCATTTTAAAAAGTTATTGTTTAAAGTTATATTTGTCTTGTTGAAGCTGCTAACCTGGATCTTACTTCAAGAAACCGCTCTTGCAGCAGGTTACACCATTAGTACTGAAGCCGGCAGGCACCAGGACCCCTCGGAAATTTTCTAGCTAGCAGTATTCAGCGGAGACCGCCCCTGACGTCGGTCCTGCCCCGACATCAGGCACAGTACATAAGGGGGCGGTCCCCCAGAATCCCCAGTTCTTTTCCCGCTGTCAACTCGCCAGCATCGGCCTCTCTGTCTCTACCTAGCGCACGATGACTTAGAACTTCCAGAGCTTCTACTTAACTAATGTCCTCTCCAACTCCTTCATTTGAGGGTCACCTTTCAAAGTGTGCCTGCGGAAAACAGATCCCTTTCAAGGATCCTCACTCTTCCTGCGTACGGTGGTTAGGCCCGGACCACGACACCAAGGCCTGCACCTTTTGCCAAGGGTTCAACAGCCGCACCAGGATCCGCTGTCAGAAGGCACTTCAGGCTTACCTGCTTGAGGAAAAACTTAGTAGGATGGACAAAGAACCTTCCTCCAGGGGTGATTCTTCCTCCAAGGTCCACAAACACTGGGAGAAGGCAAGGTCCAGATCCCCGAACCGGGCCTCGGATTCACGAAAGCTCAGGCTCCACCCGATCGGACTGCTGTCCTTCCAGGGCTAGGTCCCAGCCCCCTCCAGTGAAGGTCCGGGCTTCCAGCGGCTCTTCAACTCTTCAGCCCATCAAGACTTCCAGGCCCTTGGCTTCCTCTACTCCCTCTCAGGCCTCTTCAAAGTCCTCTGAACACCACAAGTCTTCCTCTTCCACCCAAAGTCAGGACTCTGACTCCAGGTCGGTCTCCCAGCCCCCTAGAGGCCTGGATCCTCCACCCAGGAAGACGAATGACCTGACATTCTTCAGGCGGACGATGGACCTGACGTCAGCCAAGCATCTGAAGTCAGCCAGGCATTCGCCAGAGCCGAGAACATCGGCCAAGCACCAGACGCTGGTCAGGCGTTCACCAGACCTGAAGTTGTCAGCCAAGCGACCGAAGATGGCTTCACTGGAGCCAAAGACTGACCCCCCAGTCACCGGGACTCCATGGAGGAGGACACCATGTTGCCCAAAGACCAGGCAGGCAACACAGAGGATGCTGGGCTTCTGAGGGAACCTTTGCCCACCCCGGAGACACCTGAGGACTCGACGCCCGACCCTGGCGACAGACCACCGGTGCCAGGCCCGTCGTCGGGCATGAATATTCAAGAAGTAGAGGAACTCTTTACTTTCTGGTGGGACACCATCCGAAAAGACGTGGTCCCAGTAAAGCCTCCTCCTCCTCCCCCTTCTCCTACTCCTTCACCTCCTACGCTCCCTCCTCCACCACAGGGGCCAGCAGGACGACCACCAACCCCCAAGGAGAAGACTTCACCTCCTAGGGGTAGATCCCAGGATCGGAGAAGGCCTCCCTCAAGATCTCCATCAGGGTCTCCCAGTCCGAAGTGACCCAGACGTCGGCAGTATACTCCGTCGGGGGAGGGCTCCAGATCGGATACCTCGGATTACTCCAGATCTCCTTCTCCACTCAGCATTTCATCACCTGACCCACATGACCTTTTCAGGTCTCCTCCGGATGATCCCTCTTTCTCTGAGATCTTGAGGCACATCCAGGACAACATGGGGTGGGATGCTGAAGACCTCGACCCTGAAAGGCAGCGCCTTGCCCGTTATCTTTGACAGGAAGACCCAAAGCCTGTGGTAGTGCCACCCTTGGTGGACACCTTTGCAGACGTCACCAAGGCTGCGTGGAAGCGTCCGCACTCCACTCCTGCGGTGCCAAAGAAAGCTGACCGCCTGTACAAGACCCCGAGAGAGGACCAGTACCTGGCTCAACAACCTCTGGCAGACTTCCTGGTCATTACGGCCTCACATGACCAGTCCCAATGACCACAGCACATGAGCACACAGCCACCAGACCAGGAATCCAAACAATTGGACGCCCTGGGGAGATGCATGTATGCGGCCGCTACATGCTCCATCAGGTCCCTGAACTACTTAACCCACATGGTACAGTTTCAGAATGCCCTATGGGAACAGGGCCAGGACCTGGTCGATAAGCTTCCAGATGGCGATCAGAAGGCGGAACTCCTAAACCTCCTCCGCACAGGGTCTGATGTGGGGACCCAATTATTAGAAGCCGCATATGATTCTGCGGACTCATCCACCAGAGCTGCAGCTTCAGGCATCTGTCTCCGGCGACACTCTTGGCTCTGTGTCCCCGGCTTCACCCCGGACATACAGAAGAACATTCTTGACGTCCCCTACAATGGTGAAGTACTCTTTGGTGAACCCTCGGAGAAGGTAATCACCAAACTCCAGGATGCTGGGAAGGCAGTCAGGTCTGTACAGGCCATGTACAGACCTAGGCCCGGTTCCTTTCATAGGAACCAGAGCCATTTTCGCAGCCGGCAACAAAGGCAGCAGCCACGTTCCAGCCAGCAACAAAGGGGCACTTTTCAGCGGAAAGTCCAGGCTAAGTTTTCCCCAGGCAGAGCCCAACACTACACTAAAAAGGCCTAGCCTGCAGGGACCAGTGCTGCCACAGCATGACTCCTTCCCGGCCCCGGCCCCTCCTCTGGATCAATGGGCACAAAAGGTCAGGGGTCTCATCGCTCGCCACTTTTCAGGGTAGCAGTCGATTACCACCAACCGGTGGGTTCTCTAGTTGGTCAAGAAAGGCCACTTCATAGAATTTCTCGACCACCCACTGGCAAGACCTCCCCTGCTTTCCCTTTACTCGGGTCAGCACACTCTGCTTATACAGCAGGAGGTGCTCGCGCTCCTGGAAAAAGAAGCGATAGAGCACATTCCATGGAACCAGAGGGACGCAGGATATTATTCTCACTTCTTTCTGGTTCCCAAGAAAACAGGAGACCTCCATCCAATACTGGACCTCAGCGACCTCAGCGAGTCGGTCCTGCACAAACGCTTCCACATGGTAACCCTCCCAGGTCTGATTCCCATGCTCAAGCAGGGCACCTTTCTAGCGTCCTTGGACATGCAGGACGTTTACTTGCGTATACCCATCGCTCAAGCGCACAATAAGTTTCTGCGCTTCGAGTTCCAGGGCCACCATTATCAGTTCCAAGCCCTCCCTTTCGGACTGTCATCGGCACCTCAGGTATTCATGAAGTGTATGGCGGTCGTAGCGGTGACTCTGAGGAGGCAAGGCCACTACGTGTTCCCCTACCTGGACGACTGGCTTCTCATGGCGCCCTCTCAGGAGGCCTTGATGTCTGCCATTCATTATACTCAGTCTCTGTTTGAGATGCTGGGCGTCTTGATCAATCAAGAGAAGTCACGTCTGGTTCCGTCTGATTCTGCAGTTCATAGGCACAGTTCTGGACACCATCAAAGGGAAAGCCTTTCTTCCCCAGGACAGAGTGGAACACATCAGATCCCTCATCAGGGACATTTCAGCAAAGAAGACCGTTCCTGCCAGATTGGTCCTTTGCCTGCTTGGACACATGGCTGCGGCCATTGCAACAGTCCCACTTGCTCGTCTCCACATGCGGGTCACCCAGTGGATGTTATGGGTCCAATGGGATCAAAAGCAAGACCATCTGCAGCTTCCAGTCTGGATCACGAAGACCGTAATCCGGGATTGGCAATGGTGGCTAGATCCGAAGAATCTATCAGCAGGGGTCCCCTTCGTTGTGCCGTCTCCAATTGTGACACTCTCCACAGATGCCTCAGGGCTCAGATGGGGTGCACACCTTGACGGTGTCCAGTCTTGGGGCCTGTGGACAGCCCAAGAGACTCATCTCCACATAAACATCCTGGAAATGAGAGCAGTTCTTTATGCCCTGCAGGCCTTCCTGTTGGAGATTCCACTGGGTACTCTTCTGTTACAAACGGACAATTCCACGGTAATGTATTACCTCAACAAACAAGGAGGCACCCATTCCTACCCGCTTTGCAGGGAGGCCATGAGGGTCTGGGATTGGGCTTTGTAACACGGGGCAAACCTCATTGTTGTTCATGTCCCAGGAGTGGATAACGTCATCACAGATGGCCTGAGCCGCTCTCAGGCTGGAGTCCATGAATGTGAACTACTCCAGGAAGTAGAAGAGGATCTGTTTTGCAGATGGGGTACACTAGAGTTGGACCTTTTCGCGTCCCCATCCAATGTAAAACTGCCCAATTTTTGCTCGCTAGATCCAGGGCCTGGTGTTTTCTGGTGAGATGCGTTGTCCCTCTCCTGGGCAGACAGATTCCTCTGTGCCTTTCCCCCCTTTCCGTTGATCCAGAGGGTTCTTCTGAAACTTCGCAGAGAGCAAGCGACACTGATACTCATCGCGCCGTTCTGGCCCAGGCAGATCTGGTTCCCTCTACTACACCAGCTATCCCGGGAACCTCCGGTGCCTCTCCCAATCAGCTCTCACTTGTTGTCTCAGGAGGAGGGCTGCTTGATCCATCCAGACCTTCGTTCGCTGAGCCTGCACGCTTGGCTTCTAGAGATATAGCCATTTTGCGACACGGGGTCTCGCAAGAGGTTGCTGACGTTCTGGTGGCCGCTAGAAAACCAGCCACTCATGCTACTTACGCCATGAAATGTCGCAGTTTTTGCCTATGGGCTCAAGCGTGGGGGTTTTCGCCTCTAGACTGTCCAGAAAAGTCGGTATTGGACTACCTTCTGTCTCTTTTTCAGACAGGGTTGGCCTACTCCTTGATCAAAGTACACCTCTGTGCCATTTCAGCTATCATTGTCCTATAGACCAACGCACCATCTCTCAGCTGGACATGGCACAAGCCTTCCTGAGAGGTATTTTCCACCTTACTCCTCCGATTAAGGATCCAATTCCGCCATGGGATCTACCCTTTGTCCTGGAGCAGCTCACGCTGCCACCCTTTCAACCAGCCGCAGATTACGAGCTACGTCTTCTTACTTGGAAGACGTTGTTTTTAGTTGCCGTTACTTCAGCCAGAAGAATTTCTGAACTCCATGCACTCATGTGCAAAGAGCCTTATTTGGTTTTTGACCAAGACAGGGTACCCTACGGATTAATCCCAAATATCTGTCTAAGGTGGTCTCAGCTCTCACCCTTAATCAAGACATCGATCTACTAGTGTACTTTCCCAACTATTCGAATCGAGGAGAGGCCCTGTTGCACACCCTAGATGTGCATAGGTGTCTCTGATACTACCTGACCAGAACCAAACACCACCGAAAATCGGACCAGCTGTTTGTCTCCTTTGCCCACAGGATGATGGGAGCTCCTGTTTCCAAACAGTCGCTGTCCAGGTGGCTCATTCAGTGTATCACGGTCTGTTACCAGAAGCACAACAAACCCTTACCGGGTACAGTTAAGGGTCATTCCACAAGGAGGGTGGCTACCTCCTTTGCGGCCCTTAAGAATGTGTCCACCTCGGCCATCTGTGCTGCAGCTACTTGGAGCTTAGTGCACACTTTCATCAGGCGTTATAGCCTGGATATTGCATCGAGGCGAAGAGCAGGTTTTGATCTAGCAGTCCTTTAAGGACTTCTGTCCTAGGCTTTGGTTTCATTAAGGATTTCTACCTTCCCTCCTCCCAATGGTGTGGGATTTCCATTATTGCTTGGGAATCGGTCCTAATGGTGTAACCTGCTGCAATAGCTGTTTCTCGAAGTAAGATAGTACACTTACGTAAGAACTTACCGTAACAGTAGATCTTCAAGAACAGCTCTTGCAGCAGGTACTTTCCTTCCCACCATCCCCGCTGGAGGTAGATTCTAGTTCCAACATCCTTCTCCTAGGATCAGGTGTCTCAGCATTCCTCTGGCTGCCATTTGATGGCGGATCCTCAGTCTCCTCTTCTGATGTCATCCAGTGGCCGGGAGTCTCCGGCGGGAGAACTGGGGATTCTGGGGGACCGCCCCCTTATGTACTGTGTCTGACGTCTGGGGGCGGCACCGATGTCGGAGATGGTCCCCGCTGAATACTGCCAGCTAGAAAATCTCCGTGGGGTCCTGGCACCTGCCGGCTTCTGTCCTAATGGTGTGTAACCTGCTGCAAGAGCTGATCTTCCTGGACATACTCATTCACACTATTGGGATCTGCGCCGGAGGCACTAGGACCCATCGGGAGCAAACTTTTTGCTGGAGGGTCGGCGCCAGAGATGGCACCGTGAGCCCTAGCTCATGCGGAAGTGACTATCTCGGCGTCGACCCTCTAACCGCCTCAGTTCCTTTTTTCCCGCCGTCGAGTGCACTTCAGTGATGATGTCGCTCACCTGTCAGGAGTCAAACTTCAAACTAGCAGCATAGTTTTCAGTTTTTATTGTTCTGTAGTAGTATCTCAATACAGTATCACTTAAATTTATTCTTATTTTTGAAATAAATACAATAAAGAAGTCTCAGCCTACCTTGACGGAGTCGACCATGAGCAGGTCAGATGACGGTAGGGAGATTTCGTATGAAAGCTGTTCAGTCAGTTGGACTGGGTCCGGTCCGCCACCTTCTCCGGAGGGAGGGTCTGACAATGGTCAGTCCAATGCCTGAGGGGATGGGTGGTCCCCCCGGAAGCATAAAAATAAATGGTCGCACTCTCGGCACCGTTCGGCCTCGAACTCTTCTTCGGCCCACAGGTCTAAAAAGAGAACGCATCACTTGAGGTCGCCCTCTGATATGTCTGTGCGTAGACGCTCGGTTATCGGGGCTAGTTGCTGGTCTCCTCCTTCGGAGTTGCCAACCTCTGCTTCTGGTAGCCAGCAGCTCGACTGAGCCCTACCCTGCCCGAGGTAGGTCTTCAGGTGAGCAGTTTCATCAGTGGGCCGCTCTTATGGAGCAGTGGGCTCGGAGGTTGGTTCGGCTACCTGGCTCGGTCACTCGTGGGCCTCCGGGCTCTCTGGGTGACCAGGTAGGGTGGTTGGACCTTCCTGGTCACGCGGCACCTTCTTCGGTGCCGTCGACTCTACGCTTAGGTGTCCCCCCCCCACATGGCTGCGGCGCAGGGGGCCACACTGATGCCCTTATCTCCTGCTCTTCTTCCTTCAAAACCTGTTTTTCAGAGTCTGGGAGTGTTTTGCGCCCTTGGCGTTGTGTGGCCTCTCGTCGCCGTCCTCAGCGTCGGTATTGCGCTCAGTGCCATCCTCGGCGCCATGCAGCTTCTCAGCGCCTTTTCCGGTGCCACGTGGCCTCCCGGCGTCGTTCCCGGTGCCGTGCGCCTCCTCGGCACCGGCGGCTCTCGGGGACTCCTCTTTTCACTTGCTTCCTTCTTCCTCCTCTTCTGAATTTCATTCCTTTCCTGTCCATACAGTCCCTTCTGGACTGTCAGGAGATGACTTTGAGCCTGACCCAGACCTTCGGTTGGGTGATGAAGTGGACGAAGCAGGATCTATTACTGCTGCAGAGCCTGTGGTCGAGGACCTATCCTTTAAGTCTCTGTTGAAAAATCTGAGTTCCACACTTTCTCTCCAGACTACAGACATCGATCCTGGGAAATTGTTGAGACTCCAATATCTTCATGCCTCGGAGATCCCTACGGATTTGACTCCTCCGATTCAGCCTTCCTTCGAGACGCTGTCTCAAATGGTATGGAATAATCCTGCTCTTACCCCTTTCGGTGGCTAAATCCATTGATGGAAATATTCAGCCCCAAAGATCGTCCCATTTGGCATCTCAAGCCTTTGCGGATCCTATTGTAGTCCTGGCAGAGAATGATAAGGTCATTCTTCCTCAAGCTACTACAGCTCTACTATTAACAAAAGAACTCACACGATAGACACCTTAGGTAAGAGAGTCTTTGCTGCCTCTACACTCAAGTATGTATTGCCAGTTACCAGGCTATTTTTCTCAGTATGAGTATATCCTGTGGCATTCTATTAAACAGATGGTTGAAGCCCTGCCAGTCGGATTCAAAGCCAGAGCTTCTTCAAACCATTACCAGAGGTATTGAATCTAATAACCAGCAGGTTAAAGCAGCCATGGATGCTTTTGACACTGCTTCCCGTTCATCAGCTGCTGATATTTGCACCCGGCGTCATTCCTGGCTGTGCACTTCGGGCTTTACGAATGATGCGCAGCAGCAGGTGATGGCATTGCCCTTTGACGGTGCATATCTTTTTGGTCCTCAGGTAGAGCAAGCTCTAGAAGCTACACAAAAGACTAGGTCAGCCATTAAGTTGACTCGGCCCCCTCCTGCCCCCTCTCGAGGGCATGCTAGTAAACGACAGTTTCATAATCACCAGTCCTTTCAAGGCAGAGGCAGTTTCCATAAGAATCAACCTGCCCAGCCTCAAAAGAAGGCGCAACAGAAAGCGCAAGGGCCCAAAGCGCCCAGCGCTACCTTATGAATTGCCGGCCCAAGTTCCATCTCAGCTGCCCAAGGTGGACTCTTCCTCTCCAGTGGGAGGTCATCTGATGCACTTCTACAACCAGTGGAAGTCCATAACCTCAGACAAATGGGTCCTTCGGATAATTCGCGAGGGGTATTCACTCAATCTTGTGGAGACCCCCCGGATCGTCCCCCCAAATGGCAGCCCAGGCTGTCAACCCTTCAGTCAGACCTTCTCACCACCGGGATTCAGGGCCTTCTGAACAACAGGGCAGTAGAAGTGGTGCCAATGCACCAACGAAACACGGGGTTCTACTCCTATTACTTTCTGGTTCCAAAGAAGTCCGGCGGTATGCGCCCCATTCTAGATCTCAGAAAGCTAAACAAATTTCTCCCCAAGAAATTCAAATGATTCTCTGGGAACCCTGTTACCTCTGCTCCACCAACATGACTGGTTAGCCTCCCTAGATATGCAGGACGCTTACCAGCACATTCCTGTTCACCTGAGGCATCACAAATTCCTGAGGTTTGTGGCTCTGGGACAGCACTATCAGTTCAGAGTCCTGCCCTTTGGGCTATCCTCGGCGCCGTGAGTTTTTACAAAATGTTGTGCAGTTCTCGCAGCGCACCTCAGAAAGGTCGGAATTCAGGTGTTTCCTTATCTGGACGATTGGCTTCTAGCAAGCCCTTCCAAGCAAGGGACTCTGGACGCTGTGGAGACGGCCTCACGCTTCCTTATGTCCATGGGAGTTCTGCTCAATCTCAAGAAATCACAACTGCAGCCCTCCCAGAGGCTCCTTTTTATAGGGACTCTTCTGAAACCTCCTGTGCGAGGCTTTTCTTCCAGAAGACAGGAGGAACGATATCCTTCAGATGGCCCATTACATCGGGAAAACAGCTCAGTCTCAGCTCTCTGATGCAGCGGATGCTAGGCCTCATGGCATCCTCAGTGTTCACTGTACCCTAGCAAGTCTGCACATGAGAACCACCCAGTGGATGCTCAGTACTCAGTGGTCTCAACCACTCACCTGCAGTCCTATCTCATCAAGTGACAGAGCCCTTAAGGAGGTCACTCACCTGGTGGTCTCAAGAGAGCAATCTCCTGGAGGGGTATCCCTTTGCTCCTCTGGACCATCAGATCTCCATTACCATGGATGCATCCCTAATGGGGTGGGGAGCTCACTGTCAGGCTCTTCACACTCAAGGTGCGTGGACTCAAGTCGAGTCCCAGCTCCACATAAACGTCCTAGAAATGAGAGTCAGTCTTTATGCGGTCCGAGCTTTGAAGGACATTCTGTGTCACAAGAACATTCTCCTTCAACGGACAACAAAGCAGTGATGTATTACATCAACAAGCAGGGGCGGGCTTCACTCATACCCTTATGCAGAGAAGCAAATAGGGTATGGGAATGGTGCTTGGGGCACGAGGCTCTAATCTAAGCGGTCTACCTGTCAGGTGTTCAGAACAAATTGGCAGACCGTCTCAGCAGAACAGAGACAGACCCTCACGAGTGGTCTCTCGACTCAACCATAGTTCAGTCACTATTCGAAGAGTGGGGAACTCCAGACCTGGACCTTTTTGCATCCCCACTCAACGCAAAACTGCCTCTCTTCTGCTCCAGAAATCCAGAGCCTGGCATTTTCTGTCAGGATGCGTTCAGGCTGCGGTGGACAAAACGCTTTCTTTACGCCTTTACACCTCTTCCTCTAATTCAGAGGGTACTCCTCAAGTTCGAATCCCATGGGGACAAAATGATTCTCATTGCTCCCTTTTGGCCTCGGCAGCTGTGGTTTCCACTACTCAACAATATGTTGGCAGTTCCTCCGAGGCCACTTCCTCTACAGATTAACCTTTTGACTCAGGGACCGGTGGTCCATCCCAACCTGAGATCACTTCGCCTTCATGCTTGGCTCCTGAAGAGGTCGAAGTAAGCCAGTTCAATGTCTCTCGAAGAGTTTCAGATATTCTTCTGGCTGCATGGAAGCCAGCCACTCAGAAAACTTACACAGCCAAGTGGAAGCGTTTTTCGTTCTGGTGTGCAAAGTCCTCTTTGAATCCCTTTTCCTGTCCACTGGATAAGTTTTTGGAGTACCTTTTGGACCTCTCAAATTCGGGTCTGTAGTACTCTACAGTCAAAGTTCATCTTAGTGCCATTTCAGCGTATCATGAGCCCGTTATTTCCTAACTCTAGCTCATTTACCTATGGTTAAGAGGTTTCTTAAGGGGATTCTGCATACCAGACCTCCTACAAGACGTCCAGTCGCAGCCTGGGACATTAATCTTGTGCTAGACATGCTCACTCGGAAACCTTTCGAACCTCTGGCTACCTGTGAGCTAAAATTTCTCACTTGGAAGACTGCCTTCCTAGTGGCCATTACCTCAGCCCGCAGGGTCTCTGAGATACATGCCCTGGTCACAGACCCTCCGTATACTGTGTTCCATAAGGACAAAGTAGTTCTTCGTACTCATCCTAAATTTCTTCCTAAGGTTGTGTCAGAATTTCATCTAAACCAACCTTTGGTCCTTCCCTCTTATTTTACGGACTTCCAAAATGAAGGGAATGTTCTCTTCATTCTTTGGATGTTAAGAGGGCCTTGTGTTTCTATCTAGATAGAACCAAGAATTTTCGCAAAGCTCAGCAACTGTTCGTTTCCTTCAGTGAGACCCGGCTGGATCAACCTATCGCTATCAGATGTATCTCATCATGGCTAGTGGCGTGCCTTCGTCACTGCTATTCCATGGTGCAGGTTAAGTTGGAGGGTAGAGTTTACGCTCACTCTACCAGAGCGGTCACGGCATCCCTAGCAGAAATCCGCAACGTGCCCATTGCAGACATCTGCAATGCGGCCACCTGGAGCTCAGTGCATACTTTCGTTAAACATTATGCACTAGGTGTCCATGCCAGACGACATTCTTCCTTTGGCAGAGCCATCCTCAATGGACTTCTGTCCTAGAAACGTGAGCTCTTGGTCTCTCCTGACGCCCTCTTGGGGGATTATTAGCTCAGTACTCTCCCAATAGTGTGAATGAGTGGTGGAGACTTATGTCCAGGAAGATATGAAAATTATGTACCTACCGTAATTCTTGATCTTCTTGGACGAGTCTCCACCACTCATTCACACGCCCACCCTCCATCCCCGAGCTCACCTTTCTTGTTGATCTTCATCCTCAAATCTTAGGCCGTGAAGACTTCTTTATTGACCCTTCTTACACGGGTCGCCTGGACTATCTTATGTCCGGTTTTGTGTTAGGCTACCCTTCTAGGTTAGTCGCTGCACCTTCTTGGTAAAAAAAGGTACTGAGGCGGTTGGAGGGTCGGCGAGATAGTCGCTTCTATGCCGAGCTAGGCCTGTGGCGCGCTCCTCATGTGCCATCTCTCTGGGGCCGACCTCCAGTAAAAAGTGTGTCTCGAAGGGTCCTAGTGCCTCCGGCGCAGATCCCAATAGTGTGAATGAGTGGTGGAGACTCTTCCAAGAAGATCAAGAATTACGGTAGGTAAGTAATTTTCATTTCTCGAAGATCTACTGTTACGGTAAGTTCTTACGTAATTGTACTTTTCTTTTCTAACCGCTAACCCGGTTACTGTGAACCATTGTATCGGTTCTGAGAACTGCTGACCCGGTTCCGATTTAAAAATTTCATTGGTTCTTTTGGGGCCTAATCGTTTCCTGAACTGACTGCAAAAAAAAAAAGATCTTTTGCATTTGAGGTTTTTCTCCTGAAAATGGAGCATTCTGAAAAACCTAAGAAAAAGTCTGGTCCCCCAGGGTTTAAAAACTGTGTCAAGTGTGGGGAAATGTTCACCAGAGCAGACAAGCATGACAGCTATGGACGTCATGTGGGTATGAGCTGCATTGACGCGAGGCTCCCCCGCGATTTTCAAAAAAGCTGATTAAGTAAGGCCTTTTTTAAAAGAAAACAGCGTTCCAGTCATCGTACAGAGTTTCAAGATGCCTAAGAAGCGAGGAGTGGATAAAACAGAGTCCATCAGTAGGCCAGATGGGGACAGATTGCCAGCCGAAGACTCGGACAGTGGAGATTCGCGGGCCTCGTCGGCCTCCCGCCGTAGCGCTCCCCCGACCGACCATGTCTCACAGACGATTCTACAGTGGCAAATGACCCAAATGCTCTCAGAAATAAGAGAGTTTAGAAAAGAAATGAGATCGACCGTGACAGCCTTGAGAACGGACATCAGCAAGGTGGAAAAAAAGCAGGAGGGATTTGAAGAGCAGTTATCAGTGACAGACAGGAGGGTGGATGACACGGAGCAGGCCATCACACAGCTACACTCTCAACTCCAGGCCCTACAGGAAAGGGCTGAGGATGCTGAATGCAGGAGTCGAAGGAACAATATTCGGCTGTCGGGTCTCCCGGAGGGTATGGAGAATACAGACTTTATTGCATTCATGCAGAGCCTGCTGAAGGAAACCCTCCCCCTGCCTGAAAATCTTACCTTGGAGATTGAGCGGGTCCACCGTACTCTGGGGCCTAAACCGCCGGCTGGGGCTTGGCCGCGTTTAATTCTAATTAAGTTCCTCTGACATCAGGAAAAGGAAACCATATTACACACCGCATGGAAGCAGGGTAAAGTGCATTTTAGGAATTGCCGCCTCTATTTTGAAAATGACTTTGCACCCGAGGTCATGGCTCGACGAAAACTATACTTCCCTGTTATGAGGGCTCTTAAAGGGGCAGGAATCCGCTTTCGTACCTTGTACCCAGCAAACTACTGGTCCAGTTCAAGGAGGGGCCCATCCTTTTCGATTCTGCTGCCGCAGCAATAGAAGAGCTACGAGCCAGGAAAATTACCCTCATTTCGCAGAACCCCACTGAACCAGTCTCAATAGCAACCAAAATAGCCCAGAAGGCCTGGACTGTCAAGCAGCGCGAGGCTCGAAGACAGCAGGGTGCTGAAGCTGTCCAGAATGTTGTTAGCTCCTTAAAGACCGGCACCCAGGAACTTTCAAGACATTGCGATGATCCCCAAGGAACTGCTACCTGACTGCTAAATCGCAAGTATTATCGGAGGTTTTGTAAGAGTTTGTGGGAGACTTCAATGGAACTGATACCATATATATAGAAGCCTCCTGAAATTATGTTATAGATGTATCAAATTCAACTGCTAGGGGGAAAACAGTAAACTGATTGGTATGGGGGGGGACCGGGTAGGTAATTCAGGGGTGGGGGGAGGGAGTTTTATCTGTAAACTTATTCCTGGAGGATCGTCTCCTACGCTGGATGTTCCTGCAGTTTGTGTCTCTCTCCGGGCACAGGCCGAGAGGCAGTGACCGCGACTGTATAATGGGCGGTTGAATTCTGGCCCAGTCTGGTGAGTCCGCGGGGTTTCTCTTGGCCTGGACACGGGGAGGGCGCGAAAGTGCATGGCAGTTATTGCATTGGGACTTGTACCCCAGCTTAACTGAGGCTGTAGTCAAACAGATCAGAAGTGAGATCTGTATACCACTTAGCCATAGGGGATTGACCATCTAATGGAAGCCGTTGTACATATTAAGAGGTTAACTAAATTTTTTAGGTTGCCAGCTAAACATCGGGAGGGTCTCCGAGGAAGGTCCTGCAGGGAATGGGTGGCTGTCCTGCGAGAGGATTTTCTGGATGAATGAGAGTCGACTGGAAGAGTATAAGCAACCCATAGGTCTGCATAGCTGTCGGTAAATTAATGTTTTGTTAACTGTTTACCAACCAAGGACACATGGGGTTGAATGGGGCTGTGGTGGGGCTGGACCAGCACACACCCTTGGATATGACTCCCATATAAGGTGTGAGGTTCATCTTGGGGTGCGGTGAATGCTCGACCCACATGGAACTGTTAACAGTGAAATAGCTGGACTCTCATGCATTTTAGGGGAGAACGTAGACAGTTGTCTGATTGCTCAAATCACCCTTCTTGTGATTGTGTGGGGTGGGGGGGGATTAAGATTAGAAGTTGAATCAATTGCTGGGAGGGGGTTCCTGCGGTTACCGTTTTAAGCGGAGTAGTGACTGGAGTTGGCTGGGTGTGGGGGAAGGTGGGGACCCTCCATTGCAGATGAGACTCACAGCTGCGTGGGACTGGATCGGTGCATCCTTGCGGCAGATTACGCACCTTGTTGTCTGGGTCGGCTCCCCATCGGGCTGCAGTCCCAATCAGTGACTTGTACCACCCTTAGAATGATCTTGCATTTTATGGCTAGTCTGTACAATCCCGTTAGTATTATGTGGACAGACCGCGGTGGGCGCATAGAGACCCCGCACCCCCCCGCGCCTCACGAATGGTAATGTAAATAAAAAATAAAAAAAAGGCCCATTACTCCGACGGTACTGCAATATCAGCCATGCAGTGTGCTTTGGTGTGTCCATCAAAATGCACTAGTGTGTTCACTGAGATGGACTCATCCAAGAGGGGGTCAGGGAATCCTGGTGACCACAGGCATGCGGCTAGCAGGACGGGTGTTCTCCGTCCCTGGTTCTAGGGAAGTGACTTTCAATGTATAGGGATGCCCTACCTCAGACACAAGGAAGTGGTGATATTGAACCTAATCACTGAATACAACTGGGTGTGGATGTGCACAATGGGCTGAAAGGCTGCCCTGGGCTCCTTACCACCCCCCCGGATAGGGATCCAGTACATGGGAGCAAATGGGCAATGAAGGAGTAATGAAATGGGGAAGGGGAGAGGGACAGAAGATTGAATTAAAATAACAATGTATACAGTACTGATAAGTCTTACATGGGAGAAGGGGCCCGGAAATCAGGGAGGGGGTAGTGGGAGGGATATTAGCAGTGAATTAGCAAATCATGGAGGGTTTTTTTGTATATCTAGCCATCCTTGGTTGTGGAACTGAGGCACGACTGGAGATGCTGGCCCTGTAGGCTTACTAGAAGAGCCTAGTCTGTGGGCCTGCTGTGGCTGGAGGTTTCTCCAGCTTGGGATGTTGACCACAACGAGGCTCAGGAGATATAATGAGATGGGACCTGAGGTCTGCAGAACATTACTTTACAACCTTGGAGTTAAAATGGGGAATACGACCCAGAAATGCGGAGGGAGGGACCTCTACCACCCCTGGTGGATTTAACAGGCCAAATACAGGGAGTGGGGGGAGGCCGAGGAGGGACTGCTAAACTATTATACCTATCTTAGAGATCTTATCTTTCAACATTCGAGACGTACCCCTCTTACATAACTGATCCCGGGGGAGTCAACGTCTCGTTGTTTACGTCACCAACTCCAATTACCCCTTTCCCCCTTGGACACCTCTGGTGTCTAAAGGCCCTCTAGTGAAAGGAGGGCCAAAAGGGAAGGAACTTGGCTCCTACCAACAACCAGGGCTTCGCCCGGTTTTCTTTTTGGAAGTACCACCTGTTCTATATATATATATGTTACTGCCATGTTGGCTTTTAGATTTTGTCCTAAATTTTAGAATGTATGTTTATATGTTTCATGTTGTTGTTTCTGTAAACAGGTCATCGAATTGTCTCTGGTCTGTACAGTTGTTAAATATGCGGGTCATGAGGGCTCCCCAGGGGGGCACGGGGGTACCAATAGACCAGCGTCCTGACCATGGGTACTGATGCACTCACCAAAATTAAAATTGCTCTCCCTAAACATAAATGGCTTGGCCTCCCCTATAAAACGGTCCAGAGTATTGGTGTATCTCCGAAGAACTAAGTCAGATGTCATCTATCTCCAGGAAACACATATGTCCTCAATGGAACATGCCAAGCTAGCTAAATTAAGTAGGGGACAATCTTTTTATGCCTCTTACAGGGGCGGTAGATGTAGAGGAGTTTCTATAATTATACCACCATATACACCATATCAGTCAGAACAGACCTGGGCAGACACTGAGGGCTGGATGGTGTTGACTCGAGGGAAGCTTCACAATGAGGAGGTCACCTTAGCCAATATATATCTCCCCCCGGGCATCACCGTCTCACAACTGCGACCCCTACTGGATAAACTGGTGAATTTCACCAAAGGCACCCTTATGTTGGCCGGAGACCTGAATCTGACGGCGGACCCTAGCATGGACTCCTCTAGGAGGAGACCACAAAAATTAACAGCTACTCAAAAATTTTTAATAAGTTTGTCACTGAAATGGGATGGTGTGACATCTGGAGAAAATTACACCCGCAGTCGAGGATTTACACATACTACTCATCGGTCCACCAAACATATTCCCGAATAGATTACGCATACACGCAAGTTGAAAAATTATTCTCAGTAAGTGATGTGCAGTTAGGGGATATCTCCATCTCAGATGATGCACCTGTGATCACTCAGTGGGATCTGGATATTCAACCTAGAAACACTCAATGGAGGCTAAACCCCTACTATTTACGGTCCAAAGAATTCCGGGAATATATTTCAGACAAGATAACGGAGATTGAGACCGATAACCCAGCCCTTGACACCACTCCCTCGGTGCAGTGGGACAGTATTAAAGCGGTTCTTAGGGGACATATTATCAAGTACACGGCGCAAAAAAAGAGACAACGCGGAGAATATAGAGCTAAACTTGAAGACACCCTCCATTTTTTACAGCAGGCACATCAACAAGGCGATGAATCCCTCCTTCCCCAGATACAGCAAACCAAGCAAGCACTAGATAAACTCGCGTTACAACAAACCGAAATAGCTCTTGCATTTCTAAAACAGAAATACTACGAGGTTGGGCCACGGGCCACACGAATGCTGGCCTATCAAATCCGTAGACAGAGGAAGGGGGCGACTATAATGACTGTAAAGCACTCAGTTGGGGTCACCCCCTCTCTAAGACACATGACATTGCTGATGCCTTTCTAACGTACTATAGGAACCTGTATACCCCGGAATCCATTCCCTCCACAGATGACTTGAAATCATACATTGGCATGCTTGACTTACCGATCCTTATGGAAGAAGGTAGAAACTCCCTCCTACAACCAATAGCAATGGCTGAGATAGCACAGGCCATATCCAACTCTAAATCTCAGAAAGCACCAGGACCTGATGGGTATGGGGCGGAATTTTGCAAAATAGGAAGGGCTCAGATCCTTCCTACCCTCCACCGAGTCTTTAACTCAACTTTGGAAGGCAATCCCCCTCCGGAGTCATGGTCTTACGCAACTATATCTGTGATACCTAAACTTGTGAAAAACCCACAAGAGTGCACGTCATACCAGCCAATCTCAGTATTAAATCAGGATTATAAGCTCTTCATGAGTATACTGGCACACCATATGGATCAAGTCCTCCCTGACATAATACACAAGGATCAGACGGGTTTTGTAAAAGCACATACTACCATGGACAATATTAGATGGACCCTCTACCTCGTGGACCAGATGAATTGCACAAAGGCCCCAGCAGTACTAATTAGTCTGGATGCAGAAAAAGCCTTTGACAGAGTTGCGTGGCCCTTTTTATACTCTGCTTTGGGCAAGTTTGGCTTTCCATGAGGTTTTATACAGGTCCTGCAAAATATATATTCAACCCCTCGGGCAAATGTCAGGGTAAATGAGCATCATTCTGAGTATTTTCAGCTCGGAAGAGGTAACGTCAGGGTTGTCCGTTATCCCTGCTATTGTTCGAGCGTTATAGAACCCTTAGCACAACAAACCAAACTCACCCCAAATACAGGGAGTTCTCTTGGAGGTACGGAACATAGGGCTGCCTTATACGCAGATGATATTCTTCTATATCGCCAAAATCCCGAACAATCTATATCAGCGACTCGCAAAATTCTGGATGACTATAGCAAAGTCTCAGGTTATAAATTGAACCTGACTAAAACTGAAATACTCACTTTTAATTATACTCCCACACAAAAAGTGATGGAGCTATTGCCAGGCAGATGGAACCTGGAAAAATTAAAATACCTGGGTATATATATATATACCTAGAGATCGGTCGAATTACTACAGGTATAACTACGCCCCCTTCATTACACAAATAAAGCAGGACCTGCAAGCGTGGTCAGTAATGCCTCTGAGCCTGGTGAGGCGAATAGACTTAATCAGAATGATCACTCTTCCTAGAGCATTATATCTCTTCCAAAATGTTCCCTTATCGCTGCCCCCAAAGATTTTCAGAGAAATTTCCTGGCTAATATGGAACTTTGTCTGGGCTGGGCGTAGACCCCGGGTGCGACTTAAGATATTATCTCTCCCACGCGAAGATGGTGGCCTCGCACTACCAGACTTCAAAGCTCTACCAACAGGCAATAACCATGATGCACGTGATGGCCAGACAAAACAACACCTCCCATCCATATTGGATTGAAATGGAGAAGGTACTCATGACCGATGTAACATACTTCCAGTCCCTATTCTGACAGGGGATGTCGGATGCGCCATGCCTGGTGACTAGTTCTTGGCTCATGGACCAACTCCGAAATTGGAATGCTCTAAAAAAGGAGCATGACTTACTGCCCTATTTGCCACTAGTGTGCCCGATTCAGGCATTGCCAGATTTTCCGCCTAACGCACTGGATTCTGGGTTTGGTGCATGGGGCCTATTGGGGCTGAGGCATCTAACACAAATCATGACACAAAGGAAAATATGGGCTTATTCGGAACTCCAGTCGAAGTTTCATTTGCCACACAGAGAGTTTTACCGATATTTACAACTTAGACACTACCTGGAGAATCTGCCTACCCCCCTTCGAAATCCAGAAAACTATCCTCCACTAATCCAATGCCAAATTACATTGAATAAAAAAGGGAAGCAGGACCACTTGATCTCCCCATACCATCGAGCATTGAACACATGAGGTGCCGCCCTCACTGAAAACATTTGCGTGCAGTGGCAACTGGAGTCAGATGTCCATTTATCCATCTCAGAATGGAAGATGGCTTGCCGTTATGCTTCTAAAGTTACGAGCTCACACTCTTGGCGAGAGTTTGCCTGGAAAGCACTAGTACGTTATTTCCGATCTCCTAAGGTCTCCAAACACTACTCATCAGGCAAGACAGTGGCTTGCTAGAGGAAATGCAGTGAACAGGAGGCAAACTTGACTCACATTATGTGGGCCTGTCCGGCGCTTTCCAGCTACCTAAAACAAATTGAAGTGCAGCTTCGGGAACTCTTGGACCCACAGCTCCAGCTGACTCCAGAGCTGTACCTATTCCTTATTGTACCGAGGCCATTTAAAGGACCGAATACCAGGTACCTTCTCACACTGCTTATCACCGCTGCCAAAAAAGCAATCACCAGGCAATGGCTAACAACAAACGTTCCGACCATTCGGGAATGGTGGGAAATTACCAGGCAAATTTATAACATGGAAAATAATATAACCTGAATGAACGTGAGAGCTTTTTTCAGTCAGATGGACTAGTTATACTATATTATATGTTAAGAGACCTCGCTTTTGTGCCATAGCTTGGACAATTCAGGGGCTCTACTGGGATGGAGGGTTGGATCCTGTGGTCAGGTCCCTGCTTTTGTTAGGTCTCTGGTCTGGTCACCCCCACCCCCCTTCCTTTTTTTTTTTTTTCTTCTTTTTCCCCTTCCTTCTTTTCTCCCCGATTGATGGGGGTCATGAATACTAATAGGCCTGAAGTTGTGAGTCTACAAGTCTTGACTAGAAGGGATTGAAGCAAAGTAAACAGTTCAATGACCTGATATTTGATATGTCTGACCTATTGCTAATAGTAATTAACAAACCTGCGCTTCTCAAGTCAAGATCGGACACAGCTAGATAATTACCCATATGGCAACAGGAAAGTAACTGAAACTAGTATTGTATTAACTGTTGATGAATTAGATGACCTCAAAAACTGTATGTGATAATTGATCAGATGTAAAGATACTATGTACAATTGAATACTGATGACCTATGTGTACATAAGTTAAAATCTGAATAATAAAAAGAAGATTTAAAAAAAAAAGCATGACAGCTATGTGTTCAGCCTGGGAACCAAACATTTAAATTCTGACTGTGAAATTTGCAAATCATTTCCACAGAAAACTGTGGAAAAAAGAATGGAGAGGTTGAATAAAAAGTTAGGAGGTGCTTCAGGCTCTAACCAGCCAACACCTTCATAATTAGCAGGTGAAACCTCAGTTTCTTCCTTTACCACCCCTGATAAGGGTGACTCAACCTCTTTAAAAAGACTGAGTGGGCCGACTGACTCTCTGGTCCCCTCCAAAAAGTTAAAGAAGACCAAGCACGTCAAATCCCAGGCAAAACCTACAGGGAATTCTTCTGTGCCTCACAGTCTGCCTACTGCTGAGGAAATTGCCAGGGCTATTAAAGTCATTGAGGCAGTTCAGGGGTTTGTACCTTCTCCAACTCCTCCTCCTCCAAAGGTTCAGGAGATTACTCCCTCCTAGGATCTCCAGTCTCAGGAGATAGATACTGGGGAGTATGAAATACCAGAGGATGATGATGGTGAGCCCATTGGACCAGAAATCTCACCAGAGCAGGAATTTGGCTCTCTTCCCGGGCCTGAGGATTTTTCCTCTCACTTTTCCTTTGTAAGGAAAATAGTAGATGCCCTTGACCTGGCTATCACAGAGGTCATAGAAGATGAGGAGGAGGAAGAATATATGGAAATGATGGGGTTAACACCCACTAACAAGATTTTTCTGTCTATCAATAAATTCTTTAAGAAGCATTTATTCACAGTCCTGCAGAACCCTAACTCTGTCATGCCTCTGGATAAGAAGGCTGACAAGAAGTACCAACTGGACAGGAAAGGGGCTGAATTCCTCTATTCTCACTCTGACCATCAAGGTATAGTCCAGCAGGCAGCCTGTGAGAAGGTGAGGGTTCCTTTATCCTCTCTTCCACCTTAGAAGGATTCAAGGAAAATGGGCAGTATGTCAAAAAAAGGGTATTTAGCTGCCTCTCTCAGGGTCAGACAAGCTAATTACCAGGCCAATGCTGCACAGTATCAGAAGATACTGTGGCAGTCTGTTTTGGCCATGTCAGAGAAGGTTCGCTCTCCTATCTTTGATGAGCTAGCAGAAACAGCCAGGTCTGGACTGGAAGCATCCAAATACCAGTTCCAGATGGCAGCAGATACCAGTGACAACGCTGCTAGGATTATGGCTCTGACTGTAGCCCTGAAGAGGTTTGCTTGGCTAAGGGCTACAAATTTAACACAAGACACCCAGGCTAAGGCCATGGACTTTCCTGTACAAGATCATTCCCTCTTTGGCAAACAGACCGAAGAATATATGAAAAAGGTGGATGAATACAAAACCACCTATAAGAGTAATTCATCCAAAGAAGGGCCTTCTACTTCTTATAGGCCTTATGGAAGGGGAGGTAGAAGGGCCTACCATAGGACCTTCCTCTATCAGCCTCAATCTGTTTCACAGCTGTAGCCATACCCACAGCAGACTGGGTATTATAAGGCCAAAGGTAGGAGGGGCTCCCAATCCGCCCAGGCTCAGACCCCACTGAAACAAATCCCTGACTCCTTTGCCAAGGCTGCCTCTCTAATACCAGTAGGGGACAAACTGGCTCACTTCTTCCAGGCCTGGCAGACCATAACCACAGACAAGTGGGTATTGGAATTAGTGAGCCAGGGACTCTCTCTGAGTTTCAAATCCTTCCCTCCTTTGAAGTCAAGGCTATTCAAACCAGCCTCCCTTCTTGAAGAACAGCTCCTGGAAAAGGAGATTCAAACCCTGCTCAGCATAAAAGCAGTGGAGCAGGTGCCAACCTTTAAGGGGGGCAGAGGGTTTTACTCCAGGGGTGAGATATTCAAATGGGTTGCGCATGGAACCCACTGATGCACCCCGGTGTGATATTCAATGAGGGGAATATGCGCAGCACAAATCCTGACGCGCATTGGTAATATATGCAGCACAAGTAGGGGGGGGGCGTGCCCATGCATATTCTGCACATCCCGATATTCAGCCCAGGATGTGTTGAGAATATACAGGCGCAACCCCTACAGGCGCTGCACACAGTTAAGCCACAAAATAAAGGAGCAACAACTGGCCACCCACAGGTGAGCTGCTGTAATGCAGGATGCAACACGGCAACAGCCACCTGAGCTCTGGCGGCACCGTCTGGTGGCGTAGCGCCCCCCCCATGCTCGATTGTGGGCAGTTTAAATAATAGGTCCACTGGACCACCAGGGATTCTATCTCCTTGCCTGATCGTGGGCTGTAATGATTAATAAACCCCTTGGTGGTCAGTGGTACCCGTACACCCCTCCCAACTTGCCCACTCAGTCCGCCCCGCTCCCCGGTCAGCGGCGTGGTGGCGGCACTCACTCACAACCGCCAGCCACCCGCGCAGCCGACTGACAGCATACAGTACAGTTGTACATCCACTGGTCCACAGCGGGGCCAATGGGCATGGACCAGAGCTAGATTACAGTCTCCGATATTTGAATGGGTCCATTCACATATTGGGACTGTGTAGTACGGTATGTCTGCACACCATTGGCCCATGCTGTGGACTAATGGGCATACAGCCATACTGTACGCTCTCAATCGGTGGGCGGCTTCATGGTGGGTGCTGCCACCTGCCGCTGACTGGGGCAGGGGGTGGCAGAATGGGTGGGTGTGGAGGGCGGTACAGATACCGCTGGACCACCAGGATAATTGAAGTGCTGCATGCCTGCGATTGGGCAGGGAGATAGGTCCACTGGACCACCAGAGAGTTTATTTATTATTACAATCCGCGATCGGGCAAGGGGATAGGTCCATGAACCACCAGGGAGTTTATTTATTATTACAGCCCGCGATTGGGCAAAGGGATAGGGCATTGGAGCGCGTTGCCGGTGAGGGGCAGGGGGTGTCAGTCCCCGATGGCTGCTGCCTGGCAGGGCGCCAGGCACAAGTCGCCGGGGATCGGTGCACCTCCATGCAAATGAGGCCACAATGACATGCAAATGGCCCCATTTGCATGCCCACTGCTGAGTATCGCGGTTGATGCGCCTAGCACAACGGCACTTGCGCTAGCGCATCCCCCTGCTTCTCTGGCCACTTTCGCCAGTAGTGCCACTGTGCTACGCGCTATGGGTGGTCCGGAGTGATATTCAATGGTGCTGAGCCATGGCACAGCACCGTTGAATATCATCCTGTCAACGCCCTGGCACATCCCAGTTGCACTGCACCCAGACTTGCTTGGGGGGAGGGCAGAGGCTCCGAGGCCCTCCGCAAACATAAAATGTGGGTTTTAAACTTGAAATAATATATTGCAAAAATGGTTGACAGTGTCCCTTTAATTTTGCACAGACCTTCGTACCCTGAAGAAACCCAGTTGGGTGAAACATTGGGCCAAGACCTGAAGGCCCATGCCATACATGAAAATAAACTCTGAGAAAATTTGGAACCTTAATCTTGTTTGGAGTAGCTAGTTCATTCCGGAATGTCGTAATAATGGCAAGACAATAGCTTCCAAAATAACTGTACAAGACTCTGGTGAGGCCTCACCTGGAGTACTGCATCTAGTTCTGGAGGCCACATCTTCATAAGGACATTGACAGAATGGAGACGGTGCAGAGGAGAGCAACCAAAATGGTGCAGGGTTAAGTTGGCCAGTGGTGCTGAGGGCTGAGGTTCTGGATGCCACACCTTGTGCCATGCTGGTGACCTGGGTTCAGCCTCAAGCTTGGGGCACCGGGGGTCAGCCAGGGGGAGTGAGGAGCTGATTCAGCTGCCAGCTGGCAGCTGTTCTCCTTGGGAGGGATCCGAGGGTCTCCTCTGCACTTTGGCCACCTCCTGATGGAGGCTGGGTGGCAGTGCCACACATGAGGAGCCCTGGCGCTAGGCTGGGGGAAGGTGGAAGGGGCCATCGATGGAAGGGACCATCACTGGAGCCGCGGTGCGCATGCATGCCTCTGCACGCATACGCTAACATGTTCTGGGGCCTCAGGGTAACGGTGAGAAAATGTGGGAATGCAGGGGCCATGGCAGGATGAAGCCTCCGGGCTGGCTCTTGTGGTCTGCTGGGGCACGCAGAGCATTACAAGATCCTGAACGACCTCAGTAGACTGGCCGATGCAAGGTAGCGGCCTGCAAGGAGGATAAAAATCGAGGCAAAAAAAAAAAATGGTACAGGGTTTATATAACAAGCCTTATGATGAAAGAGAGAGGGACCTCAATATGTACACACTAGAGCAAAGGAGGGAGCAAGGGGACATGATAGAAACATTCAGATAGCTCAAGAACATTAACAAGGTGGGAAGGGGACAGTTTAATCCAGCTTAAAAGTAGGGCCAGGACAAGAAGGCATGACAAGAGACTGGTGGGTGGCCACATAAGGGGAACTGTCAGGAAGTTCTTTTTTATGGAAAGAGTGGTGGATGCATGGAATAGCCCACCTCAGGAGGTGGTAGCCTCCTGTACAGTGGCAGGCTTCAGACATGCATGAGACAGAAATAAAGGAATATTAGAGATGGGAACAAAAAGCTAAAGTCAATGACCAAGTACGGTCACTGGCTGCTTATACGGGCAGTCCTTATCTGCTGACAGTATCTACGTATCTATATCTATATATATAGATATAGATATACAGTATATAGATATGTTACCACTCATCTTCCTGATAAGGTGTCCCATAACACTGGCATTTTGGGCAAAATGGTATTTGTTTCAGTTATGCTTGCTTATGTATTGCAAGCTACCATGCCCGTATTGAAAGGTATGAGTACTCCCTGTGGAATGAGCTCCAAACTGTAGTGGAGAACTTGCTGGAATCCTCATCAAAGCAGGATCACCTGGCAGCTGTAACTCAGTGTTTTGAATCTAATAACCATGAGCAAAGGGCTGCTATGGAGTCCTCTGATGCAGCAGCATGTGCTGCAGATGCAGAGATTTGTATCCCAAGGCATTCCTGGCTTCGAACCACCGGATTCGCTTCTGACATCCAACAGCAGATAATGAATGTCCCCTTCATCGTTCTTATCATTTTGGTCAGCAGGTAGAGGAAGCACTTAAGGAGTCTGATGAACAGAAAATGGCCATTAAAGATGTGACTGTAGCAGCAGCCATTTCATAGTAAATCCAATCAACAGAACTACTGTATCAGTAGCAGTACAAGTTGAAGCCCTTCCCTGCAGCAGTAGCAAAAGAAGCCGCAGCAGAAGGTGCAAGAGATGAAAGCACTCAGGCCTACCATCTGACTGAACACTGGCCAGTGTCCATCTCAACTGCCTGAGGTGGATCACCCTCCTTTGGTGACACCTTAATACTTTATCTCTTCCATTTTGGTGCTGGTTTAGTTCCAGCACTATTTCCACTAGAACATAATGTGTTTGTCTTCTCCTGTTGTATGCTATTTCTAGGATTTTTCTTGGTGCACTCCAGCTCTATCATGGTCTCCCCATTGGTGAACCTCTTGGGTGACTTCAAGGAATGCACCATGTAAAGTAAACCTATGCCTTCAGCAGATAGGCATGAGGGGAATGCCTTGAGTGTTTGAGTTACACTTTGTAAGCTAGAGGAGCAGTGAGAGTCCTGTCTTTAAACTGAGCCCCCATTTCTATTATAAGTTAATGGCAGTGAAGCCTGAGGTAGTGGGGCTTACTTCAGAACTAGGGGGGCAAGCCCTAGCAAGCCCCCCTGTAATTCCAGCACTGGTGTTTGGGTCCACATCATCTTAATGTTTTTTCTAGTTATCTAAGGAAAATGAGTAAGAAGTCCAAGGACAGCAGTTTGAAGAAACTGGACAATTTCCCTTCAGGTAAGACCTTCCTCACGTGAGGACCAGATTCTGTTTTCCGGATACACCGAATCCATACCAATGCTGTAAAAAGAACCGACCTTTGTAAGTTTCCAAGTTGGGTAGACAGCTATGTGACTCTGGTTCTAAGCACTCTCCATTTATAGGAAATAGTAATCATTTCTCTCTTTTTGTCCCTCTGCATTCAGCAGTCTCCTTCTTCACGGCTGTAAAACACAGGTCTCCCTCCAGAGTTGACTGTGCACAGAGCAGGTTTGCAATTTATCTCTGTCTCACTCAGACTCTTCCAGCCTCTTGTGCATGCTAGTGCACACTGCCTGCTATTACAAAGTTCCTCTCTTTCTCTCCTTATGTTGCAGTCTTCCAGTTGGTCAGCCTTTCATATAGGGAGTTAATCTGGCTTTACTCGTTATCAGATTGGCTGTAATCCCCTGTGCAAATTAATGAAATCCTCTTAAGGCACAAGGAACATTTGGCTCTGTTGAAAGGCTCTTGTTAGATGAGCAGTGGCTTTGATTTCTTTAAATCTCTCTTCTAAAATATTTTTTTTAAAGTATTTTAAAAAACAGCCCTATTATGGCGTGCGTGCCCCACTCTCCTGACTATTACGTCACAAAACATGTGAGCATGGGGTGGAGCTCACTGTTGGGTAGTGGAATGGATAGGGCTGTCTGCATCACAGAGCCTAAATATGAACATACAAAACTGACAGCAGAAAAAGGCCCACAGTTCTATCAAGTCTGCCTGATTGTTCAGCTATTAGTTTCATATTACTACAGCTGCCCCAGCCCCACCCAAACCCTTCCCTTCCTCTCCTTCCTGATCTCCCCCCACTTTGTGTTCCTGTCTGTACTAATCCTGCCCTTGACTCTATCCCAACCCCGCTTAAAGCTATCCACTGCCCTCAGTCTGATTAACTCCTCTGGCAGTGCCTTCCATCTCACCACCACTCTGTCTGTAAAGTAGTGTCTCCTCACCTCCCTTCTGAACCTTCCCCCTTCCAACTTCAGACTGTGCCCCCTAGTGACCCTTCCCCATAAGTGGAACAATCTTCCCTCTCTGACTTTGTTTATGCCTTTCAAATATTTAAAGGTCTCTATCATGTCCTCTCTTTCCCTTCTCTCTTGCAGTGAATACATGTTTAGCTCCCTCAGTCTTTCCTCATACAGTGACTCCCCCTGTCCCATAATCATTTTTGTAGCCCCACGCTGCACTTCCTCCAGTAAACTCACATCCTTTTTGAGGTATGGGCACCAGTACTGCCCACAGTACTCCAAGTGTGGCCTCACCAGTGATCTATGCGAGGCAGGATGACCTCCTACTTTCTAGAGGTGATCCCTCTGGCAGTGCACCCCAGCATCCTATTTGCCCTTGCTGCAGCCCTCCTACACTATGCTGATACCTTCATGTCCCCTGTAATTATTACCTAGAGTTCCCTTTCCTCTTCAGAAGCTATTACCTGCACTCCCCCCAGCCAGTAGCTGGTCCTGAGATTTCTTGCTCCGAGGTGCATGACCTTGCACTTCTTAGCATTAAACCCCAACTGCCACTCCTTAGACCAGTGTTCAAGTTTAGCTAGATCCTCCCTGAGTGCCTGCCTCCCTTCCTCATTGTCCACTTTTGTACAAATCTTTGTGTCATCTGCAAACAGGCTGATCTTACTCTTGACCCCCTCTGCAATGTCTCCAATGAAGACATTGAACAAACAGGGTTCAGCACTGGACCCTGCAGTACCCCACTTGTTACTAGCCCTGGCTTGGATGTCTCCCTCTTACAACTACCCTTTGTTGTCTGCCCTGCAACCAGCTCTCAACCCACCCCACCAGTTTCTCCCCAACCCCATGTCCCTCAGCTTGCTCATTAATCTCCCGTAGGGCACAGAGTCAAAAGCCTTGCTGAAGTCCAGATACAGGACATCTACAGCGTGGCCTTTGTCAACTGTCCTAGTGACCCAGTCGAAGAAGTTGATCAGGTTAGTTTGGCATGATCTTCCCGAGACAAACCCATGCTGTCTGTCATCCTGTAGACCATTACTATCAAGAAAAGTTATCAACCTCTCCTTTAGAATGGTCTCCATCAACTTCCCCACTATGGAAGTCAAGCTTACCTGTCTGTAGTTGCCTGGTTGGTCCTTGGGTCTGCACTGTCAGGCTCTTCCTTCCCAAAACCCTGTAATAAAATTAATAAAATGTTTGCATCCTTGAACTCCAATGAGGTAAGGGTATGTGGTGTCCTTTGGAGGGCATTTGTAATAGGGTAACAAAATGTGCTCTTTAATCAGTGTTCTCAACGTATTAGCATTTGATTAAGTAGAGAATGAACTGTTGCTACCAACTATCAACCAACTACAATATGTTTTAGCTGTGTGGTGTCCTGCAGGGATGGATGGAATTTAGATTCGTTGCAGTCTGCTGGAGGTCCACACTGAGCGTTCAGTTGCTGCAGCACTACTTGCTGGAACTATTGGTTAGATGTTGTATCATCTTGTCAGCTGATTGCATGTGATGAAACTGAAACAGAAATTTAGAAACATACAGTACTAATGATAGAAAAGGACCAGGCCCATTCATCCCATAAGTAGTTCATAGTTAAGTGTATGAAGGTGTTTTTTTTTTTTTATTTACATCTTGCAATCATATCAAATTACAACTTTTGCATTTTAGCGAACAAGAAAAGGTGGATACTTTAGACTTAGGACAGAAAACACAGATGGAGGTGTGTCAGAAACAAGAGGATCTTGAAAAAGAGAAGCAACAACAAGAAATCGAGCAAGACACTCTATCATCAAATGATCGAGAGCGTGAGTTGGCAAGAAAGAGAGAACAAGAGCGTAGAAGGAGACAGGCAGTGAGTATTTTAAAATTCTGGTGTTCAAAATGTATATCAATATTTAAAACAAAAACCTTTATTTACGAAAGTAGCACTTAATAATTTATTAAGTTGATAAGGATTTAGACTTGAGCTGAGTGAACCTTCCAAAAAGTTTTATTTCAAACAACATGAAGTCTTGCTGTATTCTGACTAAATGCAGTTAGCCCCAGCACTTGAACTGCCCCGGAGAGTAAGGAGTTAACTCTATGCAGATGCATAGAATGTTGAGCTCGAGCTCGGTTTTCAAACATTTGTCTCTAGCACTCTGAAATGTAACCATCAGATTTTTTACTCCGCCTAACTGTGAAGTCGCTCCGGAGATTCCTCCTGCACTTCGGTTCGGTATCAATTGAAATCGTTGGTTTTACTTCTGTAACTGCTTTTATTTTGGTCTTTTACCTCTGTCTCGGTAACAGTAAGTGGTAATAGTAGGTAGTTATTGTATTATTGTGGAAATTGTATTTTGCCTTCGGTTCTTCTCCGGTCAGTCCGTTTTGGAACCGAACCCCATTCTATTTCTGTTTTGTTTCTAAATATTACTGTGGTTTCCGGTACTCATCGGTTCCTAAAAAAATTCCGATTTCCGTTTTTTTTTTAACTAACCAGTGACACGGTTGGAACAGATTAGTTTCTAGTTGCCTGGTGTAATAGTTGGTGAGGGTAACTTTTCAGTATTCCGTCATGTCTCTGAAACCCAAAAAGAAAACCGGTCCCACTGGGTTTCAGCACTGTACCGAGTGTAAGGAGGCCTTTGTCAACGCCGACCCTCACCTCGTCTGTGCTTACTGTCTGGGGGTTGACCACCTCAAAGAAGACTGCCAGATCTGTAAAAACTTTCCCAAAACCACTCCGGAAAAACGTTTGAGTAGGCTAAGGGAAAGGGAGGCTGATAAGTCCGCTGACCCAGATGACCAGCCCGGTTCAGCGGATGCCAAACCTGAGGGGGTGCGCACTGACCTGGGCGATACCTCCTCGGGCAAAAGGAAATGAAAAACAGCTGGTTCGGATCCTACTTCCCATGGTCCATCTGCTGAGGAGACTGCTAAAGCAATTTCTATTGTTCAATCGCTTTGCCCGGTTCCGACCAAACCGGCAACGGTTCATAGAGGTTCAGTTCGGTCGGACATAGTTGCTTCTGACATTGATCCAGAGGCTTTATATGAGGGCAATTGGGATGGAGAAAAAGAGTATGATGAAGAGAAAGATGAAGGCCTAGATGAGCCTGTAGAGCCTGACATCTCCCCAGACAGGCCTTCCAATGTGTCTGCTCCCAGACTTTCTGAGTGCCAATCCCATTTCTTGTTTTACAAGAAAGTGGCTGATACTCTTCAGCTCCCAGTGGAAGAAGCTGAACAGGATCAGGAGGAACCTGACTTTATGGAAATGATGGATGTCCCAGAGTCGAAGAGAGTGTCTATCCCTCTGCATAAATGCTTGGGGAAACAGACTCAAAAAATGTTTGCAGTTTCCAACTTCTATACCTCCTGTGGATAAAAAAATGGACAGGAGGTATACCTTGTCAGGTCCTGGAACATAATTTATTACGACTCATTGCAGCCATGTTTGGGTAGTGCAGGCTACAGCCTGTGATAAGGCTAATATTCCCCTGGCATCTCACTCCCCAGATAAGGATTCTAGGAAAGTGGATGCCATGGCTAAGAAACAATACTTGGCATCCTCTTTGGGACTCGGACAAGCCAATTATATGGCATATACAGTCAGGTACCAGAAATCGAGGTGGGATACGGTTCTGGAACTGGCTAGGAATGCCCTTCCCCAGCTAGCCAAGGAGCTGGAGAAGGTGGCTGCAGATGGTATTGAGGCATCCAAGGTCCAATTTCACGCTGCTGACGACTCGAATGATGTGCATTCCAGGGTCATGGCTACATCTGTCTCCATGAGGAGATTAGCTTGGCTGAGATGTACCAGTCTGTTACAGGATACCCAGACTAAGGCCATGGATTTTCCTTTTGCTGGTAACTCTCTGTTTGGCGAACAAACAGAGGCTTACATGAAGAAGATGGATGAGTACAGGACCACTCATAGGAGTGCTGCAGCAAAAGAGAAGCAGACCACTCCTCAGAAGCAGTAGTTTAGGGCTGGCAGGGGCAGGCCTTTTAACAGGCCTTTTTACCAAGCCCAGGCTTCCTCTTCTTTCCAGCAGAGGGGGTTCTTCAGCAGAAGAGGCAGACAAGGGATGACCAGGACCCCAGTATCCACTCAGTCCAAGCCCCCTGCCAAACAGACACCCTGAGGTGTCAGTTAAGGTCGCCTCCCCAATTCCTGTAGGGGGCAGGCTGGCTCACTATTCCCAGGCCTGGAATTCCATTACCTCAGACAAATGGGTCCTGGAAGTAGTGAGCCAGGGACTTGTTCTCAGCTTCAAAAGGTTCCCAAAGATGAGAGCAAGATCTTTCACCCCCCTCTCCCCCTTGGAGACAAAGACCTTAGAGGCAGAAGTCTCCTCTCTTCTGCTCATGCGAGCAGTAGAGAAGGTACCTCTTTGTCAGAGGGGAAAAGGACTTTATTCCAGATACTTCCTCACCCCAAAAAAGACAGGGGAGTAGATTTAAGGTACCTCAACAAACACTTAACAAAACCAAAGTTCAAGATGATGACTCTGGGAGTAATTCTTCCCCCTCTGAGACCAGGAGACTGACTAGCCTCCCTGGATCTCAAGGATGCCTATTTCCAAATACCCATCAGACACTCCCACAGAAAGTACTTCAGGTTCGAATTGCCCTCAGGCCATTATCAGTTCAGAGTCATGCCTTTCGGCCTAACATCGGCTTCAAGGGTGTTTACCAAGTGCCTGGCAGTAGTGGTGGCATTCCTCAGGAGACAGGGTATCCTTCTGTTCCCATACCTGGACAACTGGCTCCTAGTAGGTCAGTCCCCAGGCCAAGTCAAGTCAGCCTTAGAGGTCACCCAAAGGCTCCTGGAGTCCTTGGGCTTCATTCTAAACCTAGAAAAGTCGGTTTTGGAACCAACTCAACTGCTCACTTTCATAGGGGTGGACATAGATACTACACAGGCAAGAGCATTCCTTCCTCTTTCAAGAGTTCAGTCTCTAGTTACTCTGGCTTCCTCTTTTCAAACTCTAGTTTCTCATCCAGCCAGGTATTTTCTTCAGTTACTGGGCCACATGGCAGCCTCCACAGCTCTGGTCCAGGGAGCAAGGTTTCAGATAAGAGATATTCAGTTTCATCACAGATCTTACTGGTCTCAGAAAAAGGACCTTCTCTCCAAATTGGTTCCAGTGTCCCAGACTCTAGTTCAGGCACTCCAGTGGTGGCTGGAGGAGGACAACCTTCGGCAAGGTGTCCCATTCACCAGTCAGGCTCCTTCAGTGATTCTCACCACGGACGCCTCCTTCCTAGGCTGGGGGGCCCATCTGGACCAGTTTACAGCTCAGAGAACTTTGTCTCACCAGGAGTCCCTTCTTCACATAAACCTCCTGGACTTGAGGGCTGTCTTTCTAGCTCTGCAGACATTCTCAACTGTGGTTCAGGGGAAAGTAGTACAAATCAGGACAGACAATATCACAACCATGTGGTACATCAACAAGCAGGGAGGCACTCGGTCCTCGGCCTTGTGCACGGAGGCCATGAAGGTATGGTCTCTGGCTTATTCCCTTCACGCTTCCCTGGTGGCTGTACACCTGCCAGGGAAGGACAACATCTTAGCAGATGCTCTCAGCAGAATTTCTCAGGGTCATCACGAATGAACTCTGAATCCCCTAGTCCTTCAGGTTATCTTCAACAGGTGGGGACTCCAGAGATAGATCTCTTTCCAACCCCGGACAATCATCAACTTCCTCTTTTTTGTTGCAGGCCTCCTTTACTGGGCTCTGTACTATTGGATTGGACAAGCAGGTTCCTGTATGCATTTCCTCCTTTCCCTTTGATCTTCAGGGTTCTGATCAAGGCCAGAGCTCAGCCTTGCAGAGTGATCCTAGTGGCACCAGACTGGGCCAGACAGCCGTGGTATCCTCTACTACTGTCATTGTTAGTGACAAGGCCTCTGTGTCTTCCCAGACAGTTCAATCTGCTGACATCCTCTCAGGGGAGGATCCTCTATCCCAGTCTTCAGGCTCTCAGGCTCAAGGCCTGGCTCTTGAAGAGTTAGAATATGCACATTTAAACCTTTCTCAATCAGTTTTGGATATTCTGAAGGTTAGCAGGAAACCTGCTACCAGAAAACCTTACAATTCCAAGTGGGAAATATTTGGTTTTTGGTGTTCCCAAATACCTGTCAGCCAGAATTAGCTGACATTGCTACTGTATTGGACTATTTGGCGCATCTTAATAGTTTAGGCCTTCAGCCCACTACTCTTAAGGTGCATTTGGCAGCTGTGTCTACCTTCCTTTCAGCTGGGAAGGGCTCTTCCTTAGCCTGTCATCCAGTTTTCCAGAAGTTCTTCAAAGGTCTGATGCACGTTAATCCTCCCTTTCGAGTCCCTTCCCCTTCTAGGGATCTGAACATCTGTATAGCACAGCTCATGCAGTCCCCTTTTGAGCCTCTATCTTCAGCAGAGCTGAAATACTTGACATGGAAAACTGTATTCCTGGTAGCCATTACCTCTGCCAGGAGAATCAGTGAGTTACAGGCTTTATCAGTGGAACCTGATTTTATTTCTTTTCACAGGGATAAGGTGGTTCTTCGAACTAACAGGAAGTTTCTTCCCAAAGTGGTCTCAGACTTTCATCTGAACCAATCTGTGACATTGCCAGTGTTTTTTACTGACCATTCTTCCTCTGGGGAACGAAGATTACACAGTCTTGATGTGAAAAGGGCCCTTAGTTACTATGTGGAGCATGCTAAGGCCTATAGGAGTGGATGTTCTCAGCTATTTCTCACCTGTGGTGAGGTGGGAAAGGGCAAACCAGCCACCAAGAGAACTATTATGAGGTTGATTGTCTCCTGTATCCAGTTCTGCTATTCAAAACTTGGGAAGGAACCTCCCTCAGGCCTGAGGGCTCATTCTACCAAGGGTACAGCTGCTTCACTCGCAGCAGCTAGAGATATACCTTTAGTGGAAATTTGTAAAGCAGCCACCTGGAAAACTGTTCACACATTTACCAAGCATTATTCTTTGGACATTCAGTCTAGAAGTGATGCTAGGTTTGGCACAGCTGTGCTGCACAGCCTGTTCCCAAAATATGTTCTGTGACTCCCTCCTTCAAGGGGGTACTGCTTGGTAGTCTGCATTTAGTCAGAATACAGCAAGACTTCATGTTGTTTGAAGAAAAAATTACTTACCATAGTAATGTTGTTTCTTCTAATGGAGTCTTGCTGTATTCTGACCTCCTTCCCTGCCTCCCCTCCTAGAACCCAGTAGTTTTGGGATGTGGGTGGGCAGGCACAGTGCTGTACCCCAGAGGTGTACTTGGCTTGCCCTGTTTTATGGGTTTTAGTTATGTTTTAGCTCGCTACCTACTTTGGTTTTATATTAAGCTTTCTTTTTGGGGTTCTCGACTTGAGTCTTTTGACCTTAAAAACAATTTGTGCAGCCATTTGGCTTGCAAGAGTTGAAATAATGTCCACCTATTACTTTTATTAGTTAGTGCTCGTAATACTCTAACAGTTACATTTCAGAGTGCTAGAGACAGAGGTTTGAAAACCGAGCTCAAGCTCAACGTTCTATGCTTCTGCATTGAGTTAACTCCTTACTCTGCGGGGCAGTTAAAGTGCTGGGGCTAACTGCATTTAATCAGAATACAGCAAGACTCCATTAGAAGAAACAACATTACAATGGTAAGTAATTTTTTCTTAGCAAACTTTAGGAGTTGCACCATTGAAAGTGTGGGTTGTTCACCATGGTTAGGGCTGTACTTTTGTCATGTAACATTTTTAAGAAAATTATGGTCATGGAAATCTTATTTAAAGTCATAGCTCTGTTGTGTGTTAAACAATTTACCTCTGTTCTGACATCTTTGTACACAAGCATATCAACACAAATTTAAATGTTTAAAACAGTTTGTTAGGCTGGTTTAAAAGCAGGAGCAGCACAATGTGCTGCCATCTGGGAGAAAGGAGGCAGTAGAGCGCAGTGGTCTAAGGCTCTGAGCTGCAAATCTGGTGACATCCAGCAGACCAGACCTGGGGTTTGAATCCCACAGCTTCCACTTGCATACTGTGTGACCCTGAGCAAGTCACTTAACCTCCTTGTGCTCCCAGGTCGCTCCTGTAAAAAAGCTTTCAGCTTAGTGTGCTATACCTGGTTAAACAACTAAATAAATAAATAAAAATAAATAAAGAAGGGAACTCTGGTGCAAGCCCCAGAATCCCACATTCGGGCCAACTGGGGACCTAACACATTAAGTGGTGAGGCAAAAACACCTAGCCAATACCAGTACATGAGAATGTAGAAAAGCAACCTGACCTCCCACTTTCTGATCATAGTCACTCACCCACACCTTATTAATCCCCAGCAAATGAGAGGAAACTTCTAACCCTCTGTCTCCCTTTGATTTACATATTCCTCTACGTTATGCACTTACTGTATATCCCCTAACATTCTCCCCCAGTGGCCCTTTACTCCTTGCCCTCACTCCCAAACCTTTTCAACAACAGGCTCCCTTTAGCTGTCCTACGTTTTTCCACTAATCTACTCCCCTCCCCCTGACAGCCACTCACCTTATCAAGGTACTCCTTCAACACCCCCCAATTAGCTATACTAAGGTCCCACCCCCTTCCCCATATTCTCTCTCTTCCTCCTTATACTCCGCTAGAACCTTAACAATTGACAATGCCTACTTACTTGGCTACTTATGATTTAATCCTGTTTTGAAATGTATCTCTTTATCTCATGGTTACCTACAATAAAGCTAATGACAGTGTAGCATTTTCTGTGGTCTTTGTAATTTTGAGCCAATGTCCATTGTGACTTGTATTAATATAACTGTCTTGTGCTACTGACATGGAACTTTTGTAAACGAGCACCATGCTTAAAGGTTGTTTCTGAAGAATTAAATAAATAAAAATTAAAAATGTTTGTTAAACACCTAAACTAAGATGTTTTCAAGAAAAATGCTACAGATCTTAATGTTATACAAAAATGCCAAGAATCATGGGGTTACCATGGAAAGTGGCAGAAATTGAGGTTTTCATAAAAATGGGAAAAAAATCACAGAATTCATGACTTCTGCAACAAAGGTGTAGATAGCCCTAACAATGGCTTAACCTACTGTTTGCTCGCGGCGAAAACCACATCTAGCAATGAGTGTGTATTTGTGATGTCATACAGTTTGCATCGTCTCAGTCCTGAGGTGTTGCTCCAGGGGTGGAACTTTAAAATGCTGATGTTCAAACACTGCTGGATGGTCATGCTCCAAGTGACCCTCCCTCCCCCATGGCAGATTTATTTCCGTGCTGAAGAGATCAGACACCCCAGAGTCCTGTTCCAGTCATTGTGGTTAAGTATTCTTAGGCCCTGTCCACACTAGGAGCCGTTTATAAAACGTTACCAAAAACATTTTATAAATCGGTCCCTAGCACGGTTATCAGAGTGTTCACATTCAATTCCGATAACTGTGCCAGGTGGAAGGGGTTCCCAATCATGACTGCAGCACCAACTCAAAACATTACAAGTTCTGGTTGGTATCGCAGTGCATGACAGGATACCCGTGAACGGCAATCAAAACTGATTGGGACAAGAAGTATATTGGCAGAATCAGGGATGCTTCTTCTGCACAGTGGTGCCTGTAATTAATTATTTTTTTAATTCTGTGGCTCACAAAATGGATTTCATGCCAGACGGGGTGCCTTAACCCGTGTTACAGCATGGTTTGCGTACACACTGCTGTTAACACGGATTAAGGCAACTGTGTTTAGCTAAAACCATACTAAAGACCACCTGTCTAGCAGGGTTTCAGCACGGTTTTAGAACACGGTTGTAACATGGTTTTAACCATGCTACAGTATGAATGCAAACCATGTTCTGTGAGTTTAAAATGGTTTAAGGTGGTTAAACCGTTTTAAGCTCCCTGGTGTGGACAGGGCCTTAGTTTCTAACACTAGGTATCCATCACTGATGCTTTACAACAAGCACTGTCCTCCACACAGAGTGTGATGCCCTGGAAGATAGAACCTTATGCTAATTATAGAATTTGGAACTAAGGTTCAAACTCTGGACTGTGGTCACGCTCCCCCTTTAGCCCTGGCATTGAATTAGATTCTCCACCTGAAGACAGCAGTTGTTCTGAAGTCAACTCCAGCATTCTGGTCTCCAGAGCATGTTTTTATTTCAGTAATTCAAGTTTAATGCTCCCACTCCACCCTATTACCTCCTTCCTGCCTCCCGATTCCTCCCAACACCACCAATTAGTGGAGAGTTTTGCCTTTTCACCTGTCTCTCCCAACGACACCTTAAAGGCAGTTCTCTCTATCAACCCAACTAAGGGCAGTTCCCCCGATAGCCTTGACCCTAGGCTGCTGTACCTCTCTGCTCCTGCTACTTCCCTTCCTCTCGCTGATCTCCTCAACCTGTCTTTCTACACTGTGACTATCCCTAAAGCCTGGAAACATGCTACAGTTCTCCCCTTACCGAAGGGAGGTGATCTCTCATCTCCTGAGGATTACTGCCCCATCTTGCTTCTACCCACCCTGGCTAAACTTCAGGAACACCTTGTTCTAACACCATGTACCCTTCTCATATTCATAACTCTCTGCAGTTAGCCTGCTCAGTAGAACTGCCCGGAGAATGGAACTGTATGCTAATGATGAAATCATTGGCATGAGACAATTATTCAAACTGTTGCCCTTATCTGCTGCGTGTTCTATCAATGTCTCAGATTTCTTACTCTGCCTCACAAGTCAAGACTCCCAGAAGACTCCGTCGGGTCGTTTGTTGGCTATACTGTGAAGTATAATTAATTATACATAATTTTCTTTCTGCTGCCTTCATTTAGTGTTACTTTTTAGTCTTGCGTCTAGTTTTTTAAGTTTAGTTAGAGTTAGAATATATTTCTCAGTTCCTCACGGTTCGGTATAACCGTTGGGCAACCGAGTAGTCTTATCTTAGTTGCCGAGTTTTTCTGCTTTATTTTCTTTAAAATTTTATTGCTTGAAGTATTTTACAATATTGTTTGAAGCCGCTAACCTGGTTTCTTTTTTATCCGCTAACCCAGTTACTGTGAACTCTTGAATCGGTTCCAAGTTTGAAATTCATCAGTTCTTTTTGGGGCCTAATCGGTTCCTGAACCGACCACAAAAAAAAGAAAAAAAAGACTCTGTTTTGCGGTTAAGGTTTTTCTCTTGGAAATGTAGCATACAGAAAAACCTAAGAAACAGACTGTTCCCCTAGGTTTTAAAAACTGTGTGAAGTGTGGGGAAGTGTTCACCAGAGCAGACAAGCATGACAGCTGTGTATTCTGCCTGGGAACCGAGCATTTAAATGATGACTGTGAAATTTGTAAATCATTTCCACAGAAAACTGTAGAGAAAAGAATAGAGAGGTTGCAGAAAAAGTTGGGAAAAGGTGCGTCAGGCTCTAACCAGCCAACACCTTCTAAATCAGCAGGTGAAACCACAGTTTCTTCTTTTACCACCCCTGATAAGGGTGAATCAACCTCTTTAAAAAGGCTGGGTGGGCTGGCTGACTCTCTGGTCCCCTCCAAAAAAACAAAGACCAAGCACGTCGAACTACAGGGAAAACCAACAGGGGATTCTTCTGTGCCTCACAGTCTGCCTACTGCTGAGGAGATTGCCAGGGCTATTAAAGTCATTGAGCCAATTCAGGGGTTCCTACCTTCTCCAACCCCATCTCCTCCAAGGGTTCAGGAGATTACTCCCTCCTCAGATCCCCAGTCTCAGAAGATAGATAGTGGGGAGTATGAAATACCAGAGGATGATGATTGTGAGCCCACTGAACCAGAAATCTCTCCAGAGCAGGAATTCGGCTCTCCACCCAGGCCCGAGAATTTTTCCTCTCACTTTTCCTTTTTTAAGGAAAATAGTAGATGCCCTTGACCTGGCAACCATCAAGGTCATAGGAGATGAGGAGGCAGAGTATATGGAAATGATGGGGTTAACACCCACTTAAAATTTTTTCTGCCTATCAATAAATTCTTCAAGAAGGATTTATTCACAATCCTGCAGAACCCTAACTCTGTCATGCCTCTGGATAAGAAGGCTGACAAGAAGTACCAATTGGGCTGAATTCCTCTGTTCTCACCCTGATCATCAGAGTATAGTCCAACAGGCAGCTTGTGAAAAAGCGAAGGTTCCTTTAGCCTCTCACCCTCCCGAGAAGGATTCAAGGAAAATGGACAGCATGTCAAAAAAAGGGTATTTAGCTGCCTCTCTGGGGGCCAGACAAGCTAATTACCAGGCCTACACTGCACAGTATCAAAAAACACTGTGGCATTCGGTTTTGGCCATGTCAAAGAAGGTTCCCTCCCCTATCTCTGGCGACCTAACAGAAACAGCCAGGTTTGGACTGGAAGCACCTAAATGCCAGTTACAGATGGCAGCAGATGCCAATGATAATGCTGCTAGGTTTATGGCTCTAACTGTAGGCCTGAGAAGGTTTGCTTGGTTAAGGGCTACAGACTTAACACAGGACACTCAGGCTAAGGCCATGGACTTTCCTGTACAAGACCATTCCCTCTTTGATAAACAAACCGAAGAGTATATGAAGAAGGTGGATGAATGCAAAGCCACCTATAAGAGTAATTCCTCTAAGGACAGGCCTTCTACTTCATATAGACCTTATGGAAGGGGAAGCAGAGGAAGGTCCTCACATGGTAGGCCCGTCTATCAAGCTCAAGTTGTCCCACAGCTGCGGCCATACCAATAGCAGTCTGGGTATTACAGGACCAGAGGTAGGAGGGGCTCCAGGAGGGGTTCCCAATCCGCCCAGAATCAGGCCCACCGAAACAAAGTCCTTGACTCTGTTGCCAAGGCGCCTCCCTAATCCCAGTAGGGGCCAGACTGGCACACTTCTTCCAGGCCTGATAGGCCATAACCACGGACAAGTGGGTATTGGAATTAATGAGTCGGGGACTGTCTCTGAGTTTCAGATCTCTCCCTCCTCTGAAGTCAAGGCTGTTCAAACCAGCCTCTGTTCTCGAAAAACAGCTCCTAGAAAAGAAGATTCAAACCCTGCTCAGCATAAAAGCAGTGGAGCTGGTGCCATACCTTCAGAGGGGCAGAGGGTTTTATCTTCGGTACTTTCTTACTAAAAAGAAAAACGGGGAGTGGCGGCCTATTCTAGACCCAAGGCATCTGAACAAATATCTGGTAAAACCAAAATTCAGGATGGTAAGCCTGTCTATAATTTTGCTTGTCATCCAGCAGGGAGACTGGCTGATATCTCTGGAATTAAAAGATGCCTATTTCCACATCCCCATAAGGGAGTCTCACAGAAAATATCTCAGATTCAGACTCCCTTCAGGTCACTACCAGCTCTCAGCCCTGCCCTTCGGTCTCACCTCAGCACCAAGGGTATTCACAAAATGCCTACCAGTGGTAGTAGCATTCCTACAAAAGTTGGAATTTCAGTTTTTCCTTATCTCAATGACTGGCTAGTCATGGGAAAGTCATTTCAGCAGGTGGAAGCACACCTGGAAATAACAAAACACCTGTTACATTCTTTGGGCTTCCTGTTAAACCAGGAAAATTCCATTCTCACACCAGTTCAAGTCCTACATTTCATTGGAGCAGAACTGAATTCCTTAAAAGGAAGAGTTATTCTTCTAGAGGACAGGGTTCAGTCTATTCTGCAACTAATTGCCTCATTCGGGGGGGAGAAGGTTGGAGCGTCCGTAGACAGCTCGCCTTCTCCGGAAGGGCAGAGGATGTGACGGGCACCTGCTGGTTCTTTGACGGAGGCCGGGAGCATAGCAGAGTGTCAGGATCGAAAATATCTGGGAGTGACGGACATCAGCTTTGCCATGACGTCACCTACGCCACCTCCAAGGGAGAAAACTAGAAAATCGACTCTGGCTGGCTAGATGATGGCTCGCCTCGGCCCTCGCCAGCATGAGGCCCCACGGCCTCCCACCCCAGCAGCACCTGAGCCGATGCTGCAGTGTGCTGGATGACCCCACCGGTGCCTTCCTCTCGGAGGAGGGGACCCACCTGGCAAAGGGTTACACCGGGCTACTCCAGGGGGCTGCGATTTGGGGCTGAGGTAGGTCGTGGGGATGGTGGACAGACCAGGTAAGGACCTTGAGGGCCTGAAGGAGGTGCCAGCCGGGAAGCAGAGGAGGAGGAATATAAAAAAAAAAAAATTGCCTCATTCGAGCTGGGAAGGCCATGTCCAGCAAGGAGATACTTGCAAATATTGGGACACATGGCTGCAGCAACGGGAGTGGTCTTGGGAGCAAGGCTTCAAATGAGGGACATTTAGTTTCATCTACAGGCACACTGGTGCCAAAGAAAAGACAAAATGTCAAAATTGGTTCCTGTAACAAAATTTGTGATCCAGTCCCTTCAGTGGTGGACAGATGTCCACAATGTAAGGGCAGGAGTTCCCTTTCAGAGAAAAAGTCCCTCAGTCATTCTTACAACAGATGCTTCTCTGTTAGAATGGGGTGCTCATATAGAAGAGCACACTACCGATGCCACTTGGTCAAGTGTGGAGTCTCTCCTCCACATAAATCTGCTGGAGCTCCGAGCAGTGTTTCTGGCACTCAAAAGTTTTTCTCAGCTTATACAGGGCAAGGTGGTGCAGGTTAGAACAGATGACATCACTACAGTGTTCTACGTAAACAAGCAAAGGGGAACAAGGTTGGATCCCCTGTGCACAGAGGCCATGAAAATCTGGGAACTGGCTTACTCACTAAAAGCTTCCTTGCAGGCCATTCATGTACCAGGAAAGGACAATACCCTGGCAGATGCCTTAAGCAGGATCAACCAGGCACATCACAAATGATCTCTGAACAGACAGGTGCTGAACTCAGTGTTCAGATGATGGGGCACTCCAGAGGTAGATCTCTTTGCCTCTCACGAGAATCACATGTTACCCCTATTTTGTTGCAGGCCACCAGTCAGGGGTACACTCCCACGGACGCTCAACCCATGGACTGGTCAGGAAGGCATCTGTATGCCTTTCCTCTCTTCCCTCTCATCTTCAGAGTGCTACTCAAACTCGGGTCACAGCCTGCGTCCATGATACTGACAGCACCAGACTGGACCAGACAGTCATGGTACCCCCTTCTGTTGGCAATGTCTGTGTCTAGACCAATCCTCCTACCCAGGAGGCACAATTGAGTAACTTCCCACCAAGGGAAGATCCTGTATCTGAACCTCGGGTCTCTCGGGCTTAAGGCCTGGCTCTTGAAGACTTAGAGTTTGCAAACTTACAACTTTCTCAAGCTGTTCTGGATATCCTAAAAGGATATAGAAAATCATCTACTAAGAAAACCTATAATGCAAAATGGAAAAGGTTTTCTATTTGGTGTGATGCCAAGCATATTTCTCCCTCCCTGGCAGAAATCCCAGTGCTGTTGGAATATCTTATTGAGTTACACTCACAAGGTCTGAAACATACATCTCTGAAGGTGCATTTGGCATCAATATCAGCTTTTATTTCGGCTGGGAAAAATGTTTCCCTTGCATCTAATCCCATTTTGAAAAAATTCTTTAAAGGGCTATGTCACTTACATCCTCCTTATTATTAAAGAGCCAGTCCCTGTATGGGATCTGAACATTTGCATTGCTCAGTTCATGAAACCTCCCTTTGAACCAGTGTCATCAGCCCACTTGCAGTATATCTCTTGGAAAACTGTGATCTTACTTTGAGAGGGATCCTTCAGTAGGTCATCACATATAGGACTGGCGCCACCTGGCATTGGGCCACACAGCAGACTTTTCTAGCAATACCTGATGGGGGACCACCCACCCAACGTCACGTGACTGACATCAGCGTGACTGTATAGTGGTGGTCCCACGCTGCCCTCCAGTTCTTTTCTCATCGTTGCCTTACGTCAGTTGCACGCAGACTTCAGTTACAACCGCCGGAAAGTTCATCACGCCGGGTTTATCCTCGCTGCTTTTTTTCTCAGAATGTCATATTCTTCCTTATGTCTTCACCCAAGAAGGCGTGCTCATCCTGTACGCAGATCCCGCACAAAGACAGTCACTCCAAGTGCGTTTCTCTGCCCAGGGCTCGACCATCCAGCCCCTCCTGCCTGAGGTGAATCCTTTAACCAGGCCATAAAAAAGAGGAGACAGCACGCTTTGGAGGCCCATTTACTAAAAGCCCACCTGGCTTCCTTAGAGGAGAAAATGGATCATCTCCGGGATTCATCTGAAAAATCTTCTCATAGAAACACAGACTTTGATGGCAGATAAGGACCGCTTGGCCCATCTAGTCTGCCCATTTCCCTACCTACAGGATAGGCCACAGATCCTAGTTAACCAACAGCCTGTTTCTTCCTACCCCCTACAAGAATTGCCTTATGTCTGTCCCATGCATTCTTGAATTCTCCCACAGTTTTAGACCCCACAACCTCCTCAAGAAGGCTGTTCCATGCATCCACTACCCTCTCTGTGAAATAATACTTCCTCACATTGCCCCTGAACCGCCCCCTTTCTATCTTTAAATTGTGTCCCCTTGTTCAAACAACATGAAGTCTGGCTATATTATGACATATGCAGTGAGTCCCAACCTTGAACTGCTCTGGAGGTGAAAGAGTTAACTTTCCATGCCAGGCATGGAATGCTGAGCTCGAGCTCGGTTGAAAACTCTGTCTGTTATTCTTCAAACTCAAACACGTCAGATTCTTTACTCCGCCTCACTGAACAGTCGCTCCGGAGATTTCTCCTTCTGCTCAGTTCATTTTGTCGGTTAAAGTATTATTTTCTCGGTTTTTACCGAATTTAAACCGCAACCGGTCGGTTCAAGCTCTGTCTGTGGTATTTGTGAGTACTAGATAGGTTTACATTATTTCTCTTCTGTGTGGACCTCGTAAACTGTTATCGGTTCGCTCTTGAACCGAGCAGGTTGTTTAAAAATATTTTATTCTATCATTTAGAGTGTGGTTACCGGTTCTTATGGTTCCTAAAAAGCGAATTTCTTACGTTTTTTCCACGACCCGTGACACGGTTGAGAACCGATAAGAGGGTCTTGCACGGAGATTGCCATAAATGGGCAAGTTTGGTTAGGACTGGCATTATGTCTGAGAAACCCAAAAGAAAAACCGGGCCCACTGGGTTTCAACACTGCAGTGTGTGTGGGAAGCCTTTGCCAAGGCTGACACCGCCTAACCTGTTTATTGTCTGGGGTTTGACCACCTCAATGCAGACTGCCAGATTTGTAAAATTTTCCTGCAGCTACCCTGAAAAGAGAGAGTTGGTAGGCTCAGGGAAAGGAGGCTAAGAAGTCCGCTGACCCGATGGCCAGCCCGTTCGGTTCCAACCGAACCAGAGGGAGTGCCCTTTGACCAGGGCGAGACTTCCTTGGGCAAAAGGAGAGCCAACTCTGAGGGGTCGGTTCCAGCAAAAAGGACTAGAAAATCAGCTGGTGTGGAGCCAAAACTTTCCTCTCCAACTGCTGAAGAGATAGCCAAAGCGATTCAGATTGTCCAGTCACTTTCTCCAGTTCCGACCTAACCGGTGCCATCAGGTAAGCGCCCGGTTCGGCCGGTTCCACCGTTCAAGACTACGATTTAGAGGAATATTATGAACCGGAGGAGGAGGAAGAGGAGTATGAGGAGAGTGAATGTGGATTTGAAAGTCTGGATGTGCCCATCGACCCGGACATCTCCCCAGACAGACCTTCAGGAGTGTCCCCTCCTAGGCTTTCTGAGTCCCCTTCTCATTTTATTTTCTATAAAAAAGTGGCTGAAATCCTCCATCTCCCTATGGAGGAAGCTGTGGATGATCAAGAGGAGCCTGACTATGTAGAAATGATGGATATCTCAGAGTCTAGGAGACTATTTCCTTGCATAAATCTTTTGGGAAACAGACTTTTAAAATTCTAAAAACTCCTCACACTATACCTCCTGTGGATAAGAGAATGGACAAGAGGCACACATTGTCAGGCTCTGATACAGAGTTCCTTACACAACAATGCAGCCATGTTGGGGTAGTGCAGGCTGCAGCCTGTGACAAGGCAAATATCCCCTTGGCTTCACCCCCCCCCGGACAAAGACTCCAGGAAGCTTGATGCCATGGCAAAGAAACAGTACATGGCAGCATCCTTGGGACTCAGACAGGCAAATTATATGGCTTATGTTGCTAGATACCAGAAATCCAGATGGGATACTGTTATGGCTCTTGCAAAACAGGTCCCTAGCCAGCTGCCAAGGAGCTGGAGCAGGTGGCTGCTGATGGTATTGAGGCATCAAGGTGCAATTCCATGCTGCAGTGGACTCCAATGATGTGTCATCAAGAGTCATGGCTACATCTGTGGCTCTTAGCAGGATGGCTTGGCTCAGATGTACTAGCCTGTCACAGGATACCCAGACTAAGGCCATGGATTTTCCTGTTGTGGGTAATTCTCTGGGGAGCAGACAGAGAATTACATGAAGAAAATGGATGAGTATAGGACCACCTATAGGAGTGCACAGGCCAAGGAAAGGCAGGCCACTCCTCAAAGGCAGCTTCCCAGGGGCAGGGGCAGGCCTTTTCATAGGCCTTTTTACCAAGCCCAGGCCTCCTTTTCTGCTTTTGCCCAGAGGGGGTTCTTTAGAGGGAGATGCAGATGGGGTGCAAGCAGGCCTGCTTCCACCCCTCAGCCCAAAGCCCCTGCCAAGCAGGCACCCTGATGGGGTTGCCAGGGCAGATTCTCAACTACCTGTAGGGGGCAGGCTGGCTTACTTTGTCTAGGACTGGGAGTCTCTGACATCAGACAAGTGGGTCCTGGAAGTAGTAAGCCAGGGACTGATTCTCAGCTTCAAAAAGTTTCCAAAGATGAGAACCAGATCCTTTCCACCTGCAAATCCTCCAGAGGCACTTGCCCTAGAGGCAGAGATCTCTTCCCTCCTGGCTCTCAGAGCCGTGGAAAGGGTTCCACCCCTACACCAGGGCAAAGGATTGTACTCCAGGTACTTCCTTACCCCAAAAAAGACAGGAGAATGGCGGCCCATCCTGGATCTCAGATACTTAAACAAGCACCTTTTAAAACCAAAATTCAAAATGGTGACTCTGGGAATTATTCTACCCTCTCTAAGGCCAGGGGACTGGCTAGCATCCCTGGACCTCAAGGATGCCTACTTCCATATTCTCATCAGAGCTCCCATCAGTACCTCAGGTTCGAGCTGCCCTCAGGCCATTACCAGTTCAGAGCAATGCCCTTTGGCCTCACCTCTGCTCCAAGGGTGTTTACAAAATGCCTGGCAGTAGCAGTTGCTTCTCTAAGAAGGCAAAAAATTGCCATCTTCCCTTACCTGGATGACTGGCTCATAGTAGGCCAGTCCCCAGACCAAGTCAAGTTACACCTACAGATAACTCAGCAACTGCTCACCTCTCTAGGTTTCCTTCTGAATCTTTCAAAGTCAGTTCTAGAGCCTGTTCAGCTCTTCACCTTCATAGGCGCAGAGCTGAACACAGAGAAAGCCAGAGCCTTCCTCCCTTTGGACAGGGCAAGGACCCTGGTCTCTCTGGCCTCCTCATTCACCCTGCAGGTGTCTCGACCAGCAAGGCATTTCTACATCTCCTGGGGCACATGGCTGCTTCTACAGCAGTGGTGCAGGGAGCAAGATTTCAGATGAGGGACATTAAGTTCCATTTGAGAGCCTTTTGGTCTCAAAGGAAAGACCCTCTAACCAAATTGATCCCAGTGACTCGAACCCTGATCCAGGCCCTACAGTGGTGGCAGGATCAGAGCAATCTCAGACAAGGGGTTCCTTTTGTCACCCAGTCTCACTCCTTAATCCTTACTACGGATGCATCCGTCTTGGGATGGGGAGCTCACATGGGCGACCTCACTACCCAGGGGTTGTGGTCCCCTCAGAAATCTCTGCTCCACATCAATCTGTTGGAACTCAGAGCAGTTTTTCTAGCACTTCAAGCTTTTTCCAAGTCTGTTCAGAACAAAGTGGTACAGGTCAGAACAGACAACACCACCGCAATGTGGTACATCAGCAAGCAAGGGGGCACTCGGTCTACGGCCTTGTGCACCGAAGTGATGAAGTTGTAGCCTCTGGCTTATTCCTGAACACCTCCCTTGCGGCAGTTCACCTCCCAGGCAAGGACAATGTCCTGGCAGATGCTCTCAGCAGGATTTCCCAGGGCCATCATGAATGGTCACAGGACCCCCTGGTCCTGGAGGTGGTATTTGCCAGATGGGGCACCCCACAGATAGATCTTTTTGCAGCCCCAGACAATCGCTAACTTCCCTTTTTGCTGCAGGCCCCAGTGGGCTCAGTCCCTCTGGATGCCTTAGTCCTCAATTGGGAAGGAAGTTTCTCTATGCTTTTCCCCTTCCTCTGCTGTTCAAAGTGCTAGTCAAAATCAGGTCTCAACCCTGCAAGATGATCCTGATTGCCCAGATTGCCCAGACAACCCTGGTATCCACTCCTGCTGTCCTTAGCAGTCCATCTTCCCTCTGTCTTCCCAGGAATCACAACCTGTTAACCTGTGCTCAGGGAGGGTTTGGTACCCGAACCTCAGATCTCTCAATCTCAAGGCCTGGCTCTTGAAGAGTTAGAGTTGCTGATTTACCCCTTTCCCAGGGTGTAATGGATATCCTGAAGGCTTCTAGAAAGCCTTCTACCAGGGCTACTTATAATGCCAAATGGAAGAGATTTTCCATATGGTGCTCTGGAAAGCATATTTCCCCAGAATCTGCTAATTTACCCACAGTCCTGGATTACATGGTCCATCTAAATACCTTGGGGCTGAGACCAGCTACCCTAAAAGTGCATCTAGCAGCGGTGTCTGCCTTTATTTCAGAAGGTAAGCCCTCTCCTCTCCTCTTTCAGCTCACCCTGTATTCTCCAAGTTTTTCAAGGGATTGCTTCACACCAACCCTCCATTCAGGGACCCTGCCCCTGCTTGGGACCTTAATGTTTGCATTGCTCAGCTTATGCAACCCCCTTTTGAGCCTTTGTCTTCAACAGAGCTTAAGTACTTGACTTGGAAAACTGTGTTTCTGGTAGCCATCACTTCTGCCAGACGCATAAGTGAATTACAAGCTTTGTCAGTGGAACCTGATTTTATCTCCTTTCATAGAGATAAGGTGGTCCTCAGGACTAACAGGAAGTTCTTGCCTAAGGTGGTTTCAGATTTCCACCTTAATCAATCTATTTCCCTTCCTGTGTACTTCACTGACCATTCCTCATCTGGCGAGAGGAGGCTGCACAATTTAGATGTCAAAAGAGCCCTTAGCTACTATTTAGAGCGTACCAAGGGTCACAGGTTTGACTCACTCCAACTATTCCTCACTTATGGTGAGGTTGGTAAAGGGAAACCTGCCACTAAGAGATCCATTGCCAGGTGGATTGTCTCTTGCATCCAATTCTGTTATGAAAAACTGGGTAAGGTTCCTCCCTCAGGCCTGAGGGCTCACTCTACCAGGGGTACAGCTGCTTCCCTGGCTGCTGCCAGGGACATCCCTATTCTAGAGATATGTCAAGCAGCTACCTGGAAAACAGTTCATACTTTTACCAAGCATTACTCCCTGGATATCCAGGCTAGGGTGATGCCGCTTTAACACGGCTGTGCTTCAGGCCCTCTTTCCCAGTAGGTTCTGTCCCTACTCCATGGAGGTACTGCTTTGTAGTCTGCATATGTCATAATATATAGCAAGACTTCATGTTGTTTGAAGAAAAATTACTCACCTTAGTAATGTTGTTTCTTCTATTGGAGTCTTGCTATATTATGACCTCCCCCGCCTGCCCCTCTCAGAACCTCTGTTTTTGGGATGTGGGTGGGCAGTGCAGTGTTGGCACTTAGTCGGTGCCCACCTTGTTGTTTTTCACCCTTCTTTTTTGGGTGACTTGGTGTTGTGTATTTCATTTTTTGGGGCTCCTGTCTTGAGTCTTTGTTTTGGGACCAAAAAATGTGTTGTTATGTCTAGTAGCCAGTTGGCTAGTGCAGGTTTACAGCTTCCACACAGGACCTCAGTGAGTTTAGCTCATAAAGATCTGACGGTTTGAGTTTGAAGAACAACAGACAGAGTTTTCAACCGAGCTTGAGCTCAGCATTCCATGCCTGGCATGGAAAGTTAACTCTTTCACCTCCGGAGCAGTTTGAAGGTTGGGACTCACTGCATATGTCATAATATAGCAAGACTCCAATAGAAGAAACAATATTACTAAGGAGAGTAATTTTTTCTTCTTGCACGTCTCTTTTTCTGAAAGATGCTACCCTCTTGGACTTTGTTGATTCCACTGAGGTACTTAAAAGTTTCTATCACGTCCCCCTCTCCTTCTTTCCTCAAGGGTATACATATTAAGCTCCTTTAGTCTCTCCTCATAGGCGTCTCTTGCAGCCCTGCACCATTTTAGTTGCCCTCCTCTGGACTGCCACTATCCTGTCTATGTCCTTGCGGAGATGGAGTCTCCAGAACTGGACGCAGTACTCCAGATGGGGTCTCACCAACTGTCTGTACAGAGGGATAACAACTTCCTGTTTTCTGCTGCTGATGCCTCTCCCTATGCATCCCAGAATACCCCCAGCCCTCCCTACTGCCTTCTCACATTGCTTGCTAACCTTAAGGTCATCTGATATGATTATCCCAGGTCCCTTTCCTTTTTTGTTGTTGTTACTACCTCCCCATTGTGTATTCTTCCCCTGGGTTCTTGTTTCCCAGGTGCATTATTTTGCATTTCTTTGCATTGAATCCTAGCTGCCATACTTCTGACCATTCCTCCAACCTTGCCAAGTCCTTCTCATCCTTTCACGCCTCCTTGTGTATCAACCCTGTTGCAGATCTTTGTGTCATCTGCAAAAGGCATACTTTCCTTCCAGTCCCTCTGCAATGTCACTGATGAAGACATTAAAAGGACTGGACCCAATACTGAATCTTGCGGTACCCACTAGCAACCCCTCTTTCTTCAGAGTGGACTCCATTTACAATTACCTTCTGTGTCCTGTTGTGCAGCCAATGTTTTACCCAGGCTACCACCCTGGGACCCACTCCCAGGCTGGTTAATTTGACTATTAATCTTTTGTGTGGGACTGTGTCAAATGCCTTGCTAAAGTCTAGGTAGGCCATGTCCACAGCCCTTCCCTGGTCTACTACTTCAAAAAAGCACAAAGAGAAATCTAGGGAGTGGGCTTGCTCCGCGGATGACACCAGGCCCTCAACGATCAAGGCCCAGCTGCTGCCCAGAAAACCGGCCAGTAAGTCAGACAAAACTTAGGTGGATAAGTTGGCCGTCAGCTCCTCCGGGGACTGTGCAGCTGCCGGTAAGTCAGCTCTCCTGGCTGGGGGCAGTCACCCGGCTTCAGTCGATAAGTTGGCCAAGGGCTCCTCCCTTGACTGCCCGACCCCGCCCGCTAAGTCTGGAGTCCCTGATGATTGTACGGGCTTGGTTCCTCTGTCAGGGCCTCACGGCACCTCACCCGACGTCCGGTGGGACCAGATGGAGAAAGACCCTCTCCCTCCTCCTCCTGCACTCGTGCCCTCCAATTCACTGGCAGGCACGTCCGGCGATACCAGCAGAGAACGCAACGGCCCTGTCGAGACTTTGGGGTCCTCTCCGCACTCCCCTTCTGGGGTCAAGGAGAAGGTGGCTCCTCCTCGGCCTACAGGCCTTTCTGTGGAGTTCCCTCCTCCACCTCCTGGTGGGCTTCCAGCGCTTCCTCCAACGCCGGTTATCCTGATGACAATCCCACAGCTGGGACCAGCTGACCAGCCTTTGCCTTTGGCTCCAACGCCAGATCAAGCCCCGATGCCAGGGCCCCTTCGTCCGGTTCTGACACCGGCCCCTCCGACGCCGGATCCAGTGGTGTCAGTTCCAACGTCCGTTCCCCTGACGAAGGCTGTCCTGACGCCGGACCCTTAACCTATTTGCATTTCGGCAGGTCCAACATGGGTTTCCCCAATGCCTGATCTGACAACGGGGATTTATACCCGACCCCAGACTGTCCCGCATTATCCTTTGGGTTATCCTGGGGACCACTACCCTGGGGGTGCCGCTCAGGACTGGAGTCATCTCGGGTAGTTCTACCTTGGATTTAATCCATACTCCCATTATATGGGATTCCAGGGCTATTATCCACCTCTACTTATCCCTCCTCCTCCCCCCCAAGCCTCTGCCTGCTCCACCTCCACCTCCTCCAGTTACCCCGGATTTCAAGACCTTAATACAGTCTTGGTGGCAAGGGGCTAGGTCAGAGTTGGTTTTGGACCTGGAGATTAGGCTTCCACAACCGCGGTCTCCTTCCTCTAGCAGTTCATCAATAGCCACTGTCCACATCTCGGGGAAAACTCAACAGAATGTTTCCCTTCTGGATACCAGATGCCGTCCTGTCACAGAGGCGGACAATGATGATGATGACAGTTCAGACGGGAGGGAGGATTCCTCGGAGGAGGTCCCGGAGGACCCTAAGGACATGAGGGGAAAGGTCTCACCAAAGTCTCCACCTGAAGACCCTGCCTTCTCGGACCTCTTGAGGGCCATGAAAGACTATTTTGACTGGGAGTCGGAGCAACAAGATCCCATGAGACAGAGGCTCGTGGAACACCTAGACTTGGAGTCTCTATCTCCCATCCCCATTCCTCCATGGATGGCTCCTCATCAAGACCTCACTGCTACCGTCAGGCAGACGCCTCATTCTATCCTGGCTGTCCCTAAGTGGGCGGACAGGCTCTACTGGGTGCCAAAGGATGCTCCTTTCTTAAAGGCCCATTCCAAGGCTGACTCTGTGGTCATCTCGACAGGTCATGATCGCTCTTCAGTGTCCAAGCACATGAGCATTGCTCCTTTGGACAAAGAGTCAAGGTAGATGGACCAGTTTCGAAAAAAGATATATTCCTTGGCCACGTGTACCCTTAGTTATGTGGCCCACATGGTGTCCCATCAGAAAGTGATCCTAGCCAGGCTGGAAGCGCGATTCAAACAACATGAAGTCTTGCTGTATTCTGACTATTGCACTTAGCTTCAGCCTTTAAACTGCCCCGGAGAACAAAGGGTTAACTTTTCTATGCATGTCATAGAATGCTGAGCTCGAGCTTGGTTGAGGTCTCTGTCTGGAGCCCTTTGAAACTTAACCATCAGATTCTTTACTCCGCCTCACTGAACAGTCGCTCCGGAGATTTCTCCTGCAGCTCGATTCAAAAGTCCGTTAAAGTGTCGGTTTTTAAACCAAAAATTATTCTGCATAGTCTGTTCAGTCTCTGTCTGCGGTACCGTGAGTACTAGATAGGTTTTGTTCTGATTTTTGTGTGGAAATTGTAAAATGTTAGATCGGTTCGGCTGAACTGATCATTTGTAGTGAATCCTTGTGTTTTACTTTAGTGTGTGGTTACCGGTCCTTATTGGTTCTAAGAAAAAACGTGTTTTGAACGTTTTTCCAGTACCATGAACGGTTAGGAACCGATAAGAGTCTTGCTATGCGGTTGCCATAAAAGGGTACGTTTGGTTAGGTTGGCCATGTCTGAGAAACCCAAGAGAAAAAAACAGGCCCACTGGGTTTCAACACTGCAGTGAGCGTGGGGAGGTCTTTGCTAGGCCGATCCCCACACCACCTGTGTTTATTGTCTGGGGTTTGAACACCTCGATACAGACTACCAAATATGTAAAAATTTTCCTAAATCTGCCCTTGAAAAGAGATTAGGTAGACTGAGGGAAAAGGAGGCCAAGAAGTCCAGTGACCCAGATGGCCAGCCCAGTTCGGTTCCAACCAAACCAGAAGGAGTGCCGTCTGACCAGGGTGATACTTCTTCGGGCAAGAGGAGAGCCGATCCTGAGGGATCGGTTGCTACAAAAAGAAAACGCAAAGAAAAATCGACCGGTTTGGATCCAGCGTTTCATGTTCCGACCGCCAAGGAAATAGCCAGAGCGATTCGGATTGTGGAATCGCTTCACCCGGTTCCAACTGATCCGGCACCTTTTAGCAGGGGTTCAGTGCAGTCGGTTCTCCTGGTTCAAGATTATACCCCTGAAGACTTTTATGAACCGGAGTTTGAGGAGGAGGGGGAGTTTGAAGATGATGATGGTGAAAGTCTGGATGTGCCTGTGGAACTGGACATCTCCCCAGACAAACCTTCAGGTGTATCCCCTCCTAGGCTTTCTGAGTCCCCTTCCCACTTTCTGTTTTACAGAAAGGTGGCTGAAATGCTCCAGCTTCCTATGGAGGAGGCAATGGAGGATCAAGAGGAGCCTGATTATGTGGAAATGAGGGACATCCCAGAGTCCAGGAGACTGTCTATTCCCCTTCACAAATCTTTTGGGAAGCAGACACAAAAAATCCTAAAGTCTCCCAATTCTATACCTCCTGTTGACAGAAGGATGGACAAGAGGTATACACTGTCAGGCTCAGATACGGAGTTTTTATATCAGCAATGCAGCCATGTTGGGGTAGTGCAGGCTGCTGCCTGTGACAAGGCAAATATTCCCTTGGCTTCACACCCCCCAGACAAGGACTCCAGGAAGATGGATTCCATGGCAAAGAAACAGTACATGGCATCTTCCTTGTGACTCAGGCAGGTGAGCTATATGGCCTCTACAGCCAGGTACCAGAAGTCCCGGTGGGACAATGTACTGGCACTGGCTAAACAGGCTTCCCCTCAGCTGGCCAAGGAGCTGGAGGAGGTGGCTGCTGATGGGATTGAGGCATCAAAGGTACAATTTCATGCTGCTGTGGACTCCAGTGATGTGTTATCAAGAGTCATGGCTACATCTGTGGCTCTTCAGAGGATGGCTTGGCTCAGATGTACTAGCCTCTCACAGGACACCCAGGCTAAGGCCATGGATTTTCCTGTGGTGGGTAATTCTCTGTTTGGGAACGCAGACAGAGGGTTACATGAAGAAATGGATGAGTACAGGACCACTTATAAGAGTGCTCAGGCAAAGAAAGGCAAGCAACTCCTCAGAGGCAGCAATCTAGGGGCAGGGGCAGGCCTTTTCATAGGCCTTTTTACCAAACACAGGCCTCTTCTCCCTTTTCACAGAGGGGGTTCTTTAGAGGGACAGGCAGAAGGGGGATGAGCAGGGCTGCATCCACCCCTCAGCCTAAGGCCCCTGCCAAGCAGACACCCTGATGGGTCTGCCGGGGTCAACTCTCCTTTTTCTGTAGGGGGCAGGCTGGCTTACTATGTCCAGGACTCGATGTCTATTACATTAGACAAGTGGGTCCTGGAAGTAGTAAGCCAGGGACTGGTTCTCAGCTTCAAAAAATTTCCAAAGATGAGAGCCAGATCTTTTCCATCTGCAGATCTCTCCGAGACCCTTGCCCTGGAGGAAGAGGTTTCATCTCTTCTGGCTCTAAGAGCCATAGAGAGAGTTCCTACCCTACACTGGGGAAAAGGTCTGTACTCCAGATACTTACTTACCCCCAAAAAGAGAGGGGAGTGGCAACTCATCCTAGATCTAAGATACCTGAACAAACATCTTCTAAAACCAAAGTTCAAGATGCTGACTCTGGGAATAATTCTTCCCTCTCTGAGGCCAGGGGACTGGCTAGTCTCCCTGGACCTCAAAGAAGCCTACTTTCAGATTCCCATCAGGTGCTCTCACAGAAAGTACCTCAGGTTCAAGTTGCCCTCAGGCCATTATCAGTTCAAAGCAATGCCCTTTGGCCTAACATCAGCTCCAAGGGTCTTCACAAAGTGTCTGGCAGTAGTTGCTGCCTTTCTAAGAAGGGAAAAAATTTTCATTTTTCCATATCTGGATGATTGGCTCATAGTAGGTCAGTCTCCAGACCAAGTCAAGTCAGACCTGCAAGTGACTCAGCAAGTGCTCACTTCTCTGGGTTTCCTTCTCAACCTCCCCAAATACATTCTCGAACCAGTTTAGCTCCTTACCTTTATAGGGGCAGAGCTGGATACTGTCAAAGCAAAAGCCTTTCTTCCCCTGGAAAGGGCAAGGGTTCTTATAGAACTGGCTTCATCCTTCAGCCTTCAAGTGTCCCGACCAGCAAGGCACTTCCTCCAGCTCTTGGGCCACATGGGAGCTTCCACAGCAGTGGTCCAAGGGGCAAGATTTCAGATGAGGGACATTCAGTTTCATCTGAGGGCCTTTTAGTCCCAAAGGAAGGACCCTCTTACCAAACTGATTCCAGTTACTCGGTCACTGATCCAAGCTCTTCAGTGGTGGCAGGATCAGGACAGTTTAAGGCAAGGGTTCCCTTTTGTCACTCAGTCTCATTCGATGGTCCTCACCACAAATGCTTCTCTTTTGGGGGTGGGGAGCTCATCTGTGGGATTTCACAGCCCAAGGACTGTGGTCCCCCCAGGAGTCCCTCCTTTGTATCAGTCTCCTGGAACTCAGGGCAGTTTTTCATGCCCTGCAAGCCTTCTTTCAGTTGGTGCAGGACAAGGTGGTTCAGGTCAGGACAGACAACACCACCACCATGTGGTACATCAACAAGCAGGGAGGCACTCGGTCTACAGCCTTGTGCATGGAAGCCATGAAATTATGGTCCCTGGCTTATTCCCTGCAGACCTCTCTGATAGCAGTCCACCTTCCAGTAAAGGACAATGTGCTAGCAGATGCACTGAGCAGGATCTCCCAGGACCATCACGAATGGTCCCTGGACCCCCTGGTTTTGCAAGTGTTTTTTTCAAGGTGGGGCACTCCAGAGATATATCTATTTACAGCCCCAGACAATCACCAACTTCCTCTGTTTTGTTGCAGACTCCCAGTCTGGGGTTCAGTCCCTCTGGATGCTCTGATTTTGAACTGGGAAGGGAAATTTCTGCATGCCTTCCCTCCCTTTCCTCTTCTGTTCAAAGTCCTAGTCAAGACAAGGTCACAACCTTGCAAAGTGATTCTGATTGCTCCAGACTGGGCCAGACAGCCTTGGTACCCCCTGCTGCTGTCTCTAACAGTTCATCTTCCCCTGTCTCTTTCCAGGAATTACAACCTGTTAACCTCCTCTCAGGGGAGGATTTGGTATCCCATTCTTTGGTCTCTCAATCTCAAGGCATGGCTCTTGAAGAGTTAGAGTATGCAGATTTGCACCTGTCTCAGGGTGTTCTAGACATTCTCAAAGCTTCTAGAAAGCTTTCCACCAGAAAGACTTATAACTCAAAATGGAAAAGATTCAGCATTTGGTGTTCCAAGAGGCATATCCTTCCAGACACTGCTGAATTATTTACAGTTCTGGATTACATGGTCCATCTTAATGGCCTAGGCCTCAGACCAGCTACTCTCAAGGTACATTTGTCAGCTGTGTCTGCTTTTTTGTCAGTGGGAAAGTCTTCCTCACTATCATCTCATCCAGTGTTCCTTAAATTCTTCAAGGGATTGCTTCATACCAATCCCCCCTTTAGGGATCCTGCCCCTGCCTGGGACTTAAATATTTGCATTGCTCAATTTATGCAACCTCCTTTTGAGCCCATGTCCTCAGCAGAGCTTAAGTACTTGACGTGGAAAACTGTGTTTTTGGTAGCCATTACCTCTGCCAGACGTATCAGTGAACTGTAAGCCCTGTCGGTGGAACCTGATTTTATCTCTTTCCATAGAGAGAAAGTGGTCCTTAGAACTAATAGGAGGTTCTTGCCTAAAGTGGTTTCAGACTTCCACTTGAATCGGTCCATGTCTCTCCATGTCTTCTTCACTGATCATTCTTCCTCAGGGGAGAGAAGGCTACACAGTTTGGATGTGAAAAGAGCCCTTAGCTACTACATAGAGCATACCAAGGGTCACAGGTTTGAATCCCTCCAGTTATTCCTCACTTATGGGGAAGTGGAAAAGGGCAAACCTGCCACCAAGAGAACTATTGCCGGGTGGTTTGTGTCTTGTATACAATTCTGCTATGAGAAACTAGGAAAGATTCCACCCTCAGGCCTGAGGGCTTGCACTACAGGAGGTACAGCTGCTTCCCTGGCTCTTGCCAGGGATATCCCCCTCTCAGAAATTTGTCAAGCAGCCACCTGGAAAACAGTCCATACCTTTACCAAGCATTACTCTCTGGATATCCAGACTAGGAGTGATGATCGGTTTGGCACAGCAGTACTTCAGAGCCTATTCCCAAAGTAGGTTCTGTCCCTCCTCCATGGAGGTACTGCTTGGTAGTCTGCAATAGTCAGAATACAGCAAAACTTCATGATGTTTGAAGAAAAAATTACTCACCTTAGTAATTATGTTTCTTCTAATGGAGTCTTGCTGTATTCTGACCTCCCTCCCTGCTTCCCCTCTCAGAACCTGTTTTTGGGAAGTGGGTGGGCAGGTGCAGTGTTGCACCCTAGAGGTGCCTATTACACACCCTCCCTTTATTTGTTTGGTGTTTTTTTGTTGTTGTTGTTATCCCTTAATGGGTTTGGTTTTTGGTTTTGGGTTTCCTGACTTGAGTCTTTTTTGGGAATCCAAAACTCCTTGTTGCCAGTTGGCTAGTAAAAATTTTTGCAATTTCCACATAGGATGATTAGTGAGTTTTTGCTCATAAGAACCTGACGGTTGAGTTTCAAAGGGAAACAGACAGAGACCTCAGCTGAGCTCGAGCTTAGCGTTCTATGCCATGCATAGAAAAGTTAACCTTTTGTTCTCCGGGGCAGTTTAAAGGCTGGAGCCAACTGCAATAGTCAGAATACTGCAAGACTCCATTAGAAGTAACATAATTACTGAGGTGAGTAATTTAATAATTTTTTCGTCCAGTCCATGGATCCCTCACCTTTAAAGGAGGACCTTGCCAAGGATCTCCGCCTCTCCAAAGTTTCTTGTAGGCACTCTTTATGCGCCAGTTACAACTCTGTCGACTCAATGGCCCATACCTTTGCAACTGCCATTGCCCTCAGACGGCATTCCTGGCTTCGCCTTTCTGGTCTCGCCAATGAGGTCAAATCGGTGATTCAGGATGCCCCTTTCAGAGCCTTGGTCCTTTTTGGTGGGGACACCAAGGATATTATCACAGACCTACAGGACAAGGGAGTTGCAATTAGGTCTGTCAGGTCAATGTACAAATCAGGCTCTCAACAACAGCAGCAACAGCAGCCCTTTTGGAAAAGGACCTGGAGGCAGAGAAAGAACGTTCAGGCGCACCGCCAAGGGAAGCGAAAGGCCACGAGTACAGCCATCCCTCCTGCCTCCTGAACATCAGAGATGTTCAGGAGGCCCTCCCCCTGAACATTCTGCCACTTGTTGACTCCCCGGCCCCACTGCCTTCTCAGTGTCGTGACGGGGAGCAAGTGGAAGGGGAGGTTTGCCCACCACGCGCAGGAATGGAGGGCGATCACCTCCGACAAATGGGTCCTGCAACTAGTGTCCGTCTGACACACTATAGAATTTCTGGAGATTTCTCCAGAAACTCTACCCACAAAGTCCTTTTATTCTCGGGACCAGGCTCTTCTCATCCACGAGGAGGTAAATTCGCTCTTGCTCAAAGAAGCAATCGAACTCATCCTCTTTGGGCAAATGGGAAAGGGATTTTATTCCCATTTCTTCCTGGTTCCAAAAAAGACTGGGGACTTCAGACCCATGCTCGACCTCAGTCAGCTAAATCGGTTTGTCGAGTACAAAAAATTTCGAATACTGACGCTCCAGAGCCTTTTCCCTCTCTTCATGGAGAACCACTGGCTCTGTGCCCTGGATATGCAGGATGCTTGCCGGCACATTACTATTTTCCCCAGTCACAGCCGATTCCTGCATTTTCATTTCCCAGGGGAATACTTCCAGTTCTGGGCGCTCCCCTTTGGCCTGTCTTCGACACCACGGGTTTTTACCAAGTGCCTAGCAGTGGTCGCGGTGTTCCTACACCGCAGGGGCATTGCGGTCTTCCCTTACCTGGACGACTGGTTGATTTCAGCCCTGTCCAGGGATTCTTTGCTGGAGGCTCTGTCCTTTACCCTGGACCTTTTTAGCAGACTAGGGATTATGGTCAGTGTTCCCAAGTCATCCCTTATCCCTGCCGAGAGACTGCAGTTTATTGGGGCAGTCCTGGATATGGTCCAGTGCAGAGCCTTCCTTCCTCCAGACAGGATGGAGACCCTTATCTGTCAGGCCTCCAAAGTGGCTTCCCTCAGGACCATCCCTGCCCGGGAAGTCCTTCGCCTTCTGAGCCTTCATAACTACCGTTCCCCTTGCAAGGCTCCACATGAGGATTACTCAGTGGTCCTTGCGGGTGCAATGGGATCAACGCCTGGATGACCTGGACCATCTGGTTCTAGTCTCCTCAGCAGTTCAGAAATACTTACAATGGTGGAAGGATTCTCGCAATCTTTCTCTGGGGCTTCCCTTTTGGAACCCTGCACCAGTAGCCACCCTCACCACGGATGCCTTGAATATGGGGTGGGGAACTCAACATGGGGAACACCAAGCACAGGGACTATGGTCCGGCTTGGAGATTTCTCTCCACATCAATATTCTGGAGTTGAGGGCGGTCCTGTATGTGTTACAGACCTTTCAGACCCTCCTTCCAAAAGGATCACTGCTAATCCAAATGGACAATATGTCGGTAGTTTGATATATCAACAAACAAGGAGGAAACCAGTCATACCCCCTTTGCAGGGAGGCGACGCATGTGTGGAACTGGGCAGTCCATCACGATTTGGTCCTAGTAGCCGTGCACATTCCAGGTGTTCTAAACGTCCTGGCGGACAGTCTCAGCAGGTCTTGAACCCTAGCTCACAAGTGGGAACTACATCAGGAAGTGGCGGAATCCATCTTCCAAAATTGGGGGCGTCCAGAAATCGACCTCTTCACCTCCCAATATAATGGAAAACTTCCTAAGTTTTGCTTGCTTGTTCCAGACCAAGGTGCTTTTTGGAGAGACGCATTGTCTCTATTTTAGACAGAGACATTTTTGTATGCTTTCCCTCCATTTCCCATTCTGCAGAGGGTTCTTCTCAAGCTCCAGGTAGAGAGGACAAAGATGATCCTCATCGCTTCTCTCTGGCTGAGACAGATCTGGTTCCCGCTGCTACAGCAGCTTTCCCAGGAACCACCGGTTCCACTTCCAATGACTCATGACCTCCTGACCCAGGATCAGGGTCGACTGGTATACCCAAGGCTCAAGACCCTGCATCTCCATGCCTGGCTCCTGCAGACACAGCGATATCCTGTTTTGGGGTTTCCTCCAGGGTTGCTCAAGTCCTCATCGAGGCCAGGAAACCGTCTACCCGTTGCACTTACACAATGAAGTGGAAGTGGTTTTCCATTTGGGCGACCGCTAAGGACTGGAACCCCTTCTCTTGCTCGGCCCCACAAGTCATGGAATACCTCCTTCACTTGTCAGACTCCAGTCTGTCCTACTCTTCCTTAAAGGTCCGTATCTCGGCTATCTCAGCGTACCATGAGCTGGTAGATGGTAAACCCGTGGCTTAGTTGGAAGTCTTCAAAACCTTTCTGAAAGGGATTCTCCATCTGAAACCCCCCATCCACAGTCCAGCTCCACCTTGGGACTTGAACTTCATACTGGAAAAGCTCACCCTTCCTCCTTTCAAGCCGGCTATAAGCTGTGATTTGTGCTTCCTTTCCTGGAAGGTGCTTTTCCTTGTGGCTATCACATCAGTCCGAAAGATTTCGGAGGTTCATGCTCTAGTCTGCAAGGAGCCATACTTGATTTTCCATAGGGACCGGGCGGTCCTCAGAACTCATTCGAGGTTTCTTCCCAAGGTGGTGTCAGAAGCCACGCTGAATCAGTCAGTAGAGCTTCCGGTGTATTATCCATCCTTCTCTAACAGAGGTGAGGCACTCCTTCATAAGATGGATGTCCATCGGATTCTCTGGTGTTACACCCTTCGGACCATAGAATTTCACTGTTGTGACCAGTTGTTTGTCTCCCCAAGATCGAAGGGCAAACCAGTTTCTAAGCAGGGCCTTTCAAAATGGTTAGGCAGCTGCATTCGATACTGTTACCAGAAGTACAATAAACCTCTGCTGGGTACCAACAGAGGTCATTCTACTAGGGGCATGGCTGCCTCCGCAGCCTTCCTACAGACCATTTCCGTGGCTGACATTTGTGCTGCTGCTACTTGGAGTTCTGTCCATACCTTTACCAAACATTATAGTCTGGACATTGCTTCTAGGCGGAGGGCTGGCTTTGGCCTAGCCATCTTGCAGGGCCTTCTGTCCTAGACTGGGTCCTTTCTGGACTTCAGTTCTTTCCGTTGGATTTAGTTTTCCTCCTCCCTAGTTTCTATCATTCACTCCTTGGAGGGACTGCTTGGAACTCTGTTGTATATGTGATGTCATACTGAAGGAATCCTCTTGAAGTAAGATAGTACAGTTACGTAGGAACTTACCATAACAGTAAATCTTCGAGAGAAGTTCCTTCAGTAGGTCATATTTTACCTTCCCTCCTTCCCCTCATTTTATGTTTTACAGGGACTCCAAATCCTGTTCGATCCTGCTGTCAGGCCTCTTCCTGGCTCCGGTGGGAGAACTGGAGGGCGGGTGTGGGGACAGCCCACTATGTACAGTCATGCTGACGTTGGTCACATGACGTCGGGTAGGCGGTCCCCCGTCAGGTATTGCTAGAAAAGTCTGCCGTGTGGCTCAACACCAGGTGACGCCAGCCCTATATGTGATGACCTACTGAAGGAACCTCTCTCGAAGATCTACTGTTATGGTAAGTTCCTACGTAACTGTACCTTTTTGGTGGCAATCACTTCTGCTAGGAGAATAAGCGAATTGCAAGTATTATGTGTGGAAAATGATTATTTATCCTTTCATAATGATAAAGTAGTACTTCAAACTAATAGGAGGTTTCTTCCTAAGCTGGTTTCTGATTTCCATTTTTAAATCAGTCCATGACACTGATAGTCTTCTTCACAGAACATGCCAGTTCAGGGGAGCACAGACTCCATAGTCTGGATGTAAAAAGGGCATTGAGTTATTTGACCCACACCAAGGATCACAGAAGTGATAAACAACAACTTTTTCCTCACTTATGGGGATGTGGGAAAGGACACCCCAGCTTCCAAGAGATCAATATCTTGTTGGACAGTTCAGTGCATTCAGTGTTGTTACACAAAATCTGGAAAATGGGCCCCAGCAAGCCTCAGGGCCCACTCTACTAGGGGCACAGCTGCTTCAATAGCAGCTTCTAGAGATATCCCTTTAGTGGAGATCTGCAAAGCAGCTACCTGGAGGATAGTACACACCTTTACTTAACATTATATTTTGAACTTGCAGTCCAGAAGTGATGCCAGGTTTGGCACAGCAGTCCTGCAGAGTCTCTTTCCTAAGTAGGTTCTCTGCCCACCTCCAAAGGTACTGCTTTGAAGTCTGCAGAGAGTTATGAATATGAGAAGAATACATGGGAGTTGGAAGAAAAAAATTACTCACCATAGTAATCTTGTTTCTTCCAATGTATTCTTCCATATTCATAACTCTCCCTGCCTACCTCCCTTTCCAGAACTAGAGCCTCTGAATGGTCTTCTTACCTGATAGTCCCAAACACAGGCACACATACCTTTAAACCTATGGGGTTTTTATCTTACCCTTTCTTTTTTCCCAGGTGATTCTGGTCATTTTGAGGTAGGACTGATACCATAATCATTAGTATTAGCTTTCATATATAGACATAGAGTATGGTTATGCTGTATTAAGCAGCATTCAGGCTTGAATATTTTTTAAATAGTTTGCCTTGTGGGCTTCCTAGAAATCTGAGACGTTGATAGAACATGCAGCAGATGAGGGCAGCAGTTTAAATAATTGTCACGTGCCAATGATTCTATCATTAGCATATAGTTCCATTCTCTGGGCAGTTCTACTGAGCAGGCTAACTGCAGAGAGTTATGAATATGGAAGAATACATTGGAAGAAACAAGATTACTAAGGTGAGTAATTTTTTCTTCTTTCCCAACTCTCCTCCTTTCTTGATGACAACTCCTTCCTCACTCCCTTCCAGTCTGGTTTTCTGAAGAATCACTCCACAACCACTTCCCTACTTAGGCTCACTGACTTTATCCATTCAGCCATGGATAGAGGTCACATCACTTTTGCCATCTTTGTCAACCTTGCCAAGGCTTTCAACAGTCTCCCACTCCCTCCTCCTCGAAACTCTCTTGTCAGCTGGCTTGTCTCTGTCTGCCTGCAACTGGTTCAGAGCCTACCTGGTAGGTAGAACTCAGTCTGTTGAAATAGCTGACTCTACGTCCCCTCTACTACCCATCTCTACTGGCGTGTCTCAAGGCTTTGTACATGGCCCTCTCTTATTCTCAATTTTTATGTTGCTTGCATGCATGTGCAAGAAACATAGTGCCATCATCGGAGATTTCAGAGGTGTGTCACTTCCTCCTCCAGTTCAGTCAGTGAGCTGGCAGGCGCGGCCCCTGTAAGCCAATGCATTTTGGAGCTGTCTATGACAAGCTCCAAAATGCAGCGGCATACAGTTGAAGGGAGCTACGCTTCAGTGAACGAGATAAGCCCACTGGCGTAGCCCCCACCGCGCAGGCGTGTGCGCCCCGCACCTGCGTAGCCAGCAGGTGCCCAATCCCCGTCGGCTGAGCTCGTCTCTCCCCAGTTGTAGGTGCCATGCTGGGGGCCCACCCCAGCGTGGCGAAATCACTGGCGGCAGGGGTGCCCAATCCCTGTCGGCTGAAGCGCCCCAACATCCTTGTACCCGCGCTGGGAGCCCACCCCAGCGTGGCAAACCGGGTTCACGATGTCTTTTTTTTTTTTTAACCTGAAAACGAAACGGTCTCTGCTGGAGCGCCTCCCCGACCCCTCCCACAACCCGCACCCACCCACTGCGCACCCAGCCTCCCCACACACCCCCTCACCCCATACCACCTCCGGACCCGCGCGGCGATCTTGTGGACCGGAACACGCCTGCACTCTTCAAAGCCGACCGCAAACTGAAGAAATGCCGGTAAGCTGTATAATGGCCTAGATAGAGGGGTTTCAACTTTATTGCATATCTCAGGCATTTTTGTGAATTTTTGCACCAAATTTTCAAAATGGGGTTTTTGGGACCCCTTCTCATGAGTGATGTCAATGTCATGGCGTTATTCAGGCCCGAAGGGTGATTTCGTGCAGTGTCTGTGAAATCACCCTTTGGGCCTGAATACCACCATGACAGTGACATCATTCATGAGAAGGGGTCCCAAAAAACCCATGTTGAAAATTTGGTGCAAAAATTCCAAAAAATGACTGTTTTATGAGCATGCGTTGCGCAGTTCCTACACAAGCTCAGTAAGTTCGTGAAATTTCAATATTTTCACTCCAGATTTTTAACATTGCCATTTTACCCACCTTCTTATAAGCAGTACAGCTGTCATTTTCACATCTCACCCAAAATGTGTTTTCCGTCCATGTAGCCTTGAAGCGGTGCAGTCGGTGTCATGAAATCAATGTCCAGGACAAATTAAGAAAATCACAGTGACACTGTTCATGAGCAGAGGTCTTAAAATGGCTATGTTGAAAATTTGGTGAAAAATTCTAAAAATGACTGTTTTACGACGTCGTTTGCGCAGTTCCTCATGAGCTCGTAGTTAGCAAATTTTCAATATTTTCACTCCAGATTTTCAACATTGCCATTTTACCACCTCCTTGTAGAGCAGTACAGCTGTCATTTTTCATCCTGCCCAAAACGTGTTTGCGCCCATAGAAGCATACAATGGCGCAGTCGGTGTGCAAACTCAATGTATGGGACACATAACAAAATCACAGTGACACTGTTCACGAGCAGAGGGTCTTAAAATGGCTATGTTGAAATTTGGTGAAAAAATTCTAAAATGACTGTTTTACGAAAGCGTACGCAGTCTTCTACGCGACGCCTCGTAAGTTCGCAAATTTTCAATATTTGCACTCCAATGACTTCCAAATACCTAAACAGCACATAGAAGCAAGCAACATTCGGCATTGATAAATGCTTGTTCTAAATGACCTACTGTCAGTATGCTCCTCATCCTCTATCCATATGTATGCTGACGACATGGTCTTGTTCACCTCTGGCCAGTCTCCCACTGATGTGACTTCCAGACTGCAGCTTGACTTCAGCAATGTTCAGTGCTGCCTAAGCTCTCATTGGCAGTTCCTCAGTGCCAAGAAGACAGTTCCCATGACCTTCAAAGAAGACAGAGGTTCTTCACACAAAGGGCGCCACCATTATGGAACACATTACCATCATGTACTGTTACTAATAACACTGTGGAATCCTTTAAAACACTTTTGAATGACTATATGGGAGAAATGAAATATAAATACCACCTATGACTATATGGTGACGAGTTCATTATGGGTCTCGGCCTCACGAACTTGTAGTTCTACTATGAAACTATGAAACCTTTGGCACTAGGCAGAGACACTCTAGGCTGCCCTCCCTTCCCTCCTTCCACACCCTTGACAGGACAACACTAGAGGACACCACCTCTTTTAAATACCTGGGTGTCTGGCTTGACCAACACCTTAACTTTTCTGTACATATTGACACCATCTTGAAAAAAACTGCGCCCCAAGCTCAGTGCCCTTTACGGGAACTGTAGTTCCTTACCATTACCAGGTAGGCGTGATCTTGTTCAGAAAATGTTGCTCCCTATTTTTGACTATTGTGACATAGTCTACAGTGCTGCTTCTAAATCTTCCCTTACCAGGTTGGATACTCTCTTCAGTGCTTTCTGTCACTTTACTCTTGACTCCCACTCCTGCACACATCACTATACCATGTACCATTCTCTAGCTTTCCCCTCCCTTGAGTATAGGTGCCTCTCTCAGTGCGCCAAGTTCACTTCTAAGTTCTGGTTTGGGACTCTCCCCTCTTACCTCTCCTCCTCACTCTCTGCTCCACCTCCCTCCTTCTGCCCTCTCAGATCCACTGAAGCATGCACTCTAGCTATTCCTAGTCGCTCTACCTCCATAGTCCAGGAAGCTTTCTCCTACCGCTTCCCCAAACTTTGGAACTCACTGCCACCTTCTATCAGACTTTTCTCTTCCCCATCTTCAGTCTCCTTAGCCCTTCACAATTTCTGTTCCCCTAACTGTACTTGTTTTTAGCCCCCCTTCAACCCTCCCCACACTGGCTCATTGTCTTTTAGCCCTACTTTACTTTTATTCTCCTAACTGTACTTGTTCCTAGCTCCCCTTCACAACCCTCCCCACTCTTGCACACTATCCCCTACTCTTCCATCCCTGACTTACCTCCTGTCTCCTAACTGAACCTTTCCTCTGATTATTACCTCACATGCTACCACCTATTATACCCCCTCCTTCCCCCCACTAACCCCTCTCCCCCCCCACTGATGCCCTCCTTTTTTTCCATTCCTGGTTTACCCATATTTTCTCCAGCCTCCTATTCTTTATCCTCTCCTCCCTCCCTCTGGTCACCTGCCACTCCTCTTCCTCCCTGCCCCTTTCTCTCCCCCTACTTTTCTGCCTGGTCCTGTCCTCCTTTCAGGGTTCTCTGTCATCCTGAAGGGGTATAGATCTTGGCCCTCTCTCTTCTACCCCTCTTCCTTTCCCCCACTTTCTAATCCTGACCCCCTTGCAGGGTTCTCTGCATCCTGAAGGGGTATAGATTGGTTCTCTCTCTCCCCCCCACTTTAAAATCCATCGCCCGCCCACCTGCCTACTTCCTTATCCCCTTCCTCCCCTACAGTTCTCCTGCCTCTCTTCTCTACCTCCCCACCACCTTTCTCTCCCCTCCCTTTCTGCCTGGTCCTGTCCCCCTTGCAGGGTTCTCAGCATCCTGAAGAGGTATAGTTCTTGTCAGTCCCTCTCTCTCCCTCTTCCATCCCCCAACCCTCTACCCCTTGCCCGTCCACTTCCCCACTTGTCTGATAACTGTCCTCCCCTTGAGTATACAAAAGCACTTGAATCTTGTGCTCCGCCTACTACCTCTAGCACTTCAAATGTGTTATCCACCCTCTAGCCTTTACCCTACCGGATCACCTACTGTTGGGTTGTTGCAATGTATGTTATAGCCTAATATGGTTTTGTTTACCTTGGCTGGTTAGTCTGGGTTATTTCTGCTCTGTAATTGTACTTGTACTTGCATTGCTCTGTTATTGCTATGTGTTTGCTTGTTCTCCCAACTCTTGTAACCCCTACCCCCCAGACGCTTCTGGAAACTAACTGTTTACAACTCATGTTGTCTTTCCTGGTGAAACATTTTCCAAATAAAATAAATCTATTAAAAAATGCTACTTTAGTTAGTAAGCAATAACTATGTGTCAGAGTGTATTTTTGTATAATTTGTGAATATTTGCAGTTTCTCTGTCTGGTTCCTGATCGGTTCCCAGAAACCAGAGAAGGCCGTGACAAAACGTGGTTCAAACAACATGAAGTCTTGCTGTATTCTGACATATGCAGTTAGGTCCTGCCTTTCAACTGCCCCGGAGAACAGAGAGTTAAACTTTCCATGGCCAGCATGGAATGTTCACCGCGAGCTCGGTTGAAGCCCCTGTCTACTGTTGTTTAAACTCCAACCGTCGGATTCTTTACTCCGCCTCATTGAACAGTCGCTCCGGAGATTTCTCCTTTGCTAGGTTCAAAAAAGTCAGTTAAAGTGTCGTTTTTTTCGCTCGGTTTCTACCGAATTGCTGCTACCGATCTGTCGGTTTAAGTCTCTGTCTGTGGTGCCGTGAGTACTAGATAGGTTTTCTGTATAGTTTCTATGTGGAACTTGTTAATTGTGGATCAGTTCAGCTGAACCAATCAGTTTTCAGGTAAAAAAGTTTATGATTTACTTAGAGTGTGGTAACCGGTCCATATCAGTTCTAAAAAAAAAACGGATTTTATTACGTTTTTTTTCCAAGACCCGTAACACGGTCAGGAACCGACAGGGGAGTCTTGCCTGGCAGATTGCCGAAAAAAGGGTAAGTTTTGGTTAGGATTGGCCATGTCTGAGAAACCCAAGAAAAAAACTGGGCCCACTGGGTTTCAACACTGCAGTGTGTGTGGGGAAGTCTTTGCCAAGGCTGAACCCCACACCACTTGTGTTTATTGTCTGGGGTTTGACCACCTCGATTCAGACTGCCAAATTTGTAAGAATTTTCCCAAATCTACCTGGAAAAGAGATTAGGTAGACTGAGGAAAGGAGGCGAGAAGTCCGCTGACCGGATGGCCAGCCGGTTCGGTTCGACCGAACCAGGAGAGTACCCTCTGACCAGGCGATCTTCTTCAGGCAAAGGAGAGCTGATTCTGAAGTCGGTTCTGGTAAAAAAAAAGAAAGATAATCGTCCAGTTCGGACCCAGAAATTCATACTCCAACCGCTGATGAGATAGCCAAGGCGGTAAGGATAGTGCAATAACCACTTGGTTCGGCGAACTGGCACCATCTGGCAGGGGTTCGGTTCAGTCAGTTCCCCCGGTTCCGGATTACACCTTGGAAGAATTTTATGAACCGGATGAGGAGGAAGGAGAGTATGAGGATGATGATGGTGATTATGAAAGTCTGGATGTTTCTATTGACCTGAACATCTCCCCAGACAGACCTCCAGGTGTTTCTCCTCCTAGGCTTTCTGAGTCCCCTTCTCACTTTATGTTTTACAAAAAAGTGGCTGAGACCCTCCAGCTTTCTATGGAGGAAGCAGTAGAGGATCAGGAGGAGCCTGATTTTGTTGAAATGATGGACATCCCAGAGTCCAGGAGACTGTCTATTCCCCTCCACAAATCCTTTGGGAAACAGACACATAAAATTCTTAAGACTCCTAATTCCATACCTCCTGTGGACAGACGAATGGACAAGAGGTATAGTCTCTCAGGCTCAGACATGGAGTTCCTTTCCCAGCAATGCAGCCATGTTGGGGTAGTGCAGGCTGCTGCCTGTGATAAGGCAAATATCCCCTTGGCATCACACCCCTCAGATGAGGACTCCAGGAAGATTGATGCCATGGCAAAGAAACAGTACATGGCAGCATCTTTGGGATTCAGGCAGAATAACTATATGGCCCACACAGCTAGATACCAGAAGTCCAGATGGGACACTGTGCTGGCTCTGGCTAAACAGGCCCCTGACCAGTTTGCCAAGGAGCTGGAGCAGGTGTCTGCAGATGGGATTGAGGCATCCAAAGCGCAATTTCATGCTGCTGTGGACTCCAGTGATGTTTCATCAAGAGTCATGGCTATATCTGTGGCTCTTCGGAGGATGGCTTGGCTCAGATGTACTAGCCTATCACAGAATACCCAGGTTAAGGCCATGGATTTCCCTGTTACTGGTAATTCTCTGTTTGGGGAGCAGACAGAGAGCTACATGAAAAAGATGGATGAGTACAGGACCACTTATAGGAGTGCTCAGGCCAGAGAAAGGCGAGCTACTCCTCAAAGGTAGCAGTCCAGGGGCAGGGGCAGGCCTTTCCAAAGGCCTTTTTACCAAGCTCAGGCATCCTCTTCTTACTCTCAGAGGGGGTTCTTTAGAGGGAGAGGCAGACAGGGGATGAGCAGGCCTGCATCCACCCCTCAGCCCAAAGCTCCTGCCAAGCAGACACCCTGATGGGTTTGCCCGGGATGATTCTCCAATACCAGTAGGGGGCAGGCTGGCTTACTTTGTCCAGGACTGGAAGTCTCTGAAATTAGACAAGTGGGTCCTGGAAGTAGTAAGCCAGGGACTGGTTCTCCGCTTCAAAAAAAATTTCCCAAGATGAGAACCAGATCCTTTCCACCTGCAAATCCATCAGAGACCCTTGTCTTAAAGGCAGAGGTTTCTTCCCTTCTAGCTCTCAGAGGTATAGAGAGGGTTCCCACTCTACACAAGGGTAAAGGATTGTACTCCAGGTACTTTCTAACCCCCAAAAAGACAGGAGAATGGTGTCCCATCCTGGACCTAAGATATCTGAACAAACACCATTTAAAACCAAAGTTCAAAATGGTGACTCTGGGAATAATCCTTCCCTCTCTAAGGCCAGGGGGACTGGCTAGCCTCCCTGGACCTCAAAGATGCCTATTTTCACATTCCCATTAGGTGCTCCCACAGAAAGTACCTCAGGTTCGAGTTGCCCTCAGGCCACTGTCAATTCAGAGCAGTGCCCTTTGGCCTAACATCAGCCCCAAGGGTTTTCACAAAGTGCCTGGCAGTAGTGGTTGCTTTCCTAAGGAGAAAAAAGATCTCCATCTTCCCATACTTGGACGACTGGCTCATAGTAGGTCAGTCTCCAGACCAAGTCAAGTCACATTTGCAAATAACTCAGCAAGTGCTCACTTCCTTAGGATTCCTTCTCAACCTTCCAAAGTCAGTTCTTGAACCAGTGCAGCTCCTCACCTTCATAGGGGCGGAGCTGGATACAATAAAGGCAAGAGCCTTCCTTCCCCTGGACAGGGCAAGGACCCTTATGGAACTGGCCTCTTCATTCACCCTGCAGATGTCTCGACCAGCAAGACATTTCCTTCAGCTTCTGGGCCACATGACAGCTTCCACAGCAGTGGTCCAAGGAGCAAGATTCCAGATGAGGGACGTTCAGTTCCACTTAAGAGCCTTCTGGTCCCAAAGAAGGATTCCCTTACCAAACTAGTCCCAGTGACTCGAACCCTGATCCAGGCCTTGCAATGGTGGCAGGATCAGGACAATTTGAGACAAGGGGTTCCTTTTGTCACTCAGTCTCATTCAGTGATACTCACCACAGATGCTTCCCTGCTGGGCTGGGGAGCCCATCTGGGGGATCTTACCACCCAAGGGCTGTGGTCACCTGAGGAATCTCTGCTTCACATCAGTCTCTTGGAACTCAGAGCAGTGTTTTTGGCACTGCAAACCTTTTCCAAATCTGTGCAGAACAAGGTGGTCCAGGTCAGAACAGACAACACCACCACCATGTGGTACATCAACAAGCAGGGAGGCACTCGGTCTATGGCCTTGTGCACAGAAGCAATGAAGTTGTGGTCCCTGGCCTATTCCCTGCAAACCTCTCTAATAGCAGTTTGCCTCCCAGGGAAGGACAATATCCTAGCAGATGCTCTGAGCAGAATATCCCAGGGCCATCACGAATGGACCCTAGATCCCCTAGTTTTGAAAGTGATTTTCTCCAGATGGGGCACTCCACAGATAGATCTTTTTGCAGCCCCAGACAATCACCAACTTCCTCTCTTTTGTTGCAGACCCCCAGTCTTGGGCTCAGTCCCCCTGGATGCTCTGATCCTGAATTGGGAAGGGAAATTTCTGTATGCTTTCCCCCCTTCCCTCTCCTGTTCAAAGTGTTAGTCAAGATAAGATCACAACCATACAAAGTGATTCTGATTGCTCCAGACTGGGCCAGACAGCCCTGGTATCCCCTGTTGCTGTCCCTAGCAGTCCACCTTCCCCTGTCTCTTCCCAGGAATTACAACCTGTTAACATCCTTTCAGGGGAGGATTTGGAACCCGAACCTTCGTTCTCTCAATCTCAAGGCATGGCTCTTGAAGAGTTAGAGTTTGCTGACCTGCATCTTTCCCAAGGGGTTCTGGATATCCTTAAGGCTTCTCGAAAGCCTTCCACCAGAAAAACTTACAACTCCAAATGGAAAAGATTCACTATTTGGTATTCTAAGAAGAATATTTCTCCAGATTCTGCTGGGTTGCCTACGGTTCTGGACTATGTGGTCCATCTCAATGGCCTAGGCCTTAGGCCAGCTACACTTAAAGTGCATTTAGCAGCTGTTTCTGCTTTACTGTCACTAGGCAAGCCATCCCCGCTGTCAGCCTATCCTGTGTTTTGCAAGTTCTTCAAGGGTTTGCTGCACACCAATCCCCCCTTTAGGGATCCTGCTCCTGCTTGGGACCTTAATGTTTGCATTGTTCAGCTTATGCAACCCCCCCTTTGAGCCTTTGTTCTCTGCAGAGCTTAAGTACTTGACTTGGAAAACTGTGTTTTTTGTGGCCATTACCTCTGCCAGGTGTATCAGTGAATTGCAAGCCCTGTCAGTGGAACCTGATTTCATCTCTTTCCATAGAGATAAAGTGGTTCTAAGAACTAACAGAAAGTTTTTGCCTAAAGTGGTTTCAGATTTCCACCTCAATGCCATTCCTCCTCTGGAGAGAGGAGGCTATACTGCCTAGATGTCAAAAGGGCCCTCAGCTGCTACATAGAGCGCACCAAGGGTCACAGGTTTGAATCCCTCCAGTTGTTCCTCACGTATGGAGAGGTTGGTAAAGGCAAACCTGCCACTAAGAGATCTGTTGCCAGGTGGATTGTTTCTTGTATACAATTCTGCTGTGAGAAACTGGGTAGAACTCCACCCTCAGGCCTAAGGGCTCACTTCACTAGAGTTACAGCTGCTTCCCTGGCTGCTGCCAGGGATATTCTTATCTTAGAAATCTGTCAAGCAGCCACCTGGAAAACAGTCCATACATTCACCAAGCATTACTCTCTGGATATCCAGGCTGGGAGTGATGCTCGGTTTGGCACAGCAGTACTTCAGAGCCTGTTTCCAAAGTAGGTTCTGTCCCTCCTCCATGGAGGTACTGCTTGGTAGTCTGCATATGTCAGAATACAGCAAGACTTCATGTTGTTTGAAGAAAAATTACTCACCTTAGTAATGTTGTTTCTTCTAATGGAGTTTTGCTGTATTCTGACCTCCCCCCCGCCTCCCCTCTCAGAACCTAGTTTTTGGGATGTGGGTGGGAAGGAGCAGTGTGGGCACCCGAGGGGTGTCCCTTTTTCACCCTCCTTTATTTTGGGTGAGTGTTGTGTTTTGTTTTTTTGGGTTTCCTGACTTGAGTCTTTTCTCTAAAACCCCCCCCAAAAAAAAAAAAACTTTTTATATAGATATAGTTGCCAGTTGGCTAGTTTTGGGTTTTACAGTTTTCACACAGAACTTCTTGGGAGTATTGCTCGTAAAGATCTGGTGGTTGGAGTTTAAACAACAGCAGACAGGGGCTTCAACCGAGCTCGCGGTGAACATTCCATGCTGGCCATGGAAAGTTTAACTCTTTGTTCTCCGGGGCAGTTGAAAGGCAGGACCTAACTGTAAATGTCAGAATACAGCAAGACTCCATTAGAAGAAACAACATTACTAAGGTGAGTAATTTTTTTCGTCCCGCCTTTAGGGGGCTGCATCGGTTCCTAAATTCTGTGTAGCTTTATTTTTTACAAAAAGCTTTTAAAAACCTATATATACGTAGATATACAGTCTATATATTCTCATTGCAAAACACTTTGTTAATGCATCAGTTAGGTTGAAGCAACAAAAGTAGGGTAATGATGCATTAGGGTTTGAACCCTAACACCCCCCACCCTAGCCCCACCCCACCCCACCTCCACACACCAACAGGTGTTGGGGTGTGCATTGTGTGTTGGGCCTCTCACCCCATTCTCCTATACTGTACCATCTCAGATTACTTAGACATGGAATGGGGTGTGAGAGTATGGGCCTGATGGGAGGCGAGCACTACAGACTCGTGGGTCCTTCAGCTAGTCGCTCAAGGCCACACCATAGAATTCACAGAAAGACCTCCAACAAATTCTCCAGGTGTGTCTCAGTACCGAAAAGGTCACAGTCCTCTCATCATTGGGGAAATACAGGCTGTTCTGCAAAAATCCGCCTTAGAGCCCATTCCTTGGAACCAGGTGGGAAGGGGATATGACTCCCATTTCTTCCTGATCCCCAAAAAGATGGGGAACCTCCGTCCGATACTGTGTCTCAGCATGCTCAGTCTGTACATAGAGTACAAAAGATTTCACATGCTGACCCTGCCGGGTCTGTTGCCACTACTTCACCAGGGACATTGGCTCAGTGCCCTGGATATGCAAGATGCTTACCTGCATATTCCAATCTTTCCCTCCCACCGCCGCTTCCTCCAGCTTACTTTCCAAGGGGAACATTTTCAGTTCAGGGCACTCCCCTTTGGCCTTTCCTTGGCTCCCAGGGTGTTCACCAAGTGCCTAGCGGTGGTGGCAGTGGCATTACACCACCAGGGCCTGTATGTGTTCCTGTACCTCGATAACTGGCTTCTGTTGGCACCGTCAAGGGACAGCTTTGTAGCCTCTTTGTCCATCACCCTGGAACTTTTTTGGCAGATGGGAATTATGGTGAACTATCCCAAGTCCCACCTTATTCCTTCGTAGCGTCTCCACTTTATTGGGGCGGTGCTGGATACACTTCAGGGTCAGGCCTTCCTCCCCTTGGACAGGGCAGAGACCCTGCGACAACAGGCCAACCAAGTGGCAACCAGTCTATGGACCACGGCCCAGTCCATCTTCCGCCTACTGGGTCTCATGCCCATGGCTATTCCCACTGTTTCTCTAGCCAGGCTCTACATGCAAGTTACGCAGTGGACACAGAGTACAGTGGGACCAGAGAGATCAGATGACATAGATCACAAAATCCTGGTATCCAACTCCATGCGTCAGGACCTCCTATGGTGGCAGGATTTGAGCAATCTCTATCAAGTCTCTTCAGTCTCCTTCCCCTACCCAGATCCTGACAAACAGATGCTTCCAGCCAGGGCTGGGGCGTTCACCTGAGGGATCACAGGACTCAGGGATCCAGGTCTCAGTGGGAGCTCTCTCTGCACCTCAATGTGTAAGAGTTGCGCATGGTGCTGTACGTCCTTCAGGCCTTTCAGCCCCTCCTCCACTCAGGCATACTCCTTGTCCAGACGGACAATATGAGTGTGGTGTACCTGAACAAACAGGGAGGCACACAATCGTACCCCCTTTGCAGGGAAGTGATGCGAGTGTGGTATTGGGCAGTTCAGCACAGCATCCAGCTGATGGCAGTGCATGTCCCAGGAGTTCACAACACCCTGGAGGTCAGTCTCAGCCACACTCAGGCAAGGGCACATCAGTGAGAACTGAGACAATTGGTAGTCGAGGATCTATTCAGTCTTTGGGGTCCTCCAGAACTAGATCTGTTCGCCTCCCCATCCAACGCAAACTACCCTGTTTCTGCTTACTTGTTCCCAGACCTGGTGTTTTCTGGTGAGATGTGCTGTCTCTATACTGGACAGGGAGGTTCTTGTATGTCTCCCCTCCCTTCCCACTTCTGCAGAGGGTACTTCTGAAACTACAGGTGGAAGGGGCTTGCATGATTCTGATTGTCCCTCATTGGCCTCGCAAAATTTGTTTTCCTCTGCTCCAGCAGTTGTTGGTGGAGCTTCTGGTACCGCTACCCCCTCTCCAGGACCTGCTGACCCAGGCTCAGGGCAAGCTACTACATCCAGGTCTCAAGTCCCTTCATCTTCATGTGTGGCACCTGCTGACATAGCTGCTGCACACTTTGGGGTCTCTTCCAGAGTTGCACAGGTCCTTGCGGAGGCCCGAAAGCCATCCACAAGAACCACATATAGTATGAAATGGAAGAGGTTCTCCATTTGGACAACATCCAAAGGATGGGACCCTTTCTCTTGCTTGGTCCCACAGGTCATGGAGTACCTGCTACAACTCTCTGACCATGGCCTTAGTTACTCTTCCTGAAGGTCCATTTGTCCGCCATTTCTGCCTACCACGCTCCGGTGGACGGCAGAACTCTGGCTCAGTTGGAGGTTTCCAAAACCTTTCTGAAAGGAATTCTCCATCTGAAAGCCCTGATCAGGAACCCTGTTCCTCCATGGAATTTGAATTTTATTCTCAAAAAGCTTACTTTGCCTCCCTTTGAACCATCCGTGAGCTGTGACCTGTGCTATCTTTCTTGGAAAGTGCTATTTATAGTTGCCATTACTTCTGCTCAAAGAATTTCTGGGCTTCAGGCCCTCATGTGTAAGGAGCCTTACTTGATTTTACACAGGGACTGGGTGGCTCTGCATACAAATCCTAAGTTCCTGCCAAAGGTAGTTTCTGAGTTTACTTTGAATCAGACGATACACTTACCAGTGTACTATCCTGAGCACTGTAACCAAGGTGAGGCCATTCTGCACACTCTCGATGTGCACAGAACTTTGCCTTACTATACAAATTGGACTAAATCAGTCTGCAAAATGGATCAGCTTTTCGTTTCCTTTGTGCCCGAGAGAGGGCACTGCAGTTTCCAAACAGTGTTTGTCCAAATGGTTGACAAACTGCATTTTGTTTTGTTATCAGAAGTATAACAAGTCACTCCCAGGGGCAGTTAAAGGGCACTCAACCAGAGGCATGGCTGCATCTACTACTTGTTTCAGAAATGTTTCTGCTGCGGACATTTGTACTGTCACCACTTGGAGCTCTTTCCTCACCTTCACTAAGCATTACAGTCTGGACATTGCTTCTAGGCGCAGGGCATGCTTTGGACTAGCTGTCCTTCAGGACTTCCTGACATAATTCTGTACCTACTGCAGACCTTTCCTGCTTCATGTGTTTCTCAGTCTTTGTCTGACTTCTACTGCTTGGGACTCAGTCCTAATGGTTATTACCTACTGCAAGAGCCCTCTCGAAGTAAGATAGTACAGTTACGTAAGAACTTACAGCAACAGTAGATTTTCGAGAGAGGTTCTTGCAGTAGGTACCTTTTCCCCTCCCACCTTCCCCCTGCTTCTGCGGCTACATCTTTCTAGCCTTTCTTTTGGCTCCAGGAGTCCACTTTCTTTCTCCTGTTGCACATTCTTAGGTCTCCAGGAGAACTGGAGGGCTGGGTGTGGGGACAGCCCACTATATAGCATCACACTGCTGTCCATCACATAACATCGGGTAGGTGATCCCATGCTGGACACTGCTAGCTAAAGCTTTCCGTGTGGTCCTAGCACTTGGTAGCTCTAGTCCTAATGGTTATTACCTACTGCAAGAGCCTCTCGCGAAGATCTACTGTTACAGTAAGTTCTTACGTAACTTTACTTTCAACAGCTTCCATTACTGTATATGTTTATTGTACCCCTTGGGATACAAAACATTTAGCATCTAGCTGCATATCAAAGCATACACTACATCCACAGAATAGTCTTTGGCTGTTTTTCTTTAATTGTACTGATTCTAGGCACTCCCACAAACAGTACACTCCTGCTATATTTTGAGGTCCTTCTTTTGCCCGCCCACCTCTCAAGGTTCTTTTCTAAAGCCCTCCTAGCCCCATTCTTCTACTCTCATGTTTTTTTCAGCATTTGTTTTTAAAGAGCTAATGGAGCCAAAACAGGCAGACAGGAAAATAGTATTCAGTCCGGTGATCACTGGTACCCAGGCGACTACCCTTTGTGACGTCTGCAGTGCTATCCTGGCTGTAATCATCATGTCCAGCACTGCCCTGTCTCTAGCAGAGTCTTTGACTAGCTGCCTGAGAAACTCCCCTTGCAAGTAGTCAAGAATGCTGCAATTGGAAGGCTCCATTTCACTTCTGCCAGATTGAAGTGACCAACCTAATCCACAACCATACTACTGTCGTCCTTCCTCTCTTACATTTCCTGTATTAATTAGTGACCACATGTTTTTTGTTCTTGTTGTCTCACCCTGCTCACCTAATCTCCTGTACAATACTCTACTGTAATCCTATAATGTAAATTTATTTGCTTATTTTATTATACTGTAATGAATTTATTCTGTATTATACTGTATATTTTATGTTCTGTTTGTAAGCCCCCCCTCCGTGTCTAGGAGTATCCAGATGGTGAATTTGATGGAAGGGGCACTGTACAACCCAAATAGCACAGTACAGAAATAATAACAGGAAAACAGTACCTGAGTCCCACGGGTGGTGCTGGTGATTATTTATTTATTTATTTTAAAGTTTTACCAGGAAGGCATACTGAGCAGACTACTGCTCGATTCCAGATGTGTCCTGGGGGTAGGGGGGATGGGAATACATACATAATATACAGAGTCCAGCAAGATCTTACAGGTGCAGTTCAGTACAGCAGGCATTTATTCGAGGCATATGGCAAATAAATATTCAGACACAAAATATACACACAACATAGCAAGCAATGTCTAAATACAGTCTCATGATGGAGTAGGCAAGACCCAAGTGCTAGAGCTAACATGGGTGCATGTGCAGGTGAAGGAGAAATGTGCTTTGAGAGGGAGTTGAGGAGCTGACTGGGGGAGGTGTGCCGAATTTCTGCAGGTAGGGAGTTCCAAAGTTTAGGCATGCGATAAGTAAATGCTGACTGGCCTGCCATGGTAGACATGAGTGGGACTGACAGGAGGCTTGAATCATTTTTTCTGAGTGCATACACCAGGAGGGTAGGAGTTGATAGGACAGAGGTGAGATATAGAGGGAGGGACTGGGCACAGTATTTAGCAGTGATGCTAGTGCAGTAGGAGCGTCGCTGGTCCTGCAGTGAGGGAAGGTCCTGGGTCCAGTAGAGGACACAGTGATGGGTGGTGGAGGGACAGTCAAGGGAAAACCAATAGAAGGAGTGAAAGAGGGTCCAGTCTGGCTAGGGTGGACTTTGGGGCAGCACTGTAGACTACGTCACTGTAATCGAAAATGGGGAGACTCATGTTCTACAGAATTGCTCGGCGAGCCGGCAACAGAATGCAGCCACAATTGCAGTACAAGGCACCCAGCTTGGGGTGAAGCTTTTTGTGGATGGCATCTATATGTGCGGAGAAGTCTAGATGCTGGTCAAGCCAGACCCTGAGATATCTGCAGGAGGTGCAAGTCTCTAGAGAAGTCCCATCCAGGGTGTGGAAAGTGGGGGTGGAGGGGAGCCGTGAAAGTCTTTGACTTGTGCTGAAGATCATGGAGACAGTTTTCTTGGTGTTGAGAGAGAGCTGATTTGAGCAAATCCAGAGCTGAACATCGTTGAAGTCCTGCAGAAGTCTGGTCGCCACATCAGAGGGCAAGGGGCTGGATGTGTACAGTACTGTATCATCTGCATACATGTGAATGGATGCGTGTGGGCAGGCAGTGGGCAGATCATTGAGGAAGATGGAGAACAAGAGCGGGCCAAGGACAGAGCCTTGGGGTACACCAGTAGTAACAGGGAGGGAGGCAGAGATGGTGTTACCAGTTTTGACTGATTGGGATCTGCCAACCAGATAGGAGTGGAACCAACTGGTGGCCATGCTGGAGAGCCCTACGAGAGAGAGCTTGGATAGGAGGGTTGAGTGAGAAACAGTGTCAAAGGCTTTAGCCAGGTCAACAAAAATGGCTGAGGTGATGTGGCCTCTATGCATACCAGCGAAGATGGAGCTGGTGAGTCTTAGGAGAGAGGTGGTGGTGGAGTGGGACTTCCTAAAACCAGACTGGTAGAGTATGAAGAGGAGTCAAGATAGGAGGAGAGTTGAGAGAGGACTAGGTGTTCCTGGAGTTTAGCCAGGGTAGGTAGAAGGGAAATTGTTTGAAAATTACCAGGAGCAGAGTGGTCACTACCTTTAGGAAGGGGGATGACTGTGGCATGCTTCTACTCAGAAGGGATAGAGGCAAGAGAGAATGGGAGGTTATAGAGTGAGGCCAGGGGGGAGGCAATGACTGGAGCCGACAAGAAGAGCATTTTGGAGTCCAGACCAGTGAGGCATTTGCCCTTGGAGGGATTAAGGGTGAGCAGGGCTTTGTGGACTTCAGCCAGGGAAATCTGCTGGAAGGTAAGAGAGGGGCCAGAGGGAGGTGCTTGATTGGGGGGAGGGGGTTTTAGAACAGGGGGAGAGAGGACAGAAGTGATGTACATTCTGTAAAGAAGGAATTGAATTCTGAGGCCACTTCAAGAGGGTCTGTGACCGTGGAACCCCCTACATTTAGAGTGGGGTTGGGGGCTGAGAAGGAGGGGAGAATAGTGATTTAACCACCCTCCAAAATTTAACAGGATGGCTTAAATTGGTGTGGAAGGTGGCTTTGAAGTAGTTGGCTTTTGCCCTATGGATTTGTCGAGTACAATCATTTTGTAGAGTACGATATTTTTGTTGCTGCACGGGTGAGCCAGAGACCTTGAAAGACTTCCAAGCCTGATCTCTAGTCTGAGGAGGGCCGTGATGTTTGCAGAGATCCAAGGCAAGTGGGCACCCCTCACCCGAGCACATCTGAGAGGGGCATAAAAATTCCAGACTGCGATAAACCTGGTCTTGAAATACTCCCATGCGGAGTCGATAGAGGTAGCCCGGGGGATGTAGGACCAGTCTATGTTTGCCAGGTCATTTAGGAGAGATGCAAGGTTCAGGGATTTATAGGATATTGTCAGGAGGTTGTTTTTTTTTGGGGGGGGGGGCCTTGGGTCTGTGTATTTTCCTTACCGAGTAGATCATGTGACGGTCACTTAAGGAGTCCGGTAGCAGACCTGAGGTGAGTATCCGATGCAGGTGGGAGGTAAGGGACCAGTCCAGAAGAGAGTGGTTCTGTGATTCGGGGTTAGAAAGTGTGGGCTCGGTGATCTGTTGAGCTAGGTTTAGTGCAGCCACCTGGCTGAAAAACTTGGAGCTAGTGCTGGAGAGCCGGTTCTGGTTGAAATCTCCAAGGATATGTAGCTCACCCCCAGAAGCCTGGGATGTTAGGATACTCAGATGTTCCAAGATGGAGGGCATAGAGGAGTCAGGAGAGCAATAGAATCCAGCTATAAAAACGGGGCTTGTGTGGGGAAGGGAAAGTTTTATTAATAAAGCGTTGATGGTTTGCATGGGCATTGGCAGCATGACCGGGGTAAACTGAAGCAAGGAAGCGATGTACATGGCTATGCCACCACCTCTTTTGTTGCCTGGATGGTGTAACCAGGAATAGAGAATTCAGCATCCTTATTATATGGTTTCAACCAGGTCTCAGAGATAATCAGTATGTCAGGTTTTAAGGAAAGAACAATTGGTTGCAGCAGGGTTAGTTTGTATAGGAGGCTGCATATATTTAGGTGGGCAAGTTTTAGGTACCATGGGAGCTGGGTGGGGTGGGGATTTGGCAGGGGGGGTTTAGACCGGGGTTCAGTTCGATGCCCATGGATAGAAGTAGCAACAGTGTTGCCATAATTTTGGTTTGGGGCACGGCCCTTAGAAACTTGCAATGGGAATTTGGTGGCTGGATGGATGGCGCTGAGGAGACATGGGTGTTGAATTTGAGGGCCACTAGCTCGGCATGGAAGGTGGGTGGGAGGACAGAAGCACCAACCAACAGGTTGAGTAGGTGAATATCAGGTGGCGGTTCGGCTGTTGAGGTTGGGGAGGAGGGTGTAGAAGAGACCAAGGTATAAAATGCTAACTAGCAAGGCTGCATCTTGGGGTATGAGGAGGGTGGTAGTGACACCAAAGGAGCTAGAAGTGAGACTACTGTAATGTATAGAGGCAATATTGTGAGCCAGTATTGGTAGAGAGGTAAGGGAATAGGGTAGGTAGCGGCCACTAGAGCTGGGTGCTGATGATCTGCTAAGGGAAAAATGGGCTGTTTGGTTTTTGACCGATACGTGATCGTACCAATATAATAGGTGGATCACCAAGGGGGGTGGGGGTGCGGGGACCTCTGTTTTAAAAGTTTGTGTGTGTTGCGCCTCTGGCCATACCTGCCTCAGGATTCCAGGCAGCGGGCAGGGAGACAACTTGCAGCTAGGGAAGGGCAGAACAGACCTGGTCCTCACGACCACTCAGGGGGAGCTGAGGAAAGTAAGCAGAGACAGAAAGTTATAAGCAGGTAAGATGGAGGGAGGGACAGTTCAGAGTGATAGATGGGGGGCTGGGGAGCATGGAGAATTAATCTGACAGTACAATTAAGTAGCCCTCTGCAACAGAGAAACGCTGAACTAGCAGAGTGATTTTAATCCTAGCAGCACAAAAATCAAGGTAGTCCAACTATGAGTGCAGTTAAGTAACAGCCTTACACTAACTTCAGGAATAAATGTAATATATTTAAAATTAATTTAAAAGGCTAGGAACTTGCAGTAGCCAGCATGAAGTTAAATAGGCACAATACAATCAAATCATCAGTTAAAAAGGCTTGCTTAAAGACTCTGAGCAAGTGCCCAAAAGGCTGGGATGCACACAAATCTTTCTTAAAGTACACAGCAAAATTGGCAATAATATGCCAAGGCTAGCTCCAGAGAGTAAGAAAAAAAAGTCTCTGTGTTGTTCTGTGGATGAAAATTAAGGCAGAGAGCAGATTGAGCAGACCAGTTCAAATTTGGTGTCAGAACAGTCCATTTCAAAAGTTTGTGTGTTGCGCCTCTGGCCGTACCTGCTTCAGGATTCCAGGCGGCAGGTGGGGAGTCAGCTTGCAGCTCGGGGAGGGCAAAACAGACCTGGCCCTCGTGATCATTCTGGGGGAGCTGCTTCAGGATTCTGGGCAGCAGGTGGGGAGTCAGCTTGCAGTTCGGGAAGGTAAGAACAGACCTGGCCCTTGCAGCCACTCCAGGGGAGCTGCTTCTAGACTCTGGGCGGCGGGCAGGGAGTCAGCTTGCAGCTCAGGAAGGGTAGAACATTGCTTGGGCTCCATCGGGGTGCTTTCTGGATGGCAGATGCTGCAGAGGTGGTGCACTGGGATGACACAGATCTTCACCATATGGCCTTTGTAGACCGTCTTCACCAGGCAGGCCTCTCGACGACTCACGTGACAGTGGCTGGTTCTCCTGGATCAACCCTGGAACACACTGGTGGCTGGCTGTGGAGGCAACAATTCTTTAAGCAGCAAAACAGTTCTTTTAGAAAATAAGAGACAAACACCAAACCGCAGGAACAGTCACTCCATGGAGCAATAAAACAGTTCAGTTGCCTTAGACCATGTAGGTCACATCATAGCTAGTGGTGCTTTGGATCACGAAGGTCACAATATGAGCAGGTTAGTCCAGGCAGCTACCTATAGCCTAGGTAGCTAAAGTCCAAACAGGCAGCAAAACCACTTGTAGCCAAATCAGGCCCTTGAAATCTGCAGGCAGCAAGCACTTTCTCTTCTCCTTTAGCTTCTCCCTTAACTCCTGCAAGGAGCATGGTCCTCCAGAGGGGGTGGCAACCTCCCCAAACCACCCTCGTTCTCCACTTCTATTAGGGGCAGAATGCCCAGAAGTTGAAAGTCCCAGTCCGAAGGGCAAACTAGTATCAGGGGAGAGTTCTGGACCCCTGGCCCACACTACCGCCCTCTTATGTCTTTCTCTTTTCTCTGTGCTCCCTTGCAGGCAGCACGCTTCTTCTTTATCCCTTCCAAAGGACCCAAAAACTGCTGGCTAGATCCATGCCCAAGGCTCCCAAAGCAACGGCCATCACCACATCCTTGTAACCGACTACTTTACATGGCTCACACAATAATAAACCAGTGGCCTCATGGCCAAGCAGGTGGACACCCCACTCCAACTTCCTGTCTCTCTCTTTTCCTGGGTGAATCTCCCAAGGGCACCCAAATCCCTCCCTTTTATCTGCTCCCCTGAACAGGCACCAAAATCTCTGAGGTCCAATCAGGGACCTGACAACCAGGTGCCAACCATACTGAGCTCCCCATTGCTCCCTGGGACTTGCAGTCCCACAACTATTTAAAATTCTGACCCCCCCCAACTGTGGCGCAAACTGGCACTGAACTACTGCTCTCTTATAATTTTCTACAAGCTGGCCGCACATGCCCAGTAGCGTGGACTGGCAAAACCATTTACAAATTTATTAAAAAGCTGTCCCCCATGTCCTCTGATGGTCCAGAACCTGAAAGCTGGACCAAAGACCCGGAGCAGATACTCCGTTGATGTCTCTTTTTCCTTTCTCCATTCTCCTGGCAGCTGCACATGCTCAGAGCCTGGACTGCCATTAACAAACTGCAGTCCCATAGTGATGGCAACTCTCCGGTACTGAACACCACCCCAAACATGCCTGGAGGCACAGAAATGTCATGTGGTGCCTGGCCCCACAGTCCCAAAGGCTGGCCACCAAGATAAGGTGGCATGGAGCCGTGGAAGCCACTCGTGGATCAACATGGGTCCAAAACTCACCAGGTACACTGTCTGACCCCAAAACATTGCAGGGGAACTGTGGAGGGTGAGCTCCATAAGGTAAACCCATTTGGGGTACTTGCATGTATTATACCGTATCTAAGTTTTGTTATCTTTTTGTTGTATTTGTACCCCCTGTCCCCGGGTCACCCTTGTAAATGAGGTTCTGCTCAGTGTGCCTTTCCTGGTTACCAAATTTTAAATAAATAAATTCTGATAATGGCTTCCCCAAGTGTCTTATCCAACTTCTTTCCCAGTGCTGGAGGTCTGTGAACTACCCCCCGTATGGATAGCAGCCCCAGAGCCTGTCTGCAGGGTGACCCACAGCACCTCTTGCCCTTTCTTTTCCTCATGGTGCTCCTGTACCTCCGCCACCTTGATTCCTCCCTTAAATATAAAACAGCCCCTCTTAACTGCCCTGACTCTTCTGAAAGAAGAGTAGCCCGGTATGGCCTTGTGTCAGTCATGGTGCTCAGTGCAACACGACTTCATTATGGCCACTAAATCCAGGTCAGCCTCCACTATGATGACTTCAAGGTCTAGAATTTTGTTTCCAAGACTCCTTGGTAGTGCACTTGGCTTTCCATGCCATCTTTGCCCCCTACTCCCCCCCCCAATTCCTGACTGTGCTTTTCCTTGAAGCTCCACTTGACTTTCCTCTTGCCTTTTAACTTCCTCATTCCTTGTCACCTTAATTCCTCTACCCTCACTTACCTGAGTTTTACCCCCCCACACACTTTCTTCTGTCTTGTTCCTATCCCTGCCTTTTTGCGCCCCTACCTAAGGGGAGTTTTGTACCCTGGGCCCTCACTCCCTGCTTCTCCATCATCTGGAGGGGCAACTGCTGCCTCCCTTTTTACTGCCCTCCCCCTATCACAAACGCACTCCGCAGGTTAGGCTCTCTGCTCCCACAGTGCCAACCTCAGAGTGCAATAGTGTGAACAGGTAACAAACAGGGTAACCCTCATATCTGCTTTTGGGTCCGAATCACCTTTAGTCTCAAGTTCTGTGGGGATTCAAACTGTGAACCTTATGCTAGCGTACCCAAGTGTACAGGCTCAGATAATATTCTCTTCGGGGGATGCAATACATCTTTCGCCTAAGTGCACCTAACCAGGTATCCAAAATGAATCCTTAAAACTCTGTAAGAGACCTTAGGTATATTCTTACCTTTTACCAAGCTTAGTAACATCATCAAGCCCTTGAACAGTTGTCAGACTTAATATCCATTCAGCAATAACATGCAAAAAATGACTGAGGAGACCCAGGCAGTATCTTAAAGAAAATGTTTGCTAAAATGGATAAAAACAGTAAGATAAAAATACAGAACAAATATCAAAGAGCGTCACAATCGCATAAAAGAAAAAAAAGGAAAACTACAGAACAAAACTCCTACCACAATACATTTAGATCTTTTCTATCTAATGTATAACCCCTGTAAAGTGCCTTTAAATTAGAGAGATCTTTGTTTCTTAAGAGCCCAAAAAGATATCACCTACATTTCAGATGCAAGTATTAGTTTAAACTCTGTGTCTCCACACCCCTTCTGTGAGTCAGCCAGCTCCTCCTTTTAGAATTAATTCTAGCATAATTTCTACCTGGAGGTTTTTTAATTAATGGTAAAATCAGAAAAAAAGCATTTCCTAAATATGACAGACTTTGATCAACTAGTTCCTTTGAGGTTTACAATCCTACAGTCCATCACCCAGGTGTGAGATAGCCAACAGGAATCAGCTACATGATGTCCTTTCCTGATGTCATAAACTTTATATTTAGTTTCAACTTCAAAAGCCTAAGCAGGTCATAAAAAGGTAAAAAATGCCCCTGGAAGGAAGGTAGTTAATTAACTGGTTCCCTTATCAGTTTTAATTACATCCTGTGGTTTCAGCTGCTGACACCTTGTAATTTAAAGGGCCAAATCTCACCTACTGACATTTCATACGCTGACCATTTATTTATAATGCCAATATCATACAATAATCATAACCAGCTGGCCAAGTGCGACACCCTCCAGCTAGTTTAAATGCTTATCCAAGTAGCATTTAAACCTTCCACCAAAGACTATGGCCCCCAGAAGCAGGCCATCTTCTTAATATAGGTTCATATTCCCCCAGGCTAGCCCCCAGTCCCCAATGTAGCCAGTGTCCTTCTCCGTGCACCATGTTTTCAACCAGTCATTAAATGTCATGATGTGGAGTACCCTTGCATCTCCCCGGCCATACATAGATAACGCCTCAGAGGAAGCCACCGTGCTTGCCACTTGCTTAATGACCTTCCCTAACCCCGTGAAGTTACCCTGCACTTATCCCTTGACAGATCGTTTGTCCCCAGATGGACAATGATGTCCAGCTCCCTCCCAGGTCCTACTACCCTAGCGATCCTCTGGATGCACTCTCATCTGTCCTAGCTGAAGCATCACTCTGGCACTGCACCTCCCTATCCTCTTCACCCCCTGCTCCCAAATCTATCCCTCTGACAAAGAGTTCCCCACCAGTAGCTGCTTTCTCTTAGGTTGGGACCTATACTTCTCAGGAACTCCACCTCCTACTTTCTCACTGCAACAGGTGTCTCTTCTTGGCTTCCCCATCCCACCAGTACAGCGAAGAAATTCTGCAGTGGTATAGGTGAAGGAGCGTGCACCTTTCTCACCACCCCCACCCTCCTAGAGACCACCAATGTCCTTTCGCTCTGCCTCTGCCTAGCATCTTCTGGGGAAGTGGAGGCAGACTTGATGGCCTTTTGGTGGGATAGTAGGTCCTCTGAACCTTGCTAGTTTGGCCCAAAGTCCAGCAACCTCTGCTCGCAACCCAGAAAGGAGAGTGCAAATGGGGCTGCAGTTTAGTCTCCAGAAGGTGTCCCGAAAGATTACAGCCCCACAACCATTGCATTGCAGCACTCCCATGATCTTACCTTCCTTTGCTTATTATCTGTTTAAGCCTCTCTGTACCTTTTTGCCTCCTTCCTTCTCCTGTTGTATTCATATCTCTTCCCTTTGCTTCCCTGAAAATAATGTATTTATTTAAAGGATTTAGAAAAAGACCTTTGAGCCAAGGCTCTTTTACAAAGGTTCCATGTCAGGTTGACAGACAATAGACATATTACGTCACATAATCAGGCAGGTAGAGGAACATACATTAGGGTACAGTATTACAAAGTCTAGTACCAGGGATTAGTACAGCATCAGTGTAAGATTTATGAAAGAGTGGTGAGCTCAGTGGAGAGAGGAGGGGAAGAACCCCCTCTCAAGTGGATTGGGATACTAAGGAAAGGGTAGGCAGCCTCTAGTAGAGGCTTTGTCAAATATGGGGTGAAATAGTAGCAGGGGAGTGCTAGGGGGGAGAGGGGATTGGGGAGGGGAAGGAGGCACCGGTAGGGTAAAGGGGAAATGTGCATGACTGAAGGGTCACAAGGGAAACGGGGAGGGAGTGGTGAGGGGATGGTGTTAAGATATAAAAGGTGGTTCTCGGGTGACTACAGAGGCAGCAGGCTGAAAGCCGGGGGGGGGAGTGGCCCCATGCATGTTTGAGGAGGGCAAGAGAGACCAAGATGGGGGATGGGGAAGGGGGATTCTAGGGGAGAGAGGGACAGCGGGGCTGCCTAATGTCGGCTCAGGGTGCTAAGGTGTAAGTTAAAAGGAGAGGAAGAGTAACACCTACCAAGAGCAGTCACTCGCTGTGCAGAAAAGCGGGGTGCAACAGGGCTGCCATGTGAACTACTCGGATGGCATAAGGAGGGGAAGGGACAAGCCTTCAGAAGCAGTCACACTCTGTGCTTGAGTTAAGGTGTTGTCTTAGGCCAGTTTTGAAGTGGGATAGGCTAGTGGAGATTTGAATGGGTAAAGAGATTTTGTTAAGTCACTGGGGGGCCCTATAGGTGAATACACATTGTCCAAGCACAGTTCAATGAAAAGGTGTTAATAGAGCCCACCCCCCACATCCTACTTCTGGTGTCATAGATGGAGGCAATCAGGAAGAAGATATTAAATACGCATTGGGGTGTTTTACCCATGAACACCTTCTTACCAAGGAGGCAGGTTTGGAACTTGATCCTGTTCTTTAGAGGCTGCCAATTAGTCTGTTCATACAGAGAGCAAGTGTGCATATGTTGATCAGCAGCCAGGGTGAGCCTGCAAACCTTATTGAGAGCAATTTGAACCCTCTTTAGTGCCGTATCCATTGCCACTCCATAGACAACCAGGCCATAATCAAAGGTTGATAGGCTGGAGCTGGAGACTGAGAGGTGGAGGGCCTCATGAGTGAGATATTTCCTGTGCCTATAGAGGACACCCAACTTAGAGTTTACCGCCTTAACCACCGAATCGATGTGTCAGGTGAAGGTGAGGGTGTCATCTAGAGTGACCCCCAGGTACTTGAATGAGTGCACTTGTTCCAACAGTGCACTGACTTTGTTGGAAATGATGAGGAAGGGGAACTTATTTTTGTACCGGGGACTGGATATAAGCATGGTCTTGGTCTTTTTATAATTTAGTAGAAGTTAATGCCTACAGAACCAGTCCTCCAGTTTGTTGAAAGAGTTCTGTAGTTTGGATTGGAGAGTGTTATGATGTGTATTGCTGTTGATGAGTACTGCACCATCAGTGTATAGGATAATGTTAGTATCACATGCTTTAGGGAGATTGTTCAGAAAAAGGCTGAAGAGTAGGGGCCCCAGTATTGACCCCTGGAGGACCACTAATGAGACTTCTCTGGAGCTAGACACTGTTTGTACAACTTTGACACGCTGGCTTCTATGAGTCAGGTAATCCTGAAACCAGCATGCAGTATTAGCCGCCACACCCAGGTTCTGCAGATGTGCCAGGAGTAGGGAGTGGTTTACAGTGTTGAAGGCTTTAGTAAGGTCAATAAACACCGACCCCACCAGTTTGCCTTCGTCCAGTGCCTTATGCGCGTAGTCCATGTACTCCAACAGGGCAGTAGTTGTACTATGATTTTGCCTGAAGCCGTGCTGGTTAGGGCACAATAGTTGGTATTTGTTGAGGTATTCAGTGAGTTGCACTGCCACTGTCTTTTCCAATGCCTTAGATGGGGGTGAGGGGATGGAGATTGGTTTATAATTGGCAATACATGTCTTGTCTCCGCTCTTGTGCACAGGTGTCACAAGGGCCTCTTTCCAGATCTCTGGAAATTTAGCAAGTGCCAGTGACTTATTAAATCATTTCATTAGTGGCATGATGAGAACATCAAGTGTGAGGGATATAAATTTCATGTCTACCCCATCACTGCCCATTCTGGTCTTGCCTAGCACATTTTTTTACATGTTTTAGAGCCTCCTTCAGCGTCACTCTCTTGAAGTAGAAATCTGGATGGGGGCTCTTGAGTGGTTTGCAGCTGGGTTGATCATCAGCTGGGAGCAGGTAGTCGGGAGGTAGTACCGAGGTCAAGTCAGTGAGGGCCGTGTTGAATGATTCTGCGATAATGAGTGGGTCAGTTATAGGGGAGCTATTGATGATGAGCAGATGAGGGTGCTTCTTATCATCCTTCCCAAGGAAGTTTTTGACGTTCTCCCAGAACCTCTTACTGTCACCCCAGGAATTGCTGAATTGTTCCTTATGGAAGTTGGCTTTTGCCTGTCGAATGAGGTTAGTACAGTGATATCTTGTGGCTCTGTAGCACTGGTAATCATGTTTTCTGTGGGTGGACGTGGCTTTTGACCAGAGGCTGTCTCTTTCTTGCATCTTGGCGAGGAGATCCCCTGTGATCCAGTCATTTTTATTCCCTTGGACTTTCCTTTTCCTCAATGGGGCAAAAAGATCGCAGATGCTATTGAATCCATCAATAAAGTAGCTAAGGTTCTGGTCGAGATTTGGTGCCAGGTCAATGGGGACCAGTTGTGCAAGGAGAGGGCTGAGGTGAGAGGGACCCAAGTTTGCCTTTCCTCAGGACTCTTCTTTCAATTAGAATGGGTGGGGATTTACTAAATTTGTTGGACCACAGGAATGTGACTGGTGAGTGGTCACTTAAGGTGTCAGGCAGTACCTTGCCCTGGAGATCCGGGAAGGGGAACTTGAGAGGAGTCAATCCAGGAGTGTGTCATTACCTGTCTTGTAGTTCCACCTGGTGGGACTGGTGACAAGCTGTGTTTCATACTGGAAAAATAGGAAAGTCAAGAAGGCAGAGCCCATGTAAGCTTTTCCCCACAATTCAGTGGCGGCAACCTACATCACCAACTTCATTAAGGTACTTATCTACTCTGGTCTTAAAAACCTCAACATTCTCTGCATCCACAACTTCCTGTGATAGTCTATTCCACATTCTAATTGCTCTACTTTTGAAGCTATTGTTTCTTATATCCATCCTACACACTGTTTCCCTTAACTGCCTATTGTGCCCTTCCAGCTGATATATTTGATCTTTAAATTCCATTCCCTTCTCCATCCTCATACTCTCATCCTTTAAGATTTTAAATAAAAACAGCATATCCCCCCTTACTTTCCTATCTCTCAAGCTCCACAATCCCAATTTCTTCAATATTCCTTCATAGTCCAGACCTTCACACCCTGAAATCATCCTTGTATATGTCCGTTGTGGCCTTTCCACCATTTTGACATCCTTCACTAAATAAGGACTCCATACCGTTGAACAGTAATCCAGTAGGGGCCTAACCAGAGTCATGTACAACGGCATCAGAACCTCTCTACTTCTAGAGTGGAACCCTCTTCTAATACTGTTTACCAAATACATAGCTTTATTTGATATATTTATACACTATATGTTATTTTTTAATTCACTTTGGATATAGATTCCCAAATCTCTCTCTCTCTCATGTAGATACCTTCAGTTTTATACCCTTCATATAATAATTCTGGTGAACATTTTTCCTTCCTAGATGCATTATAATACATTAATCCTCATTAAAGTTCATTCCATTTCCATCTGCCCATTCCAAGATTTGTATTATATCTCTTCCAAATGTTAACCTATCATCAAATGTATCCACTACCCCTCCTATTTTCTCATCATCAAAGAATTTCACCAACTTATTCCCACTGCCTATATCCAAATCACTTATAAATAAGCTAAACAGTAATGGTCCCAACACCGACCCTTGGGGAACACCACTCCCCACCCTTTGAGGTTCTGACAACACACCCCAGATCCTAACCTGTTGCTTTCTATTGGTTAGCCACTGTTCCACCCATTTTACAATAATAGAATCTATTTCAAATTTACTCAGTTTCTCAATAATCTTATTTTGTGGTACAGTAGCAAAAGCTCGGTTAAAGTCCAGCAACACCACATCCACACTCTTTTCTTCATCCACCCATTTATGTATATGTTCATACAAAGTTGTAAGATTTGTCTCACATGACCTACCCGCAACAAATCCATGCTGAATCCGGTCTATTATTCCCTTTTTCATCATAATGTCTTATATTCCCTCACCAATAATACCCTCAGTTATCTTCCCTACCACCTTCAGGCTCACAGGTCTATAGTTTACTACCTGATCCCTTTTCCCCTTCTTATAAATTGGTACCACGTATGCCCTTCTCCACTCCTCCAGCACCACATCCTCAGCAAGTGACCTTTGTCCCAACAAGGTAATAACAGTTACTAGCTCATGCCTCAAATCTTTTAACATATACGGGCGAATCTCATCTGGTCCTGCCGCTTTGTCCCCTTTTAGCCCCATAATCTTTTCCATCACTTTCTCTTCTGTTATTATTTCCTTTGGGTCAAGATTTCCACAATTTTCCACTCTATTTTCCAACCTAATACTCTGCTCCTTATACATAGAACCAAAACATTTGGCAAATTAATTTGCCATCTCCAGTGGATCCGACATTACCTCCCCCTTGACTATTAATGGGCCCACCATGTTACTTCCTCCCCTCTGCCTGCTCACATAGGCATAAAAGCTTTTATTATTCTTGTTCATTGCCAGTCTCATTTCAAGCTGTTTCTTAGATTTCTTTATTTCCTTCTTAAGTTTCCTTAATAACTTTCTATACCTGTCCTTGTTTGCTGGTGTCTCATTCTTTTTCATCCTCTGAAAACAAACTTTCTTTTTTCTACAGAGACTAGCTATGTTCTTAGTTAGCCATGGGGGCTTTTTCCCTTTATTATTATAAACTCTTCTTTGTGGAATATGATTTTCCTTGATCTCATTAAGTTTTTTTAGGAACATTTCCCATGATTTCTCAAGATCATTATTTTCTATCCTATGTCCCCTATCTATATTCATTAATACTTCCCTCATGGCCCTGTAGTCCCCCTTCTTATATAGGTATTGAATCGATCACCTTTAACTAACTCCATTTCCCAATCTAATTCAAGTGGTACAGAATTATGATTGCTCATCCCCACTTGTGGCTGAATAGTTACTTGTTTAACTATGTCACTTCTGTTTGTAAGAATGATGTCCAGTATATTTCCCCCCTTGCTGCTTCTTGTATGCTTTGTCGAATTCCTGCTGCCATCAGCTCTTCTTGGAAACTACTTGAGATGTTATTTCCTTTCTGATTTTCACCCCATCTAATTTCTGGCATATTTAAACCTCCCATCATAACAACATCAGTATCTTCTGCCAGCCTACCCATGTATTCCAAGAATACTTCTATCTCTAACAAATCTGTATCTGGTGCTCTATAAAACACCGAAAATCTAAATTTTTTTCCTTTTATTTCCAACAGTTCAATAGTTATAATTTCTACTTTCCCCTCTTCCACTGTTTCCTCTGTTCTCCTAATCTCTAGATCTTCCCGAACAAAAAGAGCAACCCCCCCCTTCTTTCCCTCCTATTTCTGCTAATCAACTTATAACCAGGTATGTTCTGAGACCAACCATTTTTCATGTTTCCACCAAGTTTCAACAACCCCTACCTTATCCAACTCACCCTCTTTAATTAGAATTTCCATTTCTGATCTACATGCTTCATTTAAGCTCCTAACATTAAAGAACACAACCCTTAGGGACTTTACCCTTCTAATTTTACTTCCATTCAACACCTTTTCCGTCCTATTCGTCCCCCTGCCTTTTAGTTTAAACTAATTTCAATCTAATTTTTCAACTTCATCCCCAATATCCTGCTACCCCTAAAATTTAAATGGAGTCCTTCCTTACAAAACAGTTCATTTCTGTTACTAAATGTGTTCCAGTGCCTGATAAATTTATATCCACTTGAATCAGCCCACTTAAACAGCCATTCATTTGTTAAGGCTATCCTTTTTTGTTTATAAACTGATGCCCTGGGCTCAGGTAATATTTCCAAAATCAATATCTCACTCTCCTTTTCCTCTAATTTTTCAACCAGCTTCTTATAATCGTTCTGCATTTCTGGCAAGATCTTTTTTGCTATATCATTAATGCCCACATGAATTACAGCAACTGGTCTTTCCCCAGCTGCTTTAAAAGTATCATTAGCCATGTCAAACAGATCCAGAATCCTTGCACCAGAGAAACTACTAACCATCCTATTCTTTTTGTAATTCCTGCAAATATACTGATCTGTAAATTTTATGATTGAATCTCCAATAACCACCACCTGTCTCTCTAATCGCTCCCCTGTTTCTTCTTGGGTTCCATCACAGTCTCCTTCTCCACCATTTCTTTGACTAGCCTCTCCCAAAACATCAAAACTGTTTCTCACCTGTATCCCCTCATATACTACTTCTCCTACCTCATGTTCAGTCCCCGAATCAACATTCTCCACAACTCCCCCATTTTCATTTAACCCATTTAAATCCTGCTCTATTCTAATATATCCTGGGACTGGTTGTAAAGGACTACCCCCCCTTTTCCTTTTCATTTGACTGTTTTCTCTCCTATTCACCTGACTATTATTTCCTTCACCATCTCTAATCTTTCTTTTTCCTGAGACATTTTCTAACCCAGAACTATCCCTCCCTACCTCACCTCTATTTAAATTGGACATGATTTTCAATCTTTCAGTAAGTTCCATCTGACTCCTTTCCAATACTTCCAGCCTTTCGGTGACCCTCTGCAGATTTTCACATACATCTTTATTAATTTCACACTTCATACACTCAAAGGAAACATAATTGACCCCCTAATTCTGCCACTATAAACATCAAACAGCTGCCACAACATATCATCAAGTCCCCTTCTGATGTTAATAAAGAAGGCATGCCTTTATGCCCATTTCCAACCGTCTACTCCATTTCCTCCCTAATTTTGATTCCTCACCTTTACAGTTCTCTCAATGTTCTTCTCCCTTCTCTTCTCCCTCTCCCCACATGCACATGTCTCTGTGCTCTCAAGCGCCAGCAAGCTCGCGGCATGGAGCATCTAAATAAGTAGCCTGATGGACCGGAAATTCTACAGGCCTCAGCTGACACTCCCCAATCAGTAGTACCTGCCTTGTTACCCACTAAAAGTGCTGTTGAACTATCCACCCCTTCCAAATAAAACACAGTTTCAAGTTCTAAGCTTTGCAGGAATATCAGTACCCTCTGCCGAGCAGATAGAGGGCTTCCTGTTGCCTTTTACTGCACTCAGAGGGTGATTTCACTCATGACACTTTACAGTCTCCATGAAACAGCACACTTTTCAGTCGCTACACCCCTGTCTCACCACTTTTGGTTGTCCCACAGTTCGTGCAGAAGCCTCTAAGCTGCCGCTTGCGTGATCATCTGAATAAGTAGCCTGATGGACCCGGAAGTTCTGCGGGCCTCAGCTGACACTCCCCCAGTCAGTAGTACCTGCCTTGTTACCCACTAAAAGTGCTAAGTGCACTATCCACCCCTTCCAAATAAAACACAGTTTCAAGTTCTAAGCTTTACAGGAATATCAGCACCCTCTGCCTAGCAGATAGAGGGTTTCCTGCTGGTTAGATGGGAAGTAGCAACTATATCCCTAAGGGGGGGTCAGTTCATAGCCAATCCAGTTAATGTTAAAGTCACCTGTGATAATGAGTTCTGGGCCCTTAGGGAGAGTGGCCATTGCTTCCAGAATTTTAAGGAGGCCTTCTCTGGCTTTTTTGGGGAGTAGGTAGACCGAGGCAATGATTAGAGTCTTGCCATGCTGCCCGACCTGTGCTTTTACTGTTAATAATTCATAATCATCTGCCACTATGGTAATAGAGAGGATGGAGCAGTGTAGGGATTCCCTGGCATAGATGAGGCATCTTCCACCTTTCCTGCCCGTCCTATCAGTCCTGAAGACTTGGTACCCAGCAAGTGCTACTTCATTATCTTTTATCTTGCTTGACAACCAGGTCTCCATTAGGCAGAGAATATCGGGGGCATGGTGGGTCATCCATGCCTGGAACTGTTCAAATTTGGCAGTTATACTGCAGATATTCAGTGCAGCTATTCTCAGGTCTTTGATCTTGCATCCTCCAGCACCTGATACAGTTGGTGGGCCTGGGTTGGCATGGATATTTCCAGATAAGAGCAGTAGCATGAATATCACCTTCCTGGCTGTGAGGCTAATGCTTATTGTGGTCCGTATCTTCTGCCATCTGATTTTGCTAGGAGAAAGCTGGGTGGCCACTGGCAGTAGCTTTATAGAGGAAAGAATTGCTAAGGTGCCATAGCTGGGGTGGCCATAGGGGGGCCCAGGGTTTGGTGGTAAGGGAGAATACAGCTGGTTACCAAGCGAGGCAGTTGCTGTGGGCACAATTGTCTGCCCACTGTTTTCAAGATATGGTTCTGGTAGAGGAGGCAGTGGTCCATTTCGGTCACAAGGGCCAACAGCGTCAAGAGAGGTTACAATGAGCAGGAGGAGAGTGCAGCCCATTTTAGAGCAGCTGCAGCTAGCATGGGGAAATCCTGCAAGCATTTCTGGGGAAAGGGTGACTGAGTAAGTGGCGGTACCACTTTAAGGGTCCACGGTCCAATGGGGAATCTTAATGTAGGAGGGAGCTAAGAGAATGAGGTGGGGTTTGCAAGTATTTAATAGAGGCTGGTGGCAGATGGGTGGGATGAAAATACCAGATTCCAAATTACTTGAGAAGATTGAGAAGTTGAGAGTGCTGGAGAGCCGGCAGCAAGGCAGTCCAACAGGGCTTGAGAGGTGGGCCAATCAGAGGCTTAGTGCATTTGGTGCTAACCAATCAGAGTGCCAGACAGAAAACCAAACCCAGTGGAACTTGGAGCCTGGGGAAGCCGTACCTGGACGCTTGCTCTTTGGTTGCTGGCAAGGGGGGATGGCAGCAGAAGAGGGCGCAGCCTTTCTGGTTCTCCTCTGTGGCTTTTCAGCTTCAGGTGTGCCCAAGGTAGGGGCCGCCACCTAAGGGGGAGAGAAATGGAGAAAAGCTTTAATTAAAGTAGCATGAATTGGTGGGTGGAGAAAGCAGTCTAGGCTAGGGATAAAAGAGGTGTGGAAGTGTAGGAAGTGAGAGGTGCCAAGGGTCTGGGAGTGGGATGGAGGTGGGGGTATAGATAAGACAAAGGAGCTTAGGAGTCAGAGGTCAGGAAAAGAGGGAAAAAATGTAGCAGTCTATACAGTTTCAACAACAAATTCTGGTTTGGGGGGCTCCCTTCCTATCTCTCATCCTCTCTGTCCACTCAACCTCCTCCCACCCACTCTCTCAGATCAAATGATGCCCGCACCATGAAGGTCCCTCGCCACTCCACCCTCATTGGTCAGACTGGTTTCATTCATATCTGGAATTCCTTCCCCCCCATAATATGACACTCCTCCTCCAACTACTCTCTTACCTCTGCCCTACACAATTACCTTTCCCTCAGCTGTTCCTGCTTTAACCCACCTTTATACCTATCCCCAGTTTCTGCATTCCTACCATGACCCCCACAGCAGGATTTTCAACATCCTAAAGGGGGAAATCAGGAAATGGCTCCCCCTTATCCTCATATTCAGTTCTTGCCTCTCCTCCTCTCTTCTCCATCTGCCCTTCTGGGTCACCAGTGTGCACAACCTAACCCCATCCTTTTTACTCCAACAGCACTTGTGTACTACCTTGAGCCTGCTCCTGGTACACTCATGCACTATAAATGGTTCTATTGCATTATTACTGTTTTGTACATTCATATGTTCTTTTGTTTGGTTTTAGACATGTATTGTAATTTACCCAATGTTCCACTACTGTTTATTGTACAATACCTTGTGTTCCAACTGTTGCACAATCCTACAATGTTGTATTGTTTGTACTACCCACATGCTATTTTAACTGATCATCCTTCACAACCCTATGTAACCCCTCCCCCAGGTTGCACCGTGAGACGAGCAACTTGTTGTTCAGTGTGCCCTCCTGGTGAAACATTTCAATAAATAAAATAAATAAATAAAATGGCTGTAGTCATTTCTCAGAAAGCATGCGGTTAAATAGCACACAAAATAAACAAGGCTAACAGTAATGGCTAGGCTCACAGTACAAAAATGACTAACTTTAAAAATATGAGATTCCAAATTACTTGAGAAGGCTGAGAAGTGGAGAGCACCAGAGAGCCAGCAGCAAGGCAGTCCAACAGGGCTTGAGAGGTGGTCCAATCAGAGGCTTAACACATTCGGTGCTAACCAATCAGAGTGCCAGGTGGAAAATCCAAACCCAGTGGAGCTCAGAGCCTGGGGAAGCCATACCTGGATGCTTGCTCTTCGGTTGTTGGCAAGGGGGGGTGGCGGCAGAAGAGGGCGCAGCCTTTCAGGTTCTCCTCCGTGGCTTTTCCGGCTTCGGGTATGCCCAAGGTAGGGGCCACTGCTTAAGAAGGTTGAAAAGTTGAGAGTGCTGGAGAGCCAGCAGCAAGGCAGTCCAACAAGGCTTGAGAGGTGGGCCAATCAGAGGCTCAGTGCATTCGGTGCTAACCAATCAGAGTGCCAGGTAGTAGTAGTAGTAGTAATAGTAAAAACTTTTATTCATTACATGAATCAGAAGCTCAACTGAGCCAAGCTCATCTTCAGTGAGCTCCAAGTTGTACAATGATTGCTTCAGTTATTGCACAGTCATACTTAAAATGTTACACAAAAATAATCACATAAACAATACAATTAAATATACATAAAATACAAATATATACTACTGAACAAATACAATACAAATACAATTTCAGCCAATTAATCCGTAACCCTAATTTTTACTCTCTCATCCCTAAATCATAGTTTTATCTGTGCAGTCTGTTTCTTTCTAAATGGAACGGGTAATAAATTCCATAAATATGGCCCTTTATAGAAAAATGTAATCTTCCTAATTCTGTATTATACCTTGGGAGATAATATTCCATTCCCTCTGTAGATCTAAGCCCTACCTTGATATCTCTAAAATTTAATCTATTAATTATATAGCCTGGAACCTCATTTCTAAAACATTTATCCATGTAAATTATTGCATGAAGCCTTCGTCTGTCTTTTAGAGAATACCAGTTTAATGCCTGATACAATTCTCCTATAGGGGTTCTTTTTGGTGCCATACTGATATAGCGTGCCAATTTATTATACATAATATCTAATCTGTTTAATATAAAGTCATTAGCACCCATTAGTATCAGATCCCCATATTCCAGTAGCGGAACAATAGTGGTATTGATCACATGTTTTCGAATTAACTCAGTTATACAGTGTTTTATTCTGTATAAAGCTCCCAAACATCTGCTAACTTTTTTCACAACCTGATCTACATGAACATCCCACTTAACTGATTCATCCAAATACATACCCAGATATCTATAACTGGAAACTTGTTCAAGTACTAAACCTTCCAATGTTTTAATCTGTAGAGTTTTTTCTCCTATATCTCTACCTTTCCTTTTCTTATGAAATCACATAACTAGTGATTTTTTTGAATTTAAGACAAGTTTAAATTGTAACAAAAAACTCTGCAATTCATCAAAAGATTCTTGCAGAGTTTTTTGTATTTGATCATTCGAAGAACCACTCACATAGAGAACTGTATCATCCACGTATAAATGATAGTTGACTTCCAAATTAGTAAATTTAAGTGAGTTCATATAGATATTATATAACACTGGCCCTAAAATGGATCCTTGTGGGACCCCCGACACAATTGGACTCAAGTTTGACTCCCATTCTTTTAATGCCACTAGTTGTAATCTACCTTTTAAATAGGATTCATACCACCTCACAGCACCATCAGAAAGACCATTTCTCCGAAGCCTGGACAGGAGGATGTCATGGGCCAAAGTATCAAATGCCTTGGAAAGGTCAATAAATATAGCTCCAACTGACATCCCCCTGTCCAGGCTCTCACACAGATGTCCCGTAACATGCAATAATGCAGAAGTGGTTCCGTGACATGGTCTGAAACCAGATTGATGTTTGTCAATGATGTTTCCATTTTCTAGAAAGGTTTGTAGTTGTTTAGCTACCAAACCCTCAAAGACCTTAGCAACAATAGGCAATAATGATATAGGCCTGTAATTTTCTATTAAATTTGGGAAAATTGGGTGGAAAATCCAAACCCAGTGGAGCTCGTAGCCTGGGGAAGCCATACCTGGATGCTTGCTTTTCAGTTTCTGGCAAGGGGGGGATGGTGGCAGGAGAGGGCGCAGCCTTTCCGGTTCTCCTCTGCGGCTTTTCGGCTTCGGGTGTGCCTGAAGTAGGGGCCACCACCTGGACACTTGCTCTTTCATTACTGGCAAGGCGGGATGCTGTTGTCCTTTCCAGGAATCAACAATGCCCATCCTGGGTCACTGGGGAGACTGGAGGTAGGGCGCTGCAATGCCTCAGCCCGCCATGCTACTGGGCCAGTGACGCCAGCACAATTTGAGAGTCAATGACACTTTGGACAGGGGCTGGCACTACTTGTGTCAATGACGGCCTTGGCTGGGGGATTGTTACCCTACCCTAGATAGGGTGGCCTTTCATCTTCTTTGAGGATGTCTCCTCCATTAGTCCACACCTTTGGAACTATAGCCGGCAGACAGTAGGACCACATGGAAACTTTTGCTAGCTGGTGGCCACCCATGATGATGTCACGCATCAGCTTCTGTATATATGTGGGTGGACCCGTCACTCCTCAGTTCTTTTCCCACCATCAATCGTCCTCGTTGGACCTGCTGAAGGAAACATCATCAACTAGCCATTGCTGTTTATTCTTTTACATTTATTATAAGTGTATTTCTTTATCTCTGCATACTGTGAAGTTGAAAGACCCTTTATTTTGGTACTGTAAGTGCAGAGGGAAGATTTACAAAGACACACTCACACATTGTGTGTGCTGCATGGGCCTTTCTCACAACATGAGGACTTATGAGATTTTCCAGAGCTTCAACCTAGCTACAAGGCGAACCTGCAAAAAAGCTCAAGAAAATTACCTTCTCCTTAAAACGTTAACAGCTATGGACAAGGAAAAGGGCCCAAAATCTGTTGCAGCCACGCCATCGGTTGAGAAATGGCTGCCAAAGTCAAAGGACCAGGACAGACAACAGTTAGCCTCGAGGCCCTCCTCATTGTCTGGCTAAAAGCATAAGCATAGAGATAAAGAGAAATTTACTTTGCCAGTGACAGCCCAGTCACCAGTATGATAAGGTAATTTTGCTGCATCATCAGCCATTCTAGTGGCATTAACTATAGACCCCTTGCCGTTGATGAGACACCAAGTTTGGGGTCTGGCTTCAGCACTGCAGTACCTACTATGGATGGTAGGATGTCCTCATCATTGGGCCAAGGCCGTCATCGACACAAGTAGTACCAGCTCCTGTCCAAGGTGTCATCAACTCTGAAGTTGTGCTGGCATCACCGGCCCAGTGGCATAGAGGGCTGAGGCATTGAAGCATCTTACCTCCAGCCTCCCCAGTGACCCGGGATGGGCATTGTTGATTCCTGGAAAAGGTACTATCATTGATAGGCCCCAAGGGACCTCTAATGTGGGCACACCGGGCATGGGTCAGTGCTTTAGATGACTGGTATAGGAAGTCTGACAGGGCCCAGTACAGGCCTTTATCTTGGTACCAACCCTGCCTGGAGGCAGCGCCTCATCTCCATTGACCTCCTCTGGTGAGGACAATTAATTATCTGTCCACCTCACTTCTGATGCTCAGCATGCCCCCTGTACCAGCAGTTCCTGGTGGAGATGATCCAGGCATTTGTCCTTGAGCCATATAGAAGCTGTGATGTGGCAACCTTGCCATTGGGACTCCTTGGAGTCCAAACGTCAGCACAGGATCATTCATCCTTGGTGGAGAGGTTGGAAACCGGCATCTACCAAGGGACGCTATATAGCATTGCTCCACAAGAAGAAGTTCAATGGACAACCAAAACTGCTTTGTGCCCAGACTTTAAAATAAGGTGCAAATGTCAATAAATAAAGCAGTAAAAACTCACAAATGCAGGCAAAAAGAGTAATGTTGCAGTCCAGTCCTTTACAAAGTGAGCAGGTCCATGTATTAAACACACCAAAGTACTCAAAGTTCATAAAATCCAGCAAGCTGTGAGTCGGCCAGTTCAAAGAATAGTAGCAGCAGAACAAGGAGGGACACTCCCTCTGATTTCACCTAACATGTTTCACATGTGGTGCTTTATCAAAGGCTGATGTGTCTTACTAATTTCCATCTTAAAAAGAGAACTCTTAAAGAGACCGTCAAATGCATATCATTACATGAATAAAGTTCAAAGTTTGTTGCAGGAAATAACTCCATTGAGCAAGCTCATTCACAAGGAGGTCCTGGGTTATATAGACAATATTGACAAAAATATACATACATATATACTTATACAGCAGTTATAGTAGTATTAATACGGGAGTAGGTGGGTAGAGTACATGGGTGTAGTACTTGGAATCAGGGTTAGGTAGGTAACAATCACAATAGCTAGTACCTAACTTGGCAATTGGCTAAGTGGGGTGAAACAGACTGTACATCATTCATTACATGTGTAGTTCAGGGCAAGAAATTTACATAAACATTAGATACAGATACAGGCAGTAGTGCAGTCAAGGATTTAAGTGCAATAGATGTCATAGCAAGGTAAGTGCAAGGTGTTATTCCTGAGTACACATAACATTGATAGAGCATGCTAATGTAGGTTATAAGGAGGGTCTGATATGGAATAGTGGGGTAGTTAGGCGTGCATGGTGAGAGAGGTGGGTAATTGGGGTGAGGGGTCAGGAGAAGATGGGAGGGAGGGTGGGGAGCAATGCGAGGTGAGGCAGGGTAGCTGGTGACTAGGAGCGATGGGAATTACTTATGCTGGCTAGTTTTGGGGGCATAGGCATATGACTTCAAACGCTTTCTTGGCCAATGCCTTAAAGCAGTTTAGAGAGACATTTAGAAATGTGTAGTGAATAACAAGAAATAAAAGATAGAAAAACTGTGCCAGCCATTTTTGGGGCACCAGTTTAAAATTGCACACAGTCCATATTAAATTTGCAAGGCAGCTATAATCCAAAAGTGAACTGAAGGTGACTCACCCTGGTAGGTGGATGTCAACAAGGTGCAGCACCGTAAAGATAGAAACATAAACAGATTAGACACATTAAAGAAAAACAAGAATTTATATACAGCTATTCTATATTATTATTATTCAACATTCACAAATCAGGAAAAACATAACTTTTAAAAATGGCTTAGTCTCTATTTTATCATTAAGTCCTGGCTAATACATTGCACGCGTAGAAAAAAATCCAGTGTTGCTCCCTTCGGAGTAACAAATTGTTATAGTTACCCCCATGCCTAGTCAAAACTGGCTTCTCAATTGCTGTAAATGAAAAATGATGCTCACTTTTATTTCTAGATTTTAAAGCATGCATAGCCAGTGCATTTTTTGTCACCATTCAGTATTGCCCTAGAATGTTCACCAGTCCTAGTTTTAAACATCCTTTTTGTTTTCCCTATATAAAATTTACCACATTTACATTCAGCCACGTAGAGTACTCCCTCAGTACTGCATGTCATAGTACCCCTTACTTGGATATCTCTATTGGTTCATTCATCCTTGGCCTAGGGCAAAGTTCAGCAACCTGTGGCTCCCGAGCTGCATGCTGCTCTCCCAGTCCTAACCTGCAGCTCCCGTTTCACCCAAATACCTTTCTCCGCATTCCCTGCTACTCCACGTGGGCACCAGGTCCAGAACACCAGAAACACCATGTCTGCACATCTTCCTTTGTTTGAGCTTGGCACTGGAAATCCATCCCATTCTCCCCCCAATGATGTCATCCTCTTGCTCTGATTTTTGCCTGCCCCCCAAAGCAGCCTTGATGCCTGGTTCCCCCTCAGATCCACAGCAGCGCTATATACTAGCCTGGTGATGCAGAGAGGGAACTACAGTCTCTGTGTCATTCTTCCGAGCAGACCGCAATGGGGGACAAACAGCCAGAACAGAAGTAGAAAGACGGAAGACACAGGCACTTAAGGAGGATCACAGCCAGCCTGACCCACCGCACCAAGGAGCACTTGTGAACGCTACCACCAACTCTGCATTTTGGGGCCTTTTTCAAGCCTTCAGTCAGGAACCAGCACAGTCGGGGGACAGAGAAGCTGGAGGTTTATCTCTGTGTGGGCCTTTTTGTTGGTACTCTGGGGGATTGGCACACAGAAGCCACCTCTGTAGCTCTGTGATTTTAGTCTTCAGTCAGCGGCCAGCGCAGTTAGGGGCACAGAGAAGCCACACTCCAGAGAAGGGATGCCGGCAGTGAGATGGAACCGCAGCACTCAGCCAGGTCAGCTATATTGGCTACTGCTGTAATTCACTTTGGCTGTGTGCTGTTGCGCTGATCGGGGATCCACCAACTGTTTCTCACTAGAGCTGCTGAAATCAGAGTAAGGTGCCACATGCTTGCCCAGACTGCAAACAAATAGAAGCGTCAAGCCCTGAATTTTAAAAGGAGAGCAGGGCACCTGAACTGCCTACTTCAGTACTACCTCTACTGGCCCTTGGCCTGGTACTGTGACTGTGTGCTGCCTTATCTTGCTGACCTTACATCACAGCTTTAGGCCTGCCTGCACAGTTCTTTGCTGCTTGCTTGCCTGCCTACCCAGAGGGTATCTGTGAGTGTTACCTGCTGTTTTGAGGGTCATCCAGCCAGGAGGAGTGAGGAGCGAAAGACCTGCTGCTGTGAGAGGGAACCTGCACAGCTACATCAAGAACCCAAAGGAGGAGGAGGGACAGTTCAATGTTACCACAGGTAGATGCCTTGTGCTTTACTACTGACTGGAGATCCCTTTTGTGTGTGGGGGGGGTGTTAAGGTTGCTGCATCTCTCCGTCTCTTGGCTACTGTGATGTGTGGGTTATTGCGATGGGTGTATTTAAGGCTGTACATGCATGCATGCCTTTTTATGTGGAGTGCATGGGGGGGGTTGGGGTCAGGGTTGTTGCGTCGCTACATCACTGCTTCTGATCTTTTTGAAAGCATGGGGAGTCATGGTCAGGGTTGTTCTCATCTTTCTGGCTGCCCTCTCTTGGCTGCACCATATATGCATGCCTTTTTATTTGGGGTGCATAGGTGGGGTCAGGTTTGATACATCACTGTGTCTGATCTTTTCTGATGCTCTCTCTTGGCTGTACAATACATACATGCATGCCTACAGCTAGGTGCCTGGGATACTTTGCATTGTTGTGCTTTACTGACTGGAGATACCTTTTTTTTTTTTTGGGGAGTCAGGGTTGCTCGTCAGTCCCTCTCTTGGCTACTGTGATGTGTGAGCTATTGTGATGGGTGTATTTAAGGCTGTACTGTACATGCATGCCTTTTTATATGGAGTGCGTGGGGGGGTCGGGGTCAGGGTTGTTGCGTCACTACATTGCTGCGTCTGATCTTTTTGAATACATGAGGGGTCGTGGTCAGGGTTGCTCTCATCTTTTTGGATGCCCTCTCTTGACTGTACCATACATGCATACCTTTTTATTTAGGATTCATGGGTGGGGTCAGGGTTGATGTGTTGTTGCATCTCACCTCTTCGGATGCCCTCTCTTGGCTGTACAATATATGCATGCTGCCTTATTTGGTGTGCATGGGTGAAGGCCCGGCCTGTTGTGCCACACAACCAGTGTTATTAATATGATTGTGGTGCTGTGTGATGCACCATAGTCATGTTAATCAAAACATCAGAGGTGGTCATTCATATATATATATATATATATATATATATATATATATCAAATCTGCCCTCCCACCACCAAAAAAGGCCGTGCCTGTGGGGTATGGAGTCTGGCAGCTTGCTGCAGCCAATCACTAAGTTTAAATATGTTGTGCTGGCTTGATGAGTGTGTGTGTGTGTGTGTGTGTGGGGGGGTTCTGCCATGCTGTTTCTAACTATTTCTGATGTTTTATGACTGTAATGGTACTGTTGTACTGTAGCACTGTGGTTGTGTTGATAAATGATCAGATGTGATAAAATACAGCAGGCCAGGTCATCTCCCCAAACTTAACCAAAAGCCAGTGTAACACTGCCTGTTTATTGTCAGGAGGGATGTCTGGTTTGCTGCCGCTGCATCCAGTCACTTCTGATGTTTGTTTTTTTTTAAATAAGATTTAAATGTGTTGTGCTGGCTTTTTGGTGGGGGGGTGAGTGTAGGGGGGTTCAGCTGTTCTCACCCCAGGAATACTCCAATATTCCTAACTCTTCTTTAGTATACCTTTAAGGTCAGATCCGCCTGGAGATAGAATGCTATGCTAATGATGGAATCATTGGCATGAGCCACTTTTTAAATGCTGCCACCTATCAACTGCCTACGTTCTAACCCTCAGATTTCTCTCTCTGCCTGTCAAGACCAGATGCCTGGAGAGTTCCTCCTCATCATCTAGTTAGAGAAGCCTTAATTAATAACAAATACTTAAGTATTTTTCATTTATTTTCATTTGCTGCCTTTATCAGTGTTATTTTAATAACCGTTAGTTTATTTAGCTAGATTTGTGTTGTTTTCTCGGTTTCTCATGGTTCGGGATAACCGCTGAGGAACCAAGGTACTTTTAGTTAGTTTCAGGGCTTTTTCCCCATTTATTTACTAGCTTCTGTAAGTTTTGTGTGTTAAAATCTTTGTTTTTTAGAACCGATAACTTCAGTTCCGAACCACTAATCCTTGTTATATTTCAAACAACATGAAGTCTTGCTGTATTCTGACAATATGCAGTTAGCCCCAGCACTTGAACTGCTCTGGAGAGGAAAGAGTTAACTCTATGCCAGAGCACCGAACGTTGAGCTCGAGCTTGGCTCAAACCTCTGTCTGCTGCACTTCCAAATGTAACCATCAGATTCTTTACTCCGCCTAACTGAACAGTCGCTCCGGAGATCTCTCCTACGCTTTCGGTTCGGTATAAGTAAAACGTCGGTTTAATACTGTTTTTTTTTTCTGTTTATTCCTTCAGTTCAGATCCCTGTCTGTGGTACAGCAAGTGTGTAGGTAGTGGACTGATTGCTTAAAACTGTGTGTTTTGTGTGGAAATTGTAAACAAACAAACAAAAAAAGTTTCTTCATCAGTTCAGCTGAACTGATTATTCGGTTTCTTTATTTGAATTGTGGTTTACTGTGAGGTACTGGTCCTTATTGGTTCTGAAAAAGACGTGTTTTTAACGTCTTTTTTCCAATACCCGTAACACGGTTAGGAACCAATAAAGGAGTCTTGCCTGGCTGAAGCCGAGTAAAGGATAAGTTTTTTGTTTAGGATGGCTAAGTCTGAGAAACCCAAAAGAAAAACTGGTCCCACTGGGTTTCAGCACTGCAGTGTGTGTGGGGAGGCCTTTGCTAAGGCTGATCCCCACACCACCTGTGTTTACTGTCTGGGGTTTGACCACCTCGATTCAGACTGCCAAATCTAAAAATTTTGCTAAGGCCACCCTTGATAAAAGATTGGGCAGGCTTAGGGAAAAGGGAAAAGGAAGCCAAGAAGTCTGCTGACCCGGATGGCCAGCCTGGTTTGGTTCTGACCGAACCTGAGGGAGTGCCCTCTGACCAGAGCGATACTTCTTTGGGCAAAAGAAGAGCTGACCCTGAGGGATCGGTTCTGGCAAAAAGAAAGACAAATCGGCCGGTTTCGATCCAGAACTGCATCATCCAACTGCCGAAGAAATTGCCAGGGTGATTAGTATTGTGGAATCACTCCGTCCGGTTCCGACTGATCTGGCGCCATCAGGTAGGCGTTTGGTTAGGTCTGTTCCTCCAGTTCTGGATTATTCCCTTGAAGAGTATTATGAACCAGACCTGGAGGGGGATGAAGATTATGATGATGACGATGATGATGATGGTATAGAAGGTCTGGGTAAGCCCATAGAACCGGACATCTCCCTAGACAGACCTTCCGGTGTTTCCTCTCCTAGGCTTTCTGAGTCCCCTTCCCACTTTGTTCTACAAAAAAGTGGCAGAAACCCTCCAGTTATCTTTGGTTGAAGCTGTTGAGGAACAAGAGGAGCCTGACTACGTGGAGATGATGGACATCCCAGAGTCCAAGAGACTGTCTATTCCCCTCCATAAATCTTTTGGGAAACAGACACAAAGACTGCTTAAGACACCAAATTATCTACCTCCTGTGGACAAATGAATGGACAAGAGGTATATGCTGTTAGGCTCGGGTACGGATTTCTTGTACAAGCAATGCAGCTATGTTGGGGTTGTGCAGGCTGCAGCCTGTGATAAGGCTAGCATACGCTTTGCTTCACACCCCCCAGATGAGGATTCCAGGAAGATAGATGCCATGGCTAAAAAACAGTATTTGGCATCCTCTTTGGGACTCAGGTAGGCTAACTGCATGGCCTATACAGCCAGATACCAGAAGTCCAGATGGGATACTGTTCTGAAACTGGCTAAACAGGCTTCTCCCCAGCTAGCCAAAGAGCTGGAGGAGGTGGCTGCTGATGGGATTGAGGTATCAAAAATCCAGTTTCATGCTGCTGTGGACGCCAATGATGTGTCATCAAGAGTCATGGCTACATCTGTGGCTCCTCGGAGACTGACTTGGCTCAGATGTACTAGCCTTTCACAGGACACCCAGGCTAAGGCCATGGATTTCCCTGTGGTGGATAACGTCCTGTTTGGGAAGCAGACAGAAAATTATATGAAGAAAATGGACGAATACGGGACAAGTGCACAGGCCAAGGAAAGGCAGGCGACTCCTCAGAAGCAGAAATCTAAGGGCAGGGCAGGCCTTTTCACAGGCCTCCTCTTCTTTTCCTCAGAGGGGGTGCTTCAGAGGGAGAGGCAGAAGGGTTATGAGCAGGGCTGCATCCTCCTCTCAGTCCAAGGCTCCAGCCAAGCAGACACCCTGATGTGTCAGCCTGGGTCAACTTCCACCCTCCAGTAGGAGGCAGGCTGGCTTACTACTTCCAGGCCTGGAAGTCTGTTACCTCAGACAAGTGGATCCTGGAGGTAGTAAGCCAGGGACTAGCCCTTCGCTTCAAAAGATTCCCAAAGTTGAGGTTCGGGTGTCATGCAGTTTCCTGGATATGTACAGGACAGAATGCTCCTCTCCATCTATGTTCTGACTCAGGATTGCCCCAATTCCTACATTAGATGCATCAGTATGCACTTCAAAGGGTTTACTAAAATCAGGGCACCTTAAGACCGGAGAGGAACATAGAGCAATTTTAATGGTCTGAAAGGCTTGCTCACATTCAGGTGTCCATTTAACGGTATTCCCACATCTTTTCTTAGTTAAGTCTGACAGGGGAGTTGCTATCGAAGCAAAGTTAGGTATGAATCACCTATAATAACTGGCGAGTCCTAAAAATGGTCTGACTTGTTTATTGGTCTGGGTACAGGACACTTTGCCATGGCTTCCACCTTAGAAATATCTTATCTGTGTCAATCTTCACCATTCATCACATTTGGGTTCTGGCTGGAGGTCATGACCCCACAGGAGCTCTTTTTTTTTTTTTGGATGGGCGGAGTCAACGCACCAACGGCACCACCCTCGAGGCCGACGCACTGTGTGGCGCTCGCGGGTTGGCCATTAGGTGTTGTTGACCTCGCCCTCCCACTAGTTCTTCATCTCCCGCCATAGAGGTCGCACCTCATGTGGAGCTCCCATCAACAACAGCCTACTCGTGTCTTCGATGCCGAAAAAGTTTTACCTGCCAGTTCTGGTTTGCCCTACTTGACGCCGCTGTTGGTAAGACTGTTCCATTAACATTTTTCAGCCACGTTGAATCTGTTTTTGAATTGTTTTTTCCGTTGTTCATGTCTTGGTTGGAGGGAAAAAAATCGCTGAAAGCAGGGCGGCCCCCTATACGTTGGTGCCCGTGCGACCGCAAGTACTCCGTTACCGACCTGCGTGATCGTTGTCTTGTGTGTCTTGGACCACTTCACAACATGGATTTGTGTGATGCCTGTTTCTCTATGGACCATTGTGTCATCGAACAACATGAGTGAAAAGTTGGACAAGCTCCACCGACTTTCAGGGAATGGGCGCGCACTCGTTGAGCCAAGCCATAGTCTCGCGGTCTTTCCTCTGGGTCCCCTCCCGGTTCTATACGGACCACAGAGGAGGGGGCTCCTGCTTCTGGTAGCTTCTCTGTGGCAGAAGCCCCTCCCATGGTGCAGGAGGCCCAGTCCATTCCCCCTAGGGAGCGGGCGGGGGCACAGCAGGGCCGGCCCAGCCTTTGGGGCGAGGCTCCTAGTGTCATTTCCTTGGGCATGGGATGCCTGGGTCTGCACCTTCCTTGACACCATCCATTGGTAACATCTTGGGCCTCGGTGCCATTTGCAGCGCCGTGGGCCCTGATGGTGCCGTGGTCAGCGCCTGTCCACCACTCGGCACCATCTCTGCTATCGACGCCATTCACAGCACCGATGGTGCTGATGGCACTGTGGGAGGTTCTTTGGTGCCATCTTTGACCATTTCTTGCCTCAGCCCCATTCACAGTGCCGAGGCTGGGGACAGCGCCATGTCTTTCAAACAACATGAAGTCTTGCTATATTATGACTATTGCAGTTTGTCTCACCACTAGAACTGCTCCGGAGGTGAAAGAGTTAACTTCCATGCAGAGCATGGAGCTTAGAGCACGAGCTCGGTTAAAAAGCTCTGTTAGGGTGGTTTCAAACCGAAACCGTCAGATTCTTTATTCCGCCTCACTGAACAGTCGCTCAGGAGATTCCTCCTGTTGCTCGGTTCATTTCTTCGGTTTAAGCTATTTCTCGGTTGAATTTAACCACGATTTAATTATTTAACACATAAAACCGATCGGTTCAAGCTCTGTCTATGGTATTGTAAGTAATAGATAGGTTTTCTGTGTGGAACTTGTAAAATTGTTATCGGTTCGGTTTGAACTGATCGGATGTATTAAACTTAGTTTAAAGCCTTTTAAGGCTTGTTAGATCTGATTCCGGTTCTTATCGGTTCTAAAAAAGCAGTTTCATTACGGTTTTCCACGACCCATGACACGGTTTGGAACCGATAAGAGTGTCTTGCCTGGCACGGCCATTAAAAGGGCAAGTTTGTTGGTTAGGCTGGCATCATGTCTGAGAAACCCAAAAGAAAAACCGGGCCCACTGGGTTTCAGTACTGTCGTGTCTGTGGGGAAGCCTTTGCCAAGGCTGACCCACACACTACATGTGTCTATTGTCTGGGGTTTGACCACCTCAATTCAGACTGCCAGATTTGTAAAAATTTCCCTGCAGCCACCCTGGACAAGAGAGTGGGCAGGCTCAGGGAACGAGAGGCCAAAAAGTCCGCTGACCCGGATGGCCAGCCCGGTTCGGTGCCAACCAAACCGGAGGGAGTGCTCTCTGACCAGGGCGAGACTTCCTCGGGCAAACGAAAAGCTGGCTCTGAGGAGCCAGTTCCAGCAAAGAAAACTAAAAAATCAGCAGGTTTGGAGTCCAAAATTCCTTCTCCAACTGCTGCAGAGATAGCCAGGGCAATACAGATTGTCCAGTCCCTGTCCCAGGTTCCCTCCGAACTGCCACTGTCTGGCAAAAGGTCGGTTCGGTCGGTTCCAGTGGTTCAGGAATATGATATAGAAGAGTTTTATGAACCAGAGGAGGGGGAGGAGGATTATGATCAGTGTGAATGTGACTTTGAAAGTCTGGATGTGCCCATTGAACCGGACATCTCCCCAGACAGACCTTCAGGTGAGTCTCCCCCTAGGCTTTCTGAGTCCCCTTCTCATTTTTTGTTTTATAAAAAAGTTGCTGAGACCCTCCAGCTTCCCTTAGAGGAGGCTTTGGATGAGCTAGAGGAGCCTGACTATGTGGAGATGATGGATATCCCAGAGTCCAAGAGATTGTCCATCCCTTTACATAAATCTTTTAGGAAACAAACAATAAAAATTTTAAAAGCTCCTAATTCTGTGCCTCCTGTGGATAAAAAGATGGACAGGAGGTACACTTTGTCAGGTCCTGATACAGATTTTCTTTCACAGCAATGCAGTCATGTTGGGGTAGTTCAGGTTGCAGCCTGTGATAAAGCTAATATTCCCCTGGCTTCACATCCTCCTGACAAGGATTCCAGGAAGATTGATGCCATGGCCAAAAAACAATACATGGCAGCATCCTTGGGACTCAGACAAACAAACTATATGGCTTATGTTGCGAGATACCAGAAATCTAGATGGGATACTGTCATGGCCCTAGCCAAATAGGTCCCTGGCCAGCTTGCAAAGGAGCTGAAACAGGTGGCTCTTGATGGTATTGAGGCATCTAAGGTGCAATTCCATGCTGCAGTGGATTCTAATGATGTATCCTCTAGAGTCATGGCTACATCTGTGGCTTTTCGGAGATTGGCCTGGCTCAGGTGTACTACTTTGTCACAGGATACCCAGTCTAAGGCTATGGATTTTCCTGTGGTGGGAAATTCTCTGTTTGGGGAGCAGACAGAGAATTATATGAAGAAAATGGACGAATATAGAACCACTTATAGGAGTGCACAAGCCAAGGAACGGCAAGCCACTCCTCAGAGGCAGCCCCCCAGGGGTAGGGGCAGGCCTTTTCACAGGCCTTTTTACCAGACCCAGGCCTCCTCCTCTTCAGCCTATGCACAGAGGGGGTTCTTCAGAGGGAGGCAGACGGGCTACAAGCAGGCCTGCTCCAACCCCTCGGCCTAAAGCCCCTGCCAAACAGGTACCCTGATGGGATGCCCAGGGTCGGCTCTCCATTACCTGTAGGGGGCAGGTTGGCTCACTTCGTCCAGGACTGGGAGTCTTTAACTTCAGACAGGTGGGTCCTGGAAGTAGTGAGCCAGGGTCTGGTTCTCAGCTTCAAAAAATTTCCAAAGATGAGAGCCAGATCTTTTCCACCTACAAACCCTTTAGAGACTCTTGCTTTGGAAACAGAAGTCTCAACTCTCTTGGCTCTCAGAGCTGTAGAAGGGTTTCTCCCCTCACCAGGGCAAGGGTCTGTACTCCAGGTACTTCCTTACCGAAAAAAGACAGGAGAGTGGCGCCTATTCTGGATCTAAGATATCTAAACAAGCACCTTTTAAAACCAAAGTTCAAAATGGTGACACTGGGAATGATTTTACCCTCCCAAGGCCAGGGGACTGGCTAGCCTCCCTGGACCTCAAGGATGCCTACTTCCATGTTCCTATCAGAAGCTCCCATCGGAAGTACCTCAGATTCGAACTGCCCTCAGGCCATTATCAGTTCAGAGCAATGCCCTTCGGCCTCACTTCTGCCCCAAGGGTGTTCACAAAATGTCTAGCAGTAGCAGTTGCTCATCTAAGAAGGCAAAAGATTGACATTTTTCCCTACCTGGATGACTGGCTCATTGTGGGTCAGTCTCCAGACCAGGTCAAATCACACCTGCTAGTTACCCAGCAGCTGCTTACCTCTCTGGGCTTTCTTCTCAATCTTCCAAAGTCAATTTTGGAACCTGTCCAGGTACTCACCTTTATAGGCGCAGAACTGGACACAAAGCAGCCAGAGCCTTCCTTCCCTTGGAAAGGGTAAGGACCTTAGTGGCCCTGGCCTCGTCCTTCACTCTGCAGGTCTCTCGACCAGCAAGGCATTTCCTGCAGCTCCTAGGACACATGGCTGCCTCCACAGCTGTAGTGCAAGGAGCAAGATTTCAGATGAGGGACATTCAGTTCCATTTGAGAGCTTTCAGGTCTCAAAGAAGAGATTCCCTATCCAAGTTAATCCCAGTGACTCGAACTCTGATCCAGGCCCTTCAGTGGTGGCAGGATCAGAGCAATCTGAGACAGGGGGTGCCTTTCATCCCTCTCACTCCTTGACCCTTACTACAGATGCATCCCTCTTGGGATGGGGAGCTCACATGGGCGACCTCTCCACCCAGGGTTATGGTCCCTCAAGAATCTCTGCTCCACATCAATCTGTTGGAACTCAGAGCTGTTTTTCTAGCACTTCAGGTTTCTCTGCATCTGTTCAGAACAAGGTGGTACAGGTCAGAACAGACAACACCACTACAATGTGGTACATCAACAAACAAGGGCACTCGGTCTTCGGCCTTGTGCACCGAGGCAATGAAGTTGTGGTCTCTGGCTTATTCCCTGAACACTTCCCTCATAGCAGTTCACCTCCCAGGCAAGGACAATGTCCTGGTAGATGCTCTCAGCAGGATTTCCCAGGGCCATCACGAATGGTCACTGGATCCCCTAGTACTGGGGATAGTGTTTGCCAGATGGGGCACTCCTCAGATAGATCTTTTTGCAGCCCCAGACAAGCATCAACTTCCACTGTTTTGTTGCAGGCCCCCAGTGTTGGTCTCAGTCCCCCTGGATGCCTTTCTCCTCCATTGGGAAGGGAAGTTTCTTTATGCCTTTCCCCCCTTCCCTCTCCTGTTCAAAGTTCTAGTCAAAATCAGGTCTCAGCCCTGCAAAATGATCCTGATTGCTCCAGACTGGGACAGGCAGCCCTGGTACCCACTCTTTCTGTCCTTAGCAGTCCATCTTCCCCTGTGTCTCCCCAGGAACCACAATCTGTTAACCTGTGCTCAGGGGAGAGTTTGGTATCCGAATCTCAAATCCCTCAACCTCAAGGCTTGGCTCTTGAGCAGTTCGAGTTTGCTGATTTACAACTTTCTCAAAGTGTTCTCGAAATCCTGAAGGCTGCTAGGAAGCCTTCCACCAGAGACCTATAACTCCAAGTGGAAAAGGTTTTCCATATGGTGTTCTGGAAGCATGTTTCCCGGAATCTGCTGATCTACCCACTGTATTGGACTACATGGTCCATCTTAATTCTTTGGGACTGAGACCAGCTACCCTGAAAGTGCACTTGGCAGCTGTCTCTGCCTTCATTTCAGCAGGAAAGCCTCTTCTCTTTCTGCTCATCCTGTATTTTCCAAGTTTTTTAAAGGATTGCTTCACACCAATCCTCCATTCAGGGACCCTGCCCCGGCTTGGGATCTTAATGTATGCATTGCTCAGCTGATGCAACCCCCCTTTGAGCCTCTGTCTTCGGCAGAGCTTAAGTATTTGACTTGGAAGACTGTATTTCTGGTAGCCATCACTTCTGCCAGGCGCATAAGTGAGTTACAGGCTTTATCAGTAGAGACTGACTTTATTCCTTTCACAGGGATAAAGTAGTCCTCAGGACTAACAGGAAGTTTTTGCCTAAGGTGGTTTCAGATTTCCACCTTAACCAATCTATTTCACTTCCAGTGTTCTTCACTGACCATTCCTCCTCTGGTGAGAGGAGGCTGCACAGCCTAGATGTTAAGAGGGCCCTAAGTTACTACATAGAGTGTACCAAGGGTCACAGGTTTGACTCCCTCCAACTGTTTCTCACTTATGGTGAGGTTGGGAAAGGGAGACCTGCCACTAAGAGATCCATTGCCAGGTGGATCGTTTCTTGTATCCAATTTTGCTATCAAAAGCTGGGTAAGGTTCCCCCCTCAGGCCTGAGGGCTCACTCTACCAGAGGTACAGCTGCATCTCTAGCTGCTGCTAGAGACATCCCTATCTTGGAGATATGTCAAGCAGCAACTTGGAAGACAGTACACACTTTCACCAAGCATTACTCCCTGGATATTCAGGCCAGGAGGGATGCTCGGTTTGGCACAGCCGTGCTTCAGAGCCTATTCCCTAAGTAGGTTCTGTCCCTCCTCCATGGAGGTACTGCTGTGTAGTCTGCAATAGTCATAATATAGCAAGACTTCATGTTGTTTGAAGAAAAAATTACTCACCTTAGTAATGTTGTTTCTTCTAATGGAGTCTGCTATATATGACCTCTCCCCAGCCTGCCCTCTCAGAACTCTTACTTTGGGTATGGGGTGGGCAGTCCTCTGTTGGCATTTATTGATGCCCTCTTTCATGTTTGGGTGTTGTGTTTATTTAGTTATTTTATCTTATTTTTCTGGTCCACTGACTTGAGTCTTGGTGTTGGGACCAGGAAAATGTGTGAATATGTTAGTGGCCAGTTGGCCAGTGTAGGTTACAGCTTCCACACAGAACCTTGGTGAGTTTTTACTCGTAAAGATCTGACGGTTTCGGTTTGAAACCACCCTAACAGAGCTTCTTAACCGAGCTCGCGCTCTAAGCTCCATGCTCTGCATGGAAGTTAACTCTTTCACCTCCGGAGCAGTTCTAGTGGTGGGACAAACTGCAATAGTCATAATATAGCAAGACTCCATTAGAAGAAACAACATTACTAAGGTGAGTAATTTTTTCATCACCGGCGCCACTTGTGGTGCTGAGCGAGGACACAGCGCCATGGGAGGTGTCACCCTCAGTGGCACTCACAGCACCAAGGGAGCTGTCGGTATCGCTATTGGCCCTGTCCCCAACTCTAGTGCCATTCACGGTGCCGTGGGATGGGACGGCACCGTGGCAAACATCGACTCTGGCTCTGCTGCTGCTCTCGGTGCCGTCTCTTCTTAGGGCACCATTCGCGGTGCAGTGGGGGAGTTCAGTGCCAGCTCTGGTGCGGACACCCGGACTGGTGCCTCCTCCAGTCCAGACAGGAGTGTGTGTCCGCGTACAGTCTGGCACTGAACTTAGGTCTCTACCTCTTTGGAGATGGATTCTGAGTCTGGTTCGGACCAGCTGTCCGACTCTTTGGAGTTGGCAGCCCATGTGGATACCCTGGTAGTTTCCTCGACTGACCGGAGCCAGCCTCCCTCTCAGGAGTGGGGGGTAGCCCCCGAGTCTAAGGTCAGGGGTGCTGACCAGCAGGAGGTAGTGCAGACCACTATTGCCCTGCAGCCTGGGCTTGGAGGGTTTTCTGCCCCCTCAGATGGTGTGCCTGGATTGCCCAACCTTAGGGCCGACCGGAGCACCCACGGCAGGGGAGGGTGCTACTCCCTGGGTGGTCCCCCCAGGGACTGACCTGGGTTATCAGTGGCCTAGGCCTGTGTTTGTGAGGAGGAGGGCTCTTTCAGATTCTGAGGGGTTGAGAGGTCAGGATTCAATGCAGCAACCCTTTTCTGGGACCCACTCAGGTTCGAGAAGGAGTCGTAGCGCGGATCCCCGTCTTTCCTTCTCGGTCTCCTCGAGAGGGCCCTGGTCTTTGGAGGGAAGGGACCATCCTTTTGGATTTTCACGGTCCCGGTCACCTCACAGGGTGGATTCTTCCGGGCACAGCCTAGGCAGTTCCAGCATGGTTGATCAGCTGTTGGCTGTTGGGCTTTCTGGCGCTCCTCCTTCCCTTGAGGCTCCTGGTGCGCTCTCTTGCCTAGACAGAGGACAGTTGCCTTCTGTTGTTAACTTAGCCCCCACTCCTCTGTCACCATCTCCTGCTGTCCCAGGCATTTGTGGCCCTAAGGGACCTCTCTCCTGGGAGCAATTCAGGAGTGTGACTGCTCAGTTCCCTTCGTATATCAGGACCACGGACAAGTGGGTATTCCACCTTCCCCCCCTGACCAGCCAACCTCTGGATCTCCAAGGTCTTCTGCTTTCTTATCCTCCTCTTCTAGAGGGGAGGAACCTTCTGTTCATATCCCCCCTGCTGCTGATGTTGCATGAGAATGATGCAAGACCTGCGTGTCACCCCACCCACTCAGCACAATCTGGAGCATTCAACGTGTGCCTTCTTAGGCGACTTCAGTGCGGCCACCCTTGTGGTGCCCGCCTGGCCTGCTGCTTTCCAGGAGGTGTCATTGCGGTTCTGGCAAAGACCCTTTTCCAGAGTTCCAGTCACTAGGGATCTGAGCCAGAGGTATTGTGCCCCCCAGAGTCTCCAGGTCATATGCCTCATCCTCAGTCAGGACTGACGCAACTGGACAGTCCTGATGGGCTTTGCACCCTCCACCATGACTGGCCCCCAGATCAAGATTCTGCAGATTTTAACTTCTGGGAGAGGAGAACCTTCTACTTGGCACGGTTGCTTCTTTCAATTTCTGCTCATCAGGCCCACTATGCTACCTATGATAGGTTTCTGTGATCCAAGCTAGGTCAACTCCTAGCCTCTATGCCTGATTCGGAGGTAACCAGACAAGCCATTGCACTCTCTGCATGTGGCTTGGAGCTAGCAAGGCACCAAGCGAGGGCATCTTACGACGCCTACGAGGTAGCTTCCAGGGCTTTAGCGACAGCGATCTGCACTAGGTGGATGGCATGGCTGCATCTTTCCCGGTTGTCACCCTTGGCCCGGCATAGGGTGATTTCCTCCTCGTACTGGAGAACCCACCTTTTCTCCCGCAGGGTGAGGTGGTGTCTGTCGGGGCAAACTCCTGCCCCCTCCAGGGGATCGTTGTCTAACTCTCCCCAGTCTTGGGCCTCACCAAGCCATAAAGGTTCTCCCTCTCAGTGTTTTCCCTCACTGGGAGCTAAGGGACTTAGTCATTTAGGGTCTAGGGCCCCCCATTCGGGGGCTCGGTACTCACCCAAATGTGATGAATGGTGAAGATTGACACAGATAAGATATGAAAATTACATACCTACCGTAATTCCTGATCTTTCTGTGTATCTTCACCATTCATCTCAAATCTCACCCTCCATCCCCCTGGGGCCTCAGTCTCTGGGTCCCCCTCCCTCTGTGTGCTCCCCATTCCCCTCTTCCTTTCCGCTGGTCAGGCGCGGGATGACCTGGGGCTCACAGGGGAATTTTTACCTTTTGGCAGGAAGGAAGAGGGATCAGGGGAGAGGGCACTTCTCTCCTCAATGCCTTGGCTCCACCCCTTTGGGGTGGGAGTTGGTGGTTGCCCTCTCTTCTCTTTCTCTCTCTCTTCCTCTATCATCCTCTGTTTCTGTTCTTAGGCACTCATCCCTCATAATTAAGGAAACGTATTGTTTCTCCCCTTCCAGATATGTGGTTTCGGGGCAACCCTGTTCCTGTCCCTTCTTCCAGAATAGCTGCTTCTGCTCATGCTGGAGTTCTTGCCAGTGATTCTGTGCCTTGAATTCTGGCAATTCAGCCTTCTGGCTACTCCTTCACAGCTCCTAATACAGTCTGGAGACAATCATCAGTCCAGGGTATGTCCTCCCCCCCTCCCATTTCTTGTTTTTCCCTCCCTCCCTCCCTCCTTCCCTTTCCTTTTCTGATTCCAGAGATTGGGGCCCCTTCCCAATCCCCTTAGTTTTCTCACTCTCCTTCTGACCTCTCCGTCATTTATTTCTCCTTTTAGTTGTGTATCTTTTCCTTTGTCTGTCCCTCCCTCCCAACCCTTTCTTCCTCTACGGTGACTCAGACCTGGGGGGGGCGCTGTAGAGCCCGAACAAAGAGGTCGCTAAAAACTAAAGCTCTCTATAATAGCTATTTTAAAGATAAAACTAAGGGCTTAATTGGTGATTCTAATCAGCAAGAGCTATATATTTGGAAATCAGAAGCTCCAGAGAAACACGATGGGGAACCCAAGGAAAGACAGAGGGTCGCAAGATGCAACTAAAAGTAAAAGTGCTCACGGACCCCCTGCCACGAGGTCAGTGCAAGGCCGCAGTGTAATGGAAGAAGATGTGAGTGGAGAAGAGACATTGCAATCCTTAGGCCATAAAATCAACAGGCTCATAAGTACAGTGTCAAGATTATCAGAAAAGTTTGATTCCCTGACTCCAGAGTAACTTCAAAAGAAGCGGAGGTAAAAGTAATTGAACTGGAAGCCTCAGAATCCCACAAATGCTCCGAAGCAGCCATGGGGACTTCAACCAATCTAATTAAGGAAAATACACATCTGAGAGCCAGGCTTGAAACACTTGAAAATCAAGCCAGGGCTGCAAACCTCCTTATAATAGGGATCCCCAAAAGAAGTGAGGGGGATCACTCAATTCTTTTCCTCTTCGACTGGCTGGAACAACAATTGGGTCAACCCTTATCGGACAGACATATCCAGATCCAGAAGGCTTATCGGGTGGTATCGAGGGACAGGCAAACTAATACAGAGGCCCCTAGAGCTATAGTGGCAATACTAGATGGCATCGGATCAAGAGATTTTATATTAGCTCTAGCCAGACAAAAAAAAATTCTGCTCTATGAGGGAACCCAGGTGCAGTTTTATCCAGATTTGAGCTTTGCCACACAACAAAAGAAGAAACGCTATGATGGCATCAGGGCTGTACTTCGAGAAACACCAATCCCACACAATATGTTATTCCCAGCACGGCTGCATATTGTCCATGAGGGGAAGGTCTATATTTTTTCGGACCCTGCTGAAGCTCTGAGATGGGCCCAGAAACAAACCAGCACAGAAGCACAGAGGCTCAATGGATCAATCGGACCAATTGGACCTAGGTGAAGCTGAAGAGGGAGATACCTGATCGTAACATTGCAAGACTAAACAGCAGGTTTACAGTGAGTGACACTAAATGGGGAATAGGCACAAAAGACCCCAGATTCTTTACCTAACTCTGGTTAAGTCTTTAATATTCAACTAAATACGGACATTCTATAGCTGACTGATTAATAAATGCAACTCTGACTGAAATACCCTGTATGGCTATCGGCTAGTTGGAACTACTATAAGTTAAGCCTTTTTGAACAGTATTTACGGAGCTTCGTGGTATATGACTATATCATATGTTAGGTTTTTGCTGTTAGAGCCCTAGAGGTACTTATACTATTTGGGTCATTGTTGTAGTGTTAGTCTAAAGTCCTGATGCTACCATTTTGGTACCTTATGTTAGTAAAGGCATGAGCATTTATCTCCTTAATTAAGGAGTTGGCACTTGTATTCTTTTTAAGACTAAAATAGAATTTAAAACTACATGCTGCTCATGGGCTTAAAATAAATAGCGAACAAAGTTTAAATACATCGAATTATTATGTTTTTACTGAAAACCCTCCAAAGATGTATCTAATGGAAACAGTACAAATCTTTTAATATGCTGGTATTAAGAGGGGTGGCACCCTCCACTGGACCATATATGTCATAATTCCTAAGGTACTGTATCAGGAATCTCTTTAACTGTATGTTAATGGTAATACCAATAAACATAAAGTATCAAAAAAAAGACCTGGGGGACGGTGGGGTCGATGACACCTAACAGCCAACCCGTGAGCGCCACGCAGTGCATCGTCCTTGAGGGTGGCACCGTAGGTGCGTCGACTCTGCCCATCCAAAAAAAGAGCTTCCGCAGGGTCATGACCTCTGGCCAGAACCCAAATGTGATGAATGGTGAAGATACACAGAAAGATCAGGAATTTACATAATTTTCATTTCTGGTGTCAACTGACCATTACCGGGAATAAAACTTAAGTATTTAGTTTCATTCATGGCCACTGCACACTTGCTAGGATTAATGGTCAACCCAGCCCCACTGATAGTTCCAAGAACAGCTGACAAATGTTCTAGATGTGTCTGCCAATCTGGACTTAAGATAACTGTGTCATCCAGATAGGCAGCAGCATAGGCAGAATGGGGGGCTAGCAGTTGATCCATATAACTCTGGAAAGTTGCAGGTGCACTGTGCAATCCAAAAGGCATGGTCACGAAGTGAAACAAACCCATAGGGATACTAAATGCAGTTTTCTCTCAAGATCTTTGGCCCAGAGGAATCTGCCAGTACCCTTTGGTTAAGTCCAGAGCTGTAATATATCTGCCAATCCCTATGTGATCCATCAGGTCATCAATTCTTGGCATAGGATACCCGTCAAACTGGGAAACCTGGTTCAGTTTCCTGAAGTCCAGGCAGAGCCTTATCTCTTCTTCCTTTTTGGGTACTACTATGATGGGAGATGCCCAGGGACTCTTTGAGGGTACAGTGATACCTAATTGCCTCAATTTCTGGATTTCCTGCTGTACCTCCACCCTGACTTTTCTCAGGAAGCCTATAGGGCTTTTGTCTAATGGGAGGAGAGGACATGTGAATATGGTGTTCTACACCCACCGCTTTTCCAGGGACCTTGGTAATAGAGGTGGCAAACTGTTGTAGAACTTGAAGTAATCCCTCTTTTCTGGTCAAACATGGATAGATGTGCAACTCTGCCAATCCTATCTTTATTTCTTCCTCTAGTTGGCTATAGGCCACATCTATATCCGACTCCTCGCTGTCTGGTATTATCATCATGCTCACTGAGGTTTCAGATTTTTCTTGCCATTTTTTAAGGAGGTTGGCATGATAGATCTTTTTGCCAGGACATTTGTCAAGTGTTTCTACCTCATACGTAACTGTACCTACTCTTCTAAGTACCTTGTAGGGCCCTTGCCACTTCATCAGGAGCTTATTCTCAGTAGCAGGTAACAACAGTAACACCCTGTCTCCTTCTTGGAACTCTTTCTCAGTGACCTTCTGATCATAACATTCTTTTGGTTTTTGCTGAGCATGACTGGCAATTTTATGGGCCACCTCTGTATATTTTGCCAGTTGCTTTCTGAGCTGCACCATATACTCAATGATACTGGTTGGCTCCATGTTTTTACCATCTTCCCAGTACTCTTTTACCACATCGAGGGGTCCCCAAGGATTGCGGCCATAAAGTAACTCGAAGAGGGAATACCCTTTTGAGGCCTGGGGAACCTCTCTGTAAGCAGGTAGGAGTAGGAGAAGGTACTGATTCCATTTCTTTCCCTCTTCTTGAACAAATTTGTGGAGCATCCTTTTGAGAGTTTGATTAAATCTCTCCACTAGACCGTTTGGGGTGATAGGAAGATGTTTCCCTATCACTCCCAATAGATGATACAGCTCCTTTATTAAGGCTGAATTAAAGTTGCTGCCTCAATCCATTAAAATCTCTTTAGGTATACCCAAACTACTAAAGATTTTCACCTACTCCTCTACTATTCTTTCTGTGGTGATGGATCGAAGAGGTATGGCCTCAGGGTAATGGGTTGTGTAATCGCAACCCACTAAGATGAATCTGTTACCCGTGGAACTTTTTTCTATGGGTCCAACAATATCCATAGCCATTCTTTCAAAAAGGTTGGACACTAAAAGTAGGGGCTCTAGAGGAACCATATCCTTTTTCCCAATTTGTGCAACTTTCTGGCACTGTTCACAGGATTTACAACAGGTGGCAACCTGGTTGTGGATGGTAGGCCAGAAAAACCTCTGCAACAACCTGGCCAAGGTCCGATCCTTTCCAGCATGCCCTGAACAGGGTTAGTCATGTGCCAGATACAATATCTGTGCCCTATACTTTTCTGTACAATCAGCTGGTCTACAATCTCCCCTGTTTTAGGTACTACATGACCTGTACAATAAGTCATTTTGAATTAATATTTCAGGGTCACCTTTATGTGCCACTTTGCCAACCTGTTGAAATAAAAAGGTTAGTGTTGGGTCACATTTCTGTTCATGAGCTATCATATTTCTAGTTACATTTAATTAAATTGTTTTTTCAGTAAGCCTCTGATTTTTCCATAAAGTCTTTAATTTGTGTTTCTCCCCTTTGGTCTTCCTATCTTTTCCAGGGGGGGTTTATGATGTCCTCATCAAAGGGAAATGTGTTCCCGAGAAGTTTTTCTTGGTGGCTTTGGGACCCTGTAGTGACAGCAGCAATTTGTCCTTTATTAGCCAGCATGTTGTCAAATCCTGGAAATTCATGACCAATAACCACGGACAGGAGGCAGATAAGCTACTAAGCCAGCACACACGGTAGACACTTGCCCTTTAACATTCATGTCAGCAGTGGAAGTTGAATAACTACAGTATGTGTGTCCCCATGGATGCAGACTACATCTACTGGTGTTCCAATAACATTCTTAGGGCTTAGCAGTTCAGGGCGGATTAAGATATGTTTATTACCCATATCAAGAAGTCCCAATACATTGTTATTATTAATCAAAACTTCAGTCATAGTATACCCGGTAGTTAGCAAAGCCAGCTGAGTTAGTTCTGTTCTCTTTTTTTAGACAATACCTGGCTATATGCCCTTTTCTGTTGCAATTGTGGCATATAATATCAGAGGAATAGGTCCTTTCTCCTCTCCCTGACTTCACTTCATACTTTATAGGATTCTTCCCAGCAGAGGATGGAGAGGGAGTAGAGGAGTGTTTTATGGTGGAAGGTGTAGTTGACTGTCCTCTAAGGTTCTTTCCTCCACTAGGGTGATAGCCACTTCAGCTGATTCAGGATTATACTCCCTTACCCAGATTTGCACTTCGTTAGGGAGGATCTGTAAGAATTGTTCGATTACTAGAGTCTCAATTACTTCATTAATTGTCTTGTCCTCAGGTTGGAGCCATTTCATACATAACTCCTGTAACCTTAATCTCTCTGAGGATATATGAGGGCTGATAACGCAGAGAATGAAATCTTTTCCGATCGGTTTCAGCATTGATATCATATCTCCGTAAGATTTCTTTTTTAACCATTTTATAATTTTCAGCATGCCTAGGGTCCGTGTTACTATATGCCAATTGGGCTTTACCAGTCAGGTAAGGGGCAAGTTGGACAACCCACTGAGTTTGGGGCCACCCACATGATCTGGCTACCCTTTCAAAAGTGGTTAAGTAGGCTTCGATCTCATCTATGGGTGACATTTTAGTTAGCTTAATGTCTTTAGGGCTGGTGTCTTGCCCACCATTACCTGTTCCTAGGCCTTGAAGAGCCCTCAGAGTCTCTACCCATTGTTGGTCTTGCCGACATCTTTCTTGCTCTCTCTCCTGTAGGTCACTCTCCCACTGCCTTTCCATCTTGAGTTGGCAGATAGCCAACCACCTCAACAGGTCACCAATGTCTGTAGGGGGTACATCAACAGAATCCTCATCTTCACCATCTTCTCCAGCATCTGAAACACTTGTCCACACAGGAGCCTCAGTCTTAGGGCAGGTACCTGGGTTCAGACTGGGTACTGACTTCTCCTCAGTCTGTTCCACTGTGGATCTGGTCAGGACCCTGATCATTTTAGTATCCACTGATTCCTGCTTCTCTGGTTTCTCAGCCATGGTACCTCAGTCATGTGCTTCCTCAGATATCTGGGCAGATATCCTGAATTGGTGTCCCCCAGTATGCCTGGACCACCAATTATCCGACTTCTCACACCACTGTTTTAGTGGAGTGTGGGAGAAGGAAATACAAACAACAGGAGTGAGTTATAAACACACCACAATGTGGTTTTATTATAAAAGGAATAAAAAATACTTCAGCAAAATAAAAAGAAAATAGCTTCACATCACACAGCTAGGACATATAGGCTTCAGTTCAATTCTCTGTGTCCTCAACCTGCACTCAGGCTGAACTGATCTGATGACTAGGTCCATGGACTGCTTTTTATACAAAAAAAAATCACATGGCAATAAGCTCTGCCTCCTAGTCTAATACAAAATATTTCCTAAGCTAAACAACAAGAAAAATTAATAAAACAATAAAGGAAAACATAAGGATAACTAAACTTTTAGGAATGTATACATAATGTCATTTTATTAGGCATTTACAATGTTTCTTTAGTGGAGTTCTCTCTGAAACTCCGCCCACTCAGCCAAGATTGACAGTAACCATACTATAAAACTAGCAACCATTTGGGGCGCTGGCCCTTAAGGACAGAGACTGCAGCAGGTTGCTAAGGTAAACCTCTCATAACAAGGTAGCAGCTTTATTGCAGGAAACAGCTTCTGGAAACACAGTGTCATTTCATAATGTTCCTGCTAACAAAGTAGTTTCAAAGGCTTTATTGTAAAAGGTTTAAAATGTTATATATCTCAGGAGAGAGGGAATATTATATATTTTGAGGTCTTTCTTTACGCTGCATGCAAGGTCTGCGCACAACCATGCATGTAAGGTACAAGAAAATATCTTATTTGGCTCCTAATTCTGCCTGTCAAAATGTTTGGGAACTGAGAGAAATTGCAAGGAAAACAGCTGCAGTACAAGTGGGTGAGGCACTACTGAAACTGGAACGTTTGGTGCTCCTAATTAAAATAAGCAAGCACTCCTCCACATAAAGAACAGCAAACATATCTTTTCATATCAGTGGAGCTGCCTGCTTCTCAAGCCAGCTGCAATTTGCCAGGAAAACAACTTTTCTTTTCCCCACTACACAATTTAAGGTAGCTGTTTTTCTACTGAGCAAACAGTACTAATTTTCCTGTAGGGAAGCAGGGTAGCCATGGGGCAAGAATATTTTAAAGAGTTTTCTGAGCTTGTCAGCTCTCTCCATGTTACCTGTTTCCCTTAGCTTTAATATAGGTGCTGAAATTTAAACCCAGAGCGTTTTACATGAAAACTGCTGCTTTTAAATTTACATAAAGGTATGGCAAAGATTCAGTAGATGGAATTACCCCTTTTTACTGTGTCCACAATCATAAGAGACACTGAACAATGCTACTAGGGTTTTTTTTTGTTAATAAAACGCTAAACACCAAATAAAACTATAGAATGGTAGTACCGTAGAGCCTTCTCGCACGTTCGTGCAGGAGGTACAAGCATTACTGCTGACTAGCATTACAGCTTTTATTTATTTTAACTAATACTGGCAGAAACATTATGAGCTGGGCAGCCAGCTATTACAGGCAGGTTTGGCAGCATGCAGAGAGCATCCTGCTGGCAGGAGACAATGTTGGAGGGGCAGAATGGAAAACAGAAAATAAGATGAGGAGTATAGGTGGCCATCCTACAGAACAGGGTAGAAAAGGATAGTTGTAAATAGATGCTGTTGCAACAGACTTTTAGGTGAGAAGAAAAGAAAATAGGAGAGAGCCCCTCTCAAACATTCCTCCCATTGGGGGGGGGCAGCTCTACAACACACGTGCAACAGGGACACCAAACGTTGCACGTGCAACAGTGAACACCACAGGTGTTTAACTTGGGGGAGAAAAGTTAACTTTTCTTTTTACTTGATTTTATTAAGCATTTCAAGACACTATGACCCAAAAGCGAAAAAGGGACTATGTTGTGGGATAACTCCATATCAGACTTGAGAGAAAAGCACCTTCAGTGTTGCACCTGCAATGGGGATACCAAATGTTGCACATGCAACAGGGAACACCAAACAACTGTTTAAGTTAAATAAAAGCATTGCCTACACCCCTCTCTCACCAATGTCCTGCAGTACTTTTAAGACCCCATCTCAAAAGAAAATCACCCACTCAAAAAAAGGCTGGATGCTTTTGCTGAAAATTTGGGAACATGTAAAAAAATGCAATTTGCTTGGACATTACAGTTGCATCCGCCACGCAAAACTTTGAGTGAACCAAAAATTTTATATGCATTGAAAAACTAGGATGAACATGTTTCCATTAACAAAAGACAATACCCAAGGTAGTTTTCAATATAAATTTACTGAAGTGCAACTAAAATAAAGTAAGTATTCATAGAAGCAATGGAATGTACTGTGGTTTTGCATGTCACATTTTGCTAGAGAAAATTTGTGACATTTTATTTATTTATTTGCTTTTGTTTACCGGGTAAGCACACTAGACAGCCAAGTGCCTATTTTCAGGTGTGACCCGGGAGGATTACAAGGTACATACGTACAAGAACATCAGGAAGAATCAAAGTTGTCATACAAGAACACTTAGCAAAACAAAGACTAATAAGCAACTAACTAGAGAAAGACTTCAGGCAAAACTGGTTAAATGTTAGAATACCACTTTGAGATACGCAAAAGATAAATTAGTTAGATAACAGCATAAAACAAAATAGTGCAGCCATTAACAGCACAGCAGACAATATAGGGTAAGCCTAACCCTGGAGGGGGGTAACAGGAGAAGTACAAAAGTGCAGGAGAGAGAGCTGGGGAAAGATAGGGATGGGCTAGGCAAGTTAACCCTCTGGGACAGGTGGGCTGGGAGTGGGCCCAGTGCAAAAATAGACATCTGGTTTGTTATTACCAAGCCAGATACAGGAGTAGAAGTGCATTATATGCTGGACCCATGTCCCTATCAGTCTGAAACAGGGGAAAAAGTGTGCCACAGCAGGGGGTCTATGAGGCACAGAGACAGGCGGAGGCAGATTTTAGGAAGCCCCACAGGGAGGCTTTAAAACAGCGATGGGAGGAGGAGGAGCGAATTAAGGCAGGAAGAGAGTTCCACACATTTGGCGCATGTACAGTAAAAGCACGATCACCTACAAGGGTGTGGGTTTTTGGCACCAGCAGTCCTGTGAGTCACTAGATCTTAAGTGGTAGGTTGAGGATCCATGTTTGAGGGGCAGGGCGAGGTCAGAGGGGGTGGAAGTTCTGACAATGCTGTCAGTGAAGTTGCCAAGGACAAAGGTGCAGTGCTTTTCTGGGGGAGCCACTCCAGACGCATGTAGAGATCGCAGCGTTGCATGAGGTGAGGGGCCAAGAGCGCGAAGTGGCAAATATTGTTATAAGCAGTGTCCCATTTGGTGAGGTTGGATTTAGGTACAGGATACCAAAGGATACAAGCCCATAGCAGAGCATAGGTAGAAGGACCCCTCCCCCCGGCTAGGGCCAGTCATGCAGCCAGGGTGAGGCAGCTTTTTGCTCTGTAGGCCAGTCCGAGCTTGCCATTAGTTGCCTTACATATGTTCCAGATGTGCAAGGAAAGATCCAGTAGTGGGTTGAGGGTGACACCCAGATACTTTATGGAATCCAGTCTGCAGGAGAGAACCATCAGCCCCATAGATCATTAGGGGAGTAGGGCAGGTTTTTCTCTTAAGCAAGGTGCCAAAGAGAATGGCTTGGGTCTTTTTTAGGTTGATGGACGGCCTATGCTCCTCCAGCCGGGTGTGGATAAGCAAAATGTCAGAGTTTAACCAGGAGTTAATGGTTTTGATGTCACGGGAGCTGGCTAGGATGACAAGGTCATCCGCATAAAGGGTGGTACATCCTAGGGTGGTGACAGAGGGCAGTTCATTAATGAACAGGGAGAACAGAATGGGTCCAAGCTGGACATGGAATAAAAATAAAATGGGTGCACCTAGGTTTCTCAAACTATGGAATGTATCTGTACTTGTGACTACCTTTTCAATTTACTTATCATGACTGCAGTGGCTGTTCTTAATTTTTTTTAAATCAACATACAAAGTATTGGGCACATTGGTACCCCCGTTTCATGGACTTACCCTTTTCTGTTTGTTGCCTCAGCTGTGTCTGAGTGTGGTGGCACTCCATTTCCATGACGTACTTCCTGCCACATGGCAGTTACAGTTATAAGTTATTTGACGTCTTTTTTTGTGTGGCCTCTGTTCAGAAAGTTTTGCGACATTGGTGTACATTTAAAGAAAATATGGCTCATCCAGCTAAAAAAAGAAAGATTGCTGTTGAGAATCAGATCTTTCGAGATGAGTTGATTATGGCTTCATTGGTAGGAAGGGACTTCCATTCTGTGTCATCTGTAGAGAATCTCTTGCTGCAGATAGAAAGTCGAATGTCCAGCGGCACTTCATGACAAAACATGCAGCATTTGCAAGCAAATACCTGGAAGGACAGGCATGAAGGAAAGTCTTTGAAGAGCTGGAAGACAAACTGGGGAAGGAGCAAACTGTGCTGACATCTTGGTCATCATCTGCCAGTCATCTGACAACAGCCAGCTTCATTGGTGCTCTGCAGGCGCTTCGTGCAGGGAAGCCTTTCACAGATGGAGAATTTGTGAAAGATACATTTCTTGAAATGGCTCCATATTTGCTTGCAGACTTCAAGGAAAAGGACAAAATTATTTGCCAGATTCAAGATGTGACTATGTCTGCTAAGACTGTGAAGGATCATGCACAGAAAATGATGCAGGATGTGGATTCTCAGGTAGTGAAAGATATCATGTCATCTTATTTTTCTTTAGCACTTGATGAATCCATAGACATCAAGGACACAGCACAACTGACAGTAATGGTTTGTTTTGTTTGTGGGTCCAGAGTAAAAGAGGACTTAGTGAGCATTTGCCCCCTGAAGCAACTAACCAGGACATCTCCAGTGCTCTCTGTGAGTAGTTCCAGAAGGAAAATCTGCCCCTTGACAAAATGGTATTTGTACTGATGGAGCCCCCAGCATGACTGGATGTCACAAAGGACTTGTAAAGCTACTCGAGGAGAAACTACAATGGCCAATTATTATTTTTCATTGCATTCTTCATCAGGAGTCACTGTGTGCCCAGTCCCTTGGAAAGGAGATGACAGATGTTATGGCACGTGTGAAAATTGTAAACGCGATTCTTGCCAGGGCTCTGAACCATCGGCAGTTCAAATAACTTCTAGAAGAGCTGGACTCACAATATTCCGACCTACTAATGTGCAACAATATTCGTTGGCTTTCCAGGGGCAAGGTCCTGAAATGGTTCGCAGACTGCATGACTGAAATAAAGCAGTTGTTACATGAGAAGGGCACTGTGCACCAAGAAATATCAAACAGCTTTTGACTCCAGAAGTTTTACTTCTTGGTTGATCTGACTTAACATTTGAACCGACTGAATATTGATCTGCAAGTACAAGGCAATACCATGTTCTCCCTGTGTGAACAGATCCTGACATTCTTCTCAAAACTGAAAGTGTTCCAGCATGACTTAAAAAGAGGAACACTACATCATTTTGAATACCTTTGTAAATTTAAAATAGTCGAGACATGAGAACCCAACTTCACTATGAACACTGCAGTGCTTGACGAAGCCATCAGTGAGCTGATCAGAAACTTCAGTCACAGATTTAATGATTTCAGAAAATATGTACCAACCTTCCAGTTTATGATCCAGCTGTATCAGTCAAATCTTGATGAGATGCGGCTGGACTATTTTAACATCCCCAGTGCTGACTTGGAGATGGAATTGGTTGAATTTGAAGAGTCCCACATTTGGATGGATAAATTTAGAGAGCTAAATGCAGATCTAGGAAATCTGGAAAGAAGAAAGGCAGAGCTAGCAGTAGCACACAAGTGGGCAGAGATGGAAAGGCTGCCAAAGACAGATTTGCTCATCTTCCATGTTTGGATGACACTCCCTGATAATTTCAAGACAATGAAGCAACTTGCTTTTGGCATGCTGTCAGTGTTTGGCTCCACCTATCTGTGCGAACAAATATTCTCTCACATGAACTGTATTAAAAACAAATTCCACCGTCAGATCACTAATGGATCATTAGATGTTTGTACTCGATTAAAACTGACCAGCTGGGGGGCACTGATGAGCAGCTAAGCAGCAGGACGCACTCTCCCGAAGCTCCGTACCCTGGAGACCTAAAAACAACATTCTTTTGCTATAAAAATAAAAAGACTCGGATTCCAGTGCTTTTTTTTTGCCCGAAAGAGTACAAGGATGGAAGAATATCTCACAAATGCAACAGGGAAGCCTGCTAGAAATGCTGGAAAAATCTCAAGAAACAGCCAGCTGGGCCTATAGTGGAGCCTGCAGGCCCGATTTCCGTCTCGGTGGCGGAACTGGTTGTACTGGGGCGAGAGGTGACGATGCAGGTACTGGCTGCCCTGAACCCCCACTTTGAAAAACTGGAGAATCAAATTGAAGCAAAACTGCAGGAAATTGCAGAAAGAACTGCAGCGCATGGCGAACGGCTAGTGGAGGTTGAGGAGCATACAGCTAGAGTTGAAGATTTAATACAGCCCCTGCCAGAGAAAATATCGGCTTTAGAAAAAGAGCTGGAGGATCTGAGGGAAGCTTTTGATTACCAAGAGAACTACGTTAGACGGAACAACCTTCGATTAAGAGGGCTCCCTGAAGGGAAAGAGGGCTCAGAAATATTGAAATTCTGTGCTGAGAAGTTACCAAAAATCTTGAAATTACAACCTAAAGGGGGAAAGCACAAGATCAAGAGGGCGCACAGAGCAGTACTCCCAAAGCCAGGCCCGGGCCAACCTCCAAGAAGCATTGTTATTCGGTATCATAACTTCCAGGACAGGGAGGCAGTGATAAAAGCCTTCAAGATTAATCAACCTGTTGAGATAGATGGAGTGAGAATTCATGTTACACAGGACTACTCGAATAGATTGCTCAAGAAGAGGCGGATGTTTGCTTCTTCAATGGCTCAGTTAAGGGAGATGCAAGTTGAGCACTACATGATTTACCCTGTGATTCTGAAAATTAAGCACGAAGGAGCGATATATTCATTCTGGGAGGTGGAAAAAGCAAATAATTTTATAAAGGAACTCAAGAAGAAAGCGGGATGAAAGGAGCCTAAGAAAAAGAAAGAGAAGGACTCGAGACACTAACTGTTGCTTTTGAAAGGGGCTATAACCCTGGTTATATTTTAGATCATTTATGCTTAATTTTGTAAATCTTGGAACCCGGAAAGTTTTGGATCAAATCAGTTGGTAACTGAAAGAGACTGCCTGGAGGGGAAGTATTTGTTGAAACATGGATGGAGAGATCCATTGGAGTTGGAGCAGGGCTGGAAGAGCACCCGTGGAGAAAACGAGCCGTGGAGGCGACTGGTGGCCTGGGCTTGGCATGTGAGAGTGTTTGAAATCATGCGGCCTGCTCCACTGGCCTCAGACCGGGTCGGCTGACGAGAAGGAAATCCCATATTTGAAGGAGACTGAAATTGAAACTCTGGGACTTATGTAAATGGGGGGGGGGCTGTGAAGGAGAAGCCACTGCGATATGACCTGGGCTAAGGGGGACTAGATAGAAAGGGGTCCAGTTCTATAATGTACATATGTTATGACTTAGATAGGCCTGCATAGGCCACAGAGGAAGAGGTCTCCGGGGGTGAGGGAAGTAGCTATTCAATTAGCAGATTTGGGAGGTACGCGCAATGGCAGGAATGAGCAATGAAAGCGATGGATAATATGTTGGAGAAAGGGTGGTGGGAGGAAAAGAAGCAAGTTTGGATGGTTGGGAATAGAAATAGTATTTGAGAAAGGGGGTAAAAGGAGGATTTGTAATGTTCTTAAAGGGGAAATCAAAGAGCTATCGAGATTCACATTCCAGGGATAAGGATAAGAGGGCAAGTATGAAAAGTAGGGTCACAGATACGAGTGTGGGGATGCGGAAGCCTGACCTTGTGCAAAATAGGGGAGGGGCTGAGAGGAGGGTAGGAATAATGTGGCGGGAAAGTAGTGGGGGGGGGAAAGGATAATGGAAAAAGACAATGGTGGGAGGTGATTTAGTAATACAATCCTGGAATGTTCATGGTCTCTCTTCCCCGATTAAGTGGAGTGCGGTGTTAACTGCGCTAAAGAGAGCACAGGTGCAGGTGGCTCTCCTGCAAGAAACTCATCTAGCACCAGGAGGCATGTAAGACTTAAAAAGGGGTGGGTGGGTGGGTGCATGTTATGCTGCCTCGTTTAGCACGCAAACAAGGAGTGGCAGTTTGGTGCTGAAACACCTGCCCTTTCAGACTACAAGGGTTCTTGCAGACCCTACGGAGGCAGATATGTGTTTGTCACAGGGATTCTCCATGGCCTGAAAGTCACGTTTGGGAGCGTGTACACACCAGCTATCCTGGACCCAGAGTTTTACAATAATATTCTGTCCGTATTAATGAGGGAGCAGTTTGAAAACCTGGTGATGGGAGGAGATTTTAATTGTACGCTCGATGCTGCCCTTGATCGCTCGGAGTGGAAGGGTCGCAGAGATCCTTGTATTAGGAAATGGAGGGAGGGGCTGGTAGATCTGAACCTAGTGGATACCTGGAGAACAGCGTACCCACAGGATAGAGAATATACTTTTTACTCAAATCCACATAAAACTTGGTCGAGAATTGATCCCGTTTATGTAACGTTGGATTGGTATGAGAAGCTTAGAAAAGTGCTACATAGTCCCATACATATCTCAGACCATGCAGGAGTGGTTGCGTCCTTTTGTTCTCCGAGTGAGAGGGGAGAAATGCAGACATGGAGATTCCCTACGTATATGCTAGGATCACAAGAGTTTCAGGAATATGTAAAGGAGCAATTTAAATTCTATATGGAGGTTAATGCACCAACTGCCACTTCTAAACAAATGTTATGGGATGCAGGCAAGGCGTACATGAGGGGGGCAATTATAGGGTATATGGCAAACTATAGGAAAAATAGATTGAAAAGACAGCAGACCCTTCAACAGGAATTGAGAATACTGAAAGGGAGGGTGGCAAGAGGAGAAGGAGGTGAACAGGCGAGACAAGAGCTGACAATAACCAGACAGGCGCTTAACACCCTATTGATGGATGAAGCTAGGAAAAAAATGTTTTACTTGAAACATAGAGTATATGAATGGGGAAATAAGCCAGGGCCTCTGCTGGTGAACCTTGTCAAGGGAAGGAAAAATTCGGTGCATATCTTAGGGATTAAAACTAAAAAGGGCCAGGTAGTGACTAAATATGGGGAGATAAGAGATACATTTAAGAAATACTATGAGGAATTATATAGGGCAAGTGGAGAGGGAAGTGAAAAAGAAATGCTCGACTTTTTGGCTAAGCATAAATTGCCCCAAATAACAAAGCAACAGTAGGAGATGCTAGGAAAGGAGATCACGCGGGAGGAAGTCATTAAGGCTATAGATAAGATGAAGATGGGGAAGGCATGTGGCCCAGATGGCCTGCCCATAGAGTACTACAAACTGTTGAAGGGGGAGGTATTTAAGGAGGGGAGAGAGAATGGGGAATTGCCGGACTCAAGTGGCTCCGCCCTGGTATGTGTGATTCTGAAACCGAATAAGGGCCCAATGGAATGTTCATCATATAGATCAATATCTCTGTTAAATTGTGATGCTAAGGTGTTTGTTAAAATTTTAGCTAGTAGATTGGAGGGTATCCTTCCAGAATTGATTCACCCAAATCAAACGGGTTTCATAAAAGCTAGGCATTCATATCATAATATTAGGAAGGTCCTTAATGTTGTGATTCAAGCTAAAAAAAATGGGTGGGCGGACGGCTATACTGTCAATGGACGCCGAAAAAGCATTCGACAGGATTGAGTGGCCATATCTATTTGCGGTTTTGGGACGATTTGGTTTAGGGGAAAATTTTATTAAAATGATAAGGGCATTGTATCAGACGCCTAAGGCTGCAGTCTTAGTTAATGGGAACATAACAGAACAATTTAGGCTTCATAGAGGGACAAGACAGGGATGCCCCCTTTCCCCCCTACTTTTTGCAATGGCGGTCGAACCACTGGCAATAGCTATTAGGGAAGACTCAAGAGTACAGGGGTTAAAGGGGAAAATTGGGGGTCAGCATAAAATTACCCTGTATGTTGATGATATGATGTTATATGTGAGGAACCTTACACGGTCCATGCCTGCTTTGTTGGAAATTATAGGTCAATTTGCTACATTCTCAGGATACAAACTGAATCTGGGGAAATCTGAAATTATGCTACTGGGAGAGGAGAGAGGAGATGTGGGTAATACATGGGGCCTAAAGAGAGTAGGTACACACCTTACATGTTTAGGGATCAAGATAGGTAGGGACCTGAGATCACTCTATAGATTGAACTATACCACATTATTAAAGTTGTTAAAAGGGGACATGGATAGATGGAGAAATCTGCCTATATCCTGGATAGGGCGTATTAATCTGCTTAAGATGAACATTCTTCCCAGAATTCTATATCCACTACAGATGCTGCCAACAGGACTGACAGGGAAAGACATAAAGGCATTTGAAAAAGACTGCTCTAGGTTTATATGGCAGGGGAAGAAACCTAGGGCTAGTTTAAACAGGTTAAAAGCCGATCAATCTAAAGGAGGGTTGAACTACCCAGATATGAAGTTATACTTTTGGGCGGCGCAAATGAGGATTATTAAAGATTGGGTGTATAAGCCAAAAGAGGCTAGTTGGATGGACCTGGAAGAGGAGGGAATGGAGGTGAGAATGTCGTCTTTATTAGCAGAAGCAGGTAGTAGGGGGCTGCGAGACAAACGGGTTTCGAGTATTTTAGTGAAGGAGGTAGTGGATAGCTGGGACCAAATTAAGAAAGTAGTAGGGCATAAAAAGGGAGAATCATTTATCTTGCCACTGACAGGGAATCCATTTTTTATCCCCGGAGTAGGAGACCCCATGTTCCAGAAATGGGAAGATAGTGGGATAATGTGTCTTAATGATTTAAGGGGAAAAGGAGTGACTCGGGAATTTAGTGAGCTTAGGGCGGACCTGGGCTTGCCTGCACACCATATGTTCAGGTATTTCCAGGTGAGGAAGTATGTGCAGGATATTGAGAGGAAAAGAGCCCCTGATGCCAGAATACAGATTGTGGAAGAATTGCTACAACAACTTAAACAGAAACCTGAAGGCATGGTTAGGAAAGCCACGTCTCTCCTTCGCCTCCAATGGCCAGATATGACAAGCAAAACTAGGCATTTATGGGAAAGAGATTTGGGAGTTATACTCTCTGAGGAGCAATGGGCTTTAATGAAAGGGACACACTAGAGCCTACTGCTTTGTAACAAATATAAGGAGGTAGCATATAAATTTGTTCATAGGCTGTACACTCCACCTGTTGCAGTGAATAGGTATAATCCAACAGTCTCGGCTATTTGCCAGAGATGTGGGTCAGCTCTAGGTACCTACTTACACTCGTTCTGGATGTGCCAGATACTCCAAGATTTCTGGGATAAGGTGGCGAAGGAGTTGACAGACATGTCGGGACAGCAGGTTAGAGTAGAACCGCTTACAATGCTGTTTGGTGTGGGCGACACACATCAGGAGGAATGGGGGATGTTGAAGAGATGGGTGAGAATACTCCTGGTACTGGCAAAACAGTGTATTTAGAACACCTGGGTTTCAGGGGATAAACCTACAATTCGACAATGGAGGAATCTTGCATGGGATGTGCTGCAATTGGAAAGTTTGACATACAAGGTTAAGGGGAGGGAGAATCAATTTGAGAATATGTGGGCACCCTACTTAAACTCCATGAAGCCCTTGGAACAGGAGATAATAGGATATGGATAAAGGTGGAAAAGTAGAATTAATTGTATCGAAGCAAGTGAATTCTTGATTAGCTGAGAGGGGGAGGGTGGGACTGGAGGGAGGGGAAGGGATTTCTTTTATATCTTTTCTCTTACTGTTATCTCGGCTTTCCTATCTCTCTTCTCTGTTTTCTTTCTAAAGCATATCTCCACTAGGATCGGCATTATAAATACAAAAATATAGAGATGTACTAAAATTGTACTGATGTATAAGATTTATTAGAGAGATAATGGAATTAATTGCCAGTAATGGTTGGATGGAACGAGAGAGACTTGTGATACGCAGTACGTAACAGACTAATAAGTGTTGGTGGAGATACTTTTCTTTGCTTTACTGTAATATGAAAAGAGAAATTAATAAAAAGATTATACAAAAAAAAAAACTGACCAGCTGTAAGCCAAATGTTGAAAAGCTGGGCAAAGGGATGTAAGGGCAGAAATCTCACTAAATTAAATTAATCAATTAAACAGTGCTATCTGTATTTTGGAGAAAAGGTTTTATGTTTTTTTTATTTTTCTTGAAGCCTGCCTTTTATGAATTGGCACCGAAAAGTGGTGACAGACAAGCACTGGTCTTATCTTGGGAAGATGCTTTTGTAATAGCCAGCAGTTTGTGCACTGGCACGGAAAAGAGGTGACTGAAGAGTACTGTAGAGAGGGATTTTTCTTGTAGCCAGCAGTTTATGTATTGGCACAGAAAAGTGGTGACAGAGCAGTACTAGTTGTACCTTGGGAAGAGGGATTTTGAATAACCAGCAGCTTATGCATGGGCACAGAAGTGGTATCTGGTTATTCAGAATCCCTCTTGTCAAAATACAGCTAGTACTGTGCAGCAGTTTATGCACTGGCACAGAAAAGTGGTGTCAGAGCAGTACTGGTTGTACCTTGGGAAGAGGGATTTTGAATAACCAGCAGCTTGTGCATGGGCATAAAACAGTGGTACCTGGTTGTTCAAAATCCCTCATGCCACAGTACAGCCTGTACTGTTCAGCAGTTTATGCATTGGCACAGAAAAGTGGTGCCTGAAAAGTACCGGTTGTATCTTGGGAAGATGCTTTTGTAATAGCCAGCAGTTTGTGCACTGGCACTTAAAAGAAGTGACTGAAGAGTACTGTAGATATAAATTTTTCTTGTAGCCAGTTTATGCACTGGCACAGAAAAGTGGTGACAGAGCAGTACTAGTTGTACCTTGAGAAGAGGGATTTTGAATAACCAGCAGCTTATGCATGGGCACAGACATAGCAACTGGTTATTCAAAATCCCTCTAGCCAAAATACAGCCAGTACTGGGCAGCAGTTTATGCACTGGCAGAGAAAAGTGGTACCTGAACAGTACTGGTTGATCTTAGGAAAAGGCATTTGTAATACCCAGCAGTTTGTGGATTGGCACAGAGATATGGTACCTGGTTATTCAAAATACCTCTTCCCAAAATACAGTCAGTACTGTTGAGCAGTTTATGCACTGGCACAGAAAAGTGGTACCTGAACAGTACTGTCTGTATTTTGGAAAATGGTATTTAGAATAACCAGCAGTTTATGCTTTGGCACAGATAGTGGTGAATGAACATTGTTGGTTGTATTTTGGTAAGTGGGATTTTTAATAACAAGCAGTTGATTCATTTGCACAGAATTGATTTATTCAATAGAAACAGCAAATTCATTTGCACAGCAAATTTATTTGTTCAATAAACACAGCAAATTCATTTGCACAGAAAAAGTATTCAATAAAAACAGTGAATTCATCTTAGTATAGTAATCTATGTTGTTCTTTCAACAAAGTAACATACATTTTCATAATAAAATGACATGTTTGGAGAATGTTCTGGCACATAACATGTGCATTATAGTCATACCACATCTAAAAATATTTTGTGTGGCTCTTTTGTGGTTGGCCATTTTTTGGTCATTGGGCATGCAGCTTATAGGCCTGAAAAGTTTGCAGACCCTTGGCCTAGGGCTATGGAGGAGGCATCCCTTCCCCAGTCCAGGCATCCCAAGGGACCTCCTTATGCAATATCATGCATCCACAGGGTAGTTCGAAGGTGAGGTACCTCATCCTACTTTGGGGTTTCATGTATTGTAGACCCCATCAGGGCCACGAAGTCTCATGTGTGACCAGCCTGCAAATTCCACTCACACGGATGCTCTTGGGAGGAAGGCTTTCACCTTGGCATGTGCCCTGATGTGCATCTCTGCACATCAGGCATATATGGTGACCTATAAACGTCGCCTTTAGTTGCAGCTACACATTCTGTTAGCTACGCTGTCACAAAGCAAGACCATCAGGCAGGCCACTGTCCTTTTCACCTGGAGTCTGGAAGCAGCTCGACACCAGTCGGGGCATCTTAGAGAAACATAAAATTTGACGGCAGATAAGGACCGCTTGGCCCACCCAGTCTGCCCATTTCCCTACCTAATGGATAAGCTGCAGATCCTAGTTAACCAGCAGCTTACTTCTTTCTACCACCGCTCCCTAGAATTGCCTTATGACTGTCCCATGCATGCTTGAATTCAACCACTGTTTTTGACTCCACAGCCTCCTCCGGAAGGCTGTTCCATCCATCCACAACCCTCTGTGTGAAAAAATACTTCCTTACATTACCTCTGAGCCGTCCCCCCCCCATCTTCAAATTGTGCCCCTTTGTTCAGACAACATGAAGTCTTGCTGTATACTGACTATTGCAGTTAGGTCCTGCCTTTCAACGGCCCCAGAGAACAAAGGGTTAACTTTTCTATGCCTTGCATAGAACGTTCATCACGAGCTTGGTTGAAGCACCCGTCTGTTGCTGTTTAAACTGCAACCGTCAGATTCTTTACTCCGCCTCACTGAACATTTGCTCCGGAGATTTCTCCTGCTGCTTGGTTCAAAAGTTGGTTGAAGTGTCGGTTTTCGGTTGGTTTCTACTGAATTGTTGTTTCCGCATAGTCGGTTCAAGTCTCTGTCTGTGGTACCATGAGTACTAGATAGGTTTTTGTACTGTTTTCTGTGTGGAACTTGTAAACTGTGGATCGGTTCGGCTGATTCGATCAATTTGAGGTAAAAACTTGTGCTTTACTTTAGAGTGTGGTTACCAGTCCATATCGGTTCTAAAAAAAACAGATTTTCAATCAATCAATCAAAATCTTTATTTAATCAGGCGAACATCATTGAGCATAGCTCATTTACAAGATGGACCTGAGTGGTCAAGAAGTGCAAGTGTTATTACATTGACAAGGGTAGCATAAACAGTAATACAATGACAGGGGTAACATAAACACTAATACAATGACATAAGTGCTAATATATAACAATATACATATGTACAAGGCACATTAAAACTTTTAATTTGTGAGACAGAAGGTAATGGGCACATCAGGAGTAATATGTAGATTATAGGACCTAGCAGGCATTTTGAGGGTGAATCTTGGGACTGGAAACGGGAGTTTTATCAGCATATAGGAACACGGGGGGGGTAGGTAGGGCCGGGATTTAGACCTTGTGGAAGCAGTTGCAGAGTTCTGGGAATAGGGTGGTGAATAGTGTTTTGAAGGATATTAACGGTAGGAGGTTATTTAGCTTCATGGTTTTTTGGAGTGAATTCCAAACAATTGCTAGTGAGTAGCTGATAGCAGCCCTCCCAAACTGGGTGCAGACATTGGGGACCTTAAGAATGATAATTTTGCTGATCCTTAGGTTGTATGGCCTAGAAGTAATTTGAGTAAAACAGTCTGAGATATAGGTAGGTAGCTTGCCTGATAAGGCTTTGAATATCCAAATTGCAGCATTCCTATTTCTTCTGTGTTGTAATGATGTCCAGTTAACTGCCTTATAAAGGGAGCAATGATGGGTGCTGAAGGGAAGGTCAGTAATGAATCTGATGGACCTGTGGTATAGGGTGTAGAGTTTATTTAAGAGGGGGAGTGAACAATGTCCGTACAGAAAGTCAGCATAGTCAATGAGGGATAGGAATTTTAATTCCGTTTTTTTCCAAGACCAATGACACGGTCAGGAACCGATAGGGGAGTCTTGCCTGATGGATTGCCGAAAAAAAGGGTACGTTTTTGGTTAGGTTGGCCATGTCTGAGAAACCCAAGAGAAAAACTGGGATCACTGGGTTTCAACACTCTAATGTGTGTGGGGAGGTCTTTGCTAAGGCTGACCCCCACACCACCTGTGTTTATTGTCTGGGGTTTGACCACCTCGATTCAGACTGCCAAATTTGCAAGAATTTTCCCAAATCTACCCTGTAAAAGAGATTAGGTAGACTGAGGGAAAGGGAGGCCGAGAAGTCCGCTGACCCAGCTGGCCAGCCCAGTTCGGTTTCGACCGAACCAGAAGGAGTGCCCTCTGACCAGGGTGATACTTCTTCGGGAAAAAGGAGAGCCGATTCTGAGGAGTCTGTTCCGACAAAAAGAAAAAGAAAAAACAAATCGACCGGTTCGGACCCAGAATCTCATTCTCCAACCGCCAATGAGATAGCCAAGGCGATTAGGATTGTGCAATCGCTTAGTTTGGTTCCGACCGAACCGGCACCATCTGGCAGAGGTTCTGTTCGGTCGGTTCCCCTGGTCCCGGATTATACTTTGGAAGAATTTTATGAACCGGAGTTTGAGGAGGAGAGAGAGTATGAGGATGATTATGGTGATGGTGATGGTGAAAGTCTGGATGTGCCTATTGACCCGGACATCTCCCCAGACAGACCTTCAGGTGTTTCTCCTCCTAGGCTTTCTGAGTCCCCTTCACACTACATGTTCTACAGAAAGGTGGCTGATATCCTCCAGCTTCCTGTGGAGGAAGCAGTAGAGGATCAGGAAGAGCCTGATTATGTTGATGATGGACATCCCAGAGTCTAGGAGACTGTCTATTCTCCTCCACAAATCCTTTGGGAAACGGACACAAAAAATTCTGAAGTCTCCTAATTCTATATCTCCTGTGGACAGACGAATGGACAAGAGGTACACTCTCTCAAGCCCAGACATGGAGTTCCTTTTTCAGCAATGCAGCCATGTTGGAGTTGTACAGGCTGCTGCCTGTGACAAGGCAAACATTCCCTTGGCATCACACCCCCCCAGACAAGGACTCCAGGAAGATTGATGCCATGGCAAAGAAACAGTACATGGCAGCATCTTTGGGACTCAGTCAGGCTAACTATATGGCCTATACAGCCAGGTACCAGAAGTCCAGGTGGGACACTGTACTGGCACTGGCTAAACAGGCCCCAGCCCAGCTTGCCAAGGAGCTGGAGCAGATGGCTGCAGATGGGATTGAGGCATTGAAAGTACAGTTTCATGCTGCTGTGGACTCCAATGATGTATCATCAAGAGTCATGGCTACATCTGTGGCTCTTCGGAGAATGGCTTGGCTCAGATGTACTAGCCTCTCACGGGATACCCAGGCTAAGGCCATGGATTTTCCTGTAATTGGTAATTCTCTGTTTGGGGAGCAGACAGAGAATTACATGATAAAATGGACGAATACAGGACCACTTACAGGAGTGCTCAGGCCAAAGAAAGGCAAGCAACTCCTCAAAGGCAGCAGTCCAGGGGCAGGCCTTTCCAAAGGCCTTTTTACCAAGCTCAGGCCTCCTCTTCTTCCTTTTCGCAGAGGGGGTTCTTTAGAGTGAGAGGCAGAAGGGGAATGAGCAGGCCTGCATTCACCCCTCAGCCTAAAGCCCCTGCCAAGCAACACCCTGATGGGTCTGCCCGGGTTGATTCTCCTATTCCAGTAGGAGGCAGGCTGGCTTACTTTGTCCAGGACTGGATGTCTCTTACATCAGACAAGTGGGTCCTGGAAGTAGAAAGCCAGGCACTGGTTCTCAGCTTCAAAAAATTTCCCAAGATGAGATCTTTTCCACCTGCAAATCTCTCAGAGGCCCTTGCCCTAGAGGCAGAGGTTTCTTCTCTCTTAGCTCTCAGAGCTATAGAGACAGTTCCCACCCTACACAGGGGCAAAGGATTGTACTCCAGGTACTTCCTAATCCCCAAAAAGACAGGAGAGTGGAAACCCATCCTGGACCCAAGACATCTGCAAACATCTTTTAAAGTCAAAGTTCAAAATGGTAACTCTGGGAATTATCCTTCCCTCTCTAAGGCCAGGGGACTGGCTAGCCTCCCTGGACCTCAAAGATGCCTACTTTCACATTCCCATCAGGTGCTCCCACAGAAAGTACCTCAGGTTCGAGTTGCCCTCAGGCCACTACCAATTCAGAGCAATGCCCTTTGGCCTAACAGCAGCCCCAAGGGTCTTCACAAAGTGCCTGGCAGTAGTTGTTGCCTTCCTAAGAAGACAAAAGATCTCCATTTTCCCATACTTGGATGACTGGCTCATAGTAGGTCAGCCTCCAGACCAAGTCAAGTCACATCTGCAAGTGACCCAGCAAGTGCTCACTTCCTTAGGATTCCTTCTCAACCTACCAAAGTCGGTTCTCGAACCAGTGCAGCTCCTCACCTTCATAGGTGCAGAACTGGATACAGTAAAGGCAAGAGCCTTCCTTCCCCTGGAAAGGGCAAGGACCCTTATGGAACTGGCCTCTTCATTCACCCTTCAGGTGTCTCGACCAGCAAGGCATTTCCTTCAGCTACTGGGATACATGGCAGCCTCCACAGCAGTGGTCCAGGGAGCAAGATTCCAAATGAGGGACAATCAGTTCCACTTAAGAACCTTTTGGTCCCAAAGAAAGGATTCCCTTACCAAACTAATCCCAGTGACTCGAACCCTGATCCAAGCCTTGCAATGGTGGCAGGATCAGGACAATTTGAGACAAGGGGTTCCATTTGTCACTCAGTCTCATTCAGTGATACTCACCACAGATGCTTCCCTACTGGGCTGGGGAGCCCATTTGGGGGATCTTACCACCCAAAGACTGTGTTCACCTCAGGAATCTCTGCTTCACATCAATCTCTTGGAACTCAGAGCTGTGTTTTTTGGCACTGCAAGCTTTTTCCAAATCTGTACAGAACAAGGTGGTTCAGGTCAGAACAGACACCACCACCACCATCTGGTACATCAGCAAGCAAGGAGGCACTCGGTCTACGGCCTTGTGCACAGAAGCAATGAAGTTGTGGTCCCTGGCCTATTCCCTGCAAACCTCTCTGATAGCAGTTTGCCTCCCAGGGAAGGACAATGTCCTAGTAGATGCACTAAACAGAATATCCCAGGGCCATCACGAATGGGCCGTGGATCCTCTGGTTTTGAAAGTGATTTTCTCGAGATGGGGCACTCCAGAGATATATTTTTGAAGCCCCAGAAAATCACCAACTTCCTCTATTTTGTTGCAGACCGCCTGGATGCTCTGATTCTGAACTGGGAAGGGAAACTTCTGTATGCTTTTCCCCCCTTCCCTCTCCTGTTCAGGGTGTTAGTCAAGATAAGGTCACAACCATGCAAAGTGATTCTGATTGTTCCAGACTGGGCCAGACAGCCATGGTATTCCTTGTTGCTGTCCCTAACAGTCTACCTTCCCCTGTCTCTGCCCAGGAATTACAACCTGTTAACATTCTTTCAGGCGGGGATTTGGTACCTGAATCTTCAGTCTCTCAATCTCAAGACTTGGCTCTTGAAGAGTTACAGTTTGCAGATCTGCATCTTTCCCAAGGGGTTCTGGATATCCTTAAGGCTTCTCGAAAGCCTTCCACCAGAAAGACTTACAACTCCAAATGGAAAAGATTCAGCATTTGGTGTTCTAAGAAGAATATTTCTCCAGACTCTGCTGAATTGCCTATGGTTCTGGATTATATGATCCATCTTAATGGCCTAGGCCTCAGACCAGCTATCCTCAAGGTACACTTGGCAGCTGTTTCTGCTTTCCTGTCAGTAGGCAAGTCTTCCTGTCTGTCATCCCATCCTGTATTCTGTACGTTTTTCAAGGGATTGCTTCTCACCAATCCCCCCTTTAGGGATCCTGCTCCTGCTTGGGACCTTAATGTTTGCATTGCTCAGCTTATGCAACCCCCCATTGAGCCTTTGTCCTCAGCAGAGCTTAAGTACTTGACTTGGAAAACTGTGTTTTTGGTAGCCATTACCTCTGCCAGACGTATCAGTGAATTGCAAGCCCTGTCAGTGGAATTTGATTTAATCTCTTTTCACAGAAATAAAGTGGTCCTTGGAACTAACAGAAAGTTCTTACCTAAGGTGGTTTGATTTCCACCTCAACCAGTCTGTATCTCTCCCTGTTTTCTTCACTGACCATTCCTCCTCGGGAGAGAGGAGGCTACACAGTTTGGATGTTAAAAGAGCCCTTAGCTACTACATAGAGTGTACCAAGGGTCACAGGTTTGAATCCCTCCAGTTGTTCCTCACTTATGGAGAAGTTGGTAAAGGAAAAACTGCCACTAAGAGATCTGTTGCCAGGTGGATTGTTTCTTGTATACAATTCTGCTATGAAAAGCTGGGTAGAACTCCACCCTCAGGCCTGAGGGCTCATTCCACAAGAGGTACAGCTGCTTCCCTGGCTGCTGCCAGGGATATTCCTCTCTTAGAAATTTGTCAAGCAGCCACCTGGAAAACAGTCCATACTTTCACCAAGCATTACTCTATGGATATCCAGGCTAGGAGTGATGCTTGGTTTGGCACAGCAGTACTTCAGAGCCTATTCCCAAAGTAGGTTCTGTCCCTCCTCCATGGAGGTACTGCTTGGTAGTCTGCAATAGTCAGAATACAGCAAGACTTCATGTTGTTTGAAGAAAAAATTACTCACCTTAGTAATTATGTTTCTTCTAGTGGAGTCTTGCTGTATTCTGACCCCCCCGCCTCTCAGAACCTAGTTTTTGGGATGTGGGTGGGCAGGAGCAGTGTTGGCACCCTAGGGGTGTCCTTTTTACACCCTCTTTTTTTGTTTGGGTGGAATGTTGTGTTTTAGATGTGTTTTTGTTTTTGGATTTCCTGTCTTGAGTCTTCCTTTGAAGCCAAAAACATTTTATATATATTTGCTAATTGGCTAGTAAAAATGTTAGTTTCCACACAGAACACCTAGTGAGTTTTTGCTCATAAAGATCTGGCGGTTGCAGTTTAAACAACAACAGACAGGGGCTTCAACCGAGCTCGTGATGAACGTTCTATGCAAGGCATAGAAAAGTTAACCCTTTGTTCTCGGGGGCAGTTGAAAGGCAGGACCTAACTGCAATAGTCCGAATACAGCAAGACTCCACTAGAAGAAACATAATTACTAAGGTGAGTAATTTTTTCTTCTTGCACACCTCTTTATTTGAAAGATGCTACCCTCTTGGACTTTGTTGATTTCCTTGAGGTACTTGAAAGTTTCTATCATGTCCCCCCTCTTCCTCCTTTCCTCGAGGCTATACATATTAAGCGCCTTTAGTCTCTCTTCATATGTCTTCCGGTGCAGACCCTGCACCATTTTAGTTGCCCTCCTCCGGACAGCTTCCATCCTGTCTATGTCCTTGCGGAGATTGGGTCCTAATACTGACCCCTACGGTACCCCACTAGTAACCCCCCTTTCTTCAGAGTGAACTCCATTTACTATTACCCTCTGTGTCCTATTCTCCAGCCAATTCTTTACCCAGGCTATCATCTTGGGACCCACTCCCAGGCTGGCTAACCTGTATATTGGGGCTGTGTCAAATGGCTTGCTAAAGTCTAGGTAGGTCTTGTCCACAGCCCATCCCTGATCTACTACTTTGGTCACCCAGTCAAAGAAATCTATCAGATTCGTCTGGCATGACCTTCCCGCTGTGAATCCATGCTGCCTTGGGTCCTGTGCCCCTCTGGCCTCTAAGTACTCGACAGTTCTTTCCTTCAGAAGTGATTCCATCATTTTCCCTATCACTGAGGTTAAACTAACAGGTCTGTAGTTTTCTGCTTCTGCCCTGCTCCCACTTTTGTGAAGGGAATCACATCTGCCCTCCTCCAGTCCTCAGGTACCACCCCATCCTCCCATGATTTGTTAAAGAGGGTAGTCAGTGGTGTCACTAGTTCTACCCTTAGTTCTTTTAGAATTCTGGGATGAATTCCATCAGGTCCCATTGCTTTGTCCGCCTTCAGTTTTAAGAGTTCTTTCAGAACCCTTTCTTCTGTAAATGGGCTAGTATCAACTTCTGTATCCAGAGTGTTTCTATTGTTTGTTTTAGGTACCTCCCCCTCTTCATTTGCAAATACTGAACAAAAATATTTGTTTAGTATCTCTGCCTTTTCACCATCACCCTCTGCCCACCTCCCCTTCCCCTTTATTAAGCCTCACTATTCCTCCCTTGGTCTTCCTTCACTTCCTGATGTACCAAAAAAGGGTTTTATCCCCCTTCTTAACTGAGTTGGCTATCTTTTCCTCGGTTCGGGCCTTTGCTGTTCTGACTGCCTTCCCAGCTTCCTTTGCTTTAACTGATACAATTCTCTGTCCTGCTCCTTCTGTGATTCCTTGTACTTTCTGAATGCTTTCTTTTCTCTTGAACCTTCACTGCCACCTCCTTTGAGAACCATAGTGGTTTCTTACATCGTTTTGTTTTGTTTATTTGCTTCACACAAAGGCTTGTTACCTCTGTGATGGCAGTTTTTATTATTCCCCATTGTTCTTCCACCCCTCCTTCCTGCCCATTTGCTAGTGTATTCCTTAGGCACTCACCCATTTTGGCAAAGTCAACCCTCCTGAAGTCCAGTACTTCTGCCTTTGTATGGCTTGCCTCTATTGCTGTGTTTATTGTGAATCATACTGTTCGATGGTTGCTAGTTCCCAGATGGCTACCCACTTCTACATCTGTGATCCTCTCTTCATCTCCATTTGAGAGAACCAGGTCTAAGATTGCTCCCTCTCGAGTGGGTTCCAATAATAGTTGTCTTAGGCATGCCCCCCTGTAGGGCATCTAGAACAACCCCACTCTTAGAAGTGTCTGCTGCAGCTGCACTCCAGTTAACATCTGGCATATTCAGATCACCCATCAGCAATATCTCCCCTTTTTCTGCCATTCTAAGTATACTTCCTATCATTTCCTTGTCCATTTCCTCCCCCTGAGAGGGGGGTCTGTATACAACCCCTGTGTGGATTGTGGTGCCATTGCCTGTCTCCAAATTGACCCACAGTGCTTCTTCTCCTCCCTGTTTACCCTTTTGTTCTATTTCTTTGATTTGTTCCCTTATGTAGAGAGCTACTCTTCCTCCTCTTTTACCCTCCCTGACCCTCCTGTAGATAGTGTATCCTGGTATGTTTATGTCCCAGTCATGGTTCTGTGTGTACCATGTTTCTGTAACTGCCACGATATCCAGATGTTCCTTTTCCATTAAGGCCACTAATTCAGGAAGCTTGTTACCCAGACTACAGGCATTGGTACTCATTGCTCTCCATTTTTTGATGGCTTTACCTTCTGTAGCAGCATCCCCCACTGACCTTTTTGCCTTGGTCTTTTTCTATTTAGTACCCTGTTTTGTAGGGAGAGGCTGGGATTTTCCTGCTGCTTATCAGTGCCTACCCCCTTGACTAGTTTAAAAGTTTGCCAATGAAGCATTTAAACCAATTGCTCAAAAGACTTGTTCCCTTCCTGGACAGATGCAGACCATCCTGCCAGTATAGACTGGTGTCCTCAGGTGGAACCCCAGTCCCCAATGAGCCAAACCCTGTGCTCCACACCATTTTTCAACCATTCGTTAAACTGCATGGTGCAAAGTACCCTTGCCTCACCCATGCCACTGACAGGCAGCACCTCTGAGAAGGATACTGTGTGCTGCTTGTCTTCAGGTTCCTCCCCAGCTCTACAAAGTCCTTCTGCACTGCTCTAATCTCATGATGAGCCAAGTCATTTGTCCCTAGGTGGACAATGACGTCCAGCTCAGACTCCCATGCAACTGTTCTTGTGATCTTAAAGATGCGCTTCCTGTCCCTCCAAGCTATGGCACCAGGCAGACACCTTACTTCAGTTTTCCCTGCTCCCCCCAGTTTTATCCCCCTAATAATTGAGTCCCCAACCAGGAGCTGCTTCATTTCCCTGTGGTGTTCTCTGCCTCCTTCCTGATGGCCTTCCTTGTGACAGTTGTCTTCAACCTCCTTAGTCTCCTCTGCAGGTGTATCCATAGGGGAACTATGCTCCCCCAGAATGGTGTATGGATTGTGGAGTGGAACAACTGACTGGGTGTGCCTCTGTTCCACCAACCTTACCCTCCCTGAGCCCACTGTGGTCCAACTGCTGTGCTTTCTTCACAACCTCTGAGGTAGTGGTGGCGGCTCTGGTGCTCCCTGGATGGGGGAGGTCCCCTTACTACTGTCCAGTGCGGCCTGAAAATGGGCAACTTCCTCCCTCAGGGCAGAGAGTTGTCTGCAAACAGGGCCGCATCTCCGCCTCCAGAAAGACTCCCAGAAGACTGCTGCCCCACAGCCATTACATTGCACTACTCCCCACATGTCTGTCTACCTTCTTTATTTTTAATTTTTTTTGTTGTTTTTTTTTGTGTGTGTGTGAGATTGGTTTGTTATATAGAAATATATCTATATATATATATACATATATATTATATAATGTGTATGCTTATATTGTCAGTGCAGTGTGTTAGAGAGGATATGACAGTGATATGCACCTTGCCCTCTTGAGGAAATGATGTCAGAACCCCAGGTATAAAGGAACTATTTCCAGGGGTGGGTGGGGTGAAGGATGGGAAGGGTTTGGGCCTAACTGTGCCCTCACGAAACAATCAGCTAAAAGCTCTGACCTACTGCTGCAATGAGTGCCTTCCTGTTAGCAAGATGCCCTGCACGACAATTTGACAGAGAAAATACCCTGCTAATCAAACAGAGAAAAATCCAAACATCCAAGTCAGACACAGGTAAACCTCCCCAGCCCCAAAACAGCCTGGTGACTTATGCTCTGAAAGCAGTCAGCCCAAAAACACATCAGCTGTGCACAAGGACAGACACAGTAAACAGTATTCAGTCCCTGTGGGTTTAAAGTCTTCCTGCACTGAAAATCTTAACAATTGTAACAAAAGTAAAGCAAGGTCCACCTCCCTCTGTTGATTGAAAGACTGCCTTTTCTGATAATTCTAAGTTCCTTATTTCACCTTTCAGTTAGAAGTATCCCCCACCTGAAGAATATTAACTTTCCTAAGGAATCTGCTTCAAACCAAAGACAATTATAAATTGTAAGGTTCACCTCCCTCCATTGTCAGCACAACTTGCTTTCTTGCAAATCCTAAGTCCTGTGTTGCAGCTTCCAGCCAGAGGTAGCTTCACCTGAAGAATATTAGGTTATCTGGTTATTAGGTTCTGATGCCAGTGAGGTGCTCTCCAGTCTGGTGGGAACAACAGTCTGTATCCAAGGGATGGTGTGGCTTTGCCATTCCAGACTGGCACCTTTTGACTGGAGTATGGTGCTGAACTCACATTTCCAGGGGGCTTGTTTCTTCTCCCAAGTACACAACATGAAGTGCACTTCAACAACATTCTCGATATAAAATACCACATCAGGCAGCGGATTAATGCTTGACAGCAGTTTACTTCAAAGAGGTGCTCAGTGCAAAATAGTCTCTGATCAGTTCAGTTAAGCATTTTGAGAAAGTCCAGTGATTCCTTCAGAAATAACCAGCATATGGTTCAGCAAGTAGTCCAGCAATTAGAGGGAGTCCAAAATGTCCCAAACGCCCCATGAGGAAGCTGTAGAGGAGCAAAGCGCCAAGGCTAGGTGGCTGGTGGTTATCCTACTAGTTGGGACATTTTGGACTCCATCTAATTGCTGGACTGCTTGTTGAACCATTTACTGATTATATTTGCAAGAACTACTGGACTTTCTCAAAATGCTGAATTGAACTTTTAAGAGACTGTGTGAGTCCATTTGCACTGATGTATTTTGTATATGGCACCTTTTGAAGTAAAGGATTGTCAAGCATTAATCAGCTGCCAGATATGGCATTTTATATCCAGCATGTTGTGGGAGTGTGCATCATATTGTGTACTTGTGCTGTAGTGAGAGTAGCCACCCTTTTCTACCACACCCTGGAGTGATTGACGGCTTGCCCAGTGCTCATCCTGTTTGTGTTCTCATTTCTTCTCCCCCAGGGTCAGATAGGAAATGTTGCGGAACCCTCCTGCTGCTGCCTCAGGAGCTCCCATGTAGCCCTGATCAGTCTCGGGTCTCACCAGACCTCTATGGAGCCTCTGCCCTCAGGTGTCCTCCCCCATGCAGAGGACTGAGGGTAAGCCAGTTCCTCTCTAAGAAAAAGGGAAAGCTTGGCACTTTGACTCATAAGTGCGAATTAATGATGAAGATTGATTCTTGGAAGATAATGAAAGTTATGTACTTACCATAACTGTTAATCTTTCAGAATATCTTAACCACTGATTATCACACATGACCACCATCCCCTGCTCTAGCAGAGCCAGAGCCTCTGGACAGCTCACCCTGTCATGGTTGGTTGGCACATATAGTGCTACATGTCTCTCCTCAGTTGCTTCCCTCATTATAGGACAGCTTGTATTAAGAACAAAATGGTTTCATAGGGTTCCCAGTCCAACAACAAAAAAAAAAAAGCATGAACTGGGTGAGGGTCTTCTATAGAGTTCCATGCCAACCAAAAAAAAAGAATAGGTCATTCCTCCCTTTCTTTCTTCTGTCCTCCCTCTTCCCTGGGTATATCCCTATTAGTTGCTAAATGTAACGTGTACCCTCTCAGTACTATCCAGTCTAACTCCACTTTGACAGTAGGCCTGTCTGTGGTTCAGTGCTCTACACCAGATTGGATCCAACTATAATAGCCTCCACACAGGGTATACCCCTGTTGTTGCAGCAAAGGCAGATCATTCAATCTCTGGTGTTTTTCTTCTAGCTATGCCAAGTAAATTTTTACAAGTGCTTGGTTGGCATGTTTTTCCTGCACGCCATGTTGGCTTTTAAGCCCAACAGACTCAGATAGCTGGGGAGATGGTTACATCTTGACTGCTAGGATAAGCAACCTTGCAGTTCCACATGCACCATATGTTTAATCCTGCTCACTCCCCTTGGGTGTCATCGCCTTAAGGTTTAAAAAAACAAAAATCAGTCCCCTTCTGGCATCATGTTGTTTGCTTCTTTAGAGTCATTTACAGCTTCTGATATCTGGCACATTTGTGCCATTTCATTTTCAGGGTGGTCCTAGCTTATTTTGCATACCTTTCCCAACTTTACTGCCACAGCCATATTTTTACAGGGCTGCTGCCTTACTACTATCAACCCTCTGTTATCTCGCTAATCATGCTGAGGTTCTGGATCCAGTACCCGACTACCTCTCTGTGCCACTTAGTGTGCCTTCCTTCTCTGTCTAGAGGTTGGTAGTCAGGTTTTATTTTTTCCAATATCCTTTCCATATCACTTTGGGCTAGGGGCTTCCTTAAGCCCTCTCTCCTTTTTCCACACTTTTGTTTCTCTCTCTCCTGATGAACATAATTGAGTTTGGTGAGGGAGCAAACAATGGTTATTGACTATCATGTGGGAACACATGGGTGTGTGTGTGTGTGTGTGTGTGTGTGTGTGCGCACGCAGGTGCCATGCCCAGTAGCTGTTGCCAATCTCCCATGCCAAACCTCTGCTCCTGTGAGGTCCTAGTGCCTCTAGTCTTAACTCATAAATTGTAATCAATGGTGAAGATATTCTGGAAGATTAGTAGTTATAGTAAGTATGCAACTTTCTTTTCCCTCAATGCCTGAACCACTGCCTCAGTGAGATCTACTGCTGGCACTAGTAGTGCTGCTGGGTAAACCATTTGAGCCAGTACACAAGTGTGAACTATCGCACTTGCTATGGAAGACTGCCCACTTGGTTGCTATCACTTCAGCCAGAAAGGTGAGTGAACTTCAGGCGCTCTCGATGAAGTCTTCATATCTGATTTTCCACAAGGTCATGGTTGCCCTTTGTCCCATGCAAACTTCCTCCCGAAGGGAGTGTCAGAGTTCGAGCTTAACCAGGTGAATGACCTCCCAGTTTACTTCAACAACCCTACCTCATATGACGATCGTAGACTCCATAATCTGGACCTGCACAGGGCTGTTTCCTATTAAAAGAAGCATGGTGGGGATTCATGATGGGGCTCACCAGCTGTTTGTCACATACATTGAAACTGTCCCTGGCAGACCAGCAGTTAAGCAGTTGATTAGCAGGTGAATCACATCCTGCTTCACCCTGTGCTGCAAGTTGCTGATGGGGAGCTGCTCTTAGGGTTGAAGGTTCATTCCACCAGGCATATTGCAGCCTCCATAGCCACTTCCAAGTACAACCCAGTTGAGGCGATCTACAGGGCTGCCACCTGGGCTGAAGCGCATACATTCATCTTCCATTATGGCTTGAACCTGCTCAGTCATTGAGATGCTGTGTTTGGGACCTCAATCTTTGAGTCTGTTTTCGCCAAATAGGGGTGCACACCTTGCTCCCTTCTTCTGGAGGACTGCTAGAAATCTGCCAAAGTGTGGATAGTGACCTGTATCTAAGTTGTTAGAATTATAGATTACTCACTTGTTTTACTAGTGGTATACAGTTCGCATCTATACAATCCAGCTGACTTCCGCTGGCAGTTGACACAAGGATCTCTGCTTCCAGCATGCTGGATCTAACGTTGATGCAGTGGAGCCAGAGTACATACACCACGGGTGGTAGGAAGAGCCCAACTTGAAGACATCTAGTGAACTGAGCTATGTCCGGCCACTGCCAGAGTGTGGCTGTGGACTGTACACTATGCAAACTATGGTTACAGGTGAGTACTTAAAAGAAAAAGCCAAGTAACAATACATACCATTAAAGAGGCCCCACACTGGGATAATTATGCAGCATTCATTTATTTTGATACTGATCATTATAAAGTGCAGCCAGATAAAAAACAGTGGTACCCACTGAGATCACCAGTGTTTTGCACCTTTATCTGGGTGGCCAGATATAGGCTCAAAACATTGGTGGTGTTAGTGGGTACCAGCGTTTTTACTTGACTGCACTTTACAATGATCGGTATTGAAATCAACGGATTCTGTACAATTATCCTAGTGTGGTACCTCTCTTATGGTATGCATTGGTGCTCAGCTTTTTCTTTTGAAGTATTCATGGTGCTGCTGATGACAATGCAAGTTTCACGGTGGTCTTCTCTGCTCAGTTAAGTTGGCGAGTACCCTATATATTTTTTTTTTTGTGTGTGAGATATGTGCGAAGCAAGGAAAGATGTTTAAAGTCCCCCTGGGAACACCATCAGGGAGCATTTCAGCACAGTGCAAGTGATCACAGGCTGCCCAGTGTTTGCAGATCCTCTACCATCCACCATGGAGTCACATTTGCAGTGGCAGCTGAGCCAGCTGCTTGCCTGTCATCCCAGCTGGAGACAGGGTGCATTTATGGAAACCCTGAATATTGGGATGAGAGACAGGGGAAAAAGGGAGAGAAAAAAAAGTTTTCTCTCCTGATCATTTTCCTAGAGGCGCTGATCATTACCAAGGCCACTGATTTACGATGATTAAAACAATGAAATTCCATTTTCAAGACTTCAAATTCCGGAATTGCACCAGTGATTGTTACTCTAATTTCCGGATTTTACCGGTATTCTGCTATCATTCTTTTAGCATGTACATAAATAATCAGAATTAAAGAAGCCTTAATATACAGAGCATTAAATAAAGCAAATTGAAAATAGTATAAGAAAGAATTAAAAGAAAAACACAAGTTTTGTAGATTTACTTATCTGATCTAAAATGCCAGATTCCACGAAATCTTTGTTTTTACCGGGTTTTCAGGCAGCCCTAATTCCGGAATTTTACCGGATTTTCTGGTAAAAAACGAAAAACAGTGGCCTTGATCATTACTCTAGTAAGCAGTATAAAAATATAATCTCTGAATCGGAGCTGACTCATCACTCAGGGACCAAAGTCTTTCATTTCATTTGAGAACTTATTGATACCATTTTTTTTTTAAATCAAACAAGTGTCAAATTTCCTTTTCTTACTTCAGTTGGCAGGTACTATTGACATGAACATGCAGAGTGATATTATGGCAACATTTGAAGAAAATCTTTGAAACTTTTCAAATCTCCTGAAGTAATTTGCATGCCTTTGAAGATGCATCAAACATGGAAGATGTGGTGATACACTGGACAGTTAAGTAAATCTCTGGAAATAACCCACATATATGACCTTGGATGTTTAAATATAATGTTGAAAGCTAATGGCCTTTTACTGGGAAAAGAACATTGCTGCATACGAAATCATTGCTCTCCATCTACTGCTGAGGAAATTCTCAACTGCTGCTGGATAATGACTTTTCAATTATACTGTAAAAGAGACTTTTGACCTTATGCAGAGACAGTATGAGGACCCCAAAACATGAACATCATGTCTTGGTACATGATTACTGTAGTTCATTTGTGGAGCTAAACTACAGTTTTTTTGAAATGCCAAGTTTATGTCGCCTTGTTTAATAAGTTATTCTATGTTAATCTCTGAGAAAAAAATGGAGACCGGAAACTACTTTATTTTATTAGAAGAGCTAATACAAATGAAAAGTGATAAAAACAATCTGATCATTTGGGTAATAAAAGGATTTTTGAATGTATTTTGAGTTTTCCTGTTGTAAAATGCTGTATTTGTTTGCACTCCTACACATTTAAAATATGTTAAGCCATTTTATTTAATCTTCAGAAATACCTTAATTATATTTCTAGGTAGCAGTGCCCTTTTTAAGGGTTTCTTGCTTGCTGGGTTACATCTATATGTAATATGCTGTCATTTTTGTTTTGTGTTACCTGGTTTTCCAGTTGTGGTGCAAGCTAAATGGAGCTTGTCCCTTTTAAGAAAACATTAAAGCCATAATTTTTAGACATGATCCAACCTAGATTTTATATATTGTCTGTATTTTCTTCTCTTTTTTCTTCATTACTAGGTTAACTTGCATGAAAACTGGATCCTTGTCCCTCAGAATACATCTGCTATTGCTGTTTAATTAGTTGCTGATTTGATAAGTCTCTGTTTGTGGCATCATAGTAACTGTGAAAATGATCATGATGTCACAGATGATTATGACGTCAACAAAGGAGTCAGAAGCAGCAGTGAATTAACTGTAGGGGACAATGATCCAGTTTCCATATAACTGAACTTAATAATGAAAAGTAGGAATATACATACAGAAAGCATATAAAATATAAGCATGAGTGTTTCTGAATATGTTTTTCAAAGGTTTACCAAAAGTGATAATCTTGCTTTAAGAAAAACTATGCAACATTGAATCTTCATGCAAGTTTTGATCTCAGAACCTTTTGTCTGCAAACTGTGACCTAATGATCATTGCTTTTGTTTCTGTGGTACTCAGTTTGCTGTAGAAACAGACATGGCAGATTTTAATCACTTGGTCTTTTGAACTAGGGAACTCAATCAGAATTCACACACATAATTCAAATGTGTAGAACGTATAGAGATAAAAAGTGGCATTTATGACAGATATGAATATATTAGTAGAGAATACACTGCACATGTATAATTAAGAGTATCAATTGTACTGTACTTAATCAGTGAATGCATTTTTGCTATCTAACGTTTGTGGTTACTGACTGGTTCATTCTTATTTTTTGGCCAAACATTTGTCTGGATTTCGAAAAGATATTTGTTTTTTCACAGTATAATCTTAGTTTGCATTACACGTGTATATATTACCCATGCAGTATGTTGTTTGGATAACTTTAATTTGCTTTGTTTCTACATGTTGGAATACCTGTTGAAATAGAAGTGAACAACTATTTACTAGGGTTTTTTTTGCATTGAATACTATTTTTGTTTGTAAAGTTTGGAGTTTTATTTCAAAATTGTATGGCATTCAGACTGTAATAAATATAACAGTACTATAGTCTTTTGTATCATCATTATGGTTTGGTATGAAATAGTACCGTTACATTGTCTTTGACTCCAAAGCATTAATATGTGGACAAAAATAGATTTGCTGCAAGTTTGAAGAAAGACAACAGATTTGTCCTAAATAAAATTCAGCACAGCACTTAATACATGTCTCCTAGAGTTATCTACTAACTATTTTGCATGTGAAGCATGTGCAAGCAAAGGTCGTCACTGTAAGGAAGTAAGGTTACAAATGTCCATGACCCAGTTACAGACAGTGATTTAGTTCCTTAAAACCATGTATATACTATCATTTAAATATAGTAAGTGTTGCATGTTTGCAACAACATATTTAAAGAAAAACGATACCCTAAATGTAAAGTTTTTTTTTTGTAAATTATGTTTATTGCATTTAGAGATAAAATACAACACAATGTACATACCTATAGAGGCAAGATATGAAATCAACACAGTAACATAGTTATTATGACAAGAAATACTTCAGCACCCCTTCTACTTTGTTACAACATCATGGAAGGCATAAATCTCTGTAAAAGTCTATAATGTCCATTACAGTCCAGGAAACCTAACAACTGACCAGTGCTGGGGGCACAGTTCTATCCGAAAACTTCAGATTCTTTAAAGGTGGTGGTGTATTACTTTAGGCATCAAAACCCACCATGGAAGCAATAAAATAAGTATATTAAGCACCAGCCACTGCAGAGACATTCACTGCAGTGGGAGTATCTATGTCACTAATTGGGTTGGAATACCCATGAGGTCTTGCACACCCTTGATTGGTACCTACATGGTATTTCCAGGTTTGGCTGTATAGTTTGGCATTGATTTAGAATATAAATATAGCTCAGAAAATTTTGGTTATAACAGCCTTTAACTCCTGCAGTGGTATGGCAATGTATGTAGGAATATGAGTGGGCTGCAGCTAAACTGTGCAGGTCACCTTTAAAGTTCTACCACATATACTGGCATTAGTGTCCTGTAATGCAAAGTCAATAGAAAAAAAAAATTCAGATATATTATCATAGTAGCGTATAAGAGCAAGTAACATATAACACATTTATATAGAAAGATAAACATAATGGATCATAATAGCATGCCCCAGTGTCCAGAACATAGACTTGGAGCACCTTGACAAATTGCACATAAATCCTGCAAACTATCTTTAAACAGTGTGGCAAACTTGAAAATATTGTATTGCTCAAACCCTGTTGGTGTGAGCATGAAGCCATTTATTACCTGTGCGGAGGTTGAGCAGGCTATAGTTGCACATGTACATCCTGCGGTGGTGAGATGAGACCTAAGGACAGGGAAGGCTGAAACAGGCTGATACTCAAGGAAGTGCTACATTCGCCATTTTGGCTATATGGTTGATCTTCCATATATAGTAGCTTTTTCTTCTCAGGTCCGGCGAGGCAGCTGCTCAGCCCCATCCCTACTCCCCACAACTGGCTGCCATCTCCCTCAAATCCAGACCTGCTTTGGGGACTGAGTTGTGGCACAGCCAAGGAAGAGCAGCCCTGGCTCCATTTCTGTTTTCTCCCCATTCCCCTGGCTGTGGCGGCATGCATTTGCATGTATGTGGAGGTGCACACACACTGTGGAAACACAGCCCCATTCACTGAAGTTGCTCAGAGCTGCACTAACCCCAGGCCTCCACATGGGGGTGGTCAAAGGCTGAGAAGCTTAGCCACCCCTCCCCAAGAAAGGAGCGCAGTCCCTGAGATGCAAGATCCTCTGCCCCACCTCCAGCTGACCCCCTCAGAAACCCAAGGTCATTCCTGAACCCATGTTGCCCTCTGTGTCACTGGGCTAACTCACGGTTGATTGGTATGTAAAATATAAATTCATGCCCCAGGAATCTCCTAGCAGTATTAGACAATCTGCAGTCAATCCAGAATCTCTGACTGCCCCCGGAACTTTGAGTTGGAATATATGCAAATTAGAGAATTTAGGATGCAACATTCAAGCTGCTGCCTCTAGGTGGACTGTGTTCCATCTAACTGGCAGATTCAATTTTTCCATTCAGACAGCAAGACTTTTCCCCAAGAACTGCACAGCAACTTCACTGCAAGACTGTTTATTTTGTTCAAAAAGTGATATTTTTATACTATTTTATACATACTCTGCCTCTAGTAGTTTTTTCACTAAAGTTTAGTTAGTGAGATATTAGTCATTTTTAGCAGTTCCCTCGTGGTTCCCAGGAACCGAGTTCTCAAGATTAAACTGGGGTTTGTAACAGTTCTTACTGCTAGTGCTTTAGTTTAAAGTTTTATATATTTAGAAATTTAAACAACTTTGTTTGTACTCATGATTGGTTCCTGTTCTTAACAAGGAACCAATGGCGTTTTTGTGATTAAACATACTTTTTAAGTATTAAGTTGGTTTGTAATCAGTTTCTGTTTAGGAACTGATTGTGTTTGGTTTAAATAAAGAAATCTGTTCCAAATTGTGGTTCCCTTTTTAACACAAGGAACCAACCGCGATTTGCTTAAAACCCATTCTGGGTAAGTTTTTTACACTCTACTGACAGTTTGGCATGTCAGACAGACCTAAAAAGAGAACGGGACCCACAGGCTTTAAAAACTGTATTGCGTGCTTCCAGATTTTTGCTAAGGCTGATCGCCATGATTTGTGTATAGAGTGCTTGGGTCCCAGTCATATTTTTTCTCTAACTGCAAAATTACTTCTGTTCCCACCTCAGTGTCACCAAAGCAAACTGAAGAGGGTCCTTCTTCTTCCCCACTCCAAACCAAAGGAGAGACCCTCTAAAGATTCCTTAGATCCCAAAGTTCCTGAAAAGGGGTCTGAACATACTAAGCACTAAAGAACAACCAAACAGGCTCCTGAGTCTGTGCCTGCTAAAAGGAAATATAAAGAAAAACATGTCGTGCCTTCTGCTGAAAAAGCAAAGGGGCTCCCAACAGACAAAGATGAAATACCCTCTGTGGAGGAAATTGCCAGACCCTGCAAGTCATTCAGGCCTTATAGACTGCAGGTTCCATACTGGGTTCACTGGTTCAGATTCCACCACTGGTTGCCAGTGACCATGGCCAGGAATTGAACATTGAGGAGGAAGAGGATCTAGGGGAACCTATTGAACCAGAAGTATCCCCAGACTAGGAGTTTGGTTCCCCTCCTTGTGGGCATGATGATTTTTTATCCCACTTTTCATTTGTCAGGCAAATGGCTGACACCCTGGGCCTCACTCCACAAGAATCTATGGATGATGAGGAAGAGGCAGAGTTTTTTGATATGATGGGTTTGGCTCTCACGAAAATGGTGGTCCTTCTCAACCATAATTCCCTTAAAAAGGCTAGTTTTAAAACCCTGCAGATACCTTCCTCTGTCCCTGGGTGGACAAGAAGGTGGAGAAGAAATACCAACTGGATAGGGCTTCTGCTGATTATTGTACACCCATCCAGATCATGAGGGTGTGATACAGGCTGCAGCTGTAATAAAACAAAAGTACCCCTGGCATCTCATCCACCAGACAAAGATTCCAGAAAAATTGACACTATGGGGAAGAAAGGTTATTTGGGCTGTTCCCTCCTTCTTCAGCAAGCAGCTTACATGGCTTATGTTGCACCGTACCAGAAAGCCTATGGAATTCTATACTGGCTTTAATTGATAAAGTTCCAGGGGATGTGGAACATGATATGGCAGATATTGCCAGAACGGCTTTGGATGCCACAAAGGACCAGTTTCACATGGCTTTGGATGCAAACAACACTGCATTCAGAATGTTGGCCCTATCAATCTCTTTAAGAAGGTTTACTTGGCTCAGAGCAACCAACCTTACACCAGACATTCAGTTAAAGGCTATGGATTTCCCTTGCGAAAACAATTCCCTTTTTGGCGATAAAACTGAGGCATACATGAAAAAGGTGAAGGAATACAAAACCACCTACAGGAGTGTCTCAGAGAGAGAGAGAGAGAGGGGGCATCCACTTCTTTTAGATCCACAGGAAGGGAGGTAGGGGTAGGGTGTATTACCCCAGGTCATGTGCCCCATACTCTATGCCTGTAGAGTACACACAGATTGGAGTGTATTACAGTGGCAGGAGGTCTGCTAGGTGAGTCAGCTCAGCTCCAGACCCTAGCCCACGATCCAGACAGAACCCCTGACTGCAGAGATCAGGCTGCCCCCCTCCTCCTCCAGTAGGGGGCAGGTTGGCTTACTATTTCCAACACTGGAGAAACATTACCACAGACAGTTACTGGAGGTAGTGAGTCAGGGTCTCTGTCTACAGTTCAAACATTTTCCAAAACTCCAGGGCCACAGGGTTTTCTGGCCTTCAACTCAAGCAGAGTGTATTTTGCTGGAGTTAGAGGTAAAAAAAAAAGCTCCTGTAAGCCAGGGCAATAGAGCCAGTCCCTCTTACCCAAAGGGGAAGGAACATGTACTCAAGATACTTTCTGACCAAAAAGAAAAATGGAGATTGGTGGCCAATCCTAGATCTCCGATACCTGAACAAACACCTGGCAAAGCCCAGATTCAAAATGGTAACACTGGCCATAGTTATTCCTTCTCTAAGGAAAGGAAATGAAACTGGCTGGCATCTCTGGATCTGAAAGACGCTTACAGGGAAGGTTAAGGAGAAAAGGGCTGCATTCAAAAAGTATAAGCAGGGGTTGAAAAATCCCCAAGTCCGAGGTCCGGGACCCACAAAAAGCACCGTAGGACTTTCACACTACAGCCCATTTAAGTCCGATGGACTTGACTATATTTACTTTTGCCAGCGCATACGCGGACCTGTAACTGCAACTCCACCGCCCTGCTGACTGTGCATTCGATGCTGGCTTCCGAGCTGTACAACAGCTCCATTGATCCATTTTCTGATTGGTTGCCATGAGATATCCACACCTACTCACGAGACCAGGAGAGAGAAAGGATAGGCAGAGCTACTGTAACACTGGTCCCAGACCAGTCATATCGGGAATCGCGCGTAATGTAATTTTCTGTGGACAGGCATGAAGGGTCTGAGCAGAAGTCGAGAAGGAAGAATATGGCTGTTTCATTTTCAGGGAAGAACATCATGCTGCATGGATGCCAGTTCCAGTTTTCATTTATGTAGTAAGGAGCGTATTTATTTTTTTTTAAAAACAAGAAGGCTGAAAGTGTAATCATAACTCTGTTCAGCACAGTTAGGAGAGCAACGGGAGTTGTCGAGTGTGTGAGAGAGTTTTAAGACTGTGTTTAAATCAAAAACAGCATAGCTTTACTCTTGTTCAGTCTGGCAGAGGTTTGAAGGCAATGGTGGTGCAGCTAAGTCAATACGGAGAGTGTAGGGTGAGGTGGAAAAGGATACAAATAGCATTTGTGTGAAAGGAAGGTACTTTTTTTTTTATTTTTAATAGGGGCAAATACTGACTGAGATTTTTATTTCTTTGACTGTTTCTGTCCAAGTGCCACAGCCTTGGTGTGGCTGATTTGCTTCTACAACAGGAAACAATTGTGTACAGCAAGTAGGAAAAAGATTATTTAATGGAGGCACTGTTTTCTGAAGGAGCAGGGGAAACGTGTTTTAGTGAAGTAAAGAAAGGAACTACAGTAAAAGAAAGTGAAAGCGATTAGGGAGACGTGCCAGTGGAGGAGAATGACATAACTACTGTGTGCATAAAGTACAGTGTGCTTTTCCCAGTTAAGTTTTTAAATAAATGCTTAATTACCTGTCTACTATGTGTAAAAATTAGAGCATTTATCACGTAGTAGCTTCAGATACTGAAGTGGACCCAGCGACTGTGTGTGTCTGTCTTGTAGCAGTGGCTGTGGCCATCTTAATATAAAAAGGACTTCGACTAGCCAAGGGAGAGTAATAATTAAGATTACGGAAAATTGGGGGTTCACAGATGTGAGCTGGACTATGAAACTTAATTTAAAGCCAAGCATATAGTCCATTTTGAGTCCAGAATGCAAGCTACGAATAATTTGGCTTGTAGAGGGGTCCCTGTTGCTTCCTGTAATTATCAGAAAACAATTGATTTGCGTTGGTAAAGATGTCGGTGAAAAAAAATGTGACTTACCATTGCCTGCCATGGACTTATGGCCCAAAAGTAACATAAGTCCTGGATTTATGGCCTCTCCCAAAATTTTTCAACCCCTGATAAGGAATCACAGAAGGAGCATGACAGAGAACTGTATCAATTAAAGCGTAAAGAAGTGGGAAAGGCAGTCAGAATAGCAAAAGCCCAAACCGAGCAAAAAATAGCCAATTCAGTTAAGAAGGGGATAAAACCTTTTATAGGTACATTAGGGAGCATAGAAATGTTAAGGGAGGAATAGTGAAGATTAATAAGGAAGAGGGGAGGTGGGCAGAGGGAGACAGTGAAAAGGCAGAGATACTGAATGAATACTTTTGCTCGCTATTCACAAAAGAAGATAAGGAGGAGTTACCTAAACCAGACAATAGAAGCACTCTGGGTAGGGGGGTTGACACCAGTCCATTTACAGAAGAAAGAGTCCTGAAAGAACTCCTAAAACTCAAGGTAGACAAAGCAATGGGGCCTGACGGGATTCACCCCAGAATCCTAAAAGAACTAAGGGAAGACCTAGTGACACCACTGACCACACATTTTAACAAATCATGGGAGGATGGGGTGGTTCCTGAGGACTGGATGAGGGTAGATGTGATTCCCCTTCACAAAAGTGGGAGCAAGGCAGAAGCAGGAAACTACAGACCTGTAAGTTTGACCTCAGTGGTAGGGAAAATGATGGAATCACTTCTGAAAGAAAGAATTGTTGAGTACCTAGAGGCCAGAGGGCACAGGACCCAAAGCATGGATTTACAGCAGGAAGGTCATGTCAGACGATCTAATAGATTTCTTTGTCTGGGTGACCAAAGTAATAGACCAGGGAGGGGCTGTGGATGTGGCCTACCTAGACTTTAGCAAGGCATTTGACAGTCCCACACAAGATTAATAATCAAGTTAGCCAGCCTGGGAGTGGGTCCCAGGTGGTAGCCTGGGTAGCAAACTGGCTGCAAAACAGGACACAGAAGGTAATAGTGAATGGAACACATTCTGAAGAAAGGGGGGTCACTAGTGGAGTACCTCAGGGCTCAGTACTGGTTCCAGTCCTCTTCACCATTTTTATAGGTGACATTGCAGAGGGTCTGAAGGGAAAGGTATGCCTCTTTGCAGATGACACAAAGATCTGTAACAGAGTTGATACACAAGGGGGGTTAGAAAGGATGAGAAGGGACTTGGCAAGGTTGGAGGAATGGTCAGACATATGGCAACTTAGATTCAATGCAAAGACATGCAAAGCAGTGCACCTGGGAAACAAAAACCCAGAAGAGTACACAATAGCAGAGGAGATACTAAAAACAACAAAAATGGAAAGGGACCTGGGGGTAGTCATATCAGATGATCTAAAGGTTGGTAAGCAATGTGAGAAGTCAGTAAGGAGAGCCAGGGGGATACTCAGATGCGTAGGAAGGGGCATCACAAGTAGAAAAAGGGAAGTGGTTATCCCTCTGTACAGACAGTTGGTGAGACCCCATCTGAGTACTGTGTGCAGTTTTGGAGACCTCATCTACGCAGGACATAGACAGGATGGAAGCAGTCCAGAGGAGGGCAACTAAAATGGTGCAGGATCTGCATCAGAAACCATATGAAGAGAGACTGAGAGAGCTTAATATGTATACCCTTGATGAAAGGAGGGACAGGGGGACATGATAGAAACATTCAAGTACCTGAAGGGAATCAACAAAGTCCAGGAGGGTAGCATCTTTCAGAAAAAGAGATGTGTAAGAACAAGGGGGCACAATTTAAAGAAAGAGGGGGGATGGCTCAGGGGTAATGTGAGGACATTTTTTTTCACAGAGTGAGTGGTGGATGCATGGAACCGCCTTCCTGGGGAGGTTGTTGGGTCTAAAACAGTGGGGGAATTCAAACATGCATGGGACAGACATAAGGCAATTGTAATGGGGGGTGGCAGGAAGTAGGCTGTTGGTTAACTAGAATATGCAGCTTATCCAGTAGGTAGGGAAATGGGCAGACTGGATGGGCCAAGTGGTCCTTATCTGCCATCAAAGTCTATGTTTCTGTTACTTTCACATTCCAATCAGACCTTGCCACAGAACATACCTAAGGTTCTCTCTTCCCTCAAGTCATTACCAGTTCTCAGCACTTCCCTTCAGGCTCACTTCTGCCCCATGGGTGTTCACAAAGTGTCTGTCAGTGGTGGCAGCTTACCTCAGAAGGCAGGAAAACAGTGCATTTCCTTACCTGGACAACTAGCTAGTCATAGGGAAGTCATACCAGCAGGTAAAGGATTCCATCAGGGTGACCCAGAGTAACCTGGAATCACTGGGTTTCCTTATGATTGCTCAAAAGTCTTGAATGGAGCCAATTCAGTCACTGGAGTTCATTGGAGCAGAACGGGATACTGTTCAGGGAAAAGCTTTTCTCCCACAGGAGAGGGTGTCAAATCTACTGACTCTAGAAAATTCCTTTGCCTTGGATCAGCCCAGAACTGCAAGACAGTTCCTAGCATTACTAGGATACATGGCCTCAACTACTGCAGTAGTGTCAGGCTCTAGGTTTCAGATGAGGGATATTCAGTATCACCTCAGATCCCATTGGACCCAAAGAAGAGACCCCATTTCAAAGCTTGTGCCAGTTACAAGAACTCTGTTACTGGCCCTACAATGATGGAAAGAAAGGGACAACCTCCAACAGGGCAACCCTCTTCAGAAACAGCACTTCACTGTGGTCCCAACAGCAGATGCCTCCTAGGGTAGGGGGCACACACAGGACACCTCAAAATCAGTGGAATTTGTTCTCCTCAGGAATACAACCTGCACATCAACCTTGTAGAGCTAAGAGCAGCCCCCCTTGTCCTAAAGGCCTTTGCTCCTCAGTTGAGGGATCAGTCAGTCCAGGTTAGGACAGACAACACAACGACCATGTAGTGTATCAACAAGCAAGGAGGTACCAGATCTTCAAGGCTGCGCACAGATCTATGAAGATTTGGTCCCTAGCATATTCCCTGGAAGTGCCTCTATCTGCCATTTATCTTCCAGGGAACGACAATACACTAGCAGATTCACTCAGCAGAATCAGCCAAGATCACTACAAATGGACCTTGAACAGGCAAGTGTTGGCCACAATTTTCAGATGTTGGGCCACCCTGGAAATAGATCTGTTTGCCTCAAAAGAAAATCACCAGCTTTCACTTTATTGCTGCAGGCCACCCTCCATGGGCCCAGTGCCCATGGAGGCACTGACCCTGGATTGGACAGGAAAATTTCTTAATGCATTCCCTCCAATTCCACTGGTGTTGAGAGTCCTTCTCAAGCTGAGAAGTCAGCCTGCACCCATCATACTCATTGCCCCAGACTTTGCTAGGCAGCCATGGTACCCTTTCAAACAACATGAAGTCTTGCTGTATTCTGACAATTGCAGTGATTCCCAACCTTTGAACTGCTCCGGAGAACAGAGTTAACTTTCTATGCAGGGCATAGAATACTGAGCTCAAGCTTGGTTGAAGTCTCTGTCTGGAGTGATTCAAACCTAAACTGTCAGATTCTTTACTCCGCCTCACTGAACGGTCGCTCCAGAGATTTCTCCTTCAGCTCGGTTCAAAAGTCAAAGTTTTCAGTTTTTGTCGGTTTTTAAACTGAAAAAAGTATCCGCATAGTCGGTTCAGTCTCTGTCTGTGGTGCCGTGAGTACTAGATAGGAATTGTTCTGTTTTTCTGTGTGGAACTTGCAAAAGTGCAGCTCGGTTCAGCTGAACCAGCCATTTGATAGTGAAATTTGTTTGTTTACTTAGTGTTTGGTTACCGGTTCTAAAAAAAAAAAAACGTGTTTTTAACCGTTTTTTCCAATATCCGCGGATATGGTTAGGAACCCGATAAGGGAGTCTGCCTGGTGTTGCCGTAAAAGGGTAAGTTTGGTTAGGTTGGCCATGTCTGAGAAACCCAAGAAAAAAACCGGCCCACTGGGTTTCAACACTGCAGTGAGTGTGGAGAGGTCTTTGCTAAGGCCGATCCCCACACCACCTGTGTTTATTGTCTCGGGTTTGACCACCTCGATTCAGACTGTCAAATATGTAAAAATGTTCCCAAATCTACCCTTGAGAAGAGATTAGGTAGACTGAGGGAAAAGGAGGCCAAGAAGTCCACTGACCCAGATGGCCAGCCCAGTTCGGTTTCAACCGAACCAGAAGGAGTGACCTCTTACCAGGGCGATACTTCTTCAGGCAAAAGGAGAGCCGATTCCGAGAGATCGGTTCCAACAAAAACAAAGCGCAAAGATAAACCGACCGGTTCGGTTCCAGAGGTTCATGTTCCGACTGCCGAAGAGATAGCCAGGGCGATTCAGATTGTGAAATCACTCCGTCCGGTTCCGACTGATCCGACTCCTTCTGGCAGGGGTTTGGTTCGGTTGATTCCCCCGGTTCAAGAGTATACCCTTGAAGATTTTTATGAACTGAAATTTGAAGAGGAAGGGGAATTTGAGGATGATGATGTAAGTGACGGTCTGGATGTGCCTGTGGAACCGGACATCTCCCCAGGCAGACCTTCAGGTATTTCCCCTCCTAGGCTTTCTGAGTCCCCTTCTCACTTTATGTTTTACAGAAAGGTGGCTGAAACCCTCCAACTTCCTATGGAGGAAGCTGTGGAAGATCAAGAGGAGCCTGATTATGTAGAGATGATGGATATCTCAGAGTCCAGGAGACTGTCTATTTCCCCTCCATAAATCTTTTGGGAAACAGACACAAAAAATCCTAAAGTCTCCTAACACTATACCTCCTATGGATAGAAGAATGGACAAAAGGTATACACTTTCAGGCTCAGACACAGAGTTCTTATATCAGCAATGCAGCCATGTTGGGGTAGTGCAGGCTGGTGCCTGTGACAAGGCAAATATTCCCTTGGCTTCACACACCCCCCTGACAAGGACTCTAGGAAGATTGATGCCATGGCAAAGAAGCAGTACATGGCATCTTCTTTGGGACTCAGGCAGGTGAATTATATGGCCTATACAGCCAGGTACCTGAAGTCCAGGTGGGACACTGTACTGGCACTGGCTAAACAGGCCTCTCCCCAGCTAGCCAAGGAGTTGGAGACAGTGGCTGCAGATGGGACTGAAGCATCTAAGGTTCAGTTTCATGCTGCTGTGGACTCTAATGATGTGTCATCAAGAGTCATGGCTACATCTGTGGCTCTTCGGAGGATGGCTTGGCTCAGATGTACTAGCCTCTCGCAGGACACCCAGGCTAAGGCCATGGATTTTCCTATAGTGGGTAATTCTCTGTTTGGGGAGCAGACAGATAATTACATGAAGAAAATGGATGAGTACAGGACCACTTACAGGAGTGCTCAGACCAAGGAAAGGCAGGCAACTCCTCAAAGGCAACAGTCTAGGGGCAGGGGCAGGCCTTTTCAAAGGCCTTTTTACCAAGCACAGGCCTCTTCTTCCTTTTCTCAGAGGGGGTTCTTCAGAGGGAGAGGCAGAAGGGGGATGAGCAGGGCTGCATTAACTCCTCAGCCTAAAGCCCCTGCCAAGCAGACACCCTGATGGGCCTGCCCGGGTCGACTCTCCTATTCCAGTAGGGGGCAGGCTGGCTTACTTTGTCCAGGACTGGATGTCTGTTACATCAGACAAGTGGGTCCTGGAAGTAGTAAGCCAAGGACTGGTTCTCAGCTTCAAAAAATTTCCAAAGATGAGAGCCAGATCTTTTCCACCTGCAACTCTCTTGGAAACCCTTGCCCTAGAGGCAGAGGTTTCTTCTATCCTAGCTTTAAGAGCTATAGAGAGAGTACCTACCCTACACTAGGACAAAGGACTGTACTCCAGGTACTTCCTGACCTCCCAAAAAGCAGGGGAGTGGCGACCCTTCCTAGAACTAAGACATCTAAACAAACATCTTTTAAAACCAAAGTTCAAGATGATAACTCTGGGAATAATCCTTCCCTCTCTAAGGCCAGGGGACTGGTTAGCCTCCCTGGACCTCAAAGATGCCTACTTTCACATTCCCATCAGGTGCTCCCACAGAAAGTACCTTGGGTTCAAGTTGCCCTCAGGCCATTATCAGTTCAGAGCAATGCCCTTTGGCCTAACCTCAGCCCCAAGGGTTTTCACAAAGTGCCTGGCAGTAGTAGTTGCCTTTCTAAGAAGGCAAAAGATTTCCATTTTTCCATATCTGTACGACTGGCTAATAGTGAGTCAGTCTCCAGACCAAGTCAAGTCTCACCTGCAAGTGACCCAGCAAGTGCTCACTTCTCTAGGATTTCTTCTCAACCTTCCCAAGTCAGTTCTCGAATCAGTCCAGCTTCTTACCTTTATAGGGGCAGAACTGGACACACTCAGAGCAAGAGCCTTTCTTCCTCTAGAAAGGGCAAGGGTTCTTTTGGAACTAGCTTCTTCCTTCAGCCTTCGGGTATCTCGACCAGCAAGGCATTTCCTCCAGCTCTTGGGCCACATGGCAGCTTCAACAGCAGTGGTCCAAGGGGCAAGATTCCAGATGAGGGATATTCAGTTCCACCTGAGAGCTTTCTGGTCTCAGAGAAAGGACTCCCTTACCAAACTGATCCCAGTGACTCTGACCTTGATCCAAGCCCTCCAGTGGTGGCAGGATCAGGACAATTTATGACAAGGTGTTCCTTTTGTTGCTCAGCCTTGTTCAGTTGTCCTTACCATGGATGCTTCTCTCCTGGGCTGGGGAGCCCACCTGGGGTCCCTTACTGCCCGGGGGCTGTGGTCCCCCCAAGTATCCCTTCTCCACATCAATCTTCTAGAGCTCAGGGCAGTTTTTCTAGCTCTAAAAGTGTTCTTACAGTCAGTACAGAACAAGGTGGTTCAAGTCAGAACAGACACCACCACCACCATGTGGTATATCAACAAGCAGAGAGGGACTCGGTCCACGGCCTTGTGCACAGAAGCCATGAAGTTGTGGTCCCTGGCTTATTCCCTGCAAACCTCTCTTGTAGCAGTTCACCTTCCAGGCAAGGACAATGTGCTAGCAGATGCACTGAGCAGGATTTCTCAGGGCCATCACGAATGGTCCCTGGACCCTCAGGTGTTGAAAGTGATTTTTTTCAAGGTGGGGCACTCCAGAGACAGATCTCTTTGCAGCCCCAGACAATCACCAACTCCCTCTCTTTTGTTGCAGGCCTCCAGTCCTGGGCTCAGTCCCTCTGGACGCCCTGATCCTGAATTGGGAGAGGACGTTTCTGTATGCCTTTCCCCCCTTCCCACTCTTGTTCAAAGTTTTGGTAAAAATAAGGTCTCAGCCTTGCAAGGTGATTCTGATTGCTCCAGATTGGACCAGACAACCCTGGTACCCCCTGTTGCTGTCCCTAGCAGTCCATCTTCACCTGTCTCTTGCCAGGAATTACAGCCTGTTAACATCCTCTCAGGGAAGGATTTGGTACCCCAATCTTCAGTCTCTCAATCTCAAAGCATGGCTCTTGAAGAGTTAGAGTTTGCAGATCTGCATCTTTCCCAAGGGGTTCTGGATATTCTCAAAGCTTCTCGAAAACCCTCCACCAGAAAGACTTACAACTCCAAATGGAAAAGATTCAGCATTTGGTGTTCTAAGAAGCATGTTTCTCCAGACACTGCTGAATTGCCTATGGTTCTGGATTATATGATCCATCTTAATGGCCTAGGCATCAGACCAGCTACTCTCAAGGTACACTTGTCAGCTGTTTCTGCGTTTTTTTGTCTGGGGAAGCCTTCCTCACTATCTTCCCATCCTGTGTTCTATAAATTTTTTAAAGGATTGCTTCACACCAATCCTCCTTTTAGAGACCCTGCCCCTGCCTGGGATTTGAATGTTTGCATTGCTCAACTTGTGCAACCCCACTTTGAGCCTATGTGTTCAGCAGAGCTTAAGTACTTGACTTGGAAAACTGTGTTCTTGGTAGCCATTACCTCTGCCAGGCATATCAGTGAATTGCAAGCACTGTCAGTGGAACCTGATGTTATCTCCTTTCACAGGGATAAAGTGGTCCGTAGAACCAATAGAAGGTTCTTGCCCAAAGTGGTTTCAGACTTCCATGTAAACCAGTCTATGTCTCTCCATGTTTTCTTCACTGATCTTTCTTCCTTAGGAGTGAGGAGGCTACACAGTTTAGATGTCAAAAGAGCCCTTAGTTACTACATAGAGCGTACCAAGGGTCACAGGTTTGACTCCCTCCAGTTATTCCTCACTTATGGAGAAGTGGGAAAGGGCAAACTTGCCACCAAAAGATCTATTGCCAGGTGGATTGTGTCTTGTATACCATTCTGCTATGAAAAGCTGGGGAAAAACTCCACCCTCAGGCCTGAGGGCTCATTCCACAAGAGGTAGATCTGCTTCCCTGGCTGCTGCCAGGGATATCTCTCTCTTAGAAATTTGTCTAGCAGCCACCTGGAAAACAGTCCATACTTTTACCAAGCATTACTCTCTGGATATCCAGGCTAGGAGTGATGCTCGGTTTGGCACAGCAGTACTTCACAGCCTATTCCCAAAGTAGGTTCTATCCCTCCTCCTTGGAGGTACTGCTTGGTAGTCTAATTGTCAGAATACAGCAAGACTTCATGTTGTTTGAAGAAAAAATTACTCACCTTAGTGTAAGCCCCTCACCCCTGTACTTGTTGCAAATGACAGGTGGCATGCTGTTGAAGCTGACAGCAGTACCAGGTGGGGGACTGGGTTCGGGGAGGACTAGGTTACTCGGCACAAGGGCTAGGTTTGGAAACGATAACTGTAATGTCCAATACCAGGAATGGGATTCTAAAGTGTGGCTTTTATTCACATCCAAACTGAAAAAACAAAGCATAGATGGACCCCCACGGGGCTACATTCCTGGTAATGCAGATAAGAGAAACAGAACATTTCCTCAACACTTCAGCCCTCAGGCTCTGGACCCACTAGGCACACAGCTTTGGGTACACAGCCCGACTTGTACACTATTTGGGTTTTCCCTGGCCCAGCTCCCCTGATGGCCACTCAAACCCCGTCCATATGACATGGACACATTTTTCTGGTGGCTCCCTAAACCACCTTAGAGCCTTCGACTCCTTAAGGGAAACTTCCTTTCAATCCCACGTCTGGGTACTTCCCTCAGCACTGTCCAAGTGCCTGAGGCAAAGTAAAAGGGCCACAGAGCTAATCCGTAGAGGTGAACCTGGTTACTAAAGATGGGGGTTTCCCACCTCTAGCTTCCACAATCCATACCCGGCCATTTCTCTGGACCCTAAACAACTCTTTCTGAAAGGCTTGGCAATGTAGATTAAAGGGTAAATGCATAGTACATTTCCTCTACATGTCTTGGCTTTCCCCTTGTGCTGGACTTGAACATACTTTTACTTTGGCTTAGCCTATTCCTCTAGGCCTCCCACTGATTAAGCAGTCCAATCTCCACTTTACAAAAGTTCAGGTGAAACATAGGCCCCATGTAAGAGTAGAACTCACCCTTTGGTTGCAGGTGCCCCACAGGCAATTCTTGACAACTTCTGGTGCCGCAGCAGAACTTAGAAAAATAAGGCAGCTTGTTCCCTAGCCAGAACCAGAAGGTTGCCCCTGGAATAACAGGCAAACCTTTTACACTCCATCCCCTCAGGGATGGGGCACAGAGACCAGTAACAGCAGTCTCTACCACTTCGCGAACAGCTTACTGTGTTCCTCTTTTGGCAGAAACACATACCTCTCCCTAAAAGTAGCTCTATATCAGAGCTTTAGGCTCCAAAAGCCTGTGCACAGACTGCTGTGCTCCTCCCTTCAAGACTGCTCACACACAACTGCTGCTCACTGTTCAAAAACTCCCAACATTCTAACCTAACTCCCAACTGCAGATTTCAATGTGGCTCATGCAGCTGTGATAGTTCTATAGTGATGTCATCCCTCAGTCTCAGCTGTGACTGAGAACAGAGTGAGACAGTGTGAAATCCATTTAACTGGAGTTTCACAAGCTGCCTTCCCTGCCTACCACTAGGTCTTACTGGGATTCTAGTAACCCTGGGTAACAGGGGGGTTACACTCGCCCTGGGCCAGGAAAATGACTGTCTGCAGTCATTATTTACCCACCTTAGGCCATCCCACCCTATGTGCTACCTGCAGAGGGGGGTTATCAGGCCCCCTCCTACCATATGCGAGCACAGGCAGGCAACACTAAGGGCCTAGAGGCCTTTGGCTGACATATCAGCCTCTACTCTACCCACTAACTATGGGTGCCTAGTGGCTATGGTAGAACTGTCCAGAGCATAGCCCTAATAGATCAGCACTGCAGTCCCTATGGCCGTTCAGGACCACAGCCTGTCTATCCCCCCCAGCCCTCTAGGGAAAATCTGTCTGCCTCTAACTCAAATCCCAAAACAAAAACAAACCAGGGACCTCTCTGACCTTGGGCACCCTGCAACCACACACCAGGAACTAGTATCAACCATTACATTACTCCCTCACTCCCACAACCACACCTGTGGAAGGAAAGGGTTACTACAGTAACAACAATGACAGTACTTTAAATACTACACACTAATGTACTAGTGAGGAACTCTGATGAGCCCCTCCTTCTCTTCTTGTCTTCTCTTCTATCTTCTTCAGGAACACCTGCAAGAAAAAGAAAGACAACACACACTCCTAATCTGTGTACACAGTCTACCTAAACCCCTACCATCAAAACACTGAAGAATCCCAAAAAGATTTTTTTTAGAAAAGGTAGAAAAACAGTATATACATTAGAAAACAGTAGAAAAGCAATGATGACATTTACAATACACATTTGGGGGATGGAGTGCCCTAAAAGTCCCATCTAGTGACCACAGTGCCCGAAGGCTAGTCCATTAAAGAGTCTCTCCTGGACCGGAGCTCGGTGAAGCACAGTTCTAGCAGGCCAAAGTCCCAAAGGGGAGAGTCTTTGAGGACAGTTCACACATCTGGAGTCTGCTAGTGTAGGGTGTGTACTGCAATGTCATAAGGATAGAAAGGTTTGGACTTACCAGCCCCTTGTAGAATGAACAATGGCACCGACCTGCTCCTCTGCCGAAGACTCTCCCTGGCAGCATTCTTCTGATACAGCTGGGCGGACATCTTCCGGGAACTACAGGAGGGCACATCTGGAAACTGCTGGGATGATGTCATCTCTGGAGATGGAACCTTGGAACAGGAACAAAAAGGAAAACAGCTGGTCTGACGTCATCCGATTACCAAGCGATGAATCAGGATACAGTTGGGCTGGCGTCCTCTCTGGATCTGAAGTCATCTGGTGGGCCAGTCGATGGATTCTGGAAAGTCAGTACACTGTAGAACTGATGAATGTGGGGCACCTGAGTCCTGGATGTCCATACTGGCGAAACAACAAAGGCACTGCAATGGCTGGAGTGGCAGCATTGACTACCACTGCTCTGCTTTCCATCTGGTAGGCACGGGTACATTTGCAGGGAGGTTTTTGCATTGAGGCCAATAGTACAGGGGGTCAGGAGCTTGAATTATTACCTCGTCTGTGCGCACATAATTCACACTGTGAAAGGTTTCACGTCCCTCTCCATCCACTATTCAAACTGTGTCCATTAACAGTGTCCTGCCTCTTTTCCACTGGGTGTATTTTTCGTGAAACATTCTGTTCCTGACATGCTTGTTTGCACCAGGATGCACGCATTTCATTGCTTCGGCCCAGATCCAGGATTTCCTGCTGTTCTCGATTTCCTCCCAGACTCTCCGAGGAAAGGTAGGAAAGGACATCCCATAGATTTCATTTGCCTTCCTACGAACCAGTCTCTTCTCTTTACTAGCTTTGGTCAACCTGATACCGCTTGCCTGGCTTGGGGGCGGCCAGTCCTGGTTCTGCCAGCTACGCATTTTAAATGAGACGAAAAATGGATCCCTGACTACTACTACTTGCACAGCCAGAGCAGTGGCATCACCACTCTCTTCCATGCATTCTTCTGAGGCAAGAGCTTGAGGCTGTGTACCCGTTCCTTTTTTCACAAGGCCACATAGGTTCCCCCTCTTCTTCTTTCTCACTGAGAATCTGTGCTCAGGAGTGAGCAGTCGTCCTCACTCCTGAGACTATCCACTCTTCACTGGGCGCGGAGGTCAATACCTCCCATTCAAAGGCCTCCCTCATCTCATCTTCTCCTATGAGACTTGGGCTAGGCCCCCCCCTCTCCAGGGGTCTACTGATGCTCTGTCTGAATTATCTCTCTGCGATCAAGCATCTGAAACATCAGCATATGGTTCTGTCTGCAAATCTGCACCTTCTAGCTTTGTGCCACACTCCCCCGAGGGGCCTTCTTCAACAAGCTCCGCCTGGTGCTGTGTGCTGCCAACTACAAATTCCTGAACTTTTGTCCATGTGGGAGCCAAACGAATCTTGGGCGCTTTATACAAGCCGTATTTCTCTAAGCACCCCCGAACAGTGAGGTACCATGAAGACGTCCCTTCCAGCATTTAAGCATATTAAACACACTTGTACTGGGTATCCAGGAATCGCCACATGAGAAAGCAGTTGTCCTCCATAGTAACACCTTTCAATGTCCCTTAACTTATTTACTTCTGTTGCTACCATAGCCCAGGCATGATCCAGGTAGCGGGCTGGTCCTGAGGCCATGACTGCAGGGAAAAAACAAACAAATGTTCACTGTTACTAAAAGTCCCACTTCACTGAACACTTTCTTTTACTTTTAAAATGGCTCCTCTGCTGCTGTGTTTACATTACTACCCCACCCTGTAATGGCGGTGGCAGCACTCCTGTGCATCAACATTCAGAAATTGGGTCAAGCCACTGCGCATCCGATTTACACACACTACTGTTAACTTTGCTTAAACTGCACAAACTTGCACTGTTCTTTTTCCTAGCACATTTATATGATTTGCCACAGACTTTTCACTTGCTGAAAACATTTGTTTAGCTCACAGTCCCTTAAAGCCTCAGTATTTCAAGCTCAGGATTGCTGTAACTAGTGCTGCATATTTTGCTGCAACTCACAGTCTCTCTCATGGCTTTGAAACTTTAAACTGACGCTGAACCCATAACTATGTTCACAGTTAATAGTTTAACAGACTTGCTTTAGCTGGTAAAACTTGACACAGTCTTTATTTGCAAAGCAACTACACTGCTGCACACATATTCAGCTGGCTTTTGGCAGAAAATCACTGTTTGAGCAATTATTACTGTTGGTACTCACTGTTATCAGTAGCTGTTTGCTGCGATGGAAAAACAGCCTGCAGCCAGTCTTGGAGGCCTTAGAAAGGAAGCGGGTGGGCAGTCGTGCCGATCGTCTCTCCGATCACCACACTCACAATCCAGTCGATCGAGATGCGGGTTGAGCCCGATTTTAAACAGAAAAGTCTATTTTTAATACTTTTACAGCGCTTTTTAATCACTGTGACGCTCCTCCACTAAGCCAGTACACGCACTCCACTCACACTCCCTCTCACTCAAATGCTGGGCAGTCACTGTAGAGCTGGCTGGGGGGCAGGACTGATTGCAGCCTCATCAATCACATGACGCCATGCAAATGAGCCTCTTTCCCTCGCGAGAGCTCTTCTCTTCACGGCAATCATCGAGTAGGCAAATTTAAACTGCAGAAACCACTTTTTTTCTCTGACTCCACAGCGGGAGCCCATTTCAACCATTTGTTATGGCCATTAACACAGCAAATCTCTCCGTTTACTAAAAAGCATTTCCAACGTCCAAGGCATAGTTTTCCTGTTGCTACCCCTAGTCTTCCACACTTTTCTTTATCACCCACAGTTTTTTTAAAAGCTGGCAAAAACGCTGTAAATATTTGATGCAGGACAAGGGCATACTCTTTCAGCTTTACTGCTCCTTGGTAAACAGTTGTCATTTTAACAGCAGCATATGAACCACAGCACACAGCGACACACTAGTTAAACTTGCTTCAGCTTTTTGGCCTACCCACTGCCAGATAACCAAAATGCTAGCCCCTTGCCCAAGTACCTTTCCTCCATAATTTAAAATCCAAAGTGGTGCCTCCATTTTGTAAGCCCCTCACCCCTGTACTTGTTGCAAATGACAGGTGGCATGCTGTTGAAGCTGACAGCAGTACCAGGTGGGGGACTGGGTTCGGGGAGGACTAGGTTACTCGGCACAAGGGCTAAGTTTGGCTACTCTGTACAGGGGCACCCAAGTAAATCCGAACACAGGAAGCAATAACTGTAATGTCCAATACCAGGAATGGGATTCTAAAGTGTGGCTTTTATTCACATCCAAACTGAACAAAGCATAGCCGGACCCCCACGGGGCTACATTCCTGGTAATGCTGATAAGAGAAACAGAACATTTCTGCAACACTTCAGCCCACAGGCTCTGGACCCACCAGGCACACAGCCCAGACTTGCATGCAGCTTTGGGTACACAGCCCGACTTGTACACTGTTTGGGTTTTCCCTGGCCCGGCTCCCCTGCCGGCCACTCTAACCCCATCTATATGACATGGACACATTTTTCTGGTGGCTCCCTAAACCACCTTAGAGCCTTCGACTCCTTAAGGGGAAACTTCCTTTCAATCCCACTTCTGGGTATTTCCCTCAGCACTGGCCAAGTGCCTGAGGCAAAGTAAAAGGGCCACAGAGCAAATCCTTAGAGGTGAACCTGGTAACTAAAGATGGGGGTTTTCCACCTCTAGCTTCCACAATCCATACCCGGCCATTTCTCTGGACCTTAAACAACTCTTTCTGAAAAGCTTGGCAATGTAGATTAAAGGGTAAATGCATTGCACATTTCCTCTACATGTCTTGGCTTTCCCCTTGTGCTGGACTTGAACATACTTTTACTTTGGCTTAGCCTATTCCTCTAGGCCTCCCACTGAATAAGCAGTTCAGTCCCTACTTTACAAAAGTTCAGGTGAAACATAGGCACCATGTAAGAGCAGAACTCATCCTTCGGTTGCAGGTGCCCCACAGGCAATTCTTGACAACTTCTGGTGCCGCAGCACAACTTAGAAAAATAAGGCAGCTTGTTCCCTAGCCGGAACCAGGAGGTTGCCCCTGGAATAATAGGTAAACCTTTTACCCCCATCCCCTCAGGGATGGGGCACAGAGACCAGTAACAGCGGTCTCCACCACTTCACGAACAGCTTACTGTGTTCCTCTTTTGGCAGAAACACACACCTCTCCCTAAAAGTAGCTCTATATCAGAGCTTTAGGCTCCAAAAGCCTGTGCACAGACTGCTGTGCTCCTCTCGTCAAGACTGCTGTCACACAACTGCTGCTCACTGTTCAAAAACTCCCAACATTCTAACCTAACTCCCAACTGCAGATTTCAACGTGGCTTATGCAGCTGCGATAGTTCTATGGTGATGTCATCCCTCAGTCTCAGCTGAGACTGAGAACAGAGTAAGACAGTGTGAAATTCATTTAACTGGAGTTTCACAAACTGCCTTCCCTGCCTACCACTAGGTCTTACTGGGATTCTAGTAACCCTGAGTAACGGGGGTTACATTAGTAGTTATGTTTCTTCTAATGGAGTCTTGCTGTATTCTGACCTCCCTCCCTGCCTCCCCTCTCAGAACCTGTTTTTGGGAAGTGGGTGGGCAGGTGCAGTGTTGCACCCCAGGGGTGTTTTTGGCTTGCATCCTCCACCTTTTTGTTTGGGTGCTGATTTATTATTGTTATTATTAGTACATTGGATTTTGTTTTTGTGTTTCCTGACTTGAATCTTCCTTGGGAATCCAAAACTTTTTTCAGCCAGTTGGCTAGTAAGAATTTTTACAATTTCCACATAGAATTTTTAGTTTAGTTGGGCTCATAAGAATCTGACGGTTTAGGTTTGAATCACTTCAAACAGAGACTTCAACCGAGCTCGAACTCAGCATTCTATGCCCTGCATAGAAAGTTAACTCTCTGTTCTCCGGGGCAGTTCAAAGGTTGGGAATCACTGCAATTGTCAGAATACAGCAAGACTCCATTAGAAGAAACATAATTACTAAGGTGAGTAATTTTTTCTTGTTGCTCATCCTGTCCACGAAGCAACCCATTCATCTGCCCCAGAGATACAATCTTCTAACAGCTGTTCAGGAGCAGATAGTTTTCCCAAACCTCGAGAGCCTTCACCTGAAGGCTTGGTTCTTGAGGAGGTTCTTGAGGAGTTAGAATTTTCTGAGTTTAACCTGTCAGAAGAGGTACTTAAAATGTTGAACTTTTCTTGGAAAACTTCCACAAGAAAGACTTATGCTTCAAAATGGGAAAGATTTTCCATCTGGTGTAGGTCTAAGAAAATAAATCCCCTAAAGGCAGGTTTGTCTACATTGCTTGATTGTCTGGTGCACCTGCAGTCTTTTGGACTCAGACCTGCAACCCTTAGGGTTCACTTAGCAGCAGTATCTGATTATTTGTCTGCAGGTGCTCAGAGAACAATAGCTTTGCACCCCATTTTTAGAAATATTTTCAAAGAATTGGCGCATATGTTCCCTCTTGTTAAGGAACCAGTCCCTCCCTGGGATTTTAATTTGTGCATAGTCAAACTCATGTCCCTCCCCTTTGAGCCAAAGGCTACAGTTGACCTGAAATATGTTACATGGAAAACCGTTTTCCTGGTGGCAATCACTTCAGCAAGAAGAGTGTGCGAGCTCCAAGCTCTCTGCACTGATCCCAATTACATTATCTTCCATAAGGACAAAATAGTCCTTAGGAATAACTGAAAGTTCCTTCCAAAGGTGGTAATTGAGTTTCACTTGAACCATTCCATTACCCTGCCTGTATTTTTCAGAGCCAAATCCAGTTCAGGTGCATTGAAGCTTCATAGCTTGGACGTAAAAAGGTCTCTCAGCAGTTACATTACACATAGATACATAGATACATAGACAGTGTCGGCAGATAAGGGCCTATGGCCCACCCAGTCTGCCCATTTGAGCTTGTAAGTTCAGTTTATGTTTTCCTAGAAGTCTGTTGCCCCTTACCCCTGACCTCCAGAATTCCTTTATGTCTATCCTATGCATTCTTAAATCCCGTGATTGTTTCAGCCCCCACCACTTCCTCTGGCAGGGTGTTCCACTTGTCCACCACCTGTTCTATGAAGAAATTCTTCCTCATGTTTCCTCTGAATCATCCTCCCTCCAACTTCATCCCATGCCCTCTAGTCCTGGAACATCTTTTTCACTTAAAAATAGTGTATTCCTGCACCCTGTTCCTCCCTGTGAGATACTTGTATATCTCTATCATATCCCCCTCTCTCCCTCCTCTCCTCCAGGAAGTACATGTTCAGTTCCTTCAACCTGTCTTCATAGGACTTGTGATGCAATCCATGCACCATCTTTGTTGCCCTCCTCTGAACCTTCTGTACCCTGTCTATGTCCTTACGTAGGTATGGTCTCCAGAACTGTACACTGTACTCCAGGTGGGGCCTCACTAGTGTCCTGTATAGTGGAATTATGACCTCCCTTTTCCTGCTGGTGATGCCCCTGCCTATACATCCCAGCATCCTATTTGCTTTACCTGCTGCCTTGTCACACTGTTTCCCTACCTTTAGGTCATCAGAGATGATAACCCCAAGATCCCTTTCCTGCTTGGTGCATGCTATATCCTCACCCCCCAACTGATATATTGTGCCAGGGTTTTTGTGCCCCCATATGCATTATCTTGCACTTCTTTGCATTGAATTTCAACTGCCAAACCCCTGACCATTCTTCAAGTTTCTGCAGGTCCCTTCTCATTCTGTCTACACCCTCTAGTGTGTCTACTCTGTTACAGAGCTTTGTGTCATCAGCGAACAGTGAAATTCTGCCTTCTAGGTCCTGCACAATGTCACTGATGAAGATGTTGAATAGGACCGGTCCCAGCACTGATCCCTGTGGTACCCCACTGGTCACTGTTCCCTCTGTGGAGTGACAGCCATTTACCACCACCCTCTGTGTCCTGCCACCCAGCCAGTTACCTACCCACCCCACTACTGTCCTGCCCACACCCATATTCCCCAGTTTGTGTAATAGTCTTCTATGTGGCACAGTATCAAAGGCCTTGCTGAAGTCCAGATAGGCCATGTCCACTGCCCTCCCCTGATCCACCTCCCTAGTCACCCAGTCAAAAAATTCAATGAGGTTGGTCTGACATGACCTCCCCCTGGTGAAACCATGCTGCCTTGGGTCCTGTAGTCCATTGACAACCAAATGTTCCACCAATCTCTCCTTCAGTAGTGCTTCCATGATCTTCCCCACTTCCGAGGTGAGGCTGACTGGTCTGTAGTTCCCTGCTTCCTCTTAGTTCCCACTGTTGTATAAGGGGACTACATCTGCTGTCCTCCAGTCTTTGGGCACCTCCCCTGTTTCCAGTGATCGGCTAAACAGGATAGCCAGAGGTTCAGCCACCACCTCTCTTAGTTCTTTAAGGACCCTGGGGTGCACCCCATCTGGCCCCATTGCTTTGTCAACTATTATTACTTCCAGTTCCTTCAGGACCCTTTCTCGTGTAAAGGGACTTGTGTCCATTTCTGCACCATTCTCACCCTTGTACTCCCTTCAGACCCATTACCCTCCTCTTCCTCAGTAAAGACTGAGCAGAAATACCTGTTCAATATGTCAGCTTTACTGTTGTCATCCTCCACGCGGGCCCCCATCCTCCCCCTTCAGTCTCACTATCCCTCCCTTTGTCTTTCTTTTTTCACTTATGTACCTGTAAAAGGTTTTGTCCCCTCTACCCACTGATTTTGCAATGTGTTCTTCTGTCTGAGATTTGACTTCCCTTACTGACCTCCTTGACTCATTTGCTTCTCCTGGTACTTCTCCCTATCCCCTTCTGCCTGTGTCTTTTTGTATTGCCTGAATGCAATCTTTTTGGCTTTCACTTTCTTTACTACCTCTTTGGAAAACCATAATGGTCTCCTCTTCCTTTTCCTCTTGCTAACCTGCTTAATGCATAATTCTGTTGTTCTTGTAATCCCCATTTTAAATACTGCCCACTGTTCCTCAACCCCTGATTCCTGTCCCATTCCTTTTAATGCCTCTTTCAAGTATCTCCCCATTTTCCCAAAGTCTGCCCCCCCTAAAATCCAGGATACGTGTTTTTGTGTGGTTTGGTTCTGCTCTTTCTGTGATTTCAAACCACAATGGCTGGTGGTCACTGTTCCCCAGGTGCTCCCCCACTGTTACCCCATCACACTGTCCCTGTTTGTGAGCACAAGGTCCAGTATTGCTTTCTGCCGAGTTGGTTCCATGACCAGTTGCTTGAGGAGGCACCCTGAAGGAGTCGAGGATAAATCTGCTCTAGTTGATGCTGCTGCTGGGATGCTCCAGTCCACATCTGGAATATTGAAGTCTCCAACCAGTACTACTCACCCTTGTCTGCCATCCTTTGGATGGCTAGCATCAACTCCTATCTGTTTCTTCCTCCTGGGCTGGTGGTCTATAGATCACACCTGTGCGGATGGCTATCCCATTTTCTTTTCCAGCTTAACCCACAGTATCTCTCCCCATTTTGTTCCTCCTGAATCTCTGTGGCCCTTATGTCATTTTCACATACAGTGCTCCTCCTCCTTCCTGCCTGCTCTGTCTCTTCTGAATATGTTGTAGCCAGGTATGGCCATCTCCCAGTCTTCGTTATCATTACACCAGGTTTCAGTGATGGCCACAATGTCCAGGTCTGACTGCACCATGACAGCCTCCAGATCTTCCATCTTGTTGCTAAGGCTCCTGGCATTTGCACACATGGCTTTCCATGATTTGACCTCCCTAGACTGTTTCACTGTTCTACTCCAGACCCTTCCTTGGTTGTCCTTTATTACACGTAATAAGGACATCAGGGATCCCTACTCACAGTTGTTCATTACCTCTGGTGAAGTGGGAAAGGGCATGCCTGCCTCAAAGAGGTTGGTAGCACATTGGATAGTATCCTGCATCCAATTCTGCTACAGTAAGGCTGACAAACAGTCACCACAGGGCCTCAGGGCACATTCCACTTGTGGAACTGCTGCCTCTGTGGCAGCTGCAAGGGACATCCCCTTTTTTGAAATCTGTAAAGCTCCTACCTGGAGTACAGTCCACAGCTTCACAAAGCACCTACTGCCTGGACATCTAGTCCAGGACTGATACTAGGTTTGGCACTGCAGTATTGCAGAACCTTTTTCCCCAAATAGGTTCTATACCCACCTCCCAAGGCACTACTTGGTAGTCTGCAGATTGTCTAATACTACTAGGAGAATCCAGGGGCTTGAATAAACATGTTCTGGTCAGAGCCTATATGGCGCTTGAGAGCTTTTGGACCGCTTTTACCCATTATTTCTAATGAATTTATACAATGCAGATCTGTGAAGAGGCAGTTTCAATATGGTCTTCCTTTTACACATTTTTGCAATGTATTTATTTATTGAATAGAATCAGAATTACAATCCTTTGAGTCATAGACTCTTTCGCAAAGGCTCCATGTCAAGCAAAAGAAAAAAGTACAAAGAAAACACAGAAATAAAGATATACATTCAATAATAATGAAATAATAAAAATACACATTCAGTAATAGTGAAATAATACAAGGTCATACGGTCCTGGCTTAAGCGTAGTTTGCGGGTTACATCAGCTGGGAGCATAAGTAAGATCCCGGGTCAGAGATTAGATAAGATACAGTTTCGTAGGATCTTGAGGGACCTAGAGTCATAGAATCTAGACAGGGGGGATTGAGAATGAAGGGGAGACATAGATTAGGCTCCTGGGTATCATAAGTCCCAGGTAAGATGTTCAGAGAGGGTGGGAAGATAGAAGTGTGTGCAGGGGTTTAATGACAGTCACAGGTTGTTGAGTCTAGGAGTAGGGTTTTGAGACCAGATTTAAATTGGTTGAGACTTTGGGCCAAGGAGATGGAGGATGGTAGGCTGTTTAGTCACAGTGGGGCACGATAGCGGAAGGATCTTTGTCCAAGAGATGTTCTACAGTGTGGGACTAGAAGAGTGGGGTTAGTTCAGTGCCTTTGTGTCCTCCAATGGGGGGCTGTGTGAATAAGTGGGTGGGAGCCGATTGGGGCTTGCTTAAAGTTGTATCTTTTTGGCTAGGAGGCAGGTATAGTACTTAAGCCTGCCTTGGAAATTTAGCCAGTCAGTAAGTTTATAAAGCTTGCATGTGTGAGTTAACCTGTCACATCCCGTGACTAGTCGGCAAGCTTTGTTGAGGGTGAGATTGATGCTGTATAGGGCAGTTTGGTCAGCTGACCCATAAATAACTATTCCGTAGTCCACCAAGGACAGGATAGATGAGGACACAGCGAGATGCATGGCCTGGGGGGGTAGGCAGTGCTTATGCCTGTAAAGGATCACCAATCTAGTGTTAATAGAGGAGACGACATTATGTATGTGAGAGTGGTAGGAGAGGGAGGTGTCTAAGGTGACTCCAAGGTATTTGAAGCATGAGATCTGCTCCAGAGTTGAGCCATGGGTGTCCATAACAACTAGTGGAGTGTGACAATGAGGGCTTTGGTGGTGGGCAAAGATCATGGACTTAGTTTTCTTGTATTTGATTATAAGACGGTGTTCAGAAAACCAGGCTTCAAACAACATGAAGTCTTGCTATATTATGACATATGCAGTATAACCCCAGGTTAGAACTGCTCCGGGAGGTGAAAGAGTTAACTTCCATGCAGGGCATGGAATCTTGAGCGTGAGCTCGGTTGAACACTCTGTCTGTTGAAGCTCAAACTTAAACTGTCAGATTCTTTACTCCGCCTCACTGAACAGTCGCTCTGGAGATTCCTCTTGCTGCTCGGTTTGTTTGTCATTTTTTAAAGTATAATTCTCGGTTTATTTTACTGAAATTTAACCGCAATCATCGGTTCAAGCTCTGTCTGTGGTATTGTAAGTAATAGATAGGCTTATTTATTATTTTTTCTTCTGTGTGGAACTTGTAAATGTCTTTTTCGGTTCGGTTTGAACCGATCAGAGGGGTTTAAAAATTACTTTCTAGCCCTTTAGAGTGCGGTTCCCAGTTCTTATCAGTTCTAAAAAAAACGGATTTTATTACGTTTTTTTCCACGACCCGTGACACGGTTGGGAACCGATAAGAGAGTCTTGCTTGGTGGATTGTCGTTAACGGGCAAGTTTTGGTTAGGCTGGCACTATGTCTGAGAAACTCAAAAGAAAAACAGACCCACTGGGTTTCAGCACTGTGGCCTCTGTGGGGAAGCCTTTGCCAAGGCTGACCCACACACCATTTGTGTATATTGTCTGGGGTTTGACCACCTCAATGCAGACTGCCAGATTTGTAAGAATTTTCCTGCTGCCACCGTGGAAAAAAGAGTTGGTAGGCTCAGGGAAAGGGAGGCCAAAAAGTCCGCTGACCCGGATGGCCAGCCCGGTTCGGTTCCAACCGAACCTGAGGGAGTGCCCTCTGACCAGGGCGATGCTTCCTCGGGCAAACGAAGAGCCAGCTCTGAGGAGCCGGTTCCAACTAAAAGGGCTAGAAGGTCAGCTAGTTTGGGGCCAAAAGTTCTTTCTCCAACCGCTGAGGAAATAGCCAAAGCTATCCAAATTGTCCAGTCTCTTTCCCCAGTTCCGTCCGAACCGCACCATTGGAGCAAGCGCCAGTTCGGTCGGTTCCTCAGTTCAAGATTATGATTTTGAAGATTTTATGAACCAGGGGAAGGGAGGAGGGTACGAGGAGAGTGAGTGGATTTTGACAGTCTGGATGTGCCCATTGAACCGACATCTCTCCAGACAGACCCTCAGGAGTATCCCTCCCAGGCTATCTGAGTCCCCTTCTCATTTTTTGTTTTACAAGAAAGTTGTTGACACTCTGCAACTCCCTGTTGAGGAAGCTGTTGATGATCAAGAAGAGCCTGATTTTGTGGAAATGATGGATATTCCAGAGTCTAGGAGACTGTCTATTCCCTTGCATAAATCTTTTAGGAAACAGACAGTAAAAATTCTGTAAACTCCTCATTCTATCCTCCCTGTGGATAAAATGATTGACAAGAGGTAAGCTTTTTCAGGCTCTGATACAGAGTTCCTATCTCAGCAGTGCAGCCATGTAGGGGTAGTGCAGGCTGCAGCCTGTGACAGGGCTAATATTCCTCTAGCCTCTCACCCTCCTGAAAAGGATTCCAGGAGGATGGATGCCATGGCAAAAAAACAGTACATGGCAGCATCTTTGGGACTCAGACAGGCAAATTATATGTTATGCAGCTAGGTACCAGAAATCCAGGTGGGATACTGTCCTGGCTCTAGCAAAACAGGCCCCTGAACAGCTTGCCAGGGAGCTGGAGCAGGTGGCTGCGGACGATATTGAGGCATCCAAGGTGCAATTTCATGCTGCTGTAGACTCTAATGATGTTTCATCTAGTTATGGCTACATCTGTGTCTCTCCGCAGAATGGCCTGGCTCAGATGTACTACCCTGTCACAGGATACCCAGTCTAAGGCTATGGATTTTCCTGTTGTGGGAAATTCTCTGTTTGGGGAGCAGACAGAGAATGATATGAAGAAAATGGATGAGTATAGGACCACCTATAGGAGTGCACAGGCCAAAGAAAGGCAAGTCACTCCTCAAAGGCAGCATGTCAGGGGCAGGAGCAGGCCTTTTCATAGGCCGTTATACCAAGCCCAGGCCTCCTCTTCTGCTTTTGCCCAGAGGGGGTTCTTTAGAGGAAGGGGCAGAAGGGGCTCTAGTAAGCCTGCTTCTACCCCTCAACCCAAAGCCCCTGTAAAACAGGATCCCTGATGGGGTAGCCAGGGCCGATTTTCCACTACCGGTAGGGGGCAGGCTGGCTTACTTTGTCCAGGACTGGAAGTCTTTAACATCAGACAAGTGGGTCCTGGAAGTAGTAAGCCAGGGCCTAGTTCTCAGCTTCAAAAAATTTCCAAAGATGAGAGCCAGATCTTTTCCACCTGCAAACCCATCAGAGGCACTTGCCCTGGAAGCAGAAGTTTCTGCCCTCCTGGCTCTCAGAGCCGTGGAAAGGGTTCTACCCATACACCAGGGCAAAGGGTTGTACTCCAGGTACTTCCTTACCCCAAAAAAGACAGGAGAACGGCAGCCCATTCTGGATCTCAGGTATCTAAACAAGCACCTTTTAAAACCAAAGTTCAAAATGGTGACCCTGGGGATTATTTTACCCTCTCTAAGGCCAGGGGACTGGCTAGCCTCCCTGGACCTCAAGGATGCCTACTTCCATGTTCTCATCAGAAGCTGCCATTGAAAGTACCTCAGATTCGAACTGCCCTCAGGCCATTACCAGTTCAGAGCAATGCCCTTCAGCCTCTCCTCAGCTCCAAGGGTGTTCACAAAATGCCTGGCAGTAGCAGTTGCTCATTTAAGAAGGTAAGAGATTGCCATCTTTCCTTATCTGGACGACTGGATCATTGTAGGCCAGTCTCCAGAACAGGTCAAACTTCATTTACAAGTAACCCAGCACCTGCTTACATCTCTAAGTTTCCTTCTCAATCTTCCAAAGTCAGTTCTGGAGCCTGTCCAGCTTCTCACCTTTATAGGCGCAGAGCTGAACACAAAAGAAGCCAGAGCCTTCCTTCCTCTGAAGAGAGCAAGGACCCTGGTGTCTCTGGCCTCCTCTCTCACCCTGCAGGTCTCTCGACCAGCAAGGCATTTTCTACAGCTCCTGGGGCACATGGCTGCTTCTACAGCAGTAGTGCAGGGAGCAAGATTTCAGATGAGGGACATTCAGTTCCATTTGAGCCTTTTGGTCTCAAAGGACGGATCCCCTAACCAAATTGACTCCAGTGACTCGAGCCCTGATCCAGGCCCTCCAGTGGTGGCAAGATCAGAACAATCTGAGACAGGGGGTTCCCTTCACTCCCCAGTCTCATTCCTTGACCCTTACTACAGATGCATCCCTCTTGGGGTGGGGAGCTCACATGGGCGACCTTTCCACCCAAGGGCTGTGGTTCCCTCTTGAATCTCTGCTCCACATCAATTTGCTGGAGCTCAGAGCAGTTTTTCTAGCACTTCAGGTTTTCTCCACATCTGTCCAGAACAAGGTGTTCAGGTCAGAACAGACAATACCACTACAATGTGGTACATCAACAAGCAAGGGGGCACTCGGTCTATGGCCTTGTGCACCGAAGCAATGAAGTTGTGGTCTCTGGCATATTCTCTGAGCTCCTCCCTTACGGCAGTTCACCTCCCAGGCAAGGACAATGTCCTAGCGGATGCTCTCAGCAGGATTTCCCAGGGCCATCACGAATGGGCACTGGATCCCCTAGTACTGGAGGTAATATTTGCCAGATGGGGCACTCTGCAAATAGATCTCTTTGCAGCCCCAGACAATCACCAACCTTCTCTTTTTTTGTTGCAGGTCCCCAGTGTTGGGCTCAGTCCCTCTGGATGCCTTCCTTCTCAGTTGGGAAGGGAAGTTTCTCTATGCTTTTCCCCCTTCCCCCTTCTTTTCAAAGTGCTAGTCAGAATCAGATCTCAATCCTGCAAGATGATCCTGATCGCTCCAGATTGGGCCAGGCAGCCCTGGTACCCACTCCTCATGTCCTTTGCAGTCCACCCTCCCCTATGCCTTCCCAGGAATCACAACCTGTTAATCTGTGCCCAGGGGAGAGTTTGGTATCCGAACCTCAAATCTCTCAATCTCAAGGCTTGGCTCTTGAAGAGTTAGAGTTTGCTGACCTACACCTTTCTCAAGGTGTATTGGATATCTTGAAGGCCTCTAGGAAGCCTTCCACCAGGGCTACCTATAATTCAAAATGGAAGAGATTTTTCATATGGTGTGCTGGTAAACATATTTCCCCAGAATCTGCTGGTGTGCCCACGATCCTGGATTATTTGGTGCATTTGAATTCCTTGGGGCTGAGGCCAGCTACCCTAAAGGTGCACTTGGCAGCTGTGTCTGTCTTCTTGTCAGCAGGTAAGCCCTCTTCTTTATCAGCTCACCCTGTGTTCTCCAAGTTTTTTAAAGGGTTGCTTCACACCAACCCCCATTCAGGGATCCTGCCCCTGCTTGGGATCTTAATATTTGCATCGCTCAGCTTATACAACCCCCTTTTGAGCCATTGTCTTCAGCAGAGCTGAAGTACTTGACTTGGAAAACTGTGTTTCTAGGGACATGGATATGTTGTTCATCCACACTTATTGGCAGGTTCCTTGCTGCTTTAAATCTTGCCGGAAGGTCTTCAAGCTGGCTCCTCCCACCCACCCGGGTGGTAAAACTCTCGGCTCCGCCCCATGACGCCAGATCTTCCTTACCGCTTGGAAGCTCAGGTTCCCTCCTTAACGCGCTGCGTTTAAGACTGGTTCCTAATTCTTCAAAAGTTCGAAATTAAAAAGTTTTTGCTAAAAGACTTCGTCTTCTTTCCTCGTGGCTGCGGCGGACAAATCGACCTCGGTTTTTGGAGGTGTCCTTGATGGCAGAAGATGTCTAGACTGATCCGCCTCCACGCATGCCTACTGCCTGGGCCTTGAGCACCACCTGCAGGCCTGCGACTTGTGCTCTTCCTTTTCAGCCTACGCCCTGAAGACCGTGCTGCCCGATTACAACTGGGGTGCCCAGGAAAGAATTCCACCGGTGAACTCTGAAGAGGTCTGACATGTGTGTCTGGGGCGGTGTGGCTCATGGATCAGCTAGAGCAGATGATCGCCCTCGAAGAGGAGGCGGCGCGGGCCGCTTCTACCTCGGCTGCGGCATTTGTCCCGCTCTCTCTCGGTGCCTCGTACTCGGCTTCTTTTAAGGAGCTTTGTCTGACCCTCTCGACCAAAGGTGAGGGTCCAACTTCTTCGGGACCTTTTTCCAGGTCCAAAAAGAGCAGAAGTAAGTCTCTCCATCGACGCTCTTGGGAGCGGGAAAGATCCCCTTCCCCTTGTCGACAGTCGACTTTAGTCGACCCCTCAGCTTCGGCCACTGGCTTCACGGTGTCCCCGTCAGGTCAGTTGACCGAGAGACCGTCGATGCGATCGAGATTTTTCTCGACCCGCTAGACGGGTTGTCGGCTGGAGAAGCTGAGAACTCTCTCCCGGTTCCCCGGTGGGAGTTGAGGATCCCGCCGACCGTCCGCGCCTCCGGTTCCGAACCTTCGTGGGATCGTCTGAGCCGAGGGAGGCCGATTTCCGACACTTCTCCTCGCCTTCTCGCTCAGTCGGACTTTGGTCTCGGGTTCGATATCTCGGCGTCTGAATCCCATCCCGCCCGCCATAGGCGGTCTCGTCTCGCATCATGCAAGTGGCGCCACCGCTTCCTCTTCCTCGGATTTAGGAGGCTTCGGCGTAAGTTAAGGCCGGAGGTATTTAGGAACTTTATGTATAACAGCCTTTTGACCGGGAATAAGCCGACCCAGTCATCTTCCCGGCTATTATGGCTGTCACCGAGCAGCTTAAACAACCCTCGTTGTAGTCGAGAGCTTGTTCTCAGGCCGGTTGCTGGCCAATTCCAGCTGCCTCACTGATTCTGGTGGAACCTCCGCCCCACAGCCATTAGTTGGGGCTCCGACCAAAATTCTCGGTCGGCTTTGGGTTTGCCCTATAGGCTGTTGGTCACCCTCACTCCCGATAAACCTCGGCAGGTGGAGGGTGGCTCAGGGCTGAGGCAGCTCTTTGAGGACTCTTCTGAGTCCGATGATGGTTCCTCCCTCTTCTCCAAGCACATGGACTTGGAGTCCTTGGGAGGACAGTCAATGGACGATAGCCCTTCGTCCTTCTTAGGGTTGCTTCGACTCATCTCAGAGTCCACCGGGATGAGCTTCGAACCCGTTTCTAAACGGGCCAGGTATCCCCTCACGGAGATTCTGGACCGAGGGGATTCTCCTACGAGGGCCTTTCCGGTGGCCGAAGCCATAGTGGGTCCGGCCTTGGAACTTTGGCAGCATCCTGCTTCCTGCCCTGCACCTTTGGCCAGGTTGGCCAGGAAGTATGCGGTCCCTACCGGTTCCCTGTCTGGTTTTTCGGAACACCACTTGGCCGAGGGGTTGGTTACTGACAGCGTTTTCCTGCGTGCTGGAAACGCCAGGGATGTGGACAAACCTCCCGACAAGGAATCCAAGAAATTGGATTATGCCGGGCGAAAAGTCTATGCTGCGTCCTCTCTTGGCCTTCGTCAGTCCAGTTCGGCCGTCCTCATGGCACATTTTTCTCACTCCCTGTTGGGCTCCCTGGATGAGGTTGTCCCTCATCTTCCCGCAGATCTGCAGACTACGGTCAGGCAGGTGCGGGACCAGGGCAGTGGCTAAACAGCAGCTCCAGACTGTGTTAGACATCGGGGACTCATGTGCCAGGTCTGTGGTGGCTGCAGTGGCCATGTGTCGTCAGGCTTGGCTGAGGATATCCACCTTTACTTCGGATACCCAGCACAAGTTGGCGGATGTTCTCTTTTTGGGGACTGACCTCTTTGGCTCTGGGGTGGAAGGTCACCTGCAGAGGATCGAGAAGTCCAATGCTACTTTGGACTCGGTCTCTTCCGCTCAGAAGGACAAAGGCCGCAAGCCACAGTCTAAGCCCTTTTGTCCTTCTGCGCCCGCGGCGCGCCCGGCCCAGCAACATCAGGGCCAGCAGGCTCGACCTTGGTATCCCAAGCCCAAGCCATTGGCTTCCTCCAACAGGAAGCAGGGAGGTAAAGGCCCAGGAGGTCCCTCAGCCGGTCCCTCCTCCAAGCCTGCCCAGTGACGGGCTGAGGGGTGTCGCCCCCATCCCTGTCACCTCACCCCTGGTTCCTCCCATGGGGGGAAGGCTCAAACCCTTCCTTTCCACCTGGTCCGCTGTTACCACGGACAGGTGGGTACTGGAGGTGGTGGGAAAAGGCCTACCTCTGATCTGAGCAGGCCCCGCCTTCAGAGCCGTCACACTGGGGGCCTTGGGGTCCAGTAGCTTCACTGGCGGCTCCCCGAGCCGACATCGCCTCCTCCTCCAAAAGGAGGTGATCACAGAGGTGGAGGACCCCCTTCAGACCCGGGGTTCATGTCCAGGTATTTCCTGGTTCCGAAACGGACGGGGGGCTGGCACCCCATTCTCGACCTACATGACCTGAACAAGTTCCTAAGGTCTCGAACCTTCAGGATGGTCACTCTGGCACAGATAATACCATCTCTGGAACACGGCATGTGGTTCTGCTCTCTGGACCTACAGGATGCATTTTTTCACGTCCCTATCCGTCCGTCACATCGGAGATTCCTCCGCTTTCAGCGGAAGGATCCCTCTTCGAGTTTCGAGCCATGCCCTTCGGCTTATCTCCAGCTCCCAGGGTCTTCACCAAATGCATGGCAGTGGTGACAGCATTCCTGCGGTGCCGAGGGGTCCGGGTGTACCCTTACCTGGACGATTGGCTAATAGCAGCCTCCTCCAGATGGGAGGTGGAGCGGTCCAGAGATCTGGCCCTCCAGGTTTGCTCTCGAGTTGGCCTTCTCATCAACGAGGCCAAGTCGGAACTCGAGCTGAAGCAGGTGATCCTGTTCATCAGGGCAGAGCTCGACTCTCTTCGAGCCAGAGCACGGCTCCCGGCGGACAGGGCCGAGGTTCTTACCTCCTTTGTCCAATCATTTCTGGTTGGGCAATCGCGCCCGGCCCGGGACTTCCTACACCTTCTGGGTCTCATGGCAGCCTGTGCCAGCATGGTCCATTGGGCCCGCTGGCACATGCACCCCCTTCAGTGGGGACTGGCCAGCCAGTGGTCATAGCACTGCGATCCTTTGGACCAGCTAGTGATAGTGACCCAGGAGATGTGGAACGCTCTCCAGTGGTGGACCGTTCCATTCCATCTGCAGGAGGGCATCCCGTTTGTCCGCCCCGAGCCGACAGTCTCTCTATCGACCGATGCCTCTCTGATGGGTTGGGGTGCCCATCTGGGGGAACACCGAGTGCACGGCCTCTGGTCCCCGCGGGGGTCCCGATGCCACATCAACCTGCTGGAGCTCCGAGCAGTCCACCTAGCTCTCACCGCCTTTGCTCTGTTTCTCCGGGGTCAAGTGGTCCGAGTCCAGACTGACAATACCACGACCATGTACTACCTGAACCACCAGGGCGGGACGCGCTCCATGCTTCTATGCAAGGAAGCTCTCCACATTTGGTCACTCATGCGCAGCCTGGAGGTGGATCTCCTAGTATTCATGTGGCAGGAGCCTCCAACACCCTGGCCGATGCCCTGAGCCGGATAGGGGCTGCATCTCACGAGTGGTCTCTCCTGCCGGAGGTAGTACAAGATCTGTTCTCCCACTGGGGCACACCTCAGGTGGACCTGTTTGCCTCCAGGGAGAACGTGAAGCTGAGGCTGTTTCATGCCCGCCCCCCTCAGCAGGGCTCGCTGCAGGGGGATGCCTTCTCGAGGCTGTGGACCCCGGGCCTCTTCTACGCCTTTCCCCCATTTCCCTTGATTCACAAGGTGCTTCTCAAAGCAAGGAGGGACAAGGTGCAGGTGATCCTGATAGCACCAGACTGGCCCCGCCAGTTCTGGTACCCAGATCTCCTCAGCCTCAGCTCCAGGCTCCCGAGGCAGCTTCCAGCTCGCCCGGACCTGCTCTCAGTCAATCAGGAGAAGGTGTTCCATCCGGACCTTCAATCCCTGCACCTGACGGCCTGGTTCCTGAGCGGCTAGAGTTCCAGGCCTTGGGTCTTTCCGACGAGGTCCTCAATGTTGTTGAGGCGTCCTGTAAGGAGTCGACCAGAAAATGCTACGCCTTCAAATGGAAGAGATTCTCCATTTGGTGTCAGGGCAAGGGCTTGGACCCTTCCTCCTGTTCTGTGGCAAGCATTTTGGACTATTTATGGTCCCTTTCTAGTCAAGGGCTTAGGTCGACGACCCTAAAGGTGCACCTGGCAGCCATCTCTGCTTACCGGGCGCGGGCCGGGAGCAGTCAGTGGTGCAGGAAAAGGTGGTCGGGCATTTTTTCAAAGGCCTTGATCACATTTCCCCTCCGGTGCGAGAACCTCCACCTCCGTGGGATTTACTGCTGGTACTGGCAAAGCTCATGGGCAAGCCATTTGAACCAATGCACAGGTGTGATCTCTCTCACCTGTCGTGGAAGACCACCTTCTTGGTGGCTATCACGTCAGCCAGAAGGATGGGACAGCTCCAGGCACTCTGCATCGAGTCTCCTTACCTGGTCTTCCACAGGGACAAGGTTGTCCTGCGCCCCCACCCGAAATTCCTTCCGAAGGTGGTGTCAGAGTTTCACCTTAACCAGGTGCTGACTCTGCCGGTGTTCTACCCCAATCACACCTCGGAGGTCAATATAGGCTCCATACTCTGACCCTAGAAGGCGCCGCTTATTATAAGGGAGCGCACGGCTGAAATTGGGAGAGGTTCGCCAGCTGTTTGTCACCTACGCTGAAGCCGCACCTGGCAGACCTGCAGCCAAGCGGATGATAGGCAGGTGGGTCACCTCCTGCATAGATCGCTGCTATAAGTTGGAGGGCATGGAGCCTCCCAGAGGGATAAGAGCTCATTCTACCCGTCATACTGCTGCATCGGTGGCTGCTTCCAGGGACGTCCCTATCCAGGAAATCTGCAGGGCTGCTACCTGGAAGTCAGCACACACCTTTATTACCCATTACCACATCGACCTTGAGTCATGCCGGGATGCTGGTTTTGGGGCCTCGGTTCTCCAGTCTTTATTCCCAAGTAGGGGGTGTGCGCCTTGCCTCCCTCCTCCCGGAGAACTGCTAGGAGTCTGCCAATAAGTGTGGATGAACAACATATCCATGTCCCTAGAAATACAGGTTACTCACCTGTAACAGGAGTTCTAGGAATGGTATATTTGTTCATCCACCCCTCACTCCCGACCTCCCAGCTCGACGACAACCTGAGCTCTCCAGCGGGCCAGATCTGGAAGGCCATGGGGTGGAGCCGAGAGTTTTACCACCCGGGTGGGTAGGAGGAGCCAGCTTGAAGACCTTCCGGCAAGATTTAAAGCGGCAAGGAACCTGCCAATAAGTGTGGATGAACAACATATACCATTCCTAGAACTCCTGTTACAGGTGAGTAACCTGTATTTCTGGTAGCCATCACCTCTGCCAGGCACATAAGTGAGCTACAAGCCTTGTCAGTGGAGCCTGATTTTATCTCCTTTCATAGAGATAAGGTAGTCCTCAGGACTAACAGGAAGTTTTTGCCTAAGGTGGTTTCAGACTTTCACCTTAATCAATCCATGTCTCTTCCTGTGTACTTCACTGACCATTCTTCCTCTGGTGAGAGGAGATTGCACAGTTTAGATGTCAAAAGAGCCCTTAGTTACTATATAGAATGTACCAAGGGTCACAGGTTCGAATCCCTCCAATTGTTCCTCACTTATGGTGAGGTTGGTAAAGGGAAACCTGCCACTAAAAGATCCATTGCCAGGTGGATTGTCTCTTTGTTACGAAAAACTGGGTAAGGTTTCTCCCTCAGGCCTGAGGGTTCACGCTACCAGAGGTACAGCTGCGTCTCTGGCTGCTGCCAGGGACATTCCTATCCTAGAGATATGTCAAGCAGCTACCTGGAAAACAGTTCACACTTTTACTAAGCATTCCTCCTTGGATATCCAGGCTAGGAGTGATGCTCGATTTGGCACAGCTGTGCTTCAGAGCCTATTTCCCAAGTAGGTTCTGTCCCTCCTCCATGGAGGTACTGCTGTAGTAGTCTGATATGTCATAATATAGCAAGACTTCATGTTGTTTGAAGAAAAAATTACTCACCTTAGTAATGTTGTTTCTTCTAATGGAGTCTTGCTATATTATGACCTCCCCAGCCTGCCCCTCTCAGAACCTCTGTTTTGGGATGTGGGTGGGCAGTGCAATGTTGGCACTTCTTTGATGCCCACTTTATTTCACCCTTCTAGGGTGCTTAGGTGTTATGCTTAAATTTTCCTTCTTGAATCCCCCGACTTGAGTCTTTGTTTTGGGATCAAGACCAAAAAGGTGTTTTTGTAGTTAGTAGCCAGTGGCTAGTGTAGGTTTATGGCTTCCACACAGAACCTTAGTGAGTTTTTGCTTGTAAAGATCTGACAGTTTAAGTTTGAGCTTCAACAGACAGAGTGTTCAACCAAGCTCACGCTCAAGATTCCATGCCCTGCATGGAAGTTAACTCTTTCACCTCCGGAGCAGTTCTAACCTGGGGTTAAACTGCATATGTCATAATATAGCAAGACTCCATTAGAAGAAACAACATTACTAAGGTGAGTAATTTTTTCTTCTATCTCCCTAAAGAAGCCCTGCAGAGCACTTTGAAGAGAATTTGGATGAGGGTGTTTCCAAAAGACATCATTGGCATAAAGCAGCATCTGACTGCTGCAGGCTTTTGGGAGGGAGTTCAGGAAGAAGGTGAAGAGTAAGGGGCCAAGTATTGACCCTTGTGGGACACCAGTAAGAACCGGTTTGCTAGTGGAGATAGTTGTGTTTATTTTGACTCGTTGTGTCCGACCCGAGAGATAATCTTGGAACCAGGTGGTGACCTCTGAGGCCAAATTAAGGGCTGGGAGGGTATGGAGTAGTAGCTCGTGGCTGCCGGTATCAAATGCATTGGTCAGATCCATGTAGAGAGCCCTGGCCAAGGACCCTTGTTCTAGTGCCTCATGAATAAAAGTAGTGAGTTCAATGAGGGCGGTGGAGGTGCTGTGGCCTCTCTGGAAACCATGTTGCTCGTGACAGAGCAGGTCGTGTTTGGATAGGTAGTCAGTTAGTTGATCAGATACTATTTTTTTGAGGGCCTTAGAGAGGGGTGGCCGGATAGATATAGGTCTATAATTGCTTGTGGAGGTGGGGTCACCATTCTTCAGGATAGGGTTTATTATTGCTCTCTTCCAAGCTGTGGGGAATTGGCTAAGGCATAAGGACAGGTTGATGATTTTGGTGAGATGAGGTAGCATCACATCCAGTGTAAGCTGAATGAGTTTGAGGTCCAGGGAATCACTGTTATAACAAGAGTTCACCAGAGCTTTGATGAGATAGCGTTTTGCCTCATTACAAGAGATGACTCTTAGCCTGAAGATGATAGTGTTGGTGATGGCTGAGGTGTCCGTGGGGGGGATGGTAGGGTCAAAGAAGTTAAATGGGAGAATATGAGAGAGAGATCTGAGAAGGAGGTATTGAGGGCATTGGAGATAGCAATAGGGTCCTGGGTGATAACCCCATCAACTATAAGCTGGACTGGGGTAGGGGTAACAGTTTTCCCACAGAGTTCCTTAATATTGCTCCAGAAATGTTTTCCTGAGCCCCAGGAGGAGGTGAGAGATTGTTTATAGTATGCAGCTTTGGCTTGCCAGATTGCCCAGGTGCATCTGTTTCTGGTCTCTCTGTACAGTTGCCTGTCCTGTGGGAGCTGCGAGTCAAGGGACTTATGCCATATGTTAACCCTCTGGTGCATTATGTCAAGTAGCGCTTGGGAGATCCAAGGGGTGTTTCTTTGCTTTATTACTTGTTTAGAGAAGGGTGCGAATATGTCACAGGCCATATTGAAGGTGAAAATAAAGTAGGTGAGGGCAGCGTCCACGGTCTGGGCAGAGTGGATAGGGGACCAGTCGCAGGAGGCAAGGTGAGACTTGAATCATTCTTGGGATCTTTTTTTGAGGTGTCTATGTACAGTGACCTTTGGGGGGGCGGGGGTGATTTTAGTGGACCACCGGCAGGTCACTGGTTCCTGGAATATGCCTGCTGATTACTATATATTTAGCCTGGATAGTTCACAGAAGAAATGGCATCTTATTTTCAGTGGGGCTGTACATCTCATTGTGTAAAATCAGAACACACTAAAAACAATATTTTACATCTGGGGGGATATATTAAGTGCCAGATCGATGCACAAGCAGAAAGATGCGTTGTACAAAGAGGGTGTGCCAGTCGGCACTGATACAATATTCAAAGAGAATGCGCCACCAGAACAGGGTGTGCATACAGTGAAGCCCACCAGGATGAAGTGCAGCACTGCAGAATTCTGCAGTAGAGTTACTGCAGCAAACAATGCAATTTTAAAGGAAGTTAATCCCTTTTGTCATGCAGTACATCTGTGAGACTGCGCTTCATCCTGGTGGGCTTCATCGCTCCTGTTGAAAATGTGACCCTGGACAGGAACCACAGTGCAGGCGGCCGCTAAGTCAGATGCATCCAGGGTGACCCCGACTGAATACCTTCCAGGGGGAATGCATGGCACATACACATGCACCGCAGCCCCCATGGGCGATATTTAGCCTAGAAATGCAAATGAACTAATTGAGCATGCAGCATGCAAAGGGGCCTAATGCATGCTCATTACCAGCCCATTTGCATGTTGGCATGGGGATGAATGCAATGGAGCAGCTCTCACTCTCAAGCCCTGACCCCGATCACTCCTATGTGGGACAGACCCTGAAGTCTCTGGTGGTATAGTGGCACCCCCCCACCTGTTAGACCAGCCTCAATTGTACCGGAGTCTGGGTTCTATCAGTTCCATATTGTAGGGACCCCAATGCCATCCCTAATTGCACCTGAATACACCCACAGTCCATGTCCATAGTGTAGTGGCCCTGGCTCCCCCTCAGTGGTGCACAGACGCTACTCTCCTGCCCCCCAAACCCATCCCATTGCGATGGCTGGCTCTGTAATGGGATCGTACCACTCTATCGGCGGGTGGCAGAGCACTTGCAGTAGGATGCTGGAATGTGTTATACAGAGGCACGAGCTGTGTGTGGGTGATAACAGCCAGTGGCCATACTCCTCAGGCACTCGCATGCAGATCTATCATCCCGGTGCTATTGCATTGCTCAGTGTGGGTGATGGCTGATGCTGTACCCACTCACACAGTTCCCAAAACAGGCATGTTACAGCTGACCTCCCATACATTTGTACAATTGGGGAACTGCAGATGAACTATCTATAGCCTGAAGCGTACACTGCAAATGGCATTACAGGATACCTCACCCAATGGCACCCAGGATACTTCAGCAGTCTAGAAGGTGGCATGTTACACAGGGGAAAAGGGGAGAGTGTGGACTTGCAGTGGTGTATGACAGCAGGAAGATACTGCATCGGCAAGGCATGCATCGGAGGTATGTAAATTCCCCCTTCAGTTTGCCAGTGACTTATAAATGGCTGCATACACTGGTGGATCTGCAGCTGGCATGGTGCCCCAATGCACGGTACAGCCAGTTGGGTCATTCCAGAGCGCAGGTCCCCAGCCCAGGTTCAGTGCAGTCATTGGCTGGCCATGGCAGGGTGTGGAGGGCAGTGCCAGCCTTTGCAACAGGTTGGGTATGGGGGGAGTGAAGTCTGTGTACAGGGGCAGTGGATGGGAGTCCTCTAGACTATGGATATGGACCATGGTTTCCTCTGGTGCAATCTGGTCTGGGGGAGGGGCCCTACATTATGGAGTTCTTCAAAGATGGAGTTGGCCAGATTGGGGATGGAAAGGGGGTACCTCTAGTCCACCAGGGCTGCCAGGCTGCTGTGCAGCTGGGTGCACATCTGCAGCCTGCCTGTGGGTGGCTGGCCAGGTTAGGCCAGCTATTCATGGCCTAACTGTGGGCCACGGTGCTCTGGACTGTGAGGGGCACATTCCCACTGACTATGCTGCAGCATGACATATGCTTGGGATTGCCCCCTGGACTTGAATGGCATACCATTTGTGTGTGCCCTGGCCCATTCCCTTGCAGCTGGCGCATCCCACATATTTGAATATCACACTGCTGCGCATTGTTGGAGCTGTGCAGCACATCTCCCTTTTCCACCAGGATGCACTGCGTATCTCCTTTGACTACGGCGGCCCTGGACTAGGTAACCTGAATAAAAACATTATAAAAATGGTAAAATCATGACCCCACTGAAAACAAGATGTTGCATCTAATCTGGGACAGCCTGAGTAAATACAGTGCAAAAATTTGTAAATGAACATCCCTGTGACAATGAGATGTAGCATGTCCCCTGCCCTATCCAGGATACAAAATATAGGATAAGAAATATTCAGTGCTCCCAGATCCAAATAACCATTGCTCTATAAGAAGCCCTTATTTTCCCCTGTGTTTTCCCCACAAAGGCAGAATCAAATCCCTGTAGATTTTTCCATAAGCCACTGGTTCCTTATTATGACTTTGTTCTTTATTTACTATATCAGCAGCCTTTTATTAGGAAAAGAGCTCTGATTTGCTGCTAAATATTAATAGTATATGTCATGATGGCCTTGGAATGATTTGGGTTTATATGCTATGCATAAGGCATAATGGGGGACTATATGAAATAACAAATATCAAGCTCATTATTTCATGAACTATACTCAAAATTAGTAATTACAAGTCAGTCTTTCAAAAGATACTGGTAATGCCTGTAAACACATTTATTGTAAATAGAGACATTTATATATATATATATATATATATATATATATATATACACACACACACACACACACACATGCTATTTTTGCATCTTATAGTTGTTAGTTTTCAGACAAATTCTCAGACTTTTTTTCTGTCCACCTGATGGAATCTTGAATGAGTTAAATAAATGTTATTATTTTGTCAAGGCCCTGATCCAGCAACTCAGTAAATGCATATTCAGTATATCATACTATAAAATGATAAAAAACAGTCTTCTGTTTGCAGTTGTTTGATCAGGAATTTTATAAATGGTATAAGTTATTTTTTTTTACCTTTTATTGGACCAACATAGATGTAAAATATAATTTGCTTCTGTATCACTCATGGTTTGTCAGCAGCTAATTCATTAGATGAGGTCTCCCTGGCCAGGAGTTTGACTGTTTCTCCACCCTTCCCCCAAACACACACACACTTACTATAAGAGATCTCAGTAGCTCTTATCTGTTATGTTTGGGAAGCAGGCCGCAGCCCTTTTTCTGTCAAAAATAAATTTATGTATTTAGTCTGGGTAGTTCAATGAAGACCTGCCATTTTATTGGATAGGTCTTGAGAGGTTATAAACAGTGTAAATCTTTACAAAAGTTGCTAAGAAAGGGCAACATTTATGAGGTATGAATCTTTCTTGAAAGGTATTTATCCACAACTGAAGTTAGTAGCAAAAAAATGTTTAAATGCTAATCATTTAAATGTGCAAGCTGCTGCATTTCGAAGGGGGTAAACAAATGTCCAGTTTAATAGGCAACCAATATTTAACAAGCTATTTCAGTTTCCTAATGGCCATCAGATAAGCAGCTTGGAGTTATGTCTCCAACATTCTAAATAGAAAGAAGGGATTATTTTATTTTAGTTGTCATAATGATTTGTAGATGTGGAAGGATACATTGAAAAGTCCAAAAAATGTGTTCCACAAGATTCCATTTTCAAGCTACAGATAGCAAAATGGCTGTAGGCTCTGCCCACAGACATAAAAATTACTTACTTTATAATTTTATTTCTTCCAAGGGATCTCCTAGTAGGATTAGACCTCCCATCTCTACCTCCCCTTACATAACCTGAATAGGTTCATCAATACTTTTAAGGGGAGTTTATAATGCTGCCATTAATCATTAACTTATCTTTATACATATAGATGTATATATTTATACAATAGGAGCGAGCTGATAAAACATGAAATAAAAACACATATCACTCCCCTCCATTGTATAACTGCTCAGTGACGTATGCACTGTGATACCTGCTTACAAATATACACACAGTGCATACGTCAGCAAGTAGTATTCTCAAAGTCGTTACGTCAGTACATGCACGTCCATAACCAGACTACTGTTCTATACAGCACAAGTTTTCATATACCCCATATTACAAACCCATAACACACAAATTAAGTATTAAATCTCACACACTGACTGCCGCAACTGCAAGTGTACTAAAAGTGACATCCGACTCAAACCTCTGCAACAGACGTCAAATACCCCACATACCCAGAGCATATATTCTGCAACACAATGTCCCACAATATCAATGTTTTCTTTTCCATCAGTACTATATCTGGTAAATAATTTCTTCAATATTCAAGATAGCTCCACGTTCCTCCTAAAAAGCAAAAGTCACGGACTGGCCCGCACCGCACTGCCGGTAACAACACTCACAACAGATTTTACAAAGCCAAGCACCCAGCATTTTATATATGACAGTCCATACAACACAAAACCCATAAAACTGAAAAACTAAAGGCAAACATCTGAAAAAGGCATTAAAATATCAAGTGCAATACAAAACCCGATTCAGGAAGACGGCAAAAATACTCCCGCCCATTCCAAGCGAACAACCTATCACTTCAGAGGAATACATAACACCCAACCAATAAGGAATTACAACACACAACACCAACCAATCACATCACAGACATTCATGAAAACAACCAGTCACATACCACTACCGTCCCATTCACAACCTAACCAGAGAAACTACATTCATACAAACTTGCTACAACCTAATAACCTGCGGATTTAACTTTCAGCCACTATCACAGAACGTTTCACAGCAACTAAACTATTTAATAAACCAACTAAATACTCAGTCCCTATTGTATAATCGCACACATGATGCAGAATCGTGGAATATGGGAAATATTCTCCTCCTGCATCGTGGAGGTATGGATATCCCACTCCGTGCCTTCGGCACTCATGAGATATCCATGCCTCACTCTGCAGGAGTGAGAATATTTTCCATATTCCACTCTTGCCTATCATGTATCTCATAAATATATATATTTAATATATGGATTGTGAAAATAACATGCAGCGATAATACTACTGTTGGTAAGTGATAATACTATCGTTCGGGTGCCTTGATAGTATTATCAAGAAAGCTGAAGAGCGCATGCTCAACTGTATCCCCGACATTTTACAAAGCATGCCCTCTGATTGGCCACTTTTGCTCTGTGGGCAGGCACAACGAGTAGGAAAACATGGCGGCTTGCTCGCTCGCTTAGCGAGTGAACGGTCAACAGCCGCTTCAACTGTTTTGTTCACTTTTGAAAAAAAATTTTGAGCTCCTCTGCTCGCCCGATACTGCTGCCGACAAACAGTTAAAAAAAAAGCAGCGGTAAATGAAGCTCACAGCACCGGTCATCCACTCAGCACTGGGGAACCCTGCCAGCACTCACATGGACCCGCTGACTCCACTGTTTAAACATAGGTGAGTCAATTTACCTCATATCCATATAGTAAAGAAAATAACAAACAGGTTCTGAGAGCAACTAGGTAATTCCATCTTGAGGTTCTGGGGACACATGAAACCTTCCTCGAGCTTCGCTCTTGAGGTTCTCTGTGTCCCCAGAACCTCTCGATGGAATTACTACCTTGTAATATACCAGAACCTATCTATTATTCTATTTATATTTGTTAATGTACACAACTATGGCTAGGATACTTAGTTCTCCTTTTTTGTGTTTCTCTTGTCCTGTTTGGAACCCGTCCTCTTTACCAAGGGGAGGGTACTGTTGTGAAGGGTGTTTACTTATAATTATTTAATAGTCTAGTGTTTTCATCTACAAAATCAAATCTAGCAGTTAGATGGAACACAGTCCACCTAGAGGCAGCAGTTTTGAATGTTGCATTCCAAATTCTCTAATTTGCATACATTCCAACTCAAAGTTTGGGAGCAGTCAGAGATTCTGGACTGACTGCAGATTGTCTAATCCTGCTAGGAGAGATCCCTTGGAAGAAACAATATTACTATGGTAAGTAATTTATTCTGTTACCCCACCAAGCAATATATGGCCACCATCAATCTGCTTGCCTCACTAATGCCACAGGCTTCTCCTTCCCCATACTCAATACCCTTAACAAAAATGTCAGATTACCTGTGTAAACTGCTCAGCCCCATCCCTGCTCCCCATGACTAGCTGCCATCTCCCTCAAATCCAGAAGTTCCTTGGGGACCGAGTGGTGGCACAGGCCAAAGGAGAGTGGGCCTGGCTCCATTTTTGTTTTCTCCCCAGTCTGGGCAGGAATAAAAACACTAAAGGGAAAGGACTTCAGACCCCCATTACCAAAAGCATTAAACTACTTGGACACTACTATATATAACCCAAAGGACCGAGTAGCAACTTTTAATAAGTGTTTTTTCAGAAGCTAGTTATGCTTTTGAAGGTGAATACCCCAACATGTCATCTACTAAGCTGGATACAGATTTTTTTAGGTGAGAACAGTAGGCCCCTGTTCACATTTAGTGAAATTAGGGAAGAGGATGTACTTGGGGAACTTATCAAACTGGATGTGAACAAAGGAGATGGTTATGATAAAATTGAGCCAATTTTCTACAAAAGTGCTGCTAAAATATTAGACATTTAACATACTTGTATAATTTCCATTTAAGAACTCAACAGTTACCATAAGATTGGAAAACAGCCTAAATATTCCAATATTCAAAGGGGGAGATGTGTTGGACCCAGGCTGTTAATGACCCATCTCTATTTGTTCACCTATAGTTAAAATATTTGAAAAGTTGATTCATAAAGTTATTTTTTTATCTCACTAAATTTAATGTCCTGATAGAATTACAGTCAGGATTCAGAAAAGGCCATAATATGACTTATGTAGTGTCCAGGGTAATTAATTAAATTTTCACATCACTTGATAAGGGACTGTTTTCTCCTGCAATTTTTTTTTGATCTGTCAAAAGCTTTTGACAGTGTTGACCATAACATATTATTAAACAGACTCAAAGATTCAGGCCTTTGGATGAATGCTTTATTATGGTTTTCTTATTTGTTCTTACAGCAGCAATGTGTTAGGTTAGGAGACCATTGCTCAGATACGGCCATAACCAGCAAGGGTGTTCCCCAGGGATCAGTATTAGGGCCCCTCTTATTTTTTATCTATATACTGTAAAGTAATTCCCAAAACATAGTTCATGTTATACTCACTTATTTTTATATGCGGATGACACAGTTTTGTACACTCAACATAAAGATATCATCTTAGCAATTGATGCAATTCAAAAAGATGTCATTAAGATACAGAAGGCACTCATGGAATTAAGGTTACTGCTTAATGTAAATAAAGTATAATGGATGTTTTTTAACAAGAAGATTGTAGATACGCCCCAACTGATTATAAAAGCAGCTAATGGTAAAGGAATATATAGGGTTGCTACACATATATATTTGGGGATATTTTTAGATGACCAGCTAAGTTTTAACTCCCATATTCAAAACTTGTTGAGCAAATTAAAATGATTGCTAGCCTTCTTTTATAGAAATAAAACATATTTGAGTCTTTCAGTCTAGAAACACCTACTGAATTCATTATTTTTATCTCAGCTGGAGTATGGTGATTGTGTGTGTGTGTTTGTGTGTGTGTGTGTATATATATATATATATGTATATATATATATATATATATATATATATACATACACACACATATGCCTCAGATACATTGTTTAGGAGTACTTGATCCATTATACCACAGTGCTCTTCCTGTTTGGTGACCATCAGTTTCTTTCTCTCCCTCCCCCCCATCATGCAATCCTCCCCAGGGTCCTTGTGCCCCACATGCATGATTTTGCACTTTTTTTTGCATTAAATCTCAGCTGCCACACTGGACCATTCCTCCAGTTTACCTAGGTCCCTCCTCATTTTTTCCGCCCCTCCCAGAGTGTCCATCCTGTTGCAGATCTTAGTGTCATCCACAAAGATGCACACCTTCCCCTCCAGCCCCTCTGCAATGTCACTTATGAAGACATTAAACAGGACTGATCTCTGTGGCACCCTACTGGTCACCCTCCTTTCCTCAGATTGAACACCATTTACCATGACCCTCGGTCTTCTATCACTCAGTCAGTTTCTAACCTAGTTTACTACCTTGTGACCCATTCCCCAGGCTGCCCAGCTTGTTCACAAGTCTTCGATGTGGAATGGTATTGAAGGCTTTACTGAATTCCAGGTAGGCCACATTCATGGCTCCCCCCGATCCACAACCTTAGTCACCCAGTCAAAGCAATCAATTAGATTTGTTTGACATGGCCTTCTTCCTGTAAATCCATGCTGTCTCAGATCCTGTGCTCTGCTAGATTCATGATGTTCAATGATCCTTTATTTAAGTAGTGATTCCATAATCTTCCCTACTACTGAGGTGAGGCTGACTTTTCTGTAGTTTACAGCCTTCTCCCTACTGCCACATCTGTGAAGAGGGACTGCATCTGCCCTCTTCCAGTCCTCTGGAATCGCTCCAGTATCGAGTGACTTGTTGAACAGAGCTGCCAGTGGTGGCACCAGCACCTCTCGTAGTTCCCTTAATATTCTAGGATGTATCCCATCTGGTCCCAGTGCCTTGTCCACTTTCAGTTTTGTAAGTTCTTTTAGGACTCTCTCTTCTGTAAATGGACTGGTGTCCCTCTCCCTCCCATATTTGTTCTTGTTGCCTAAACGTGGTCCCTCACCTTCTTCTTCTGTGAATATAGAACAAAAATATTTGTTCAGTATTCATGCTTTTTCCAGGTCCCCTTTCACACACTCTCCTTATTCCCCTTTAAAGGGGACAGGAAATGTGTGGTAATTGGCAACAGTTAGCGATGTTCCTAGTAAGAAAACTGAACGATTTGCCTCAAAATGATCCATATTTAACTGTGCCTTAATAAACACTGACGTGAAAAACTGTTTTCAATTGTTTTCTTTTTATGGATAACATTCTGCAGTGTTCTCTTCATGGAACCATTAATTTGGAGTTTTTACTATGTCATCATTTGTGTACAGAATGTTAAACATGAGCTATTCTCCTATCAGAACCATGCTTAGAGTTCTTCAAACCATGACATAGTTAAAACTCCACTTGACTTGTTCTGTGAAGAGAATTGTAACAGAATGCTGTCCATCAAAACAATGCAAAGTACAGTTTTTCACATCACTTTTTATGTTGGCTTGTGCGCATGCATAAGCAACAACTTGTGGTAGTAGCACATTTCAGAGGTGTGTCAGTGTTGTGGCCAATGCAGGGGACACTTTAGTGGGTGCATCCCTCAGCCGCCAATCAGTCAACATGCTGGCAATGACAGAAAACTTCAGAGAGAGCCAACAAGTTTAAAGAAATCTGCAGCTGCAAGCAGGTGCAGTTTTGTAATTGCAACAACAGATAACAAGACTCCGGCCATGCGCATTACAGTGCACAGTAATGTGCAAGGCCAGAGTTATCAGCAACATATTTGCTCAGTGTGCCTTTCCTGGTGAAACATTTTAATAAATAATCCAGCTTTCCACAATGGCGGCTCCTACTGCCAGCCACACAGTCCCGCAGAGCCGACATCAGGGGTGCCCAGTCCCTGTGTTGGCATGCATTCCCCTTCCCATTAAATGTGGCACACTGGGAGCCAGTGTGCTGAAACATGGTGGTGGGTCAGTCGATCGTCAGCCCCTCTGACGACCACACCGCGCCAGCCATTAAGTCGGCCCCGGCTCCTTCAGGGACCACACGGCAGCCAGTAAGCAGGCTCTCTGGCCTGTGGGGACTCGCCTGTCACCCGTCGATAAGTCAGCCGGGGGCTTCAGCCCCGCTCGCCTGACGCCACCTGCTAAGACGCCCGTCCCAGATGGCTGCTCAGGTGTGGTTCCCCCGTCAGGGCCTAACAGCACCTCACCCGACGTCCGGCGGAACCAGGAGGAGAAGGCTCCTCTCCCCCCTCTTCCTTCGCCCGTACCCTCCCCTTGTCTGGAGGGTACCTCCGGCAAAGACAGCGGGGAACCCCTCAACGTAGTCAAATCTGCGGGGTCTACTCCACGCTCTCCCCTTGGGATCAAGGGAAGTTCCTCCTCGACCAGCTGGCCTAACAGTGGAGGCCTCTCCTCCGGGTGGGATCCCTATAGAGCCGACTCCTGCCAAGATCCCACCAGTGGACCCGGCGAATCCTGCTCCGACACCGGACGTCCCGACTACAGTTCTTCAGCTGGGACCCAGCGATTGGCCTCAGCCGTTGACACCAACGCCGGACGTCCTGATGATGGTTCCTCAGCCAGAACCTAGCGATCAGCCTTAGCCATTGACCCTGATGCCAGATCTGGTCCTGCCATCAGGGCCCCTTCATCCGGCTCTGAAGCCGACCCCTAAGGTGCTGGATCGGGTGGTGCCAGTTCCGACGTCTGTTCCCATGATGTGGGCTGTCCCGATGCTGAATCTCCAGCCTGTTTATACCACTGTGGAGCCAATGTGGGTACCCCCACCGCCAGATCTGACAACTGGGATCTAGTCTAGACTCCGAACTGTCCCCCATTACCCATTGGGTTTCCCTGGGGACCACTACCTGGCTGGCCCCCCTCTGGACTGGAGCCACTATGGGAAGTTTTACCCTGGGTTCAATCCCTACCCTCATTACCAGGGATTCCAGGGTTACCATTACCAACCCCCACCAGTAATATCTCCTCTTCCTCTACCCCTTCAGCCCCAATCTCCTCTGCCACCCCCTCCTCCAGTTACACCGTACTCCAAGACCCTAATCCAGTCTTGGTGGCAGGGGGCTCGGTCGGAGTTGGTGTCGGACCTGGGGACGAGACTCCCTCTCCCAAGGTCTCTGAGGTCCCTGGCCCTAAGTAGTTCTTCAGTGGCTATGGTGCATGTTTTGGGGAAGGCTCATCAGGATGTTGCACTTCCTGATATCTGCCACCATCCTGACAAAGGGGCAGATGATGATAATGATGATGATGAGAGGGCCAACGATTCTGCGGAGGATGTCTTGGAGGAGCCTGAGGGCCCATCAGGCAAGGGTTCCCCGAAATCCCCACCAGAGGACCCTGCCTTTTTGGACCTTCTGAGGTCCATGAAGGATTTCTTTGACAGGGAGTCAGAGGATCAGGACCCTATGAGACAGAGATTCACAGAACACCTGGACTTAGAGTCTCTGTCTCCGGTCCCCATTCCTCCATGGATTGGACCTCATCAGAACTTCACCTCTACCATCTGGCAGATGTCTCACTCCCTTCTGGCTGTCCCGAAGAGGGTGGACAGGCTTTACTGGGTGCCGACGATGCCCCGTTCTTGAAAGCACATCCTAAGGCCGACTCTGTTGTCATTTCTGCTGCTCATAATCGCTTCACTGCACCTAAGCACGTGAGCACCTCCCCTCCAGACAAAGAGTCGAGGCAGATGAACCAGTTCGGGAGAAAAATGTATGTTTCAGCCACATGCGCTCTCCGGTCCTTAACTATGTGGCCCATATGGTGTCTCACCAGAAAGCTACCTTGGCCAGGTTGGAAGCTTGGGTCCAGGCCATAGAACCTTTGAGTTTGAAAAAGGAGCTTGTCAAGGATCTTCACCTCTCCAAATTCTCTTGTAGGCATGCTTTGTGAGCCACATATGACTCAGTTGATTCTGTGGCTCGCACCTCGGCAGCTGCCATTGCCCTCAGATGGCACTACTGGCTTTGCCTTTCCGGACTTGCTAACAAAGTCCAGTCAGCGATTCAAGATGCCCCCATTTAGGGGCTCGGTACTCTTTGGTGGGGACACCAAGGACATTATCACTGACCTGCAGGACAGAGGTCTCACCCTCAGGTCAGTGAGGTCCATGTACCGATCGGGCAGCCAACAGCAGCCCTTTCAGAAAAGGACCTAGAGGCAGAGAAAGCAAGCTCCAGTATGTCAACAGGGAAAGCGTAAAGCCACGCATACAGCCACCCCTCCTGCCTCCAAGAACCAGAGATGTGCAGGGGACCCTCCCCCTGAACATCCAGCCACTTCCTGACTTCCTATCCCACTGCCTCCTCAGTCTCTCGATGGGGAGCAGGTGGGAGGTAGGTTCTCCTACCACTCACAGGAGTGGGGGGCAATAACCTCCAATGAATGGGTCCTGCAGTTAGTGACCATTGGACACATGATAGAGTTTCTTGACTTTCTTCCAGAAACTCCACCAAAAAGATCAGGCTCTTCTCGTCTGAGAAGAGGTGAACAGTTTCTTGTTCAAGGAAGCAATAGAGCACGTTCCCCTCTGGCAAAGGGGAAGGGGGTTTTACTCCCATTTTTTCCTGGTTCCAAAAAAGATGGGAGATTTCAGACCCATCCTTGACTTAAGCAACTTAAACCAATTTGTCAAGTACAAAAAATTTTGAATGCTGACACTCCAGAGCCTCCTTCCATTCCTTCTGGAGAATCATTGGTTGTGCGCTCTGGACATGCAGAATGCTTACCTGCATATCCCCATCTTCTCCAGCCACCACCGATTCCTGCAGTTTCAGTGGGAACACTTCCAATTCCGGGCACTTCCCTTTGGTCTGTCATCAGCACCCTGGGTGTTTACCAAGTGCCTGGCAGTGGTTGTGGTCTTCTTATGCTGCAGGGGTATTTCAGTTTTCCCTTACCTGGATGACTGGCTGATTTCAGCTCCATCCAGGGACTCTTTACTAGAGGCTCTTTCTTTCACTTTGGACCTTTTCAACAGACTAGGGATTACTGTCAATATTCCCAAGTCCTCCATGACCCTGGGCACAGAAACTTCAGTTCATTGGGGCAGTATTGGATATGGTCCATTGCAGAGCCTTCCTCCTTCCCGACAGGGTGGAGACACTGATATGTCAGGCTTCCCGAGTGGCTTCTTCCAGAACCATCCCAGCCCGGGAGATCCTTCACCTTCTCGGCCTGATGGTGGCCTCCATCACCACTGTTCCCCTTGTGAAGCTCCACATGAGAGTAACTCAGTGGTCCTTGCACGTGCAGTGGGATCAACTCCTGGACGACCTAGATCATCCAGTACTGGTCTCCTCAGCGGTTTAGAAGGAATTGCTTTAGTGGAGGGATCCCTGCAATCTCTCTTTGGGTCTTCCCTTCCGGAACCTAGCTCCCTTAGCATCTCTAACCACAGACGCCTCGAACATGGGATGGAGAGCACATATAGGGGAGCACCAAGCCCAAGGACTGTGGTCCAGCTTGGAGACTATTTTACATATCAGCGTTCTGGAGATGAGGGCTCTCCTGTATGCCTTACAGGCTTTCCAGACCCTTCTTCCCAAGGGATCACTGCTGGTCCAAACGGACAACATGTCAGTAGTTTGGTACCTCAACAAACAGGGAGGAACCCGCTCGTACCCCTTGTGCAGGGAGGCGATGCAGGTGTGGAACTGGGCGGTCCAGCACAATCTGGCCTTCGTGGCTGTGCATGTACCAGGTGTTCTAAATGTCCTGGCGGACAGTCTCAGTAGATCATGGAACCTAGCTCATGAGTGGGAATTACATCAGGAAGTGGCAGAATCCATCTTCCTATGTTGGAGGCATCTAGAAATTGACCTTTTCGCCTCCAAATTCAATGCAAAACTCCCCAGTTTTTGCTCGCTTGTTCCAGGGCATGGTGCTTTCTGGCATGACGTGCTGTCTCTCTCTTAAACAGGGACATTTTTGTACACCTTCTCTCCATTTCCCATTCTCCAGAGGGTCCTCCTCAAACTTCAAGCAGAGAAGGAAAAGATGATTCTCATCATTCCTCTCTGGTCGAGACAAATTTGGTTTCCACTGCTGCAACAGCTTTCCAGGGAACCACCTGTTCCACTTCCAGTGACCCATGACCTCCTGACTCAGGATCAAGGTCGGCTACTACATCCGGGGCTCAGGACTCTGCCCCTTCATGCTTTGCTCCTGCAGACATAGTGATCTCTCGCTTTGGGGTCTCCTCCCGGGTTGTTCAAGTCCTCGTCAAGGCCAGAAAACCCTCTGCTCGATCCACTTATGTCATGAAGTGGAAGCCGTTTTCCATCTAGGTGACCGCCAAGGGTTGGAACCCTTTCTCATGTTCTGCCCCTCAAGTTATGGAATACCTCCTTCATCTGTTAGACTCCGGTCTTTCATATTCATCATTGAAGGTCCACCTTTCAGCAGTTTTGGAGTACCACGAGCTAGTGGATGGTAAACCCGTGGCTCAGTTGAAAGTCTCTAAAACCTTTCTGAAAGGGATTCTCCTTCTGAAACCCCCTATCTGCAGCCCAACTCCACCTTGGGATTTGAACTTCATTTTGGAAAAGCTCACCCTTCCACCTTTTGAGCCGGCTATGAACTGTGAATTGCGCTTCCTTTCCTGGAAGGCATTGTTTCTGGTTGCCATCACGTCAGCCCAGAGGATATCAGAGCTTCATGCTCTGGCTTGCAAGGAGCCCTATCTTATTTTCCATAAGGACCAAGCGGTCCTCAGAAAGAATCCAAAGTTCAAACAACATGAAGTCTTGCTGTATTCTGACATATGCAGTTAGGTCCTGCCTTTCAACTGCCCCGGAGAACAAAGAGTTAAACTTTCCATGGCCAGCATGGAATGTTCACCACGAGCTCAGTTGAAGCCCCTGACTGCTGTTGTTTAAACTGCAACCGTCAGATTCTTTACTCCGCCTCACTGAGCATTCGCTCCGAAGATTTCTCCTGCTGCTTGGTTCAAAAAGTCGGTTGAAGTGTTGGTTTTCGGTCGGTTTCTACCGAATTGCTGTTACCCCTTAGTTGGTTCAAGTCTCTGTCTGTGGTACCGTGAGTACTAGATAGGTTTTTTGTTTTGTTTCTGTGTGGAACTTGTAAATTGTGGATCGGTTTGGCTGAACCGATCAGTTTGAGTTAAAAAAAAAGCTTATGCTTAATTTAGAGTGTGGTAACTGGTCCGTATCGGTTCTAAAAAAAACGGATTTAATTACGTTTTTTTCCAAGACCCGTGACACGGTCAGGAACCAATAGGGGAGTCTTGCCGGCGGATTGCCGAAAAAAGGGTACGTTTTTGGATAGGATTGGCCATGTCTGAGAAACCCAAGAAAACGGCCCACTGGGTTTCAACACTGCAGTGTGTGTGGGGAAGTCTTTGCCAAGGCTGATCCCCACACCACCTGTGTTTATTGTCTGGGGTTTGACCACCTCGATTCAGACTGCCAAATTTGCAAGAATTTTTCCAAATCTACCCTGGAAAAGAGATTAGGTAGACTGAGGGAAAGGGAGGCCGAGAAGTCCACTGACCCGGATGGCCAGCCCGGTTCGGTTCCGACTGAACCAGAAGGAGTGCCCTCTGACCAGGGCGATACTTCTTCGGGCAAAAGGAGAGCTGATTCTGAGGAGTCGGTTCTGGTGAAAAGAAAGAGAAAAAATAAATTATCTGGTTTGGACCCAGAAATTCATACTCCGACTGCCGATGAGATAGCCAAGGCGATAATGATTGTGCAATCGCTTCGTTCGGTTCCGACCGAACCGGCACCATCTGGCAGGGGCTCAGTTTGGTCAGTTCCCCTGGTTCTGGATTATACTTTGGAAGAATTTTATGAACTGGAGGAGGAGGGAGAGTATGAGGATGATTATGGTGATTATGAAAGTCTGGATGTGCCTATTGACCCGGACATCTCCCCAGACAGACCTTCAGGTGTTTCTCCTCCTAGGCTTTCTGAGTCCCCTTCTCACTATATGTTTTACAAAAAAGTGGCTGACACCCTCCAGCTTCCTGTGGAGGATGCAGTAGAGGATCAGGAAGAGCCTGATTATGTTGAGATGATGGACATCCCAGAGTCCAGGAGACTGTCTATTCCCCTCCACAAATCCTTTGGGAAACAGACACATAAAATTCTAAAGTCTCCTAATTCTATACCTCCTGTGGACAGACAAATGGACAAGAGGTACACTCTCTCAGGCTCAGACATGGAGTTCCTTTTTCAGCAATGCAGCCATGTTGGGGTCATGCAGGCTGCTGTCTGTGAATAGGCAAATATTCCCCTGGCACCCCAGGGTCTTTAAAGAACTAAGAGAGGTGGTGGCTGAACCTCTGGCTATCCTGTTTAGCTGATCACTGGAAACAGGGGAGGTACCCAAAGACTGGAGGACAGCAGATGTAGTCCCCTTATACAAAAGTGGGAACAAAGAGGAAGTGGGGAACTACAGACCAGTCAGCCTCACCTCAGTAGTGGGGAAGATCATGGAAGCACTATTGAAGGAGAGATTGGTGGAACATCTGGTTGTCAATGGACTACACGACCCAAGGCAGCATGGTTTCACCAGGGGGAGGTCATGTCCGACCAACCTTGTTGAATTTTTTGACTGGGTGACTAGGGAGGTGGATCAGGGGAGGGCAGTGGACATGGCCTATCTGGACTTCAGCAAGGCCTTTGACACTGTGCCACATAGAAGACTATTACACAAACTGGGGAATATGGGGAATATGGGTGTGGGCAGGACAGTAGTGTGGTGGGTAGGTAACTGGCTGGGCGGCAGGACACAGAGGGTGGTGGTAAATGGCTGTCACTCGACAGAGGGAAGAGTGACCAGTGGGATACCACAAGGATCAGTGCTGGGACCGGTCCTATTCAGCATCTTCATCAGTGACATTGCGCAGGACCTAGAAGGCAGAATTTCACTGTTCGCTGATGAAACAAAGCTCTGTAACACAGTAGACACACCAGAGGGTGTAGACAGAATGAGAAGGGACCTGCAGAAACTTGAAGAATGGTCAAGGGTTTGGCAGTTGAAATTCATTGCAAAGAAGTGCAAGATAATGCATATGGGGCACAAAAACCCTGGCACAATATATCAGTTGGAGGTGAGGATTAGCATGCACCAAGCAGGAAAGGAATCTTGGGGTTATCATCTCTGATGACCTCAAGGTAGGGAAACATTCGACAAGGCAGCAGGTAAGCAAATAGGATGCTAGGATGCATAGGCAGGGGCATCACCAGCAGGAAAAGGGAGGTCATAATTCCACTATACAAGACACTAGTGAGGCCCCACCTGGAGTACAGTGTATGGTTCTGGAGACCTTACCTCACGTAAGGACATGAACAGGGTAGAGAAGGTTCAGAGAGAGCAACAAGATGGTGCATGGATTGCATCACAAGTCCTATGAAGACAGATTAAGGAACTGAACATGTACTCCCTGGAGGAGAGGAGGGAGAGGGATATGATAGAGACATACAAGTATTTACAGGAGGAACAGGGTGCAGGAATGCACTATTTTAAGTGAAAAGATTTTCCAGGACTAGAGGGCATGGGATGAAGTTGGAGGGAGGACGATTCAGAGGAAATGTGAGGAAGAATTTCTTCACAGAACAGGTGGTGGACAAGTGGAACACCCTGCCAGAGGAAGTGGTGGGGGCTGAAACAATCACGGGATTTAAGAATGCATGGGATAGACATAAAGGAATTCTGGAGGTCACGGGTATGGGGCAACAGACTTCTAGGAAAACATAAACTGAACTTACAAGCTCAAATGGGCAGACTGGGTGGGCCATATGCCCTTATCTGCAGACACTGTGTATGTATCTATGCATCACACCCCCCAGACAAGGACTCCAGGAAGACTGATGCCATGGCAAAGAAACAATACATGGCAGCATCTTTGGGACTCAGGCAGGCTAACTGTATGGCCTATACAGCTAGACACCAGAAGTCCAGGTGGGACACTGTGCTGGCTCTGGCTAAACAGGCCCCTGACCAGCTTGCCAAGGAGCTGGAGCAGGTGGCTGAAGATGGGATTGAGGCATTGAAAGTACAGTTTCATGCTGCTGTGGACTCCAGTGATGTTTCATCAAGAGTCATGGCTACATCTGTGGCTCTTCGGAGGATGGCTTGGCTCAGATGTACTAGCCTCTCACAGGATACCCAGGCTAAGGCCATGGAATTTCCTGTAATTGGTAATTCTCTGTTTGGGGAGCAGACAGAGAGCTACATGAAAAAGATGGATGAGTGCCCAGGCCAAAGAAAGGCAAGCAACTCCTCAAAGGCAGCAGTCCAGGGGCAGGGGTAGGCCTTTCCAAAGGCCTTTTTTACCAAGCTCAGGCCTCCTCTTCTTCCTTTTCACAGAGGGGGTTCTTTAGAGGGAGAGGCAGAAGGAGGATGAGCAGGCCTGCATCCACCCCTCAGCCTAAAGCCTCTGCCAAGCAGACACCCTGATGGGTCTGCCCAGGCCGATTCTCCCATACAAGTAGGGGGCAGGCTGGCTTACTTTGTCCAGGACTGGAAGTCTCTTACATCAGACAAATGGGTCCTGGAAGTAGTAAGTTAGGGACTGGTTCTCAGCTTCAAAAAATTTCCCAAGATGAGAACCAGATCCTTTCCACCTGCAAATCTCTCAGAGACCCTTGCCCTAGAGGCAGAGGTTTCTTCTCTCCTAGCTCTCAAAGCTATAGAGAGGCTCCCACCCTACACAAGGGCAAAGGATTGTACTCCAGGTACTTCCTAACCCCCAAAAAGACAGGAGAATGGCAGCCCATCCTGGACCTAAGATATCTGAACAAACACCTTTTGAAGCCACAGTTCAAAATGGTAACTCTGGGAATTATCCTTCCCTCACTAAGGCCAGGGGACTGGCTAGCCTCCCTGGACCTCAAAGATGCCTACTTTCACATTCCCATCAGGTGTTCCCACAGAAAGTACCTCAGGTTCGAGTTGCCCTCAGGCCACTATCAGTTCAGAGCAATGCCCTTTGGCCTAACATCAGTCCCAAAGGTTTTCACAAAGTGCATGGCAGTAGTTGTTGCTTTCCTAAGAAGAAAAAATATCTCCATCTTCCCATACTTGGACGACTGGCTCATAGTAGGTCAGTCTCCTGACCAAGTCAAGTCTCATCTGCAAGTGACCCAGCAAGTGCTCACTTCCTTAGGATTCCTTGTCAACCTTCCGAAGTCAGTTCTCGAACCAGTACAGCTCCTCATCTTCATAGGTGCAGAACTGGATACAGTAAAGGCAAGAGCCTTCCTTCCCCTGGAAAGGGCAATGAACCTTATGGAACTGGCCTCTTCATTCACCCTTCAGGTGTCTCGACCAGCAAGGCATTTCCTTCAGCTTTTGGGCCACATGGCAGCTTCCACAGCAGTGGTCCAAGGGGCAAGATTCCAGATGAGGGACATTCAGTTCCACTTAGGAGCCTTCTGGTCCCAAAGAAAGGATTCCCTTACCAAACTAGTCCCAGTGACTCGAATCCTAATCCAAGCCTTGCAATGGTGGCAGGATCAGGACAATTTGAGACAAGGGGTTCCATTTGTCACTCAGTCTCGTTCAGTGATGCTCACTACAGATGCTTCCCTGCTGGGCTGGGGAGCCCATTTGGGGGATCTTACCATCCAAGGACTGTGGTCACCTCAGGAATCTCTGCTTCACATCAATCTCTTAGAACTCAGAGCAGTGTTTCTGGCACTGCAAGCTTTTTCCAAATCTGTACAGAACAAGGTGGTTCAGGTCAGAACAGACAACACCACCACCATGTGGTACATCAACAAGCAAGGAGGCACTCGGTCTACGGCCTTGTGCACAGAAGCAATGAAGTTGGGGTCCCTGGCCTGTTCTCTGCAAACCTCTCTGATAGCAGTTCACCTCCCAGGGAAGGACAACATCCTAGCAGATGCACTGAGCAGAATATCTCAGGGCCATCATGAATGGGCCCTGGTTCCTCTGGTATTGAAGGTGATTTTTTCAAGATAGGGCACTCCAGAGATAGATCTTTTTGCAGCCCCAATCACCAACTTCCTCTCTTTTGTTGCAGACCCCCAGTCTTGGGCTCAGTCCCCATGGATGCTCTGACTCTGAACTGGGAAGGGAAATTTCTGTATGCTTTTCCCCCTTTCCCTCTCCTGTTCAAAGTTCTAGTCAAGGTAAGGCCACAACCTTGCAAAGTGATTCTGATTGCTCCAGACTGGGCCCGGCAGCCATGGTACCCCTTGTTGCTGTCCCTAACGGTCTATCATCCCCTGTCTCTTCCCAGGAATTACAACCTGTTAACCTCCTCTCAGGGGAGGATTTGGTATCCCAATCTTCAGTCTCTCAACCTCAAGGCATGGCTCTTGAAGTTAGAGTTTGCAGATTTGCATCTGTCTCAGGGGGTTCTGGATATTCTCAAAGCCTCTCGAAAACCTTCCACCAGAAAGACTTATAACTCCAAATGGAAGAGATTCAGCATTTGGTGTTCCAAGAGGCATATCTCCCCAGATACTGCTGAATTGCCTATAGTTCTGGATTATATGGTCCATCTTAATAGCCTAGGCCTCAGAACAGCTACTCACAAGGTACACTTGTCTGCTGTTTCTGCTTTCCTGTCAGTAGGTAAGCCTTCCTCACTGTCATCTCACCCTATATTCTGTAAGTTTTTCAAGGGATTCCTTCATACATGTCACCCCTTTAGGGATCCTACTCCTGCTTGGGATCTTAATGTTTGCATTGCTCAGCTTATGCAACCACCTTTTGAGCCTCTGTCCTCAGCAGAGCTTAAGTACTTGACTTGGAAAACTGTGTTTTTGGTAGCTGTTACCTCTGCTAGACGCATCAGTGAATTGCAAGCCCTGTCAGTGTATCCTGATTTCATCTCTTTTCACAGAGCTAAAGTGGTCCTTCAAACTAACAGAAAGTTCTTGCCCAAAGTGGTTTCAGATTTCCACCTGAATCAGTCTATGTCTCTCTCTGTTTTCTTCACTGATCATTCTTCATCAGGGGAGAGGAGGCTACACAGTTTGGATGTTAAAAGAGCCCTTAACTACTACATAGAGCGTACCAAGGGTCACAGGTTCGATTCCCTCCATTTGTTCCTCACTTATGGAGAGGTAGGAAAGGGCAAACCTGCCACCAAGAGAACTATTGCCAGGTGGATTGTGTCTTGTATACAATTCCGCTATGAGAAACTGGGAAAGATTCCACCCTCAGGCCTGAGGGCCTCACTCTACAAGAGGTACAGCTGCTTCCCTGGTGACTGCCAGGGATATCCCTCTCTTAGAAATTTGTCAAGCAGCCACCTGGAAAATGGTACATACTTTTACCAGGCATTACTCTCTGGATATCCAGGCTAGGAGTGATGCTCAGTTTGGCACAGCAGTACTTCAGAGCCTATTCCCAAAGTAGACTCTGTCCCCCCTCCATGGAGGTACTGCTTGGTAGTCTGCACTTGTCAGAATACAGCAGGACTTCATGTTGTTTGAAGAAAAAATTACTCACCTTAGTAATTATGTTTCTTCTAGTGGAGTCTTGCTGTATTCTGACCTCCCCCGCCTCCCATCTCAAAACCTGGATTTTTTTGGGATGTGGTGGGCAGGCGCAGTGTTGGCACCTCAGGGTTGCCTCCTTACACCCTCTGTTATTCATGGGGTGATATGTTATTTCAATTTTAATTGTTTTTTGTGTTTTGGGTTTCCTGACTTGAGTCTTCCCTTGGGAACCCAAAAGAATATTTTTCTGCCAGTTGACTAGTAACATTTTTACAATTTCCACATAGAACACCTAGTGAGTTTTGTTCGTAAAGATCTGACGGTTGCAGTTCAAAATGCAACAGGCAGAGACACCAACCGAGCTTGAGAGCAACATTCTATGCCCTGCATAGAAAAGTTAACCCATTGTTCTCCGGAGCAGTTTAAAGGTTGGGGCTAACTGCACTTGTCAGAATACGCAAGACTCCACTAGAAGAAACATAATTACTAAGGTGAGTAATTTCTTCTTCCCCTCCTCCCTAGTTTCTCTCGGTGTCTCTTTAGAGGGACTGCTTGGGACTCTGTCCTATATGTGATGACACACTGAAGGAGCCGTCTTGAAGTAAGAGTACAGTTACGTAGGAACTTACCCTAACAGTAGATCTTCGAGAGAGGTTCTCTCAGTAGGTCATATTTTTCCCTCCCTCCTTCCCCTCATTTTGTGTTTTACAGGGACTCCAAATCCTGTTCGCTCCTGCTGTCAGGCCTCTTCCTGGCTCCAGCGGGAGAACTGGAGGGCAGGCGTGGGGACCGACCACTTTATACTGTCACGCTGACGTCAGTCACGTGACATTGGGTGGGCGGTCCCCCGTCAGGGATTGATAGAAAATTCTGCCATGCAGCCCGACGCCAGGCGGCACCAGTTCTATATGTGATGACCCACTGAAAGAGCCTCTCTAAGATCTACTGTTATGGTAAGTTCCTACGTAACTGTACTTTTCTATGCATGCTCTTAACTTTTCCAATTTTTCATATTTTCACTCCAGGTTTTCAACATTGCCATTTTTTCACACCTCCTCATGAACAGTACAGCTGTCATTTTCCACATCCTGCCCGAAATGTATTTCTGCACCATGCAAAATCACCTTTCAGGAATGAGTAACGAAATGATAGTGACACTGTCCATGAGGTGGGGTCCCAAAAAGCCCATGTTGAAAATTTGGAGTGAAAATACCAACAAATGCCTGGGGCATTAGGGTTTGCAACTGTAACACCCCGCCCTTTAGAGACTGGCAGGCGTCAAGGTGTGACTTGGGTTCGTTGGCCATAATGCTCACAGCATTTCACTCCCACCCTGCAGCCATTGACAGGCAGCGAGATGTGCCTTGGGGTCTTCGGCCCTAATGTTCACCCCATTCTCCTATACTGCACCCATCTCAGCTTATTTCCTTATGGAATGGGGTGAGCATAAGGGCTGAAGACCCCAAGGCACACCGCGACACCTGTCGCTGTCTGCAGGGTGGGGTGAGGTGCAATGGCATAAGCGTTTTTGGTCAATGACCCAAAGGCACACACCCAAAGCCGGGGTTGGGGGTTGGTATTAGTTCAGTACTTCACTGCCATTCCTGTTATGCATCTCTCTAACTCCTACACTACCAATGCCAGTGCCAGCAAGCCAACATTCATCATTAACAAATGCTTGTTATTCAGGTACAGTTACAGGTGGATCATGTAGGCTTATGGATATCATTTATGTAAATGGGAACATTATAAACAGCTGACAATTAGAAATAATTTCCTGTCCTCTTTAAGCCTTGCTATCCCACCCCTGGTTTTTCTACTTTCACTAATGTACCTATAAAATGTCTTGTCTCTCTCTTTTTTTTTTTTTTTTTTTTTACCTCCTGTGCTATTTTTAACTCCGTTTTTGTGCTCCTGACTGCTTTCCCTGCCTCCCTTCTGTTTATCCAGGGATAAAGGATCCAGGGATACTTGGGATATAATTGAGAAAAAATTAAAAATGAATATTTTTTGCCAATTTCTCGCTTTGAGATCAGTATTAATAGACCATGGTACAGTTGGTGTGATTTTTTTTTAGGTCAATTTTTTTTTTATTTTAGGGTACTTGAATAACGTATCAATAAAATTTGTACTGTGTGTCATGTCATAACTGTTTCTATGTTTTGGATGCAATTGTAAGAGCGAGTTTACTCTCAGTTTGCTTTCCTATAAATATTGATTGATATTGATAAACTGTTGTGCACAATAACAATAAAAAGAGACAAAGCCTGTGGTTTGATGGGGAGGGACAACCAGCCACACCTCCTTTCTGGGCTATATAAACCAGCTTCATTCAGAAGTTCCATTTCTTTGCTGCAGCTAGAGCTTCTACTTCTCTCCCTTCCATTCTTGTGGTTGCTGTTTTCCTCTCTGTCATTTTGGGCCTTTCTGTTTGTTTGTTTTTTACTGTTTGCCTTTGGCTTCTGTTTGGTGTGTGCCTTCTGCAACTCTCTGGTTAGTATGTTTTGCCTTTTCTGACTATGGCTTGTGATCCCTGCTTTCTATAGGGCAGCCACTCCTGATGTTCTCATGTCCTCATTTTACTGCAGTGCGTACATGCCATGTGTCTTCTGTGTAAAGACTCGATACGTATGTCTTGCCTCTGTCATGCTCCTGTATTTCATTTGTTTTCTTAGCCTGCTTTACTTGTGTATATAACCACTGTCACAAATGCACTCAGCAGGTCAGGCCCTCTGCTCCCACAGTGCCAACCTCCAAGTGCAGTACTGTGAACAGGTAACAGACAGGGTCCTCCTGTCTGCTTGTGGGTCCGAATCACCTTTAGTCTCAAGTTCTGGGAAGGGGATTCAAACTGTGAACCTTATGCTAGTGTACCCAAAAGTACAGGCTCAGATAATCTGCTCTTCGGGGGAATGCCAGGTATCTTTCACCTAAGGGCATCTAACCAGGTATCCAAAATGAACCCTTAAAACTCTGTAAAAGACCTTAGGTATAACACCATCAAGCTTGTGAAGAGTTTTGTCAGTCTTAACCCTCCGTACATCGCATACAAAAGAAAGAACTTGAAAGACCCAGGTAGTAGCTTTCAAATGAAAGGTTTACTTAAAATGGATAAAATATGTAAAATGTAAATACAGAACACTATATCACAAAGCATGCAGTCACTTAAAAGAAAAGCAAAGAAAACTACAGACAAATTCCTACCAACATACTGTTAGACTTTTTCTATCTAATATATTACCTCTAAGTGCTTATAGTTAGATGATGATGTTTCTTAAGAGTCCAGAAAGTTATGTCTCTCAGTTGAAACACAGAATACAGTTTAAAAACTCTGTGTTTCCACCCCTTTGATGATGTAATCTAACTCCTCCTTTTAGAATATAAAAATTATACAAACAATGATCTTCCTGTCAGGAGATATTTTAAATACTGTGACTTCAGCAAAAACTAATTTCCCAATATGACTTCTTAATTAGCATCCCCTCTTTGATCTCGAGTAGTTCCTCTTCCAGGGCACATCAAAGGAGTGTATGACCTTTCACAGGGATCAGCGTATCTGAAGTCATAAAATGTATATTTTAGTTTCCCAGCTTCAGAGGCAGGAGGTCATTAAAAAAAGCTATAAAATGCAACTTCTCAAGGAAGTTAATTACATTACAGAGACTTCCTGGTTTAATATATCCTGTTATTCTCACTAAAAGCTGGGGGGGGGTTGTCACCCAGGAGCATAGGATGTCTCATGTGAGACACCTCACATACCACATCTATATTACACATATCATAGAACAATCATAACCAGCTGGCCAAGCGTCACAACCAGCACTAGGAACCTTTTCACTGCAGTTCCTCTGCATGCATTGCATTCCAGCTAGCAGCTACAATCGGTTAACCCAGCCAGTTCACACTGTCTTTCCCAGACTTTCCTTTCTCAGCCATACAGCCATGACTCATGCTGCACAGCTCGAACAGAGGATTTTCAAAATCTCCTACTTGGTGCCTTTTTTTTTAGACAATTAACTACCGGCGTACAAGTGGAGATAGTTTATTTGTCCAGCTTTTTGTCACTCTGAGCCTCAGTCTGCATTATGTCCAGCATGTTACCTTAATTAATCCTAAAGAATCCAGCTTGTATAGCATTTAATGCAGGTTACCTTAAATATACTGAATTTGCTTATAATGCTATTCAGGCAACAGTGGTAGTAATTCCTGGCAGTTCCGTTTACTTTACTTTTGGCCCAAAAATCAACCTTTAGCTGCAAACACTTTAATTTGGCTACTAGGCCCTGATGAAATCCTGATACAGACCAGCCCCTTCATAATTCTCCTCCCTTCCCCTTACCTATTTAATCGGTTTCTTTCTCTCTCACTCTCCTTCTTCCACAGCCAACCTCCTTTAAACAAGGAGGTCATGAGGGCTTGGATTCAGCCCTCCCCCACAGCCAGCAACTGAAAACTTGCCCAGGTACACAATCTCTACTGCAAACTGTTTGCCCTGCTCACCTGATCGTGACCCATGCTGTGAAGCTCAATCGGAGGATTGCCCCACGGAACGCTGAGCGTTTGGTTCCCCACCGCCCCCACCACCACCCTTGGTCTGCTTTTTCTTATATAGGCAGTACCATATCACGTGTGCTTTTGACATTAACCTATCAGCCCACTTCTCCAGCTGCAGCTTATAACAGCTCACCACTAGTGGCCAATCTTCTCAGTCCCAAATACCTAACCATGTTTATAGTAAATATGCTCCCACTTCTCGGGATACCTATCCTCACGGCCTCAATGATCACCCAAATGGCTCTACCACTCCCCCAAGGAACTATCTCTATACGGTGGCTACTCTGCTGGCCACCACATAATTACCTGGTATGACCCCAAATTGCACACTCCCAAACCTTCCTACTCCATGTTATGTGACCACACATACTCCCTCCCAGTGCTTATTTCCAACCCCCATGCACACAACACTTGCTGTACGGCTACTCTGATACCCCTCAGACTACAACTCCCTACTCATCCTGTTACCATCCTACCTGGTACCCAACCCCTTGTCACCATGATGACCCACCTCCTACGCACCATCCCAGTCCCTATCACACACAATAAAAGACCTATTAATAATCAGTCTAAACATGCTTCACCAAAACTGCGCCAGTTATGCGCTTCTATGACATGCTCTCTTCCTTCTGCTGCTATCAGGTAATATATACACCCCAACCCTGGACCAACCCCCCCCCACTGTCTCCACTAATGGCAAATGAGAAGGCCTCCTGCTGGCTACCCTTAACATCTGCAGCCTCCTTAAAAAGCTCACCCCCTACAGGGCCAGATTGCCCAGCACTCACCTGATGTCTTAGCCCTATCAGAGACATGACTCTCAGATAAAATACCCAACGGAACTATCACCCTCAGTGACTATACCCTCTACCAAGCTGACAGGATTAGCAAGAGGGGAGGCGGCTGTACCGTCTACGTAAGATCCTCCCTTCGCTCCCTGGAGGTCCATACACCGCCACCCTTGCGTGGAGCCCAGACCCTAACAATCAAGCTCAGCCTAGGCAACCCAGGTAAAACCCTTTACATTATAGCAGTTTATATTCCCCCCAGCAACCAAAAGCTTGCTTTTGATTCAGTACTGGACAGTATCTCCCACCTCCCACCTAGGAGTGAAGTCATTTTACTGGGTGACTTCAATGTCAACTGCCTCATCCCACAGCCTTAGCTTGTGACCTCACCCAGGTCATTAACTCCCCGACCAGACTGGACACTAGAATGGGTGCCTCAACCCTCATTGACCTTATCTTCACCAACAGGCCTAAGAACATCTCCCAAGTCACTGTGCTCTTGGACTCGATTAGTGACCATACCCCTGTGGCGGTCCACAAACCCCCCCACCCCAAATATCACTACGCATAGACGCCTTAAAAAAGGAACCCTAACACATTTCAAGTCTCACCTTGCCTCCTGCGACTGATCTCCTGTATACACAGCCCAGTCGGCGGACGTTGTACTCACCTACTTTATTGCCATCTTCAATAGGGCCTGCGATATTTTTCACACCCTTCTCCAAACAAATATTTAAGAAAGAAACCTCCCTTGGATCTCCCAAGCTCTACTTGATCAAATGTGCCAGAGGGATAACCTATGGCATAAGACCCTTGACTCACAGCTCCCTCAGGATTGGCAACGATACAAGGGGGCCCGTAACAAATGCATATGGGCCACCAAGCAAGGCAAAACTGCGCACTGCAAACAAACCCTCACCTCATCTTGGGATTCTGGAAAAAAATTCTGGAGCAATATAAAGGATCTCTGTGGGAAAACTGTTTCCCCTACCCCTGCTCAACTTACAGTAAACGGGGCTACCACTCATGACCCAATTGCTATTGCCGATGCCCTAAACACCTCCTTCTCTGACCTCTCTCATATTCTCCCACCTCACTCCTTTGACCCTACCACCCCCCCATGTCACCTCGGCCACCTATTTCCCTATCCCCTTCAGGCTAAGAGTCATCTCTTGTAACGAGGCAAAACGCTATTTCACCAAAGCACTGGTGAGCTCTTGTTACAGCAGTGATTCCCTGGACCTTAAACTCATTCGGCTTTCGCTGGATGTGACACTACCTCATCTCACAAAAATCCTCAACCTGTCCTTATGCCTCAGCCAATTCCCCTTAGCTTGGAAGAGAGCATTAATCATGCCCATCCTGAAGAGTGGCAATCCTACAGCCGCAAGCAACTATAGGCTGATATCAATCATGCCACCCCTCTCTAAGGCCCTTAAAAAATAGTATCGGATCAACTAACTGACTACCTATCCAAACTCAACCTGCTTTGCCATGAACAAAATGGTTTCTGGAGGTGCCACAGCACCTCCACAGCTCTCACTGAACTCACTACCTTTATCCATAAGGCCCTAGAGCAAGGCTCCATGGCAGAGGCTATCTACATTGATTTGGCCAAAGCATTTGATACTGTCAGTCACGAGCTCCTACTCCACACCCTTCCATCCCTTAACATTGCTCTGGAGGTCACTGCCTGGTTCAAAGATTACGTTTCTAATCGGACACAAGTCAAAATAAATACTTCTATCAAACCAGTTCACACTGGTGTCCCGAAGGGGTCTATACTTGGCCCCCTACTCTTTATCCTCTTCCTCAACTCCTTTCCTAAATCCTGCAGTGGCCGCATGTTGCTATATGCCGATGATGCGGTAGTTTTTTGGTAACATCCTCATCCCGATTCCCTCCAATCAGCACTACAGGGCTACTTTAGGGAAATAGAAAACTGGTTCTCAGAACACTGTCTTATAATCAACTACAAGAAAACAAAATCCACGATCTTTGCTCACCGCCAAAGCCCCCATTGCCACGCAGCTCTAGTTGTAAAAAAACACCCATGGCTCCACTCTAGAGCAGGTCCCATGTTTCAAATATCTTGGAGTCACCTTAGACACCTTCCTCTCCTACCACACTCGCATACAACAGGTCTCCTCCTCTGTTAACACTAGATTGTGGATCCTTTACAGGCATAAACGCTGCCTACCCCCCAGGTCATGCATCTTGCTGTGTCCTCCTCTGTCCTATCCTTGGTGGATTATGGAATAATCATATATGGATCTGTGGATAAAACTGCCCTGTGCAGCATCAACTTCACCCTTAACAAAGCCTGCAGACTAGCCTCAGGATGTGACAGGTTAACACACACACATGTGAACTTTACAATCAGACAGGCTGTCTAAATTTCCAAGGCAGACTTAAGTACTTTATCTGGCTCCTCGCTAAACAGATACAGCTTAAACAAGCCCCCATCAGCCTCCACCTACTTATCCGCACAGCCCCCCATAGACGGACCCAAAGGCACACAGCTAACTCTACCCTTCTAATTCCCCACTGTAGAACCTCGCTTGGACAAAGATCCTTCTGATATCGGCCCCCCACTGGCTGAACTGTCTACCATCCACCAACTCCTCGACCCATAGACTCAGCCTATTTAAATCAAGCCTCAAAACCCTGCTCCTTTACTCAGCAAACTGTGACTGTAATTAGTCCCACATACATGCTATTTCCACCCCATTCATCATCTCAGAGGAAAATGCTACTCAGGAACCTCTCCATCCCTGTACATTATCCTATAGCAAATGGTTATTCTAATGCCAGCCCCACCTCCTATGTCCCCCATTGTCTGGATATTATGACTCGGGGTCCTTAAGGATCCTATGATATTGTATCCTGTCTTAGCACTGGCACAGTGTGTTCCCTGTTGATGTAATTCCTCATTATAAGCTAAATCCAAAACTATTCGGACCTTGTATTATTACATTGCAATTGTACAGTTGTGATACCTGTATATATAGTTTTCATGTATGTTCACTCTGTATTTTTTACTTTTCTTGACGTGGAGCCTTTGCAAATGAGTCTATGACTCAAAGGATTGTAATTCTGATTCTATTCAATAAACAATAAACAATTCAGTCAGTCTGCTTTAGTATCTTCACTAAAGTTATGGTTATGGCTGGGTGTTCTCTGCAGTAAAGGCCTTTGATATGTGTTCCTAAATCTTTATTGGGGTTATCTCAGTCATCAAGGTACACCGTAAGAACCTTCGCTGTTGGTGAAGGGGAATCCACACGGAATATTTTCAGCAGTACAACTGGGGGCCGCCCATGCCATCAACGTCACCAACCATATAAAGGTGTGAGCAGCCCTACTCCCTCCTCAGTTCTTTTCCATCATCGACTTGTTTTCATGGGTCTCCGCAGAAGCTCTGCCATTTTTTCACCTACTGCTTTTTCTTAACTATTTATCTTAATCTCTTTTATTAAAGAGATTCTGCCATTTTGTTTATGTTGAGAGTTAATCCTTCGGCTTCTATCTTCTGTCGCTGCTGCTGCGGAAAGAAGATTTCCACTACAGACGAACATTCTCTCTGTGTCTTCTGTCTTGGGCCTGATCACAAAGTTTCTGACTGTGAACTTTGCCAGAAATTTTACCAAATAACCCTCAGGTGATGCAAAAAGGCTCTTAAAAATTTCCTGATGGATCAACAGGTAGCCATTTCCAGACAGGGGTCCTCCAGGGTCCTGGCCTCTCAGTTGCCAACTGGGTCATTGAGCTTCCAGGCCTCCAAGGCCCGAGACAAATCCTTGGGGAAAAGTCACAAGAAAGACCAAGATCATGGCCGCTCCCCCCACCATTGATCTCGTTTCCTAATGGCCTCTTCTCCTTCTTCTGGGGGATCCTCATCGGCAGTAACTGCACCGACAAGGAAGACTGTTGTCCAGATCTCTTTGCCCATCAGACACATACCAACAGCACCTCCGCCCAATTCTCTGGGCAGCCAGCCATCGACCTCCGGGTCATTGGCCCCTTCATCATTGACAACAGGCTCGTCATCGATGACTCTCTCGTCGAGGCCTGCCCCTTCTCCTTCCAGGGCTACAGACTCTTCGGGTTCTCAGGACCAGGCAGGCAGGTCGTAAACACCTATGCCATAGAACCTCCCTCCATTGATGACCACCATCGACTTGAATGAAGTCCTTCTCAAATTCACTAAATTGCTTGTACAGCAACTGGGTGTCTTTGGACCCCCCCTCGCATATGCCGTCAATGGCAGCTTCGAAGTTGACGCCTACTCATTGGCCATGGGAAGCTCCCTGTGAGTGGTCATCAGTGCATCCAATGCCAGACCCAGATGTAGAAGTGGTCAACGTTGAGGAGGAGTACCACCCAGGCCTCATTCTTCCTGATGATGAGGAGGAAGAGATCCTACTCTTTGACAGATCTACCACCTCTTCTGTCAGTGAGGATTCAGTGAAGCATACTCCCAGGTCTCCCCCTAAAGACCCCACATTTTTCTATGTGGTGAAGCAGCTGTCCTCAGCCATGGGCTTCCACACTGAGGAAGAGGATACCACCATAAAGGAACTGGTGGACTTCCTGGAAATCCCTGAATCTCCCCCCAAAAAAATCATTCCTCCATTCCTGCCTGCTTGCCCAGACCAGACATGGTGCCAGCTATGGCTTGCAGGGCAGATAAACTTTATCATGCCCCCAAGAGCTCACCTGTTATGCTGCCCAGCCCGAGACAGGCTCAATGGTCATTAAGGCTGCTCATGGCAGGTCTAAGGTGCCTAAGCACCATAGTTCACTTTCACCAGATAGAGTCATGCAGAATTGGCCTCTGGGGCAAGAGGGTGCATGCCTCCTCCACCCTGGGTTTAAGGAGTGTAAATTAACTGCCTCATATGGTAAAATACCAGAATGCCAACTGAAAAAAGGTCAAGGCCACAGCACATACCCTTCCAGATGGCACACAGAAGCAGGAGCTGCTCCAGTGCTTCCAAGCGCTGAGGATGTTAGCAAGCACCTCCTCAGAGCCCTCTATGACATGGCTGACATGGTGGACGGAGCAGCCACCATGGGCATATGTCTACATAGGCACTCCTGGCTCATAGTATCCTGGTTCGCTGTGGATGTAAAGCAGAAAATGCTTAATGCCCCCTTTAATGGCACTAAGCTCTTTGGCCCTGATATCCATGATATTATTAGTGATCTGCAAGCCTTGAGTAGGGTCCTCAAGTCTGTTCACTCCCTCTACCATACCCAATCTAGAGGTAGGGGGTGGTCTTCCTTTTATAAAGTGCCCAATAGGTCTGGTGCACCCTCCAGGCCCCAAGGGAAATGTAGAGCCCCCTGCTGCCTTGCCTGTCCCCTCTATTGCTGGAGCAGTGGCCAAGTGCCCCAGATTTGAGGGACCAGTCCAAAGGAACTGACTTCGCAACTGCTTGACTCTTTGCCGGATCCCTCCTCTCCTGGTCCTGGACCTGGAGGTGGTGATCGAAGGTCAGTCCTCCCTCCATCTAAATCAATGAAGAACCATAACTTCAGATGCATGAATTCTGTAGATCATAGAGAAGGGGCATGGCATACCATGGAGCTCATCGAGCAACCTCCAGAAACCACTCCTCCACCCTACAATTACCCCCCCAGCTCACCTGTCTGTTTTCTGGGAGGAGTTGCAGTCCCTTCTATGCAAGCAGACCCTCAAGCTAGTTCCCAGGTGCCAGAGAAACAAGGGGTTCTACTCCAGGTTTTTCTTGGTACCCAAAAAGACCAGTGACCTGAGACCCCCTTTCTAGATCTAAAAAAACCTCAATCTGTATGTCCAGTACAAAAAGTTTTAGATGATAACCTTACTGGGCCTAATGCCCCTCCTCAAAACAGGGAATTGGCTCTGTTCACTGGACATGCAGGACACTTACCTGCACATTTTGGTCTTTTCTCCCCACAGGAAGTTTCTCCACTTTGTGTTTCAGGGCAAGCATTAACAGTTCAAAGATCTGCCCTTTGGCTTGTCCTCTGCACCACAAATCTTTACCAAATGCTTAGTGGCAGTAGCAACAGCTCTCAGAAGGGAGGGACTATATGTTTTCTCTTATCTGGACAATTGGCTTCTAAAGGCCCCGTCCCGGGGACAGCTTTTGGTAACTCAAGTGAACTCTCCAGCTTTTTCACTTCCTGAGCATCACCATTAGTTTGCCCAAATCTGTTCTGGTACCATTCCAAAGGTTACAGTACATAGGGGTGGTTCTGGACTCAGCCCACGGGTAGGCCTTCCTGCCCCAAAACAGGGCAGAGTACATTATTGCCCAAGCTCAAGAAGTCGCTCAGACTCGCCACATTCCCTCCAGGGTATAACTGAGACTGTTGGACCTGATAGCGGCTGCCATACCTACTGTTCCACTGGCCAGACTTCACATGCATGTTCTCCAGTGGACCCTCCAAGTGCAGTGGGAGCAGCGCATGGATGAGTTGGACCATCCAGTTCTAGTTTCTTCCCCAGTCTGCAAGGTATTGCAGTGGTGGATGGACCCCTCAAATTTGCTTCAAGGCATTCCATTCCAGATCTCCTCTGCACAGCAGATCCTCACCACGGATGCCTCAGGTCTGGGCTGGGGAGAACACCTGGACCCCTTTTCAGACCCAGGGCTCTTGATCCCATTTGGAGACCTCTCTGCATATCAGTGTCCTGGAGATGAGAGTGGTGCTTTACACCATGCAGGCTTTTGAGGAACACCTTGCTCCAGGGCAGCTGCTGGTGCAGCAAGAAAATCCGAGTGTAGTATATGACATCAACAAATGGGGCGGACTCACTTGTATCCCCTATGCACTGAGGCAATGAGAGTGTGGTACTGGGTGCTGGATCACAGTCTAACACTCTCGGCTGTCCATGTGTCAGGTGTGTTAAACACTCTAGCGGATAGCCTCAGCCAGACTCAGTCCAGCATGCATGACTGGGAACTCCTCTCATCCATCACAGAAGACTTGTTTGTCAGATGGGATCACCCAGAGTTGGACCTTTTTGCATCCCCACTCAACACAAAACTGCCCAATTTCTGCTCGTTAGATCCAGGGTCTGAAGTTCTCTGGCAAAATGTGCTGTCCCTCTTCTGGAGCACAAGGTTTCTTTATGCTTTCTCTCCATTTCCTCTAATTCAGAGGATGCTCATCAAACTGCAGATGTAGGGACCCAGCATGATCCTGGTAATTCCATTCTGGCCTTGGCAGATATGGTTCCCCCTGCTTCAGCAGCTGGCAGAGGAGCCTCCAGTCCCTCTCCCCCTCTGTAGGATTCTGCTGACAGGCTCAGGAGACCCTGGTTCATCCCAACCTCAGGTCCCTCCATCTGCATACTTGGCTCCTGAGGACATAGCCATCGCTAGGTTCAGGGTCTCGAACAGAGTGGTGGATGTCCTTGTAGCTACCTAAAAGCCTTCCACTCGAGCCACATATGCCACAAAGCGGAAGTGGTTTGCCATCTGATCTCTTTGTCTGACTTAGGTCTCCAGTATTCCTCCCTCAAGGTGCACCTTTTGTCCAGTTCTGCTTTTCATGAGCCCATGAGTGACCCCACGATTGCTCAGCTGGATGTGTTCCATACTTTTGTCAGGGGCATCCTGCATCGGAAACCCCCCCATCCATTCTCCTGTCCCAGTTTGGGATTTAAATTTTATTTTGGAGAAGTTGACCCTGTCTCCTTTTAAGTCTATTGCAACTTGTGATCTGTGCTTTCTCTCTTGGAAAGCATAATTTTTATTTGCTATTACTTCTGCTCAAAGAATTTCAGAACTTTAGGCCCTCTGGTGCGATGAGCCTTATTTGATTTTTCACAAAGACAGGGTGTCTTTGCGCACAAATCCTAAGTTTCTCCCTATGGTGGTCTCAATTTACACTCAATCAGTCTATCCACCTTCCTGTTTATTTTCTTGAGCGTGCCAATCCAGGGGAAGCACTGCTCCATATGTTAGATGTGCACAGAGCCTTGAAGTACTACGTGCTTTGGACCAAGGAGAGTCGTAAGTCGAAGCAGTTGTTTCTTTTGCCCCAGGTAGAGAGGGCACTGCCGTTTCCAAGCTATGTTTATCTAAAAGGTTGGCAAATTGCATTGTTTTTTGCTACAAGTACAGCAAAGATTTACCTGGTGTTGTCAAAGCTCATTCCACCAGGGGCATGGCTACCTCTGTGGCTTGTTTCCTAGGGGTCTCAGCCACTGACATCTGTGCGGCTGCCACCTGGAGTACCATCCATACTTTCACCAAGCACTATAGTCTGAACATTGTATCTAGAGCCCATGCAGGTTTTGGCAGGGCTGTTCTGCAGGGCCTCCTGTCTTAAGTTTATGGAGAGCCTTCCTCCCAGACTGTCTGTCTGTACCTGTCACTGTTTGGGACTCATTTCTAAGGTGTAACCTGATGACTGAGATAACCCCGATGAAGACAGAACAGTTACGTAAGAACTTACCGTAACAGTAGATCTTCGCGGGTATCTCAGTCAAGTCTCCTTTTCCTACCACCATCGTGGGGCTCCTGTTTAGGAACTGGCTATCGGGTGTATTCAGCCTTTCGCATGGTCTGGGCACCTGTCTCTTCTCTGTCCCCCATGGCTAGGGCTATGCTCCCTTTGTCTCCAGGGGGAAAGAACTGAGGAGGGAGCAGGGCCGCTCACACCTTTTTACAGTTGAAGTCGATGGACGTCAACAGCATGGGTGGCCCCAGTTGTACTGCTGAAAATCTTCCATGTGGATTGCCCTTCACCAACTGTGAAGGTTTCTACGGTATAACCTGATAACCGAGATCCCCTTGAAGATCTACTGTTACAGTGAGTTCTTACGTAACTGTTCTTTTCAGTGCCTTGTATTTATTATCATACCTGTCGATCTTCTTCGAGGATATCTCTTTCATCAGGCCACATTGATGGAACTATAGCCACCAAGCACTAGAACCACACTGAAATATTTTTGCTAGCAGTCTACTAGTGGCCACCCATGACAACATCTGACATTGATGTCCTGCACTACATAAACTTAGGCGGCCCCGCACCCTCCTCAGTTCTTTTCCCGCCATTGGCCATACTCATCTGATTCCACAGAGCATAGCCACTACAGTCGACTGCTAAACTCTTATTTATTTTAATTTTTCTCACTCTAGTACAATATCACATTACTTCTAAATTGATTACCGTCATCTATGTCGACAAAAGATCCCATTAAGCTTTTTCACTATTGTGAGTGTGGAGGAAAAATGTACTCCTATGATGCCTTGTCCATTGTCTTAGGCCTGCTCACAACGTCAAGGCCTGTGAAATTTGCCTGAAATTCAATCAAGCCATCTGGTGATGCTGCCAGAAAGCCATACAGTCTTTCCTCCTAGAGCAGAAGGCAGCAAGAAGAGAACAAGAGCTCCAGGTGGGAAGCTCCTCCTCATCACTGGCCCAGTCCTTGGGTTCCCATTCCTCCAATTCCCGGGACAAGTCTTCAGGCAAACATAGACACCGGGAAAGGGAGTCAAGTAAGGATAAGTCCCCCCCCCAATTCATTCCCAGTTGCCGCTTAAAGAAAGGGAAAGGGGAAATTGTTTAACCAGGAAAGGCATAGTAAGTCGACGCTTAGGAAGCATTCTTGGCTCAGGGTATCAGGATTTGCTAGTGACGTCCAGTAATCCATTTTGAATGCCCCTTTTAGAGGGGATTTATGTGATAACGGCGATCGCGAAAAGGCAATCACTGTTAGGGCGAATGTGTATTGGTGGAAATCCATTTCGCCGATGTACACTTCTGGCGCATGAGAAATGGGTGCCGGGAACTTGGATTTTTGTGTTTATGCGGGGGGCTGCATCCTCGCACCACCCTACTAAAGATTCTCAGCTCTGGGGGTGTAAAAAACAAACAAACAAAAAAATTCTCGGGCCGGCGCAAAAATCCCGACATGCCCAGCACCGAACCCGGCACCCTCCCAACCATAGCCTGCCATGAACCCACCATGCATGCCACACAGCTAGCTCGGCAACCCATCGTCGCACTACACCTCATAAACCCCCCCTCCCCTTCTGCCCATTGCACAGCATGCTCGCTCCCTCCCCCCTACTTATACATATAGCGCCAGGATGCCGCTATAACCCGCATTCGCTCCCCATCCACTAACCCTGAAAACAGGTGCCGCTATTGAGTCACCCTTTTTTAGGTGCTCAATAGCGATCGGCCTTCTCACAGGATACCTTTCAGAGGCTACAAGCTCTTTGGGGCAGATGTGCAGGATATTCTCAATGACCTGCAAGCCTCAGGGAGAACGCTTCAGTCAGTTCACTCCCTTTACCACACCCCACCAAGAAGTGGCCAGAGGGTACCCTTTTGTTGTGCCACCCACAGACCTAAGTTAGGAACCAGACAGCAGGGCAAGCACACAGCAGCAGCAACATTGTCTACCCCAGCTCCCACCACAGCTAAAGCTCCCAGAGGTGGAGATGCGGCCCCTGCCAAAAGCTTTGCTTCAGCATGACTCCTTGTTAGACACCCTCCCTCCAGTACTCCAGGGGGCAGTGGTAGAGGGTCATTTCTTCTTCTACCTGGACTGGTGGAGTGAGATTACAACCGATGCCTATACCTGGGTCCTGCAACTCATAGAGCAAGGTCACGCTCTGCATTTACCTCCAGACTGTCCAAACCAGTCAAACTATCCTCCAGATCACATTCCAGTCCTACTGGATGAAGTTCGCACATTGCTGCAGAAAAGGGCCTATAGAACCAGTTCCTTGAGAACAGAAAAAGAAGGGGTTCTATTCCCACTTCTTCCTAGTCCCCAGATCCGCAAGGGACTTGAGTCCCATTATGGATTTTCGAAACCTGAACTTTTACATTCAGTGCAAGAAGTTCAGAATAGTAACCCTGCCAGGCCTGCTGCCCCTACTGCTTTGTGGGGACTGGATATGCTCCCTAGACATGCAGGACACTTACCTGCACATCAAGGTTTGCCTCCTCCAGAGGAAATGCCTCAGGTTCCTGTTTCAGGGGAACAATACCAGTTCCGAGTATTGCCCTTTGGCTTGTCATCTGCACCACGGGTCTTTACGAAATGCTTAGCGGTAGTGGCAGCAGCCCTCAGAAGAGAGGGACTATATGTCTTCCCTTACCTGAATGACTGGTTGCTCAAAGCTCAGTCCAGGAAGCAATTATTTCACACCCAAGTGCATACCAGACAGTTTTTCAGCACCCTAGGGATTACAGTCAATCTGTTCAAGTCAGTTTTGACCCCTTGTCAGTGTCTCCAGTACATAGGAGCTATACTGGACACTGCTCGGGGTCAGCCTTCCTGCCCCAGGACAAGGCAGAGTACCTGACTGCAAAGTCCCAGGAGCTTTACACCAACAGGTATTTCACAGCCAGGACATTCCTGAGACTACTGGGCCTGATTGTGGCAACCATCATTATGGTTCCCCTAGCATGGCTGAATATGCGGATCCTCCAATGGACTTTAAGGGTCCAATAGGATCAATGCACCAGTGATCTAGAACAGAGGGTTAGCAACATTGTCTGTAAAGAAGGTGCTTCTGTGGTGGATGGAACCCAGCAATTTGCTCAAAGGGGTTCCTTTCCTAATCACTTCCCCTCACCAGATCCTCACCACAGACACTTCAGGGATGAGCTGGGGGTTCATCTGGGCCTCACCAGACCCAGGGTACTTGGACCAAAGTGGAGACTGCCCTCCACATAAATGGCCTAGAAATGAGAGCTGTTCTGTATGGCCTGCAAGCCTTCCAGAGTCACCTGTCCCCGGGCACCTGCTGGTGCAGATGGACAACATCAGTGTAGTGCATTCCATGAACAAGCAAGGGCAGACTCATTTATACTCCCAATACAGAGAAGCGATGAAGGTCTGGTATTGGGCTCTAGAACATGATTTCAGACTGTCCTTAGTCCATGTTCCAGGTTTCCAAAACATCCTGGCAGACAGACAAAGCAGGTCACAGTCCATAATGCACGAGTGGGAGCTGCTGACCTCAGTAGTGGAAGACCTGTTCCACTGGTAGGGTTGACCAGAGTTGGACCTTTTTGCATCCCCACTTACTGAAACACTGCCACTTTTCTGCTCACTCACTCGCTCCAAGGCTTGGAGCTTTCTGGTGAGGTGTGTTGTCCCTCTCTTGAAAAGGGAGGATCTTATCTGTGTCAATCTTCACCATTCATCACCTTTGGGTGTAGTGGCCAGAGGTCACGACCCCTCGGGAGCTCTTTTTTTTTTTTTTTGGATGGGCAGATTCAACGCACCATCGGTGCCACCATCGAAGCTGACGCATTGCTTGGCACTCGCGGGTTGGCCGTTAGGTGTCGACCCCGCCCTCCCACCAGTTCTTCGGCTCCCACTGTAGAGGTCGCACCTCATGGAAGCTGTGCTGTACAAGAGGCCTGCTGTCTGTTTTGAAGCCTTTGGCTCCATTCTGCTCAACACCGAGTCTGTCGACTCCGTAGTATTCAAATCCTAATAATTTCCTGCCGGTTTCACTGCCTGCCATCACTTGTCGTCGCCTTATAAGACTGTTCTTTTTCTTTTATTTAGCAACGTTGAGTCTTGTTTTGGTTGTTTTTTCCATAGGTCATGTCTCGGTCGGGGGGCAAGAAAACTTTGAAGACAGGATGGCCTCCTATGCGTCGGTGCCCGTGCGGCCGTAAGTACTCTGTCACCAACCAGCATGACCGTTACCTCACATGTCTTGGCCCGCTACACGACATGGATTCGTGTGACACCTGCTTCTCCATGGACCGTCATGTCATCGAACAATGCGCGTGGAAATTTGGCCGAGCTTTGCAGACTTTCAGGGGATGGGCGCGCACTCGTCGGCCCAAGCCATGGTCTCTCAGCTTTTCCTCTAGGTCCCCTCCCAGTTCTATACGGACCACAGAGGGGGGGAGTTTCTGCTCCTAGTAGCCTCGCCATTGCAGAAGACCCTTCCGCGGTGCAGGAGGCCCAGTCCATTCCCCTTGGGGACGGCAGGAGGCACTGCATTGGCAATCGCCCCTACAGGGATGAAGGCTCCCCCAGTGTTGTTTCCTCAGGTTGGAAGGCCTGGGCCAGCGCCGTCCTCGATGCCATCTGTTGGCACAGTCTTGCGCCTCGGTGCTGTTCGAGGTGCCATGGGCCCTGATGGTGCCATCATCGGCGCTGGTCCATCGCTCGGCGCTGTCTTTGCTATCAGCACTGTTCGTGGCACCGATGCAACGGTGCACCAAGAACACATGCAAGTGTGCACAGCGTGTGCCTGTTGATGTCTTCTCACACACAAGCCACTCCAGCTGCACTGACACCAGTGGTCACCCAGGTGGTAGTATAGCAACAGAGCTGGCTGCCTTCTATCTCTGGAGGAGGACAGTGTCCTCTGGAATGCTCAATCCTCATCCCCCCAGCCTGCCCTGAGAGCCCAAGCTCATTCCCGAACTCGAGTTACTGGTGTCGTGAGTGGTGGCCCTACCACTTCACCAACAGACCGGCCTTTGCGCCCTTAGGTTAAGTACACACTGTAGGTTACTCCTTAGGGTCATGCAGCTCACCTCCTTGGTAAGAAAGGTACTGAAGGGAGGTAGTGCCAGCAGCCTAACTGGAAGCAGCACTGTTCTTGAGCTCCTAAGACTGAGCCCATTAAGATTATAAAATTGATATTTCCAGTGCAGATATTTATTAATAACTGTTCTTATTTGAGAGATAAGCTGCAGAAAATTCGATCAGATGATTAACTGGCAAAATAGTTTACCCAGAAACAGCCCCCATACAGGACGTTTTTCAACCAAGGGGCAACTTGGCAAAAAACATGGGGCAGACGGAAGCCTCATCTCAGTCTGCAGGCCCAGCTTGGCTTCTCTTCACTGTCTTCTGGCATCGATGACAGCTCTAACTAAGACTGTACAATGAATCAAAAACTCAGTGCCTTTACACAGGGACTTACTGTTACTAAAACAAAAATTGGGGCAATGGGGGAATCTGTGACTGAGTCAGCTGCGGTTGCAAGTAAAGCCACGGAACCTATTACTGTTAAGCCTAAGAGGCAGACTAGCAACGTAAGATGAATATTCACCCCAGATTCATGTGTTTTCTTTCTGGTCTTTCCCATCCAAATTCCAGAAAAGTACTGGCATCAGATACAAAAACTGCTTTTACAGTTTGTATGGGCTTCACGCAGGCACAGAATTCAGATAAGATCCTGACTCTCCCTAGAGAAAGGGGGGACCTGGCCATGCCCAGCCTCAAGTTATATTACTTAGCAGCTCAACTCTCCCCAGTAATCACTCCGACAAAACAACAGAGTCACTCAGGGTGGCTCGATTTAGAAGTAGATCCTGCCTTGCCAGTCCCACTATACGTCCTGCCACATGTCCCATTAACCAGGCAACTGATAGCAGGCATATCCAATCCATGGATGGCCCACCCTCTCAAGATGCATCTCAAGGCCATAATGATAACATACTTGCCAAATGAGGTGGGCCCTCTGAGGGATATCATTGGTGACCCAGGTCCCACACCTACAAGGAATAACAGGGGATTCTGGTGCTGGAACTAACTATTCCTTACCCTCTACCATCATTTTGTTGTAGAGTGGAGGTGTCTGACATATGACTACCTCCAGCATTGATATAATTTACCTAGACAAGACTTTTTTCACTTCCTATAAGTAATGCATTCTCTGGGAACATAAAAACACCTCCACAAAGTGAGCAGAGGTCTTACCCCCCTCACGAATTTTCTCTATTGGGCTGCTATACTCCTGGGAAGAAGGGGCAATATGTTTATGGCATACAAGACTCTGCACAGGTTGGAGCACTCAGAGTGACTTCAGAGTGACTTGGGAGAATGAAGCCCAGCTTAAAAATTCTGGAGTGATAGGGTATCATGGTCTTTTTTACAGTAGACTTTGGGGAAATTTGGCTTCCCCAAAGATTTCATCAATAACATTGTTGGCATATGCACCAACCCAGAGGCGGTGGTGAAGGTCAATGGCTCCTGTTCACTTCTCTTCCCCCTTATACGGGGCACCAGGTAGGGATGTCCCCTATCTCTTTATGCTTTATGCAGAACCAATAGCCCAATATTTAAGATGACAAGTTGAGATTAGAGGTTATACAGCAGCAAACCATGAACATTGCGCAGCCTACGCCCCTCTCCAGCCCCCAGTGGGTCTGCTCACCCCCACACATCTAACTATTGAACAGATGGATCAAGGAACTGAAAAAAATCATAGACAAGTGGACCGTCCCAGACATCCCACCAAGGGATTCACTACTGGACATTATAAATGAATTTTAAACAATGTCAAATAAAAATATTTTCTGCTGGGATCACGTGATGTCACTGAAGTGCTAGCAGCTCGGAGAACCTCCTTCTACCTCAGCTCTCAACTTCTGTAAATAACTCTTCGGCTTTACAGCACTAAACATAAGGGTCTACTCACCACCTGACTTCCGATAGCTCTCCGTATCATCTGAGGTGAAGTTAATTACGACTTAAGGTGCTTTTGAAGTGGATTGGACCAATCAACGTCTGAGGCCTAGCTCTGGCATGGAGGCAGAAATGCACCAGGCACCCCCCCCCCCCGCACACACCGCCGCAGACTCCAGAAAAAAACCTGAAATGTTCAAGGGGCAACCGGGCACCGTTTCTAAGGCTGGTACAGCCTCGACTACTGCACAAACTGTGGCTCCTCTAACAGAGCAGACATTTATGGAGGAACAACAACCATTCCGCACTGCCCTTCAAGACCTCACCTCAGAGCTCAAATCCATGTGTGGAGAGCTCACAGACACCACTAGAGCAATCATAGATGTGGCGGCCAGGACATCGCTTGAGGGCTGGAAAGCCTCAATAGAGCCGGAACTCCCTGCACTGCGCCAAAAGCTCCAACGAATGGAAGCTAAACTAGAAGACCTGGAAGGCCGAAGTTGCCGCAATAACATTCTCATCTTTGGCCTTCCAGAAGGCACAGAAGGAGCTGCACCAATCACTTTCCTACAGTGGATGCTCACCAAAATAGCTGGGCCCTCTCCCAACAACACCACATATGTAATAGAGAGGGCCCATCGCTCATTTCGACCTAAACCAGCTGCAGAGAAACCACCAAGGCCTTTGATACTAAAATTCCTAAACTACCTGGATAAAATGCACATCCTGGGACAGGTCAGGGGTCTCCAGGAAATCCTGTGGGAGGGTCAGCAGTTACGGTTTGTGCAGGATCTCGCAGCAGCTATTCGACAGTGAAGGGCAGCATACCACCCTATCATTACCAAGCTGATCGCTGCCAGCATAAAATATAAAGTACAGTACCCATACAAGCTGTCTGTCTATTACCACACCACCTGGAAAAGTTTTGACACCACGGAGCAAGCCCTTTTTGAGCTTCAGGCACTGATTCCAGATTTATTCAAGCCACGTTGAATTTTCAAAGTTGGACATTTGGTAGTATAACAGGAATATGTGAAGAAATCCACAGTGCTTTCAATCTTCACAGGAGAATGCCAGAGTGCTGAGTTTGTGCTTATAGCTCAGACCTTTTGCCTCTTAATCTGCTAAACTGGCAATTTTTTGCAGTAGAATCAAGGCATCAGACTTGTCGTGACAGTTAATTAATAGAGCCCTGATCTATGGGTGAGATCCAGTGAGAGATCCCCCTGTTTTTTTTAATTTTCCCCCTCTCTCCTGAAGTCAAGGAGGGAATAAATGGTCTTACGCTTTAGAGACTTATCTTGCATGCTTATACAAAATAGGGATTCTTGTTGCTCTACATAGCTACAGTTTCATTGCTCTCAACTGTTATTTACGGTATCTCCACACGAGGGCATCAAAGCTCTGTGTTTGCATTCTAAGCTTAATTCCCTGATCTTCCAATTCGTTAAGCTAGCAATTTTTTGTAGTAGATTCAAGGCATCAGTTTTGTTGTAATAGTTATGATTTAATTAACATAGCCTTGATCCATGGGTGCGACCCAGTGAGAGACAACCCTGTTTTCTCATTTTTTCTCCCTCTTCCTCCTGACGTTAAGGAGGGAATAAATGTCTCCAAATTTTGGAGACCTATTCTGCATGATTGTATAAAGGGGGATCTTGTTATTTTATATTGTTACAGTTTCAGCGCTCTGTGTTGATATTTACTAGTATAAACGAGTGCATCTCTATTGCTTTAATATATTAGAGTTTGACGCTATACTACAGTAATATGTACAGAAATGTCCAGAGCCCTCTATCTCTATATGAGGGCGCCAGAGCTCCTCGTTCGTGCTTGTAGCTCAATCCCCTTGCCTTTTAATTTAGCTAAGTTAATAATTTTCTGTAGTAGAATTAAGGCACCAGACCTGTTGTGACAGTTATCATTTAATTAATATAGCCCTGGTCTATGGGTGCGATCCAGCCAGAAGTCCCCTTGTTTTTTCATGTTTTTTTTATTTTTTCAGGCTATTTTATTTTATCTTTTCTCCCTCTTTCTCCTGAAGTTAAGGAGGGAGTAAATGTCTCTAAGTGTTGGAGATCTACAGTATTCTGTAAGTTTATATAAAGAGGGATCTTGTTGCTTTACATTGCCACAGATACATTACTCTCTATCGTTACTTATCAGCACAGACGAGTGCAACACCGTTGCTTTAATACATCAGAGTTATATGTTAAGATGTCATAAATCTGTTGGAAGAGTTGGGGTGGGAAGGGGTAATGTGAATACTGCAACCAAAGAAGGGTGTTACAAGCCAGAGTAAGGGGTGGGGGTACCCACAGCTTTTTACATTATTTCTTGAACAGTCCTTTTGCTTAACTGCTTTTCTTTGGGTGTGTTTATATGTAACCCAAGCTATAGGACATTCTTTAATGGAATCGACCCAAACTGCTGTGAGTGGGGGTTTTGGGAGTTAAGCAAGGAGGGTGGGAAGGAAAGGGGGGTAGCTAAGGACAAGACAAGGTGGGGGGGGCACAGGTATGCAGTGAGACAAGGTTTCTCTACACTTTTTTCTTTCTTTAACCCAAAAACTTCTACCATCTTAGGCCTATTGACCAAAATTGGTAAAATGCACCAATATGATGGGGTCCTATAAAGTGTGTTCATTGAATGTGAAGGGGTCTCAGTCTCCGGTTAAACATGCCAAGGTACTGCCGCATCTCCGAAAATTAGATACTGATATAGCATTTCTTCAGGAAACCCATTTGCCTCCCCCCCAGGTCTTACAGTTAAGAAGGTCCTGGGTGGGTCAAGCTTTAGGGAGTGGACCTGACACACGTAAAGGGGGATTAGCAATCCTCATAGCAAGGAGAGTACCCTTCCTTCTTGTGGATACTATAGTAGATTCCCAACACACATACATTTTGATTACGGCTTTGCTAGGTCAGTCAGTGGTGGTGCTTGGTTCCATATATGGCCCTAACACAGAGGACCCTTCCTTTTTTATTTCCCTCATTAACGACTTAATTCCATGGTCCTCCCTCCCTATTGTGCTGGGAGGAGACTGGAATCTAGTCTACTGCAATACCTTGGACTGCTCAAGCAGGCACCTCTCGCCTCTCTCCCCTACACAAATTGCCATCAGAGAAATGATGGACTCTGCCGGCCTAATAGACCCTTGGAGGGCTCTTTTCCCACGTCAAAGGGAATACTCCTTTCATTCTATTCCCCACAACTCATTCTCCCGTCTAGATTATTTTCTTTTGGATACAGGGCATCTTTCACCTTTTGTATTCTGCAATTACCTTTCTAAAGTGATCTCAGATCACCATCCCACCTTATTATGTTGGAGTCCAGGCCGGCCCCTCTCTAAAGACAAGGTATGGAGATTTAACAGCCAACTTTTTCGATCAGAATATCTGAAATCCCAGCTCACAGACTTTGCTACTAATTTTCTTAATCTTAATACCCCCACTATGTCCAAGTTAGATATTTTATGGGGAGCTTTTAAATGTTCAGTGTGGGGAGAAATCATTCGTATGGCCACAGTTAAAAGATCACCTCCAAGGTAACCTCTGCCCTGCTACAAGACATCAAGGAACTCAGCATTATCACTCTCTACTGACTCCACCACAGATGAGCTTAATGCCTTAGAAATTCTAAGAGGTCGATATAATTCAATTTTAATTGAACATGCAGAACACCTCCTTACACGTTCCAAAATTCATTACTTCGATCAGGGGGACAAGGCAGGAAAACTCTTGGCTCTACAACTTAAGGCACAGGCTTCTGACAAAATAGTTCCAAGTATTCAAAAACCAAGAGGACAAATTCTTACTTTCCCTAGAGATATAGTAAACTGTTTCCAGGAATATTATAAATCTTTATATTCTCAGTCTTCTTCTCCTTTCCATCCAGAAATGGTAGACCAGTCTTTACAACCGATCCAACTTGATGCCAGTCAAGCAAATTCACTTAAGGCACCTATTTCTCATGACGAAATAAACATGGCCATTGATTCTCTTCCTTTAGACAAATCCCCAGGACCAGAAGGATACACCGTAGAATTCTTTAAACTTTTTAAAGCACAACTAGTACCAGTTCTTCTAGATACTTATAATTGTACTGTATGTTCAAGCAAGGTATCTCAGATTTCTCCCCTATTTGAAGCCACAGTTGTGGTTCTTCTCAAATCCGATAGGGATCCTCTTCAAATTACTAACTATCGCCCAATCTCTTTAATCAACGTGGATATGAAAATACTTGCCAAGATCCTGGCTACCAGGTTGACTAAAGTACGGCAAAGTCTTATAAGTAGAGAACAAGTTGGCTTTGTCGCAGGCAGGGTGTCTTCCGATCATATATGCAAATTGGTCTATTTGATCTCTGCATCCAGGGAGTCCCGAATTCCATCTGCCTTGGTCTCCCTGGATGCAGAGAAAGCATTTGACAGGGTCTCTTGGGACTATCTATTTTACCTGCTACAGCGCTATAACATACCAGCGCAGCATATCAAATGGATTAAGATTCTCTATACCCAACCCTCTGCACGTATACTTTGTAATGGTCACCTATCACAATCTTTTTATTTGCAGCAAGGTACCAAACAGGGATGTCCACTTTCCCCTTTTTTGTTTGATTTATATCTGGAACTGCTTATTAAACGTATCAACAATTCTCCCAACATCTCTGGCATTTCTATTGGACTTTATCTGTACAAAAATTTGGTGTATGCTGATGATATTTTACTCCATGTTACACACCCCTCAAAATCGATTACTGCCACACTTGAACTTATTAGAGAATTTGGCAAATTCTCTAATTACAAGCTTAATATAGCTAAGACAGAATTAATGCCTTTAAATGTCCACACAGTCCCAGCTGATGTCGCTCATTTAGGGTTCCACATGACTAAGGAAAAACTAAACTATTTGGGGATATATCTCTGTTGTTCTGAAGCCAAGATGAAGCAATAGAATCTTGATAAAGTCCTCGCTCAAATCAAAATAGATCTTTCCTGCTGGGCTATGCTTCCACTTTCTCTCTGGAGGCGTATAAATGTACTGAAAATGAATGTTCTCCCACGAATATTGTATCCTTTACAGATGATGTGTCTCTTCCTACCCAATATTTGGTTTACGCAAATCCACAGAGTTATATCTAATTTTCTATGGGGCAGTAAGACACCCCGGTGGGCTCTTTTTAGACTACAGAGGAGCAAAGCAAACGGAGATCTACAACTTCCAGATTTGCTTCTTTACCAGTTCTCCATTACATGTTCAATTCCTACACACTGGATGAAGGCTGGGCCACTCACCGAGCAGACCCAATATCAACCCTTGTGGCTTCAAATAGAAAAGACCCTTGCTTCCCTACATAATATATCTCTCAATACTCTCATCTTTTCTTCTTCTAAGAATTTTATTAAAAGGTTTAGGAATCTACCCATAGGGATAACACTTCGAGTGCATGCCCAACCCTGCAATACATTTCAGATATCCTTGTTAAAAGATATCTCCCAGCCTATATGTGGTAATCTCAACTTCAAGATCGGGGGTCTGCCCCTTCCATACAACTTTTGGCCAGGGAATACTCAGCTCAAAGTTATTGATTTATTACAGGAACACAAATTGATGTCATTCCAAACAGCTGGTGCACAGTTTAATCTCCCTAATTCTTTCTGCTTTAAATACATGCAACTACAACATATGTTACTACAACATTTTGGAACTGGGTCTTGGGCACAGTATGTAACAGGCCCACTTCTCCCAGCTATTTCCAATTTACCCTCATCCCATCTTATCTCTTTTCTCTACTGCCTCCTAAGGGATGGCATAGAGGAACTGCGAGGAGCACCATACTACATCTGGGACCAGGCACTACCCTCAGAATCCCCAATACCATGACCATGGCCTAAAATCTGGTCACAACTATATCAAGATGTGAAGTGGATCAGATATCGCATTCTACAATTCTGTGTATTACATGATCTATACTATACTCCTGCCAGGCTTTACCAAATGGGGAAGCTTCCCTCGAATCTTTGCTCCCATTGCAAGGAATGTCCTGGCACGCTACTGCATATTCTATGGGAATGTAATAAAGTCACACCCTTCTGGTCCATCATTAAATCTAATTTGGACCCCTTATTAGGTCTATCTGAAGCCTTTAGACCAGAAATCTGTATAATAGGGGATTATAGGGATCTTTTGATTGGTAATCAATGAAAACACATGGCATTAGTATCCCTATGTGCCAAGAAAGTAATCATGCGACATTGGCTGGATCAGAGCATTCCCATGTATAGAGAATGGTTAACAGAGATGCTCTTTGCTCTACAAGCAAAATGCATGATCGCCCAAATAACGAAGAAGCCACATTGTTACCAGAAAGTATGGGCCCCCTTACATACCTTATATACCATTTAATTGAACAGTCGCAGAATATAACAAATCTTAACAACCACTACTCGAAAAAATCAAAATATCACTTTAGGCACTCTCCAGTAATTGTATCCAGGGCTAATGAAGTCATAGATCAATCTCACTGCATACCTGAGGGGTGATGGGTGGGGGGGGGAATGGGTTTAAGGGGGATGATGGGGGGAATAGGAAGACAAATAAGTGCATGTTTCTTAAGCTTTGGAGTGATTTGTAAAGAGAATTATAATAATATTTATCACTCATCAGACTTCTATGTGAATATTTCGTATTGTAGAATTTCTCCAATTTACATTACTGGTATGTGGTAATGAAACATGTAATCTTCTCTGCTAAATGTCTGTAACGAATGATATGTAAAGTCTTCCTAACAATAAAACACAGTCAATCTGAAAATATTTTCTGCTTTTTTATTAATTAATTAACAATTTGCAATGCATATTTACTTGTGAATTTCAGTGTGCATTTGGCATAGATCATAGCCAACTTCGAAACTTAGGCACCTGTATTTTCATTTCTTTAATTTTGGATGAATTAATTGCTAAAGATGATGAGCACTGAGTGTGACCTGTCAGCTGTCAGATGTTTTCCTCTGGTGACCGCAAAGCAGTATATTTTTAAATGTTCAGGCTAACCACAAAGGTTAACTGGGAGCCAACGTAGTCCTTCCAGTAAACAACTAACCACATGAGGAGCCAGATGTTCACACCTCTAGTTAGTGCAAACATTTCCCAGGCTGCATGTCTCACCTCAGAGCACAACTTTATTTTTAGTATTTAAGAAAATTTCCTGGCCATCTCAGACATAATCCCATGGTGTCAGACCAAGATTACAGACCAAATACTTCCCCATATCAATCAGATGTTTTTGGGTCACTGACAGCCTTTTAACACCTAACCATCAATTAGTGGTCACCTGCCTGTAAGAGCTGGTCTAAGACTGGGGAAAGTTGTCAGAATACTGACCCATTTATTTTCCTGCCTTGACAAGAGTATATAAATCCACAACAATCCAAGTCAAAGTAAGCAGAAGAGAGAATGGAGCTGTGACAGCACATCCTTTCTGTCAGGACCTCACTTGGGAACATCAGATTATGGCTCTGGGTGGTGAGTTGCTTTTATCTCTGACATTAGGAGCAGAGAAGTATGATCCTTGCATTTTTGATTGTATTTAAAAGTAGGAGAGGCTTCTTCTCCAGTTGAAAAAATACACTGTTTGCTTGCGCTGCTGATCAAAATGTTGTTAATTTTGTACACAAGTTTTAAGTAAAAAATTAAGACAATATGACATTTCCTGGTATTTCTTTTCAATTAAATATTTTTACTTACAAAGTTGTTGACTTACAATACAGGGTAACACTTAATTGTGACTATTGATATATAAGTTGAACAAAAATATTAAAAAATAATGGCTGGCCCGGTGGAGCTGAGGGATGAGGTGCTGGATGCCACACCTCGCACCACGCTGGCAACCCGTGTTCGGAAATGGGCATGGGTCAGCAGGGTTGGGGAAGGATCGAGTGTCCGGAGGACTGCCCTCCTTCCCTGGGGAGGGGGGACATCAGTTGTCTGTGTGTGGCTGTCCCCTGGTGACAGCTGGGGGGGCAGCTCCACCAGTGTTGCACTCGCAAGGGGCGGGAGGAGGCTGACACTGGGAGGACCGTGTATGAAAACGTGCTAGCTCCATTCCTTGGCGTCATTGCATGCCTCCTGCAGCAGGGGAACTACACCCAAAAAAATCCCTACTGGTAGTATGAAGGCTGCTCGCCGGCGCAACCATGGTCCCGTGCAAGTCAGCTCCCTCCTGGGTGCAAAACAGGAGTCACGAGCTCTGTTTGGGACCGGGGCTGCTGACGGCCTAGCTGGCTAGATGGTGGGGGGAGGAACCAAAAGCATAACTTCCCCCAGCAGTGTAGAATAAAAAAAAAAAAACTAGAAAGGTTTAGGATAAGGTAATTTTAATCAGGTGAATAGATTAGACTGTGATTGAACTAGGATGTTTATAAAGTTGGAATTACCTAATTGGACACCCAGCCATGTGAATTTATCAAGCACACCCAGTTAGACTTCACCCTAGGCAAGCTAAATTTCTGAATAGGGTGGTTGCTCCCGCCAGTTCCAAAAAATTATTCCTGGATCACGGAACAACCCTTGGAGGTTGGGTCAGGGAACCGGACCCAGTAAACACCCTGACACTTCAGATGGTGACCCCAGACATGCAAATAGTGATCCTCCACATTCAAATGGTGACCCCAGACATGCAAATAGTGACCCTCAACATTCAGATGGTGACCCCGATGTACAAATTAATATTATTTTCTAATGTTACTATGACCAAATCTCTATATCTGTCATTAACACATTTTACTTACAAAAAAAGTATTAACTCAAATAACTCAAATTTCTATAACAATACCTACATGTTATACTACAACTTCATAAATTAATGCCTGTCAATCTCATTGTTATTCTGCCACTGTATAACAACACACAAGTTAATCTCTTAATATACAGGGTCATTTTATCATGCAAAAGTAATCTTTTCTAAATCACTTAAATCATTGTTACTTGTTCTTCAAACTCTTGTTCGAGCACCCTCTTTATAGCATGCACTGTGTATTTTAGTCTATGTAAAAAATCCATGTACTATAGCCTTGGTTGCACCCCACACACACACACACACACACACACACACATTCCACCAAAAGTGTTTGTTCTGCAGTGCATTGAATGTGCAGTGCTTCATTATCGGTAATCTTAAATCTACAAAGCCAAAATTCATACCGGGGCCCAGATATTCAAACTGCGCCACAAAAGTGCGCAACAGCAGGAGCAAGCGCAAGTCCACTGCGCCGATGCGCGATATTCAAACACTGCACAGGTCAAGATGACTGAATATCGTGCCAACTGCACCATAGCGCAACCAGGGATGTGCAGTGGCGCAGGTCAGATGCACAATAGCAAAACCAGGGACACCTAGTGGAGCAGGGCAGCAGTGCAACAGCACAACCAGGGATGTGCAGGGACAGGATGCAGGGGCCCACCACCCATGGTAGGGATGGGCAGAGGAGCACACAGCAGAACAGACATCGCCCCCCACACCCCATGCACTGCACAACTGGAGGAGAGCAGGAAGAACCAATGGCCCAGGCACACCAGCAAGAAACCCACCACCGCGGCACAGTGCACCAGCACACCCTTTGCAAGCTGGGACCATCACACATGGATGCCCACCCACCCCGTGCCACACCAACCCACCAATGCAGAGCATGCCCTGCACCACGATCCCCATACACCCTGCCCAGGAGTAGCATCCAACAGTGCAGGACACCCCAAGCATGCCACCACCCCCACTGTGACAATACAACCCTGTGCACCACAGAACCATGCAAGACAGCCCCACCATGAGCACCCAACAGCAGGCAGCAGCAGACAGCAAAGCAACGGCTGCAGACACAGTGCCGCCACACACGTCCCCCCCCAAGTAAAGCTGTGAGGCCAACCATGTGTCAACACACGAGGTACCACACACATAACAGAGCATGCTCCAGAACCCACCACCAGTGTCACAGCACCCTGCACACCCTCCCAAGGACACACCCCATCCCAGCACTGGCCACAACAGCCAGTGCAGACACCCACAGTGTTGCATGGAAGCATGCACCACACAGGATGCAACACAGTGCACAGACAAACAACCACCCATACCCAAGGGCACACCAACACAGGGACACAGTAGCAGGTCAACCAAGCCCCCGGTGTATGACCATGGCAGCCGTGTACACATGGCCAGAACTCCTCCGTGGTACAGGTGTGCCAGCAACCCTGTGCAGGCACCACGACACTGTACGCCACCAGCATGCGACTGGAGCACAAGTGACAGACAGTGGAGCACATCCCCTGCAACAGGCACAGGTGACAGCATCGAGGTGGGACAACAACAGCGGAGGCAACGGTGCCACCCGAGGCAGACGTGCACCACACCAGTGACAGGAGGCAACCCAGCATTGTGCTGGGTACAGTGACAGTCCAGCATGGGCAGCCACCACTGACATGCCAGCGGACTGTGCAGGTCACAGACATGAAAGGGTGGCAGCTGCACAGGCCATGGATGGTCTGACAGGTGCGCCATGGACACAGCGCATGCACTGTGTACCACTGCACACAGTCTTCCATTGCACAGGGAATAACACACAAACCACAGACAGTGACTGAGAGCTACGCCCACATCACACTTGCCTCCCCTACAAACACACACACACCCACACACACACACACATACACCCATGATAGCACCACCCCCGACACCATGCACACCACTGCAGCTGAACACCATTAGCCCGCTGCAAATCAGAGACCACAACAGTAGGCATAACTAAACAAATATATTAGAAAAGTAGTAACAAAACTATGTACAAATATATACATTTGAAAGGGGTGAGGGCCACAAACTGGGTGGAGGTGGGTAAGGGACAGGGGTGAACAAATGGGAGAGGGAAGGAGGGGTGTGAGGGTGGGTCCAGGATTTTTTTTCGAGGTCAAAGTGTGGTCATTCTTCAGCGGGAGCCCCGCTTCCCGCTTCTATGGTGCCTCCTGCCATGTCGACGTCTCACACCATGGTGATCCATCCTTTCAAGGATGGCCAGAGAGGCCCTGGCCACCTGTAGCAGCTCCTGCAGTGCCCACTCCACATGGACCATCCTCTGTCCACCTAGGACAAGGGAGCAGAGTCAATAGGCATGAATGCACAGCCCCCTGCAGCCCACCCATTGTGCATGGCATACAGCCATGGGACATGCCCCTATGATGGTGTGCGACCACCCACAGTGATCATGTCCACAAGACCTGCCCACCCAGGTGCATACAGCCATGTGGACCACTGCACACACCCACCACCCAAGTCCCGAACAGCACCACCGTGGCTGTACAGTGACATGGTTTTGCGGTGCGAAGGCAGCGGCACAGCCATGTACCCAGTGCATGCATGGACCACCAGTGACGCACTCCCAAACATGCAGTGCCACTGGACAGTGCTGACTGTACTATGTTGCATGCACGGCAGTGGTGTCAATGGATGGTGGTCATGCCCCGCCGCCCGCCCTGCTACACAGCATGCACAGAAAATCCTGGATGTAAGGCACTCACCATCATCAGGCTGGTCCTGGCGCTGGGCTGGTATGGGTCCTCCGGCATCCAGATGTGCCTCACACCGCAGCCACTCCTCCCTGACATGCCGGCGCTCCTCAGGGCCTAGGGTGCAAACATGGAGAGAGGAACATCAGTACAATCCTGTAGCAAAGGCCCCCCCCACCCCGGGTGTGTGCGATCCTACACAGCCAAACCCTTCTGCCCCCAACCCCTATACCACCACCACCACCACGGCCCACACTGGACAGACCACCCCCCTGTGTGGTGGACACATGCCCACCACAATACCCGTATGGGCGTAACCAGTGTATGGATGGGGCACCTACCTGTCCGTGAAACTGTGCCCCTCCTGGCACGTGCCCGCAGGCGGGCAAGCCTTTCTGGGTCCCTCCACTGGAGGTCCCCATACCAGTCCCTTCACTGCTCCACTGTGCGTTGGATCCCTGTCGCCTCCTCCAGGGCCACCGCCACCTCCTCCCACACGGCACTCCTGTCCCTGTCCAGGGGTGCCTCCCCAAAGAGAGCACCAGCATGGGGCTCAACTAGGAACATGAGGTTGGGCAGTTCAACCTGGCTCCAGATTGGTGCCCGTCTCCATGCCATCTTTCCACTACTGAGAATCAAAATGGCGCTCCGTAGCGCACGTCTGCCATGTGCGTATGCTGCACAGTACTGTGCTACCATTCCTCATCGTGCTGTCACAGAACAGCGCGATAGAGGTGCACCCATGCGGACACATGGCACCTAGGGGCCAAAGGTCGGCACAGGGTCAGGGTCCCTCGCGCACGGACCGCCACAGCGTGATTGGTACTCGCCGCATGTAGCGCGGTAAGGTGCCTGTGTGGCACTTCCTGTGGCGGCCTACCATGCTGTGGCACCACGGTGCCCACAGCGCCCCAGTGCAAGAGCACTATACATGTGAACAGCACACTAGTGCCACTGGCACAGTGGTGGACGTGCCCTGCACTGCCTCCCACGCTCAGCACATCAGCAGCATGGCAGGCGTCAGCATCAGCACCCTGGGCATGCGCCGTTCGGTGTCTGCTGCACACATCACAGAGCTGCGCCCTTGCCTGAGCACGTTCAACACAATTGCGCAAGGCACAACAGCGTGATATTCAGCTGGCATACGCAAGTCGGCTCATCAGCAATTCAGTGGCGCAGCTACTGCATTAGCATCCACTTAAAATTGAGCCTCGCCTCATTTGCATGCGTTACACTATATAAATGCGACATGGGGCTGCAGAGGCCATAGTCTGGTATTGCAGTTTATTGTGGTGAGTTGCATGCTGTTTGCCAGTGAGGACTGTGGTGTGTGGGAGATGCATGGGACTGCACATTCAGAGGAAACACCTGTCATTCCCACAGGATCAATGATGACCGAACGTGAGGTGGAGGAGGAGGAAGAACAGAGACGTGGGAGACGGAGGAGGCCCAACTTCATCAAGGCAGAATCAGATGCCCTGTTTGAGGCCTACCTTGACCAGGAACCACTGCTCAGCGGACAGCGGGGAACACCACAGGCCCATGCTGCGGCATGGGGTGAGGTGGCACGCGCCGTCAACCAGTATGGCATCCACCAGTGTTCCGTGCAGGAGTGCAAGAAGAAGGTGGGCACGGACAGGAGGAGGATTAAAGATATGGTGGCTGCCATCAGGGCAGCATGGGCTGCGACTGGTGGTGGACAGCTGGACGTGCCACGCCTGATGCCACAGGAAGAGTGGGTTGCTGGCAGCATGCAGTGTTGTACCCTAGAAGGTGTTCCAGGTGGTGGTTTCCAAACTGGTGGTAGCCCATCACTGCATGGTAGGTCCTGATCTGTCACTGTGTGGGGGGTTGGGGGGAATGCCACAGGGTAGGGCAGAGACATTAATGCTACTGTGTTCCTTTACAGCTCCTGAGCATCTACATGGGTCAGCGGTGGTGGGCTCGTCCACTGAGGGTGATACCCTGGACACAGAGGAGTGCCCATCCACCTCCACAGGTGACTGAGGGTCAGACGACAGTTTCCCGCCTGGCTGTCCGGACTGAAGTTGGTGGAGCTGGTGCGGAGGTGGCCCTGCCCGTGTCCCAGTGTGACAGCATCCATGGATGCCAGCATGCTGCGACTCTGACTGGTGCCAGATCCTTCACCAATGATGATGGCGTTCACATCATGGACAGTGATACGTGTGGGTTGCAGGATGGCCCAACAGCAGGTAACAGCACGGGCATAGCCGTGGGTGGTGCCACTTTGGAGGCCTGTGTGACATCACAGCCCCAGCCTGTGCCTGTCTGCACCAGTGGGGAAGCACTGGTGTGCGTCCAGGACAGTGGGGCTGTTGTGGCCGCTGCGGCGGCACCGTTGAACCCTGGTGAGCGGTGGCCAGAGGGGCCGTGTCAGCAGTCAGCCAATGCTGACAAGGGGACAGTGTTGGGGCGGTGTCAGTGCACCACCTGTGGACATGCCCATGGTGCACAGAGCCCAACCTCAAGGGGTGCTGCCCAGCATGGCCGCGAACACCATGAGGGACAGCATGCCAATCAGGCAGATTACCTTTTAGATGAGCACAACCACACACTCCAAGAATCAATGGATCAGCAGTTGCGACTTGTGATGGCGGTGGATGCACTCAGTGCGGTCCTGCACCAGGCAGACGAGCGGTGCAGCAGGGACACCGGTCTTCTCCTGGCAGGGATGGACTAACTGTGGGAGGATGTGACCACCGCCATTGACAGGCAGACACAAGCATTCACAGCTATCATGGCCACAATGGGCACACAGTTATTTGCCCATGCGCCATAGACACCATGCAGTGCCATGTCCACCCCCATTCCCGGTGTCGTGCAACACCCTCCATGTCGACACCAGGTTCAGCTGTGGGCATCCCGAGCATGCCTGGTTCAGGCATGCTCTGTGAGCTGCAGACCCCTGCTCAAGAACGGTTGTGTTCCTGCAGCGGCACCCCTGGGGGACCGTCGGTGCCACCCCATGAGGCCAGTGGTCAGCCTGTCACGGCTGGCGGGTCTCGGTGGGGCCGCCCATGCATCCATGGCAGCCGTGGTACTGTGCCACGTGACTGACCTGTCTCCCACCATGGCTACTGTCTGACACTGCCCTGTGTGCAGTGTGTTGTTCAACGTGCAATGCATGGGTGGGGTACCCGGCCCTGCACACACACACACACACACGTTCCATGTACACACACTCCCAGCTGCTGGCTGGTGTGGCATGTGCATGATGATGCCTGTGCTGCACTGTCCACCACTGTGCAATGGTGCCCAGCGTCTGAGACACGCACAATGACGGGCACTGGGCGTGGTGGTCTGTGGACGTGTGTGTGGCTAGGGGTGGCGGTTGGGATCAGCATGCCTCCTACCCTTTGTGCATGTCTTGTGGGTGTGTGTGTGTGTGACTGCGTGCCATGTTAGGCCTTGCCCATGCCTGACGGCATGTGCAGTTCCATGCTCAGCCAATTCCCTTTCTGCCATGTGCCCCTGGGGTTTGTCCATGCATGTTTGTGGGTTGTGCCCCTGCCATTGGTGGTTACACATGGCCCCATGACTTACCTGGGTTGGTTGAAGTGCTCCTCTGTGATGGTGTCCCGGTGCAGCTGCAACATCCGGATCAGTTGGGGGTCCCTTCGACCAAGGGGGGCTGCCCATCACCATCTGCACCAGCGTCCTCATCGCTGTCCCCCTCTTCGACCTCTACAGCTATCCCACAGTCATTGGCCATGTGGTGCAGGATGCAACAGGCCAGGCATAGCCCGCAGGCCTTCGAGGGGCTGTACTGTAGGGCACCGCCAGATGTGTCCAGGCACCAGAAATGAGCCTTCAGCATCCTGAACACCCGCTCTATGACATTGTTTGTCGTGGCATGTGCCTCCTTGTACCGTTGCTGCGATCGGGTCGCGGGCCGCCGGTATGGTGTGAGCAGCCAGGGACAGAGTGAATAGCCACTGTCACCTGTGTATAGAGGGTGGACATTAGTTTGGTGATCAGCGTCGCCCTGCCATGGGCCATCTATGCCAGTACCCATGTCATCTCTGACTATGCCCTTCCCAAGATCCATGTCATTCTGCATGATTTGCATACTCACCCACTAGGTGGCCAGTGGGGATGTCCCCACTCTCGAACCTGTGGCACAGTGCAGACTGGTGCCAGATGAAGGCATCATGTGCTCCCCCAGGGTGCATGGCACAGACATTGTTTATGCACCCCCTAGCATTGCACACCACCTGGCAGTTGATGCTGGTATAGCCCTTCCAGTTGATGTACGCAGCACCTTCCCTGCCAGGTGGCATGCGGATGACCACATGGGTGCAGTCAATGGCCCAGAGCACACCAGGCATACGTGCTACCCTGTGGAAGTCTTGTATGTGTGCTGTGTGCTCTGCCGGTGTGCTAGGGAAATGGATGTACTCCGCAGCATGTGGCAGCAGTGCGCTGAGGGATTGTGTGAGTAGGCGTGACGCGGCCAACTGGGTTATGCCTGTTGGTCTCTGGAAGGTGCCTGTGGTGATCAGGCACATGACAGCTGTTACCTTTGTCTCCACTGACAGAACATGGTTCCGTCGTGTGGATGCGTGCATCTCATCACTGCACAGCTCACAAAGCCACCTCAGGATCACCCGGTTCTGGTGGTACCAGCCGACAATCTCGGTGTCACTGTAGTGCTCGAAGCTGGTGCAGGCTCGGTACTGCCTGTTGGGGGCATACCGCCGATGGGCCCTTCCACGGCCACGCCCCCCCTGCTGCCTGCCTTCTCACACCCCCTCATTACCGCCTCCATCTGAACGGTGGCACTGGCCATGTTCCTGGCTTGTGTTCCCCCCCGGCAGCTGTAATCCCATTCCCCCGCTGTCCTTTGTGCTACTCCCCCTGCACCGGGAACACCTCCAAGCTTTGGCTGTCCTGAACCACTGCCACTGCCCTCAGTCCACTGTGGCACAGGCTCCCCACTCCTGTCCTGTTGCCCTATGTTCCCAGGTGTGCCCTGTCCTGCTTTTTTCCAGTCCCACTCACTGCTTCACTCTCTTCTGTGGCTGTCACCTTGCTCCCACCTCTGGATTCCCTATAGCATTCTTGTGCCTCTCTCTTGTTCCTTTTTATTTTGGATCATTTCTGCTATCGCACAACTTCCGCTTGTTCCCCTATTGCACATGGCGCATGCTGTTGAATATCGCACTGTGCTAGTTATTCATGGTTCCTCTCCCTTCAGTTGCACATGCATACATTACCATTGCGCTCTTGCGCATTGCGATTTGGGGGGGCGCAGCTGCCTCCCGCTGAATATCACAGAATGGTGCATTTTTGGACTTGCGCTGGCACATCTCTGTTGCACATGGCGCAACCCTTTCGAATATCTGGGCCCCTGTTTTTATCTAATATGTAGCTTAAGCAGTACAAGTACTACATCAACAAATGCCACCTGTTCTTCAGACTCAAGGCTAACATCACAGTATCAAGTTTCACAGCCATAAGTGTTGTTTCTTTTTTTGTCTTTCCTGTCTGTGCAACACTGTAATACTAGGCAATACATTCATACTAAATCCTACACACACAAACATTTTTTATTGATTTGGTTTATTCATCACCAATTGGTTGTTATATTAGTATACACGTCATCTTACTCACAAAGCAATTGTACTGTGACATTCTTGACTTAATACAGCTTTGACTTTTTAAACGCTGCTTCAATCTACCAGTTGGCTTCTACCCAAATGTCAACAAACTGTCTACTTCCTTTTTTCTGTGTTACCATTGCTTATGCAATTTACTTTTTAAACTTAACCCTTTGCTGTCATTCCATAATTACTCATTTCACAATGCAGTGAACTTGCATTACATTATTTCTTTAAAGTTATTTCACTTTCCCCACTCATTTACAACTAGATCCCAAGATTTCTATTTTGTGCCGTGATCTGTTAAACTTTAAAACAAATATATTTACATTAGTCATTACATCTGTTCTTATTTTCCTGTGTTTAACTACTGCAAGGCTCATCTTACTACAATGTCACTATTCACTCACATCTTTTGTTTTGTTTCTATCACAAAAAGGCATGCGCAATAGTGCAATTCAGTCCTTAACATTACTGCTTTTCCAAACCTACACAGCCAACTTTATCTCCCACCATTTATTATTTTCACTCTGTGTGACCTTTGGTAAGTCACTTGACCTCCTTGTGCATTTAAGTGCCTACTATTGCCTGGCTTTTCTTTCTCAAACATCAAATATAGCACAAATGTGTTTAAAGTTTTTTTCATATTTCTTTGTCCATAGTTTTTAAGGCAAACAACTTAAACATAAAAAAACTGCATGTAAAGACATCTTACCCTAAGCTAAAATACACTTCAGCATTCTTTTGGCATACACAAATGTAATATAGGTGTTCATTACTGGATTGTATGTTACCTCTTATTAATGCATTTTCCTAACTAATTCTCACCTATATGCATGTTTAATAGAGGCACTAATAGCCCCCCAAAATTTGTAACCATCACTATGTTCACCATTCTAACAGTTAAATTCATTACATTTCAAGTATATTCCCATGGCAACTACACCAAATGGTAACACTATCATATCTTCTCACAAATAGGCACAGCAGACAACTCATATAACAAATGTATTCCCAACAGGCATTATTACAGGTTTTAAAACACATCAAGGTAATTATATTATTCTTAAACAAGTACCACACTTGTGGCAAGTACCAAAGATTTCACATTTCAGTTCACATCAAACATCCAAACACTCTAGCCCTAATCAAAAATCTGGTATTAACCCCAAACAAGTCTTGCACCTTGCACCTCTGTACACTAAACAAATAAATCAATAAATAGTTTTGTTCTAAATAAAAAGCATTATACCAATCATACTGACAATTATAAAAAAACATTTATTGGGTAAATATACCAAAAGTAATACTGTAGTGTATTCAAATAAAAGTGTACAACATATACCGGGTTAAAAAAAAAAAGTAATAGGTCTCATTACAGGTTACAAGACAGTGCAGGAAAATTACTCCATTACTACCCAAGAAGCAATACCAGTGAAAGCTGGGTCTGCTCAACCTACTAAAGTCTTGCCACTTAATCAAGCATTAATGCACACACCTAATTTTGTATCTATTGACAGCATCTACAATTCTGCATCCAAAACAGCCTGAGGTATTCCCATCAGACTGGGACAGAATTCTGCAAGCAAGTGAAGTCTTGCTCTTGCACCAAAGGTTTCCCACATCTGGAGGTGATGGAGCAGACTGTATTATTCCAAGTGATCATCCTAGCAGTTCAGCAGCGAGGCATGAGTATACCATGATGCTGTGCCACACGATTAGTCAAACCTTAATGGAGGTCCACCAAGCTGAACAGTAGCTTGGCCACTTCCTGGGCAGTAAGGTTATCTCAAAAATTGTAGGAATGGGAGCTGGAAGGCCTATTACAAGAAATACTTATTTGGTAAACAATGATTCCTGCAGGCAGGAATTAATTCATTTGGCACATACAGGCATTCAATATGTACATCTGGGCCCTGATATTGAAAGGGGTTTGGCATGGCGCAACAGAGTTGCGCAGGCACAACCCTCAAGACTGCACCTCAATGGGATATTAGAAAAATGAAGTTGTTATCCTCTATACAGACAGCTGGTGAGACTCCATCTGGAGTACTGTGTGTAGTTCTGGAGACCAAATCTCCGCAAGGACATAGACAGGATAGAAGCTGTCCAGAGGAGGGCAACTAAAGTGGTGCAGGATCTGCACCGGAAGACATACGAAGAGAGACTAAAGGAGCTTAATATGTATAGCCTCAAGTAAAGGAGGGAGAGGGGGGACATGATAGAAACTTTCAAGTACCTCAAGGGAATCAACAAAGTCCAAGAGGGTAGAATCTTTCAAAAAAAGAGGTGTGCAAGAACAAGTGGGCACAATTTGAAGATGGGCTGCTCAGAGGTAATGTAAGGAAGTATTTTGTTCACAGAGTGGGTTGTGGATGCATGGAACAGCCTTCCGGAGGAGGTTGTGGAGTCAAAAACAGTGGTTGAATTCAAGCATGCATGGGGCAGTCATAAAGCAATTCTAGGGGGTGGGGGTAGAAAGAAGTAGGCTGCTGGTTAACTAGGATCTGCAGCTTATCCATTAGGTAGGGAAATGGGCAGACTGGGTGGGCCAAGCAGTCCTTATCTGCCATCAGATTCTATGTTTCTATGTTTCTATATTCAAAAGGTTGCCAGGTGCAGCGCAAATCCCGATGCACCAGGGCGCAATGGTAATATATGCAGCGCAAATGCAGGTGGCGTACCCATGCACATGCGGCATATCCTGATATTCAGCCCGGGATGTGCAGCGCATATGCTGGCACAACCCTGCATTGTGCTACATAGGGGGCTCAAAGCTGAGCCCTTGAAAAGGAGGAACAAATCCTGGCCACCCACAGATGGGCTGCCATATTGCAGGGTGCAACACAGCAGCTGCCAGCCATGGGTGGCCACCTGCCCAGCCAGAACACCGTCCACAAGCACCCATATCATCCCTGGTAGTATAGTGGTACCCCCGTCCCTCCCGTTGCCATGATTGCCATGAAATTGTACTTACTACGTTCCTGGCAGTCTAGTGGTACACCTCCCTGCCCCAGCGATCATAATTAAAATGCCCGTGTAGCATTTCCTGGTGATCCAGTGGCACCACCCTCCACCCACGCGGGATACTGTCACCCACTCCCCATCATTGGTGGTGGCTGCAACCCACCCGCATACCACCCGGCACCAGCCAAATGACAGCTTTCGGTATGGGCTTGCAGAAGACGTACTGTACTAGACCAGTCACAAATGTGAATGAAGTCATTCATCATTTTGCATCTGGCTGATCTCTATGCCCTACAACCACTACTCTCTTCAACTCATTTGATGGTGTATCGCGAGGGCAGGGTACAGCCGCCCACCAATAATGTGAGGCGAGGTGAGCAAGGCTCTGTGATGGAATAATGGTGAGAGTGTCGTTATAACATTTACCAACAATCGAGGCTAAGAGCGAGGGGTATCATGAACTGCCGAAAATCATGTATATATTCATGGCAATCCGCAACAGAACGGAAGACCTGAACTACCTAGGGATATGTTTTTCAAAATGAATACCCACTCTCGCTGGCTGTGGGTGGGGGATGCTAGACACCCTCAGTCCATACATCATGCTGTGGGTGCCAAGCACATCCGCCAGGCTGCCCTGTGCAAGGCATTGAAATAGGGCCATAATGACATGCTAATGGCCCGGCTGCGCCATGCACATATTATGGCCTCATTAGCATGCCTTCCTCTGAATATCACGGGTGCTGTGCCCAGCACAACTGCATTTCGCTGGCGCATCCCTGTGCTCCCAATCTGTGACTTGCACGGCACAGTGCTGCTGCACCGCACGCAGTCCATGCCATATTCAATGGTTCTGCACCATGGCGGATCACCGTTGAATATCACCTGGTCCTGGTCCTGGTCCTGGCCCCGGCACATCCCAGATATGCTGCACCCATGCTTGTGCCATTGCCAGGCGCAGTCGGAATATCTGGGCCTTGGTATCAAAGCAACTTCAGTTGGCCTTCCACGATGTCAAACATTACTAATTATGTCAATAGTTGTGTAACCTGCGAACAATACGAGCAGGCCCAACCAGTTCCCACTCCTGACCTGCAAGTAAGTTTTCATGATCCCTGGGGGATACATATGTATTTCATGGGACCATTTATCCCCCAGTGAAAATAAAAAATATTGTTTGGTTATTACAGATCATTTTACACAATATGTGGAGGCATTCCCTGCAGTGATGGCCACTGCCAAATTTCCTGTGGACACATTGACCAAAGAGATTTCTCCTTATTGGGGAATCCCCTCTCACATTAATTCACTTAAAGGTTTGCATTTAAAAAAAAATTTAAACGTTTTTGAACTGAAGGACAAGTATAGTATTAATTGGCATTATGGTATTCAGTACCACCCTCAATCCCAAGGTCTAGTTAAAATGTTAACAAGCACTTACAACAGGCCTTGAGAATGGGATACAATAAATTTAGTAACTCCTTACAGGAGCTCAAATGCAAACACAAATGGTCCTGGATACTGATACCAGGCAAAACTGCATTTAAACAAGACAATAAGTACAGTCTCCAGTAAACCCTAACGATTTTGGAAACTAGGTTTGCTTTAAAATACTAAACACCCATGGATCTTAAATATACCAAGCCCATGCAAATACAACAAATCTCTAATAATGTACTTCTAAAAATAACAAATTTTGAGATTATAATCTCACTAACTACTGTTTGTTTTGCTTTTTTGCTTTTAATTTTTCTTGCCATTTGTCAGGTGTTTACTTTAGCCAACTTGTTTATTTGAATGCTTAAAAGGTTTAAAATGTGTTATAGAGTGCAAAAATCCCTAGGTGAAAACTAACATCAAAGGGTAGTGTAAAAGAAGATATAATAAAACTTTTTAAGATTATAATTTTACCAACTAGTGCTTGCTCTACTATTTTAATTTTAATTCTTCTTAGTACTTCCTCAGGCTAACCTGCTTGGTTTAAAGTACAAACAGCAAATGCTCACCAGTTCCTAGCTTTGTTCATGTGTATAGTATTTTTATTTCAGTATGACACCACACAGTAAGTCCAAAGCCCTTCTTAAAGAAGACAATTACTGCTTATACCATGTTGGATGAACCTGCTATGTCTCATGCAGCATCACGTAAGGTTAAAAATGAACCTCAGCAATGACCCACATGTAAATTGTTACAAAAAGTTATTCCGGTATTATTCATTAGCATATTTACTTTCTTAATTTATGTCTATCTACCACAGAAACACTAATACTTTATCTACTCAATGCCATTCATAACTCCAACAATCCTACCTAACATTGTCAATCTAACAAAGTCATACAATAATTCTACTAGCACAACATCCACACATACATGTACAGTACACACACATATAATCTGCAGTAAATAGCACCTCACTGCATACCAGTGGTTAGTAACTGTTTTTTACATGGTCTTAATTGTGTGGTTGTCTCTGTGGACCAAGTTCATTTCAATGTGTCAGTTAAAAATGTTCCTTTTTGATAGGGCCAGTGCATTTCAAATTTCACAATCTGATCTTAATTGGTGGCACAGGAATTGCCAGATAGGCTGCACTGGGCTTCCTGATAGTGAATCATATTAGTAAATATCACTTGGGCCACCAGTTTTGCTGCACAAAAACAATTGTGGAGTAAAAAGACACAGAGATTGCCAACCGGCTTGGGATCCTCTGCCACAAAACATCACTTTAGATGTTTGAAGAGTCTTTCCACTATAACTTATTTGGGCTAAATCTATTACAATTGAATTGCAAAACAATTAAAAGCCCCCTCATATTACAAATTCCAATAGTTACTACTACACGACAAGGCCTCATTCAAGACTCTGTATACAAATTAAGCACTGTTCTAGGCACTGTGCCAATTTTCAATCTTACCCTGAAAACCAAAAACATGCAATTTCAACAAGCACTCAGCTGCACACAATACACAATACAATACATAAACAATACACACAATTCCATTTTAACACACCTAAACATTTTACAGCAGCAAATAGTGGAGCTTCAGTTAACCTAATTAAAGTTAAAATCCACTAAATTAGACTAAAACATTGTATTCTTGGTTGTTACCCTGTTAAATACAATACTGATGGTATTTGGTCTCTCTATTGTTGTCTTACTGTTCTGGAGTTTCTAAAAATAGTGTGCACCTCTGTTGTCATCATGTTTCTGTTGCCTTTCAGAAAATAGCAATCAGCACAATAAGGTCCACGTACCATTTTCATACAGCCATAACTATGCTGAGACATCACAAAGAACAGGCAGACACCATTGACAAAAAGAGACAAATGATCTCTGCCACTGCTCTATGCGTCCAACCACATTCGGAGAGCCATGTCCATTGTATCCTGTGCAATGCACTTCTCTAAATGCAGAGGGAACTGCGCAGTCTACGCCCTCTCCAGCTCCCAGTGGGTCTGCGCACCCCAACACATCTTACCATTGAACAGATGGATCAAGGAATTAAAAAAAAAATTGTAGAAAAGTGGACTGTCCCAGACATCTTACCAAAGGATCCACTACTGGACATTATAACCATGCCACCGCCTGGAGACCTCCAGGCGGGACTTGCTCCCTCACAAGGTATGGCAAAGCCACAGTTTTCACCTGCCCACCCATCCCCCACCCCCTCCATTTATTATATATGCTTCATCCCCCTTCCCCATCTGCTATGTCCACTGGAGCCACGCCTACTCAAATTTTAACCATTGCAGTCCTCTCACACTAATCTAACTCCAGGATCCATCATCTTTCCACAGTCTCCACTGGTCGCTCATCTGACTAAACAACTATAGGCTCAGCATCTGATGCTGGCCGGAACTTTGTGCCCGATGCTGTGGTGTTTAGACCTGCCATGGGAGGAGGATACAGCTGGCTTCTCTGTGTCCTTGTTCTGTTGGCGCACAAGCGCGACTCTATCAGAACCCTCATTTCCTCCCTAAAGGGGAATGATCTTTCGCTTCTCCCTGGTATGTACCCTACAACTCCTCTCAGGTAGTTATACAGGATTTTTGGACCTCACAGCTGTATCTGCCGGGGAGTGGGGCATCTCCCAAACTGCATCTGCGGAATACTCCCCCATCCGGTCTCGATACTTCCTCCTCCTGGCAAGTTCCTGCCAGGACCCTAGTGGCTGCAACCCTAGGCCAGTATAGCACCAGGAGTGGTGACAGGCTTATTCAACATCACCACCTCTCCTCGCTCAAAACACAGTGGGCTGGATATTCAAACTGCGCCATTCTGTGGCGAAGCTCTTGGCGCTTGCTCAAAAACAGCTAAGAGGGTGTTGCTGGGTGATATTCAACTGAGTTGAGCATTGAGCAAGTCCCTTGAATATCGCCCCCGCCACAGCCACTGTGCATGCAGTGGAACTTGCACCACTGCAAGTGGTCAGAGTGGAGCATTCAAGATGCGGTGGTGCAAGTTCCATTGCGCCATGCGCAAATTTCCCGATATTCAAAAGGTGACATGCAAATGTGGCATAAGTTATGCAAGGCACAGGGGCCATTTGCATCTGCCACAGCCACATTTGCATGCCATCGCAGCAGGTGCACGATCCTGACAACTTGCGCCTGGTGCCCTGCCAGGAAGCAGCCGCCGGGGAGCACACCCTGCAGCCCAATCGCAGGCATGAAGTAAATCTCCTCCCTGACTGGCCTGATCGCGGGCAAAATAGAACTGACCCCCGACTGGCCCGATCCCGGCATAACAGTAATGAGCTCCGCCCCCGACTGGCGATCCCAGGCATACAGTAATGGACCCCAGACGGCCTAATCCCGCATAACAGTAATGACCCCCCTGACTGGCACGATCACGGGCATAACAGAAATGACCCCCCAGCCCAATCGCAGGCAGAATGGTGTTCAACCCCCAAAAGACCAATATTCCTGGTGGTCCAGTGGACCAAAGCCTGATCGTGGGCATTAGAGTCAACCTCCCAAGATCCAACTTCCTGGTGATCTAGTGGCCCCCACCCCACCCACCCACGAGCCCACCACAACCCCCGTCAGCGGCGAGCAGCAGCACCCACCCGCCTGCCGCCCGCCACCACCCATGACTGCTCGGTGGGGCATACGCCCATTGGTTCAGAGCAAGAGCCAATGGGCATGCAGCCCATAGTTCATAAGGCAGTCCAGATATGTGAATGAATGAATTCACATGTTTGGACTGCTCTAGATCAGATGTGGACTGCACATCCATTGCTCTTACTTTGAACCAATGGGCGTGCAGCCCTACTGAGCAGTCAGTTGGCGGGCTGGCTGGTGGGAGTGCCTGCCCGCCCGGCTGGCGGGGGTGGGGTGGTGGGCTCCGTGGCTGGGTGGGGTGAGAGCCACTAGATCACCAGGGAAATTGGACCTGGCAGGGTTGACTCTAATGCCTGCGATCGGGCTGGAGGGGTCATTTTCTGTAATGCCAGCGATCCAGACCCAGTCGGGGGAGTGAGATCTGCCCGTGATCGGGCTGGGGCACAGGGAACAAGTGGAGGGCCTGGCCAGGTGGCAGCTGCTGTATTGCACCCTGCAATGTGGCAGCTCACCTGTGGGTACCCCGATTTACTCCTTTTTTTTTGGCTCAAAGTTGTGCAGGCGCAGGTTGGGGTTGCGCCAGACAACTCTGCACAGCCCGGCTGAATATCGGCTGTGCAGTTTATGCATGGTTCCTCCTCCTGTTGAGCATGCCTTCACTAGTATTGCACTGTTGCTCAGCATGACTTGAGGCGCACCTGCCTGCTGAATATCGCCAGAATGGCGCAATTTCGGACTTGCGCATGGCACAACCCTTTGAATATCCAGCCCAGTGTCTGCAGATTACATTTTGCTGCCTTAAAAAGTATCTTGCTGCTATTGCTATTGTGCTCAGGCAAAGTTGAACTCAACCCGGGGCCTATAGATACCTTTGCTTCTCCCTCAGACCAGGCGGGTATTAAAGGAATGTCATTTATGCATCTCAATGCCTGTAGCTTGCTGAAAAAGTTCACCTTGATCCAGGCTTGGGTGAACCACACCCTACCTGACGTTCTGGTGATCACTGAAACCTGGCTTAGGCCAACTACCCCAGATAGTGAAATCAACATCCCAAGTTAATTACTTTTCCGAGCAGATAGGCAATCAAGAGGAGGTGGGGTGGCAATTTATGTCAGTGACAAATACTTAGTTGCATGCATAGAAGTATCCTCTACCCCTAAGGAATTAGAGTGCTTCACCCTAAAGATTGAACTTTCTCCTTCCAGCACACTCTGTGTCATAGGCTGCTACAGGGCCCCTTCTGCAGGGATTTATCTCTTGTCTCATCTAAGCTCTGTATTGGGACTTAGTACATTGGAAACCATTATTCTTGGCAATCTGAACTATGACTGGTTATCAAGTGACCTTGGCTCCTTGAAATCCTTTTGTGACATCCTAGGGTTGGTGCAACTCATTGACGAACCAACTGGCCCAAATAAAAAGAACTCTACCAACAGCACCCTCTTAGATGTAATTTGGTTAGCAAACCACACTGTTCTCTCATGTCAGAACATTTTCTCTGACATTAGCAATCACTGTATCATCACCAGTATTAGATATGTGTACAACCCACAGTATATGGCAAAGTTCTCAATCAAGAGGTGTAAATGCAACTTCGACTTGTTTGCCTACGTTGATGAATTGAAACATTCACTGCGATGACAGGATTTCTTCCTAGCCAAAACTGTTAATGAGGCATATACTATTTTTTATGGTATATTAAGTGCGGCTTTAAATAGGCATGCACCCATGGTTAAGGTACGTGTTAGGGACAGCACTTGCCGATGGTTTTCACCTGAACTCAAAGCTTCCATATTAAAAAGGGATACACTATGGAAAAAAGCACACAGAAGCAAGAACGGCTCAGACTGGTGTCAATTGAGGAGAGCACGCAACAAGTGCATCAAGTTGGTCAGAGCACAGGCGAGCCTTCTATTGCACAGAGCTAGCCTCTGCCTCAAGAAATCCTCCAAAACTCTAGAAAACAATAAAGGACATGTCTGTCCATGCACCTGGTAATTTTCTTCCATCAAAATTAATTTCAGTAGTAGCATCATCTCTGACCGTTCGGAGATATTGGAAGCCCTCAATAATCATTTTGCAACTGCCAGACTAGCATTTGATACATCCCCTGCCAAGGACATCCGCACAACAGGGCTTATCAATTCACAAGCCCCTTCTACTGAGAGGCCTCTCTCCCTTCCCTGCCTGCCTCTCTAAAAGAGGTGGAAAACCTACTGCTGCAATTGGATACCAGAAAGGGTGCAGGCTCTGACTCCATAGAGCCTTGCTTCTGAAATGTGTATACCATGTGTTGGCTGTGCCAATCACCCACCTCTTCAACATGTCACCTTCCCAGGGGAGCCTCCCCTCACAATGGAAAATAGCCCATGTCATCCCTCTGCTAAAATCAGGTGACCCCTGTGATCTAAATAATTATAGACCGATCTCCCTCCTCCCCATTCTGTCTAAATTATTAGAAAAAATAGCCAGTGGTCAGCTAAGGGCGTTCCTCAAATCCAGAAGCCTGTTAAACCCTGTTCAGTCTGGATTCAGAGCAAAGCACAGCACCATAACAGCCTTAAAAAAGGTGACCAATGATTGGCTCCTTGATCTTGACAATAGGAAGCATGTCTGTGCCATTTTCTTGGATCTAAGTAAGGCCTTCGATACAGTCAACCATAGCCTGCTTCTTTCCTCTCTAAGTAACTTAGGTCTGGACCATAATTCTATGTGCTGGTTTGCTGACTACCTCGCAGAATGGAAACAATAGGTTAAAGCTGAAGGTGATCTTTCACCACTTAAACCTATGCTGAGAGGTGTGCCTCAGGGTTCTATCCTTGGTCCCCTCTTATTTGCGGTTTACATTAATAACGTCAATGACACCATCAATAAAGCCAATATCCATTTATTCGCTGATGACACAGTACTTTACTTGAGTCATCCTACTCCAGAAGCAGCCTGTGAAGACCTCCAAGCTGAATTTAACCTATTACAGTACCAGCTCATACGCAAAAAAGTTTTTGCTCAATGCGAAAAAAACAAAAGCAGTGTTCTTTTCCCCTTCCTCGTATGCGGCAAATCCTGCTTGTGTGGGGGCTATCCCTCAAATTACCACAGTACTCAGAGAAAAACTAGAGTATGTGTTAAAATTCTAATATCTGGGTGTGTGGCTCGATCACAAACTCTCCTTCGCCAAACATCTCGAAGAACTACAGAAGAAACTAAGATAAAGATTAGGACTATTCTACAGAATTAACCACCTTCTCACTAAGGAGGCCAAGCTTCAATTGATCCAAGCCACCTTCCTCTCTTTAATAGATTACGGGACCTTCTCTACAGCCACTGCACTGCCTCTGCCCTGGCTAAGTTGGACACCCTCCACTAAAGAGCAATCAGGTTCATAACCAGCCTTCCTCTTTCTACACACCATTGCTCCTTGTACTCTCGGAGGAATTCCTTAACATCCACCCTCAAATTGTCAGCTGCAATATCATATTATTGAGTTTCAATAACTCCTGTTGGGGTCAAAACAAGGAGTAAGGCCAAAAGAGCCACCCAGTAGAAGATCTGAAATCTCATTTGGAATCAATGTCATATGACTTGGTACCAAGAAGGAGAGACAAAAGAAATCTATTCATGAGGCGCAGTACCACCAGGTGATAAATTGCACCCCATGGGGTGTTCCACCCGATAGCATCCACCAAAGAGGCACCGTGGATGATCGCATGAAGGGCAGTGGTGTCACAGAAAGTCTTTGTAGTGTGTTCACCCGGTCCAGAGGTGGACAGATCACAGTAAAGTCCCCCACACACACTATGCACCTGGAAGTGTGTAGTTAGGGGTGAGTCAAATGAAACAGATCCACCCTATCCTTTTTACCCTGGGGCGTGCAAGGTAATAAATTGGAGAAGCGTGTCCTGATAGGTGACATCCAAAGGGGCACTCTGTCCTGGAACAGGATCAACCTATCTAAGTAACCTGCCAGGCATCGGCAGTAAAAAAAATTCCCATACCACCACGGTGGTCAGCACCTGCTGACCAAAGGATGGACCCTAACACCAATTTCTACCAGCTTGGTAAATATCATTGACAGTGTGTAAACGGGTGTCCTGAAGGAAAGGGACATCATAGTCCAGATCCTGAAGGATCGAATAAAGTACCACTCTCCTTTCAGGGCTTGACAAATTTTAAAGTTAGGTACTTGTCCACGGACAAGTGGCTTGTCCAAAAGTAGTTGTCCCAGTGCTTGAGTTGGTAGTCCTGGTATAGGAGCATATTTTAATGGAAGTATCAAACTACAGAAAACTCAATGGATTTATTGTAGTAGTTATTTAGTTTTGAAATAGACAACAAGGAGAATGAATAAATATGATTTTATTTTTGTCAGCAGCATGGCGAGGCTGCGACGTGAGACAGAATTAGCATTAGCAGTGAGGAACTGACAGCAAGTGTGGTTGCAGCAGCAGCACAGAGAGAACATCATTACAGCAGGTAGCAGACAGTACAGCATCAGCATTGGGAAAAGTTACAGGAAGCCTGAGCTTGCTCCAGCCGGAGCATCATATTCAGTCATGTCATCATCAAGACTAGTGACAGCCTCAGGGACATTTTCAGTGAATCAGCAGAACTAGTAGTTGAACTAGCATGACCATGATGACCATGATGTGGCGTGTGCCAGGACTAGATAGTAGCCAGTGGTTGATAGCTTGATCTGGATCAAAGCTGTCTAATGCAGGAGCCTTCAACTGCTATATGCAGAAGTGACTGGAGCTGTCATCAGCCAAACTTGTTCTTATTTTTATTTTTATAAGATTCTGAATGGAGAATACTCTCACATTTAGCAGTAGACACACTCATAGCCAGTAACATTTCTATTAGGTTAAGGGATGTGAGCAAGCTGACAGGTTTCTCTCGTAGTAGTCGTGAATACACTTGCTGATATGGTGTGTCAACTGCAGACTTAAGCATTGCTTTTAATGACAATACTCCCTTTTATACTGGTTACATGATCTTCAGAAAAAAAGTTGTGAAAGTAGTCTAATAATTACTTATATCAGTTGTGCCAAATTGTGCAAGTTCTTCTCGTGTCAGATCAAAATTTTGAAATCCAAACAACTGAACCATTTCAGAGGTTCTTCGAGAAATTCAAAACGCTGATCAATGTGAATACTGCCATCTATTAAACTGTGCAGCTGTGTATCAGTTTAAAATTTACTTCTGGGCAGTTCAATCTTGTCCTCACTGCCCGCTTTCATGCACTTCTCTGTAGGATTGTATTGGTTCAGAAATGATGTCATAAACTTTCCAGGTCTTGTTTTTAGTTCAGTCAACTGAAGTAAGCATGTCTCAACGAGTTGGGGACTTCTAATATTATTAGGTCATCCTTCTGAAATTCAAGTGATAATTTTTCAATATTGGCAGAAAATCTTGAAGAATAAACAGTGATTTTACAAACTGTATTACGTAGGCATCTCTTAGAAGTGCCTTTGCTTTGGCCCCATCATCACCATCAGAGTTTGACACATGTTCAAGATGCTGAATTACTGTAGGCAGGTTGACTTGAACAGCATGAACTGAACGTGTCTTACTTGCAAGCCAACACATTTGCTTTATTACACTGAAATGAGCCAACTCGTGTATGACATCTGCTATTTCCTGCAGTTCCTGCAGTTTCTTGGGGCTGTAGTGGTAAAATTAAAAATTCCTTTCAAGGTGTTTTCTACTTTTTGAACAAAGGATTTTTTTCATGACGCCGAGAACTGCTAACTCCAGTTTGTGGGCTACGCAATGCATGGGTATTACAGTGGGGACATGTTCTCGGATTTTTGCTATGGTGCCACCTGTATGGCCCATCATCACACTGGCACCATCAAAGTTGGCACATACGAGAACTGGTCCAGGTCTGCTCACATCGTTAAGGTCCGCAAAAGAAAGATCAACAGACTCAAGTGCAGAGGTTATTGCTTTAGAAACTCCATCTGTGTGAGAATTTTCAAGAGGTACAGCTTTAATTAACACAGTTGTAACTTTTTTTTCTGCGCCATCAACAAAACGAAGGAAGACATTTTCCCACTCTACAATGCTTGCATCTGTACTGCCATCTGCAAGAATGGTAACGAATTTTGTATTTTTGATAGTCTGGATCTGTGTTGTAGACATGACAGCTGATATTGCGTTACAGAAATCTCTGGCCTGTTTACCATTTGCGTAGTTGCTGCCGAGTTTAACCCCATTTTTTCTTTTGCAATGTGCAAAACCCACTCCATATCTGAGAAAGGACGTAAATTTTTAGCCAAGGAATATGCGGTGTTAAATAAATGCCTCATTTTATTTTGGTGACTTCTCCATCTGAGAAAATGCATGATATATTGCAGTTTCAGATATGTTAAATTGACTGCATGTTGACCAGTTTCGTGACTATGCTGGTTTGCACAAATTATATGGATTCGATTTCTCATGGGCTCTCACGGACTCAATTCTGAAATTATTTGAACCAGTGGCAAACACATTAGGTTTTTTTGAATAAGCAGGAGTCGCAAGAGTGGGATATTTCTCACAGGCAGAGCAGTACATGACGTATTTTTGGTCATCATACCTTAACCAGGTAAACTGATTTAGCCAGTGATGCTGAAATGTTCGAGCCCTTTTTTCAACATCGTATTTTTTATCTTTGCTTCTTTTCTCAGTGTTTATTTCCTCATCATCTAAAATGAAAGGTCGCTTTACCTGTACTGAACCAGAATGTGATGGCACTGAACTGCTGCTACTGTTATGCTCACTCGTTTCAGAAACTGAGTACGGTCAAGTTAGACTGATGCTATGTTATGTCTACAAACACAGACCCAGACCGAGAACCTTGGTCGCTTTTTCCTGACTACTAGTAGGGCCAGGGGGCTGGTTGGGGCTGGCTTTCAGACTGTGAAGAAGGCTCAGGGTCAGGCTCTTTACTTTTTGTTTCCGATGAAGATTTTTTCCCTGTCCAAAGGGAAAATAGAGTAGCTTGCTTTGGCTTATTTTGTTGCATTATTTTAACTGTCTTCTATGCTGCAATTGTGAAATAAACTAATAAGATTGTTGTATTGTTGTACACAATAAAATTCTATTTTGTGTTATCCTTGTGTGTGTTGTGTTACTGTAATTTTTACTAAGCTGTTGTGCTTATGCAGCACTACAAGAGGCAGGACAGAGGTGGGTAGGTGGGAGGGGCTGAGTCCAGAGCGGACGGAGTACTAGCAGGAAATTGCTTTTTCCTTCTCAGGCAGGTTCGGTCTCACAGCCACACAAACAAACACTTCCACCAGTGTAGCTAGTACTGGTAGGTTTATTTTATTTTTGGTATCCCCAAAATGCCTTTCCCTTCTCAGGTCAGGTTTGGCCTCACAGCCATACACACAACCTCCACCAAAAGTACTAGCTAGGGTTTATTATTTTCTTCTGTGTAGTGTCACTGTCACTTTTCACACAAAAAATGTTTTTCCCTTTCCCCTTCCTATAGGTGGGTAGGTGGGAGGGGGCTGGGTCCAGAGCTGGACGGAGTACTAGCAGGAAATTGCTTTTTCCCTTCTCAGGGCAGGTTCGGTCTCACAGCCACACACAAACAAACACTTCCACCAGTGTAGCTAGTATTGGTAGGTTTATTTTATTTTTTCGGTGTCCCCAAAAATGCCTTTTCCCTTCTCAGGTCAGGTTTGGCCTCACAGCCGGACACACATACACCTCCACCAAAAGCACTAGCTAGGGTTTATTATTTTCTTCTGTGTAGTGTCACTGTCACTTTTCACACAAAAAATGTTTTTCCCTTTCCCCTTCCTATAGTATATTTCTAAGAAAGAAGTCTGCAGTTGTTCCCAAATTCCTGTACCCTCTCCTCTCAGGGCAGGTTAGGTCTCACTCACAGCCCATTGCCACACACACCTCCACCAAGTACTTGGTAGGACAAACAAAGTACTAGCTAATAAGTTTATTTAAGGTAGCTATATTTTTTTTTTTGGTATCAATCTCTTTTTATACTGCGACTGTTTACTTTATTAAGTATTCAGTTCTTTCCCTTCCACAGTTTCCTCTACTCTACCCTTAGGCTCTCAGGGCAGGTTCGGTGGTCTTGCAGGAGGCACACATTATCAGTCAGGTCCAAGTCCCTGATCTCTGCTCTTTCAGGGAAGGCAGGCTTGTCTCACAAACACACACCCACACCCACACACACCCCAACCCTTATCACACGATTATTATTGAAATGTTTAGTAATTCCACAACTTAAATTCAATACACAATCACTTCCCCCACTTAGAGTCTCATGTTTTTTTGCCTTTTTTATTTATTTAAGAGCTGTGTATCCTTTTATTTTTCTTCACTTCACATGAGTCCACACGAGTCCAAACAACACACACAGCTCCTTGAATTCAGTGTGCAATGTTTTGCTTAGTTCTCCTTCTTTTTATATATATATATATATATATCAGCAGATTGTTTTATCAGACTTTCCACTCTAAGCAAACTCTCTCTCCTCTCACATCCCCTCCCCAAACTACAGATCCTCCTACTCTCCTGCTTCAAAATTCCCAATATATATTTGTATTATATTCTAACTTCTCACTCCTATTACTGATTTGCTAGTGACTCGCGGCAATCGGCCCCAAATACACAGTTTGACTGTGCTTCAAACAGAAACGATGTGCTCTCTGCCTCTCTCCGAGCAGCGAAATGGCACGTTTGCCAACGTGCACGGAGCTAGTGCTACTGCCACTCTGAGAGCTCCAGTCCAACCCCTAACACGATCACCAATAGCCAGGACTGACAGGACTGTACCATCAGCTATAGGCTGCCTAGCCTGTCAGTCTGGCTATTTTGACCAGTTACTGGCGCATTTCTTCTTGGCTGCGCCCTCCACCCTCCCCAAGTGTCTGCTGGTGCCCTGATTGCACAGCTAATTCGGGAGTTGGGACATGGGGCACGGTGGCGCGTGGCTGTGGTGCGGCGGGTGCGCGCATTCAACAATGCGCACAAAGACTCCATCTAGTGGCCAGCGAGAGAAAAGCAGGTAAAAACCTGCAAATTTTAAACTGCAGCATAGTAGTCCGTGGGACAAGCAGAACTCTGGCATCTGCTTGTCCCTACATAAAAAATGGTAGTCCTCGGGCTATAGGATTTGTCAAGCCCCGCTCTCCTTGTCAGGGACTTGATGTTATTGGCATTCACTGTGGCCAGACGAAACAGAGTCATCAAATTAGACAAAGGAGGCAAAAAGAGAAGGACCAATAAACACTAGACAGACAGAAACACTCATCAGGTACAGTCCATATTCAGATCCGTCTTAAGGTGAGTCCCCTTCTTCTGTTTCTTCCGTACTTTGGCCTTGCCCGCCATCTAGGGGCTTCCTTCTCAGTATCAGTAGTGGCAGAAGGATGTTCAGAAGCACAGAAAGAATACTCCGTCTCTGCACTATGATCCTCCTCCCCATCCACCTCCATCAGGCCAGCAAATTTATTAGCCAACTGGATTGCCACCTCTCTATCCTGAGCTCCCTGCAGCTTATGTGAATGCAGGGACCACTTTCTGTCAACCAATTTCATATCCTGAGTGGGGGGGGCATCGGGCCACTTGTGGCAGGACAGGCCCCTATCAGATCATTCTCCACAGGCCGAAGCACCCCTTGGACCGGCATATCAGGAATGGAGACTGAAGCCTGCTGCTGGGACTGAGGAGCCCGAGGCTTAGGGAGCAGATCTTTCAAAAGCATAGGGGTCACACTCTGTACCTCAGAGAGTACAACCTCCAGTTCCACCGCATGTGCAATAGTTGCAGCCAGTGCTCTTTGTCTCTGTTTTTGCTGTGCCTGATGTGCTTGTTCCAAATTGCAATCCTGATTGTCCACCTTGTCTCTCTGGTTATGCATGGCCCTAGGGCAAGTAGAAAAAAAGTGTCCAGTGTCATCACAGAGATTGCAACACAGTGCATTGAAACATTGCTCTCCTGTGACCCTCTCCAGACATAAGTTGCATCAATCGTGGTCGAAGCATTACTAAGATGTATCAGATCCACAATGGAAGCATGTCTTAGGTTGTCCTGGATAGAAGCATTGTACCGGTCCTTCCCAGATAAAAAACACTTGGCAAATGCTGCAAACCGTGGCTATATGGCATAATTTAATCCAAGCACCAGTGTCCTGTCCAAAATAGCTCAGTGTGCAGAACAAGCTCTGGTTCCCCAGGACCTGCAGCGATGAGCCAACCAGTAGTGCACATCCTGTACCTTTACTCCCTCATTCTTCAGCAGGACTGTCCGCATACGTACTGGAGGCTTGGTAATATGGACCGCCTGAAAGGGGGTCCACAGCGGGCTGTCCTTAAGCTTGTCATAATCAGACCAGAATTTATCCAGAAAAACCGGAGATCGGAAACTTAAATCAAAATACCCATCCATAGGGGCATGCAGCAATGCAGACAGCTCATGAGGTGTCACAAGTAAGGAATCCCGCAACAGGACCTTCTCTACATAGGCCCTGTCGGGCTTCACTTCCAGTCCCCCTTTATAAAAGAGATGTAATGCATTGCGTCTCTGGGCAGGGGCAGGTGAGGATGTAAAAGAGTCTGTCTGCCTGAATCGTGACCAATTACCCGCTGCTGACTGAGAAGCCTGCTCTGCCAATCGAGGATGGGTGGGCTGAGCTGAAGTCTGTGGAAATTCTAAGTCCACCCTGTCAGCCCAAGACAAATCCTGCTTCTGCTGAGGCTTGATGGCGTCCTGAAGATCTGAGGTTATGGAAGACAAATCAGGAAGTGATAAACCAGGCATCCGGGGCACACTGCCAGAGGCCCCAGTTTTCCCAGAGGAGTGTACAGCACCAGGGGTTCATGTTGCAGGTTGAGTGGTAAAACATTCCCAGAGGGCACTGCCGGATAAATTATATCATCAGCCAGATGAGAAGGGGGGTTTGGACTCTGGCAAGATGGAAAAATCCTCCGAAAGCAGGAGGATACACGGAGGCAGTATAGCGCAGTGGTCTAAGGCTCTGAGCTGCAAATCTGGTGACATCCAGCAGACCAGACCTGGGTTTGAATCCGACAGCTTCCACTTGCATACTGTGCGACCCTGAGCAAGTCACTTAACCTCCTTGTGCTCCCAGGTCGCTCCTGTAAAAAAGCTTTCAGCTTAGTGTGCTATACCTGGCTAAATAACTAAGTAAAAAAAAAAGTAAAAGAAATCACAGTTCCCGAGCACCCAATCCCAGCACCCAACTTCCCCACCTGAGCTAAGTGCCCAAGTCCAGGTTCCAGAGAATAGCTGGGCTCCCTAGGATCCAAAGGGAGCTCAGAGTGCAACTGTCCAATAGGGTCCAGCATCCAACCCGCGTCCAACAAAGCACAGTCTGGGGACCACTGCTTTGGAGGACAAGAGTCCGTCACCTCCCGGGTCCTACCTCCAGCAGGGAGGGCAGGGTCTAAAGTTCCACGCGAGGAGGAATCAGCCTCTCAAGATGCAGGCCTTGTAGCCCGTGGGCCTACAGCACAATCCCCGACATGTCCCCGGAGGTAATGGCCCCCCATCAGTCTGAGCTTCAGGCAGCCCAGCACCAGACACAGCCGCTTCCAAGTGCCGTGTACCAGTTTCCCCGTAAAAAAAAAAAGTTTGAAGGCAAAGCCTTCCATACCTGTGCCACTCCTTCCTCTCTGTTATGTCCTGCACCATTCCTCAGCGAATCCACCGCAGCCCGGGCACGTAAAGGCTGCTCCTGTATACTGCCATCCTCCGCACAGCTCGGAAGCTCTCCAGGCCTCCAGGTACTGAAAATATCACCCACTGAAACACTCCATGTTCCAAAAGGGGCCTGCGCTGCAGAAGAAGATGATGCAGCCTCCACCAGCAGAGCAACTCTCGGATCAGCGCCATCCGAGTCTGCCTGTAGCTCCCCCATGAGTAACCCATCCGAGGAGTCCTGTACCTGTCCCGTCATCCACTCAGTAGAAGCACCAATCACGGAACCAGCATTCACCTCCGGAGCAAGCCGTTGCAAATTCTGAGCAGGAACATCCACGTCCCATCTAGTGTAACAGGAGCAGATAAACCATGCACTAAACCAGGGTCTAAAGCTGGAACCTCTGTATCCTTAAGATAAGAGTTGTCCCAAACTGCATTAGAAGGGGTTCCAAACATGTTAAAGAGATATTGGTGTGCTATATTTTGAATGTGGGACGTGTCTGAAAAACTCTCCCCAGTAATGGGATCTATCACTTGGTCTAGAACCGTATGTAGAATTCTGTCCTGACAACTTTTGTAAATATCTAAAGAGGGCCTTTAGCCCTGTGTGCCAAACTGTGCCTCCATCTTTAAAGATTCAGCCCTATTATATTGTATATTGACCATTTGTAACTTGATTTCCTGAATAGCCACTGACAAATCTATACCTTGCTCATATGAGTGAGAAATCAGGGAAAATAATTTCCCTTAGGGTTAAGTAATGCAGGTATTTGGATCTTGCAGCCTTTGCAGCAGTTTGGATAAAAAAAAACAACTTGTATTCGGTTTTTGTGTCTACCCAACACTCAGATATTGTGCTAAAAGCCTCTAATACAGTATATCTGGCAGATAACCGAAAGAAGAGTTGCTTATCAATATTAGGTAATGATAGAGTTTGATTATTCAACTTCCATCTAGGGAATCTGTCCTTGCCAGTTTGGCCTTAGAGGGAAATTGCAATAGACTGAAACTGCTAAATGATCAGAAGTTCCATGAGGGGAAGGTATGACCTTGTGATGTAACAAGATTTTTGATAAAAAAAATATAGTCGATCCTCATGGCTAAAGGACCTTTTGAAAAGGTCTTAGCTCCGGTATTGTGCACTTCCATATAACTGCCCTTTAAATCCGCAGTCTTTAAGATATAATTTAAACAGTTAGTATCCCCAAACAGTTTTGTAGTATGGCCACCCTTATCTGCTAAAAAGAGTGGACAATTAAAATCACCTCCGAAAATTATGTGTTTGCTGGTATGTAAGTGCAGCTAAATAAGTTAAAAAAATTTCTGAGTGTGCTGCAATACCTTGTGGAGCATATAAATTCACAAGCCTGAAGGATAGTGTACCTAAGCAGCTGTCCAGCAGTAGTGCTCTGCCTGGACAAATGTCTAGAATCCTATGTACTGAAAAATCAAAACCCCTTAAGAGGACCCCCACCCCGTCACAAATGTCCGGGCCTTGGGACCAAAAGGATGGTCCTGTGTTCCAGGAACTTTTTACCTGTGCCGCTTCGTAGGATGTTTTTATTCTAGCATCCTGTAGGAATGTAGCTCTGTCACCTCCATCATCGATTATGGGCTAGCAATTTATGGCTCTGCCTCCGCCGAATTACAGTTGCACTCAGCAAAGCATGCAGGCTGCTAACTGGGGCTGATCAACTTACACATACTTGTGACCTGTACACTCGGGCAGGATGGCTACCTCTCATCAGCCAGATACAGTATCAAACCTGCCTCTTAGCCAAAAAAGTCCTCCTCGGGGTCATGCCCCCGGGCATTGAAAAGCTACTTATTGACCACCACAGCACCCAGAGAACTAGAAGTTCACAACAACTAACCTTACTTGTCCCCAGATGCCAGACTACCATGGGCCAGAGGACCTTTGCCCACAGAGCTCCATAGTGGTACAATACTCTCAACAAAGAAACTCTTACTGCTGCTGCTCTTGGCCCTTTTAAGAGACAACTCTGACTTCATCTCATTTCAACTAGTCGTTGTAACTGCCTCGCCTAATCAGGAGCCCACCGTTCACTGCCCTCCACTTCAGTCTTGACAGCTATCTCTCCCAGCCTTGCCTCCTTCTACCTGCCTACCCCTTGCCCCCTCTCCTTTCCTCCCCTGGGCATTTTCTGACTTCTATCCCTCCTCTCCCTCCCCTTTAGAGCTCTTACCCTCACCCTCTACCCTCTGACAATGGCCTTCCTGCCTGCATACCCCCTTCCCTCTCACCTGCAGTCTTATTTCCAAGATTGCCCTTGGCTGGCTATGTCATGCTACCTAACATTTGGCACATTTTGAATTACTGGAATTTCCTAAGCCTCAGTCTCTTACTTCTTGTTACTGTGTAACTATGTATTATGTTGACCTTTGTATGTATGTATACCCCCCGTTCCTTTGACGTGGAACCTTTGTAAATGAGCAGTTCCTGCTCAAAGGTATTTGTAATCCTAGATTTCAATAAAATAAAATAAAAATTAAAAAATGATTTTGTTAGGAAGATCTTTAAGTATTTGAAAAGTGGCCATTCACTTTCTATAAGTTTTAATACTACAGGCATTTAAAGTAAGAATAGAGAGCTGCCGTATCCCTCCCATATTGTCTCAAATAGGGTTATATGTACTCAAAGGAATTTTCCTATGATGGGTATCTATCTGCGTAGTCATCTGGGAAGTCTGATGTTCTGAAAATAAATCTGCTTTAGCAGAGGAGAAGGAGGAATCAAGTCACCTCACCCTCTACCGTGTCCCCATTGGCGTCTTTTGTTAAAGCCTGAAATGTATTCCTTGTCACAGTCGAGGAGGTTTGGGGGCAGTTTCTGCTTTTCTTTACTTCTTTTTCCTCTGACCTACTGGAGTGAACTGCGAAATCTCCAAAGGGGAGAGGGGCAACATGCTAGCTATCTCCATTTCCTCAGGGCCTGTGCTGGAACTTCTCATGGTATTGATCATTAGTCCTAGGGGGAGACCCCTGAGCTACCAGTAATGCTTCTGAAGTCTGTGGGATTTCTGAGTCATGGGAAACGTGGACTTCAGATTTCTTTTTTAGCCTCTTGAGCTTGACATTTTTCAAGCAAATGAACAGGATCTAGCTGGGCTGTATCTAATCTGTTCTTTTCAGCCCAAGGACAGCCCTGGTAAGAGTGGCCTTCTTCCTCACAAAGATTGCACTTAAGGGGATTAGGACACCCTAAGCTAATGTGGCCATACTCGAGACAAAGATTACACCTGGGCTTGTCACACACAGAGCTAAGGTGTGTGCGTGCACCACATTTGTGGCAAGTTCTAGGCTGCCCTTGATTAAAACATAGGCCCCTGTCCCTTCCTATGAAAAAAACTGCCTGGAAGATGCAAAATGCCTTGTTCAGAGTTTTTCAGCTGCACCTTTACTTTCCAATTTCCTGTCCATACCAATCTTCGTCAAGGATGGGGGTAGGGGCTTCTAAAATGGTACAGCGCTGTCTAAGCCAATACTGGACATCTGAAATATTTACCCCCTTGCTTCTAAACAGCAAAGTGATGTTTTTTATTGTAGGTTTTGTGAGAGGAATACGAAAAAAAAGAGTGCCATAAGCTAGAATTGGAAACCTGAGGATACACTGCCCAAAACCTTTCTAGAGTCTGGTTAGTTTTAAAACTGATGTCATATATAGGTTCACCTTTTACATGAGTGACTGCAAATAACTAATTGGGCTGAATTCACACCTCCTTCAACATTCTATAAAGCAAGTTTTTTTCTGTCTGGTGCTGTATGTTACCAGAGAATTTGAGACGCATAGCGTTTTGCCACTGTGCAGGTTCGCCTGCAGTTTTAAAGAGGTCTACCATGTATAGTCTTTTTGGTGCACTAGTTGTAGCTTGATGAGAAGACTCCTCTTCGTGTCCTGGGACAACGTTATTTGTTGCTGTAGCTGCAGCCAGAGTCCCTGTATGATCAAGGGAGGCGTCCGGTGTATGCCTTGTGTCTGTGTCAAGTAAGTCCTCGCTCAGGGTGCAGTGTTTTGAGGGCAGGTCGTTACCGGTAGAGACGCAAGACAGTCTGATCTCCACCACAGAAACGGGACGGGGAGGAGTCCAGCGGGTGCGTTCCAGGCCACGATTCTATCCTGCAGCATGCAATGCTGCCTCAGGGGTCCATTCATCCTGCTGTGAATCCATCGATTGGTCTTTACGTAATGAAGTAAAAGGAACTTCTGACAGTTTATCCACATCTGGTACATCAGCTGAATTCTCTGCGTGTAATGATGAAAACTGAGATGGAATTGTCAGCAAGGGTGAACAGGGGCCATGTTAGAAGAAAATTATCCACATGCTGTGCAGCACTTTCCTCATCATTTAACAGTTTGTGACACTTAGCCAACTGGTTCTGATTGTGACACCTGGACAGCTAGCTCTGATTACTCTATGATTTTTGTAAAATAAAATATGGTGTGATTGTCTGTCATGAAATGCTGTGCTCCTGGATGACCTCCCAGGTTTCACTTCAAAGGGCAGGATATATGTTAAACAGCAGATCTCTTAAGGTGATTAACTTGCAAAACCTGCATTTATAGCCTTATTTAGGATCTGGGTTGTTTGAAGCTAAGAACCAAAATATCCATTTTATGACGTCCTCAGGAAGGGCAGTTAATTTCAACTGGAGCTGGAAAAACTATGTTACAGCTAGGTGAGAAATCTGCCGAGCTGTAAAAGCTCTTTGATGTCTTTGTGAAAGCAGGAAACTGCTCCTGTATGAAAGAAGACACTGGAAATTCACAGACTTGATTGGGAAGTCATGTGGGGAAATGAGTTTTGCTGATGTCACCTATTTAATTTACCTTCTGAAGTATATGACATCCTGATTGTATAATTTTTAATAAACAGAGGAGGAGCTGGGTGACATCATGGAGAAGGCAGGTTCAAAACAGTGATTTAATTATGCTGTGACTGACTTTTAAGGTGATATACATGTTTGGACTCTGAAGAAGAAACATCTACTTTAGATAGACAAGTCTAATTGTCGTGGTAGGAATTAATTTGCACTTTTTAAACTTTGTTCTTTTTAAGTGATTGCATGTTTTTGTGATATATTGTTCTGTATTTACATTTATTTTGCATTGTTATCTATTTTAAGTAAACCTCTATTTTAAGAGACTACTTGGTGTGCCTTTGAAATTCTTTATTTGACAAGTGAAGCATATCTGGTTAAAGTTGACGCTGTGCAAAAGCTTACTGGTTTACCAAACCGGGAAAAGGTAAGAGTTTATTCTGAGGTCTTTTACAGAGTTTTTTTAGGGTTCATTTTGTACACCTGGTTAGGTGCCCATAGGCAAAAGATACCTGGCCTCTCCGAAGAGCAGAATTATCTGAGCCTGTACATTGGGTACGCTAGCAAGAGGTTCACAGTTTGAATCCCTCCAGAACTTGAGACCAAAGTTTGATTCGAACCCCAAAACAGACAGGAGGGTTATCCTGCTTCTGTTCCTGTTCACAATACTGCATTCGGAAGTTGGCACTGTGGGAGCAGAGGGTCTGACCTGCTGAGTGGAGTTGTGACAGGTACGCCTTATTAGATTTCAAAGCACTTTGTAGTAACACTTCCTCTGATAGCCTAGAGGTACTGTGCTCTGCATCTGGCTGTGTATCAACATCTGAAGGCCTCGCATCTGTACACTTTAACGGGTTTAGTACCCGGTGTGAAGTGCTGGTCAAGGATTCATTATCCAGACAAGCAGAAGAGGTAGTACTGTACCAATATCATCTTTTGGACTTTCTTCAGGAACAAAATTAGCAAATCCAGCCCTGCTAACTGCTGCTTCACCTTCCTCATTCTGGCCATCCGCCATGTTGAATAGGCGGACAAGGGTTCCCCCTACTGCTGAGCAGGGGAATTCCCTGGTGTCCTGGTCAGATTTCCCCCATTCACTTAAATACCACCAACAGATTTATCTGGTTCAGTATGTCAGTCTGCATCTTTCTCTTCCCCTCCACCCCACCCTGGGATGAGGCTGAAAATAGGCAGAATTGCCTTGCCCTCCTTTCCCAGCTAAAAAAAACTAAATAAATAAGTCAATTAAAATGTTGCTTTGCAGCCAGTGTGTCATATACGTCAGTTCTGCCTATATAAAGTGGCTGGCACCACTATTTGAGCTGTTGTCCATGTTACCACTTTCTGTCTACCCTTGGTCAGCAAGAGTATTCTTGCTGTGGGAGGTTTAACTGAGTGTAACCATAGCTCTGGCTCAATCTACACCTTTTAGGCTACCTCTAAACCCCCTACTAGGCATGTATCTACTATTTCTCACCTCTCTTTCCTTTTTATGACTGTGGGCGGAGCCTACAGCCATATCACATTAGCTTGAAAAAGGGTTTCCATGGAACACATTTTTTAGTAGTTTTCAGTGTATCCTTCCATAACACTGCAAATCCCTATGGTGGTTAAAAAATACTCCCTTATTTCTGTTTAGAATGATGGACACAGAACTCAAAACTGCTTTTCTCTGAGAGCAGATGTGCACACATTCCAAACAAATCTAAATATCTTTAAAACTATTTAAGGTGCACAAAAACAACCAGCATGAAAGTTGTTTAGGGCAAAAAGACCTTTCACATGAGGGTAGTCACTAATCTGAATTCTTTATATTTTATAAAATATGGTCTTCCAAACAACCTCTTTTTTTTCCTGTGAACACCGTGGAGTCATGCCAAACACATGTAAATATCCCAGAAAGTACACAAGTTAACAATATACAAGCAACATGAAAGTTGTTCAAGATAAAATTACCTTTCAAATGAGGGTAGTCACTCATCTGAATTCATTAGATTTTTTTTAAATATAGCCATCTGAAAGGTGAAAATTGTGAAGAAAAATGAAAATCCAAGTAATCAGATGACCATTGTTTAAAAAATGTAATTAGTGCAGCTAAACAAATAGGCTAATTTGAAATGTAATATTGTTCTGAACAACTTTCATACAAATGGATTGTGAGTGACTCTTATACTTTCAGAGATATTTACATTTGTTTAGTATAACTAATTGTATGTCTGACAGCCTGATTTCTGAAACCACTACGCTACCAGAACATATGGTTTCTATCTTGTCATGCCTAATTTAACAGCAGATGCTGAAGTTATTCTAGCAATGTAGAGCACGTCAATGGAATTATTTACTTTAATATGAACAAAAAACACTTGAAACAAAATGATCTGCTTATTGGGGCACATTAGATCTTTTCAGGATGGGATCATGTTAAATCTTTTCAGGGAAAAACCAGCAGATTAATTTTGGTAATTATTAACCAGCAATATCTATGTGTGAAGCTGTCACTGGCCAGATAGGGGGAAGAAGGAAGACAGAATAAAACAAAGCTACACACATAAAAAAGACTTGTCTATCTGTGAAACGTTTAGAAGCAAATGGTTTGATATTTTTTAGGCATCTATGCTGTACCACTGATTTTCTTATATGTCCTCTTTGTCAACTTTACTATTAAAATGCATTAAATGTATAGTTTACTAAATCTTTACCTTGGGATAACTCTTGAATGACTCCTGAATAAGTTTTAAGCCATTCCCTTTAAGGGAGGTCAAGACGTGTGCAAAAGATCGAGTGTTATTTTTTTCTTATTTTTTTTACACATTTCCAAAGTAAAAGTTTGGAGAAATAGAAAAGTATGTTCAACTAATCTCCTCTGCATTTTCAACTCAGAGAGAAGTTAATATTTGCGCAAAATCAAACCCAAAGTTTGTACAGTTTTTGTTCTAAAGTAATGTTATTCTGAATCTTATTGGACTGTTGATGAACTGAGCAAACACATGTTTAGATAAAACAGATTAATGACTGCAGGATTGGGAGGTCATTAAAATTGCAAAAGGTCAAATTATGAAACCTTAAATGCACTCATTAAGACCATTCTTCCTAGTGTGTAATTATAATGAATTAAAGCCATTTGAACATAGACCTACAATTATACAACCATTGTGATACATATTTTTAGGATCAGAGGAATGGTGCAAGGCTGCCAAACCATGGTGATCTCACTGCTTCAGCGTGATCAAACCAAACGAGCCACAATAAAAGCTTGTAGCTTCAAAAAAAATTATATTTCATTAGATTTAATTTAACCTGAAAATACAAAATAGTAATAAGGAAGTAAAACAATCAAGATAAGATTTCAGCATTCTCCAACCATACATTGAAGCCAGGCCATAATAAAGGCTTTTGTGTTCTTCAAAGCCATTATATTTTATTTTGATATATTTAATAATCTGTATTTACTTGCCCAGTGGTGCTGAGGGCTGAGGCGCTGGATGCCTTACCTCGCGATACGCCCGTGACCTGTGTTTGGGAACAAGCATGGGCCACCGGGGGTTGGCAGGGGAGGAGAAGGATCGAGCATCCGAGGGACTGTTCTCCTTCTCTGGGAAGGGGGGGACACCAGTGATCGGCGCTCGACTGCCCCCTAGCAGAGGCTGGAGGGCAGTGCGCCGACGCTGCAGAAGCGGAGCAGAGATGGGGCAGATGCCTGAAGGAGTGTGTGCAGATATGTGCGTGCTCCCTCCGCTGGCATCATTGCACACCCCACTCATGAGAGAAAATGGAAAACACAAGAATCCACCACCGCAGGATGATGATTGTCCTCCTGCAGTGCTGCCGGGAGGGCACCTCCCGAAACTGGATCTGGTCTGGTGGGTTGAGGGTCTCCCCACCCTCTGCCACGAGGGTTAATTCATGGGGCTGAAGGGAAGGGGGGTCTCATACCCTATTAGCGCATGGGGGGACATCAGATGGCACCGGTGGGGACTCAAGGGGAGAAAAAGGACCAACACAAAAAATAATATTCTGTATCTAAGTAGACATTAGAAAAAAGGTTTTTTGGGTGTTTGGAGTTAGGCAAATGCAGCCAGACATGGAAGGAAGTAAAAAGAGAGTATCGGTTGTGGGGGCTAGTAGCAAGTCGAGGAGAGCTCGCTTGACCACTCAAACGGGGGCCACCCACCAACACTACTGACCGCTGGTGGGCACTGGTAGCAGAGGAGGAGCTGTAGAAGTGCTGCAAGCAGTCAGTGTAGGAAGAGGAGGAGGCGGATGGCAGGCTGCCTGCCATAGTCCAGCTCTTATTTTAAAACCCTGGTGGTGCCTGAGTGGCTGTAGCAATCATCCTTGCAGCAGCGCTCCATCTGTAGGGATTAAGGAGACTCAGTTTAGCTGTCCTGTTGTATTCAGGCAGGCCTGAGCGCCGTTACAGCAATAGGTCTGACTGCAGCCCTGGACCCCCAACTCTGCTACTTGTACAGGACTGACCGCTTGAGAGCGAGGGATCCTCGCTGCTTGCAAAGGAAGCGGGAGGAGTAGCAGTTGGTGTTCATTTGTGTGTCGCGGCAGGCAGGGGGGCTGGTTGGGCTTGGAGGAGTGCCTTTAAGTGTAAGGATTGCATGTGTCTGAACTGTTGTGGTTTGCATGGGCGTCGGCAGGGGGTGCTCAGGGTGTTCAAACCCCCACCCCCCACCAAATTATCTCAGAAATTTTCAAATTCTTGTATTTCATTTTTGGGTTGTCTTAGGCTCAGCTGCTAAAACACTCAGTGTCTTAGCAGTCTCCATAGCAGCTGGAGCTAGCTGCAACACAATGTGCATGCATGGGACCATTGATGGCTAGGGGCGATGGAGACATAATCAACAGAGAGAGCAGAAGAAGCCTGGTGAGACAGACTAGTGAGCATGCTCCTGTGCTGTGTAGTCTTTACAGTGCCGAGCAAGTTGTGGTGTCCCATTCACTGTCGTGGTGGTAGAGTAGGACTATGTGCTGCACTTCTCTAGCGTCAGTTGAACTGTGGGAGAACTTGAAGTATGTTCTACCAGAGAAAGAACAGACCAATCTGGGGCCGAGCTGCGAGTAACGTGCAGCACGTCTTCTTGATCGTGCTGGACACTGGCTGGACTGGTGGTGTGGTCTGAAGAGAAGACAGGAGAGGTTGAGGAAAAATCTGCCCTGGCCTAGTGGTCTGTAGTCCTGTCTTGGGAGGAGAGTGACTGTTAAGGCAAGCCAATAGAAGGAGACTCAGCAGAAAAGTGGTGAGTGGAGAAATGAATAAAGATTGATTCAGGGAAGGGGACTTCTCTCATTCAGAGAGGTGGTGAGAGGTATTGGCACCATCTCCAAGGGCAACCGACTCATTACATCTCAACCTCACCGATGTTCTGCCCAACTTGGAGCTTATCATGTGAGGTGGGAATAGGTGTGAAAAGGCAGATGCCTGACTGACATCTTTTTCTCTGGCTGTTGCAGTGTGCTCCCATGTGCAAAGGTGGAATGGGGGTAGGAGTACTCTCTATATGCAGAGGTGGGATTGTGGTAGAGGAGGAGTGAAGCAAATGTGTGGAGGTGTCCCCATGTGTAGGAGTGGGATGGATGGGGAGCAATGCTCCCCATGTAGTGCCATGGGATGAAGGGGTGGAATGCTCCCCATGTACAGAGCTGATTTGAAGTGGGAGGAAAGCTCCCCATGTGTGGAGGTTAACTGGAGGGGGGGGGAGTGCTCCTTAGGTGCAGGAGGTGGGATGCAGTGGGAGAAGTGCTCTCCATGTGAGGGAGGTGAAATGTAATGGGAGAAGCACTGGAGGGGTCAGGGGATGAACGCTCACAGTATATGGAGGTGGGATGGAGGTGGAGCAATGATACCTATGTGTGTAGATGGAATGGAGGGAAGAGTGGGTTCCATGTTCAAGTTCAAGTTTATTGTGAAGTGATGAAATCCATTGAGCAAGCTCATTTGCAAGGAGGTCCCTTGTACAAGCAATGATAAAGACAATACATGGTGTGAGACACAAAAAGTAAGGACATATAATATAAATTAAAATAAAGCAATTTTCTTTACATTAGTATATACAATATGCACAATGTTGCATTCAACAAGGATTGAGACCAAATATGATTACATAAGACACTACATCCATCTCGTGGAAGAGGATTGGAGAAGGAAATGCTCCCCATATGCAAGGAGGCATGGAGTGGGAGGAGTGCTCTTTATGTGCAAATGTGTAATGGAGGAGGTGCTCCCCATATGTGGAGGTGGATGAGGAGAGGGGACAGTCACTTAATGGCCACCATCCTAGACCCCACTCCAGCCTGTGTGTGAAACTTTTGGAATGGGCACAGTTTATGAGGGGAAGATGTGCAATCCCATCTCTTCTCTGACTGCTGTAATGTATTGGCTTGATAGGTGGGGGGGTACAAGAGGGGCACCAGTCCTCAGGAGTACCACCTATCTTACCCACATCCCACCCCAGCCACCCACCCAGCAGAGTGGGAATAGTTGTGGAGGGACAGATACAAGATCCACATTTCTATATCTCAGTACCTGAGAGTGTTCTCCATGGGTGAGAGCACGTTAGGTGGGTGAGCCTCTGGCTGAAGCAGAGTGTTCTGCAGCTGTAGAGGTGTGGCATAGGGTGAGGAAGTGCCAGTCACCTAAAGTCCCTCCAGCCTTCATGCTAGCTCTGGTGGAGCAGGGATGGGTATGAAGAGGCCAATGTGCAACTTGCATCTCTATCCCTGGCTGCTGCAGGGTGCCACCCTTGTGTGGAGGTGGGAGGGGAATGGGGCATCATTCTCCCAGAGCCACCTGCCTGGAGCCCATCACTGGCTCTGTCTGGGTGCTTCTTTTGTGCAGTGGTGGAATAGATGCACCAAGTTTGTTTTACACCGTCTCTCTCCTGGTCTGTCACTCTCTCTCTCTCTCGCTCTCACAAGTCCGCTTCTCCATGGTGAAAGGAAAACTGCAGCACTGCTCTCTGTCATGGTCACGGCACTCTTGCTCCCACTTTGTCTGCCTCTCTGTATGTGCTATCCGCTTCCACTGAGCTTCAGAAAGACAAACGGAGTCAGACCGACAGCAAGGTGTTGGTAGAGTGAGCGGAAATAAAATGGATGGCAACTGAGCTCAGGCTCACACTGTGCTCTACTTCTCTGTTTGGTGGTGGTGGGGGTGTTGACACCATCTCTGACTGGAACAGATTGGACCTGCACAAATAAGCTGCACTGGAAGCGGCTCTCACTGTTGCTGTGTCTCTGTTGGGGAGTTGGGGGAGGAGTAGACACTGCTAGGGGACAGGCCACCCATTTAAATGAGTGTCTGTTCAGGTGCAGGTCTGGGAGCCATCGGTCCTCATGATTATGGTCACTACATTGCACTGCCCCAATTTTACACTGCCAAGGTGGTGCTGCAATAGTGACAGCCTATCACCTGGTGATCACTCTCATTCCGCTTACTCGCCACATCTCAGCATGTTGCTGTCACTGTTTGGGGCTCTCTTTGCTCTGTCCCTGACACTGGTGCCACTCACCACCTCTTTGATCCTGTGCTCTCTTTCGGGGGGGGGGGGTTGCTTCTCCTTCTCAGTGTCTGTCCCTGCAGCCTGTGTCTCTCCCTCTCCCTGCCATCCATGTTTCAGCTACAGCTCTGCAGGCAGTGCTTCCTCACTTCTCAGCTCTCCTGCTCCTTGTGTTTTGTGGTGCGGTGGGGGGCACAGTAAGGCAGCATGGACACTATCAGATCCCCGGGGCGGGTCAGTGGGTACCATCACAGAGAGCAATGCTCAGGCTGGACTATGTGGCACACATGAAGCACTGGAGAGAGAGGAGCTCAGGGACAAGAACACGCACTGTCATTCACACAGAGACACAAACAGGTTCAACACGGACATCTGTCTGGGGAAGGATAAATAATATTTATTTGTTCTTTACTGCTAGGACTGTTTACTGCTTATGGCACTGATAGTGGGAATGCACTTTATGGCTGGGTACCGGATATCTGCAGGATGGGTGGGAGGCAAGCAGTAAGATCAGTATGGGCATGAATGAGAGGAATGAAGCGCTGTCATTGAGCACTTCATTTCTTTCAACTGAGAACAGTTCAGCCGTGAAAATGGACTAGTGTCACAGTCTGGCTGCATGCTCATTGGTCTGTCTGGGACAAGCCCACTGTAGATTGCTGTGCATTGGACTCGTCTCTGACACACCTCTGAAATGTCGTTCTACCACAAGATGCTTCTTGCACACATCCAAGGAAACATAAAAAACTAAAGAATTTAGATTACTGACTACCCTCATTTGAAAGGCATGTTTGTCCTGAACACAAAAATTTAAAACAATGGGGTACAGAAATCCAGGGACAGCGTACTCGTGGGTGGAGTGGTATTGACAACATTAAGAAAGCACACATTAAAAAAAAAAAAAGCTTTTACATACAGTTGATTACTGTTTAACAATCTTTTGCATGCATGGCTGCCACTGTACGTCTGATGCAAACCCATTATGACGTTCCTCACTTGAAGCAAAAAGGGTTGGGGGGATGGGATGAGGCCTTAACTGACTCCTCCTTTTGTGTTAAAGGGTCAGTTTCTTTACAGCAAAACAAGGAGAGGCATCATTTCTAAAATGTGCAGACAAACACGGGAACCACTTTTTTCCAGAGCATGCCACCACCGGCAGCTACCACTTCAAGACTGCTACTACCCCGCCTAATACAATCAGGGGAAAACCAGAAGTAGTCTGCCAGCACTGAGATCAATATGGTTAAGGCACATTTGCCAGAAATTAATACTTAGAAAAGAATGAGAAAGTGACTGTGATGACGAGCAAGTCCCAGACCAGATCTGGCCATGTGCATGAAATGGGGTTACCAATGCTGGTCACAAAACTACACACAACCCAAATGGAGGGAAAACCATTAATGGGATATATTACTATTGCACCTATAACAAGCCTTTGTGAACAGATAAAAAAAGGTAAAATGAATGCCATCATATGCTCCTTTGCTGGAAAATGTTAATGTCTTTTATGCAAACTCCTGTGGGAAATGTGGCATGGTTTGACACATTTCTTCCACTGCACCTATTGCTTAAATACTGCATGACACGCTTTGTTTTTACCAATAAATTGTTGGGGTATTAATTTATGCCCTTATCTATTGTAGTTCCATTTGTGGCGCTTGTGAGACTCCCCAACCCCACAGACCCTCCTGAAATAGTGCTCTCAGATGTAACTGCTCTGGTCCCCTGCAGTAACATCTGGACGCTTTTGAAAAACGTAACTTAAAATAGAAGTTGTTTTTTTTTTTGCACTGTGCTCCTGCAGTTTGGCATTGTGGGAGCCCACAATGCTTTTAAAACCTTTGTACGTCTTTTGGCCATGCCACTTTGACCTTTAATATGCCTGGTCATGACTTCACGTCCCTCTCCCCGACATTCATTACAAGACGTCGCGGGACTGATTTTTTGGCCAAGAACTGCACCCCCACTATGATGTCTCTCTGTCCTGGGCTCGCTTTGCAGGGGGTTTTAAAAGACGGCGTCCCAAACTGTTTGACCCCTTTACTTCGCCATCAGTCCCGCAAAGAAGACTTCTTGTCCACTGTGTCTCCTGTTGCCACGCCATGAGTCAGCCTCTGAGAAAGGTAAGGGCCTGTGGCTGGTCTCATTGCGAGGGAATGCACGTTCACCTGTGCCCCTTGTTATGCATGTCTGCTTTTTAAATCTGCAGTTTTTTTGAATATTTGACATCTTTTGTGCAGCTAGGAAGATGTAGTTGGGGTCAGGTAATTTAATACCGGGCCCTTTGTAGCTGTGGTAAAATGTTTTTATTTTTTTGTTGTGGGGCGCTTCTGGGCACAAGCCTCCCTACTACAGCTCTGGCATGATGTAGGTAAAGGGATCATTTTCTTTTGGGCACACGCTATGAACCAGCCTTTTGGATACCAGAGCCTTTGTAGCTGGCCTGATTTGAGGCATGATGGGGCAGTTTTCTTGTGTGGCACCTGTGGTCTGTGCTCTTTGGTTACCGAGCTCTGCTGATATATATATATGTGTTTGTGTGTATGTGTGTGTGTGTGTGTGCGATTCTCGAGGTACCATTTATGCCCCATGCATTTTTGTGAGATGTTCTTTGTGTTTTGGGGGACTAACATGCGCATGGTCTGGGTCTGTGTTTGGAAGCCTGCTGTGGTGTGCAGGCCTTGATCGGACTATTTGGAAACCAAAAGAGTCACTTTGGATTCGAATGGTTGATGAGGCCTCAACACCACAGCAGGCTTCAAGCACTGCCACACATGCATGATGTTTTGTTTATGATATGGTGGCGGGGTCTCCAGCTGCAATGTTAAAATGTTTTACACTAATTTGTTGGTGAATCGAATTTGATTGGGAATGCTGCATTGTGTTTTTTGGGGGACTAACGTGCCACATGGTCTTAGCCTGTGTTTGGAAGCCTGCTGTGGTGTATTGGCCTCGATTGGACTAGTTGGAAACCAAAGAGTCACTTTTGGGTTCTGAATGATCTGATGAGCCCACACACCACAGCAGGCTCTTCAAGCCCGACTACCATCGCGCATGTTGGCCTAACCCCAAACACCATGAATCATTAAATCATCCAGCAAATCAGTGACAGGCTAGTTGTACTGCATCTTTTGCTTATTGTGGAACAGCATCTGTTGTAATTGTTTACAAAATAATGCTCATTTACTAATCAAAGTCCTGTCTGTTTTGTACCATGTTGTGATGTGTGTGCTATATGGGTCTCCACTTTGTTTGCAAGTGGGTGGATCGTGTCTTCATTTTGTTTGCAATCAGGTGGATGCAGGCTTCATTTTGTTTGCAAGTGGGTGGATGCGTGTCTCCATTTTGTTTGCAAGCGGGTGGATGTGTCTTCGTTTGTTTGCTGGCGGGTAGATCGTGTCTCTCATTTTGTTTGCAAGCGGGTGGATCGTGTCTCCATTTTGTTTGCAGGCAGGTGGATGCAGGCCTCCATTTTGTTTGCAGGCAGGTGGATGCAGGCTTCCATTTCGTTTGTGGCGGGTGGATCGTGTCTCCATTTTGTTTGCAGGCGGGTGGATGCAGGCTCATTTTGTTTGTGGTGGATGGATGCAGGCTCCATTTTGTTTGCAGGTGGGTGGATGCAGGCTTCCATTTTGTTTGCAGGCGGGTGGATCGTGTCTCCATTTGTTTGCAGGCGGGTGGATGCGTGTCTCCATTTCGTTTGCAGGCGGGTGAATCGTGTCTCCATTTTGTTTGCAGGTGGGTGGATGCATGTCTCCATTTTGTTTTGCAAGTGGGTGGATGTGGGCCTCCATTTTGTTTGCAAGCAGGTGGATCTGCGAGCTCCATTTTGTTTGCAGGCATGTGGAGCGGGCCTCCATTTTGTTTTAGTGAATCTTTTCTTCAGATGAATTTTTGGGGAATCTCCTCTTCTGTCGACTTTTTGTACCTTGCCTCTTCTTTCATTGATGTTTTGTGAATAATCACCTCTTCTGTCGACTTAGTTTTGTGAAGAATCACCTTCCGTCGACTTAATTTTGTATGCATTACTTCCTCTTCCATCAGTGTTTTGTGAATAATCACCTCTTCCGTCGACTTAGTTTTGTGAAGAATCACCTACCGTCGACTTAATTTTGTGTACATTACCTCCTCTTCCATCGATGTTTTGTGAATAATCACCTCTTCCGTCGACTTCGTTTTGTGAATAATCACCTCTTCCGTCGACTTCGTTTTGTGAAAAATCACCTTCCATTGACTTCATTTTGTGTGCATTACTTCCTCTTCCATTGACATTTTGTGAAGAATCACCTTCCGTCGACTTTGTTTTGTGTGCATTACCTCCTCTTCCATTGATGTTTTTTGAATAATCACCTCTTCTGTCTACTTCGTTGAAGAATCTCTTTGTGCAGTGTCTCTTTTATGGTGCCATTTTTTTCTTGCGTCAGCTCTGTTTTGTGATCAACCTCTTGTTGCATCGAATCTTTACATTCTGACTAATCTGTTGGGGTGGCCACTTTGTCAAAAGGGGATTATTCAGACTGATCACATACTGTGTTGCACTCTGGCACCATGAGGCAACACTTAATGTCAGTGACGTGTTTCATCATCTCTGCTGTCACTTCAGTCTTGTTTGGCGGCATGGTAGACTTTTGATTTTACCAACTAAAATTCTTTTACTGTAAAAGTTGACCCGTGATTTTTTTGAATTCACTTGTGTTTCAACAGTTAACTTTTTTGCAAGGAATGGAATCCAGACGAAGACCCCTGGTGTCTGCTGCAGCCATGCTCACTGAAGCTCTGTGGACTACAGTCAACCCTCAGTCATCAAAAGAAAGGAACAAGCGTTACCGAGCAAGCATAAAGAAATCTCCAGAACATTATCAAAACTACAAGGAGAAATGTGCAGCAACGCTTATGTATACCAGCAACATGAATGAAGAGAAGCGCAACCATTGTAACAAGATAACTAAAGAGAGGATGAAAAGATATAGAGAGGCTCAGAAGCAGAAAAATTGCAAGCTGATGTCTGTAGTGCACCAAGCAACACAAAAGAAGGCCCGATGAGAACACATCTGAAGCGCAAAGACAAGCATGGAGGGAGAAAAAAGCAGCGACAAGCGTGGACAAATGACTAGTCAGAAGCGTTGATGAATTAATGAAAAGCAGCGCTGGAAATATGCAGAAAAAAGGAGCATGAAACACTTGCGACTCTCAGCCACCAACCACCACCACCGCACCAGCTGTACCGTCGGCATGCCAACTAGAGAGCTGTGTGTGATGCGCAAGCCCACAGATATGACAGTGCTGTAAGAAAGGCTGTGCAGAGAAAGAAAAGGTCTTCCAAAATCATCAAATCGATTTCTTATATAATGAAGAAGATCCTGTTGTCTTGTTCACCAGCCAAACAAACCGCATTGGCTCGACACAAAATGATTCACAGTCCATGCAACCTACAAGAAAAACTGATGTCTGCTTTTATAGAGAAGATTTCAAACCTAAAAAATGCCAAAAAACAGTACAGACACCTGAACAGAGAGTTCATCAATACAGTTCTTGTGCTAAAAAAATACCGTTTGCTCAGAACTGCAAGTGCAACACGGGGCATCGCTGGAAGAGGCTCATGAAGGTATCTCATGGTGGAACAGAATGCAACAAACGGCACAAGTCTGCACTGCCACATACATGGATTCCAGTCCGTCTGGCCCATGCCACGCTGCTTAGGGTAATAGGTCCATCACTGATGCTGATGGACAGAGGTGGAACGAGCCTGGCAGACTGGTAGGCATGCTGGAAAAAATTGTTCTGGGCATAGGTGATGTTGGCAGAGGGATGGGTGTGCATGCCGGCAAAGAATAATTTTTTTACTACATGCAGAGTGGTAGGCATGCTGGAAAAAATTGTTCTGGCCTTAGGTGGTGTTGGGCAGAGGGATGGGAGTGCATGTCTGTTACTGACTGATGGTAGGTCTGGGATGGGCCTGACAGACTCACTCAGCTATGCATGGCATCAGGTGATGGTGGCCACATGGGCAGGATGTCATAGAACAATTTTGTTCAACATAGATGCCAGTCCGCCTGGTCCATGCCATGCTGCTTGATTCTGTCACTGATGATCGGACTCTGGGACGGGCCTGACAGACTGCTATGCATGCAGAAAAAAAATTGTCTGGGGTGCCAGGTGATGGTGGCCAGATGGGCGGGATGTCACAGTTGGAATCTGGTTTGGGATGAAGGCAGCAAAGTGCTGCTCTCAGAGGGTGGGTGCCAGCCAGGTGTCACTCTGGTGTGGAGGGTGTGTATCTCACAATTTGACTCTGGTTGTGGACAGAGTGCTGCACTCAGGCTGGGGGGGCCAGGTCTCGCTGGTGGGGAGGATGGGCAGCTCACAGTTAGACTCTGACTGAGGAGGGGGGCTGGTGGGAGGGTTGGCAGATCTCAGCTGTACCATGGCCGGGGAGGGTGTCTGCACAGTGCTTCAGTGGTGGTGGTGGTGGGGGGTTACACTTGGACATGGACATTGTCGTGGTGGGTCACAATAGACCGAGTCTGGCCGTGTTTTCTGGGGTCATGTGGCTGCAGGTTGAGCTGATCTTGCCCTCCGATGTTCATGGTGTTTTGGGTTGTCGGAGTGATTTTGGAGGAGGTTCATGCTGCGGCTGACTGACAACCCAAGGCACACCCACACCTGATTTGCTAAGATGCAGGAGAGGTCGAACCGTAATGGTTTTCCTGTTGCTGCCTGCAAGGTAGGGTGGGGTGTTAGGGTTTTTATTTAATTTGCTTTTGTTTACTGGTAAGCACTGTAGGCAAAATGCCTATTTTCAGGTATGACCGGGAGATTACAAAGGTAAATATACAAAACAACATGACAGTGTAACAAAGAAAGGATGTACAGGCAGTAATCAGAGAAGCATGAACACAATAGTAGAGTCAATAACACAATAAAAGACAATATACATTACATGGAGGAAAGAGCATTAGGACAAGCCATGAAAAGGGAGGCAGTATAACGCAGGGGTTTAAGGCTCTGAGCTGCAGATCTGGTGACATCCAGCAGACCAGGCCTGGGTTTGAGTCCCACAGCTTCCACTTGCATACTGTGTGACCCTGAGCAAGTCACTTAACTTCCCTGTGCTCCCAGGTTGCGCCTGTAAAAAAGCTTTCAGCTTAGTGTGTCTCACCTGGTTAAATAACTAAACAAAAAAAAAAAAAAAACAATAATTGCACAAGTACATGAGTATAGCAAAGATATACAGTAGGATACCACTTTTTTCTCAAAAGTAAATGTAGAGGTCAAAGGAACCATGCAGGAGTATGGCACACAGGCACTCTAGGGACAGTGACAGACTGGAGGCAGATTTAGGTGTGTCCATAAGGAACTCTGAAAGAGTGATGGGAAGTGGTACACCTGATGAGCACTGGAAGGAGTTCCAGAATCTGGGAGCACAGACTGCAAGGCTCGGTTGCCAGACAAAGTATGGGATTTGGGGACAAGAAAGACTGAGTCAGCAGAAAAAGTAGGTATGATGGGCTGGGTAGGTTTAAGAAAATAGGACAGGAGGAGTAAGCGGTATGGACTATTTTGTCAATGAAGCAGCAGCCAAGGACAAAGGAGTGATAGTTACGGAGGCGGCCAGTGCAGTTTGTCATGCAGCTCACAGTGATGGGTGGGTCGAGGGACAGCAAGGGCAAAGCGGCATACATTATTATAGGCCCGTCCCACTTGGCAAGGCTAGCTTTGTGGCAAGGGAAAAGTTGTGAGTCCATAGCTAAGTGTAGAAAGAAGAATTCCTTTGGTAAGGGAAGAAGTGCAGCAATTGTTAGGTTCCCCTAGCCCTGTAGGCTAAGCCCAGTTTGATGTTTTTTGCACTGCATTGATCCATCTGAGCTCAAAATCATCAGTGGGGCAGGACACATCTTAAGCTTAGCAGATGAGCCAAACAGCATGGTTTAAGTTTTCTTTAGATATAGAACAAGCTTATTAGTGGGGAGCTAGGCTTGTAGCTTGTGGAAGTCAGTTTGTAAATGGTGTTGATGTCATGCGAGGTGAGCAGGAGAACCAAGTCATTAGCATATTGGGACATGCTGCTATGGGTAGGGACCAGCGGGAAGTCATTTATAAATAGAGAGAGTAAGATATCTAAACCTTAATGCCATATTTCCCTACTTGTGTTGCTTTAACCCTAACTAGTGCATTAACGAAGTATTTTGAAATGAATTGATACTATAAAATTGAATTTATGATTTGCTAATATGGTAGTACCGAGTGAGTATAACTGTCCATTCAAATGCTTCCTTGTTATAATGCTGTGTTTTGGAACTTTTATTTCTAGAAGTGTGTAACACTTTATAAAGAAGTGATATATTTACTAATATTGCTTTGGACTAATAAGAATATGGGAATTAAGATAGAATTTATCTTTAGCTAGCTTACACAATTCATGATTTAAGTATATTTATTATGTATCCTAACAGTTAACTGCTATGTGCTCTCATGAAGAGGCATTGCCTTGAAATGTTGTCAAGTTTTTTTAGCAGACTGATTTGATGGTATTATCTAAAGCCAATAAATAAATTCAGGAAAAACTAAGACTATGCTCATTGCGAGCTTCACATGCCCCAGAGTTTGTTGTACCTAGGTACAATCTAGAGTTTGGTAGACAGTCTGGGTGGGATATTCAGACTGCGCCAGGCTGTGGCGTAAGACTGGGTGCAGCGCAACTGGGATGCACATGAGGTTGACAGGGTGATTTTCAGCGGAGCTGCGCCATGGCACAGCATCATTGAATTCGCTCCTTGACCCGCGGTCGCGCGCATGCACAGTGGCACTGCGCCAGTAAAGTGGCCAGAGTGGAGCAGGGGATACACTAGCACAAGTGCCATTGCGCTGAGGCGCAACAACGTAATATTCAAAAGTGCACGTGCAAATGGGGCCATAATGCATGCAAGGCGCAAATGGGGCCATTTGCATATCGTATACCCATTGCATGCAGGTCGCCGATCCCGGCAACTTGTGCCTGGCGCCCTGCCAGGCTACAACTGAGGACCGATACCCCCTGCACAAAGCGGCAACCGCTCCGGCGCCCGATCGGCGGGCATATGTATAAATTATGGCGCCCATATCCCTGGTGGTCCAGTGGACTGATGGTAGGCATGTGTCATAAAATAATGATCCCTATATCCCTGGTGGTCCAGTGGACCGCTTGCAGCCAGTGCGGGCATATGTAATTAAAATAGTCCTATATCCCTGCAGCCCGATCGCGGGCGTCAGTAAGAATTATGACAAACCGATCCATCACTGGTGGTCCAGCGGTACCCCCTCCCACCTGCCCACTGAGCCCCCTACGCGCTCCCCGGTCAGTGGCCGGCGACAGCCCACCCGCAGCGCTGCCCCGCGCCCGCTGACTGACTCCATCACGGTAGGGCTCAACCGCCCATTGGTTCCGCGCTGTGGACCAGTAGGCGCTCCCCAACTCATACATCAATCGGGCAGCGAAGGCGACAAGCAAATGGAAAACTGCCGCCTACCGCTGACGAGAAGCGGGTGGTGGAAGGCTCAGTGGAGGAGGTACCACTGGAGCACCAGGGATGGATGGTTTGTCATAATTTATTACTGGCGATACGATATGCAACGATCCACTGGACCACCAGGGATATAGGACTATTATTTAATTACATGTGCCCATGATTGGGCTGTGAGCGGTCCACTGGACCACCAGGGATATAGGACTATTATTTAATTACATATGCCCGCGATCGGGCTGCGAGCGGTCCACTGGACCACCAGGGATATAGGACCATTATTACAATACTAATGCCCGCGATTGAGCATGGGGGGGCGCCACCACGAAGGTGCCGCCGGAGCTCGGGTGGCCACCCACAGGTGGCATCTGCCATGTTGCGCCCTGCAATGCGGCAGCTCACCTGTGGGTGGCCAGCTGTTGCTCCTTTTGAGGATCAACTGTGTGCGGCGCAAGTAGGGGATTCCGTCTGCATGGGCTCAGCACATCCCGGAACAAATATTGGGATATGCGGAACACAGCGTAGGCACGCCTTCCGCACCGCAACATACACAGAAAAGGCGGCGCATCGGGATTTGTGCCAGACATTCCCTTTTGAATATCACCGAGCGCAACCCTTCTGAATATCCACCCTCTGTCTTTTTGAGGTTCAATGGCATGGAATAAGATCCCAGTTGATATCAAATCTTGTAAGGGGAAACTACCCTGATGGCATATTAGGGCATGGTTTAGAGAGCGTTACTAATGTTAGGAATTGTTGTTCAGGGTTTTATTTAACTCTAAAAATTGTTAGCGTTTTTGCTCATAAAAATTCTAAAACATTATGAAAATGCATAGCACTTGTCTCACTGTGTTTAGCAAACATAACACTTCTAGAAAACCTATATAAATGCTTTCTGTACAGTTAGTATTGTCCCCTCCCAAAAAAATGCTAATCAATTACTTAAAACCCTGTTGTTAATATTGAAGAATATTTATTACTTTGATAACTTAATCTGTGTTACCTGTATGTTTGTCTTTATTGCAAAATCTATACATAATGTGGAACACTGTTTGTGTAGGACCTCATTGTAAATGAGCCTTGGCTTAATTGAGTACATCCTAGTTCATATAACTATATAAATAAAACTTTTTACTACTACTACTACTAATGTGGCGAGTGGGTCATTACTCCAAACTTGTAACTACATCATATGGGTTGTTGGGACTGGACTCCTCCCCGTGTTTTTCTTCTGCAGAGGCAGCTGGATGGGTCAAAACCTGTTTGTTTGCTCAATTTCTTTAGCATCCACTGCCCTCCCTTGACCTATTTCCTTGGTCACCCAATCAAAAAAATCTAACATTAGTCTGGCATGACACCCTGCCCTCCTCCGCTTCCCCGGTGAATCTGTGTTGCCTGTGGTCTTGCTGGTGTAATTGGATTTAAGATATTCTACCAGTCTTTTTTTTAGTAGGGCAGGGTTTTAAATAAGCATTTTTGATTGATTAGCACTTTTGAGTGGAAAAGTACTACTCAGTATAGCAAATGTGTAGCGAGGGGATCAAATTGATTAGCAAAATGAAAAATTTGTCATATTTGTATGAGACAATATGCACTGTGTTTTCCTCCTGCCTTGTGTGTGTGTGTGTGTGGGGGGTCGTACCTGAGAGTTCTGTTGTGAGGCAGATCTAGAAACCATTGCAAATGGTCTGTTGTAGTTAGCAACCTTTGTTTAATTGTAATGCAGAGGCTCACGGTGCCAATCTGTACATTCTGTTTGACTCACTTTTTCATGTGTGGGTAGTAAGTGTTGATACTGTTTCCAGCAGCCTTACAAACCCACACATGAAAAAGAATTTACAGATTGGCACCATGAGCCCTCTGCATGGCAATTCAAACTTAAATTTAAATGTTTAACAACTACAGCAGCCCATTTGCAACGGCTTTAAGTCCTGTGCAGAAAAATCCCCAGGGCACAGAGTTTGCCTCACAGCAGAAGTTCAGGTATGCCCCAAAACACACACACACGTGGCAGGGCCCAGAGAACTTTGCAGTTCTGCTTGAAATGGCTTTTAAAGTGCAGTTCATTTAAGTCCGTTGCCCTCCTCCCCAGTGCACACGCACTTGTTTTTTTACTTTGTATTTATAGTTTCATGAAAAACTTAAAAGTAGCACAGGGAGGGATACACCAATTGATTCAACAATACAAACTCCTCTTACAGAGGCAGAACTTGACACCCTCCTTTGAGGTACAACATTGAGGAAGTACCCACAAAACATCCATTTTGTATATTATCACAAAGCTTATAACAGCACAGAGAAATTACGTGGACTACAGTAACAGGTTAAAAAAAACAGAAAAGAGATTCCATTCTTGCCATACTGTATAGTGTCAGTAAGCCTTCGAGTCTCTCACATGCATTAAAACAGAGAACAAACACTTTGAGAGCTATCATTCCAAAGGTGAGCCTAAATGCTGGATTGGAACCACACTTAACTGCGCAAGAGGATTAGTGAAATAGACCCCCCCCCAGACAATGGAAACAACATTTTGCGACCCATATAAACCAGAGTAGATTAGAAAGGCAACATAAATCTCATGAATGAGGCTGCATCAAACCACCTCTGTAGTCCAGAAAGGACGGGATTCAGTTCAAACAGGCATGCTAGGGTTTAAGTGACCTCAAGGAGAAATGCAACATTTTAATAATACTCAATCAGCCCTGTTGGTGCGAAAGCCCTGTGCACACACAGTACTCACATACACCAAAGTCTTTCATGCCATCAAAACATTCGCCTCCCACATCCTCCGCTCCTGACGAAACTCCCTCATTCTCAGCCATGACAGCTTCAGTTCGGTGTTGCAGCTTGCTAGCCTCCGTCGGGTCATTAAACAAATAAGTCTAGCCATTCCAGAAAAGGCACGGTCTTCTTTGCACACCGCACTGTTGCGGTGGTTTCAAGACACAGGGCATCCAATCGTAAACTAAGAAACAAAACGCCCGACTGTTCTGGCTGCTAACTACGGCGAAACCCCCCGCTACGCAGGCACTGTTCAGCACTGCAGCCAGGATTTGCCCATTAGACTTGTTAAAATGGGGAAAAAGGGCACTGTAAAATGGATCACACTTTTCTGCTATCCATTCAGCATATTGGTTCGCATGACCAGCCAGTTTGCATCACAAAGTGCGATGCGATACCGGCTGTTTAAAACCCTGGTAGGGTTTCCATTAGTTTTCCCACCACTGAAGTAAGACTGACCAGCCTGTAGTTGCTAGCCTCCTCCCTGCTGCTGCTTCTGTGTAGAGGGACCTTGTTACTCTTCTCCAGTCTTCCTGAACCACACCTGTTTCCAGTGAGCTGTTGAACAAAGCTGTCAATGGGACATCTAGCACCTCTCTGAGTTCTTTTAGTGCCATTGAATATGTCCAGTCTGGTCCTATAACCGTGTGCATCATCAGAGCTGCAAGTCCCTTCCAGACTCTTTCCTCTGAAAATGGACTTGAGTCCACCACCACCCCATTACTGCTTCTCCCTGGTTGTATGTCCCTCCAGTGTGAGGATTGAGCAAATGAACCTGTTTAGGATGTCAGCTGTTTCTTGGTCCTTTTTTGCACAGTCTCCCTCTTCCGCCCTTCTGAGCCTCACTGTCCCTTCCCTTACTTTCACACATTACACCCGCTGCTGTGCTACAGCCATTTCCTTCAGCTTGTGAAAATTAATTCTCCTAACATTTAGCATCCTGGTCATCAGGCACTACACATGTTTTTTTATTCTTGTACATTCGTCTGTTTTATGTTTGCACGTATCCATGCGGTTGTAAACGCACCTTCATTGCTTTGATCCAGTCTGTGATGATTGCTAATACATATGCATTTTGGATGTTTTTATTGTAATTCTGTCTGTACTCCCATTACCCCTCCTCTGGGTCGTACCGGGAAACAAGCCTCAGCTCATTTGCAGTGAAGTAGCTTCCCCTTCTCACCTCAAATTCAATCCAGTTACGGTCACTGTTACCCACAGGCTCTCGGGTCTCACTGCTCAGCCTCGTAATGACCCATTTATGTTTCTGCCTCTCTAGGTCTTACCACTTGGTCTCCTAATGACCCATTATAGTTATGTATCATAATCAACGCATCAGGCCATAAGGTTTTTTTATGCCTTCTTGCTATGAAAACCACTAAATTAATTTTTATGGCAAAGTTTAAGTTTGTAGAGAGGAACTGTTTTTATAAAAACGTTTGAAAACGGAACTTTTTGCATTGTTTCAATGTTTATTTGAAAATGTTTCTAGAATGTGTTTTGTATTTGCCTCAATGACCTGTGTTTTGATCCCCCTCCCCCAATGACCCCCTTTATTCCCTCTGCTCCCATCCC